>CM027868.1:16858679-18178740 GCA_016097605.1 Eucalyptus guilfoylei | reverse complement strand
TTACGCTTCTCATAAACCTATTGATTTGGACTTGCTAGTATGAAATGTCGTCCCCAATAGTCTATCCCTAGAATCCCTTTCTTCAATATCGAAGATGAAAGACCAAATTAAAGAAATGGAGGACAAGACGATGGACGAGATAATTGTTTAAAAAGTTTCAAATCTATTGTACAATAGCCAATTTCATCATTAATCTTTTAATTATGCCATTCTAGTTTTAAATCTTTTGATAATTTGCCAAGTCAATCGTAATCTTTTGGGATTTGCCAATCTAGTCATAAATCTATTATTCCCATAGTCGTGTGAAAGAATTATATTGACAAATCATCAAATTAGCAAATCATCAAAAGATTTACAATTAAATTAATACAACTAAAATGTTTGGGATTAAATTGGTAAATCTTCAAAAGTTTAAGATTAAGTTAATACAATTAAAAGATTTTGGACTAAATTAGTTATCGTATAATAGGTTAGAGTTTTTTTGGACGGATCTTTTAGCACTAAAGCATATCTGTCGGCGTTGTAGGACGAAATTCATCAAATGTGAAGTATAGTTTGACTAGTCTCCCAATCATCATTAATGAAGAGAGGCAGCATCCACCGTTATGCCATAAAATAATTGAAAAGGCGCCCCACTATTTCACTTTACATCATGCTCTTGCCCCTTATTTTTCTCATCATGCTTTTGGAGTCCAGGACAGACGACCTTTCCATCTAATCATCACAAAGCCATCCCATCCATATTCAAACGGCTAAGTGATACGGCCTCACTTTTAAATAGACAAAAGAGAGGTGCGACCACGGCATTCACATGCAATGTAATAATTCTTCACTTTTATTACAAAACAATTGAGTTTCAAAAACATATGAGCAAATGAGAAGTTAAGTGTCTGATTTGATTACGACACACCATTAACGAGAGAGTTTTCAAAAAAGTACTAACTCTATTTTACAAACGTCAATTCAACATTAAAATTTTTAATTTTATCAATTTAATTATAAATATTTTAACGATTTATCAATATAGTCATTCCAGCCAAATATCAAAATAATATGCTGAGGACAAAATTAAAAAAATTCAAAATATATAAAATTAATTTGACACAAAAAGAAAAGTTTAAAACTAAATCAACAAATCATCAAAATATTTATGACTATAATAACACAATTAGAAAGTTTACAAATGAATTGATAAGTGATCAAAACATTTAAGACTAAATTGACATAAGTAAAATATTTATGTCTAAATTAATCTTTGTAAAATAATATTATAACTTTTTGAACATCCATTCTCACCACCGACTCCACTGGCCACTCGCATTTATCGGAGAGACTGGCCCAACGTCTGTACTTCTTCCAAGGTTTTCCAGTGCCCGTCGTTCAGTCAATAATGCCCATGCACCGTTCGTACAGTCAGCGTCCGAACCAGAACCTAAGCGAAATCGAGATTCTACGTAGGCTGCCGCGTATGAAATGGGAGCTCGCTTTCAAGCCTGACAAGAGCGTAGGGCCTCCCTCCATAACTCGAACCAAAGGCTTATGCCAATGCCCGAGGCTTTGCCGTCCAGCGACAAAATCTGACAATGCCTCAATGTTCTCACGTGCCAAAAATGGAGTGAATCTGAGGCCCTCGATGGTCCCGTGGCCCCTCGCTGGATTCATGTTACACTCGATGCGTCTTGATCGTATCCATTGTCGCTAACACGAAAGAAATGAAGATAATGAGATTGGACGCGTGTATTGTTTATAGCGCGTGCTGTGACGATGGATTTGTCTTTAGCTTTCGTAGTGTTATGTACTGAATTGTCCGGACGATGTGTATGGATCTTGCTTTCGAAATCGATCTAATTCTTATCAAATACCTTTGGCATATGTTTTTCCCATTGCTCGTTGGCCCCATGGGAAATGATTGTTTAAGTGAGTTTGGAAGAGTTTTTCATTGTTACCGATGAATCGACAATTTGGTTTGGGCTTCTAACTTTGTTTCATCGGCTTTTGGACTACTGGAGTTGTTAGTTGTGTAATGTTGACTTCTTTTCTTATATCAATTCATCCAAATGGTTGTTAGCTTTTTTAAGATAAATGAATGCTATTGATCTAAAATTGGCCCTCATATGATGGAATTGCATTTTAATTTGCTTGTACCTATTGTTTTTGTTACCTTTTTTTTTATTTCTTCCGAGAGTTATCATAAGGATTCAATACTCACTGTGAAATATTCGATTACGATTTAAGTTATTCATAGATGCATGAGCCCATCACAACAGTCCCACCATCGTGCAAAAGTTAAAAAGTTTATCTAAACGAGATAGTGAATACCTAAACCACAAATTAATCAGCAAATGGCAGCATTCAAATTTGCGATCTCATAGATAATAGGGTGGGATTTTCCGTACTTACTTACTGTATCTATGGAAGATTTTGTAAATTGGTTCGAGCCTCACCTTCCTATTCACCCAATCTATATGACTCCATTGTTTCCCCTGATATTAAAAAAAAAAAGGCAAAACAATCACCTTTAAAATTCCCAAAATCAACTAAGGACTGCAATGTTTACAAACACGACAGTTAAATCAACACACGAATCGGGTTGGGCCTTTGCCACCTGTAGACCCGATCAAGCCCACAAATACTTTGGGCTCAGTTACTTGGACTGGGCCCAATTTTGAAAGCACTTGCGCCGCAGATATTCGATCCTGGCTTGAGCTTCAGAGCATAGAGCAATCATCCCCTGCAGGTCCATCCAGATCCGAAATTGAATTTTCACCTCCATCATCAAGGCCGTTCAAACTCGCGAGGCCCGAGATCAAGCGGTCGATGCCCCTCGGCCTTCGAGAACAGTCCAACCCGGTACCAACCCGTGGCGAGCCCAAAGGCGGGATCTTCAGGTGGTTTTGAAAAGGCCACGGGAACATAGCACGACTCACCTTCTTTTGAACTCGACATCTGCCGCAATCGATCAAGGTACAGTCTTCGTCGAATCTCGCTTTCTGTCGATCGCTTTGCATGTCCGATGATTGCGAATGCCCTCGTGAGTTTCATTACCTGTAGTCAATGCGGTTCGTAGTCGGAAGAGGGATCCGTGATTATTTGTTTCGTGTGATGTTGTCAAGGTTACTGTGATTCGTAATGCATGCAACCGGTTTTTAATCGGTGGCAAAGCAATACGGTTAGGAGTTTACATTTCTCGATGGGAGAGGACAGGGACCGGTAATTGTGATATTTTCGTTCATAGGATTTCATGCCGATTTTTTATTGGTTCTTTAATCGTTTGGACCGGTCCTTTTTTCTTTTTCTTTTTTTTTGGGATTTACTGCAGTTTGGATTGGTCTTTGATAAATCTAGTTGACGAGGAAAGTCGAGGGGCACGAGAATGGGTCATAGGCAAGCGACTCTCACGTTCGAAATAGTAATTCGCTCCATTGTTCTTAGTTGTTTCGAGAAACTTTTCGCATTGTGAAGTATCCAGTGACGAACGATGATTTAGGCACGAGACATGAAATTTTGATGGAGTTGGTTGCACTAAAAGGCGGCATTTCTGGTGCTTTGTAGTGCCTAGGCATGGCGAGGGGAGAGTGTAGGAACACGAGCGTGAGATGCCAGATAAATGAACCTTTTTGTTTTACTTTAACATGCCGATCATGTCTGCTTTTAGCATCAAAGGATCAACCGCCTTTCTCATAGGCTGTTTATGATGTGCAATTTGCATAACGTTTGTTACGACATTCATATGGGTGATGAAAGTGTCAGGCGCTACCGAACCGGAAAATCAAACCAAAACTGGAATCGAAATTCTCTGAACTAAGAAGAAAAGAAAGATAAAAGAAAAAGAGAGAATTATCTAGTTCATGCGGTTATAAAACAACCTTCTCCTAATGGGAAAAAGACACCTATACTTATGGAGTGCCAAAACTTAATATTGGGAATATTTGAGTGCCAAAAGTTAGGAAATGTATACTTAAGTATCAAAATTGAAGCAAAATGAATTAGTTAAGTGCCAACGGTAACAAAATCTGACCAAAATGTTGACGTAACAATTTTTAGGAAAGTACCAAAAAAGTTATAAACCTTTTGTATTTGTACCAATTCAATTCTAAACTTTTTAATTTGACTAATTTAGTCTTAAACATTTTCATATTGGTACCTATTCAGTCCATTCGGTTAATTTAAGCCGGAAACTACTGACGTGGCCGCCGACGGTCTTCGTGGTGCCACGTGGATAAATTTTATAATTTTTTAAATATTTTTTTCAAATTTTGTAAATTATTTTTTTCTTTTTTTCTCTTTTTCTTTTCTTTTTTCTTTTTCCTTTCTCCTAACCCCTTGGCCAACGAGGTCACTGGTCGACCATCATCGTCGACCACAGGCTGGTCGGGGCGAGGGGCCGCACACCCTCGCCGGCCACAAGCGAGGGTGTCGGCCCCTGCCCAGATCCAGGCGAGGGCCGAAACCCTCACCCATTAGTCGGTGAGGGCCTCTGCGCCTCATCGGTCACAAGCAAGGGCGCGGCGGCCCTCGCCCAAATCCAGGCGAGGGCCACGACGGCCTCGCCTGTGGTGTCGTGGCTCTCGCTTGCCATGAGCGTGGGCCTTCGTGCCCTCATTTGTGGCTGACGAGGACGCGGCGGCCCTCGCTGAGGACGCAGACCCTCACCTGGATTTGGGTGGGGGCTAATGCCCTCACCTATGGCTGATGAGGGTGCGGCGTCCCTCGCCTCGACCAGCCCATGGCTGGCAAGGGTCGACTGGCAACCTCGCCGGCGAAGGGGTGAGGAGAAAGGAAAAAAGGAAAAAAATATAAAAAAATTATAAATTTGTCCACTTGGCACCACATAAGACCGCCGGCTGCCACGTTAGCAATTTCCGACTTAAATTAACTGGATGGACTGAATTGATATTAATGTGAAAATGTTTAGGAATAAATTGGTTTAATAAAAAAGTTTAGGACTGAATTTGTATCAATGCAAAAAGGTTTAGAACTATTTTGGTACTTTCCCAGCGATTTTTTGGCCAGACAAATGCAAAAAGACATTGTTTGGCATGCTTATGTGGCTAGAAAAGCCAAAAACGACATTGTTTTGCATGTTGATGTGATTAAATAAATAAATAACGATGCCATTTTGTCTCAATTTAAATTTCATTATAAATATTAATTAAACTAAATTTAAAACTAAATTATTGAAAAAAATGAAGAAGAAAAAGTTGTAGCAATTGGGTGAGCGTTGTGCAAGCCCTTGCCGCTGCCTCCTCTCGTCGTTGAGAAGGGTCGGCGACGATGGGGAGGGTCAACACGGGTCGTCGAGTCCTGGTCTAGTAGGCGATGGCCCTTGGCCCAGCCGAGCAAGGGCTAGTGACCCTCGCCAAATCTAGGGAAGAGCCAAGACCCTCGCCTCAGATCTAGGCGAGAGCTTACAGACCCTCGCCACCGGTTGACCGGGGTGACCGGTCCCTGGCCAGGGCCCGGCAACCCCAATCGACCCTTCGCCCATTATCGCCGGCCCTTCCTAGCGACAATGGGAGGCGGGGTCCTCGCCTTCTGCCTCCTCCTCCTCCTTCATTTTTTTTTAAAATATTATAATTAAAAAAAGAGACAATATGATGTTGTTTTGACTCTTCTTTACTAACTTAGCTCTCTGGTGAGTCACGTAGGCGAGTTATATTATTAAAAAATTGCCACATAGGATTTCCAGCTAAAATCATCGGACTCAACACTTAAATGTCTCAATTTAAAAAAAAATGGCACTTAAGTATACTTTTCGTAACTTTTAGCACTTAAGAATTCCCATGCCAAGTTTTGACACTTGTGCTGTTCTTTTACCATGGGAAAAGTCATCAATGACGTTCAATGTGTGTATATAGAGCTAAAGAAAATGTGTAATTATTATGGTGGTTATACATAGAAGGAAGGTATGTCTCAATAAGTGGGGCATTGTACATTGAAGGTAACTATGAAAATCTAAAAGTGACAAATGGTACTTTGGGCTCATTAATTGCGTATGAACTGCAATTTTCGTGCAATTCTCTCAATTATGTACACTCTAAAAGCCTCAAAAGCAGAAAGGCAGAAACATAAATACGAAGCTTCAATGACTACAAATAAGCGATTGTTGTCCAGTGTGAATCTGCTGGAGGGAGTAAGAAAGTGAGCATGTGTTGGTTGGAATAGACGTGAGGAGAGCCTTCTCGATTTCCACATTGGCATGCCGCTGGATCATCGAAACTGCATAGTCAATGAACATGGCATCGCACGGCAAAGTGATCGGTCCATTGCTTGGCAGCCCGAACTCTTCCTCAGCTAATCTGAACAGCTCTTGAACAACACGGTTGTTCAAGAACCTCATCGGAAACACAAACCGCTTTTGGTCGATTGAGTAGACAACAAAATGTCCTCTATGAGCTAGCACTTCATCGTCTCCATCAACTTGTGGAAATGAGATCCTTTTCCTTCTCATGGCAGCTACTCTCTGCCATTTTCTCACAATCTTGATCAAGTGCTTTGGGCTGATCATTTTCCCTGTATTGGAATGTGGAAGAAGAAGATAATGGGAGATTGTTTTTCCTAAGCCTGAGGTCTTTGAAATGCCAAAGCCGGGTTGAGTTGAAGATGATGGACTAACTGGGGTCTGTTAAATATTGGTGCATCAGGAGGACACTGCATTAATGGGAGTCGCCCAGTGATGGTGCAGAGCCATGTGAACCGGGTACACAGGAGAATAGTAGGGATGGTGGCAATATCTGTTTCGGTTAGGCTGTCAATTCGTCTCCCGGCAAATGCAGCTCCGCCGCTCGATATGATTGTAGTACCATGTACTGCAACAACATACAAACAATAAAATTGAGCTGCAGATTCCTTTTATTCACATGGGATGCTCTTTGCTGGGAAGACAGTGGGGTGGTTTGGGAGTGGATGACTTGGCAAGTTTAGGGCATGTGCAATACATTACTGTTGGACCCAAGGTGTCTAAAGGTCACACCAAACAAGCCCTACAATATGTGGCTGACGCTTGCCAAGTCCGATGGTTGTTCCTAGATCTTGGCATCACTTGATGCAATATCTGAAGGGCCCCCACTGTCCAAGATTTCGCTTCTCATGTGTTGTCGGTGGTCCCCGTAACAGCATAATGCAGGGTCTTCTGGTTCTAAAAATGTAAACGGGATAAGATTTCGGACATACTAATAAAAGAAGCATAGTGAACTTTATAAAAACTCAGGTAGCACCTCGTAATCTTACATGCAGAAAAAGGAAAACATTATCTGTCATTAGACTCTCTGTCCCCTTAATGAATGGTTTCTTTCTTCCATTGTTTTCCAAATAAGCCTAAACGAGTGTGGATATAAACCTTTGCTTGTGGCATCGGCTCACTTTCATCAGTTCATTCTGCTATTCAGTAAGTCTTCTTGGCGACTCGACAGAAGGTAGCAAGACCCAACACATCACCTATTTATGTGCTTGAAATTTCTGAATTTTCTGGGTCCAGCAGAATTGCTTGCCAATGAGACCAAAAGTTTGTGATAAATTATTCAATTGTCCGTCGATGTTGATGATACAAGAACCGGCAGGGATGGACAGTGGACAATTTTTCCTGTGACCTTCAGCAATTTATGTTTGATCTTACGATTCATGGAGAGAATTTGGCTAATCGAGTTGACAACCAAACTGTTATGGACCCTACTACTGTGTAGACAAACTAGCAAAATAGCAAGAGAATCCTTCTCTTCTGTCACGCAATCCTGTACTCATGAGCCCCACAGAACCAAAATCATAACTCTATGAAATTTTTCTCGACATGACCACATGGGTTTGGTAACCATGTGACTTCACATTGGAAAGATACATTGAATGCCAATTCGTTAGCTCTCTCGGTATAAAACCGGGGAAAGGCCAATACTTTCTGCACAACCAGAAATAGCACTCAAATTCAACAAAAAGCAAGTTCGCTCTTCCGTTGAGAATTAGTTGGAGTTGAGCATGATGATAAGCACAAAGAAGCTGATTCAAATGGCAAGGAAGTGGCAGAAGATGGCTGCCACTGGGAGAAAAAGAATTTCGTTTCATCGGACGAACAGCAAGTCAGCTTCAGCAAATGCAAATAGATCATCCGTTACTCAGAAGGGTCACTTCGTTGTCTATACGACAGATGAGAGACGCTTCGTGATCCCTCTCTCATTTCTCAACAACGAAATAGTGAGGACGCTCTTCAGGGTATCAGAAGAAGAGTTTGGGATTCCATGCGATGGTCCAATCACGCTTCCAATTGACGCGCTGTCTATGGAGTACATACTTTCATTAGTTAGAAGTGGCCTGACCAAGGACCAAGAGAATGCTTTGCTTATGTCGTTCAACAGACAAAGCTGCTCATCATCCTTAGCTTTCAATCAAGTATTAGGAAACCTAGAAATGCTTGTTTGTAGCTAGTAGAAAAAACATGTACCAATGCTTAGTAGATAAATGAAAGTAATTTGGCCACAGTCTACGTGCTATTCTGATTCATTTCTATTTGGCTTAGATCATCATAGCATTTTGTGATAGCTGGTTTTGACACAGACCATCAGGTCCTGCATTACGGATCCGAAGAACCAAAAAATTATATGTCGATCTGCTAAGTGGACAGGGTAGACTTTGAGGTATCCAATCAAACCATTACTGTTATCATTCGAATGTTTCAGCTTAGCATGCTCAAGTTCGGATCGGTCTAGTCAGCTCGACTGCAAATCTGAAGCAAACGGTTCGGGATTATCTCAACTCCAATGGCGATGCTTGAAGCGTCCCTTCCTAATTAATATAAACATATAAGGTATACTCACCAACTTGAAGTCCTTGTTAAGGATCTCGAAAAGTTGTATTGGCGTGTAGAAGTTAGGAAGTCTTTTGTGCTTATACTCTGCTCTTCTGTATGACTCAACTGCTTGACTGTAAAAACACATTCACCAGCAAAATCCACACATGAATCTTCGACCAAAAAAAAAAAAAAAAACACGTTAACCGGTGGGGGCCTTTACCGCTTATTGACCCGATCAAGCCCACAAATACTTTGGGCCCAATTGGTTGTAATAGGCCCATTTCCGACGGCATTTGCCCGGTAGACTATTCGAGCCTGACTTGATGCTCAAGGCGTAGAGCAGTCATCCGCTGCATGCGCATCCACTTGGGTAGCTGTAGCTCCGCATCTGAAATTGATCAAAGCCGTTCAAACTCACGAGGCCCGAGATCAACCGGTCAATGCCTCCTCGCGCTTCACAAATAGCCCAACCCGGCAGCGACACGTGCCGAGCTCACAGGGGGGTGCTTCAGGGAGTTTTGAAGGCGAGGGGGAGTATATAAACCCCCAGGTGTTCTGGAAACGCCGCGCGATTTGCCTTCTCTTGAATTCAGCATTTGCCGGGATCAATCAAGGTACGGTCCTCATCTAATCTCGCTTTCCGTCGATCGCTTTGCGTGTCTGATGATTGCGAATCTCCTGGAACGTCTCATTGCCCTGTAGTTAATGCGGTTTGCTGTCGAAGAGTAATTCATGAGGTTTGTTTCGTGGTACGTTATCATGGTTAGTAGTTTCGGAAGATTCGAGGATGGGCTAGGTTGAAAGGTTGAGTTACAGATAGGTGTGCGCATTGTGCAACTGCAATAGCGGGTATAATTAGTGATATTCAGGTGTTAAGATGAAGCAAAATGTTTTTTTTTTTTATGGGGGGGGGGGATGGTGTTGAAGATGCATTAGAAAGATGCATACCGGTAAGATCTTTCCCTTATGGTCTTAGATCGATGATCAGCTGATGCATGGTGGTTGTCCCGGTGAAGTGCGGTTTCATTTAGTGGAGGCAACTTTGGCGGGGTTGAGCGAGCGGCAATGCGATTTGGTTACGAGTTGATATTTCTTGGTGGGCGAGGACCTGCGCCGTTTATTGTGATCTTTGTTGACTGGATTCCGTGCTGATGTTTTATTGGCGATTAATTGTTTGGATTGGTTTTTGATGAGAGGAAAGTTGAGAGGCGTGAGAATGCTTATTAGGCAAGCGACTCTCATGTTCAAAATAGCAATTCGCTTCATTGTTTTGAGTCGTCTGAAGAAACTTTTCACATTTTGAAGTATCTGGTGATAACTGATGAGTTAGGCACAAGAAACGAAATGTGATGGAGTTAATTTTGCTAAAGGTGCCAATTCTTGTGCTTTGATGCCTAGGCATGGTGGGGACAGAGGCAGGAGCAAGGGTGTGAAAGACTAGATAAATGAACCTTCTTGTTTCTTCTTGACACGTGGATAATATCTGTTTTTTAGCATGTAAAGAATCATTTGCCTTTAGGATGGGCTGTTTATGATGTGCGATCGGTGCATATCATTTGTTGAGTTGTTCATATGGGTGGTGGGTTGTGGAAGTTTTGCTTAAATTGGTATTAGCAAGGGAAACACCATTATTTGTATAGGAAGTTGAGGATATACTACTGCTGGTTGTGTCTTGAAATAACCAAATCTATACTTCAAAAGCATAAGAAGTGACAGTGTCCTTTGGTGCTCTTTGCTAAGCACAGAAGCCAAGAACAGATGAGCTTGGATATATGGTAGCATGATCTTGTTTTTCTGTTACCCTGTATTCCTGAATTATTGAGCTCATCATAGAATAGTCTGGTGCTACGCGATCTGAAGAGTGCAAGTAATCAGTTCTCATGTGCATGATGCACTTGACACTGATTTCTTACTCTGATTAGATTTTTATTACGATTTCTTTACATGTGATATGGCATTGTGTGTCACGATTGAATTGCAGCAGCATCCATGGAAACCTCAAAAAGCCAACAAGAGAAGCCTTTGCCTCCATCTCTTGCTTCATGCCGGAAGAATAAGAAGGATGATGCCACTTTTTTGGAGGATTTGAAGGACCACATTGATGAATTTATAAATGCATCCATGGAAGAGCATAAAACTTGTTTCAAGAAGTCCATGCAAAAGGTTTTACCTGAGTAAACCATAAAGCAGTCCACTCCTTGAGGTTCTTTTTTGTCCAGTCTAATTTTTAACTCCATCCAATTTTGTTTGTATCAGATGTTTGGAATGTCGAAGGTTGTTGCGGAGAGGAGTTCTGCCACCCAGGAAGTTGAAAGTTCTCTGCCGCTTCGGACAACTGTGGCAGAGTAAATCATCCCTTAGTGGCACTAGCGCACTGTATATATGGGTGACTTGTTCTTTTTGTTTTCCACTTTGATGTAGAATTTTTGAATGAATTTTGTTGGCTCTGGTTCGTAAGTCACATGTTTTTTGAATTTTGTTCTTCATTAAATGATTCTCCAGCTTCTGAGTTGCTAGAATAATTCACGTCTTAGATTTCTAAATGGGCAAAACAAGTTGGGAGTGAAGAATTGCGCTATGCCGAATTGCCCATGTTTTCTTTTTCTGGGTGGAAATGTGAGCATGACATATGTGCAGTATAGATGTCTACTGAAAGAGCTGCCTCCTATTTTGGTCGTTCTTCAAGCAACCCAAAAAGGGGGGGGGTGGGTGTTGGAGAAAGGTGAACGGTGTGATCCTAAATGAGTTTTCAACTCAATTATCATACATGGTTACCATTGGTAACATTGATAACAACAGGGCATGTGAGGAAGTTTAGAATCAGCTAACAACTGACCCAAGTTATTGACTTTTGAGCCATGCTCGATGACAAAATGAGGGAGAAAAACCCATGAAAGAGTTAACCTACTGAACCTGATCGTTGGCATGTCGGCTCACAGGCTTGGAGTGGTGAGGTCTGTCATTGGTAGGGCTCTGGAACATAGATAGGCTTGTGGTAAGAATGATTGGCGAGGGAATCCCTGGCTATTCGACCGTAATTTCGAGAAGCCTGGCGAAGCCTGTCGATGGATAACCTGCGGGACCTGTGGATGAGTCTGGACTAAGAAGTCCAAAGGACAATGACTTACATTCGTGATGCATTTAACTTTGATAGAGAGATCTCTCTTGATGAGTAGCTTGCATATATGTTTCAAAAAGTACTCCTCAATCTTTACGAAGTTCCTCATGTGAAATTGGATTGTACTTCTCTGTGCTTGGGGATGGCTCGTTCAACTAGTACTAATGGGAAAGCGAAGTGTGCAGGCAAATGCATTCTACAACCTCATGCTAAGTATGGATGCTTAGACCAATTTACAAAACTGGATAACGATGTGCTGTTGATTAGCCCCTATTGAGCATATTATGTGCTGCACTTATTTAAATGAATACTCATCGGTTGTCATGTCAACCTTGAAGATCGATTTAATGAACTAAGTTTTATCTAGCTATTATAAGTGGCCTTGTGTCATGCTCATTATTATAGAATGAATATTGAGTACCCTAATTAACTAATCAGAATTTCTTTGATATATTAATATTACGTTTGTTGAACTATATGATTCTCTTAGGCAGGTGAGATTGTTTCTTGAGCAATTATTTAACAAAGCATCTATTGCACAAGGCCTATCTTTTCACTGGAAAAATATCTAATTTTTTGTGTCTTAACGATATGTTTGATATTTCTTTCACCCAACTGTAATATGCAAGTTGCAATTTGCTCTATATGCACTAAATTTTAAAGTGTAAAAAGTTCGTTCTTTTAAAGAGTTCTTTTTCGAATTGGCCTCATCAATTTAATACACCGATCCGTCTAAAATCATTCTTGTATGTTTTCAAGACCTTTCGTCGAGAACATGATTGGCGGGTGGAAGGATGATGATTGGATGGGCCAATAACAAGACATGATCGACCTATCAATTCTCGCCAAACTGGCAATATAGCCAACGTCGAATGATACGGTGCTCGAGGCACGTGCCATCTCTCGTACGTTGCGAGAAGTAGGTGAACTAACCAACCTAACCCAGCCTCGCTGGGCACTCGCATTCTCACTGTTATTCAGTGAGTTAATCTGGTCTTGAGCTAGCTCGCACCACTCCGTCTCGATTCTTGTTGCTTAAAAGAAATCTATCTGTGCTTTTCGTGGGATTAGCGATGTCTTTGTCCCATATCTGTAACTGCCGACACCAATCATTGATGTAAGATATGGGGAACACGTGGAATGATTTCATCTCGTCAAAAGGTATGGAGAAAAGGGCATGAAAAGAATACTCAAATCTGTCAGTCCCTTCTCACTCTCGAAGTTCTTGGTTTCTAATCATGAGTTATGACTCCCTAAAAAAGTTAAGCAACTCGATCTGTCACTTTCTAAACGGTTACATCATTGCTGAAGTGAGCACAGTAAGGAAATACGTCCGCAATATAAACCAATTAGGTGAGTTGTTTATGAAGGGAATCAATCAAGCAGGTGATTTTAGCTGATGATTACCTTAAAAATTTGTTTGCCTTGGAGTAACCATCAATCAGAACTCATGGTTCTTTAGACACGGATTCCCATGTTCAGCATAACACGCGTCATTCTATGAGACAGTAGTAATTTTTAACTTGTGTATAAGATGCTATGCAGCTTCTGTTTTTCTTTCTCAACGAACTGTCAAACTGTGTATTTGGCAAGAGAATGCCACCAATGAAGAACTAGAAACCAACAAGTCAAGGCCTCCAAAGATTGTCTTTAACCAACTTCGAACATCATTAGAACCATAATGCACACTTCATAATCTACAATTCTCTTTTGTGGCTCTCACGTCATTTATCCATCTCGCAGCCCGCCTCAAAAGAAATGATGAAAAAAAAGAAAAAGAAAAGGGAATATATGATATAATAGAGCAAGGCTTGTGACCTGTCCGCGTTGAAGCATGGATTCTTTGGATTTTGTTTGATTCCGAAATCTTTGATTCGCACCCATCAAGTGAATCTTGGTGGGTACACTCATATTCAGACGGTCATGTACGTTACTCTCTATTTATGCATGGAACCATCTGATAACGTAAGGATATAAAGAAACCCGTATATACTGTCATGCTACACGTACCTGTAGAATGATTATAGAACGGGCAACAATATAACTAACACGTCGAGAATTTATAATTGCTTAATGGAAAAAATACACAGTTGAGTACAACTCAAGGAGCACGTAACTTGACAATATTGAAACATTTAGATCACTGCTTGTGATTATTCCTAAAGGTAATACAGGTACTGGTCTTCTTATTATCATATATCTGCTGCTTCTTTACCATATCTCTCTCTCCCAAGAGATTAACGCTTCAATGGAGCTTCAGATTCTTCATCCTGTGTGACAAGAATCGACAGGACGTCAACTCATGCGTCGTCATCTTTGTATTTAGTCATACTTGAGATGCGCTTTCATTGTATGCAGAGGGAATAATGGTGGTAAACATATGAAGTTTGTATTTTTTTCAACAGATGATGATGCTCACGAGGAGAAGGAAAGAGAGAGGACATGATGATGATTGAGGACCATCCAAGAAGTACCAAGACCAACATAAACGATGCGTGTAATAAAAGTCAAAATCATTCTAGAAAGGAAAAGCAAAAGCTTGGTAGAGAATTTTGGGCCCATATGTGTTCTGCTTTTGTAGGTATGCTCTCCCGGTGATATGTCCAACCGTTTAAAGCCACACCCTCTTGTTTTATTTCAGGAAATTCTTCTGAAACTTCAGAAAAAGAATTGCAGAGAGAGAGAGAGAGAAAGAGAGGGGTTTACTTTTCACTGTAGTGAATATTGTTTCTTCGTCCGGAGTGTGAAAATGCTGTTTCTTAGATGAACATATGATGATGCTAAAATAGTTTGAAATGAGGTTAAAGAAGTCAAAAGCTGATCTAGCTACTTGACTGACCTTAAGCTGACTTAATTAGCAACCATATGCTGTATGGAGAAAGAAAGGCATGTGCAAATAGTATAGGCATCTACCTACTTCATCAATACATGTTTAAAGAGGAAATGTAAAAACTGTTTATTTTTGTTGCCGTCAATTAAATTTCGATCAAAAGAAGGTCACTTGTGTTCTCTACACGTATATAGTACAAGTACTACCTTTTGTCCTCACCATTAACGTTTCCCTGCCTGGTTGTCCTGTAATTAGGGAAAGGGACTTGGCCAGACTCAATATGCTTCACATCCTCCACAAGCAACTCATAATGCCTCTTCACCTCCTCAGCAGTTTTGCCACCCACGGCTTTGGCCACATTGTGCCAGCGGTCCGGCGTGTCCTTGTCGTACACCGCCAGTGCCTGCTCGAACGCCTTGTTCTGTTTCGCCGTCCACGAGCTCGAACCCCTCGACATCGAACTGGATGCCATTTCTCCCTGACCCGATTGAGAGATTGAGATGACTAGTTTAGACTGTATTGAAAATGCTGGGTCGCTTGAATGGTGTCTGTGATGAAGAGGAGGGAGAAATATAGAGAGGTGTCAAAGAAAAGAGAAGGACTATCAGTCGAGTGATGATGTGAGCAGAAGAGTGGCAAAGGCCTGCTCTTTATAAGCAGTTGGAGAGGAAGGGGGGAGGGGGGGGTGGTGGTGAGGTGGGGTAGAGCCAGTTGGCCTATAAATCTTTGCTGATGTTGTAAAGGGAATTTCTAATGATTTGTCTCCTTAGGAACCACAAAATGGAGAGCAAGGACAAAGATGAAGAACAATGATGTATGTAAGGGGATATGGAGAATCAGTATCTCCAACAACTTTTTAAGGTTGTTTATTATTATTAAATTGCCTTATTTATCTGTGATATGGAGAATCAGTATCTCCAACATCATAATTTGTGAGGTGGAGTTTTTATCATCTCTTGAAAGTTCAATTTACCATTCTAAAAACGCCATATTCAAGTCCATTTTTGCGTACCTCTCATAAAATTTCACACCTTACGACAAATATTTGAAATATTTTATGATCCAATGGACACCAATCTTCCGGGATCAGATCTTGAGATATTTGTTAGAAGTGCCCCTCGTGGCTGATCCAGGAAGTAAGTCCCCAAGAGATAAGCATGAATTTAAAAATAAAAAATAGAGGGAAAAGTAATAGAGGACAAAGCAGAAATCCCAGAGACCAGGGTGAGTAACTTTTTTTCTTCTTTTTCCCCAGCTACAAAGGGATTTTGTGCAGATTTGTCGCTCTTGTTTTTACCCTCTGAATAATTATTATACAGATTGCATCATTGTGTCATGGAGGTGGGCCATGCAAGCTCAAGCCCACAATTGCAACACTTTCACGTGTGCACCACAATCCATATCTCCTGCTGCAGCAAGAAAAGCTTTTATGGAGTTCAGTTTCAAGAAAGCTGCCTCTGATTTGTGCCCTTCCGATCTTCATGTTGCAGGAGGAGGGATCTCTTATGTCTTACATATTCTCTGTCCTGAACAACATGCCAAGCAATTTCTAGCTGGCTATCTGAGTCCGTACCAACCATTACTGGCTTGCCAATGATCTTACTTTACCCTTTGTCCTTCCCTGACAAGTTCAACATTTGACACCTGCTTCTCAAGCGGTACTCGCCACTTTCTTGAACTTCCGACTACGAGATTTTGCAGTGAAAAGGTCCGTTCAAACAGACCTCGGTCTAGACCCTGCATTATTTTCATTGAAAGTCCCTGAAGCACTTGGGTCGTTCATTCTCGAACAATAGTTTACGTCTTGATACTTGGGAAGTGTTTATTTATAATGTCCAAAGAGGGCTTTTCCTGGTCTCTGGTCAGTAGCAGGGCAGGGAGGATTAGATTAGATTAGAAATTTCAACATATTCCTTCTTAGCCTCAGGAGATCAGGGAACAGAGAACAAGATTTATCAGTCCAACTGTCAAATCAGTGGCATAATCCCAACATGATATTCTCATGATAAATATAATGTAGAATGAGACAAGAAGAAAGTGAATTGGAGAAGTTTCTATATTATTCAATGTATCATATTGAAAATTACATCAACCTAAATAGGTATTATGATATGACTATTTAAGGTAACATATATCAATCAAGATATACACAATTAAATGAAGATATTTGCACAATATTTTAGAGTTATAGAATACCGATAGAAATATCCTAATGATCTCTTATATCGTAAAATGTCTTAGAGAATCATCCTAATTATTTTTAACATAAACAATGTTATATAAATGTTTCTTTGGCTTTTCTTCGAATTACTATATAGAGTAGAAGTTGGCCTATCAGATGGCTAATCCCTTCTAAGAATACCAATAAATGCACTCTGTACAAGGAAAAAATATCTTTGGCATGATCTGTTCTAATCTTTTGTCGTGTGTTGATTCAGACTGGGTCATAAAAATTGGCATAGGAGTGTCTGCCCACTTATTGTTTATGCTAAACTCAATATAGGCACAAGCGTTGTCTAGTTTGCCATTTTTGGAAATGACACTTAAGTAGGAGATGAAGTCATCAGAAATTTTTACTTCTCTTGGGGTGAACAGATTGTCTGAAGCCGGACTTGCCCATGTGTCTGTTTCGCTCTCACTATTCCTTAACGATGAAGATCCCATCACAGCACATCTGGTTGGTCATGGGCAACCAAATTGCAATAATGCACCAGAATCTTTGCATGGTCCATACCCACAGAGTTCTTCTGTCCTTGCTGTGTAGATTTTTAGTGTTCTTTTCCTTGTTGACTGCAAAAAAACAACCAAAGGCCCTCAGTAATCTGCCTTATTCGCATCCGGGCCATCAAGATTTACGCGTGTGTCTCTCCAGAAGAGATCGATTTCTTCTATTTGAATGCAGGGCATCATTATATCGTCGAAAATGGGGGAAATGGGGGAGTTTGGGACTTTCGTAACCGACGAGCCCCTTTCTCTCATCTATCTCTGCGACTGTCACGCATACAAGTTCATGCTATTACTATTTGAGATTGTGTTTGGGACAGAACCTTGCACGGCATCCAACGTGGCCAGATCGAATTTCTGCAAGAATTTTCTTGGGGACCCTGATTGATTGAACAACACATTCCACGGAATGAAAGACTAATCTAAGAAAGCAATCCACTACTGCCGCAAATCAAGATCCCATGGGCATACGAATGTTAAAAGAGTAACAACTTTCGGAGGTTGGCGGTGAGATATTATGCGACCCCTAGAGCTGCAAGTTGGCTAGCGTTGTCCCATCCTAGTGACCTATTTTTGCAAAAGAGATCTTACAACTAGGCCTCAGCTTAGTCATCCGACCGATCCAAGAATCAACAAGAAACGATTTACATTTGATTTGGGAAGATAATCTAGAACTCAGGATTGCCAGGAAGGGGAAGGTTCCGAGAAGAGAAGTGGCAGGCAAGCATCTTTCGTGCTGGAGATATAGATGCTCTAGTATGTATCATGTCCACTTGCAAAACCAACAAGAACCAAAGCTAATAATGGAGGGTGAAATTTTGCCAGAACAATTTTTTAAACTGGCCTCCCGGTTCTGGTATTTTCGTACCTTACTAGAGCTGGAGTTCACAAATATTGCAACACATTCAGGTTCTATGTCCTGTTACTCTTTCCCTCTACTTACCATTATGTATCGCGATTAACCTGTTTTGGGCAAATTCGTGTTGTTCTAGGACAATTACATCGTATTCTGCTAGTTGAACTGTATCTGGGATACGTGGCCCCCCACGTCAAGTTGCAACCGTCCCAGTCATTGGATTCTGTCCACAGGCTAATGGGGCAGGAAATGATCATTAGTTGAAAATGACTTGCGAAGAAATTTTCGAAGAATCTGTACGGGGAAGAAAAAAAAAAGCGTTGCTTTAGATACACCTTCCTCGTCCACTATTCGAATCCTTATCACTGAGCCTATCTCCCACAAGAATGTAATATCTCCCTCTCCTTCCTCTCTCTTAGGAGTTCTCCTTTTCGTCCCAGTGGTCCTTCCTTGCAAGTGGAAGGAAGTCGTCATCCGGGCTCTCGATCAATAAATGGCCCTAGTTATGCTTCGTATGATTGTGTAATTTCCAAGGTCCTAGTGTTGACAACAATCATTTAGACAATTGAGTGCACCTAAATGAAGTCTTTTTTTGACATGTTACGGATCAGGGAGCTGGAAACCTACCGACCTTGCGGGAAGGCGCAAAGTACTCCACACAGACGTGGCCGACTTTGCCCCACAGCAGCCGGAAAAGCGTTGCCTATCCCTGTCTCGATGGAATCTTTGAAGGAACAATACAAAAGAAAGAAAATTGGGTGCTTGGTGGAACTAGTTGAAGAGAAATTTTTTGTTTTGCTTTTTCGTCACGAAAATTACAGGGAATATGCAGAGTTAAGTGCTGCTTGTATCAACAGGAACCTCATGTGGGTTTTGATAAGCATTATTTTTTAGCTTTCATGGTCGGACTTTGGCCTCTCCGTGACATGTGATTCTAGATTTGAATGGGTTGAAGCCATATGTAATGGACCCTCAAACTTGATAATACTTTTGTGGCTTGTAATGAATATTGATGAAAGAGATTGAGCCAGAAGAAAATATGAAGCAGACTGCAAAGGACTACATAGCTCACTAATTAAGAGGAATAAATTCCTGAACTTTTAAAATATCACCTGCAGCTTTTGCTTACAAGTATTCATTCTTCAACACCATCGTTAAAATCCGATGTGCTGCTCAAACTGTAGGATCATCTGATTTACAGATTTAGAAGGTCAAGTTTTGATAGATACCAAGAGTCCGTCGGGAAACGATAATCATCTCGGTATACCAATCTGATCTTTTGTGTTTGTTGTCTCTAAGTTGCACTCGAGAGTCGATCACCGTTCTCTATTTCTGATTGTTGATCAGCTTCCTAAAGTCAAGATGCGAAGAAGTTGCTGCCACACGAAGATTTTTCGCAATTCGCCATCAATTTTTAGCTCTCGAAATGGGAAATATCGCTTTTCCGATAAGATAGAGCCGACTAACCTATCCGGGTGAAGTGACAGAGCAGTCTCTTGTGACATGACGACGATGGGTTGAAATGAAACGTACTTCATCTCCTTTTCTTTCCTTTTACAATGCCATAATAAAGACACGTTGGAAAGACGGAAATTAGGGGGAAAAAAAATCATCATCAGAAACCAAATTGTGGCTCGAAGTGGGTGTGTGTAGATATTCGTTTGAAAGAAACGTGTGCACTGAATCATTTCACTACCCTTGAACCGGAAAGCTGATTCTTGCGTGTTCTGATCCAATGTCTATCTCATACTTCTGCAATCAACAGCTATCTGAACTGGTCAAGATCAGAATGGATAATAATATTCTGCAACTTAGGACGCGTTTGGTAACTATTCTGTTTCGGATAACAATTTTTTATTAGAAATGTTTTTTTTTATTCTATTCCCAACAATAATTTCTAAACAAAAGAATGTGCTTCCTAACTATCCAAAATTTCTACTCCCAAGATAGAAATGCGTTTGGTATGATTTTAATTTTTTTTTATATTTTAATTTTTTTTCTCTTTTTTTCTTTTTTCTTTTTCTTTTTCTCTTCTTTCTTCTTCTTCTTCTTTGTAGCTGGTCGTCAGCCATCGCCATAACCGGCGACTGGCTAGGCAAGGTTTGGTGAGCTTGCCGAAGGCTCCTTGCCCAGGTAGCGCGAGGTCGTCCTCACCCCGGCTTGGCGAGGTCGAGCCTCGTGCCAGCTAGTGAGGCTCGGCCTCTCTTTGGCTAGGCGAGGTCGACCTTGCCGAGCCACCGCCAAGCAACGCCGACCTGGAGGTGGCTTGACGAGGCCGAGCCTTGCCGTGGCTAGGCGTCACGGGGGGTTGGTGACGTTCCGACAAGGTCGTCAGCTCTTGTCGAGCTGATCGCCAACCATAGCCGAGGCCTACGACCAGCCAAAAGGAAGAAGAAGAAAGGGAAAAAGAAGAAGAGAAAAGAAAAGAAACAAAGAAGACGAGAAAAAAAAAATAGGACCTGATTCTAGGAATTGTTCTCGGGAATAAGAAATTAATTTTTTCTATTTTTTGATTCTGTTCCAAATCTATTCCCGAGAAAAAAAATTTTATCAAACGGATTTCTATTCTTTTTTCATTCCAGGGTACAAAAGAACAGAATTAGTTGTTCTTCGGAAGGTTACCAAACAAGGCCATAGCGGATCCTTTTGAATGACATCCACCCATCATTCTATAACTTAATTTCCACAAATCTTCTTGACATGACTCCATCCTTGCTTCCTACGGTTCATAAGCAACTCAAAACTTTCCCTTGATTCTAAAGATCTTTAGCAAGCTGAGGTTCATGCATCAAACACGTACGTCCGATGAAAATGACGAAACTTAGTTTTACAACCATGTATCTGACCAAATTCATGAACGTCATGCATGCACAGGCACTTATATGTCAGTTTCAGAGTGACATACACATGCATGCACCCAGATAATTTCCTCTGTGGGGGTCATCATGGGCCCAAATTGACTTGCACCAGAAGGCTAAAAGACTAATCGAAGAACCGCAGCAAAATGTGGCCTACTCATACCTATCATGGCTTCTGGGTCCAACAACTGAATCTTTTGCACTAAGATATGTCTTCCTTGATCTGTCACAAACGCTGTCACAACCCCTTGGGCATGAGAAGCTTAGTGGGCCCGATGATCTTTGGGCCAGAACTTGTGGGCTGAGACTTCTTTCTTTCTGGTTGCAATGGCCCAGTTTGTATCCTCAATCGTTCGTCCGTGAATTGATGGAATGACATAAAGTTCCATTTCTTGGCTGTGTGAAGCTATGATAGTGACTCCATATCAGCAATCCCATAAGCAACCTGTGAGAAAGCAGAAAATTCAGAGCATCATGAGATTATTGAGTAAATAAAAGGCAACTTCGACTTGGATCATCTTCCTATACTCTCTTTATTCACGTATGCAACCTATCAGGTTCGTTGTATGAAATGGAAAGTGCGATGAGTGAAGCATCATATCATAGCTAAGCTAATGAAACTTCTCTTTATGCCCTCAAAAATGGTGGAAGATATGATAGTAACAAGTGATTTGGGATTTTCATCTTTTGAAATCCGGCCAATGCTAGTAAGAAGGCATTTGAAAGATGGCTAAAAGTGTCAATTTATCATTGTTCATGATCACAAAAGTACAATTGGCTCTTGAAAATTCTGACTCTTTTCTCAATAATTTAAGCATTTCTCCTCATATGCAAATGATTTGAATTAGCATCGTATTACTTGAGTCGATTACGTTGCAATTGTGAATTCGTCAATCAAAGTATCCTCGTGCGTATTTTCTTATGGCAATTATTGACTTATTAAACAAGCTAATCGGCCTCTATCATTTGACTAAATCCTTTATTAGACTGATAAAGCACTTGTTTCAAAATTCATATCCGGTGACCAAACTTGTAATTCATCTTTTAAGTTAGCTATTTTTTTGCCCGACCTCTTCAACCAAAATTGTCGTGGAACCACGAGTTGATTCTAAGAGTTCGATTAGACACCCAACGACAATGAAATGTCAAAGATGTGAGGTGCATCAGCAGCACAAGTAATCGATTCAAAAAGAAATATAGTACTTAATCTCAGAATTTTCTGAAGAAGATGCCTATCTAGGCCCAGATGTTCACACAGCCTAAAGTGTGTACGTAGAACCGGTCAAGGTCAACACAAGCAGCGTTCAGAAAAGACGAGTCAACTTTTGAAAGATATAGTTTTGTGCGTGGTTTTTCCGGATGGAATTCCTCTTGACATCCACATCAAAATATTAGTTGTCGTTTTCTTGAACTTTCTCCCTGTCATTTGTTTTCTTCCTGTTCAGAGAGAAGTTTCTCCTTATAAGTTATATCGCTTGACATTGAGGGAACTCGAAAAGTAATAGGAATAGAGTTTCTTAGTTAGGGCATTGAAAATCATTTCCAGTGATGTCTATATCCAATGAATCATTATTATCACGTGTCTCCCTCACAGCAACTTCAACAATCAACCTGTTGTAATTGATTCAACGTAGCACGCCGACCGTTGTATGTAATGTGATTTTCTTCTTTTTACACATTTTGCGCCTTCTCGAAACCAGAGATTGTTAGTAGCAATTTGACGAATCACAGGACATCAGGTAAAAGTCAGTTCCATCTCAATCATTTCTAACCCTTTGTCGTGAGAATCAAGGTTGGAAGCCGAGGTTGTTTATTCTTGAAGGAGAAGTCAACTTTGGTGCGGGGATCGGTGACTTGCCAGCAACTCAAGACCAGACATTGCTCCTTTTCGATGCATCCAACGATAGATGGAAATTCGCCCCCATTTGATCAAACGCAAGAAAAAAGGAACATCAGACACATTGCCAAGATGGACAGCAACCACCCATGATCAGTTTGGCTTCTTCTCCTCCATCAGCATCGATCTTGCTTCTGTTGTTGCCTAGTTAGATATGTCAGACAAAGAAAAAAAGAACCTCCCCCGTTGACTCCGCCGAATCTAATGGACTTTCTTGAAATTCAAGAAACGGAAGTATTAAATGAAACCCTAGATTGAAATCAAGAAAGTAATTCACTCATTCGAACGTGTGCCCCCCACTGACCGGGCTCCGTAATGGATTCTGGACGTGTTCCCATGGGGTTTTCAGCGAACGAAAATCATGCATCCTTATGGCGCACGATGGCGTGTCGCGTTCCTAGCAACAACGAAAGAAGAAAGGAGAGGGGATTGAAAAGATACGAGAAGGCCCGAGAACATGATTGCAATTCGCGTAATGATGCAGGGGCGTTTACTTCCGAAGATTCTTCAATCAATCCCCCAACCACTTTTTTCTCATTTGAACACCTTAAGAAATTGGCAACTTTGGATATTTTAAAATGTGTAAATATTATATTGATGGAAAGAAAATGGGATTGCGAAGAGAAGATGCAGCTGTTCCTAGTTGTCGTGTGAAGAAACTGATGGGAGATAGAATAAAAAAATGAAACGGACAGAACATGGGGGTCAAATGTATGCGATGTCGACTAAGATTTCACTCGCCCTCATCGCTACAGTGCCCCACCCATGGTTACGTGCAAGCATATGCTCAAACCACTATCATTAAATTGCAAAAATCATTCAAAGAAGAAGAAGAAGAAAGTTGATATCATTAAACGCTTCTTAATCTTGACTAGACATCAAATTAAGTAGCTTACGTAACTAAGAGCAACAACCGTCCTATAAAAAAACCCTCAAGAGTAAGATTTGTATTTGACGTTACTTAATCTTTAAAAAGGAAAAAGAAAAAAACAATAGAGCGCTCATAATCAAACCGGTGTGGTTATTGCTCTAACGAGAATCTTAATTGGATGCCATGTTGGTAAGACCTCCCTTCTAATGCACATACTTAACTAGTACCCACGAATTTCTTATAGAAGCCGGCAGAGAAAACTGACGGCCAAATGGGCACCCAAAGCCACTTGAACATGTGTAAGAATCTTTATTTAGTTCACAAGCATATGCTCAAACCACTACCATTAAATTGCAGAATTCAAAAAAAGAAAGAAGACGAAGAGGAAGAAAATCAATGATATCATTAGATACTACTTAATCTTGATTAGACATCAAATTAAGTAGTCGGGTTGTACGTAACTGAGAGCAACAGCCGACCTATAGGAAACCCTTCCCTTGGGAGTGAGATTTTGTGTTAGACGTTACTTAATCTTTTTAAATAGAAAAAAGAACAATAAATTGCTAGTAGACAAATCGATTATCACTCTAACGAGAATCTTAATCAAACATTAATCTTCTATGGCATGCCACAACAACTAATAACCACGAATTTCTTATGGAAGCCGGCCGCAAGCTACTCGAACATGTGTAAGAATTTTTACTTAGTTTGCAAGCCCAGCGACAGGCTTCCAACTCAATACTTTCATAAGAAAGAGAAAGGAAAAAAAAGAGAGAGAGAGAGAGAAAATAAATGTATAAAATAAAATCACGAGAAAAGACAATCGCAATCTCACTTCTACACATGTCATGTAAAGATTCTCGCCATTTAAAAAGAAATCTCAGAAAAATTATTGTTAAGACAAAAGATCCTACTCATCATCAGTGAATATTCTAAAATTATTTCACGCTTATAGGCCTTTTTCCTTTCCCTTTTTTCTTCATGCGCAAAAAGATGATTTGTATTCCTCTGGCAAAAAGCTCATTATCGATTCGGCAAGTCAATAATAATCAAGCAAAAAGCTGCTGAAATCCCTCCCTAATAATTTTGCGAAGCATGGAGGAGCTCTCTACAGATAATAGGAGGCAAGTGGCACACATCAGCACCTGCAACTGCGGCTGCAACTGGTGGTTGACTGACTCGATTCTGTACTTCTTTTTTATTCAATACTGGGCCTGAACAGTATTTGTTTGGAAATTGACAAAAGAGAATAAGGGAGAAGAGGCTGAAGAGAGGAGGAGGAGGAGGGGGACCATACCAAGATATGGGGATGCATAGGCACTTTGCCAGTGATGTGGAAGTGGAGAAAAGAGGAGAGTTTTCACCTCCTTTTGCTCAGCTTCTTTCGTAGGGCTCTCTTTGCTCCTGGTGGTGGACAAGACATAGGGACTTTGATGACTCCACCCAGTCAAAGATTAAATAATAATAATAAAAAGCATCAAGTGGGGTCCACTTGTTGCTATTCCCCACGCCATGCAAGCAAGAGAAAAACAAGCAAACAAACGAAAAATTTGTCAAGGTTTTTAGCGAACGGAAGTTCAGCCCAAATCCCACTTCTTCTGCATTTGATATGGGAAAGCGACATAGTCGAGGCTTTTGTCTTTGACAATAATGTTGCTTTTGTTCCCACGAGATCACCTCAAGGATGCCTTTGGCATCCGAAGGTTGCGGACCGATCATAGAGTCATGTTCGATGAATGGAACGCGTCGACTGTTCGCTCTTATGTTGTGCAATGAGAGTTAAAGAAGGGCCATGACTTGTTCTTAAAAGCAATATTCTTTAGACCAAAAGAGTTAGGCGAAAAATGGGAGAAAGCTTTCCATTCATGATTCTACCGTATGATTCAAACTCAGCACTCCTTGATATTTTGAGAAAAGTTTCTTTTTGGAGAGGACACGGTACGATGAAAATTGTAAGCGTTGACCTTATAGTAAAATCAATCGTGAGATTGAAGATGTGATGATTTATCATATGATATATGTTAGTGATTCTAATCTATTTATCCCCAATTCACGAACTTAACTGGTACAGAGTTATATGATGACACTTGATTTTTCCAATTTGGCATGTTGCCACGTGATTTCTCGTACTTGGACGTTGATGATTTTCTTTTATTTAAGGCGCGTTTGGTAACGATTCTGTTTTCGGGATAATTCTGACCAAAAATAATTATTTTTTATTCGGTTCTCGGGAACCGATTCCGAATAAAAGAACGCGTTTGGTAACTGTCCAAAATTTCTAATTCAGTAATAGAATTGCGTTTAGTACCATACTCATTAATTCTGTTCCAAATCAATTTCTTTTAATTTTTAAATAATTTTTTTACTTTTTCTTTTCTTTTTTCCTTTTTGCTTTTCTTTTTTCCTTTTTCTCCTATTCTTCTTCTTGGCGACCTCACCGGAGTGTCGCCGGCCCTCGGCGAGGTCGGCCCTCGTCGACCGAGCCTCACCGGCAGCTGGGCGAGCCTCGCCTAGCCTCACCGAGGCTCGGCCTCGCCGGGCAAGCCTCGACAGTGGTTGGGCTTGCCTTCGGCGAGTTCGCTAGATCGGCGGACGGCGACCGGCGGCGGCGGATGGCGGGTGGCAACGGCGGACGGTGGGCGGCAGCGGGCGAGGGTGGACGGCGATCGCGAGATGGCCAAAGGGAAGAAGAAGAAAAGTTGGTTTTTGATTCTCAAATTTATTCCCGGAACAAGAATTAATTTTTTTTTATTCTTGATTCTACTCTCAATCTGTTCTGGGAATAATTTTTTCCGGGAACAAAAATTTTATCAAACGCAATTCTCGGTTCAAACTGATTCTGGGAACAAAAAATCAGAATTTAGTCATGTTTGGATGGTTACCGAACAGGGCCTTAGCAGTGAGGATTGGACAAGACATAGGAGGCACTAGTTTAACGTAATACAGGTACAACATACTTCCCAAGGTAGGTACGTGCTCTACTGTTCTAGGGACAGTAATGGGGAGAACGTGTTCCCCAACAGGCATAGTGGAGTGCATGCTTTCCGGAGCGACTGGTCTGTCCTCTCCCCTTTAATTAACGAGACTGTTATGTCTGTGGGACGTTGCTCTCGCTGCTGGTGCACCTTAACTTTCCTCTGTTGTTGCCATCAATGTCCCAAGAACCCAAGAACGGAGATCGACCGTTCCGAAGCAGAAGGGGACGAAAAGGCGAAAAAGAAGAAGAGAGTTTTGACCACTTCAATAAGTGGGTTGACTCCCCCACTATCTCCCCCCCCTTTCCAAAGTGCCATTCCTCATACGTCCCCTTCTTCTTTTCGCCACCAATGAGGAGCTCTGTCTCCACACCTTCCTTTGCCACAAGTTCGGATCTTCAGGACCCTCGTCAACGGGTGGAGTCAACGCAGTTGTTTCCCTCTTTATTGCCCTGTTTCGCTAGGACAACAGACGCTTACTTGATTGCAGAGGAGGAATGAGGAGACATCGGTGTCGCCATGACATAGGCATTGAGACTCGGCATGCGGGTGTATTCTAAAATCGGGACGGGAAGTTGTGACACATGATATGCGGGTTAGGCACGTAGCTTCTCGAGATAGGGAGATCAGGTGAATTGACGTAACGTAAGAGGTGATCTCTCTAGATCAATAAAGTCCACAACGAATTGCTTTTGTGTGAGATATTAATGCGGTTACTCGAACTTAATCTTATGTGCTCCGATCACGTGTCAGCATATGCATTTGCGTTGGATTGAATGTGGCCTCATTGCGCATTATGTGTTCTCTTATGATGTGATTAGCCAATGCAAACGCTCCATAAAAAATAGCGGATTAGTGATTCCATTCATAAAAGTCTAGGTACAAAGTTCACTGTGAAAAGTCACAATGTTCTAGAATCCTAAGATATAAGATAAAGGTAATGGTTCGACATTCAAAGGCAAAGCATTATTCTTCCTCCTTTTTCTCCTTAAAAAATGAGTTTAATATGAATAGACTTTTACCTTGTACTCTTTACTTGATTTGAATTTTGCAACTTAAGCACTTTAACTTTCGTAATATTGGAAACACTTAAACTTTTACCACATACAAATTTTGACTCCTGGTTCAAATTCCTTTCCATGATTTTAAGACTTTATGATATTAGAAATTTTTACAAAATAGCAAAAGACATACTTTTTTAATTTAGATCCTAGCAAACATCCGCCTAGTATACTTTCGGTGGTAATAATCACTAATATGCATTTCTTTGTAATAGAAAGGGAAAATGACACCAATGATATTTGAGATTTGGCTTAATGTATAATATGGTTTCTGAATTTTAGCCAAATTTGCATAATCCTTGAATTTTTGATTTGTTCAAAGTGATTCTTAAACTTTTGATATATGTTCAAATTAGTCAATGAACTTAAATCATTGGAACGATAACATTTGATATTTTCATTTAGTTCAATGACTAGTTCGGACATTTTCCAAAATCAAGGACCATACTGAATAAATTAAAAGTTTAAAGACGATATTACACATTAAGCTAAATTTTAGAATCACATTAAATAAATTAAAATTTTAAGGATTATATCGTATATTAAATAAAAGTTTGTGAATATTTATGTTATTAAAATCTCATTATAAATTCGATGCTTCATGTCTTAGTAGCTTCACTGAAAACAGAGCATACTAGAAACCTCATATTTTATTACTTTTGTATCCCCTCATCATTTGACAGCATCATAATTCGCGTCGAAAACCTTCTTTTAAAATTCCTCCACCTTTCTACTAAAGTCCATTAGAACGTTAATCTAAAGGGCCTCGAGAGAATCACAAGGAATTCGATGCAGACTTTTCGAGCCGAAAAGGGGTGAGGCAGGTAAGAAAAAATCCCCCATTAACATGTCATCACAAAAAAGAATCCGACAAAGAGATTTTATTACCCACGGCAATAAAAACTTTCTTTAACATATCTAATAGAAATCTGGTTAACTTAATTACCTAATTAGGGCGGCGATACATGCCTCAAATTGAGAAGGACCGAATCAAGTTTGATACTCTCCCCATAAAAACAACACGACCCACCATCATCGTTGTTCCCACAGCTGCAAATTCGCGACCGGCTCGACCCAACAATCTCTCAATATCATCGCCAGAGGGGCCGTACGGAAACAGTTATCTCCCCACCAGAGATGGGTCAAGTGCCCCGCCCCCCCAATTCAATGCTGTCCCCCTCCTTCCGGCTGCTGCCCTCATCAAGCATCGTAATCTGCTCGATCAAGATCGGCCTTACTTACAGTGTAGCTGCAGCAAGCATTGTAATTAGGTGGGCCGGTCCGGTCCGGTCGTCATCGTCTTCGTTGGTGAGAATCCATAAGTTATCTAACCGCCCCGGTGCCCGCCCGCTCGCTCGGTCGATGATGTTGTTATCAAGTACCCACGAACCATAACGAGGAATTATAATTACACACTTGATTAAACTATCGCAACTTAGGAAAGGAGCCTTTTTTTTCATTTAACTTTTTTTGGGTTTTGCAAAGAAGGGAAAAAAGGGGGAAAAAAAGGGGAATGCTTTCATCCTCAGCGGCTGCAAAAATGACAGCAGATTTCTACAGCTTTTTTTTACACCAGCCCAGAGAACAGTGACAGAATTTTAGTACTTTCTTTAAACCGTTGAGTGACATGAATTCATTTCCTTTACCATCACCCTCTCTCTCTCTCTCTCTCTCTCTCTCTCTCTCTCTATCACATCAGGCACATTTTCTTCTTTTTGTTTATTAAAAAAAGGCGAAAAAACGATGGGGAAAAGGAGCTCACTTTCCTCTCTCGAGAGTCGAGACAAAAGAGAAAGAAAGAGAGTCCCGGAAAAGCAAAAAAATAAAAAAGCCCCCATTTAAATCCCGCCCTCCCTCCTGCCAGATTTAGAGAGGGAAAGAAATCAGACTGCTTATTTATTTATATGCACATTCATATCGGGTCACAGAAGAGAGAGAGAGAGAGAGAGAGAGAGAATCGTAAAGTAATTGCAGTAGCAGTTCGAGCTTAGCTGGAGTGTGCGGGATTACCGGCGGTCAAACCCTCCTCCCCGTCGCCGGAAATCGGTCCCCCCTTCACCCCCGCCCCCCGACTTCGATCTCTCTTTCGGGTCGTTCCCCATTTCTCTTGTCGCCTCGCCTCTTTTCTTGTTCTCCTGGGTATCTTACAGAGCGGGCGGGCGTGCGTGTGTTAGAGAGGGTGACGCAGAGAGAGAGATGGGGAGAGGGTGATTGAATATTAGAAGAGCAGCACCTCCCCCTTTCCCTTTTTGCTTGCGTGCTGCTGCGGAGCAAGAGAAGCGCATTCGTGTCAGGGAGAGAGAGGGACAGAGAGGGAGAAATAGAGATGGAGATGGAGATGGGACGCTGTGCTTGGGATCATTGACCAGTCGTTTCTCTCTCTAGAATTATTTCATCTCAATATTTTATTGTTCTTTTCTTTTCTTTTTTGTTGGCCCGTCTCTAACTCTCTCTCTCTCTCTCTCCTCCCTTTGTCAACCGAAGGAAAACTGGAGAAATCTTAGATAGAGAGTAGGTAGAGAGAGAGAGAGAGAGAGAGAGAGAGAGATAGGGGGATAGAGGGAGCCGCAAAGAAGATGGAAGAAGCAAGGGGAAGACAGTGACACGGATTTTCCCACCTACTGCTGCTGCTTCCTTTGGAGGGTCGAAGGGCCTTCGGCTTTTGCTCTTGGGATTGAGGTAAGCGAGTTCTCTTGAGAAGGCAAAACGCATTTGGCTTCAGCCCATGAACGGGTTTCATTTCAGTTTGCGGTAGAAAAGAAAAAGGGCGTTCCTTTGTTGGGGAGGAAGAAGAAGGACGAGGTGATGGTGGTTAGATTGTCAGATCAATGTTGTTGGTGAAGCATGAAGAAGCGTAGGAGTGGAGCGCCGTTGTTGTTCCTCTTGCTCCTGGTGTTACTACTGTTTAGCGAGCTGACGATACAGCAGCAGCAGCAGCAGCCGCTGAGTTCGCGCGAGTTTGTTGCGCTGCTTCGACTCAGATCTTCGTTAGGAATTCGAAGCAGGGAGTGGCCCATAAAGGCGGACCCCTGCTCCTCGTGGCTAGGCGTGAAATGCGAGAATGGTAGTGTCGCAGGGATCAACATTTCTGGGTTTAGGAGGACTAGACTTGGGCGCGCGAATCCGCAATTCAGTGTCGATGCGCTCCCCAATTTCACTCTGTTAACGTCCTTTAACGCCTCCAGGTTCTCTCTCCCTGGCCAAATACCCAACTGGTTCGGGCAGCGGCTCGGGTCGCTGCAAGTGCTCGATCTCAGGTCTTGCGAGATAATTGGCATTGTGCCCCCCAGTCTTGGTAACCTGACCAATCTCACTAGCCTATATTTAGCTGATAATAGATTGAATGGATCTATTCCTTCATCCTTTGCATCTCTTAAGAATCTCTCCACTCTTGACATTTCTTCCAACTCCTTATCCGGGCCGATTCCGCTGGGCATTGGAAACCTCTCGGGCCTTCAGCATTTGAATCTTTCGGGCAATAAATTGTCCGGTTCATTACCTGGGCAGCTTGGGGACCTGGGGAATTTGGTCAACTTGGATCTCAGTTTCAATGATTTATCTGGGTCGGTGCCATCAAATTTGAGAGGACTTAGAAGTTTGCAGAGAATGTTATTAAGTAACAATCTGCTCAGTGGGCCTTTGCCAGATGACTTGTTCTCTAATATCAGTCAGTTGCAGGTTGTTGTCTTGAGACATAATTCCTTCGATGGTTTTCTTCCCGGATTGTTGTGGTCAGTGCCAGGACTGGTTCTGCTGGATATCTCCAGCAATAATTTCACAGGTCTTTTGCCAGACACAGGGTCGAATCACACTGCTGCAGTGTTGAATATTTCTCAGAATATGTTCTACGGTAATCTCACACAGCTGTTAAAGGGATTTAGCCTTATTGATCTGTCGAAAAATTATTTCGAGGGCAAGGTTCCTGATTTGGCCAGAACTAATTTATCTCTTGGCAACAATTGCCTCCAAAATGTATCCAATCAAAGAACCGTGGGTGAGTGCACATCATTTTATGCTGAGAGAGGTCTAGTTTTTGATAATTTTGGACAGCCACCAGAAACTGGAAAGAAGAGCAAGAGGAAGTTAATTATTTTGGTAGGAGTTTTAGGTGGGCTTGGCCTTGTTGCTTTTCTGTCCCTTGCTCTGTTTTTCATATGCATCCGTAAGAGGGGATCGACGAATCAGAGGGCTGTTGTCGTTGGGCCAGCTTCAGCCAGTGGAACGCCACTGCCATCTGGTACATCAGTTGACTTCTCAAACATAGGTGATGCATATACATATCAGCAGCTGCTCCAAGCCACCAATGAGTTTAATGACTTGAACCTCATTAAACACGGACACTCAGGGGATCTCTTCAGGGGCATCCTGGATGGCGGGATTCCTGTTGTCATTAAAAAGGTTGACCTACGTTCTATCAGAAAGGAAGTTTACCCTGTCGAATTGGATTTCTTTAGTAAGGTTTCCCATGGAAGGTTTGTACCATTTTTGGGACACTGCCTGGAGAGTGAGAATGAGAAGTTCCTGGTTTACAAATATATGCCCAATGAAGACTTGGCAAGTTCTTTATTTAGGAAAACCAGCTCAGAGGACGATACTTTGCAATCTCTGGACTGGATTAAGAGACTAAAGATTGCAGTAGGAGCTGCAGAGGGTCTATCCTATCTTCATCATGAATGTTCGCCCCCTCTCGTGCACAGGTACCTCAGAGATCACTTGCTTTTGCTTCTTTTTTCATGTTTCGTGAATCCCTCTGTGATTCATTCTTTTCTCGTGATAAATATAAATATGACTTCTCCGAACTCCTTTTGCAAATTAGATTAATGTTATGGGACCATCTGTTTGATACTGATGCTGTGAGGGTGTCTTGCTTCAGAGTGGGAAGTTACCATTTGGATTTGTTTCAGTTTCAGGGTAGATTTTGCTTATCTTATTGTAAGTCATTGTTCCTCATGCTTGCTAGTGATGAAGTTAATAACCATAGCTCGAAGGTAGTGGGCAAGTATTCTCAATCACAAGCAATTAAACACGCTTGATCTTGAGTTAGTTTCTACAGAAGTTGGTCAGGGTTCATTATAAGCTGACTATATAATTATATGCGTGCTCGTGTGTGTGTGAAGAACCGGTCCAGACCCTACAAAACTTTTACCTTAACAAAGTAAAGAAAATGTGTGATAAAGAGATACATTGATGTATTAGGAGTGACATGTCCTCTTTTGTGAATGAAGGGATGTTCAAGCGAGTAGTATACTTCTTGATGATAAATATGAAGTGCGTCTGGGGAGCCTCAGTGAGGTCTGTGCTCAAGGGGATACTCATCAAAGCAGAATCTCTAGGTTACTGCGCTTGCAACAGTAAGTATAACCATTCTTGTATCAGTTACTCAAATTTTGGGAATTCATTTCTATATGTAGAACTGGGTGTAAATAATGTTTCTGTTTCAGTCCAGATGACTGTCGCATTTTCTCGTTATTGTAATGTATAGATGTGCTTGCTCTCTTTTTTCCATGGCTCTATAGTAATTTCCTGGAGTTTGTCCTTTATATTTTGCAATATATAGGATTTTTCCTGTCTTACGGTCCTCTTTAGGAGGCCTTCAAATGGAATTATAGCATACTCTGATAGTCTTTTTTCCTGGTTAACTTCTTTAGGAACATTGAGTTATTAGATTAAGTTGTTCTATTGATCAGGCTATTAGCTTTTTTGAAAATTTGTCTCCTCTACAGAATCTTGTGAGGGTAAAGCATGCCTGGTAAACACCCACTTCATATAGACTTCAAAAGAAAACTATGTGTGCTACTTAAATATCCCAACTAGATGAGAGCAGGGCTTCGACTAACAGTTAACTAGTGGTGATTGCTGCTGTAGGATGGTGCTCTCATATAATAATAGACTTGGACATGGTTCTGATTTGGGTGTTGCTGACATTGTTGACCATAAAAACTTTGGGCATTTATGCCATTGGGAGACAGGATGTGACTGAAAGAAGGCATAATGAAAGCATTTTAGGAATGCAGAATAAGCGAACCATCAGGTCTATGGTAGCGTATGCAGATTCTATGGGTTAATTATGAGACTTTTAGGGGATCCTCTGATTCAATATTACTGTTAAGCTTCTTCAGCCTACTTTAGGCAATGCAGCAAACAGCAATGAAATATCAAAATTGGTCAAATTAGATTTTCTCATTTTTTTTAAAGTGCATTCTATGGTCAAAACTTTAGGGTTAAATTGGTTCTTGCAAGTCCAGAATGTCCATATTAAAATACCTGCTTGAAACTGCAAGTATAATGAGTCGAAATTGACAGCAAAACCTAAACTATCAGAATTAAAATGTCCAAATCTTTGTCTTACGTCCAGTAAGTCACTTTGAAGAAATTTTCATATTGTTAATGCCATTACCCACAATGAAAGTCCACACTGTTAATGCCATTATCTAGAATACTCCTATAGCCCATTGCAAGGTCACATTTCTGATGCAACAGCAGTAAACATCGATTATGTCCAAATTCCTTTTTGTATGGAATGGTCGTACAGTTCAAGTGTAACGACTATTTAAATTGTGATAATTTCCTGCCCTTTTTATTCTCCTTTAGATGATATGAGAATTTAATTCCATAAATAGCTATATAGATACAGAATCTTCTCAGTTCACTTTATTTAGTGGAATAATATTTGTTTTGTTTTGCCTTTGGCAGGTCGACGGAGCAAGGTACATCTGGTAAGTGCCAGTTACTTTGTTCATCAATCGTTTTTTCATGAGTTTTAGTTTCTTTATATTTTCAAGACCAGGGCTTCATGATAATGTTCTTTTCATAGAGTCAGTTACCACATACTCTACTAAAAACAGTCTTTAGGTGTTTTTTAGGCTGGCTTTGAATTCTCCATTTTCTGCACTTTGGCTTCATGGGGACCTGAATGTTTCCGAATTTTCTTTTTATGTGGAAATTTCAGATTCTTCCACAGCAAATTGTGCATATGACGTGTATTGCTTTGGGAAAGTTTTGCTGGAGCTGGTGACAGGTAAGTTGGGTCTCAGCGCTAGCAGTGATGCTGAAATGAAGGAGTGGCTGGACAAAACATTACCTTATATCAACATATACGACAAGGAACTGGTCACAAAGATTGTGGACCCATTACTCATCGTGGATGAGGATTTGCTGGAGGAAGTGTGGGCCATGGCGATCGTAGCGAGATCCTGCCTCAATCCGAAGCCATCCCGGCGTCCACCCATGAGATATGTATTAAAGGCTTTAGAGAACCCCCTGAAGATTGTAAGAGAAGATAACACGGGCTCAGGAAGGTTGAGGACTACCTCTTCTAGAGGATCATGGAACGCTGCTCTGTTCGGTAGCTGGCGGCACAGCTCATCGGATGTGGCAGTTATTCCGGCTTCTTCTGCTGCCAAGGTGGAAGGAACGAGCAGCTTTAAGCAGTCGGCGACCACAGGTTCGCAGGGAAGTAATCATAACGGTTCATCCTCGCACAGACGGCATTCCAAGGAAATATTCCCCGAACCATCTGATGTACAGGATGTAGAGAGACAAGATCAAGAGTAGAGGGGGAGAGGTTGATTTTTCTTCATTATTCTTTGACAATAAAATGCGGGCTTCCCATTCGAGTGCCCGGTTCTTTCAGCAAAATGGTCTTGCTTTTTGGAGGGGAAAAGGGGTTCCAAGCAAAGCAATTCTTTATCTGCTCGGGCAATCGGCTCGAGAATCTAAGAGAATCCTAAGCTGAGGAGCAGAAGTTGCAGAGATTGAATGAATTCAGTAATTTATGGCGAAGCTAATTTCGAATGTGTGGCTGGACCAGAATGGTTGGAATTTAGAGGGTGCACCTTTTCCCGATTGTCGTGATAGCTTGTTGGCTGGGACAAGACAACGGGCTTCGAATTCGTTCAGTAATTGTTTATGGTCTTCTGGTGGTTCTCAAAATGTAAATCGTAATTTTTTGTCCTCGTTTTTATTTCTGGAGATAACTTGTTTGGTGCAACTCAAGAGTTTTCGGCTTTGGTTGGAAGGAAAGAGGAGGAATCGATGGCATGTTTTTAGTACGCAAAGCGAAGTTATTCCCTTCAAGATTAGCGTACGATTGGACCGAGAACGGTTGCATGAATCTTGTGGAGTGGCTTGTTTGGATCCCCATGGTCTGCATTGATTCTGGTTTTCTGATGGTGCATTTGGAAATTGTGGCTGCTTATTCCTACGTTTCGAGAGGCGATCTCGTGTTCGTTTTGTTTTCTGGCTTGATGGTTAATTAGAAAATGGGGGATTCATCGTTTATAGTTGGGATATATGGCAAGATTTTGCATTAGAATCATAACGTCTCGCGATAATGTCTGGGTCGTGCCGCCCGCCCGTTGGTGGACGGGACAATCTTTGTGTGTTCATTGAGATTAGTCGAAGACAGAGAACCTTGAAAGTTCATTAGCTATAAAAAATGTGGCATATCCAAAATTTAAGGTAAATCTATTTCATTGAAAATTTTATGATAAAAGAAAATTATTTTTCAGGAAAATTATTTTCGAGGAAAACAGCTTGCTTTCATTTGTTTTGTGTGTTTGGGGAAAGCGAATTCCTTTTTACTATGGGGGAAGTTATTTTCCTTGAATTTAAGCTCTTTTTTTTTTTTTTAATCACATTGTAAACATTTTTGTTAGATCGATTAGTTTTCCGTCATGCAAATACTGTAAAGTTGGAAAATAATTTGTGAAAAATAGTTTTCCATCAAATAAATTGACCAAGCATACTGTTAATTTCAGACAAAGAAAAGGAAAATGATACTTGTCCGTTTGTTTGAAGGAAAACTGTTTTCAAAAATCATTTTTCAACTTTCTATTGTTTGGATGACGTTTTTCATGGATTGAAAACAACAATCTTAAATAAGGAAAATCAATTTTCTCCTGATAAGAAGGAAATCAATTTTTTTTAAATCACAAAATAAGTGAAAATTGCCAATTTCTATAGAATATATTTTCCTAATGAAACAAATGCATTCTAATAAATGATTTGAAAAATATTTTCCTCAAAACAATCGCTTTTATAAAAATGAATAAATGAGATATAGTTACATTGTTTACAAAAATGTTTAATCATAAGGTGCTATAAATAATGAGAACATTAGATAGCAATTCATTTCAAACAATATAAATTATTTCAGACAATATAAACTCGCTATTTTTAAGAGGAAAATTTCAAATAAGAGTCAAATACTCTCATTTTCTTAAGTGATAACTTAAAGTGAATCTTATTTCAAATGAGGCTTAACATCGCCGATTCATTGGCTAACAAAATATTCCGATCAATTAGGGGTATTTTTGTTTAAACACATTTTTAATTTTAATTTTAATTGAACTAAATAAAAAAAATAAAAAAGGTGATCATCACTTAAATCGAGGTGTGGGCGAATGACCCTTGCCTAGATCTAGGAGAGGGTCATCGTCCTTTCCTAGGCGTTGGTGACCCCATCGATGATCACCACTGCCCCACTAGTGATAGGGCAATGGCCATAGACAGGAGGGAGGCTCCCTCCTATGTGTTTCTTTCTTCTTCTTTTTTTAGTTCGTTTTTTATAATGGAAAGAGAAAAATAGAAAAAATGAAAAAAATAAAAGATGAAATTACCCTTCACCAGGCAATGAGTTCAGATTCTTTGAGACTAATATAGCCACTTTAAGTCATTATTTAAGAAAATGATAGCATTTCGAGCTCTTATTTAAAACAATGCCTATTTCAATGCCTATTTCAAATACTTATCTAAGAGAATGAGAGTATTTTAAACCGTTATTTGGAATTTTCCCTTTTGAAGAATATATTCTCTAAATTAATTTTTTTTTTCCAGAACAAATGAATTGCAAAATCACAATCAAAACATATTGGGCAAGAAAAATGCATATGTCGCATTGGAGATCGATTCAATTCAAGCTTCAAATTGTTGTCTAGATATATTCATCAAATAAAATATTAAAATATCTTTTGGACCAAGCGTGATGGGCCCAACCCAACATGATCGATCTAAGCTTTATGATTAGGTTTCTCATTTCACGAAAAATACGTCATTTTCGGAAAATATTTTGCAAAAACCATTTTTAAATAAAAATAACAATATTTTTCGATATTTAGTTGAAACTTGAAAACAAATTAGAAAATATTTTATGTTGCTTCGTAAGGAAAATCTTTTCCTTCATGCACTCCTTTCAATAATTTTTTTTATTTTTAAAATCGATTTTTAAATTATATATTTCTTTTTTTCTTCTTCTTCCTCGGTTGTTTGCTGATAGCGACATTGGCCAACAATTGGCCATAGGCGAGGTGGAGCCTCACTGGCTTGTGGCGAGGCTCCACCTTACCTAATTCAATAAAGTCAAGCTTGGGTCTCGTTGGCTTATGGTGAGGCTTGAGGTATCGACTGAAGAAGGAAAAAAAGAAAAGAAAAGGAAAGGTAAACAAAATTAAAAACTTAATTGAAAACAAAAGAAAAGAAAAACTAAAAATCAAAAGAAAATGTGTTTGGTGAAAGAAGATATATAAAATATTTTCCCTACTGCAAAAGTGGAAAATATTTAATGTTTTCCCCGATCAGTTTATGTTCTATGTACCAAATATCGAAAAATTCGAAAATTATTTTTTGTAAAATTAACCGAGCGTAGCTCAAACACTATCCCCAATGGATGGGCGGGATCAGTGAAACGACGGCGCTTGCTCCTTCGTTAATTTCTTCCTCTTCTTCTTCATCTCCCAAAACTTTATCTGCTCCCCCCCAAAAAACAAAAAGACGAAAATGATCCTGCATTTCAGTTTGCCCTCCACACTCCCTCCCGGCCACCATCAAACCATGCTTCTCCACCTTCCATGTCCCTCCAATTCCGCCACCTCCTTCCGCCTCTTCTCCTGCCTCCACCGCTCCCCGGAGAACGCCTCCGCCGCCGCCGGGAATAGCTCGCCGGACCACCCCGTCCTCCGCACTCACAACTCCAAGTCGACCTCCCTCCTCCTCCGCCACCTCTCTCCGCAAGCGCCAGAGCCCTCCACGATCCCGAACCAACTCGACATCCCGCCCCAAGACAAAATCGAGCTCCTAGAAACTTCTCTCTCCGCCAAACGAAGGCCTCAGTTCCCCGGCTCCATCTACGCCGGGTCTCCGAGCGACGCGGACGGCGGCGCTTCTTCGCGGCCCCCTCTGCGGACTCTCTTTCGGGACGGGACCGACGGCGGCGGCGGCGGCGATGTCGGCGACGAGGAGATGATAGTGCGCGCGATCGAGATTCGGAGGAAGGTGACTGCTGAAATTCTCAAGGCAGCGATGAGGAAGGGCAAGTTCGGGATCACTTACATCGACAATCTGGTGGAGAGGGTGCCGGCGTTCATCGATTGGGTTATGATTGAGGCTGCCGCGATGAAGCGGTTGCCGGAGTTTATGGAGTCTTCCTTTAATGTTCGCGCCAAGGCTGCCGTGCAGGACTCTAATTTTGTGCCACTTATAAGGTTCGAGAGTCGCGTTGGAACTAACTTTCTTTGCTTCTATTGCAGCTATATCATGTGTTGTTACGTGCTTCCTCACGTAAAATTCTTTTAGAAGTTTCGGCATGATGGAAGGAAGGCATAGTGTTGTGTTGAAGGATAGTATGAGAAATTCATGTCATCGTTAGGTTATTTTCAAGTTAATTTTGTGGTAGCTAATGATACTTGCCTTGAATGCCAGTACATCTAATTGCTCCCTGCTTCCTGGTGATTTTAGTTCCTTAGATGTTAGAAAGAAGGTGTCAGGAGATATGTGAATAGGAGAATACCGCTTCTGATGTTTAATATTGCTGATTACTTAGGTGGTTGAAACACAACTCTCTGTCGTACCCACAGATAGGGAAGCTAATATGTATGTCAAGGGGAAATCTTGAGTCAATAAGACGATTTGCTGAGTGGTTGAAGTCCACTAATGTTAAGGGAAGATTTGTCGGGGTTGCTCTCATGAAGGCGGGAGATAATACACTGGAGCGAGGGACTGATGAACTGGATGAGATGGTACGGTATTTAGAGGACAACGGGGTCAGAAGGGAATGGATGGGCTATGTCATGAGCCGGTCTCCTCAGCTGTTGTCTTACAGCATGGAAGAAGTGAAATCTCGTGTAGCCTTCTACTTGGATATGGGAATGAATGAGAATGATTTCGGCACGATGGTTTTTGACTACCCCAAGGCACTGGGCTACTTTACGATGGAGGAGATGAATCAAAAGGTATGTGGCCTATGTGCTTTTTTTGACATAGATTGATGCAAATGGGCTTCATAAATAGGACGAGAAACTATGTAACACAAATTTTTAATTGGGGGAGTGAAGTAAACTAAAATTACAGCTTAGGAAATCTTGGAACTCTTTCATGGGCATGTTGTGTGTACTTTTCCCTTGCCAAACCTCCCAGTTAGTGGATGTTCGATGTCATAATCGGGTCAGCAATTTAGCAACCCAAGCAGGCTTCCATGCTGGAGCTGGACTGCAATGGAATTAAGTTGCCCGACACTGCGGCAAACACTTTGTATCATGTAACGTGAGATATTTTAATTGGTTTCGTGGTCATTTCTGTTTGTGTAGGTGCATTATTTGAAAGAGTTTGGTCTCAATATTGAAGAGGTTGGCAAATTACTAGCCTTTAAGCCTCAACTGATGAGTTGCAGCATCGATGACCGATGGAAGCCTCTGGTAAAGTACTTGTACTACCTTGGAATATCCCGCGATGGTATGAGGAGGATGCTCGTCATTAAACCAATGATATTCTGTCTTGACTTGGAGAAAGTTATTGCACCAAAGGTTCGCCACTGCATGTTAGCCTTCTTTTGTGTCCATGGAATTTAATTCTTCAATGAGTTGTCTTGATGTATTTTGTGAAGCATTAAGCGCTAAACTGTCTGCTAGTGCTGGATAATGGGAACTATTGCTTTCTACTTTGTTCTCATTCCTCTTTAATTGCCATAAAATGGAATTTTAAGAGTAACAAATTCCTTTTGTAATGAAGGTGCGGTTTTTCCGGGATATAGGCATAAGAGATGATGCTATCGGCAAGATGCTGGTTAAGTTTCCACCATTACTGACGTACAGTCTGTACAAGAAAATCAGACCAGTGGTTTGTCATTCTTATTCCTAATATAGTCTTCTCTCCATTTCTTTTCTTTCTCTTCCCGTTTTACTTTTCTAAATGAGTTTATGAAAGATGTTATGCTAGACATACATCGAGGTACTTACTTTTCCATGTTTGACGCAACATTTTTTCCTGGTTTGTGGAGTGGTGGTGCAGTATGAGTAATAGATAAGCATGGTTGCCTTTATAATCTTTAGTCTAGTGACTGCATTTATAACAGAGTGGCCAACTATAAAGGCCTCGTTACACTTTGTAGGTTGTTGTGCAACTGAAGTCATATGAAATTCTCAGATTTTACCCTGAATAATAGCAAGGCCAAGAATAGTGCAGGAATGATCTAAACATTCCAATTCTGTACCCAAAAAAAGCATTCCTATTGTTATTGCACCTTTTGTGCAGGTTGAAATGGAAATGTTAAATCAGCGGGATAATATTGAGGTTCTCCATGTTTAATTGACTGTTATTTTGGCTCTCATCACAGTGGTCATGATATTTCCCCCATTTTGTCCAAACCATTCTTTCTATAAAATTCCTTATTAAAATGTCTTTTTCATGATATATTGTCTTATCAATTGATTGGACCAATTTCTTTTATTTAGATTCCACTATTAGAAAATGACCGGCATGACTCTTGAAATAACAACTATCTGAAGACTTTGAATATTATCTATTGACCTGAAACTTTAATTGTTATGCAGGTTATTTTCCTAATGACTAAAGCTGGAGTTACTGAGAAAAATATTGCTAAAGTAATAGCTCTCGGACCCGAGCTTTTGGGATGCAGCATAGCAAACAAGCTCGAGATCAGTTTAAAGTATTTCTTGTCACTTGGCATCAGAGTCCGACAGTTGGGTGAGATGATTGCTGATTTCCCCATGCTCCTCAGATATAATGTAGACATCCTTCGTCCCAAATACCGCTACTTGCGAAGAACTATGGTGCGGCCTTTGGAGGATCTTATTGAGTTTCCGAGGTCAGCTGCATCATCTGAAGTTCTAATATGATTTATGTGGTTATTCTTTGGTTTCTTATCCCGTTGCACAAGATGTATTTGGACAATGCCTGCTAATGCCACTAAAACAATAGTGAACGTTCAATTTACGCGATAAATTTCCATTTGAGATGATCTCCATGCGCAACCCAACGTACTTGCATTCTCCTTGAGATCATTTTGGATAACCTTAATTTGAGTCAGTTCCTCCTGTCTGACTATAAACTTTTATGCAGGTTTCTCAGCTATTCTCTTGAGGGTCGCATAATTCCTAGGCATGTTGTTCTGGTGGAAAATAGGATTAACATGAAGCTACGCTACATGTTAGCCGGCACTGACGAGGAGTTTGAGCAGAGGGTTAAGGATGCAGTTGAAAGGCGACGCAATTTCGAGTCTAGGGTTTCAGGCAAGAATCTCTCGAATTCTTTCATTCCAGATCGACAATTAGAGAGGACTGCGGTGGGTTATACTCAAACCGAGATTACATACTCAAATTCTCAAGAATCTGAACTGTTCTACTGCTCAGACAGTGTTGACAGCTCTAGCAGTGATGAGCATCGTTCGAGTTCATTACTACATTGAAGTTAAGATGTTTGTTCCCATAGATTATAGTCCCGAGTGTACATGATGCAGATTAGTGTTTTTACTTTGTACAGAGTTCTATCTTAAGCGCAAGATTGGTTGTAGGGAGAACCTATCACCGAACAGTACTAATTCTCGCCTAAAATGAAGGAGCAAAAAGTAAACGAAAACAGTTCCGATGTCAAAACTAATTTGTTAGGAAAGAGGATTCCTCCTCCCTTCCGCTGTGAATATGTGAATGTATATATCCTTCAATTTGATTTTATAATAGGGAAGCAAGGTAGATTGGAGAGTTCTGTTCCCAATTCGAATTTTGAACTAGCAACTACTATGCGATATTACAAAATTGAATCAGTAGTTTAATTTCCCCCTCGTTAATGGAACAACTTTGCCGCATTGATATATGCAAATTGCAAACTCAAAGCGAACATCATGCCTCCTACCGACCAAACGGCACGTCGCACGTTCCTTCCAAAACGACGTAGTTCGTTTAGGGTTTAAGGCGTCGTTCATGCTTCCCGTCTCCTCCGTCCTAAAACCCGATGACTCGGACTACTACTATTTTCCAGAGGCAGGCTCCTGCCTTGTGAAAACCAGAAATGGCTTCTTTCTGCAGGCAGGCGCTGACGGTGAGCTCAAGATCACTCGCCTCCAAATCCAAGTCCTCGCTCCAGAAATCCCTAGACGAGAGGCGCATCTCCGCTCTCCTCCGCTCGACGTCAAGATCCGCGCCCCGCGCTTCCCGGTAATCGCCTTCGTCTGTCGTTCCGAACGCGAATGCGAATGCTTGCTTTCGGTGCAATTTGGAGCTGTTCATGTGCAAATCTGCGATTGTTCGCTCTAAGTCGTATCGTCGATTCTTGCTCACGCCGTGGCTTGTTGTTTTAATTTGGTTCAAGGGTGGTTTCGGCTCTGGGTAGCGTGGAGTCGCTAATGCCCCTCCACAGCGCCATCGCCTCGGCTCGGCTCAAGTCGAACATCGCCGTCGATACTCGTTGCTGGAGCTGGCTTTCTCAGGGTACGCACATTCTCCTGTTCTTGAATTTGCAATTCTTTTCTTTTCTTTTCTTTTCTTTTAAAGGAAAAATCCAGTCTTTGCGTGTTCTTGATGTTCTTGAATTTGCTTATTAGTTCACGTAGCGAGTCTCCGACAAAGCAGTGATCTTTAGTTTGGTTTCTGCTTCTAGAGGTAACAAGCTTTGGTTGGCGTATTTGGGCGGATGTTTTCGTGTTTAGGACTGAGATTTGCTTTACTGTGTATGGCATATTTGAGGATCTAGGAATGGCTGAACACATTCCCGGTGGGATTTTACTTTTTAATGGGTGTATTCTATGGGATTTAATGTCTGTTTCTCAACTGATGTCATGTAACTTTGTTGGTCTTGGAGTTGTCTCGTATGATGCCCGCTCACTTGTTTAATTGGTTCATATAGGAATGGCAGAACCATTGTGACAGAGCGTTACCTGGTTTACACGAGGGGATCGAATGCATGAGATCTTTTCTTTTATCAATTTTTTGAAAGGGAAATTGTCATCAGGTTGAGATTCTTCAATGCAATGTGTCTAAACTGTAGTAACGAGCTACTTGGCACATTAGATTAGTTTCTCTCTTGGATTTGTTTACGCCCCACCCCCCCCCCCCCTTTTTTTCTCTCCTTGTTGTGGAGAGGAGATCTGTTGATCTGTGATCATAATAAGTTTTCTTCTGATAACCATTTGGGATGACAGAGAGCGGAGAACAAGCACAACATTGTTTTTTTATAACGATTCTCCGATGATTTCGGCTAATTATGGGGCATGCCCTTAGGTTAATGATTTTTCAATTATTTGGATGCATACTCGTTGTATTGTTTTGTGAAAATACATGCCTGTGATCTATCTAAAGCGACTAATCACATGTCTATCCCTCTTATTATAAAAAATTGAACTTCTGTCCGCTGGAGGTGGTGGAAGAATTCCACTAAATTACTCAATTGGGAGGTTTAGGAGATGGAGTTTATTTTTGGCCATCATTTAGCCCACCTAGGAGATAAACCATTTATTCTCGTATTCTTAAGTATACCTTTACAGTTTGACTTGGTTCTCCATGTCTTACGCTTCGTGCTGTTCAAAATCTTTCGTCCTCTTTGTTCTTCCTTCCACTGATTGGAGTTTATGTTTATTCTTTGGCGTCTCCTAGACTTTGCAGTTCCTCGGTGACAGGGCCTCTTTCTCTTCGAACCATAGAAGCTCATTCCCAGCTGCTCTCTTTCTACTCATCTTGTTCCTTCAACTCTTCGCCATTTCTTTTCAATTTTAGCCACTGCCTGTTGTAAGTGATTAAGTCATTCTGAGCAACATGTTTTGTTACTCTACAAGGCCTTCGCCTCCCTTCATTTACAAAGGAAGAGAAGATCTCTCTCTCTCTCTTTCTCTCACCTTAATAGGCAATGGAACAAATCTGGTCGCTTTGCTTGTAGAAGATGGCTTCGTCTGATGTAAATGTTTCTCAAGGCATGATTTGCGTTCGACGGAAAACGTGATTCTCATTTTGTGGGTGGGTGGTCTACTTCAATCAAGCCCTCAAGTGTACATGAAAGTGTTTTATAAATTCTTCATTCTAGTACTATGGGACTGGAAGAAAGTGGGATTTGCAAGAAGAGGCACGCCAGTGCCGGTGAGGGGCACGTGAATGGTCGGCGTCTCCGTATGCCTGGACGACCCTGATTCCCGAAAAGCATCCCGTTGTTACCCCACCAATTTTGCAATCCCGATCAACGCAAACTCCTCTCGCCCTTCGTGCAGCGGACCACTTTCTCGCGAATGCTCTTTCCTTTTCTCGTCCCATCTTGCGCCTCGAATATGGTGGTACGCAAGAAAGCACATCGGTAAACTGGATATCTAACTCATTTCGCCGGTATATGCCACGGAAATTCATTCCCTGTTGGTAGATAAACGATTGCTGTCCTCTGCTCCTGAGCTGAGCACGCCGAGGATTTATTTACCGACCTTCGAGGTGGTTAATCACTTTGAAATTGCTAGATAAATCATCATCCACCTAAAATCGTCCGGAGTGTTGACTTTGATGATTAGTTTGAAAACATCGGATAACTTCAAAATTCGTCAATCAACCAATAAACAGATACAACGTAATCAAAGCTCTAACCTTGGACCTATCCAGATAACGACCGTTCTCGTTCTCCTCGCTGGATATTATGGGTCCGAATTGTTTGTTTATATTTGCGCGTTCTGTTATAGCCCACTTCACAAGCATAAAACTATCTTATGGGCATATTCTCATATTGGGTGCTAATAGGCATCGAACCATCAATTCTCGTTGCCTATCAAAGAAGTAATTTGATGAACTTTCTTTAGTATTTGCTTCGGTCGTAACGGAAAAGAGTCGCCTTTTTCGGTAAATTCGGAGCGAGGACAAAAGGAACAGAGAAGATCATTTTGTCACCGTCCGGTGTTGGGCAATGGGTCCGTCACTGTTGCCCATCGTTTTCAGTACATCGGCCTTGTGAACCTCTCTGTTCTGCTCATTTCCGCGGATAAGATCTGGCGGAGCATCAGACACGCAGTGGCCCCACACAGCCCAAAACTCAATCTAATGGTAATTAATAAACAATAAAACCCGACAATTACATCGTATAATCTCCCGCATAAAACGAACGGCTTCCGCAACAAATCTGACAGCAAATTACCCAACAAGGTCTTCGTCAATTAACATATGATCAAGTTGAAGACTTGATTCCTTCCGTGGCAGAAGAAAGCAGTTTCCGCAGGAACCCAGCTTCTCATCCGGGATTTCGCGACTTGGGTTGTCCTCGAATTTGGTCGTCCTTCATCGTATCTTCGTGTGGCGTTGATCGATCGAGGGTCGATCGGGACAAAAAGGAGTTTTGGGCTGTCTTTTTATTTGGGGTCCTCTTGTTTTTCCTTCTCCTTTTGCCCCCACAGAGAAGGAGGATTGGATTGGATTGGACCCATCGCTTCGGATTCTGGAGGTGACAAGCGAGAGACAGAGAGGGCTAAGGTAACGAGTGTCGAGCTCTAGTGTATTGACTTGTGGGGTTTTTTTTTTTTGGAGATTTTGATTCGCATGCCTCTCTTGTTTTTGCTGATGTGCTTATGCGTGATAGAGAGGGAGAGGGAGAGAGAAGCTGGACTGGTTTTGTCTGATTGTATAACGTGACTGACGCGTCGTTTATTGCAGGCTATCTTGGAATCTGTGGGTAAATTATTTTGTATTCATCATCTTTTCAAGTTGAGTCCTGATAAGCTGGTCTTTGTTTTGCTGTGAAATCAAGCTGGTTTTTAATGCTGTAAATTTCCGAAACAGAACTAAGACACACACGCACTCTCTCTCTCTCCCCGAGCAGACAATATAGAGACTTTCCGGACTCTTTCGTTTTTTCTCTTTCGGTGGAGCTTGTTGCTGGTTCATTTGATCATCTTTCATAGCCCCTCAGACTGGTAACATAACTTTAGCCGGTGCTGGTGTTCAGCTGTCCTGTATAGGAGTGGATTCATTTGGGAACGAAACTATTTAATCTGATTCAGCTAAGAGTATATTCTGCGTATATATTGTTTTCTCCATATTTTTATCTTCTTATCCTTCTCTGTGCCTGGTTTCCTTTTTCTTGTTTAAATCTGGTGTGGTTATTCATTCTGCCCTGATGGGTGTATAGGTTCGACTGATTCCTTTCCTTTTGGCCATGTATCGGTTCGATTGAATTCATTTTGAGAAATCGACTGCATTTTAACACCTCCATGTCTAACTGCTTATACTTTCCCCAATCCCTTGCCATCTGAACTGTTCATGGCTACATAGTTAAGATTGTTCACTTGTTGGACTCTCTGGTTGGGGGAAAATGTTCATTTATTGGTGTTATCTCTGTTAGTGAGTGCTTGGTTTTTGGTTTCTGCTTTTTTATGGTTTCTGATGCCCATTGGTGCGGAATGAACTTCATTCTTTGCAGGAATTCTCTGCTTATTGGAGTATTACCCATGGGTTTCTCGAAGTCACGAGCTAGGTGGAAGGATCTCAGGAAGGCAGAAGTGGAGAGAGATTAACTATTTGTGAACCATGGATAATTCACATGAGACATCAAATGGACATGGACCGACTGATAATGGTCATATGACCCCTTTGAGGCACACTCTGTATCAACCTGGTATAAATCCAGCATTATCTTGGTTAGATATAAAAGTCTTTTATGTCCGTATTAGCAAATGTGAGGTTGATGATTTGACACCTGAAAACCTCACTCTGAACCATATCCCTCTGAACCATGACACTTTATTGGAAGTAAATGGGGTCAGAACTGGGATTTATTCTGATGGAGTTTCGACCACTCTTAGAAGGGATCGGTTGGATAAGAAGTCTGAAGAAGTTATATTTGTGAGTACTGATAGCATAAGGATGACAAACAGTGTGAAGTTTGAGGTTTTCGACAGGGATGCTCTGGTGTTGTCTGGGGTTCTAGAATTGTGTAGCACAAATGGGTTTATCCAAGAACCGAGAAATTTTGTCCATGGGTGGAGCTTGACTTGTGAGACAGATATAACAATGGGCAGTGGCTTTTTCCGAGGAAGACAGCTCATGGGTCCAGACTCAGGTTCACCCACAATTGAAGTTTATGTAGCAGGGTCATTCTCAGGCACACCTATCATATTGACTAAGACTTTGCAGATTGGTTCCCGCAAAAAGCACTCCAGGAATGGGATGCTAGATACGATTCCAGAGTATGAGTCAACCGAGTCTCAGGAAGATGTTGCTTCTACACTTCCTTTGCAGGTATGCTATTGTGAAGTATATAGCATTGTAGCGTGCCTGTAACCTGCTGTTGATGATTGATGCTGATCATATATCAAAGAGCTCTGTTTTTTGGCACATTTCCACTATTTAATGCGAACACAACAGAAATCCCTTCTTCTTCCCTGCTTATCACCTCTAAAGATTTAGACAACTGTTGGGATGGCTTTGTGTGTTTGGGTTCTGACTAGGTTGGTTTGTTTTATATGACTACTTTCAGTCTTGGTATGTTATTCTCTCACGTGAAAAGACAAGAAGTACATGGGATTTTGCACCCTGAGATTTTTAAGATAAAAGAATGGCAGTTTCCCTTGACTTCCGCTAGGATTAGAAAAGATCAGCACTCTTTTCACATTATGATATCATCGCTTGATATTGACAAATGGATTACTCGATAATACTACTATCTAGTAACAGATATATGTCACTACGGGTGATCCAGATCAGTTTTTCCACAGAATATTATCAACTGGCACATTAATAGTATGATTTTAGGAATGCAAAGACTATATGAAAGAGGTCTCGCTGTGTTGTGATTGCTATCTGATCCTATGTTTGACTTCAACCATTTTTTATATTTTGTATCAGTTGTGGCCTGAGACTGTAAGACTTCGGAAGGGAAAAGACTGCCATTTTTTGCTCGCACTTCTTATTGTTAATTCTTGATTGACGAGAACATTACTTGCCGGAAGCATTTTGATATGACGATTTTTACTTCATTTAGGGAATCTCCTAGTTACGCCGTGGCTCCTTCAGGATCAGGTCACTTTAATGTGAGCGATATATTATCGTGTTGGGTAGTGATGAATTTGACCTGCTGGAACTAGTTGATCTTCTATTTTTAACTTCTTAGGTGATATGTGATTCTTGCTAGTTCCTTGTTCTGATGATATGCTCGAGATATATCACATATTTCACTCATGAGCTCTTTGAATATATCACATATTTCACTCATGAGCTCTTTGAATTTTAATGACGTTTGGGTATGATGTATGATTTGATACTCTGATCCTATAGGTTACTTGTGATTTGCCGATTGCTTTGCAACACTTCTCATTTTCTCTTATTGATTTCTCTACCTTTCGATGTCATTGTGTCCTTACAGATGGAGGACTACCCATACTCAGACCACAAACCGGAATGCGAGGAATATGGCCACCACATGTACTCAGGTTCAGAATACTTGGAGGGAGAAGATGGAGAGCTGTCGTGGTTCAATGCAGGCGTAAGGGTGGGCGTTGGGATTGGTCTTAGTGTTTGTATTGGGGTCGGATTAGGAGTCGGATTGCTCATTCGAACTTATCAAGGGACGACCCGCACCTTCAGGAGGAGGTTACTCTGAATTCAACTCGGTGCCATACAAGCTGCCCTACAGGATGATCTCGACTCGTTTTGTTCACTACTTGCAGTGTCAAGTATCCATTCTGAATGCAATTTCGGATATTGCATTGCCCGACTTGCAGTTCCCGGTTTTACTTGGTTTGCGACATGTTTCCTGAAGAAAAGATGGGTTGCGCCGTCTGACATAGGATCCACGCAGTTGCCATCACATAATTTTGTAGAAATGATTTGACTCGTTTTGTAGAGATCCTCTCAATGAATCAATCATCAGATCGGCACTGAAAATTTTAATGTTACTCTATCGTGCTAGAGATCTGACAATGATAATTCCGGAATAATTTGTCTCTATGAATGAGTTCTACATACTCTTTTTACTCGGTTCACAAGAGTTTTTTCTTTTTTGGCCAAATATTGCCCTTGGCGATCCGATTCAGAATGTCCTCCACAAGCGGTTCTGGAGTCAAGCCTAGTGATCTAGACTATAAACACCTAGAGAAGGTTTGAGATTTTAGTGGCCCCAAAATGACCATGCGCGGAAGGAAACTCACCTCCGACCATTATCTCATCAAAGTAAACCTGGGTGTGGCACTCAGGTTCATCGACATTAAAAGAGATGAACAGATAAGGCACGAGAAACTGCAGTTGATTCCAACTTCAGCTCTGTTTCCCGAAACAAGATGCGAGTCTCGCAAGTACCAAAGACATTCAACTCTATGAACAGCATAGCCATATGTACAATCTATATAACATGTACCCACAAGACATTGCAGCAACGGCAACAAGGGCAGCAAGAATCTGCCCATAGTCATGCATGCTACTGTTGATTCTCTGGAATGACGGTTTGACTCGCACGGCGGAACCATGTGTTAAAGGCTGTGACCAAGTGAGGGCAATCTTCGGTACTACGAGTAGAGAAACTGAGGCATTTTTGCAGTAGCAACTGCGCATCAGACATGGGCAGCGTCGAAATTATCGACAAAAACGTTTCCTCCAGATCTGAGTAAATAGACTTGGAACTGCAAAGCGTAGCCAAACACATGTCCTTGCACACGATTACAACCGGAAGCCAATCTTCTACAAGCTTCGTGCGGACCTGTATTGAAACAAGACCAATGGGCATAAGATCCACACCATGCACACTAGTGCGTCGTCACTGAAGATGCGTTGACTTATTGCAGCAAAATTCAATTTCATAACAGATTTAAAGTTGAAAGTCAATTCTAATATTACCCAACATTCAGAGACACAATAAGTAGCTGTAGAGTTGTCTTTTAACTTGATTTTCCTACTCAGTGAACGAATAAAAACTGACATCCCCAACCAGTTATTGTTGTTCTTAACTCAAATGTAAGAAAAATGTTTGCAAAAGTTGGAGTCCAGTTTGTAGTATGTCTTTGTTCTTTGTCACAGAAGACAAAGAAACGAGTACCTTCAACCAAAACTAAAGAAACTTCCCGTACAGGCTCATTCCGACAACCAACTACCGAACAGGTTATGGTATCTTCTTCAGAAGTTCTGTCAAATATCCTGAGGTTTTAAGAGAAAGAGAAGGTTGGGACATGGACATGGACATGGACATGGACATGGAGTGCAGCGTCTAGCAAAATCTCATTCAGCAACAAATGCCTCATGACAATCCGTTAAAGACTATGTATCCATTTAATGTGGGGTCGGCGATGTTTTCAACAAATTGGCTGTCCATGTATCCACTATCAATCCTAAGGCTCCGACACTCTTGAACAGCAATGAATACCTGATCCTGACTGACTATAGTAACCACACTCAACCAATAGAATCCGGATGTCAAACGATAAGGTTATGCATCAAGACCTTATGGGACTACCGAATCATGCTCTGTTTACAATAGGAAGACATCAGAGAGCCTAAAAACCACAACCGAAAGCCACATTCATAACTTATTGCCATCTCAACATACCCCCAATATGCATTCCAAAAGATTCAGTCAGATTTCGAGGAAGGCCAAAACATAATCGATCAATGGAACAATTTCCATAAACCCACTACCCAGTTCAAGAAGGAAACTTTTTGATGAGCAACACAAGAGCAACTCAAATCCCCATAGTCGAAAGCTCTGATTTAGCACACCTTTCACAAACAATCGATTATTGTATTAAATAACCACAAATTCTAGCAATGCAAAATGACATTCGACATACCTGTCTAGCAGCCAAAATATTCCCGGCGGCAATCGCTTGAGCAAGCTTCAATGTGCATCGCATAATCACGACCGGGAAGCCTGGCACGATGCACCTCCACGATTCATCTACGAAAGCCTTCTGCAAATCGGCCGTGAAATTTGGCTGCTCACTCCACTCCTTCGCTGCAGCCTCCGCCACTCGCAACTCGATCATCCTCTCCACCAGCCACAGCAAATGCCTCCCGTTCGTCGTTGCCTTGTGCAAGTGCAGCCTCTGTATGGCCTCCGTCTCGTCATAATCTTCTCTGAAGTCCGGACTCGAATACTCCTCCAACGACTCCTTCACGACCTTAAGCCTCTCCGTGAACGCTCTCTCGAGAACTCTCCGTGCCACGTCGCGGTTGGAGATCTCCCTCAGGATCTTCGCGACGAAGGCCTTCGAGGACGCCACCTTCGAGGAGGCCATGTTCGCCTGGTTCTTGAACGCGGCCTGGATTAGTCCGAAGAGCATTTCCTCGCAGGAATCCTTGTTCTCCGGCGAAACCCTAGCGAGGAGTTCGCTCGATTCCTCGTCTTTGAGGAACGGGGTGAGGTTTATGACCCTGGACTCCTCCTCCTCGGTCCACGGCACGGCTTCGAGGAATTTGACGCAGGATTTGACGCAGTCCTCGAAGAGCAACTCCAGCGCGATGGGGAGGAGATCGAGAGCGGTGGAAGCGGAGGTGATCGCCAAGGAGAAGTCATCCGTGTAGAGGAGGCTGAGGACGGTCACGTACGCGTCGACCGGGCCGGAGACGGTGAGGTTGCAAAGGAGGACGTCGGCGGAGGGGGAGGGGGAGGAGGGATCGCGGTTCTGCCACCGGCCGGAGAGGAGGGCGTCGAAGTACTGGGAACGGTGGAGGACGGAGGAGTGGAGGTGGATCTGCACGGGATCGGAGCGCCTCGAGTCCGAGTTGGAGGAAGACTCCCCGGCTTCGGGCGGCGAGGCCTGGTGGTTGAGGCAGAGGACGACGTCGGCGGTGGAGGGATCGTCGAAGGACGGGGAGGGCGAGGCGGCGGGCGCGGGGGCGCCGGAGGTGAAGGAGGACGTGGAGGAGACGCGCCTGATGGCGGCGGAGGGGGAGGCGGGGCCGGTGGCGGCGGCGGAGGCGGAGGCGGAGGCGGAGGAACTGCGGTGTCGCTTCCTCGTGTTGGTGGCCGGCGCCATGTCCGTCGCGAGCGTGCGAGATTGAGAGAGAGTGAATCGAAAGCTGCGATGCGATCGAAGGTCGGTCGGAGGAGATGGATGGAAATGACGATGACGATAAAACAACCAATCCCGGAGCGTAGATCAGCCACTGGGTGGACACGTGGCAGAAGGAGCAAGAGCGGGGTCTCGTTCTTTGTAATAAAATTTCTTCTTAAGGAGATCTTAGGACCCAACTGCACAAAACAGGTCATTGACCTTATCCTTAAAAATCACATAAATCTCGAAGCAACCCTTTCCTTTTCTTTCCTTTTCTTTCCTTTTCTTTCATTCCTTCATCCTTTTTTTTTATCTTTTGTGTCATTTTACTGCGACAATTATTGTCGTGATGCTTAAATTATCATATGTTCGTTCGCTAATGAGAAATGCTCATTAATGGTGCTATGGAATAGATTAGTGACTAGTGATAAAATCCTGGGGATACGACAAGACCGACGAGCATAAGCATAGCATGATGCATGACCCCCACGATCCACACTATCTTTAGCTGCTGAACTTTTTGGTTGAAAGCAAAAAATTAGGGGATAAGGTTAGAGCGACCGGATACAATAAAGTGGGATTAGTGCTCCGACATCCAGTCATTGATGTGACGGCAAGCCTGATTGATTTTGTGTATTCAGCAAAGTGCTATGGGCCTAGCCCATCTGATGATCTTCCTTTGGGCTTTGTGGCCCATATACTCGTCCGACTTAATGTGGGTCAACATGGTATCTTGCAGCTCCGTAAATGTCATCAACGCCCATGAAAGCTGCATGAACGCTTCATCGGGCGGATTGTTTTCTACCAATACAGTGATTGGTCGGTTGGTCCACGGCGTAATTTGCAAGAAATCAAACTTAGGAAGCTACTCGCGCGGTCCAATCATTTCGAATTGCGTGCAGTTATCTCTTGGAACAGTATATTTGCTACGTCAAACTTTTATGCGCATTTGGTAAATTCCTAAATGGAGTCATCCAATTCGCGGAGAGCGAGACCTTTGTGGCAATGTCATCCCGGTCGTTCTCATTGTTACATCGACCTCGCACGTTCGCATTACATGGTTGAACGCGCGAGTCGTGGCTGGAAAGGTTTTATCATCCGTCTCTATTCCTCGAAAGAACCGATGATGGTGCTTCGAGGGCTCGCACCTTTTAGTCCATGAATACCGTAAAGGAAAAGGTAAATTTCTACGTGGGTCATTACAAGGCTGCGGGATGGGTGGAGGCTCCGTTCTTGGGGGCTTGGCAGATAGAAAAGGAACTACTTTACATAAAGGGACCCGAAAAGAGTGGGGAAATGATTTTACTGATGGACTCTTGGTGCGAGGCCAGGATCCATGGCATGAATCGTGGGCAAGATGCTAGACCAAAGTCGAGGATATGTTTGTCCTCTGAGATTGATTTCCAATACGCTATTTGTAAAGTGAAAGGAAAACGAAAGGAAATTTGCTAGGAGGACCAGGTGCATGTGGTATGAATCCATTTTAAGTGGAGGTTTTGGTGGTGTTATGTATAAATTTAGTGATTTTCCACCAATTTGAATGGGCATATGAAGTTGGTATGTACACACCCAACATATTCATTAGTAAGGCGGTCAAATGGCCAGTACAATAATTGACACTTGGCAATTCTATTAATAACGATCGTGATTGATTGAGAATTGCAATCGCACATGCAATGGCTCATGTGCCCGAGGTTACTAAATGTCGTGGGAAGATCTAACTTCGGATTTTAAATAGCGAGAGAGAGAGTGTGTAAATCTCCTATGATCGCCGTTTGGGTGGTTGCCTTAGAATTGCAATCAATGACGGTGGTTGTATGGGAGTGGTTCCCACCGAGCAGTGGTAGTGCGGAACAAAAGCGTACGTATGGTTTGAATGTTTTATGTGAGATTGTGCACGACCTTATATGGGTCCAATTTGGAATGTGCCGTGGACCAAACATAGAAAAGGATGTATATTTTGTCACGACCCTTATTCGCATGGCTAGGCTATCAAGGCCTATATTAATAATAAACCTTATATTCAAGGCTTAATGCCCTAAAAAAACTCCAACTTTTGATCGAGTCTCAATTTCCAACTAGATTTTTTTCGTCTCGTAAAAACCTTCAAGTTTAGGTTCAATTCTAATTTCACAATAAAAAATATTATCCCATAAAAAACCCTAAATTTTAGGTCAAGTCTTTATCTATCCTGAATCTTTTTGTCTTGTAAAAAACTATCAATTTTACTTGAGTTTCAAACTTGTCCTCGTTGATCTTTCGTTCAAAGTTTCTCTTAACAACCAAGAAATGAAAAAACTCCCAAGCACAAGCTCTTTGACAGCAAGGGATGAAAAACTCTTGAGCACGAAGGATTTAATACTAAGCGCAAAATTGAAGATTCCCGAGCGAGATATAAGGAAACTCTCATAAAAGCAAGAGCAAGTAAAGAAGACCAACCCTAATTGCTATAATCTTTACTCAAATTTTAATCTCTAAAAAACGTGTTTTTGGATCTGAAATTTTGGGAAAAATTAGAGTGATGACACGAAAATGCCGCATCACTAAGGGTGATTTTCTATGCAGTGTTAATGGAGATAGATATAGAACACGAGTAATGGTTTTTTATGGAATAGAATTGAGATTAGACCTAAAGTTAATTGATTTTTATAAGACAAGAAAAGGTAGAATTAGGATTTGATCACAACTTGAGGCTTTTTACAAGGCAAAAAAAGTTTAAGGTATAATTGGAATTGGATTTAAAGTTGAGGGTTTTTTAGGGTATTATGCCTTATATTTAAGTAAGCTCTTAATGACTTAATCATCGTTAAGTGAAATTACATTCCTATAGATCTAGATTATGAAAAAAATATACAGAGAGAAGAATACTATATTTATTGTGATTCGTTTACAAAATGATTCACAAAGTGACGTACTTTTTTTTTTTTGGGCAAACAGAGTGACATACTTTATTCACAGCCACTTATAAACCGACGCATCTCTAAGCAAACTATTTTCGTAGTCCAATCTTAGATGACTCTAAAGTTTTTGAAAAGCAATAAAGAGACTACACTCTTTGGTCCTTTCCTTTTCGGTGTCAATAGTAGTTGAGTTGATTTTTCAAAAGGCAATTCCATCTCTCTTTAGTCAGGTCCTAATCTCACGTTATCAAAAGAAACGTTATCTCGTCCTTCAAAAAACAAAAAAAAACATAGGATTAAAACGAGAGGGGGGACCGTTACGTTTGTCCCTGTTCGGTTCTAATCCCTGATGGCTCGTCCGGTTCGGCGGCAGCAAGCAGAAGACCTCTCCGTTCCATCGGTTCAGTCGCTTCAGTAGCAGCCCTCTCGAGCTATGATTTGCTTGGCGGTTTGGGGACCTTGCCTCTTCAATGCCCCTCTCCAATCTCAATAAATTTTAGTGCCCACCCCCCGGCCCCTCCCAAAATACTCGTGACATTTTTCAAATTCGCATACACGCGCGTGGCCCTCCTCCGAAAATCCCATGCACAGATCGACTTTGTCACCAAACATTACTATACTAGGTAGATTTGATTGAGGAGCGTGGATGAGAATGTTGAGAATGTGAACAAACAAAACGATATGGTTCGAGTAGCTTCATTCTTGATAATTGTTTACCGGGTTCCTTCATCGTGGGCTCGTAATTGATTGGACAGAGACAATTCAACACGGGCAAAACTAGAAATATATAAGTCAGTTTACAAAGTTCATTAAAATTTATTGTCATTTTGGACGCTTGAACACCGTAGCGTCGCCCTGGTGTACGTGCCTGCCGTACTCTGTTTCGCATGCATCGTATGAAAGCGAGTCAGGACCATCCGTTCCAATCGCCGGCCTGGGACTCGAGCGGCTTAACGGACAGCAATGATTGAGTTAAGGAAAATGTCCCCATAAGAATTCGGTGCGGTTTCCAAGGAGAGCGAGCGAGGGGTTTACTTAGCAAATTCGAATTAGTTGGGAGGTAAACGTTGGACAGTCCCTCAAACTGTTCGTGACAAAGGACATTCTTGAAGGGAGGTTCATGTCCAGCGTGATTTGCTGGCAAATTTTGTGGTCTACGTCAGAGGGGCCGATTGGCCATCTCCTGACGAGACGTTGTCTTCCTTCGAGGCATCGGACGCTCGTACCGTATCGATTCGAGAGGTTTAGTGCACGGACTCCGGATTATAAGGATGTCATTATGTACGGGTTAGCATGAGTTAATCCAGACCTTCCGCTCTTTTGTGGTCGTAAACGGTCGATTTTGAGTACTCGAGATTTTGAATTGCGTTGAGTTTTCGCATAATGCGACGGGCGACGACATGAGAAAGCTTTCTTGAAAGACGGTGGATATTCTCGGGGGTGTCGTAATGAGGACAAAAATTAACCAAACTTGAACAAAGGTAGAAACGCTAACACCGAAAGAAAAGAGTTGTTAAACTGGCACTCCAGAAAAGTGAATCTCACCTTCTTCTTGTCATCTTCAGCTTTTTTTTTTAGTTTAGTCAATGACCGCTCAAACAAACTGACTCGTCGAAATGTCAAAACTGCCCTCAACCCCAATTACCAATTTATCCCCGCCATCCGTGCAGCCGGAAGCAAGACGTCACTCCCCCAACACGATGGCACTTTCGTAATAAAAGTGGCTAGGCGAGGCTCTTACCAACGACGCGCGGCCCCCTCTCTCGCTTCCCTCTTTCTCTCTCTTCCCTTTTCCTTTGTGTCCGTTAGGAGGGTACTGTACTGCTCTCCCTCATTCTCTCTCTCTCTTTCTCACTCTTTCTTCAATTCTCACGCATTCACGTACTCTGTCAGCCTTTTCTTCAACTCCCTCGCTCCGCTGGGAACATGGCGGTTTCCGGCGAGCAGCGACCGCTCGACGGCGGCGGCTCCCCCTTCCCTCGCGAGCTCGACTCCAAGGCTCCCTTCCTCAACGTCAAGCTCTACGTCCTCATCGGCATCCTCGCCCTCTGCGCGCTCTGCGTCGCCCTCCTCGCGTACCTCTGCGTCCGCCTCCGCCGGGCCTCGAGGAAGCGCCGGGCGCTGGGGAAGAACAGCTCCGGCCTGATCCCGCTCGTCTCCAAGGAGATCGTGGAGATCAAGGCGGTGGATCGAGCTGACCGCAGCGCCGGGGGGGCGGCGAAAGTGGAGAGCGTCGTCGTGGTGGAGTTCGAGGGGGAGAAGCGGAGCGACGCCGATATCGCGAGCGGGAGCGGGAGCGGAGTCGGAGGGAAGAAGAGCGGGGAGAGCGACGGCGCTTCCAGCGGGAGCAGGAGCGACGCGGCGGCGGCCGCCGAGGTGCATGGGAACATCGGCTGGGGGCGCTGGTACAGCTTGAGGGAGCTGGAGGTCGCGACGTGCGGGTTCGCGGCGGAGAATGTGATCGGAGAAGGAGGTTACGGGATCGTGTACAGAGGGGTCCTGGACGATGGCTCCGTCGTCGCCGTGAAGAGCCTTCTCAACAACAAGTACGCTAAAAGTTAAAAACTTGCCTGTTTTGAAACTGCTGCATTTCAGGAGCATTTAAGCGAGCGGGTATAACGATGCAAAAGACAAATCCTATATTGCGGGTCTCCGGTCACGGTTCACCAACTGACTGGGTTAATAATGTCTGGTAACGGCGATTCGGATCATCTCTGAAATCTTCAATTTAGATCGAACGCGCGTTGTCTAGATCCGGAGATGTGTCGGTGGGGACTTGGGAGTGTTTCCTCGTCAGTCAGGGTGTGGGAGCGTTTGGCAAAGTAGCTGGTTGCTTTGTTCTTTATTCTCTCTTTTGTTTTCCCATTACTGCTTTCGCTTTCTCTTCTTTCCATCATCATCTTTCTGATCCCGGCAATTCAACTTTCCTTTCCTTTCTCCAAAATAACTGTGGGGCAGCGTACTCATTCGCATCCTGAAAATCGAAGTAGCAAAATCAAGAATGGCATCATTACTCATTTGTGATATCTCACGAAGCCATTACTTATGCTTTTCTCTTGGCAATGCATGTCTATCGTTTCTGAACAGCGAGTGTAAACTTTCATTTGACAAGCTGCTGAAACAGTACTCTGGCAGGAGGACGGTCAAGGGATGAGAAATTAACTGTTTAAATTGTTTGTTCATATGTCTCAGGGGTCAGGCCGAGAAAGAATTTAAGGTGGAGGTAGAAGCAATTGGGAAAGTAAGACACAAGAATTTGGTAGGTCTAATTGGCTATTGTGCGGAGGGGGCTAAAAGGTACTTCTAAACTCATTGCACACATTCTTTCCCCAATAATTTCCATGCCTAAATGAGTTTTGACAAAGGCAGCACCTCATGTTGCGTTCCGGATAATGTGTGTACAGAATCCTCGTTTACGAGTATGTCGACAATGGCAATTTGGAGCAGTGGTTACATGGCGATGTTGGGTCGGTTAGCCCTCTGACCTGGGATATTCGAATGAAAATTGCTATTGGAACAGCAAAAGGGTATGGTTTCGTTGCCTTCTCTTGCTATCGGCTTCATCTTGTTTGCCTACATATTTTATGGATATTCGAAATAATTTCAGTTTCATTCTTTATGTCTGATCTGGTTTTCTGGAGTTAGAAATATCAGTAGTAACTTTATTTCGATTTTCTTGGCTCTTAATTTTTCATCATAGAGGCACTTCCCTTCTTCCATATATTTGCCTATAGCGAGTTTGACAATATGAAAAGACTAGTTTAAGCAAAGCTCTCAATTCTTTCGATATGAAATATGCTTCTCTGTAATTTAAAGACACCAAGAGGCCCACAGGGACAAGAATTTTTTTCAAAATGTCGATTTGCTTTGGACCGCAGTGCTCGACTCAATTGACACCATTGTATCATCAGGAGTCCTGAAATAATTTCTTTCTCGGAGAAATAAGCCTGTTAGTGTTTCAAATCTTGATGTTCCATATAGATCAGCTTTTATTTTAATGAAAATCTTGATTAAATTTATTCAACTTTGCAGGCTAGCATATTTGCATGAAGGTTTAGAACCCAAAGTAGTGCATCGAGATGTAAAGTCCAGCAACATTCTCCTAACTAGAAAATGGAATCCAAAAGTATCAGATTTTGGATTGGCAAAGCTTTTAGGACCCGAGGCAAGTTATGTGACTACACGTGTAATGGGCACCTTCGGGTAAGTCATTTGTTGGTTTTGTCTGAGTGATTTCAATTTTATTTGGATCCAGTATTTCAATTCGGTAACAAACTGCTATCGATTGCTTTGGGTACAGCTATGTCTCTCCTGACTATGCAAGCACTGGCATGCTTAATGAAGGGAGCGATGTGTACAGCTTTGGAGTTCTACTCATGGAGCTGATTACCGGAAGGAGTCCTATTGACTATTCTAGACCAGCTGGAGAGGTGAATACAGGGCCATGCTCTGTTGCTGCTACTGCGTTGTCGATATTCTTAATTATAAATGGCTTTGTACGGCCTAAACTCAGCCTCTGCTGCATATTTTTCAGATGAATTTGGTGGACTGGTTTCGAGGAATGGTAGCAAGTCGTCGAGGAGAAGATATTGTGGATCCTCTAATTGCAGATCCACCATCTCAGAGAGCTTTTAAGCGTGCGATATTAGTTTGCCTGCGCTGTGTGGACTTGGATTCTATTAAGAGGCCAAAGATGGGACAAATTGTTCACATGCTTGAGGCAGATGATTTCCCTTTTCGTGGCGTAAGTTAATTTTTACATATTTTTCTCGTGTGTAAATTACTTTGTAATTAACAGAGCTACATATGATGGACATCATAGTTTCTTTTTGAATATTCTAGCTCTTCAGTTGAAAGGGCTCATCAAAGATAGTCATACCAGAGATGTAGGTAGTATTGCCCTCTGGTAAACAAATAGTCCTGATGGAATGCCTTTTGCAAATGATTGTAGAAGATTCAATTGTCTCATGAAAACTTGCTGGGTGTAGCTCATTTGCTGCAGCAGAGTTGGAGATATTTAGTTATTTCCCTCAAGTTCTCTGTATATATTCAGCATCTGGATTAGCTCTTCAGGCTGTCTTTATCGTCATTCTCAATTTTCTTATCGAAGTTATGACAGTACTTTGCAAGATATGAGCTGCAGTATGGCATTCTTTTAGTCCCCTGACTCTTTCTTAATGTTTTGCATTGGCTGTAATTCTTCTTATTCATGTTCTACAGCAACAGAGATTGGCTCAGGAGAGAGATTGTCTCACATCGCAGCAAGCTCAGCTTAGTGGAATTCCAGAAATCCCAAGGCCACGCAAGCATGCCGGAGCTGGTGATGCGGAGAGATGAAGGTGGTGATCCTGATAGTGACCACGAGATTGCAGTGTGTAGCTGAGGTCAGATTATATGGGATATAGCATTCCACTGGGTACATAGGGGAAAAAATGAAGCCACGGATGAGCTTATTACATCTCCTTCTCATATTGTTTCATTCTAGATCACATAGTTTTTCGTATGTAATGACGAGGCAGTTTCATAAACGAGCCCTGTAAATATACATGCAAGTATATCTGGAGTATTGGAAGGACTTTTTCTTAAATCGTATGCTGACTGACACAAAGAAGAAAATCATCCGATTTCACAAAATGGACTGCCATTGTCGGCTTGGGGAAGATCTTTATGAATGATTGAACTCCCCTGCTCCGCATAATTATTTAAAAAAAAAAGAAAAAAGAAAAAAAAACATTGACGTACATTATGAGCTTCAGGAGTGAAAACTTGCAAGGTTTACTCAGTGTTGCTCATGATGTGCTTCATCTACCGGAGTAGGCTCATAAATGATACGAGCACGAGCTTTTACGTCCACCGGCGACTCGATAATAAACAGAGACCGTCTCCTTAGCTCCCATTGCAGCGATGGAGACAGAAAGACACAGTGCTGTTCCATTCACTAAACTCGTGGCTCTTCTCGAGGTTCTTTTCTCATGAACACATTGTCAAATCAAAGTGGAGAGTGTCAGTTGAGCTCGACCTATTTTAGTGCATGGAAGTCACGATTAATAGAAAACCCGATGAAACAAAAGCAGCCCATGCTTACTACTGGACCTGTTAAAATGAGTTATAGATTTATTTTTTCACTTATATTTGATGGACTTAGTTATCATGTAAGTTAGCTATGTTTAGTTTTGATTAAATATGGACATATTTTAGTAAATGAATCGAATTAGATAAGTGTTAGATTGGATGTTAGTTACTAAATATGTATTGCTTATAAATAGATTAATTTAGATTGGATCTTTGCGATCCATTCCAGAACCCAACCCGCGTGACTCTACTCACTTCTAGCGTGTTCAAAATAATTGTTCGAGTCAGCTTTGAGCTCGGCCTGCTTGGCCGTCCGCAGGTGGTTACATCATGAACCATCATCAAGCTTCACGCCCACGCCTCCACTCACTTGGGCTGACCTTCCTCATCCTTCCCACTTCCTCTCGTGCTCGCTCGGCAGGCACGTCAGGCACGATCCACGACACCCCCACATCATTCAACTAGAAAAATGCCCCATGATGACCCAAAGTGGGCAACAAATCATCAAAATCCACTCGCCAATCTACTCCGTAATCAAGTCAGCCGTAATCTAAACTTGGATTTGCCATTACCGACTTGCCAACGCAAGATTCCTCCATCTGGCCTTCACCCTGCTCCGTAACATGGCAAACCTTTTTGCAAGCGTCCTTCTTTCCTTTATGCTTCTCTATTCTCCCCCGAGAGACGGACCATCTTGATGGCCAGTTCAACTCGGCGACAACCCTATTTTCCTCGACACATGGACCGCCAAATTCGCAGGTGCGGACGCGTGTCCCCTTATCCCGCCCAAGACCGCGCAAAACCTGAGGAATTCTCACTATTCGCTCTCCCTCTCACTTTCGGCGGATTTCGAAACAGCGCAAAAGGTGACACGGAAAGAACATTCTCTACCCCAAGACGACGACGACGACGCCGCGCCTTATATAAAACAACACCACTCCTGGCCATTCCCTTTTTTCTCCCCAGATCCAATCCTTGCAGAGATCTGAAAATAGTCTTCAGAAACTTCTGAGCTCTTCCGAGTTCCGTCCGGATGGAGGAGAAGCTGGTACAGCGGCTGGAGGCGGCGGTCGCGCGCCTCGAGGCGGTGTCCGCCGCCCGGGGCGTTCCCGCCGCGGCGGGGGACGACGGCGGGGACGACGGCGGGGACGCGCTGGCCGCGACGGATCCGGCGATCCTGGCCTTCGACGATCTGATGGCGCAGTACGTGGCTAGGGTTTCGAGCGCGGCGGAGAAGATCGGGGGGCGGGTGCTGGACGTCACCAAGGTCGTTGGGGAAGCGTTCAGCGCCCAGAAGGAGCTTCTCATCCAAATCAAGCAGACGCAGGTGAGTTTGACGCGGATTGGGGAAAATCTTTTGGACACGTATCGAGCTTTGTGAGCTAAGGATTGGCGATCGATCGTCTCTTTCTCTTTCTGAATGTTCGCGTCCATTTCTTCGATTCGTTTGTTGATATGGGCTTTGAGTGGCCCTTTTTGTGGTTATTGGCCGTAAATGGAACTCGCGTAACTTGCTTATTTGAAACTCGTAGTACTTGGCTAGTGATATGTTTAGATCTCTTACGTTAGGTTCGTTGAAGGCTTTTATGGCGGCACCGAAGCACTTAGTTATCCTGCATTGCGTCGTATGTATTGGGTATAAGTGGCCTTTCGCCTCTTTTTTTATTATTAATACTATTTAGATTCTTGATTTTCAGCGGGAGGAGAATCTAATCTTCTCTTCATTCATAATGAAACCTTTTCCCTTCAAGTTCGTTTCAAATGGTTGGGCAAGGACAAAGATTGTTTTGCTTGTACAACTAATGCCATGCGCTTTCAATTTCAAATCTGGGACTTACGACATTTGCCTTTCACTATTCATAGCGAATTTCAATTAATTTATATATAGATTGAGGCAGGAGCTGGGGTTAGATAATAAGAATTGGGTGGTGTGAAACCCTCAATTAAGTGTCTGCGGTAAAATGGAATAGACCCATGGGATGGACGATGAGTGCTTATTATATGTACATATCATATGTGGCATCTGTTTGCATCCCTGGCAATTCTATACTGATGACCGGGCTATATATGTTTACATGGGTTTTTGTGTTTTGCGCAGAAACCTGACCTCGCAGGTTTGGGCGAGTTTCTTAAGCCACTAAATGAGGTAATCATGAAAGCAAATGCATTAACTGAGGGAAGGCGATCTGATTTCTTTAACCACTTGAAAGCTGCTGCTGACAGTCTCGCCGCATTAGCATGGATTGCATACACAGGCAAAGATTGTGGTAAGTTAAAAAGTTTTTATGTCTAGCTACAACAGATCATTGCCGAACCTTCCATTTTGATATTCCTTTTCTTGTTTCCCTAAGGTATGAGCATGCCAATTGCCCATGTGGAGGAAAGTTGGCAAATGGCAGAGTTCTACAACAACAAGGTACTGGGAGTATATGTATGCTAAATGTGATTAGTTGACTTTGGTAGTCAATGAAGGATCCTATTGCTGTAGTAAGTAGTATCTAAAGAGTCGGTTATCAGTTTTGCAGTGATTTTTGCTACTAGAAGTTTACCTAGGTGCTACAATCTTCCTTTGAACCACTATTGGGGAGCAATACTAATGGAATACTGTGAAAGAGCTTGTAGGTTTTATTTATTTCGTGTGGAGATGATAATACATGATAATACTTGCGTCATCATGTGGATAATATGGCAGGAGATATCCTTTGTCTTACTAGCTATCACACAACCAACTAAGACTTCAACTCTATGTAACTTTCACTGCTTTAGCTTAGTGATAATGTGTGTTGATCTTGTCTCAACATCGTAGGTACTGGTGGAGTACAGGAACAAGGACCCAGATCATGTGGAATGGGCAAAAGCTTTGAAAGAACTGTATTTGCCAGGTTTAAGGGAATATGTGAAAGCTTTTTACCCATTGGGTCCAGTGTGGAGTCCTAATGGAAAAGTAGCCACTTCTGCTGTGTCAAAAGCTCCAGCAAAAAGTGGACCTGCACCTGCCCCTCCTCCTCCCCCACCAGCATCGCTCTTCAGTTCTGACTCTCCACAAGCTTCATCATCTCGCCCGAAGCAGGGAATGGCTGCTGTTTTCCAGGAAATTAATTCGGGGAAGCCTGTAACTTCTGGTAATTGCGTCTTTTCTCTGCATTTTATTCATCATATATCAAAATGGTGCAGTGAGGAATGATATTTATGATTCGCAGGACTAAAAAAGGTCACAGATGATATGAAGACAAAGAACCGTACTGATAGAACTGGAGTTGTTGGTGCTGGTGAAAAAGAAGGCCGTACTGCTTCACCATCTTTTTCAAAAGCTGGACCTCCTAAATTAGAGCTACTAATGGGTCGGAAGTAAGTTACTTTGCTTTTATCTAATGTCGAAAATAAATGCAACGATATGATTTATGTATTTGTCACTGTGGGCAGATGGGCTGTTGAAAATCAAATTGGAAAGAAAAACTTGGTCATTGATGACTGTGATGCAAAACAGACTGTCTATGTGTTTGGATGCAAAGATTCTGTCTTGCAGATTCAAGGTACATTATGCGCTTTGAAATGTTTGCTGTCATATGGCTACTTCAACTCTTAAGTTTGGCTAGGGTTGCTGAAGTTTTGGGAGCTCTTCTTTCTGGGCAGTTGAATGGAGATGCTAGAGGCAACTGATCTTTGTTTGACCAATTGCAGGGAAAGTTAACAACATAACTGTTGATAAGTGCACTAAAATGGGAATTGTTTTTACGGTTAGTATCAGCTTTTTAGATATGTGCATGTTTGTATTGTTATATAAGAGATGCATACTGAGGCACATGTTATCCTGCTTTTTACTTATTGCAGGATGTCGTTGCTGCTTGTGAGATTGTGAACTGCAATGGTGTTGAAGTGCAATGTCAGGTACTATGTTTGTGCAAGCTTGTGTATTCAGACAGATCCCAAATTTACGGAGATATTCTTTGATCCTCTTTGCTTCCAAGAGTTACAATAGCTTCTCCAAGTGAAAAAGATGATCTTCCTTGGTAACATTTACCATCCTGCAATTTCAGGGATCAGCTCCAACAATATCTGTGGATAACACCGCTGGCTGTCAGTTGTACTTGAGCAAAGATTCCTTGGGTGCATCCATAACAACAGCTAAGTCAAGCGAGATCAATGTTTTAGTACCTGGCACTGAGCCTGACGGTGATTGGGTACATTCACATCTCTTAGACATTTTCTTCTCCAGACAACTTCAAATTGTTCAAGTGCTTTTATTTCTTTTCTGATCTGTGTCCTTAGATGGTTTGTATATATAACACATTTTGGCAGTGTAGTTGGAATATTAGAGTTCTAGTGTTTGGTATTTGTCATATGCAAATGCCCTCTTCATGAGCTTGTCTCCCATGGAATAAGTGTGGGAGGAAAATGGTTCGTGACTGGAACATATTCTATTTCAGTTGCAATTGCCTGGATTAGGTGGCTCTGCAAATCCTTTACCAGTAGAAAAACCCTTTATCCCATTATATTAACTCCCTATGCCGTTTCTTGCCCGATAAAAGGCGTTCTTGCATTAGCTGGCCAAGAAAAGAGATGAATCAATGCATGAATCAATTTTTTGCTTGTCACCTGCTTCCATGACATTTGCTTTCTGTGATAATAGTCATTCAGTGAATCATCCGATGCCTTTTCACTCTGGTGGAGAAATATACTTGTATGTGCTTTGGTGAGTTAGCCAGGAGTAAGCATAGAAAAGGTTATGAGTGGCAGATGCATGATTTAGGTTGAGGGAACAGATGAATTCAAGGGGGCAGGGGCAGAGAGGAGGAAAAAGAAGGGGAAGAGAGAAGAGAGAAAAAGGTGGGGGGGGGGGGGGGGGGTGGGTGGGTGGTTTGGAGAGGGAGAAAGAGAGGACTACAAGTGAAGTTGGTGGACTTCTGTTTTAACATCTATTGTAGTTAATTAATTGAAGCCATTGTGTTGCAGGCGGAGCATTCTTTGCCGCAGCAGTACATACATGCATATAAAGATGGGCAGTTTGTGACTACTCCAGTCTCTCACTCTGGCGGGTAAATGAGATTTCTTCAGCTGCCCTGTGCCTACCATGATTCTTCCATTCTTTTTGCGGTTGATGGTGGTTTTATATTTTTCTTATGCCTGATTCATTTGTCATTAGAACTCGACTACATGGTTGTATGCTCTTCTGCTTTGCTTGGCTCATTGAGTTTTTCAATGTCAACATATACGGTTTTGTAGCTCCTACATGGGTTTGGTTGTTGTGAGCCCTTTTGTCTATCTCCTCATGTTGTACAAGAACATACACTTTGTAATTTGTTCTTATGATGGAGTTCTGCTAATTTCAATCTGTAGACATTGCGATTGTGTCAACATGAGGGCATGTAGTTCGTGTAGTTGGTGGTAGGTATATAAAGGTTCTGACATGATGGATCATACATGGGATATGGGTCCTCTTATCTTTTGTTGGAGTTGGCAAGCTTCATCCGTTTGTTGTAATTTTTGTGTCGACCTAGTAACTACTGGCTATAGTCAATAGTTTGAGCCACGGATTTCGTCCATTTTCTAGCCCATGGTTTTGTGGATACTTCTGGAAGTTAGTAAGATCATGTTTGCTAATATGAGCAATGTGATGATAATAGTTGCTTTTTGTGACGCTGGCACATGTTGCCAGGTCTTCTCTGTGGTTGTATTCCGCCGAAACAACGTCCGAAGAAATTAGCAAACAATAACTCGGTAGTACTGTAGGACTAAAAGAGAAGTGAAAAGGAGGGTAAACATACAATCCACAAAATGCATATTGTCTCTCTTGTCGAGTCTCCTTTCTGAATACAATTCAGGAGTAAGATGTCAATGAATGCAATTCAGAAGCCAGAAGTTATGGATAACTTTGCGACCAAAAGAGAAATTATGCAACATCAATACTGCCACGGACGTGTTTCCTCCTTGCGCCTCCCTCGTAATTCTTCAATAACCATTTGTCGACTGAACTAGCCAATTTTTCACCTTCAAAGTTACGGTCCATTCGATTCAACAGTTTGGAAACGGAGGCTTAGATTGGATTCGAAGTTTGATTCATATCCTCGAGACCAACCAACAATTTCTCTAGTCCTGACCGTTCACAGCGCTGTCAGCAAACTATGCATGAGAGGTTGAAGCAAAACAAACGGTTTTTTCTTTTTTCTGGTAAGTTCCCGAACTTAAATTCACTAAAATGGGTTAGAAAGAGTAATAGTTTCATGAAGAAACTAAAGTCTATATCCTCAATTCCTAATAATAAATCCACACAAAATCAAAATTTACCCTATTTCGAATTTAAGGGAGAATCAGCATGGGCTACTTCAAATACAACAGATAAAAAGATTAATAAGCAACAGATTTGGTTTAATAAAAGCTGATGCTCGACCTAATGCGAAAAAATAGTTTGATTCGATCGTTAAACTTTTTAATTTCCGGAAACGTGCCGTTCCGTCAAATCAAACCGCACCAAATCCGCTCAATTTTTATACGAAAAAGACAGAAATAATACCTATCCTGATTCCAAGAAAATATATTAAATAATTCTTAACTGAGGGTCACATCTCCGTTGTCGTCCAGCGGTTAGGATATCTGGCTTTCACCCAGGAGACCCGGGTTCGATTCCCGGCAACGGAACTTTTTTTCTTTTCAATCTATTTTCTCTCGCTATTTTTCCTGTTTTTCCTTGAATTTGCTTGGTTAATTTCATGACTTATGAATTGCTTCAATTTACGATAGAGATTTGCTCAAATGCTTCTAATCATCGTAATAAAAACTCAATAAATTTTGTTAAAAAGTTTGAAACCTATTACATTTTTATCAATTCAAAACCTTTTAATTATGCTACTTGAGTACATTGGGTTAATTTTGATTGAAACTCATTAATGTGAATTTTTCAATCTATTTTCTCTCATCTCTCTTCCCTATTTTTCCTTGAATTTGCTTGGTTAATTTCATGACTTATGAATTGCTTTAGTTTACAGTAGAGATTCGATCGATGCTTCTACTCATCGTAATCAAAAACTCAATAAACTTTGTCAAAAAGTCTGAAATCTATTAAATTTTTATTAATTCAAAACCTTTTAATTATGCTAGTTGAGTCAATCAGGTTAATTTTGATTGAAAATCATTTATGTGAACTCTAGCTGTCTTATGTGGCGTGGGTGGCACTAATATAAACAATTTTTTAATCGTTCAATTATTTTTATTTTTTCTCTTTTCCTTCTTTTCTTTTCTATTTATTGTGGTCGGCGAGGGCCACCTTGCCAGCCATAGGTGAGAGAGCCTTGTCCAACTTTGGGTGAGGGCTCGACGACCCTTGTCGGCTACAACAAGAAAATAGTAAAGGAGGAAAAGAGAAAGAAAATAAAAAATAAAGGAAACATAAAAGAAAAAATAAAAAAATAAAAAATATTGAAAAAATATTAAAATATTATTAAATATTGTTTGCATTAGCGCTACTTTGGAATAGACTCAATTGACAAAACATAAAACTGTTAAGACTCAATTGGAACAATGAAAATGTTTATGGCTGAAATGGAAAAATTGAAATGTGTGTAAGCATTTTTGAACAATTTTGTGGAATTCGCATACCAATGGCTCACATGGAATTTTGGCCTCTGTTTTTGCTCATCAGTGATGTGAGAGATTTAAATTGGAATTAATTATTGACATGAACTTATCACAATACCGCGAAACTTCTGATTATAATGAAGTCATGGACTTTGCAAATGTGCGCATTCTATGTCTCAACTCGTGCAAAATTCGTTTCACCTTACGAATCAAATGGGGCGGAACACTTCTATATAGGCTAAAGATTTTGGAGGAATTACTTTATTGCCGTTCCTAATCCGATCCTCATACTAATTGACATGAAATGATATTTGGTACCTTAATTTGTGAGACATAATGCCTTTTCTTTCTTCGTTTGGTGCAATTTCCAAAACCTAACATAATTCCAAATCATATGTAACTTTTACTAGAGATATTATTTTTTTGTCAAAAAAATTGTATTCATAACTCAAAAGGATATATGGGAGGTACATAGACTTTCATGGTAAAGTAAACCGATGTAGAGCAAAGGCCAGGACACTACAAAATAAAGCCAAATCTAGAAAAGAAGAAGGATCAATGAAGTACTAGTAGGGTTAAGCACACACTTGTTCCAAAAGAACGGGTCTGTCAAGCAAAATAATTGACGGCTAATTACTGGATCTTGTATCATTATTAGTGATAAGTACACGTCGAAAATTCCTTCCCCAATAACTACGGCGTTGCTAGTTGGCGGTGCGTGTCTAGATTTGGCTTCCTCTACACTATCGCTGCACGGATATAACCAAAATAGGTTGAACAAACACAAATCTTACCTTTGAAAAAGCAAATCTTCATAGTCCAGCAAGACGCAAAAACTCATCAGAGGACCTATACACGAACAGAGCATGGGGTATTGAATCCCCAAAAACATTATTAAACTCTCATATCTAAATCAAAAGAGAAAAACTCCTAAGTCTAGAACTAGATTCGGAGTATTCAAACTCTCAAATCTAGAACTAGGTCGGGAGAGCACAACTCTTAGATCTTGATCGGGAGAGACGAAAGTGTGAAAAAAATCAAAGAAAATTAAAACAGATGGAGGAGGGGGGGTGAGACTAGCTCAAACCCTCCCTATGATTGAAGGTTGAAGAAGACAATGAAGAGAGAGAGGAAAAGACTTTTCATCTTTTTTCAATCACAAAAACTATAGTAGAGATATTAAGAAGCAATCTATTGACATTTTTAAGGAGTAACGAAAGGATGTTTTCATTAAGTAATTAAATGAGAAAACAAATCTCAAAGTCGTAATGTGCTGATTCTTTATGTGATATGTTTCTTAATTTTAATAATTAAATTCTAGAAATTAATTGCAATCGAACCAACTCACTCGTGTTGATGTTGGTACATATTCACTCGCTTCCTCTCACGCTGTCTCCACACCAACAATCGCAAAGATTGGAACCATCTCGTTTCTTCCATCGATCACATTCACATTCTTCTTCTTCTTCCTCCATGGTGTCTTTTTCACACTTCTGGGTCCTGACGCTCTCTCCCCCCTTTTGAGAATTTCTTGCCTAATCTCAGTATATGCATGATGCAATAACCTCCTGGAAAGAGTCTAAAAGTTTGTGAATATGTTGAGGCGAAACACGCACTTAAAGTGATGAATGAGTGTTGCCCCTACTCAGTGGGGTGGTTTCGTCGTATTCCGTAGGTACTCAGTCATATGACGGAAAGCGAGTTGCAAGATCTGCCGTCTTTTTCGTCGGCCACCGGGAAGATCCTTAATCACCCGGTCTGGAAAAGTAAGCTGCGAGGGAAAAATATGAGAACAAGCTCATCTAATGGCACTCGTGCAAAATACAATGAACCTCAATGAAATCCCCAAGAAAATAAACCATTGTTCTCTCTTGCAGAATTCAGTGGTAGCTATTGGAGAGTGGTGCGTGCCTGGAGATGGCGTCCCAGACGCTCAGTTGCAGTCCAATCTAGACTTCGCGTGTAGCCAGGGCGCCGACTGCAGCGCGATCCATCCTGGCCAAACCTTGCTTTGAACCCAACACCCAGCAGTCTCATGCCACTTACTTACGCCATGAATGCTTACTTCCAAAGCCAATGGCAGGACTCTTGAAGCTTGAAGTTTTGGCGGCAGCGCACAAATTACAAAAAAGACCCCAGTAAGGCATCGTCTCTCTCTTTACAGATATTGAGAATCTATGCGTATTTATGCTTGTCTTAAGATCTGTCTGATATGGCTAGAAAGATGAAAGTCATTGCACATTCGTTCAATTGATTTACTGATTTTATGAATTGGTTTCTTCCAGGTTATAACAATTGCAAATATCCCGGTTGAGTTGGGTTTGAAAAATCGATCATCTCTCTCCAATGATGATAAATAAAGAAGAAACAGGAAAATTATATAGTACTAGTCAAGGTCTTTATGATCATTTGGACTATGCAAGTGTTAAAAAAAAAACTTGGTTTCTTCATGAATGATGTAATAAAATTCAATCATTTGATCTCCAAAATGTTCATTACTCTTTGGATGGCCTTCGGAAGGTTTGACTATGATGCCTCAAGTTATAATGGCGAAATTCCGTTGGATTACGAGTCACAATGACACTCGAAGGCTCGTATTATGTACACTTAATAATAAATTGGTCAAACTTTAATACATTCATTATGCATGATACAAAAAAAAAAAAAAATCGATTCACAAGAAAATTAATGCAAACTTTACTCATATGAAATTTTGACGTGAGCCATGAAGTAGAGGTGAGCACAATGTGCTTTGACTGAGATTAGACGCTCAATTAAAGCAAATTGCACAAATACGTTTGGAGGAAGAAGGAAATCATATCGAACCAAACTGAATCCTGCTTTTGGCAGTTCGGTTCAATTGGAACCAAACCAAACTGATTTTAATTCTTCTATTTTGTCACTTTTTTGGGTAGTTTCATTAACTCAAACAGGTTAGAAAGAGTATTGATATCATGGAGAAACCAAACCCTATGCTCATAACCAGTCATACATCCTCACAAAATGAAAGTCAAATCTATTTTGAACTGAATAGACAGGCCTCTTTACATATACAAGTGACAAATATTTTAAAAAATTAATTGGCGGCTTGATTTGGTTTGCAAAAAGTTAATACCAAACCAAACTCTACATTAGCCTCGTTTTTCCCCGAGATAATCCTCTTAAATCGAACCAAATCATAAAAAGCAATGGTCAAGTTCAGTTCAATGGTTTAAGCCGTCTTTTAGTACTCATTCCACGCGACTCTTTTATCTTCACCTTTCAAAAATAGAATTTCACAGCTACCGCCGCTGAGTTATCTCATGTAATCAAAACCCCATTACGTGAATTTGTGAAAATCCTTGTGAGTCCTGATGATGCCTACAACTATGTTTTGGAAATTTCTGGTTTTGTTGATGGTTACAGAAAGCATGTTCCCTTGAGCGTCTTGGTGACTACCATGTGTTGACACCCAAAAATATATGGTATTTAGCTATTATCGATATAAAATAATGGTTCAGAAGTAACAAAAGTGGACTCGATAATCTCATATGTAACCGTCAAAATTAACGAAAGAAGAGGGAAAATAGTGGATAATATACTATCTGGGCATAATTGATCATCCGTGGAGGAAGCCAATTTAATGAATTGAAAATTGGTCAATATTACATGCTGTTTGATGATTTGGGTATAAATGTTGGCACATATCGACAAGCGGCAAATGATGGGGGATTATTTTGCCAAAATTGTCGATAGTGTGTTAACTAAGGAGTAGATGATTGATTCAAAGAATTTCATCTAAGGCTCAGGCATGTGTAAGAGATCATGGAGAATGGTTATGTGAAAATGGAGATCAAAGTTGCTATTTTGAAGGGAATTGACAATATGTGAAATGAATAACTCCTTCGAGATAAGGTTGCTATTTTGAAGGGAATTGATAACAAGAGAAATGAACAACTCCTTGGAGATAAGGTTACTATTTTGAAGGGAGTTGACAACGTGAGAATATGAGACCATTATTTTCAGGAGCGTCGAACTACAATTCAACCACAAAGAAACTCTCCCACGGTTATGATAAAAGGTCTATAAATACCAAGTTCTCATCAATGGGAAGGGACCCCTCGACAATCAAAATGTAATATTTTATTATCTTTACTTTTCTGAACTTTATTTTTCCTTAGTTATAGCTTTCTGATTCATGTCGTCGATTAAATTTCAAAGCATATCTTTATCTCTATGCTTCGTCGTCGATTCAATTTTGGTGTGCATCTCTATCATGGGTGTCGCACCGTCAATTAAATTTCAGCATTACACCTTTGCACGTTCTCGAGTTTTATTGTCGATTAAATTCCGATACAGTTCGTACACATGTATTTCTGTGGAAATGGTTGAATTTTCAAGCCTTGTTGTTCACTAAATTCCGGCATGGTTTGTATGTATAATTTGATTTGACGTTCGAAAAGGTTTGTCGTTATTTCTTGTTCGTCTAGATATTTCTCATCCGAAATCACCACATAACCCGTCTTCTCTCATCAAAAGCCGAAGAACGACTTTCGGAAAAGATAATTCATTATCGATTATATTCCAATGAAACAAATGGCATGCTTGGTGGGACCATTGTGGTTGATTTGAGGAGATATGATGGTGAGAACAAGAAATCAACTTGACAACTCTTCATCACAACCTGGTAAGAATAAAGCGAGAAAATCATTGATTGCACTATCGATGGCGGAACAAGAACAAGGCGGAGATGTCGATATCTTAAGACAACTCACCGATGAGAAGAGAAAATATTAGAGCCAAGGCCTATAAGGTTGGCTGCCATGTGACAGTTATCGGAGGAGCACAAGAATGAATTGATTAACTACATGACAAAATATCTCATTAACGTGATTACGCCAATTACCATCAATACCTCCCGTGAAGTAATGAACGGGCTAGGAACATCGAGTTCTTCAATTCAAGTGTAGGCAAGTCCTAATAATCTTCCATTTTTTTTTAGAGGTTGTGCCCGTTAGTAAAGGCATTTCGTTTAATCTCATTCAAGTTAACTCCGTTGGTATCAATTATGGCGATGACAAGGGGGCATGTGATGACTCTTGGGTTTCCTAATTTAAAAGAATTGAATGATTCACGAATCATTCCATTCTTCTAAAAGGAGACATATGTTGACATCCAAAAATGTTTGATATTTAGTTGTTATTGATACATGATGATCATATGGAAGCAACAAAAATGGACTCGATAATCTCATATGCAACCGTCAAAATTAATGAATGAAAAAAGGAAAAGAATGGAGAATATACAAGCCAGGCATGTTAGCTCATGTGACGTCGTTTAGGATGTCCATGTGGATAGCTTTTTGATAATAAAAAATCCAACTCATTTTACAATTTTATTGTAAAGACTACGTAATTTTTTATTATTTTTGCTCAGAACTTTTTGTCAAATGTACTCAAGTGATCATTTTTTTCTTCGATTTGGCACTTAAGTAAGCTGGCGAAATTTTTTTGTATCAAAGTAAGCACCATACAAAAATTTTGACATTTCCAATATCCTTATCCTTTTTTTAAATATACAAGTGACAAAAATTCTAAAAAATTAACAGGCGGGTTGATTTGGTTTGCAGAAAGTTAATACCATACCAAACTCTACAATAGTTTGGTTTTTTCCCCAAAAAATCCTCTTAAATCGAACCAAATCATAAAAAGCAACGGTTCAATTCGGTTTAATGCTTTAAGCTATTCTATAGCATTGATTTCATGAAATCCGCTCGGCATTTATATATGAAAAGATGGACAGCACTATGGTCTTAAAGATGACCAGAGAAAAAGCGTCGTCTTTTACAGGAACAAGAAGTCCATTTTGGTTCATGCTTGGCTTTCAGCCGAGGGACCCGGTGGAAAAAAGGCATTAAATTCTCACCATCTTTCACGTTTTCGATTGTCTCCTCCGGGACAATCTCTTCGTTTTCGCATATTCCATCGAATGGATTTGCAATACATGTGTGAATCCGCTTCATTTAAGGTACAGACTTCCTTTTGCATACCATAATTAAGGTACACATATTCAAGGTAAAATCACCAAAAAAAAGAGTCCTAGATTTTATTATAATCATGTCAATTAAGTTAAAAATATTTTTTTTCTATTATCTTATCAATTGAGTTCTAAATCTTTTACATTTTTATCAATCCAATTCATACAATCAATATTTTAACTAGAAATTATTAAGATGGACATCGATCATCCTATATAAGCCATCGATACTAATATGGACAATTTTTATAATGTTTTAACATTTTTTTGAATTATTTATATATTTATTTATCCCTTTTTTCCTTTCCTTCTTTTTCCAACTGGTTGGTGGACCTTGGTGACCAACTAAAAATGAGGGTCGATGGGGTCCAGTTGCACCAGACCTTGTGGACTCGGTCGCTAACTAATTTGGCAATATATGTGTGAATCGCTTTGTTTAAGGTACAAATTTCCTTTTCCACACCATAATTAAGGGAGACCTATTCAATCATCGTCCCTACTCACGATTGAATTGTTTGATTACCGTAATTTCAACCTCTTTGGTGGGAGGGGAATCTAGTCCCTCTTGACTTTTTACCGGTTGAACCTCCCTATGAAGAAGGTGCACACGTCATAAGACTAACTCGTGATTCGGCTAAATCTATCAAGTCAATCATGAGGCGAGCAAGATATAAATTTTCCGCAAGTGTGAACCTCCCGACCATGGCGAAGTCAAGGACAATGTGAATTCACGTATTCCATATTCATATTTCTTGCATAAGTCAACCCATATTGTCAATTCACAAATTAATTAAGTTTGGTCAGGCAATTTAATTAATAGAAGATGGGCCATGCTCGTTAACAATCTTCCATATCAGCAACTTTGACAAAAAAACTCATTTCTTTATCCAATATAATTTTCATATAAATGAAGAATTTATTTTTGCACGGCGACTAAAATTACGTCTTCAATAGTATTCAAACAGAACATTCCTATTTAAATGATTCAGGAAGAATTACCCAAATTGTAGCGAGTCCAACTTGATTTTTTATTTATTTAATATTATGTGATAAGAGTAAATAGTAAAATGGGAATCAAACCCGATTGACTAGTACAGACTCATTTTATTTTTTTTAAATTAAAAATTAGCCGGTGGCCGGCGAAGAATATTTGCGACCCCAGCACGACCCGATTAAAAAATCAATCGAATTTTCCACGGTGGCGATGAGGTGGGCCCGGCGGCGTCAGTCAATTCGGTCCTCCCTCCTCCTCCTCCACCACCTCTTCCGTCTCCATCTCCGCCCCCTTTCGCACCATCGTCGAGCTGTCCAGACGCGTCCCAAAATCAGTTGCTCTCGATTCTCCTCCCGCGATCTCCTTCCCTTCCCTTCCCTCCCCTCCCCTCCCGTCCGTACATCTCGAAGCCCTAACCTCCGAAGCTCCTTCCGATGCACCGCCGCCACCATCGCCGTCATCACCGCCGCGACTGCTCCCGCCGATGAGCCGAGCCGGGCGATGACGGCTCCTGCCTAGGGGAAGAGAGAAACACTCTCGCGCGCGCGCCCGCCCGACGACGACGATGTCCGTGGCGGAGCTGAAGGAGCGCCACAGGACCGCGACCGAGGCCGTCAATTCTCTCCGGGAGCGCCTCAGGCAGAAGCGAGTGCAGCTGCTCGACACCGACGGTTGGTGTTTCGTTTTGATCGGACTGCTTGTGTAGGGTTTTTGGTTTCCTTTTCTGTGCGGATTGCGACTGAGCGGTTCGATCTGTTTTGGTTTCTGTGCGGTCGATTGCGTGCAGTGGCCGGGTACGTGAGGGCTCAGGGGAGGACTCCGGTCACTTTTGGGGCGACGGATCTGGTGTGCTGCAGGACCTTGCAGGGCCACACTGGCAAGGTAATATTGGACGGCTTGGGGATTCGCGGTTGCATGCGTAGTGCTTGTTTGATCTCGTCTGGATGTTCTCGAACCTCTTGATTTTGAAGTTTGCTTTCTTCGACCTAGCTTTTCTTGCCAGTCTTCCTTATTGCTGTGCTGCCGAGATTTGTCGGAATTCGAGGGTTGGACTTTTATCGTTGTGCTGCCGAGATTTATCGGAATTCTAGGGTTGGACTCGTGGCGACAATGAACTGCTATGTGCTTTCGAATTTTCCAGTCTCTGTGAAACTACCACGTCTTAATTATTGATTAGTTCATTTGGACACACGGGATTTGTTACCATCAGCGTTTTTCTTCCTTTTTCAATTGTTCCGTTCCAGGAGGTGTATCTGCAGTTCACCAAATAGTGGTGAGAACATCCTTTTCAGATTGTCTCTTTCAGACAATTCAAGCATGCTGTCGGTCCCGTGTTATGATTCTTTGACGGTTTCGTTGTTGACCTTGAGTGGTTCATAAGAATGCTACTTTAGAAGGAAATAATAAAAATAGTTGCAACAGCATTAAGATTTAACTAATTGACTAAAACTTCATGAATAAGGTGAAGAATGACACCTGTTGTCAAGCTACTTAGGCGGTTCTTAGGGAGACTGTGTGGATGTCTTATCCTGAACTTGCGTAACGGAAGTGTGGCCTGTTCAGCTGACAGATGGTGGCTTGTAATAGTGAGGTTTTAAGGAGTCAAGCGAGTGATCGAGTAGAAATAGTGAAAGTATCCACTACTGCTGCCATAATTGCATCGCCCGCTCCCCACGTGTGCGTGAGAATGTTTTTTGTCTTTGTTTCTTTTCTTTCCTATCCTTTGTTTCCTTTTATTTATTTATTTATTTATTTACTTTTGGGGGCGGGGTGGGGGTTTGCTTTCCTGGTCAAAGGATAACTTCTGTGACTCTCCTATGCTTGAAATTGATCTGCATCCTCTCTCTACATATCTTGCAGGTGTACTCACTAGATTGGACTCCTGAAAGGAATCGCATTGTCAGCGTGTCTCAAGATGGGAGATTTATAGTGTGGAATGCTCTGACCAGTCAGAAAACTCATGCCATAAGGCTTCCTTGTGCATGGGTAATGACATGTGCTTTTGCACCGAATGGTCAGTCTGTTGCCTGTGGCGGTCTTGATAGCGTATGCTCTATCTTCAACCTCAATTCCCCCGTTGACAGGGATGGGAACCTACCAGTATCAAGAATGCTCAGTGGGCATAGAGGTTATGTGTCATCATGTCAGTATGTACCAGATGGAGACGCTCACCTGATTACAGGATCTGGTGACCAAACATGTGTCTTGTGGGATATTACCACGGGTCTGAGAACTTCTGTCTTTGGAGGAGAATTTCAATCAGGGCACACTGCTGATGTTTTAAGGTACCATATTTGTCTATGCCAAATCTCTTTTCCCCTTTAATCCACTGGAATTAGGATCATCTATTTTATCTGTGTGCGGTCTTGCAAACTGAGACATTTGTTGGAAATGAACTGATAATTCTGTTAATTATGCTATTCAAAAAAACTTTGTCTTATACACTAAAGCATCTGAGGATGTGTCTCTTGTCTAGAAACTTCACATTGATTTTATAAGTTTCAAGGGATTGTGTAGTGCGTAGACACTTGTGCATAGATTTGTGATTGCCGTCTCCTTAATCAGAGAGTAGCTTAATTCATGTGTGTATTTTCACAATGCTTGTCACCAAAGATTTATCAATCCCCTAGCAATCTCGTGGCTGATTCCTAGAGAGTTAAGTTTATGTAAATTCTACTACTGAAGCTAATACATATTTGTACTTTTCAGTGTGTCAATCAATGGATCAAGCCCGAGAATATTTGTTTCTGGTTCATGTGATTCAACTGCTAGGATGTGGGATACTCGTGTTGCAAGTCGAGCCGTTCATACATATCATGGACATGAAGGCGATGTAAATGCCGTAAAGTTCTTTCCAGATGGAAATAGATTTGGAACTGGGTCTGATGACGGTACTTGCAGGCTCTTTGACATCAGAACAGGGCATGAACTTCAAGTGTACTATCAACAGCATGGCGTCAATGAGATCCCACATGTCACCTCCATTGCATTTTCCATTTCGGGGAGGCTGCTAATTGCTGGATACTCAAATGGTGACTGCTATGTGTGGGATACATTATTGGCCGAGGTAATCTGTTATGGAATACAGAGCTGGAAGGTCTGAATTAGTTACTTAAATTATCAGTTTGGGGAGAAAGACTTGCGCTTCCTTGTTGAAGGCCATTGTATTGTGATAAGTTGTCCGAAGTATTAGTCTTAGACCTGGCAAATGGATTCTTGTGAGTCGTCACTAAAGTCTATGCAATCAAGTTCCTTTGCAATTAAAAGAAAGAGAAAGAGAAGGGGAGCGGGGGGCGGGTTGGGGAGACATGATGCACATCCTGTATCATGTTTTAGGTTGGAATGGAGTAAGTTTAATTTATTCGTTTATTTATGCAGGTGGTGTTGAACTTGGGATCGTTGCAGAACTCACATGAAGGTCGGATCAGCTGTTTGGGTGTGTCTGCTGATGGAAGTGCCTTGTGTACTGGCAGTTGGGATACAAACCTAAAGGTTAGAATTGTGTTTAAGCTTTTCACCATTTGACATGGCTTTAGGCCAAAAACTGATACTGATATTAGGGATAGAAGTAATTCGTCCTGCCTTTTTTCCTCAATTAGTTGGCATCTGAGCTGCATTTTGGTTGAGGTCCTCCTCCATTCCTTTGTCATCTGCTTTGTCAAAATGATAATTGTCTGGGGTCTTTTTGAACACTCTGGCATCTGATATACTCTAGTTTATGGTAATTTGTGTTAATACCAGTATTAGCCTTGTTAAAGTACTTCTTCTTTCTACTAGATTTATATATTTCAACTCAAGATGTTAATTATCTGGAATGTTATGTTCTCTATTCTATTGAACTTTGGAATTTGGTCAATTGTTCATGGTCTTCCTGCGCAGAGCACGCAGCCTGTTTCTTGCTTCATTGTTATTCTCTAAATTGTGGTACTTTGATTTTGTCTAGTCTTTTGCTTTAAGTCCGTCAAAAGTTTCATACTTTTCGGGTAATTATGCTTCCATATGTGAGTCTCTACTAGCTAACTGTAACTGCATCCAAACTTAATGTTTTCCTTAATTTTCGATTGGAACAAGTCATATGTAATGTGTTCCAAAAGCTTCTATTTTAGAAGCCCTACACGTTTGCCCAGGAGGTATCTTTGAATGACCTTTTTGTTAATTTTCAAGTCACAAATGTTTGGCACATACTCATCGTTTTATTGCAAGGAGTCTTGCCAGAGATCTGTTAATGGGCGGAGCTTTATGGAATTTTCTGTGTTCAGAACCTGGGTGGAATCTGTTATTAATTGCTGGGTTCAGGATAGCTCATGCAAGTGATCATTCCATTATTTTGTTGATGAAGGAATTAGCTAACGTGTCTCTCCTTCTGACAGATTTGGGCTTTTGGAGGGATTCGGAGGGTGACTTGATTTCTCCAGGAGCTGAACCCTTGATTTCCTCGAAGTCTCTCATTTCATGTTACTGCGTCCGTTTCGTTACATGCCCCATAATTTGTGGAAAAATAGATTGAGAAGCTCCTAATCCTGTAATTGCATCGCTGTCATTCTCATGATGAAAAAGAAAATGACATGGATTCGATCAATCGTCTCATGATAACTAAAACAAGCGGTTCACGTGATTGTAATTTTATACTCATTGCTTCTGTGCTTGCTTTGTTCCCAACGTCATTCTCATGAACGTCTTGTTTCTCTGTTGTACATTTGTTTCCTGCATTTGTATTTTCGCTTGCTTTTTTTATTGAGATTTTCATCCGTTGCGGATCCTGAAGTAATAACGCTTGCACCCAAAAAAGTCGACGACACAGCGCGGTGGATCTCTTTAGAATGTAGGGTTTGAAAATGGGCCGCCCCGGCCCCATCCATCCCAGCATTTTAATTTTTTCGAGTGGCCAACTGCCAATATCTGTAGCCACTGGTCACCCGACGCTAGGACAACGCTACTGTCAATAGTTGTTGGGTTATTGAACTTTTGGCCCAAACGGTCACAGGGTGGAAGAGAAGCCCGGTAAAAAATGGATCGGGCTGGCCTGACGCAGTCACGGGTCTGGGCCGAATCTTTCAAAACCATGCCCGTTATGTGACGGGCCGGCAAGTTACTGCTCACATCAACTGGGCTGACTGCTTGTAACAGCCCACAGGCCTGGAGCACAGGCCCGTGACGTCATGGCTACCAGCTATGGCCCACCCTTTCCAAAACGCTGGCCCGATAAGGCCCAGATTTGAGCCAAGATTCAAGCGCAGTAGTGGCCCGAAACAATGCCATTGGGCCCAGATTCGGGCGAAAGAAAGGCCCAAATCATGCGTCCCACACCAGGACGGATAAAGGCCCATTAAGGACAAAACAGCTGAGCGCAACTGGGGACCCAATAAGGAACTACGTTAAGGCCCAGAACAGGCCCGGCCTTGAATCAATAAGGCCACGCAAGCAGACGGCCCATAATCCCATGCCAGGCCAGGCCCATAATCTCAATATAAGGCCCTCGCCAGAGACCATCTTCAGAAACAATAAAGGCCCAAGTTGAGCCCAACATCAAGCCCAATAAGGCTTAAAACAGAGCCACTAAGCACATCCCTAGTCTGGACCAACAAAGCCCATTAATTAAGGTTCACCCGAGAGACCAACCTCAAATCCAAAAAGGGCCCAACCTGTGCCCATTAAGGCCCACAACCAGGACCTGCAAGCACATCGCATGGCTGGACCAATGAGGCCCATTCAAGGACACGGCAACCCAATAGGTAACACTAGAGGCCCAAAACTGGGCACCAAAAGGCCCAACTTCAAACCCATTGAAGCCAAAAACTGGCACATCACCCCAAGCCCGAACCGGTAATGTCTATTACCAATAAGGCCATCCCCAGAGCCCAACTTCACATAGAAAGATACAGGTTGGGCCCTTAAGGCCCAAATTGGGGCCCAACTTCAGGCCCATGACTTGATGGGCGCGCCATCCCCCACCTCTGCGCCATCCCGTCCTGTCATAGCCTTTTGCCATGGGACGGCTTGTGCTAACCCAAGCCGTGATGTTACGAGCCCACTAACAATTGGGCCTATGGGAAACCACAGGGCCACGCCAGCCCGGGTCTACAACGTGAGGGGCCAACTAACAAAATGGGCCCTACTGCGCCAGAGGTGGCCTGATTGCGCGAAGCATGGCCTATTGACTGCGCCACCGCTAGAAAATTTAGATTAATCAGCAGGATTCACTTCTCCCAACCATTCACGCTCTGTTCGAGCCATAACACCAACTGCATACACAAGTAAGCCTTGGGAAGGAAAATACATGGCGAGGAAATTATAAAAAATAAAAGAATCTGAATCCGAGTAATGAAAGGCAAACACTACTAGTTGGGAAAACATTGAGCTATAGTTATAATAGCTCAGATCTCATTACATTCCGCATGAATAATTAAACGGGCACAAGCTCGGACCATTCTGTTTTTTCCTACCTGGAAGTGGGCTTTACCAATATGCCTCCATCCACCTGTAGTGTAGTCTCTTTAGATGTACAAAATTGCAAAGGCTGAATATCTGACGAGTACCTCCACAATAGCAAACTAGCCACTCGCCACGATCTCGTGAATGGTGTTGCTGACATTTTCATCCTCGGACCTGACCGCTAATTTCATTGCAACCTCATTTTGACCACTGATTCCGAACGATAATCGCACAAGAACCTTCACGTTTCCGATAAATACACCAGACAACAGGCACGTATGTGACCTAGAATTGCTTGGGACGGCCTCGGTGCCCTAAAAGAAGAAAAAGAACACTAATTAAGCCCACTTAGAGACAAAGCATGAAAACCTAGAGTGAACTGCCTGTGCACACCTAAAATAAAGCTAAAAGCGAGGTCCTCACATGTGACAATTCAGCCTTATTATTATCTCTTTTTAACGGATAGTGGACGCAAATTTTTCACAGGTGCACATTTCTAAATCTAGGACAAGTATATTTCTCCAAAATCACCAGCATCGCCTTTTACAGGTCAAATGAGGTAGATATCCTAATGCCTCTGCGCATAAACCTCCATCATGCCTTTCAAGATAGCATTGAAAAAGAAAGTCGCATGACTGCCAAGGGACGCAATTATTGCAAATAGAAGTACCTCGCATGGCTGCATTCCAAGAAGGTTGACGACGGCATTCACAGCCTCAGCAAGACTTTCCCTTGAGCCCAGGCCGTATTCATCTACCCGCTCACCCTCTGGGTCCATGCTTTCCCATGCATTACGGAAATTGGACACCCCAACTTTTTGCATGTAATCTGCTGCAACAACCTCAAGGTCCTCCAGCTGATATTCATCTTCTACGCCATCTTCCTCTGCCTCACCAGTAGTTGGATCCACCTGATTCAAAATTAAGATTCCACAATGACGACGGAAAAGGATACTCAAACGCTCATCCTTGCGCTATCTTTGACAACAAGAACGGAAAACTGGTCACACCCAAAGATTAATAAGCTTTTGACTGAGCTTTCTACTGAGTAACAAATAATAAGCAGCCAACTACATCCTTTTCTCTAACGTAATATTGCTTTCCAAGAGCAGATAGTCTTAACATTAGTTGACAGTGAAACTATAAAGAACCACATCTGCAAGGATCTCAAAAAAGATGACAGCTAAAACAAGTACAAACCATTTTCCGCGTATTAGGGATATCTACCTATGTTCAACTTTTACGGTCCTCATGCATGCAAATAAAACTGGTAAATCTTTTTAGTATATCCTTGTCCAGGACTGTTTTTTTGGCAGAACCTATACCTCTTTAACGATGAACTTCAACACATTACAGAATTTTCCTACAGCAGGAACTCCATCTGCCTTTTCAAATGCCACAAAGGTCTGTCCAGGTGAATCATAAGGAAGAGATTTTAGTGGCTTGGATGCAACTTCAGAGAATTCCTCTGCTTCTGAGGCATCTACAACAACCGTGACCTGCAATATAAATATATATATAAAAAATGGTCATAATCACAGCGAGTCTTGAGCAGTGCTGAAAACAAGAGAGGCGGCAACAGGCTGAACATTACATTCTCCAGTAATTGCTCTGGGATAGTATTTGTGCAGTTGTATTGGAATAGGACATGGTGATCAAAAATGTGCTTAACAACATTAACGGCATACTCGGTTTCTGCTTCCGTCAGTTCAACTGGGGCAGAAGACTGGCAAGAGAAAATGACATTGCATGTTAATTTTACTCTTAAGAATTTCAATTATAACACTTCAATGCTTCAAAGAACTGCCAAAGAACCTTAAAGAGTTTGCCATAGCTTGCAAATTCAGGAATTGAAGAGAGCAGCCTGTCATAAGCATCAACAGCAGCAGAGGGGGCAGTGGGAGGAGCACCAAGACCTATAGGCTTTTTCCCTGGTGCTTTCTTTTCAGCGAGGGGCTGAGCCTTTATCTCCTTGGGTACAGAATTAATGTCAAATGGCTGATCTGATGGCTCCTGTGTTCAAAATATAACTTGAGTTGCATTTAACAGCAGGCAAAAGTAAGAGGGGCATGTAAAAGTAAGAGGGGCATGTAAGACTTACATAATTTCTCAGACTTGTTTCTAAGTTGACAAGCGGAATGTCCAGTGAGTCAAAAAGAAACTCTTTTACATCATTATCAGTTTCAGCAACTGAACCATCACCTCCAAGTGTATTCAAGTATAGTGTAGCCCTATCGCGAACCTTAAAAGGAAGACAAAATCATAAGAAAAGTTTCCGAGTAATACATTTCTTAATGGAAAAAGGGCCTCAAATATAAAGAATTACCAATTAAGGGGTGAAAGGATGAAGGGAGTAATACCCAGAAAACATACCTCATCATCACTGTCGAAAAGACAACGCCTCAACAGGACAATAATGCGAGGCTGCAGTAAAAAATTCTACAGTGTTAAATAGAGATATCCAAGATCCCAAATAAGCAAAACAAACATAAGGCGAAGAAAGCAGTTCACTGCACCTTCAATGAATCAACCGTAGCACCAAACTTAGCCAATGTGGTTACAGCACAGGCACGAACAGTTGCATTCTCAAGATGTACACGATTATAAATGTACCGAATAAATTTGCTGGGATCCGAGGTTTTTGGCCCTTCAATCCCCAGGAAATGGAGAATCTAACAATTACATGAAGAATAAGATTAAAGTTCGACACAATTAACGAAACAAGGGAAAAACCAGAATGCCAAGCACAAAAAAGAAAAAACAAAAAATGCTTATCAACACCTGTGTTGAGAGGTAAGTAAATTCACAGTCTTCAATGAATTCACACAGATGAAGCAACCCAATTTCTTTTGCCTCTTGTATATCTCTTATGAGAATCACAATTGAATCGACGATTGCCTTTTTATACTCAAATCCACCTTCTTCCCTGAGTATATTACTAAGGAAGTTCATCCTGTCAACATAAAGCACCAGAGAAAAAAGCCATTAGTTTGTTGGTTATATAGGAATATAGAAAGCAAAAATGTGTGGTGAGACCTAATTCAATTGTCGGAAAAGGAAGAAGTGTGGAAGATGTTACTCACAAGGATCTATACTTCAAGGGAAATTTTATGCACAACGATCTTATGGCTTCAACCACAACAATTTTGAATTCATCAGCAATGTCTGACATGAAATTTGTGATCTGTTTCATCAGACGGTCAACGCTTGATTCATTTCCAGTCTTCAGAAGGGTGGTGATTGCCAGTGTGGCAATGCTTCGGTTCTGGTCAGAGATTAAACTCTCCATATCTATGTTGCAGTTAGTGACAGCCATAGGATGCGTCATTGCCACCTGCAGAGAAGTTCTACCACATTCAAATCAATTCTAGAAAAGCAAAAGTCAATCAGTACCGCATGGGGAAGGAATGCAATGTATCACGATAAGCGTGGTTTTTTGGACATTCTGTAGGCTTTCCTTCGGATGTGTAACAGTCTTGTTTCAGAATATTCATTGTAGATACAAAGGAAATATTATTATGACAAAACCATATAAGTAACACACGTCTACTAGACAATTAGATTGGCCTCAAAAGAAGAGTCCAAGGTTAAGAAGTAAATTGGCCTCAATAACCTTGTTATCAACATCTCCTTCATCTTATACAGTATACTATGGCTGCACTCCACCTTATTATTGTCTAGTTAATTATTTCTTGCTTTTCATAAAAGTTATTGGTCGCATGTAAATTCTCTTTTTCTCTTTACTTCATAAAAATTGAAAATTCCATGCTTAAGAAAGTTATGAGGAGGAAAAAAGACTTTTTGGAGCACAAAGGAAAACCAGGTCATACCTTGTTCAAAGTACGCACAGCTGCAAATCTCAAAACTGGCTTGGAAGAACTTAAAAATAGCTGAAGGACAGTAATTGCTGGAGTCAATTCGCGGTTTGTCACACCACTAAGTTCCGTAATTGCTCTTGCAGCCTCCAAAATCACCATTTCAGACTTATGGCGAAGACAGCTTTCAAGATAATCATAAAATGGCCTTTCTCCAGTTTGGAAGTTATTGGCTGACTCACGAATGACCTGTCGTAGTATTATCTGTAAGATAATGATGGGAACCCAAAATGGTATTTCTATGTCTTATCAGAGGTCATACCTGACTAGCATAACGAACTAACAGGCATTGTGCCAGAGGAGAGCGAACAGTTCCCCTAGTCAAGCTGGTAACTAACTTGCTAACAGCAAGTCTGTCATTCTGCCGAATCTGCAAGTTATAGGAAGATGTGAAAAATGTTCTGGCAACTAACAAATCTAGGAGAAGTACTTGTCAATGCACAGCATTATTTAGCCATATTTTCTCCATTCCCACAAGTTCTCTTTTAGAATTTACAAGGTAACAAATTCAAAAGCCAAAAATAAGACAAGCTTAAACAAATAAAATGAGAAGATCAACATCTTCGTCTCCAGACAAAACTACAAAAGGGACGCAATTAAATCAACTGTGATGTTTCATGGTCCATAACTATGTTGAAAACTATACAAAATTAATAAGAACAACCCAGTTTTACGGCACCTATCACTTGCCTGTCAATTTAAAGTAAAACTTTTTATTCATACCCCAACCTTTTTTTGTCCCTCGTCTATTTCCTACATAATTCCTAGCATATGCTATAGTCATATTAGTCCTTAAGTTATGCTGTGCCCACAGCAAAAGGCAATAGCTACTTCTGTACGTTCAAAAGCTGAAAGAGTAGTTCATTGCAGTTTGCCAACCTACCTAATGGAGACATAAGCCTCCCCTTAGACCTCCTTTAATGCGGAAACAACTAAATTTAGTCTTATGGTGGCTACTCATAATGGTAGTCTTAAAATGAAAATATAAAGGGATGAAACATGGCATGCCAAAAGAGTTTCAGTGGATCTTTGGATTGTACAGGAACATCATAGTAAAGGGAATATCCTGAATAGTTGAAAACCAGGAAACAAGATGCGCACAAGAAACACAGAAAAAATGAACGGAAACAATACACTTAGCTGCCAGCATGAATAACACTAATCACTACTGATACTACTCTGAAAGAAAATCAGCTCAATGAATCAGATTGTTTGAGAGTTGATCAGGCTTCTGAAAATGAGTTATCTTCCAGTTCTCATTAGCAAAACAAAGAAGTTATTGTGGAGAAGAAGGTGTCAAAAGGCAGCATGCCAGTTCATCACTAACCACACCTAATCAGACGTTGCAGACATTCACCTCCACCAGAGAGGAGCACAAAGTACAGAGACATCCAAAAGGTTCCATTTGCTCATACATATAGTGCAAGTGCAATCTACATAATGAAAAAATAAAAAAGGAAACCATCCATCAAAATGGATGTGACAACCAGCAATGAGCATCTAGTGTACCTGATGAAGCAAAGCCAAGGCATGGAACTGTACAAGGGCGGCCCTTGATTGGACAGCCTCCTGAACTTCATTACTCCACCTTTTCACAATTTCGGGATTTGTCTATAGAAACAAAATAATTGCTAATGGGGCACTTCTCTTATAATAAAAAACATGTAAACATGTATTCTTATTGGTGTATATGTGCAGAAACTGAGATAAATATTTGTATGATCAGTAACAAGATAATAACAAAAATAACCTGAAGTATATGGATCCCACTGACTAAAGCTGCACTAGCAACCACAGGATTCTTATCAACTATAGCTTGTTTCAAGTATCGCTCGATCTGGCCCAGAAGGGTTCCATCTGTGATCTGACATAGAACACGAATAGCATTGGCTCGGTACACATCAGTCCTGCTGGTCATGTCTTTCATGAGAGAGCTTGTCACCATGATGACCTTTGATAAAGAAATATCTCAAGCAAGTTAGTAATACAGCGCAAGAAGATCTCATGGCATTCAACATCAGGCCTGCTGAAACATAATAAATCATGGCACCTCATCAGAGGAAGGAGAGATCTCCTTGATCATCAGATAAACCATTCTCCTCAATCCAATATCCCTCGATTGGAAAAGTTTCGTGACAGCGAAAAACACTTCCGTGGCTTCTACCTGCATATTAAATCCAGATTTTGACAGAGAAGAACAATTTCACCCATCAATAAGATGAGAATGAGCTTGCAAACACCCAATGCAGGAAACTCGAAAGTCATGAAAATAAAACCAGTATCAAACAACAAAGGAGAATCTGACCTTTGTGAATGTTTCCCCTTGGTTCAGTAGATATAGAAGCTTCGTAATGACCTGAAATTCGGGACAAAAAGGACCACAACAGTTAGCCTCCGCACTGTGAACAAGCAACAGATACAACTGCAAACACGGAAATCAGGCTTGGTTAGGCTCGGACCTGAGAGCATCTCCTCGGATCCAGCTGGGGATCATGGAAAACCCTAGCTTCCTGAAGAACAGCTCCTTTCTCGATCCCGAGAAACGGAGAGTATTCAGCTGCATCACATTCAAGCAAAACACAGTCAAAGGCAGTAGAGCAAACCGGAAATGAAGAGGCAGCAATGCACCGATAACCGAAAACAGAAAAGTTAGTCCCAATCGACAAAGGACGGGCATCGAGTCCCAATTCCTCCGCGAGAACTCCGAAAACGGATTCCGATCGGATCAACAGCGATTCCACCGATCTTCGACCACCCGACCGATAACTTCCGCCAATCGAATGGCGCTAAAGCGAGGAACGCGCGACAAATACTGATCGGATCGAGGAAGATCCACCGGATCAGCTGCAACGACCCCGAGGCCGGCAGCGCATCAAGCCGGATCCTCCGCCAAAAAGCACGCGTCTCGATAGAAGACGGATCTAGAGGGCGGCCAGGAAAGCGGTCCCCGCAGGCCCGACCCGACGCTCGAGGGGGGAAACGGCGATTCAGATCGGGGAACGGTACGGTCGACGAGCTTCTTACCTTCTTCATCGCGGTCGTCGTCCTTCTTCGCGAACGGCTGGGCCATCGCCGACGAGGGAGAGACGCAGATCCGAGCGGAACGCGATGGAGAGAGAGAGAGAGGGAGAGGGGTGCGTTTACGATTGGGGGGTGTGAAGGTGCAAGTTGGTGAAGTTAATTGAACAGGGCTCGACGATGAACTGCAACCCCGGCTCCGATTCAGTATACGGTTCAGTTCCAAAGGCACTTGATTAAAGAATTTTTTGTCTTTGGTAGGGCGGAACGCTAGCGGTGAGCAGAATAGTACCTGCAATCAAAGAACTGAACGTGTGGAAATCCAAATTTTGAAGTATATGAAATAGAATCTAGATTTCAAAAATTGAGAAATTCAATTTTAACAAATAAATTCTAAGTTATAAGTTTTAGCTTTTAGGTAGATGAAAATATAGAACCTGAAATGAGTTTTTGTGTTTTTATTTATCTACAAATGAACTACAGTTTGAATTTCATTTTATGATAAAAACTTTTATTTTATGCGTGACTAAATATAATTTGTGATAGTAATAGTTATTGAAGGCGATGATTCACTGTAATTATTCAATTAACAATATAAGTAAAATCTGTATTGATCCTAGAACTCGTAGATTTGAATTTCAAATTATGTATGGTAGATTCTAGATTCTAAAAAATAATAAATATGTTTCGAAGGATAAATTTCATATTCTAGGCGAAACATGTACGAAACTTAGAATCTGAAAATGATCATCCCTAGGTCAAATCATATAAACTAATTCCTTTCTCTTTTTATTTTTTGATGTAATTATGCGACAACAATATACATTTTCATATGCATATTTTATTAAACTTGGCCTTGCAGCCCAACACGACAACATAACTTAACGTGGACACAGTTTTTTTTTGGGGTCGAAGTGGACACAGAGTTCACGGAGTATAGTTTTATGCCAATTTTGTTTGTATGGAAAGAATAGGATTTTTGTGCATTTAACGATGACTTAACAAATGGCAACTTATGAACCAGCGACACCTGAAAAGATAGCTTCATTACGACATGGAATCATGATAAATCGACTCTGTATGATGGCTTTCACACAATGTAAGTGTGTTAATTCATAACAAAAAATGAGGTGATGTTATGAAAATATGATTTGCTCCTGACGTGAAATCAATGAATGTGAATTTACATTAATCGCATTGCTATGCTAAAAGGTTGTTTAGGAAATCGTGATCCCTAAGAAAGATGAGATTGCCACGCATGGGCCTTTCTCTATGACGAAATTTACAGTCGGAGGCAAAGGAGATTACCAAAAAAAAAAAATCTCAGTGATGGTATACCTCTACTTTTTTAAATGTCATTCACATGCACTTCTAAACAATTCCCAACATTAAAAATACTAAATCATGACCCCTTGTACACTCATTTTAGCATCTTAGACTGTAAGCGGTTTCGTCTTTGGTTTATTTTTGAGTGTTTGAGATGGATGCGAGAATTTAGAACTTGAAGACAGGCATTTTGGCAAAGATAATGGCATTTTCGCCTATAGGGACATAAAGATGATTGATGTAAACGCGCAAAGTAGTATCCCGAGTCAAAACTTGAGAATACATTTGGTATTTTCAAAAGCAAAAGGAACTAAGTGGTAATTGGGTAAAATGTGAGGTTTAATTTCTATATGTTCACACAAGTCGACTAAAAAGTACCTCATCTGTTACTTGTTATCTAGCCACAGATAACCAATCCGAAGCTACATAAACACGTCGTTGATGTCATACAAACTTGAACTGTATGTCGTCCTACGAAATGCCAGTTTACAAATGAGATCTATGAAAACGCCAATAAGTTGTTCAACGACTTGAGATCGTAGATGACTTATGAAAAAAAGAAACAAATTTCGGCATCGATCAAGAACTTCTCAGGATTCGAAGAGAGAGGGAGACATTCACGTTGCCGAGCCTGCCACATCGAGAGATGCTTGAGACAAGATCGACCCCGCTCAAAGGTTCTCGTTCCTGCTCAACTCGCGGGAGTCACTGCCGGTCGAAGAAATGGAAGGAGTACGTCTGTAATCACCGCTGACATCTAGTTCGCCGTTAAGAGCGCTTTCTCTAAGCATTTTCATGTTCGAAATGTAGGAACCTGTCCCATTGCTGCTGCCTTCGAAAGTCGAGCTGTTGCTGGACTTCGCCCACTCGTGCACTTCGTCTAATGAGACATCGCCTTCGAGCGCATGGACGATCTGTTTCGAAGATAAGTTCCATTAGCTTTGCGGTTTCTTAACAGCATGATATTGATGTACATCATTTCCCTCATAATTTTTGTCCATACCTGACTCATTCGGGGTCTTCTCTTGGAAGAGCGTCTGATGCATGCGCCGGCGCAAGCAACCATGCGTGCCATCTCCTGAGGGACATAGTTGTCCTGTAAATGCGGATCCACCAACTCGCCGTAATCTCCCTCCGCCAGAGCAGTTGTGATGATCGGTGTTGCCTGGTTGTGCAGAAACACAATAAATCTTGTCAAGTTCAATCTAACATATGAGCAAACACATTAGATATGAATGCTCGTTAAGCCAATGAAGTGAGAGGTTTGCGAACCCAATCCACAAGGCTGTCGTCCATATCGGCGTCAATGGGGCGTTTTCCAGTTATTAGTTCCAAGAGCATCACTCCGAAAGAGAAGACATCAGATTTATCAGTCAACTTGCCGCTCGCTGCATACTCCGGAGCTAAATATCTGCATCAATAGACTCTCTTTACACCAATAGAAAGATCGAAAAAGGCTCCAAATGAGTCGTCAACTGATTTCCTAATATGCGCCGGTTGAGTTTATCATTATCATCACTAAAACAAAGCATCTGTTACCCTAACTGAGTCAATAACTATTTCATGAGATGCAAATGTGTATTTGCAAGAACATAGCTTAATGCTTATTCTCACCCAAATGTCCCCATGACCCGCGTCGACACGTGAGTTTGATTGTCCGTAGCTAGCCTGGCAAGGCCAAAATCAGACACCTAAAATTCGCATGGTATGAAATCATTAGACTGCTGGTCCAAGGCCAAAGGACACTGTACCACCATCATAACGGCTCAAATGACATGAAATTTAAGATGGGCAACTATTGTTCTCACCTTGGCTTCAAAGTTGAAATCGAGTAGTATGTTCGCAGCTTTGATATCCCGGTGAATGATTTTTGGGTGACCTAATCAATATCAGTTGAACAAGTTTAACATACAACTGAGGAAGAGAGCGCGAAGAAAGTCGATTTTGGAGTTTAGCTATCAAGTAGCAAACTTACAATCTTCATGGAGGTAAGCGAGTCCTCTGGCTGCACCCAGTGCTATTCTATGCCTGATCGGCCAGTCCATGACAGGGCGATCCTTCCCTATATAGATATTTTAGTGAAGCAACAGATCAATGAAGATCATCAATTCTGCTTTAAATTCTAACATTCAAATACCTTACTAGTGCATTAGCACTGGGGTAGAAATTTGCAGAACTTACCACGGAGATGATATTCAAGGGTGTTATTGGGCACAAACTCGTAAATCAATATCCTATGGCTCTCCGCAATGCAATAACCCACGAGAGACACGAGGTGGCGATGGTGCACGCGGCTGATGATCTCAACCTCTGCCTGGAACTCGTGGTCCCCTTGCCCACTACCGCTCTTCAGCGACTTCACCGCTATCTCCTTCCCGTTGGGCAACACCCCTTTGTACACATAGCCGTACCCGCCTTCTCCCAACAAGTTCACCTGCGAGAACCCTCCAGTCGCAGCTGCTAGCTCCTCGTACGTGAAGGTACTCTGCGTGAACCCTAATGCAAAGGACGGGGGAGGTGGTGGCAACGGCGGGCCATGCGGGCCAGAGAACTCCGAGCTCGGCTGGCCACTGCTTGCTGACGGCGGTGGATGCGACCAACTGCCATACGTCGTGCTCATCGCCCCCGGAGGTGAAGGTACCTTGACCATGTGTTCCATGGGTGGATTGTGTTGCCAATTCGCCGGCTGACGCTCTGGGCCACTGTAATAATCACTGACTGTTTGGCAATGGCGCCAAAAGTGAGGAATGAATTTCATATAAATTGGGAAACTTAAATCATTTCAGGACAATGTAAAGGCGAGAAACATAATTGTGATTTGGTTTGAAGAGTGATCTTACATCTGGATCCGTTGGAGTTGTCCCTATAATAGTTCATTTGATCGTGCGGTCTCCTCCTCTTTCTAGCGCATGACCAGACAAACGCAAGCATGATCAGTAGCAACAATCCTCCTCCAGCTGCCAATCCCACAATGAGGGCCACATTGGGCGACGAGCTGGGGCTAGAAGAGTTGGATGGGGAATGCGATGGTGGCGTGCGGTGCGATGGTGGTGCTAATGATCGCCTTGGAGGAGGAGGCGGAGGCGGGGTGGCGGAGGAGGAGGAGGTGGTGGCGGGGAGGGAGGAGAATTGGATGATTTAGGAGGCGGTGGAGGGGAATACGAGCCGTTTGGGGGAGGGGGTGAAGAATTTGAACCTTTGGGGGAGGTGGAGATGAGGCCGGTGGCGGCGGGGGTGAAGGCGATGGCGGCGGAGATGAAGACGATGGCGGCGGCGGCGGCGAAGCCATCGGGAGGGGACTCCAATTAAGAAAACTGTGGAGACCGCGATGGAGAACCCCCTCCTCTTCCTCCAAGCGATGAGTCCTGGCAAAAGATGAACGAGAGATGAAGCCAGGAACCGGTCTCTAGGATTCCGGTAACGTGAACATGAACGCCCTAGCCATCAACCTAGCCATTCTAACACAAACAAACCGTTGGATTGCAGTAGATGAACGGGTTGGAAGAGAGTACCTGTCGGAGAAATTCTCAAAGGAGTGCAAAGAGGCAACGCATGGCTGGAGACTCTTCAACGAAGAGGGGAACCCCACGTTTGTATCTCGTCTCCTCAACTCCTCCGAAAAGGGGCGATCTTGACTCTCAGGTTTTTGCTATTTTTGCGCGGCTTCCAACATCGACATTCGTCTTGTCTCTCCACATTGCGCATCCACGACACCCTCTTCTCTCTTCCCTCCTCCACGGCTTGCTTCATTTGGCAAGCGAAACGATTCTAGCCGAACGTTTTGACATTAGGGGATCTGTTGGGTTGAATCCTTGGTCCAACCTGGAATTCCCGAGCATTCGTTCGTTGTCTTATTGTTGCCTTGGCCACTTGTTTTTTTTCTGTTAAGGCAGCCGTTGCCCCTATAATTACCTTTTTCGTTGCCCGGCGTCGGAACATAATTTGAAAATAAACTCGAGGTGTCATATTCCATATCGTTATTAAAGATGTCCGATAGTATCTAACATACCTTACAAATATCAACCAACATCATCAAAATTCTAATTCTAAATGATGGCATTCAAACACTGGCTCTGGATTGGGACACGTGTTGTGTTTCAATGAATTGGAGAATCGCTAGAACGACATAGATAAATAATTTTACTTCATTTTTAGCCAAGCATTTGTTTTTTCTAATATTACGTTTGCCTACTTTGGCTTTAGAATCATGTATAGGTTTTCCGTTTGTAGAATAAACTAAACTTATGAAATTACTTATTGACAGATTCTTTCCTGTGAACTTAAATTATATTCCAGCACTCCTAGATCATGCACGTCAAGCTCTTTAATCATATTACAATCTATAGGAGCTTATGATCGTGAAAATAATTTATAATAGTGCAAACACGAATGGTTTGAAAAAGAAAGGTAAAAAAAAAGGAGGGAAGAGAGAGTTGTCCAGAATGAAGAAAATGAATGGGAGGAGAGCTCTTGAGATGGTGACATAGGTTCCCCTCCCTTACCTCTACTTTGATGTGTAATACAGATATAGATAAATTTCTCACATTGCACATAGTTTTGCAGCCCTACTATAATGGATTGGGTACATGACTACAACCACTTTCACATCTCAGATTCAGGAACAGATGTAACCCATAAATCAAGGAACCTAAAGGAAAAAAGAACTGCAGCCAAAGGAGGTATACACGGATAGTTCCTCAATTAATCTCGTGGAAGTCGATTAATTGCGAGAACGTAATCACATTCGCATAAACTTTCATTGACATTAATTCTGTCTCCACAGAGCATGTTTACATCCTAATAAATTCAACCTCCTGCAGTTGATGTTGATACAAATGGGTTAGAAGGGTTGGGCGCCACATTTCCCGGTGGTCTCAGAAGAGGCGGTCTTTGGGAAGGCATGTTTGTTGGGGCTCTTGGAGCCAGGTTTGCCATATTCATGGGAATTCTATTGGCAGGCAGCGTTGCCGGATTGGGTCTAGAGGAGGAACCCGAATAACCTAGCCGAGCTGCAATTATCTGCGCTCTCTCGTGGTACAACCTCTGTCTTGCCCTCTCCAGTTGTTCTCTCACTCTCATTGTCACGTTCTCTACTTCATTGTAAAATGCCAGCTTCATCTCCACTTTATGCAACTATTTCATCAAGGAACAGTCAGAAAGAGATGCCGTGGCAAATTGCAAGAGGCTACAGCTTTTTAACTCATATGGATAAGAAAATACCTGCTTTTCTGCCAATAATAGAGCAAGGTGTCGGATTTGATCTAGCTCACAGTCTGCGAGAAGTTTTGCCTTCACTGCAGCTGCTGAAAGAGCAGAAGCTGCAGCACGCTTTAGTTTGTCCATAGAGTCATACTTTGTTGCTGCACGCTCATGGTCCCCTTCTTTCCCGTCTTTAAGTTGATCCTCAGTTGCTGAAATAAGTATAGAGACGCCCAATGAATAAATAGAAGCATTCTGCATCTCCAATAGTGAATTACTACTGAAAAAATCCACTAGTTCCGCTCCTCACTAAAAAAGATGATTGACTTTTTAATTCTGCGCATTCCACGACATTTATATTCAAGTTCACAAGCATGTTCAAAAATCATCCTAAAAGGGTCATCATATGTAACTACATGATCGCTCATAAGAGAAGAGACCACCTTCCCCAGTCCACCCATTCCATGAATTCCTAACATTGGAAAATGATTATGGCTTTCATGCCTTATGCAGCAAGAATAGATGTGTGAGCACGCGCGCGAGAGAGAGAGAGAGAGAGAGAGAGAGAGAGAGAGAGAGAGAGAGAGAGAGAGATACTTGATCCATTTTCCACCGCAGAATGTGACTGCTTAGTTCTAGTGGTCTCAGAATCAGAAAGATCCTTTGGCTTATCCTTAGGAAGGGACGACTCAGTAGCTGCAGATTTATCCAGCTGCTCAATCTCATTCAATGTAACAGGGTGCCCATCGTCATTACTTATTGGATGTTCATGTCCCGCATCATTACTCCTTGACGCCTCTTGAGATGATGGAGTTTCTCCAGCTGAACTAGATTCTGGCTGCGCAGTCTTCTCCGAAGGTAGGGAATCATTAACCAAGTCCACATTTGGAGCATGAGAAGGCTCTCCATGTTTATCATTCGCTTGTGATGGTGCAGAACTGAGCGGAAGCTCTTTATCTGATGCCGAGTCATTTGATTCCTTCACGACGCCTGATTCAGAGTTCTTTAGCAGATCGGAGGAGCCCACATTAAGGTTACTATGTTCGAGTTGCTGCACTGTAGAATCTATCTCTTTAGCAGCTTCTACAATATCTCCTGCGGCAGGATGATCACTATTTTCGCATTTCTCACCATTATTTAGATCCTCCTCACTGGTGATTGAAGGGATTATATCCTCTTTCTGCTCCTTATCTGTACCATTCTCAGGAACGACATCACCCGTTTCTTTTACAAGACTGCACACATCTCACGATAATCAGACACAAACAGGAAACAAATATTCCATAATTGTGAAAAGCTTTCCTCACAAACTCCCTACCTTTGAGAACCTGCCAGCTCCTCATGATCTGGTGGGTCTTCCAAAATGAAGCAGTGTCTCATAACCAATTGCAAGCCAGGAGAATTGCCAGAAACTGATTTTAGAGAACTACGCGCAGAGGCAGCTGCAACATCAGATCCTACCAACCGTGACAGGAATCCAGCCTGCAAAAAGAAAGCCACATCATTTTCACTCATCAGGACTCAGGAGTATATTGCAAGTTGTTCAAGAACAGAAGATGAAAGCAGAATAAGGTTGTAAAACATTCCAGTAACATAGAAATGACAGGAACGCGATATACATTACTGAGCTGCTTTTATTCCCAGAAGATTTAAAAAACAATTGTGAAGCAATGTAACAAATTAATTGCTGAAGCATAAAGGAATCGAAAATTTTGTGGGGCCATTAATCATGTTGAGAATGCAAGCAAGGAGCAAATGTTTTCACATTATTGGGTACTGGATAGGCAATTGCCTGTAATATCTGGAATATACAAAGTAACGAGACAAACCAACTCATACAACAACCTGTTTAAGTTCAGTAAACAAGATGTTGGCTAATCCAAAAACAAAAGATCAAAGGTATGGGATGCAAAAAAGAAAAAGAAACAAAATTTGGGATAACGGAAAGCTGTAGACATTCTTCTGTACCTCATTCGGCCTAAAATGCATGATTTAATCAGTTTCTAGTGCTATGCTGACTATGCACTTCTTTCCAACTGAAACTATTAAGCAATTGAAAAAAAGAAGCAGATACAGCCATGCACCATGAAGAGACAATAAATGAACACAAGTATATAACAGAGGACGTATTTAAAGAAAGAAGGCCCAGCTCCCACCTCCCCCTTCTTGGTATAACATGTAAATAGCAAACATTTCAAAAGGGTAATTGCTAACAAAGTCAACACACAGAAAATTCATCACCTGACACTGCATCTATAAGATGAAGCCGGCAACGAACATCTTGCAGCTAATGTAGAGGAAGACATCAAGTGATCCCCATGACAAATTATCACAAGACCAGAAGCCAAGAAAGGGGAAGAAAAGGAGAGATAAATAATGGTTTTGCATTAAGAGAAATGCCAAGTTGCAGTGGAGGCACTCCACCAGGCAACCTTTGCAAATATAGGAAAACCTAATGTTTTCAAGGACAATCCAAAATATAAGATGATATTCAACTTATTTGCTTACACCTACTAGCCCTCATAGAATTGTTAATGCCCTCCCCTCTTTCTGACGCCTTCAAAGTTTCAACATCTGGCAGGTTCATTGCAATAATTTGCAAACCTAATGACTAAATCAAAAGTCATTTTCACTTCACATAATCAAAACTCAGGCATAGTCCAGTCAACCTAAAAACGAAATATATAGCCATTTTTGCTTCAGAATAGTCATAAACCATATATATTTCAAATCTCAGAAACATAGAGTCCACCATACCAGGGCCATGACAGGATTTCCCACTTCACCAAATGAAACAGAACTTTCAGGTGTTGAAAAATAACCAAGAGCTTCAAATGCTTCTCTCAGAGCCTTCAAAGCAAGATTTTCTTTTATGTCCTTAACTTTCACTTCTGCTTCTTCAAGCTTTGGAAGATCCTGAGCAACCTTTGATTTATTAGCTTCTTCTTGACTTGAAGTTTTTTCACCAACTTTCCCTTCATGAGTATCTTCTGCTTTTGATATATCCATTGGTGAAGTCTGGGGCTGATCCTCAACCGGATCAGTCTTACCTTCTGTCCTTTCTGGGGTGTCTCTACTAATAGGTGCATCATCATTAGTCCTAGTAAGATCTGTATTTTCCTTAGAATTCGCATCAACATCATCATCACAATCAAGAAAAGCATCCTGGATTGGCATTTGAAGAAAGTGCAATATGCACTGAGCCTTTGTTTTTGTTGCCACATGCTCAGCAATCTCGCTCCAGTTTTCTTTGTAAAGTTCCAATGCTTCCAGGAGAAGCAGTGTCTCCTGATCAGTCCAATTTCCACCCGTTACACCATGTAACTCTGCAGGTTCCATAAGAATGAAGTCTGACGAAGACATGCCTGACCCGAACTTACCACTATTAAAGCAGTCAGTGCACAAATCAAAGTCTGCCTGCCATATAAAAGATAATCATTGAGAAAAATTTGAAGATAAACATGTAACGCGAAAGCTAAAATAAATTATAGTAGTCAACAGAGTTCCCATTCCACATCAATATCTTTTAAGTTGCAGAAGAGTTCCCAGAGTTTGTGGAAGCACATTCAAGGCACTGCCATCATAAGTCACAAATTTCACATTTCATCAGATGCAGTCCTGTTGATAGATAATTTTCTGATGTATATCCAAAAGAATTAACTCCAAAAAAGTGAAGAACAGACCTTTGTATCCTAAGACCACACAGATAATGAAGCAAGTTCCGGAAAATTTGCCATGCAGCAAAAACCAAATATTCCAGCACAAGCTCAGACAAGCCAAGACCACATTTTAAGTATGCTACAGGCTATAAACTGGTGAGAAAATAAAGGACCACATCTCTCCCATGATATATGAGGGCAAAGCTCAGTCAGATTCGCTGTGTCATTCAGTCAAATGTATGAACCTATGTACTCAGATCAGTAGCCATAAGATATATCAATAAATCAGATTTAAGATTAGTAACCAGCACAGGTGGCATTATTTTATCATGATAAGTGATTGCAGATAATTTTCAACTTCTCCCCTCCGTCCTAGTTGGAGGTATTGCAATGCCTCCAACATGGTTTTTGATTAATGGGTAACCCACTCAAGCAATTACCCAAATGTGACTTCTAACAAACATTAAAAGAAAACCCTAACTCTCTCTCTCTCACACGCACACCCACACCCCCCCCCACACACACACCCATTTATCATGCCAAAGATAGTTCAACATTTAATAATAGATCAATTCCAATTGCATCTTTAGCAGATTATTTGTTAATTTTCAATCGTATGAGTGCACCAAATTTTGTAATGCAAGATGTAGAAGAACCAAAGTTTGGGACAACGAAGCTGTAGCACCAGCAGTTTTGAGGGGGCAACATATACCAAAGCAGATAACAGTTTACAAATGGAGAAGCAGAGAATAGAGAACTCATCAAATCAGACTAGACAAAAGGGAAAGCTACCATCCTTTGCCTAAAGACTCAATGGAAAGGAACATACACGTGCACCAAATCCTCCATGCACTAAGAAATTACCTGCTTTTGACAATGGTAACGCTTCCGAGAGCAATCAGCAGAACAAGAATTACAGTGGTACTCCACAGATGGCCCTTCTGGTTTTACTAAATCTTCAAAAATTGCAGATTCTGAAAATAACCCAGATGGCATAGGTGGAGCAGCTTGGTTATTTCTTGGGGCGATAGGAAGGCATGGTTGTGTTGCCTCAAAGCGGTATAATTTTTCAATCATAGGATCCTCCTTTGCAACTCCAATGACATCAGCATCAGTCTTCGGTGAGTCAGATTGTAGGAAGGGATGGAAATTAATCAAACCCCAGTAATCCAGAAACTCTAAAACTTCCTGCCTAGCTTCCACGTCCCCCACTTCAAGATCTTCCAGGTCCTTCAGTTCAATCAACGATTTTGGGTTGGCCCGGAACTTCTTCATAATTTTATTGCGTATCTCCAAGTACATATTATGTGTTCGACTTTGAGATTTCCCATTGAAAAAGGAAGCTAATGCACGCTCCTCAAGAGGATGAACTTTTGTCCATGAAAACCAACCTATAAAACCCAAAGAAATGCTTGACTAAACTGATTTTTTATTTTTTTTAAAGAGAAGAGCTTCATGCAATAATATGACCTCAAAAAGTAGCACCTCATCACTCATTCTCCAAACTTGCAGAAACACAATGAACAGTTTTCACCTTAAAGATTCGAACCAACATGAGACCTCATCGAGGGGGCTCTGCTCTGTTCCAAAATAGGTTGCATAGAGTGGCTCAAAAATGCTCTACACGCTGCACTACAAGTTGCATTCAACATGTCTGAATCAAAACAATGGGAAGGCCCAAGGACGAAATATCTGATCTGAATCGGAAAGAATGTACTAGTTGGTGTATAAGAAGGAAGAGCTAGGGGAACGAAAGAACAGTTTTGAGGCAATGCATCTGAATAATGAATTCAAAAGAGATAGAAAAAGAAGAGACACCTCCATTGAACTAAAACCAACAAGAAAAAATTGCATTTATCGAAATTTGCCCTCATTACTAACAAGACATTGCCCTTGACCACAAAACAAGAATGAACTTGTAACAATTCCTAAACTGAACTGAACTTATAAAAGTGAAATTCAGATTCACACATTCCACTCCTTCTCAAAAGAAATCACCCATCCACCTAGTAAGAAATACTTCTATATATGAAGTATAACACATCTCGGACAAGACCGATTGATCTGAACTGAACTCACCACAGTGGTTGGGAACTACATGAGCATCAGCATTTCGAGACCTAATCGCCTCGAAATCAGCTTCGATGGCCGCCTCCAGAGCCTCCCACCGTTCGCTCGCCCTCCTCGCCTCCTCGGCCTCCAGGACCTCCTGCGCCGCCTTCTTCTCCTCGAACTTCACGGCGGCGAGGCCCCCGGCCGGCGCGGCGGAGGAGGCGGGGCCCTGGCGAGCTCTGGTCAGTGGCCCGTTGTGGATCTGGTGGGCGTGGGAAATGGAGCTCTTGTCGCGAGTGACCCGCTTCGACGGCGCGGACGAAGCGCCCGAGGCCCCGAGGGCGCTGCCCTTCCTCTTCTGAGTTCCCGCCCGGCGGCGCGTCGAGGCGGAATCCGCCGACTGGGGCTCGGCGGCGGCCGCCCCCGCCGGTAGGGTTCCGGCGTCGCGGCGCCTCTCTTCCATCCCGGAGGGGGAGAGCGCGGTCTTCGATCTCAGCGCGAAGACGAAGTTGCCCGGTCGAAGCGAATTCTCGGGGAGTTCGAAATGGTCACTGGCAGCGAGCGAGAGCCTGTCGCTAACGCCACGGCGTCGAGCATCTTCGCGTTTCGACTGGTTCCTTTGACTGGCCGCGGCCGGTAGGTAGGTACCGATGACAAGCGGAGGGCCAACCTTCGGACGGGCCAGGCCGGGCCGGGTCGGGCTATCTAGGAGATCTAGCCCGCCCAGTTATTGTAGGACGGGCCCGTTTAGGCTGGAACGGGGCGTCGGGCCGGGCCATTACTAGATCCCACTTGCCCATATCAATCGGGTCCCATGAAATTAATCGATTCACTAAGTGATTATCAACCTGTAGGTAAACCATTGGGGGTTCGCCCCAGTGGCCACCCTTCCAACTTGGAAGGAGGAGGTGGGGGGTTCAAATCCCCACCTTCTCAGGGGGATTGGGGTGGGGACGATTTCATTTCAGGAGTGGGTTTCGACTTCCACATCTTGCAAGAAAGTAGGGCAAAAGTCTGAGAGTGAGTGTTCGAATAGAATTAGAGTAGGACCGACCAACAAAAAAACCCGTAGGTGGTCCACGTACTCAGCAACCAACAATAGACTAAAACATCAATCGATTAATCTTTTGATTGGGAGGCAAATGAGCTTGAAAGGATTTGAATTCTCGACCTTTAGCTCTAATATCAGGTGTGGGATCATTATTAACTGTTCTAAAAATTTAAACTGTTAGATGAATGTATGATATATTATCTATATATTTTAATAATCGAAATTTGAGTTTTGTCAAGAAAAAGAAAAAAAGTGCAACATCATCGTAATGGAGGGTGAAGATTAGGATGCACGACAATGGAAAAAAAGGGGCGCAAATGCTAGGCCCACTAGAACTTCGTTGGCAAGAGAAACTCTATCTTTCACAAGACGGCCCAAATGCTTCTTCTTTTCAGTCGGCACGTTAGTTCGACTGAAAAGGCGTTCACAATAATGAATGACCCAGCAAACCAAGTCCACTTAATGCTCTTGTCTCATAGCACGAAAGTCGCACCGACTGCATCGATCCTCGAACCCTTCTGCTGGTGCTTGGTGCGGAAAAATCACACGAGCATGCACAAAAAAAGAGAAAATTTGAAATAAGGCCGTTAAGTGAGATAATTTTATTTAAAAAGGAGTTCAAAGTGGATTTTATCTTAAATAAAGGTTTGAAAATAGTCGTTTAATCTTAGATAAGGGGCTTAGGAGATAATTAACTTTAAATACAGGCCTGAACTCATAAGCCAATCAAATTTTCGCTTATTGGCGAGCACCTGCATCTCATATGTTTATTTGGGTGATAAGGAGAAGGGTATTTACATCCAAAAGAATTTCTCTAAGATTTTGAGTGTCGTGGATGAATTTGATAATGACGGCAAGTTAATGTGCTGAGTTTGAGCATCAAGGACGAACCAACGAGGACAATAATGGATTAAAGAGGAAGAAGCCCATTGTAGTGAGCGAAATATAGCACTGGTACAGAGGCTAGACAAAGAAAAAGATGAAGGGGAAAAGAAGAAAAAAAGGAACAAAACAGAATGCCTCTAAACGAAAATGCCCTGGGCATGTCGTTGGAATTAGCACCACCGACCAGTGAAAATCTGGTTGGCCGATAAACTCAAATCATTATATGAGACTAAGTGGCACTTCATGGTGTTACTTAAGATTAAGGGTGCGTTTGGTTTAATTTTCCCAATGAGTTTTCAACCTCCACGACCCCTTGAGAAAATGTGGAGCGTTTGGTAAGTGTTTTGAAATAACGTTCAGCTAAATGTTGGCATTAGAACGTTGAAAGGCTAATGTTACTCTTATCCAGCTTTCTAAAGTAACATTTACGGAATTTTGAAATTATGATTAAAATATTCCTTTTCTTCCAAAACTACCCTCATCAATTCCATAGTTTTTCAATTTTGCCCTCCTTGTAACTAGTCATCTTCTTCGTGCGAGGGCAGCCAATGAGATTTGGTTGGTGGAGGGTCGGCAAGGGGCCGGTGATGCCAAATTTGGCCAACAAAGGGCCGGAGAAGGGTAGGCCAATGTGACCTAGGCAAACTCCATGATGGAGTCTCCATCTAAGGTCACAAGACCTCGGGTGATGGTCACTTGGCAATTGTTGGGTCGCATGACCTCAATTGACGGCTGCTGACATCAAATCTAGTTCACCGATGGCTGTTGTCCTCCATCGACTCCGATGAAGGGTTTGGGTCATTTTTTAATATAACAATATAAAAAATATATTCAAAATCCATTGTAAAAGTTCTTTTGCCAAATACTATTTGAACTCAAAAGTCCCTTTGCAAAAAAAAAATTACTAAACACAATTTACATTTCTCCAAAAAGTTTTGATTTTCAGCGGTTGCATTGTACTACAAAGTTGAACTAAACTCATGTTAAGTAGCCACTTCATATCCATTTTTAAGATGAAATCTGTCCTGAGCTATTATTCGAAAAAATAATAATATCACTTGAGTATCTCATCTAAAATTTTCCGACAAAATAATGATATTTTAGTGCTCATGATTCATGCGTTGGAAAGATCAGGACAACGTATGACTCATTGTCGTCGTTAAGATCAATCATTGACATGTTTTATTGCCGAATACATTTTCCCCAATGTTTTTAATGAATTTTCTTCTTCTTCGGGTGAGATCGACAGCTCCGGCGCACTTCACGTGGGTTTCTTCAGTCGACATTTCAATCCACTCCTAAAAACTTCAGTTTGGGTTGAACGGGTGCCGCCCATGTACGGAAATTCTTTTGGGCGGAATGAGTTTTACATGAACAAATGCGCGATCTCGGGAATTCTATCGATAGTTTCTCTTTCGCAAGTTAGATATGGTATTACAATCACTAAAACTCTCGATCTTTTGCCCAGCATTTTTTTTAGACTACACGTATGTAAATATGGTTACCATTTTTTTTTAATATTATAGACACCAAGCATTCTATCAATCTAGTCGATGTATATTACGATCGGCGAAGATAGTTTAACAGTATTAATGCAATAAATATACAAATTCGCATTGCCTAAATGTATATGAGGCCCCCCCTTTTTTTCTCCTACAAAGCCAATTCGCTAGAATGATTTGTTTCAATATAAGTGGATAGAGACTATATTCTTTTGTGATGAAAAAGTAAATTATGTAATATTCTATCAAATCGACAGCATAAATATGACTAAAAAGCTAGCATAACACTAGAGTACAAACATTTTTACTTTGATACGATATACATGCAATTTATGTGTAAGTAATAATTAGAACGGTAATTCGTGTCAGTCAATCTTTTTTTCCCCTTAATTTGAATAGATTTTATAGTTCAATGTATTATTTCCATATATGGGCAATGTGATTTTTTTATCTTGATATTTTTGTAACTATATCAATACAAATCGTAGCTTCTATGCACCTCGATGGTGGGATTCAGATTCCAAAGATGGTAGATGGTATAATAACTCGAGAAAATATTTGGTATTCCCTTTATATCAATGGTTGAGACAAATCCGGCAAGAAAACTTCTTCCCTTTAGTCAAGAAAGACACAAGCTAAATGTCATTTGATGGTGGATTGAGGTGTCTTCAAGGAGTTAGTGAAATGCTTGAAAAGAATGATGATACAACTAATTTCTGAATTTTAATAAAATGTTCAATACGATCTCCAAACTTTTAATTTATTTAATATTATTTATGAACTGAAATATATACCAACGGTCCAAAAATTACATAGCATATTAAATTGTAATTTAAGAATTATTTGTGTCATTTTTCTAATGGCAAAATACAATTCCGTAATAAGATTGAACCCTCCTTAAATTTTCGCGATAATGACTAATTTTACGGAACAAAGGTCAAATGGATGTCCACTAGGAGTGGAAAACAACCTAAATAATGAATGTAATCCACCTCGCACGAAAGAAATAATATAGAAAAAGAAGACGTCGGACCATGAACAGGAACATCACTGTACAGTACAAGACTCGATGGCGTACTAGGCTTGCCATCTTTTCTCCTCCAAAGTCCAAAACTCAGTAGTTTCCTTGTCTTTCCAGGAGATTCCCTTCGGCAAGTTCGAGCCTTTGGACCGAAGAGCGACATGGGTGTCACCGTCAGAGACGCTTCTCGGATCATCCTCCTTCATCTGCTACTTCTACTGGTTAAATGATTCTCCTGTGATTTTTTTGATCGCGTTCTGTGGGAAAAATCCCTTCCCTTTTGAAGTTTTTCTCAGACTGCTCTGCAATTTCATTTACTTTTCAGTTGGTTCCGAACGGAGATGGTGGGTTCATTTCTACTGTAATGATTTCTTGATTTTCGAATCAACCTTGCAGAGCTCTCATTGCCATGGATGCTGGGCTAGATTGCTGAGTGAAAAGCATGCTGGGCTTTCTAAAGTTGATGATGATGGCCATGCTCATGCTCATGGCATGTCCCATATGGATCATCTCATGATGGACCCTCAATCGATCATCTTCTTCACCTTGGACGACCTGAAGCCAGGCAAAACGATGCCCATCTATTTCCCCAAGAGACACCCCTCATCATCCCCACACTTCTTGCCCAAAGCAGAGGCTGATTCCATCCCGTTCTCATCCAGAGACCTCCCTCACCTCCTCGACCTCTTCTCGTTCTCCGGCGACTCTCCACAGGCCAGAGCCATGGAGGACACCCTGAAGCACTGCGAGACCAGACCCATCCAGGGAGAGACCAAATCATGCGCGACCTCGCTGGAGGCCATGCTCGACTTCGTCCGCGGCATCTTGGGAGGCGAATCCTCCCCTTTCCGGGCCATTTCCACTAGCCACCTGATCGAATCGAGCACCCACTTCCAGAACTACACAATCCTAGAACAGCCTAGGGGCGTGCCGGCCTCGAAGATGGCGGCGTGCCACACCCTACCATATCCCTACGCGGTCTTCTATTGCCACAGCCAGGAGAGCGAGAACAGGGTGTTCGAGGTTGTGCTAGGGGGCGAGAACGGGGACAGGGTAAACGCAGTCGCCGTCTGCCACTTGGACACTTCGCAGTGGAACCCCGACCACCCGTCCTTCCGCGTGCTCGGGATCGAGCCGGGGACCGCGCCAGTCTGCCACTTCTTCCCTGCGGATAACCTCGTCTGGGTTCCGATCGAGCCTAGCCAGGGCATGATGTGATTGTGTGCTTGGGAAATCTAATTCCAGATCATTAGGCATGTCATTTTGCTTCTTGTTCTTCTTAAACTATCTTAACTGTCTTGAGTGCGTGTGCCCTGCACAGTATGTAGCATATTAATAAAGAACCCTTTATCATATGACACTTTTTGTGATTCCTATCGCCTCTCCAATCCACATGATCCTATTAGCTCTCTGCTGTTTTCTCGCCCAAAATCAAGACTCAGTGAGGTCGGCCGTGGACGGATCTATTCGCAACATCGAGACTTGGGCTCGGGGGCCTCTAATGCGCGACAGAGAGAGAGACAGAGAGAGGGGTAGTTCGGGGCTGCACGACGCGGCGTGATAGGGGTTCGGGGGCCACGCGAGAAGAGAGAGGTCGAATGAATAGTGGTCGCGAAATGACCATGGAGCTGCGAGCCAAAGTCAGTGCCACTAGAGATGCGGTGGCGGCGGAGCAGTGTCGGTGGCAAGGGCATGCCGTGAGTGGCTGAGATAAGAGCTTACGACCATATTACATCGAGCAGATCAGGTTACGAGTTACGACCATATTACATCACATGTTTAGCAACGGTCAATCGAAGCTTTTTTCAACATGAAGGATTTGTCTGAATTGCAAGCATCCTCTTTTCACCGTCTCCTCAGTAGACGCGGGACGAGCCCGTGGAAACTCTTCCTTAGGAACAAAAGAAAAACAAAAATTCAAGCTCGTTAATCGATAGATTCAAATTAATAGAAAAAAAAATAAAGATGAGAATATTGAGTCTCGAGAATCTAATCAATGTCATTAGCAAATTTTTTTTTTTTGATCGACATTAGCAATTTAGCAGCCCAAGAATGAACATATTCTCTTAACTTCCCAAGATAGCTATTATTTTATTATTTGTGGGAGAATTCTACTTTCCCGTCCATGTCTTTTCATATTTTTTCATTGTAAATTTATTTTATCTCATCAAATCATCTTATTTTCGAAAAATATTCTAATCAAGGCAGTCCAGTGTGGAATCCGGCCAACTTGTAGGTGAACGTCCATGTGGCACGACACCGGCTAGCAAGAAGAAATTTCTTTTCGCTTTTCTTTTTCATGATGAGTGCAAGCAGCATCTACCTTGGCAAAATTTTATTATTCTGACATTTTCTGATGATCACGTCAATTAAATTTGACCAAATTAATACTGGAAAGAGATACTCAGACATACGGAAAGTACAAGAACTTGATTTGAAAATGGGCACTAAATTATGTAGATGAGAAATAGGATCTTTCCTCTCTTTTTATTTTCTATTGTAAATATCACTAAACCCTCATAAAAATTATTCGGAAGAAACGTAATATCTATGTGAAGAAATACCAGAATTTTTACCACCCAAAAAAAATCTGCTGCGAGTCTCAAGCTTCCTCAAGCACTCTTGTCATATATTTCAATGCCTATGCGGGAACATGGATGGAAGTTGCTTATTTCAGATCGGATTTTCTTGTCGTGAACATACAAAATGATGAAAGCCCAACCTTCCTTTCTCTTTTTGACGTGGGACTCTTTATCTTTAGATGGATAGACCTAGACGCATGCACCAATTCCACTATTTCCTTATCAGTTTCCTTGACCCTTTCCTCCAGCAGCACACTCGAAAAACCACGGCTGGTTTACTGCATCAACACCAGCAGCATTCAGATCAAATTGGATCAAAGCTGATTCCATCTATTTTGTCCGTTCGTTGGCTTCTTTCTATAAAATTAAAAACCGCTGAAGCTTTCCTTCAAGAAAGGTTTCCTCTTTACGTGGAAGATCAGAAGAGGCGGTTTCCCTTGACATATATATTACGCCACTATCTTATTTGATATATCGCACCAGGTGTCCATGTCCAGCTAAGCTATACGGTGAACGGACAAAATGATCGAGAAGTAAATGGAAAGATCGGACAGAGAAAGCAAAATAGATAATAATCTGACAACGCTCTAATTACAAGCATATGCATAATAATACTGTATAATAAAAGAAGTTCTACATATTAACTTGCAGCAGAAAAGCATCCACCATATTATTTTTTCATCATTCTCTTTTCCTTCTCTAGTTTCAGACTAAGCAGATGTCATCTTCTTCTGATCTTGATTATCAGGCATCTTCAACCGCTCGTCCTCTCCCTTCTCAGCATTTTCCCCGCAGTGCTTCTTGTCCTTGGCATCACCATGGCTGTGATATATGATCACATTAGGTCTCATGTCGAAATCCCTCATGAAATCATTGGTGTTCTTTTCATTCCCGGGGCGAATGAGATCTCTGATTGACTCCGGCATGGGCTGGTCCTTCATTATCTTCTTCCAGTAGTCACCTGGACTCTTCCTTGCATCATTGACTTCTGCAAACTATTAACACCAAAGCAAGGGAATGAAAAGAATCAGAAAATCAAGTACTAAGAAGAAAGAACAAAACTGGGTCGTCAAAAAAGAGAGAAAGAACCCTTACCAAGAGAATAGACAAGAGGAAGATGAAAGCAAAGATAGGCTTCATGGTCTCTAAGCTTGCTCACTAAGCAACACTAGAAAAGATGGACTTGGCTGCTTGGAGACAGGTTTGGCATGCTTGTCCATGGTCCTGACTCCCCTATTTATAGTCTGACGACGACGACCAACATGGTAAGTTTTTAATTTGATATTGAACTCATATATTAAAAAAATGGGCGAGACATGTGTTCCATTATTGTTGTTGATAAATAAATAAAAAGGAGAAAAGGAAAAAAGGCAAAATAAAATGCGTGTTGACAAACAAGAGATGATGTAATGGTCGGTGACCCCATCATAGCATCTTAGTCAAACCAAAGGAAAGAGAGATTTAAATGCCCATGAGAAACCATACTTCAGGTTAGGTCAATATCAATCGGGTATCGTGCAGACCTATCTAATCACATAGTAAAACAATTATGTAAACGATAGCAAACCACAATCCAAAAGAATTGTGAATGACATGGTAGATCATCTTTCTTTGGATGCGCCTAACATTAGAAAGATTATCGTTCAATAAATTATACCGGTCATATGCCATTTTGATAATGTTGAAAATCTTGTGTGATAGTTATGGAGCGATGCATTGCGTGAAGTAGGCAACCAACGACGAGTAATGTGTAATTAACTCTCGCTCTAAACCACCCTAATTGCGATGGGGGAAAGACATCGAAAGGTTTTTCTTTGACGCAATTCTATAGTATTTATTGTGTTTAAGAGAGGATTGTGACTCTGCCTGCCCCCTAAATTTGATTCTCCAACACCTTGAAGTTAGTATGTCCTTCAATGTCGTAGAAAGAAAGTTATCATTTCAATGGAAGGAAATCCACGTATATAAACTACAAGAGAGTGGAAGAACGAATGAATAGTGTGCAAAAACATTACCCCCTTGATCCATCACTTATTGGAATATCTATCAAGTGGAGAAACGCTGCCACACTTATCAAATTAACTAGAATTTTGGTTATGAAGATATGCTTTCAAAACCACCGCCTGCGGTGGCTCAGTTGGATAAGCGCTCCCATGACGTCTGCCCAGGACGGAGGAGTTCGAATCCCGCGGATCGCACGGGATCTTAAACGCAACGTCGGGGTGGTGGGTCTTCCGCTAGCGTGGCTCCAAGGTTTACCCTCCGGCTGCCGGCTGTACGGGGTTCCCTAGGTATCGAAAAAAAATATATATATGCTTTCAAAGGGCAACCATTAAAACAAATATGCCATTTTAAGGTAATATAACAATCGTGGGATTTTTCTAGTTGTCATATCTTATCGTACACCTGCTTATTTGATAAAATAATGAAAAATCGTCTTCTTAGCTTCTTTTTATTTACACATTAAAATGCTTCTCTTTGGATCTCGAAAAGCTTCTTATTTTTTCCGGTCGTCGTGCCTTGTCGCCACACTTCTCTCTTTAAAATCCTCCTTTTGTTGTTTGACCTAAAATGAAGGTATATTCGAGGGTTGTTCCCTTCTCCTAGGCTACTTTTGCACCAGTGGCAGCCATAATAGTCAGAATAGTTGCTTAGTTAAAGGCGCATACATTCATGCTTTAAGACCTATGGACATGGACGCTTTTTCTCTTTTAAAATCACTTCCTCCTAATTGGGACATGCGTGGGTGTAAAGAGTAACATATTAGTGGAACATGGCATATTTCAGAAAAGAAGCAAAAAGAGAGAAGGATTAAAAAAGAAGAAGAAGAAGAAGAAGAAGAAAGATGATGCATTGCATGCAGCTGCATTTAGGTCTTGCTTCTCCACCTGCTGTTGCAGAACCAGACAGCCACAAAATTATATTTATATTGCAATTATCACTCTGACTATTATATTGATAGTGCAACTAGCCGAACCATTGTCAACGAGATTATTTAAATTTAATAGCATCACTTGCTAGCAAGAAGGATGGAAGTAATGAAGCGAAGACAACTCGAGAATAGCGATCTGGTACTAAACTAGGATTATATACGTACACACATGCGTTCCCTACATTTAATGCCTGGTGGTTTGGATTATCATTTGATTAAGATAAATGATTAAGCACTTGATCACCTTCACCAGTATGCAACAAACTCCTCGACATACTTGCTAGACATACCACCCCAGATCCTGTATTACCAGATCTGACTTGGAAAAGGTGAGGTGTCACCTATTTCGGAGCGAGAACTTTGAATAATGAAAAAATCAATGTCGCCCTAAATCTTAATGTGTAAGCTTTCGAATAAGCAGATTGTTTTTCTCTTTTTTCTTTTAAAGACAATAAAGCTTATCTTACCGATGACGTTATTAGAATATTTAAATAATAAACCACGTCTTCATCTAACAACTTAAATTTTTAGAACAGTAGGCATGGTCTCACAAAAATCTCACAAGGTATTAGAAGTGGGGGTTCTGAGTTTGAAACTTTGAATAATGGAAAAAATCAATGTCACTCTAAATCTTAATGTGTAAGTTTTCGAATAGGCAGATCATTTTTTTTCTTTTTTTAATAACAAGAAAGCTTATCTTACCGATGACGTTATTAGAATATTTAAATAATAAATCACGTCTTCATCTAACAGCTTAAGCTTTTAAAACAGTCAGTGATGATCTTACAAAATCTTGCAGACGTAATCTTGATTCCTTGAAATATCCTATTAAAAATTATTGAGGTTCGATTTTACTGAAGTAAAAATAGAAAACCTGCATGCATGTGTCGTATATCATAAGAGAAGATAAGCATAAAAGCTTCTTCAAGGTATTATAAGTGACAATTTTCGATAGCATTCGACCAAACTTGAAATGGAGACAAATGAATTGAATATACATGTGAAAGAATGTCGTGTTATCATCACTTTTCTCCTTTACAAGGACTTGAGATCGATCTACTATCTTATCTCCATACTTAGCGATGTCATGGCCGGATATGATTTTCAAGCGCTGTGGTTAATGGGGGAAAACAATTTATAAAGCGTTATTTCTTTCAGGATGTGAACATTTAAAAGGTAATGGTTCTTGGTCATCTATGTGCAATTGTCATGCTGCGTAGATATGCCATTTTGACCTAAATGTACTGCTCTTCCATACAGAAGCAATGACGCAAGACAACAGTAATCGTGAGAAGCACTAGCTAAGCTACCCTTTTGAGTCGGCACCATTTGCGTTAAAGCCAAAAAATAAGAGCAGAATATATCGGAGACTAATATTCGACACAAGCAAGCATCATCATCACCATCATCATTTTCCTAAATTAGTCTGAACACTCCCAAAGGTTGTGCAGCTGCACAAGAAGGGTTGTTTTCAACAATACTTTATTCGTTTTTGTTTTTTATGTTATTTTGTATGGTAAGGTTTTAAAGGAGATCAAGATTACAGAACCTCACAAAGAACCAAAGGGAGGATCGCTGGAGATCACGTTGACTAAAGGGCAAGAATATGCCAAGTACTGCTTTTTTGACCATCCATGCACGGAAAGCCTTACATTTAGGGTTTCTTTACTATAAAGTTTGTCCAAGACAGTCTTTATTAGAGCGGAGTAACATGCACGATTCTCTTAAAGAGGCCACCCACAGAATTAGGTGTGGAAACACAAGTGTACAGCCTTTTCCTCGTTTTCTTCATTTCCCTTTTCTTTCGGGAAAAGTCTGGCTAGCATTCTAGAATTATCATCTGTTAATCTCAAGCATGTTCACTCATTTATTTGGGAGTATATACTATCGAGTACTCTCGCTCACTAATCGCTACTGCTGAAGAGGGATCGATCAAAACCCTTTCAACGGGGCAAATTCACCAATATCTATGTGATAATCTCCTCCACAAAGGAGAGAATGATGCAAATTGGGGTCATGCTGACATACCCACTTTAAAAAAGATTAAGGTCTCCTTTTTTTTCCTCCTTCAAGTTGACCTTAACACATGTTCTCTCGTTATTATGTTGTGATGTGGACGAAACTGTCCTACTCCTACCCACTCATATGTTAACGCATATATTTAAAATCACATGAGAGCTGACCTCAAACACATACCAAGAAATATGCCAGCCAACATGTCAAACTTATCTTACACGTACTTTTCATTTTCCATCACTATTTCTATGTGCGTGATGATTGATTTTTAAAGAAAAGGAAAATGGTCAAACCCGAGCTATGTAGGGTTTCCTTTTCATTGAAGTTCCAAGGTGTGGGCCAGTCATGTAGTCCTACTCTGGTGAAAGATTCCGTAGTTTGATCATCAGCTGACCATCTAGAAAAAGCCATTGCGTGAGAAGGGTGGTGGCTGACACTGTGAATGAGAGAGAGAGAGAGACTATTGACTGCAAAAGGTGAGATATTGAGATTAGATTCAGGAATCCATGAGAGCGCTAGGTTGGCGCATTACCCGAAAGTCAACTACAGATGTGCATTTATCAGTTTTCTTTTCTAAAGTACTGTATCTAGTTGGGTATAAAGAAGCTCAGTATCTAGGTGTACTTTCTTGTCTGCATTGGCAACATGCATGGTATCTACGAGCTAGCTTTGCATTAATGTTTGTGTTTCTAAGTCCTGCGTGTTCAATTTGTCCTGTTGGATTTGTCTGCCATGGCCAGCTTATTACGTGCATAAGAAGTTTTGGTCGGCGGTTACCATACATAAGATGATGGCCCCCCTTCCATGACTCCTCAACAACTTTCTTCTGCAGACATATTTGTGTATGTCACCTATTATATTGATAATCAATCGATAATGATCTTGAGTTACTGTGAGAATATTAACTAATTACAAGTCACAGATTTTTAAAAGATAGATCCTACAACAATTTATAATTATTTATTTTTTGATTTTTTATAATCTAAAATAAATTATCATTCTCACAGTATATTAAAAACTATCACTTTATCATTTCTTTAGTCTTTGAACAATTTGGATGGTCATGGTATCTTCGAAAGGCTATATTAGAATTCACAGGAATTAAGTCAGATACACTCAGTTTTTCTGTATCTTGGTTACGCAAGTGTAGACAAAAATAATGTCAACATTTCGATACAATCGGACCATTCAATGTATGAGACACGCGTACCGATCTCTATAGATTTGATTTGATTCCCAAAATATACTTTTGTTGCCCATGGATTTGTCATGACGACTTTAGTCACCCATGATTTGAAGGGCTAACCAAGCTGACCTAATTAAAAGCACATTCCACGCTATTATGATGGTGACTATTGGTGTAGATATAGATCGAAGGTCTTACTATAAGTTTGTGTGGAAGATATTAATTCAAAGTGCAATCATGGTTCTTTTAAAAAAAAAAAAAAAAAAAGTCCCTCGTGGATGAGTCATTGCCTTTCGAGACGCTAGCGATCTTGCATAGTCCTGTGTCCCTCTCTTGTAGATGTCACCCTAGTTGACTTCGCCACAGAGCCAACCTCTTTGGCTAGTGAAGCACGTAACTTCGGGATAAAGATTGATTTTTCTCCTTTATACTTTTGTCTAAACCACATTATTCACGCCCGAACTCATGTTTATAATATTAACCATAGATATTAAAATTGAAAATTGTCAAATCTCAGCCAAAGTAAAACAAGGGAAAATCGACAAAAACATGGATTCTAATAAGTCAATTGTTTTTGATTAACATCTTTTTGTTGTTGTGATAATTCCATCGACTGTTTAAAGGGTTCTCACTTTTTTGGCCAGTCAACTGATGCCCCGGCTTTAGTTTTGGACGCCTCTTTCTAAAAGGGAACAAAAGTTGCGGAAGAAAAATCCGCAACGTGCTTTAGGCTGCACCATACGTTTGATAAAAAGTCCCAAAGCGAATTGCACTTTTAATTCCATAAACCCTTTTTGGCATCCAAAAGTCAAGCATCTGAAGTTAATGGAGTATCCGTCCAAGATCGTATCTGAAAAGAAGGTATGAAATCGATGATATGGTCTTTTTTCCATGACCTAAAAGTGCGTTACCGTGTGCATGCTTGCTTGCGCCGAGAAAAGTATCTTGATAATGAAAATTATTCTCAAACTCTCAATATAATCCAGCATTTTTTAGCATGAGAGTCGCGCCTTGCAAACTCTTAGGTAGAGTAATTTGTAAATATTGACATCGCTAGGTAGATACGAATCAAACTTCTGCTCATTAGTAGCAAAAATCAAAAGTGAACATGCACTAAATTGGACTTTTCCAAGATACTCTGTGGCTTTTAAGATGTCGTTCTCATGTAGATGATGTGTTTCCTTAATCTCTTTGAATCATTCAAATCCCTTGAAAAACTTCAAAATTATGTAATCAAGTGAAATAAGAGATCAAATATACTCGGTGGAAATTTCGAATGATGCAATCGAGCAAATCCATGTCGAAAACGAGTATACATCATGTATGCTGATTTCATATATCAATTTTATCATTATGTGTGGTTTTATTGCTTTCGTTTTCATGAGTCAAATGATCCTCATGCATATAACTAAAGTGACAACTTTCGATATAAGCAATTCTTTCTTGAAATCGATTGTTGGAAGATTCCTTCCTCTCAACACGATTGCGTAAAGACATTGAATCGAATCCTTCTCAATAGCAATCTTGGAGGTTTCGCCATTATTTTTAGATTCTAATGTTGGAGATATTTATGGTATTTTGGCTCCACTGATCATAAACCATATAAAGCTAATTAGATATGTGATTAATTCACTCACCGGGATATACAAGAATAGTTTGAATTTTTTTCTCACTATTGCTGGGCTGAATATGTACTTACCTTGGATCGTTTTTGGATAAAGCTTATAAATGTCACTTATACTACACATTATTTTATTACACATAATATATATGGGGAATTTGGTTTTCCAATTCCCATTGTTTAGGTATAGTGACTTGATTCCAATTAATAGATTTAGGAATTGTTGTATTTGCTCTAAAAATGTCAGTCTGGAGGAGAAGTGTTTCTTCTCTTGGACTATGTTTGAAAGCATTTTTTCCAAAGGCGGAGGCCATGGATTTATAATGGATTTTATAGACAAAAGCTAAAGGAATAGATCCATTTGCTACTTTGTAATTATGAGTTTTGATTTGGAGTGTGAAGGCTTTAAGAATATTCTTATCCTTAAGAGATACTGAGAAATTGGGGTAACAGTCAAAATGTATTGGTCATTCGCAGAGACTTGTCTCTACTATACCGAGAATAGATTTATCATAGTTCAAGAGACGTGAATCTCGTAAAACTAAGAGAATGGATGTAGTAAGACCTTCTTTTGTAAGAGGTTTGATTTCTACTTGGACTAATCCTATATGAATATAATTGTATTTTTGTTTATGTTTCTTGATAGACTTTTGGTTCAAAAGGTGTATTTTTTCATAAGAATTAGAAAGAGGAATATCTCTTTCTTTAGTAGCTATGACATAATCTGATTTTTTGAAAAATTTCAATTTTGATTGTTTGTATATTTCCTTAAGCTGTATTTTAGGAATTTCCCAATTTTCTATAGATTTGTTGAAATCTTCTATCCTTACTTCTTCTTTATGTATAGGACTTGGATCTGAGTCCATTTGTGATGTGGTTAGTTGAGTAGGATTCTAGATAGTGGATTCTATCCTATTCAATTGTTTTCCTATGGTTACCAAATGTTGATTCGTAAATTGTTTTGTTCAATGACTTTATAAGTGTAAAGGGAATATTCTTTGTTTGGAACTCTAAAAGGAGTTGCTGTTACCTCGCTTTCTCCATGTTGTATTTTTATTCTCCTAAGAGGTGGATGATTGGATTCTATGGTTTCACCATTATCAAGTTTCCACTTATAATGATGATCTAAAACAACTATTTCTTTTGGTTCAATGAATTGTTCTTCTAACCAATCAAAGAAAAATACATGGACTTCATATTCATATATGTAGTCGTAATATTTTTACTTGATGTCTTTTGCTTTATTAGCAAAGGTCTTGAAGAACCATTCTCTGATTTGTTTGTTGTTTTCAAATTTAAATTCTTTATTAAGGAATGCTCTATTTGGTTCAAATTGTTTTTCAAAAACATTAAGTTCTACATCTATCATCTATGAGTATGTAGGAGAGTGATGAGGAGAATCTATATTTTCTAAGATTGGTTCAGGCTGGTTTTGTTGGTAAACAGGCCTAGAAATTCCTGATCTATTGTCTAGACCACTAATTTCTGGTTCAGGTCGTATCTCAGGATTATTTCTATTTGTATTACGAGGTAAAGGTGTTGTATCTCATATGAAAGTATCTCTATGCGTACTTGGAGGAATGGTGATTATAGGTGGAAGATTAGGATTAAGATCTATCGACCTTGAATAAGATGTATGAAATGAAGGACTAGATCTTGAATCAAAAAATCTTCTAGGAAACCTAATGGTAACCCTTCCTTCTAGATGTTGAATAACATTGATAGGATTTGTATTTTTTGTGATGATTCTTCTTGGGCAATGTTTGGTGGGGTGGCTCTACTATAGTAAAGTTTTTGGGGTTGTCTTCAATTAAATCTATTTACCTCAGCGATCGATTCATTATAAAGTCACTAGAGGGTTTGGTCAAAGTACTAATAGTAGGTTGATCTGGAGTGTCCCTAATAATTAGTATATATATATATATATATATATAAAATATTAATAAATTGTACGAAACCCTCTCCTCAGCTTGCTTAGAACTTTTGTAAATGCCGTGCTCTCATTTTCCGTGGTTTGAAATGTCATGGATTTATCAATGCCATAGCAATTCCACTAGCTGGGTAGCGAGTGGTCAGCCTATCATCTTGTTCCCTCATCAATAACACATCATCAAGCAACGTGTAGGAATAGGCTATTACGTGCAATAAGAAGTTACATTATATGAGGGAGAAAAAGATAGCCTAGATCCATGATTGTGCATGACATGACGATTCCCTCTTTCGTTTAACATAAGACGGCAGGCAGATCAATTTTCTTCAGTAAGGGTCCAAATATATCCCTAATTCGTCAAAGATTGGTCATCTAATTAGAACTCATTACAATTACTTCTTTTATTACAATTCAACCGTTGAAGAAGGTATCATACCCAAAGTTACTGAGAAATCATTTGTTTCTTTTAGACACCGAATCTTAAGCGTCCTACCAGCTCGTATAGAAATTTAGCTGATGAGTTCACAATCGTAACACATACACGTTGACTGTCGTAGAAACTTTGCCTTACCTCAAAACCCAAGGTTCATCTAAACGGCTGGTTCCTTACCAAACTCGTACTGCATGTCTCCTAATAAAACACGTACTGCATGTCTCCTAATAAAACACGTACTACTTGGCCAGCGGCAAAACACTTGTTGCATATACTCGTGTCTTTAATGATCTCGGACGGTGGCCTCTGGGGCATTGAAAGGTGGCACGAAATCACCTTACTTCTTACGATTATCAAAGTGCGATGGGACAGATTGATGTCACCAGAACGAATTAAAACTTGCCTAGTTGTTGATGGGCATCCGGTCAAAAAAATTGTCGACGAAAGGTTCCCCGAGGAGCATGCAGCGCCACCTGTCAGATTGGACGAGCAAAAACTAATTACAATACAATACACAACTTGATCCATTAAAAACACTCCGGAGAAGGCTCTATCAGACGAAGTCACGAACTTATAATGCTCTATTTAATGATGTGTTCAATAATCTAATGTTTGACATTGTTTAGCCGCGCAAACGCCCCATTGCTCTTATTATATTGTGTTGTCTCCGCCTACGTCGGATCCAATGGGCAATCCTGAGAGTAAGACTAGCGCCCTATTATCTAATCTTGATGCATTATGACTAAAATATCATCACTGTCCCCATTAAAATATAGGGCATTTTCTTTAATTTTGTTGAAATCACATCTTTTGTCTTCTTCCACTTATGTTGTCGTCCTCGATCTAATTTCAGAAGCTGGATCACAAAATACTGTTGTTCCAAGAAAAAATCATGGGTCTCCTTCGTCTCGCTTCCTTGAGCCTCTTCTTCTTTCAACTCGCATTCCTGGTAATGAAGATCTTAACTTTGCTGCTCTCTCTCGCTCTTGTTTGTTTTTTTTTTTGTCTTCTCTGGCTAGTTGTGGGTTCTTCACTACAACTCTAACTCTGGCAGAGTTCGAGGAATTGCTTACAAGTTTTCATGTCATGATCTGTTCACAAGTCAGGAGAAACAAGGATTATTTGTTGAATCTAGAGCTTAACTTATTTCCTTGGACTGATTATGCTTAGCTAACTTCCAAGGAGATTTGACTTCGACATCATATATAGAGCCTTTGACTTGCTTAGGGTGCTCGTTCCCATCTATTGTCATGATTGAAAGTAAATTCATAGTTTTTTTTTTTTTTTTTGGTAAGATTCAATTTTGTTTTTTTTTTCGGTAAGAAGTAAATTCATAATTTTGATCTCACCCTTTTATACATAAATTGCATGGTTCCGGTTTTCAGGGTATGGCAGGACGGCATTGGGGATCAGATGATGACCGCGAGATAGACAGGCACAACATCCACGACCAGATCATGGACAGCCATGTTCTTTCAGCGAAGCCTAAACAAGAATCCCCGGTCGCTCACGGTAAGGGCGCCATCGATCCTGCCCTAAACGTCTTCTTCACGTTGGACGACCTCAAAGTAGGGAAGCGAATGCCCATCTACTTCCCCAACAAATCAAGAGACCCTTCCAAGTCTCCGAGGCTCTTGACCAGAGAGCAATCCGACTCCATCCCTTTCTCGTCGGCTCAGCTCTCGCACCTCCTGTCCTTCTTCTCCATCCCCGAGGGCTCCCCTCAGGCCAAGGCCATGGAGTACACGCTCAAGCAGTGCGAGCTCGAGCCCATCGCGGGAGAGACGAGGTTCTGCGCCGCCTCCCTGGAGTCCATGCTCGACTCGGCCCGCGATGTCTTCGGGCCGAAAGCCCAGCTCAGAGTCCTGACCACCACTTACCTGCCCAACAACAAGAAGAAGAATGCCGGAGACGACCCATTGCAAAACTACACGATCTTGCAAGCGCCCAAGCTGATCGACGCGACCAGGGTCATCGGTTGCCACACCATGCCGTACCCATATGCGGTGTTCTATTGCCACAGCCAAGCGGAGAGCGAGAACAGGGTGTATCGGATTTCTCTGGGTAGCGGCGGTGGAGAGGATGGAGGGGGAGAGACATCGGTGGAGGTGGAGGCGGTGGCGATTTGTCACATGGACACGACGCTGTGGGACAGAGACCACGTGTCGTTCCGAGTCCTAGGCGTCGAGCCCGGGTCCTCCCCGGTTTGCCACTTCTTCCCTGCAGATAATCTCGTGTGGGTGGCCTCTTAGTATGGTCGTATGACTCACCCGTTTGATTTTTCAGGACATGTATGTGCTTGCAACGACCAGTAATATTACGTAAGGTGTTGTATCTTGTTTTTCTTTCTTTTTTTTTGGGTCATTCGGTGTTGTATCTTGTTCACGTGTATGTATAAACGTACGTACGTATGTACTGACCGCCACATATCAACCATTGTGGCATGGTGGGCTCTTATATGGTTTGCTCGAGTCTTTGATGACATTGATGTTACTTCATACACACTGAATTTGTAAGTGGACAAATTTTTTTTTTTTTTTTTTCTGTTTGTAACGACTCCTATATTCCTCTTGCCTTGGCGAGCATAGTGATTAAAAATTATCATCAATCCCAAGTATATATATGATGGAGTTTTGTTATAATCATGAAATGCGGAAATGCAATATCTTCATCTCGATGTCGCGATGATTCTTTTTTTTGGGATCGCGGTGTTAAAGCTTATGCATAGGGTCATTTCTCTTTCGGGTCCAGGCGTTGCTGACATCTAGAATCAAGCTTGCGTGGCAGTGACATGGTATCTCCTCTCTCCCATTGCTAAAAGGTTGATGGGTCGTACACCTATTGTACATGTTTTGGATCCCGGGATAAGAACAATAATTTGTCAAGGAGAAGTCAGCCTCTTGGACACAGAAAAATCTCTTTTGCTACTTAATGTGGCTGCCCTCATTAAAAGGAGTGAATTATGCGATAATTTGCCTTTACCAACTACTCAACCATTGGCCAAATAAAAAAGGATACAAAACATAACATTAGATTTTATTTGCTAAAGAAATAGATCACTCTAAATGATTGATCAGCACCTTCATCTTTAACCATTTAGCCTAAGCTCAATCGAATTTGAGAATCGTTCGAATATTCAAATAAAAAAATAAAAAAAACTGAGGCTATCTGACCTCAAACTCAATAACACTATAAGCCTAAATCATTCAAGCATTCAAGCATTCGAATATCGAGCTCGAGCTTTACTCTAAAATTGGATTTCGATACTTGGAGTTGACGAAGTCGAGCTCGAGCTCCAACTAACTCAACAATGGAGTTGAGTGGAGCTCGATCGCAGATTTGCTCAGACTAGATTTGACTCCGAAAATGACGAGAAAGCAAAACCCCTCTAACGGCCTGACGAGATTTTTTTTTTATCCCCATCTCGCTCCCGTAACTTTCTCACGAAACCGCAACAAACAGTAACAAACCCCCCCGACGACTTCGAACGAGAATCATAACAAACCCCCCCGGTGCAACCGTCTCGTTCAACTCCATCTCCCGATCAATCTCCCCGCGAGATCTCCCCTCCAAAATCACCATCATCTTCGCCGGAGTAATTCGCAGCGATTCTCACTGTCCCGATCGCCGCCCGCGAGAAGGTGTATGGCGAGATGATGATGAACGGCGACTCCGAGTTCAACCGGAAGAGGAAGAACAACCAGCTCGCCAACCGGCGGCTCCCCGACCTCGACGGCGAGGACGAGCCCGATCGCCACCACCACCACCTCGCCCTCTCGCTATCCATCTGTCCCGCCCCACAGGACCAGCGACAGTCCGAGCTCCTGTCCGCGAAATCCCTCTCGTCCCAGCCCAGCAAGCTCGCCGTTCCTCCGAGGCGCCGCAGGGCCGCCCCGCGCGGCCGCGGCAGCAGGCTCCAGCCGCCTACGGAAGGAGGTGGAGACGGCGGGGAGAGCATCCCGGCGCCGTTCCCGTGGGCGACGACGCGGCGGGCCACCGTGCACAGCATGAGCCACCTCCTCGCGAACCGGATAGACAGCATCGCGGGGGAGGTGCAGTGCAGGAGGTGCGAGAGGGTGTTCGAGATCGAGTACGACCTGAGGCAGAAGTTCCTGGAGGTCGGGGCGTTCATCGCCGAGAACAAGGGGGCGATGCACGACCGGGCTCCGCAGGAGTGGATGAGCCCGGTGCTGCCGCGGTGCGGGTCGTGCGGGCAGGACAACGCGGCGAGGCCGGTGATCGTGGGCAAGGACGGGATCAACTGGCTGTTCCTGCTGCTGGGGCAGATGCTGGGTTGCTGCACGCTGGAGCAGCTGAAGTACTTCTGCGAGCACACCGGGAACCACCGGACCGGAGCGAAGGACCGGGTCCTGTATTACACGTATCTCGGCCTGTGCAAGCAGCTCGACCCGACCGGGCCGTTCGACCCGTGACCCGATGAAATTGGGACCGATTTGATTCTTTCCGTTTCGTTTCCGATCCACCTCCTTTCGGGACCGTGGACGAAGTGTTTGCGATAATGAGTGAGTAGGGAGATGTTTCCGGTGGAGTCGTGCGTGCTTTGGCGTCCAGAACTTTCCAGAGATTCTGTAATTCCTTTGGCAATACAAGGCAGGCGTGCATGTGTACATGGCTAATGAATCGATGAAAATATCGCATGGCATTTCAGTCGTTCTACATGATATCGAGACTTCAATTTTATTTCTTGAGTCCTTGATGTACATTTGATTCTTTTGACCGGATGGTGTGGATATCTTTGATATGCATGACTTGGATTTGTGCATAGCGATAACAATTAGTTGAGCCAGTCCTAGATTTACATCTCATCATATCTAGAAACAATCTAGATTTACGAAATGTGCTATTGATTTGGTACTACTCCTGTGATATGTACCAAAACAGTATTTTACCTCTAAATATCCAGTCAATTGCTCCGAAAAAGTGCCTTAACCCGAAAAGTGCCTTAACTCCTAAATATCCAGTCAAATGTAAAGGTGTAAAACAAGCAACTTGAAAGAATTAAAATAATCGTACACGTAGGTAAATTGGGAATTATTTTGTATTTTGATTGGAATGGACTATATAACAAATCTATCTATCTATCAAATAACTAAGACTCCTATAATACCATCATGCAGGCTAATTAGCTACAAGATGCTACTTCATTATGCCCTCTTTTAAAAAAAGAAAATTCCACCTTTCTTTTTGCATGCGAACCTAAATAGGATGGTACTAAAAAAGGAGCAAGAATGAAATGCTACCTTAGCCAAAGATGGTTTCATCTTTCATCAATGGACATCCAGTTCGTTTTCTTCATAAGCATTTGGAAAGCTGCAATGTCTTCTCGATCTCGTAATCGTTCATTTAATTCACGAGTTCATCATGACTAATCAAGACTGGGGTTCGCATTTCCAAGCAACATACACACGACATTAATTCCATACTTTGTATCAGGGACAAGATTAATATATGTATGTATCTTCTCTAGGGTCCCTTAATTTAACAACCCCAAGAAAACCTACATTAACACGGGAGTTAATTATCCGGCTATTCTTCTCTTTTTCCTTTTTGTATTATTGGCCAAGAGTTAGACACCGTTTGAGAATCCAAATGTTCATTCATTGTCTAGAAATAGATGTGGTAATGATTATCTCTACCTAAACGATAGAACTTATCCAGGGAAACTATTAGAAGGGTCCTAAATCTATTTGCGCTTGTCAAAATCCGGCCAATATCGAAAGAATGACTATTTGTTGAAATAATTAAAGATTTAACATCAAATTTTCCAATTTTTTTCAAAAATTGACCAAATTAAAAGATTAATGAATTGACATAAGTGCAATAGATCAAGGGCTCTTTGTACCAATTACCCCTTGTTACTAACATGGGAAAGGGTATTATTTTAGACTTTTATAAATTTAAAAAAGAAGAAGATAAACTCGTCATTTTTGTTAATATTAATAAACAAAGGATTCACGATTTGCCCTTGTAGAAATAATTTGCGGATAGAATTTTTATACCAAGATGTTTGATAATTTTTTTCCTAAATGATCTACAGGAGCGTATTTTGACGTCACGCATTTGTTCACGACATCTAAAGGATAAGGGATTGGAGGAGAACTACTTCAAATGAATTGATATAAGAGTCAAAATTGCGAGAAAAGTTAGGGATTTGATTCTTCAATCTTCAAGTCCACGTCGCACACCCCTTCTTGCGAATATGCGGAAAGTTCGAGTAAATAATTGGTCGCACCCCTTTGACCGTAGTTGACTTATCCCCAAGCTCTCTCTCTCTCTCTCTCTCTCTCTCTCTCTCTGACTTTAACAAACTCTGCTTCGCACTTCAACAAACCCTAGCTAAAGAGAGAATTCCAGCCAACCAGAAACCAAGAATTTGAATGGTCTTCTCGCTTTCAAATCTTGAACAAATTCTGATAACATTCCTTACACTTTGAGTCTGTTTTCCCATCTTTATCTCTCCAAGACCTCCCGTGCACAAGTGCTGCCTCCGTTCAAACCCTCCTCCTTCGTTACATTCTTGCGTCCCAACCCCCCTCTCTTCCCTGTCTCTACAATCCCTGATCGCCTCCACAAACCCCCAGAACCGCTGTCTCACACCATGAACGTCGGCTCTGAACTCGGTAGAAAGAGGAAAGGCGAATTCGAGAACAACAGCACTGATCGGAATTCCCACCAGTCCGGGAGTGAAGGCGGTGACGACGATGATTTCCTCGCTCTTTCGCTGTCTTCTCGGCCCTTGAAACCTCGAAAGGATTCTCCGCCTCCTCCTCCTCCTCCTCCTCCTCCGCCACCGCCTCCTCCTCCTCCTCCGCCAAAAGCTAGTCCTGATGCACACTTGTTGCCAACCATGGTGATGTACGAATCTCCAGCGTTGGTTCACGAGTCGACTATGTTGATGTACAGTCCTCCGGCGATGCTTCACGAGCCGTCCTTGGGGGCTGTGCTGTCGAATACCCATCAAGAAGCCCTACCACACGTGCTGTCGCACGGTGGCCGCCGAAAGCTTCCTCAGACAGTGAGGGATGGCAAAAGCGAGACCGTCCCAGTGCCCTTCCCATGGGCAACGAACCGACGGGCCACAGTGCACAGTATGAACTATCTCTTGTCGAACGGAATCTTTACCATCACTGGGGAGGTCCAGTGCAAGAAATGCGAGAAGGTCTTTGAGATTGAGTACGACCTGCGAGGCAAGTTCCTCGAGGTCGGCAACTTCATCGCACAGAACAAGGCAACGATGCACGATCGGGCTCCACATGAGTGGATGAGCCCGGTCCTCCCCAAATGCAGGTTCTGCAACCAAGAGAACAGCGCGAAGCCTGTGATCTCAGTCAAGAAGAAGAAGATAAATTGGCTCTTCTTGCTCCTAGGGCAGACGCTCGGGTGCCTGACGCTGAAGCAGCTGAAGTATTTCTGTGCGCACACCAAGATTCACCGGACAGGTGCGAAGGACCGGATCTTGTATTACACCTATCTAGGGTTGTGTAAACAGCTTGATCCTACTGGGCCATTCGATATCAGCCGATGAAATTTCTTGCATCCTTTGGGTTTTATTGGGTTTTCTCAAGCGATTGAATCACTGTGAATGTTTCCAAACCGGTGAAGAGAAGATCCGGTTTCAGATATCACAGTCCGTTGTATCCAGTCCCATGTGTAAGTTCTTTTCTTCGGATATTTAGATCTTGAAACTCATTTTAGGTCGAAGCTCTGATAGCTTCCAGCGATTCTCATCGCATATGAATATGATATAGATGTTTGTTAGTCATTTCGCTATATGGAGGAGTTGCCCATTCTACTAATCGTCGAGCTCTTCGTGAGTTTGGTCCCGTCTTCAGTTCTTGCTGATCTTTTCTCTTATAGACAAGGGGACATTCCATGTGTGTTCCAAATGCATGACGAAATAGTTGATGAATATAGGGATATTTGCTTATACCATCCAGTGGATTGTTTCTTTGGAAGAATGTGTTGAAAGCGTCTGTTGATGGTCATAATCTTGTTTATCAAATGATTTTGGGGTTTTTCATCAGTTAAGCTGCCATATATTTTCCATCGACGAAATTATATCACGTATTTTGAACTTTAGGTTTCCTGATCTCCAACCATTTAAACTCAAATTTCGAAGTTTTTATCCTTTTCACACGTTGAAATTTTTCATCTTCGTTTGTTTTGCACACTCATTCCAGCTAGTGTGCTCTTTTACCGATTAATGTTGTGGGTTGAAAGAGAAATAAGTTAGCATAGTCTGCTTTATCATCTCCTACTCCTCCTCTTTCTTCTTCCTCCTCTTTTTCACAATCATATTTGGAGGAATGCTGAAGAATTTCTGCAAACCCAAACTCGCGGAATATAGGTGACTCTTTAAGGAAGTTTTGACTCTTTTTGTCAAGGCTAAATGAATGATTTGGAAAATAATCTATAAAAAATAATTACTCATATCTCTTGAAATAATTAGTTAATGGAAAAAGTTTTCATTATTGGTAGAAATGAATATTTAAAAAATTATAGTGGACAATGGAAATATTTTTTGTTTGTTTATTGTTGTAAGCGATTCAAGCTTTTTAGAAAAATATCTTTCCAACTGTATATCTAAAAATTAAGTGGGATGGGCCTTTTTCACCATGGTGTCGTTGCAACATTGATGCTAGAACTCGACGCTTGTGAGTGTGATCACCAAAAAGCTGATGGTGTGCTGGCCATTCTCCGAAGACCAACGGGTGAATAGCCTGATCATGCTTGAAAGGTTGGGCTCAACGTGACACTGGTAAACTGGGTTTCCACTTCAGATACCCTGAGTTGGGAGATTCGGCCTTTAGTGGACCGGGCTAAGCGCAAACTAGCAGAGATGTCAAGCCTCTCTTTAGCCCATTGTAGTCGAAATACGAACAAGGTGGCCGACTGGCTTGCCAAAGCCCATCGAATGGGTTGTTTTCCTAGGAATTGGGTTAGTAACCCCCGTATGCTCTTTTAGATTTGTTGTGTGCGGATACTATTGCTGTAACTGCTTTAAACGTTACCTAGTAATGCATTTCCGTTTCTCTGTTCAAAAGAAAAAAGAAAAAAAAAAGTGAAGCTTGATCATGCTTGGAAGGTTGGGCTCAACGTGAAGAACGTATGTGATTGGGTGGCAAGGATGATGTATGCAAACTCGGCACGATAATCATCTTTAGGCCCCTTTTCACCCTCACTCATTCCAATACGATCGCTAGCGACCAACGTGGTTGAAGGCAATCATGCGGTTGTCAAAAGTGACGATGATCGGTAATTTAGTGGTAGTTCTTGTGCAGGCGGTGCCAGTGAAGCAATATCCGATATGTATCACTTCGTTAAAAAAGAGAACATTAATTTTTTTAGTTTTTTTTTAAAATTTTATATCCAAGTTGGGTTTATCCCACCCTTAGGACTAATTATCCTATCCAGACTTAAATTCGGGCTATTAGCATTCGTTAGATCTAGGCTTCCAAGTATCTAAGATTCAAGAGGCTAGCATTGTATAGGGCTAAGGCCCAATGTCCTTAAAACCCCAAAACTTTAACTTCAATCCGTCTCCTGCCAAAAATAAAATAAAATCCAATCCACAGACAATAAAAACCTCCAATTATAATACTAAACCCTCAACGTTTAAATCTAATTTCAATTCTACGCTAAATTTCTCTCTCTCTATCTGATTTTTGCAGAGCGTGAAAGTTAAACCCTATACCTCAAACTAAATGCTCTGACCCATCCAATTCCCTGTGATCCATCCTTTAGTATGCTTGCAGTGAAGAATGTTTTGTGTTGCCCGTCGAAGAGCTCTAGGGACCACTATAGAAGCCGTCACTAAATAAAGTCACTAAGAAGAATAATCCCATTACCATAGCTCCTTCAGTAAACCCTCCTACCGTTTATGAAGCATTGCACTAAGGGACGGTGCCTCGTCAGTTTGGACATGTCTTTGTTATTCCTTTCTAATGGCAAATCCTAATATACAATTAGTCAACTCGCCGATGATTCATTCTAGATAACGTTTACTAGAAACTCCGACTTTCTTGTATCAAGATGGAAACCATACGTTAATGTCATTTTGCAATCAGATAGGAATTTTTTCGAATTCTCTGAAGAACCTTGGTGCTCCATCCATACGTCATACGTCATAGCGACCACAGAACTCCCCCCCACAAGCAACTTTGTTAATTTCCGATGATTCCACTCGTGACAAAAGCATGATTTTCTCGGTTAAGATAGAGCATGACAGAAAATGTATAGATGAAGTATCCGATCCGAAGATAGCCTCACATCTTCATACTGGCTCATATCGATGGGAGTCACCAGTCCCTCAAGGTAAGAATATTAATATGCGGAAAAGAGAATTAGGAAATTTCTGTATATTTTGATGTATAATTATCATGAGTCTATTTATAGATTTTATGCTAATTTAGAAGATTATCTTAAAATGATTTCTATTTATCTCTAACACCTCAAACATGACAAAAGAGATTAAAACCATCCAGTCAATTTCTATCCACCCGGAAATTCTTTTAAGTTGGTCGATTAATACCTGTATAACGTGTACAAAGAGCCCACTCAGCCCAGATAGAATGCTGGGCGTTCTTTCCTCTCACGTGTGACTGTCACACTGTGTCCCTTTTTTGGGTCTTTCTTTTCTCTAACGCTTCTCTCATTGTCATATTTTTGCTCTATTTCTTTACAAAGCACGAAAGTCCAACCTCGCATTTGTGGTAATAGCGTTTGTCTACCAATTGCCTTATCATTAGGCCGGATCGTGCGTCTTTAATGATGCACTGAAATTAGAATGTCGTACATGTTAATCATTGCACTTTAGTGGGACCCACTATGTGGAATGCTTGAGTTAATGTCACCCCGTTTTTTCCCTGTCATCGTACCGCGTTCTTCAATCTTGCTGCATATGTCCCACGTGCCACCACTCCTCTCACTCCCCTCTCGATAGAAACGTTACGAGGACTCATTTATGGCCTGAAATCCACTTTCAAAAGCTGTCGTCCGCTATAACATCTTTTAATGATGGGAGAAAAGAGAATGACCACTTCGGCTCTGGAAGATGTCGGGTCCTTTGAAACTTCATTATTTCGTGTTGAGATTCTCAGCCACGTTTACTCTCGTTTACCCCTTGGATAGGTGAGATGAACTAAACCCTCGTACATCGACACGAAAAAATAAATCACATGGATAAGAATGATAGGATACATGGCTCGGCTTAGTCGATCAAACACAAGTACCCATATCATGTTAGCCTAAGATTGCGTAGTAGATCTAGCATCAGCACTAAAGTAACTCAAGATTTTTTTCAACTAGCATCGCCCAAAAGTTATTTTTTAAAAGATAGAAGAAGGGATTAGAGCTGGATCGGTCGGAGATACTGAGGAGATGAAGTTAGAACCACACGAAAATTTGAGAAGCTCTCTCGGGTGGATCTCACGAGCAGACACCAAACCGAAACCAATCATTCGCTCGTGGACCCCCCTTTCCCCTGCACGACCTAGGCCACAAAAGAATTAGTTTGCTTTTTGAATTGCTCCCTACACAAAAGAAGCGCAAGAGTCCAAAAGGAGTACCATGCCACGCCGATCGCGACTCGAAATTTGGCCACTCAAGCTCGGAGGGCAAAGATGCCACCTTCCATGTCACGACACAGAATTGAATCCAACGCACCTTTCGTTCAAATAGTTGCGGCATGTCCTTACAACCATTCTCTTATAAGAGGAGTCGGGTAAGTGCGGATCAGCTTTCACACACCTCGATTGATCCATTTTTTCGGGCGATCTTAAAGACGCAATCTCCAACATTGGTATGTTGCACTCGAAATTTCATTTCTAAAGTGCTCCCAATAAGAATTGAAACTGACATATTAGTTGGTTTCTACCGCCCGCAATTCCTCGCCAGATTAGGCATCAAATTTAGTTTAGCTGGCTATTTTCAACTTCTGTCTTTAATTTCATTTTCGTGCCTCTTTCCCCCCACCGTACACTATCAATCTCTACACCAAGGGTGCGTTTGGGAACTGCCTTCCCAAAGCCCCTTGGACGTGTAAAGGCCTTTGGGCCAAATATTTGGTGTTTGGCAAAAAATTTTTGACTTGCCTTTGCTAAATGCAAGCCTTCAAAAGTCTAAAAGCCCAAGGCAGGTTAGGGGCTGCCTTGGACTTTCTCAGCATGCTGGCCTTCAGGGCTAGTAAAAATTTTCTTTCGAAATTGTCCTCGCTAATCTTTTATTTTTTTGATTTTACCCTCGATAACTATTCATCATCTTCATCTTCTTCCCTTCTCTCTATTGAACACGACTAGCATCTATGTGTGGTCGACAATGAAGGATAGGCGGTCCAGTGAAGGGCGGGCGGTGCGACGAAAGCAGTTGGTCTAGCTAGGGTCCCGTGACCCTTTAACGAGGGTCGTTGTGTGAAGGACGCTGTGCGGCGCGACAAGGGTCACGATGACCCAGATCTGGTCGCGTGATCTAGGTCGCGACGACTAGATCGTGCGGCCCCGGCGACCTCTGCACAGAGGTCACGGCACGATGGGTCGCACAACCGAACCGCCTACCCTAGTCGGACACTCGCCCTTCGCCACACTACCTACCCCTCACCGAACCGCCTACCCTTTGCAGGTGATAGTTAGCTCTTCGCTGGCGGTCGCCAGCCAACTCTCCTTTTTTTTTCTTTTTTTAACAACAAAAGTCTTTTGCAAATCTAATTTGTTTGAACACTATTTTGCTTAAAAATACTTGACAATAGACTTTCACAAATACAATTTACCAAACACAATTTGCATTTTGAAAAACTCTTTTGAATCAAAGGCCTTTGCATTTTTTCAAGGACTTTCCCCAAAAGCTTTCCCAAACGCACCCCAAATGTTGCTAAAAGCTGAACTCAATTTTATATAATATGGTCCCCCCCTTCAGCCTTTAATCATAGAGTTCTGCATTATTAGTTTGGTATGCACGATCAAATGTTTCCTTCTTCCGTGGTAAATCAAATCAAATCAAATTAAATAATTTTCCGCAGGTGATGATCCGATTAAGCGACATCATTTTTGCCCCTTTCGGATATCGAATCGGATTCGATCATTTCCGTAAGCTGATCGAAATTATGCTATCCGCACCAAGGTAATAAGGAATTCACAGGCATTCTCATAATATGTTTGCCATTACGAACGACACCAAGCACTTTTCAAAGAGGACGTCACTTCCATTTTCTCCTTTTTTTCTCAATCCATCACACCGCTATAGACTAATAATTGGAAAAGTTGGTCCAGCCTAAGGACCTTAAACAAAGACCGGGGTTATCGAAGCTAACCCTCCTAGTCACAAAAGGGTAATGGTAAATCGCTGGGGGTTTTAACGAATTTGTCCAATCCACCCCAGGCCGGACATGGCTCTTTCACGCTAACTTCTCGACGACTGATCGCTATGTTTCCAGCATTTCATGACAATCCAATTTGACAACTATACATATCTACTCTGGTTTATCCCTCCCCCCTTCCCCCCAAAAAAAAGGAAAAGGAAAAGGATAAGGAAAAGATAGTAGCAAATGATCTAACTTTGCTTTTATATCTGATTTGGGTCGACACGCCCGTTGGTCGCTAATTGAACGTGGTCTCCACCGCCGTCGCGCTTGCCGTCCTCCTCCACAACTTTCATCTTCAACTTTCTCGCCACGGACCTCCACCCCGTCAAGCTCCCGAAAAGCACTTGCATATCCTCGAGGGTCCGCCCCTGCGTCTCCGGGAGCACCGTGAAGAAGAAGGCCCAGGCGACGGCAGCCACCGCCGCGAACAGGAAGAAGGCCCCTCCGATCGTGATCGCCTTCGAGAGCGACAGGAACGTCATCGTTATGAGCCCGCTCGTGGCGCGGTTCACCCCGACCCCGATGCTCGCGCCCTGCGCGCGCAGCCTCAGTGGAAATATCTCGGAGCTGTAGACCCACGCGATGGGGCCTAATCCGATGGAGAAGGATGCCACGAAGGTGAGCGTCATGGCGATGCACAATCCGATGGCCCACATCAGCTTCTCTTTCGAGTGGTCGATGATCGTGAGGCCGCAGCCGAGGGCGGCGAGGGAGAGGATCATCCCCGCGACGCTGGTGAGGAGCAGCGGCCGCCGCCCCACCCGGTCGAGAAAGAACGTGGAGACGAGGATGAAGACCGTCTTGCAAAACCCGACGGCGATCGTCGCGAGCAGCTTGTGGTCCGACGAAGTCACTCCGGCCTTCTCGAATATGCGGGGACTGTAGAGCACGACCGCGTCAATCCCCGAGGACTGCTGGAAGAAGTGGATCCCAACCGCGGCGATCAGCACGTGGCGGACGGCGGGTGTCGGGTAGACAAGGAGCTCCCGCCACACTCCCTCGCCGTGGCTTTTCCGACGAGTGACGGTGACCACGTCGTCGTTGCAGGTGTCTGGGATGCCGGCCGCGGCCTTGATGTCGGCAAGGCGGAGGTTGGCCTCCTCGGGGGAGTCGGAGGTGCGTTGGAGGACGCGCTTGGCGTCTCCAAGGCGGCCCTGCATGACAAGCCAGCGGGGGGACTCGGGCATGGCAAGGACGCCGATGGCGAGGAGGACGGAGGGTACGGCGCCGATGCCGAGCATGAACCGCCATCCAAGGTTGATGGGGAGCTTGTTAAAAACGTAATTGGAGACGTAGCCGAGTAACACCCCGAAGTTGATGAACACCTACAAGAGTGTGCATTAGTTAACGGATTAATCGGGCTTACATCATAAACGTAACAAAAATTTATATCCTTTTTCCATTAATTTATACATTTGTTCGTTACATCATAGCTCAATTAGCCTAAAAAGGGAATAATAATGGGAAATCAAGAGCAGTCTTAATTAGAAAATAACCGACTTATCCAAACTTTATGGTGATGTCAAATTTCGTGAGTTACCACATCATAAATGTTTGAAAATTTCAAAAATTACCTCCGGGAATGAGGTAAGGAAGCCACGAGCCGACGCCGGAGAGACTTCGGCGGTGTAGACGGGAGCAATCATGAGGGCGTATCCGACACCAATACCGGCGACGAAGCGGCCGAACATAAGGAAAGCATAATTAAAGGCGAAAGCCATGAGGATGGCGCCGACGAAGAAGATGGCGCCGGCGATGACCATGGTGTAGCGGCGGCCCACCCAGTCGGAGGTCCTACCGGCGACAGCCGAGCCGAGGAGGGAGTAGAGGTTGATGATGCCGACGAGGACTTCGACCTCCACGTCGTTGATGTGGAGTTGCTTCTTGATGGGTATAGCCGCACCACTCATCACACCAATGTCTGAAACACACCCACGATCCAATTACAATAAATAAACATGCCGATTATGAAAAGAGTAAAAGAGACGAGATTAGTCGAATTGAAAGATTAAAAGATTAGATGTTCACCATATCCAAGTAAGATGGAAGTCATGGAAGCAAGGATCGCGCAGGCGAAGGCGTACTTGTTCCGGGGCGGGCGTTTCTTCGGAGCCTCGACATCTTCGACCAGTGATTTCTCGGGCGGCAGGACGTTCAACTTAGGACCTGCCATAGCCTTGTGCTCGGCCATCGTTCTCTCTCCCCAGTTCAAAGCTTCAATCAGAGAGAGAGAGAGAGATAGAATACCAAGTGGGCAAGAAGATGCGAAAAGGCGAGTACTTGTAAAGATTATGTCACATCGGACCAAAAAAAAAAAAAAAAAAAGATTATGTCACATCACATCTATGTTCCCCGCCGATAACCATAAAGGGCGCGTTTGGTAACGTTTAAATTCAAAAATGTTCCAGAGAAATAAAAAAAAAAAAGTGTTTTCGTTAACAATTTTTACCGTAAAGACGCGTTTGGTAAACTGTTTAATAAAAAATGAATAAAAACATGTTTGGTAAATTTGTGTTATTTTTTTGTTTTTTTTTAAATTTTTTAAATTTTTATTTATTTTTCCTTTTTTTCTTTCTTTTTCTTTTTTTTTCTTTTGGCCGGTCGCCGGCCCGACCATGGCCATGGCCTCGCCCGGCCTCGGCCTCGCCAGATCCGGCGAGGCCGAGCTCGCCCGGCCACCGCGAGGCTCGGCCTCGCCGGCCACCGCTGTCGGGCCCGAGCTCGGCCGCCCAAGGCGAGCCCGAGCGTCGCCGCGGCGCAGCGAGGCTCGCCTCGCCTTGGTTGGGCGAGCTCGGCTCGCCCAGATCCGGCGAGGCCGAGCGTTACTCGGTGGGCCGGGCGAGCTCGGCCTCGCAGGATCTGGGCAAGCCCGAGCTCGCCCAGCCATCGGTGAGGCCGAGCCTCGCCAGGGGCCGGCGACGCTCGGCCTCGCCGGGGCGGCGACACTCCGGCGAGTTCGCCGGCCCTCGATAGCGTCGCCGGCCCTCGACGGCCAGTCGTCGGCCATGGCCGAGGTCGACCGACCAAAGAAAAAGAAGAACAAAAGAAGAAAATTGTTTCTTCAAAAGTGTTTCTGGAGCAAGAAATTTTTTTTTTATTTCTCATTTCTTCTTTTTGTGTTTCGGGAACAAAAAATTTGATTTTTGAAAAAAACGCAAACAAACGCGTTTACTCTTTTTTGTTCTTTAACAAAAAAACAAAATTTCTATTCATAAACAGAAAAAAAGAACAAAAACATGCACGCCCAAAGTCTTTCTTCTTCTTCTTCGGGTTACTAGGACGTTGGAGATAATTAATAACTTAAGATAATTTCCATATTAGAGATGTTTGGTGATTCTCTATATCTTTTTAAATTACACAAAATTGCACGTATATGTAACCGATATTTTATTTTAGATAGTCAGATAATAAAGCATATAATTAGGCTCACAGAAAATTCAACAATCTCTTCTCTGCTTTTTTATTCTTTAACTGGGGGAGGAGTATTGTGTGAAATGAAAGATATTAAGCTTTCGCTGCAGGAGGCATGCCATTTTGTATCACCGAGCAAGTATCTTTAAACTATAGTTCAAGTAAGCAATTATGGAGACCATCTTATTATATATATAAAAAAAACGGGAAAAAGGGGAATTAAAAAAATAAAAGAAAAGGAAAAAGGGCAAGAAAATAAAAAAAAAAGCTTTATCATCCTAAAAAGTCGTGCACGTGGTATCCACTTCCAGCCTGGCAGGCAAAGAGCCAAAACAACACCAACGGCCCGAAAGCTGCACATGATTATCGTCGGTCGATTGACGCCAAAAACCGGTCGCTGTCCTTACAATCAAAACGCCCTTTGGAAATGTTTCTCGTGGCGTTGACCAGAAGTGGGAAGACTTGAACATTCAGAAAGCTGTTTGGCAAAACCATCACGAGATTCTCGGGTCAACAAAGGCGGGCTGATCCTGCAAACGCTGATCTCCGCCATCGCCATGCTTGCAATCCCCGTGATGCCTGTGCTGACACCCTCCATTATTGTCCTCGGTTTTCTCGACGTTTTGTGTTTGGCTTCTCACGGTGGTCATCTGTCCGCACGATGGTGGATTTTCTCCGCAGTACTAGGAGACGGAGAGTAAAGGAAATGGCACAAATCATTGCAATTTCTACTCTCTCATCACTTGACATCGCATATAGACACGTGCCATATAGATACGTACCTTTTTTCCCATCTTCTCTTTAGGGGTGACTGGTTCCGTGATGAGTGGTTTCCATTCGAATCCGATTCGTTGATTTGGGAATCAATCTACCTAACCTTCTGGAACCGGTCTAAATCATTTCCTAGTTAGAGATACCTGTACTTCTCTCTCATTTTTTGCTTTTACGTAGTAAAACAAGCCTACTTATTAGTAGACAAATCTTGATCCCATGTGGATTAACGTGATGGGCTAAATTAGATTCGAATCACCTTCTTGTCGTTTTCAAAATCTGAAATTTATTCCCTCCATTACTAGACCTTGGACTTTTCTTGTGTTAGGGTAGTAGAGTCCCAGGGATATGTCCAATTCGATTCTTGCTTCTTGTTTTTTTCAAATTCCCTTAAAAGGGTTTGCAAAGTGGATTCAAAAGATGATATTTAATTAAAGATAAGATGACGAAATGAACTCCATAGAGTTGCCACCCGGATTGCCTACCATGCATCAGAGACCTGAAAGTTCCACCCCATGCCAAGAAAAATGTATTCTTTAATACTATAAACCAGATATTTTTCGGGTCTCCCTTCTCGACTATAGGTAGTCAAAAATACTGACTAAGAGAGTGCGGCGTAGTCCTGCCACTCAGCTCTCTTAGTCCAAGCTTTGAACCACCTGCATCGCAACTTCGAAGTTTGAATATTCGACTCCCCCAGAAACCTCTTTGGATGACGACGTGGTCACATCTTACCAAACAAATATTCGTCTTTCGATTTTTCCTGTTCTGGTTCTATTATAATCCGTCCTTGACCATTTTTCCGGGTTAGGGTTTCATTTGTGGTTTATTCATGAAGATATAATGTTATTATATATTTACAGGAGCCGGAGGGTATTTCATAAGTCTCAAAATAGTCGAGTCTTCATATCTTTGTGTCACGGGCTGAACCATGCGACATGTTTGACCTCTGATGCTTTATTTGGCCTAAGTAAGCTTTACTTGCTCTAGCATACATGCTCAACGAGTGTAACTTTGGAGAAGGATGCTTGTATTATTCCAACGCTCGGATGATACAAATAAGGAGATAGACTTCTCTTGTCGGGGAGATCCGGGTTAACAATTCACCAATAACTAAAATCTAATCCAGGATTAATATCTCCCTTAAAACTAAATCGATTGAAATTACTTAACCCAGCAACAACTAGCTAATATAATTCCGCAATAAGTATACATAACACCAAAATTATAAGGAGGCAAAAGCCAACGATCTGAAAATTTAATGTGGAAAAATTTACGGACCGGTCAAAAACTTTCACTCATCGCCAAAAATAGAAGGATATACAAAATGTTCTTCTTTACTCATACACTAAAGACTCAATATACACTATAAAAGTGAAGTAACATAAACAAAATAAAAAAAATCCTAACAGTGATTGGAGAATTCGGATGAGGTTTTCAAGAAACGAAACTCATCAATTCGTAACCCTCAATTTCACGAATAATATATTCGTATTTGAATCAATTCCATTAACGTTTGGCCTTCAAATTGGGACCATAAAATCTCTTTTGCTTTCGTCTCCCCTGTTTTCCCCTGTTTTCGGTGAGCGACACACTCTCTCCCTGAGCTCACAAGCGCACGAAGCGGCCACTTGCTTTTCTCCTTTGCTTTTGACCTTTTGACTTTCTTTTTCTGTTAGAGGACCCCAACATAAGCCGACCCAACCAGCCTCTCTCTCTCTCTCTCTAATTGTGGAGATCTAATTTTCTCGCCTACCATCTACTTCCCCAATCAAAAGAATTCTATAGAGTACAAATATAAATTTTCATAATACCTCTAGGAATATTCGCTAACTGATAATGAGAATCGATGTATACATGACCCAAAAAAAAAAAAAATCTAGGAAAGATTTTCTCCCTTTTCTTCATTAAATTAAAAGGATGTCAAATCTTGTCTTGCCAATTGGTAGATGGAAAGAATATATATATATATTTAGCCATTCACAAAGATAAAGGGATTAATACGCGTATCATTCCGATGAAGCTTTTTTAAATCACATATATTATTTGTTTCTTGGTTTTATTTTACCGGTTTATAATTAATCCAGCATCTAACGATACATAGTAAGTCGGCGCATACGTACACAAAATTTTTTGACACAGACGAGCAAGTAGCTAGAAATGCCATCAAATGACAAATTAACTCCGCACAAATCTTGACTAGGACCACTACTTCCGAATAAGAGGAAATTTCCACGGGGATTAATTGGCAAAGATGGCAAGGTATTGACAAGCCAAAGCATGAGTGGATCTAACACGCATCATCGCGTGATGTATTTTTCGCACTTTTATATTTTAAAAAGACATTAGTGGTCTAATGATGTATCATACCAATATGAGATGGGATATCAAAGCACGCACAAAATGATCTTATAATTTGTATGACATGCAAGTACGAGCAGGGCACTTTTATGGTGCTTTTTATTTATTTTGTCAGCAATGGTGCTCATTGAATTTGCGACTTTTTCATTTTCTAACTACACATAGTAGCACGATGTGCAGAGACTAATCCAAAATACTTAGGAAAGCAAGCAAATTTTCAATAGGGAGGAGATTCTAGCTCAAGGCATACGAGCATAATCGGCTTCAAAAATGGAAGTACACGTTTACGTACGAGCCTCACCGATGCTCATGGACATCATGGCGGGTCGGACTTAGAAAGGGAAACGTGCAGGTGCATGCATAGTCATCGCTTAAAAAGCGGCTCCTAGGGCTTCTCATGACTGTGGTTACCTGGCGCGTGCGGCACGCAGACCGCCAAGAAGAGCTGATTCGACCGCAGCACGAGTTCCCAACACAACGAACACAGACCCAATGTTCGTGACCGAAGCCTCACGTGCGCTTGAGGATGAGGAGTTCCGGTTCGACAAGAACATGCGATTGCGGTCTTATCGGGGAGCTTGTAGTCCAAGCACGTGATGTGGATCGATGACGTCCGTTGGTTTGCCTCTATCGTTTGGCGAAGATGCGTGCTGGTGACGATGGCGGCTTTGAAATCATGTGTAGCCTCTGGTTTCTCTTGTCAAAGAAGCTGCTGATATCTTTGGTGTGGTCCAACGTATGACCTCTGCCGTAAGGTTTGTGTTGTTCCTAGGGATGAGTTTGGCTGGCGTATATCCCGCGAAAAACTCTGTCCATCAAATTGACAGTCGCTAAGGCTAGCCTCGGTGAACGAAAGGGTGCTTTTTTTCACGATGTGCTTTCGAGTAGAATCATGATTGATGTTTACGGGGAGATTTTGTCGTATTGTTTTGTGTGTCATAGTTTAAGAAATGTATGGTTCGATGAATATAGACGGATAAGATTTGTGTGGTACTAGCTTCAACCAAATACAGGCATTTGATCAAGAAAGTCAAGTGTGTCGATTCATAAGCTTTGAGAAATTGAGATTGCAATTGTTCACCTGAGGATTAGGAAGGGCTGCTAATATAAGGGGCTGGCCTCATCCCTGACGCGATCCAAGTTGTCACCGGTGAAATAAGAAGGGCCCGTTTGGTTCGGCTTTTGGGGAATGCATTTGCAAAAATACAAATACCTTTGGGAGAAAGGGATTTTCTTAAATGTAAATAACGTTTGGTAAAATTTGCATTGAGAAATAACTTTGGCTAAAATACCGTTTGGTAAAATTTGCATTTGTAAATGACTTTTATTAAATTAAAAAAACAAAAAAAAATTTGTATTTTTTTTTTTTGAAGTTCGGCCATCGAACCGTCGAATCTGGCAGCCGAATGGCTGGATTTGGCCCTCAGACGGTCGTCGGGGTCGCGCGACCGTCGCCTGAGGTCCAGCGATGCTTGCCGAGGTTGGGCGACCCTCAAGCGGTGGTCACCGGCCCCTCGCCGGCGCGCACGACCCCTTGGCCGGCGATCGTCAGCCTCTGGTCGGCTTCTTCGTGCAGTGGTGTGCGGTGGTTTTGGAGAAGATAAACAGTATCGAGGACTTGCATTCCGAAAATGTAACTTCTCAAATTACCTCCGGAGCTGCATTGAAAGGCTCTTAGAGCCACTTGGAGATGCAATTGCATCTTGCCAAAGTTGCCCAAAAAAACAAACTAAACGCGTTTGCATTTGGCCAATGGACTTTAGAGTCCCAAAGTGCCTTCCAAATGCCCAACCAAACAGGGTCGAAATGGTCCATGACCCTAGGACATGAGTTAACTAAGAGTAGAGGGGGAATGGTATCGCAAGTGTCTAAACTTAATTTTGCCTGTTTCACAATTGAGAGCCTAAATTTCTTTATTCAATTTAGTACCTCGATTTTTCAAATTTAGGTAAATGTGGGGCCTTGGTTGAATAAATTGTCATATTACGTAATTTGTTGGCGTGACTCGCTTAGTCAGTAACGTGTCATCTCCATTTAAGTGTTAGATGATGATGATGATGAGGAGGAGGAGGAGGAGGAGGAGTGGGGTTGCATGATTTTAGCTGTCAATATATTTGTATTGATTATTGACATAACATTATCGCAAGATGTCACATTAAATATTAATATGAATAGTTAATGACTATTTAACGACCTTCGTGTCCATATTGGAATTTTCCGTTCACAATATTAAAGGAAGCCTCACACTCACCCAAATTTGAAAATTTGAGGCATTTGATAGAATTAGAAAAACTAAGATAGTCAATTATGAAACAAAGAATGGTCCCACGTACCTGCGATGTCATTGTTCCAAAGGTACAAGTAGGACGTACGAAGGATTTTGACCATTAGTGAACTGCCATTGGAGGAACACTTTTTCCAAATGGAAAATTTTACAAGTAGACTTATCATGACCGAACAAGTGCCATGGAAAAATTATTACACACGTTTTGCATTCTTAAAAATCTAGATCACCCTAGAACCTGAATTTCTGGGTCCGTCATTGCAACAGTGGAAATAGCAAACCGAAGTTCTCGTACGCGGCCCAGCAATTAAAAAAGAAAACCGAACACCTCTTACGGCCCAATAAGGCCCATGTCTTATTGACAGGCTGCCAAACAAGCAACATCTATGGGGCTCAAAGCCTCAAACTAGTCTTCTCTGAGCATCTGTGCTTTAGAAAAAAGGTCGGAAGAGAGATCTGCAACCAACATCTGTAGGGACTGCGTTCTACAGGACCCATTGGGAATGCTTCCGAAATATGTGTTTCTGTTTTTTTATTTTCCATAACAGAAATAGAATAGAAATGCATTTGATAATTTTTTTGTTCTCAGGAATAGATTTGGAACAGAAATAAAAAATAAAAACAAAATTATTTCTTGTTTTTGGGAATAACTCAAAAAACAAGAAACAAGTTTTTTTTTCTTTCTTTCTCTTCCTCTCTTCTTCTCCCAGCCGGTCACCAGCCTCGGCGTTGGCCGTCGACTGGCCATATGAGGTTCAACGACCTTGCCGGCCATTGGTGAGGGCCCCCCGAGCCTCGCCGGCCCTCGTTTGGTCGGTTGTCAGCCGGTCATGGCCAAGGTTGGCAGCCGGCTAAGAGGGAGGAGAAGAAAAAGAAAAAAGAAGAAAAAATACAATAAAATTATTAATAAATTAAAAGAAATTCTAAATTACAAAAATATTTGGGATCGTACTCAAACTTATTTATGTTTTGGGAACATAAATTTTATATAGTTAACAAATGCCTTAAAATATTCAAAAACTATTCCCGGAAACAGAAATAGAAAAAAATGTTTCTGAAAAGAAATTGTTCCAAATGTTACCAAACGCGTCCTAAGTTACCACCAATATTCATGTGGGAGGTAAAAATAGCCTTTATGCACCATAACCCCAATCTGTTCACTTAGCCATCAGCACGTTAATTTGTTTAAGCAGTTGGCGTAAAAAGTCAATTTCATTCAAGGCCATTGATGTAGGCTTTTATCACTTGAATGGTTTCTATCCTGTCACTCCCCCTGTAGAATCGTAGTATCATCCGCATGAATTTCCTTTATCAACATGCAAGAATAACGGAAAGAGCAGCAGATTGGGCTTTAATTGTGTTAGTGACGATCAATCACCCGTGTAATACGCAGACGTCTGAAGATCCTTAATCAGTAATCCAAGTTGGCGAGTATAACATATATGTTGATATTAATTTACTTAGGATTTATGGCCACTCAAGCCGGCAACCAAGTTGACTAGACTGATCCAAACTTGAGCACACTAAGCCGAAACATCTGAATGATAACAGTAATGGTTTGATGTATTATACCTCAAAGTCCACCCTGTCTGGTTAGCAGGTTGATATATTATTTTTTGGTTCCATGGATCCATATTGTAGGACATGATGATCTGAGTCAAAATCAACTATCACAAAATGCTCTGATGATCTAAGCCAAATAGAAATGAATCAGAATAGCGCATAGATTGTGGCAAAAGTACTTTCATTTATCTACTGAGGACTAGTACATGTTATATCTGTCAGCTACAAACAAGCATTTCTGGGTTTCCTAATGCTTGATTGAAGGCTAAGGACGATGAGCAGCTTTGTCTGTTGAACGACATAAGTAAAGCATTTTCTTGGTCCTTAGCCAAGCCTCTTCTAATTAATGAAAGTATGTACTCCATAGACAGTGCATCAATTGGAAGCATGATTGGACCATCACATGGAATCCCAAACTCTTCTTCTGATACCCTGAAGAGCCCCCTCACTATTTCGTTGTTGAGAAATGAGAGAGGGATCACGAAGCGTCTCTCATCAGTTGTATAGACAACGAAGTGACCCTTCTGAGCAACAGATGATCTATTTACATTTGCTGAAGCTGACTTGCTGTTTGTCCGATGAAACGTTATTCTTTTTCTTCCAATAGTGGCCATCTTCTGCCACTTCCTTGCCATTTGAATCAGCTTCTTTGTGCTTATCATTATGCTCAAATCCAAGTAATTCTCAACGGAAGAGTGAACTTGCTTTTCGTTGAATTTGAGTGCTCTTTCTGGTTGTGCAGAAAGTATTGACCTTTCCCGAGTTTTATACTGAGAGAGCTAACGGGTTGGCATTCAATGTATCTTTCCAATGTGAAGTCACATGGTCAGCAAACCCATGTGTTCATGCCGAGAAAAATTTCATCGATTGTTATGATTTTGGTTCTGTGGGGCTCATGAATACAAGATTGCATAACAGAAGAGAAGGCTCTTGGTATTTTGCTAGTTTGACTGCAACCTGCACAGTAGGGCCCAGAACAGTTTGGTTGTCAACTTGATTGACGACATTCTCTCCACAAATCACAAGATCAACCACAAGTTGCTTGTCCATTCTTGCCGCCGGTTATCGTATTACAGCATCGACAGACAATTGAATAATTTATCACACACTTTTGGTCTCGTAGGCAAGCAATTCTGCTGGACCCAGAAAATTTAGAGATTTCAAGCACATAAATAGGTGATATGTTGGGCGTTTCTACCTTCTGTCGGGTTGCTGAAAAGACGTACTCAATAGCAGTATGAACTGATGTAATTGAACCAATGGCACAAGCAAAGGTGTATATCCACACTTGTTTAGGCTTATTGGGAAAACAAAGAAAGGAGGAAAGAAACCATTCATTAAGGGGACAAATGGTCTAATGACAGATATTGTTATCCTTTTTCTGCATTTAAGATGTAAGTGCTACTTGAATTTTTATAAAGTTCACTATGTTTCTTTTATTAGTACATCTGAAATCTTATCCCCTTGACAATTTTAGAACCAGAAGACCCTGCATTATGCTTTTATGGGAACCAGCAACGACAGATGAGAAGCAAAAGCTTGGATAATCGGAGGCCCTCAAAAAATGCATCAAGTGATGCCAAGATCTAGGAACAACCATCAGACTGGGCGAATATTAGCCACATACTGCAGGGCTTGTTTGGTGTGAGCTTTAGACATCGTGGGTCCAGCAGTAATGAATTGCACATGCCCTAAACTTGCCAAGTCATTTACTCCCAAACCACCCCACTGTCTTCCCAGCAAAGAACATCCCATGTGAATAAAAGGAATCTGTAACTCAATTTCATCATTTGTATGTTGTTGCAGTGCATGGTACTACAATCATATCGAGCAGCAGAGCTGCACTTGCCGGGAGACAAATTGACGGCCTAACCGAAACAGACATCGCCACCACCCCTAATGTACTCCTGCATACCCAGTTCACATAGCTCTGCACCATCGCTAGGTGACTCCCATTAATGCAGTGTCCTCCTGGTGCACCAATATTTAACAGACTCCAGTTAGTCCATCATCTTCAACTTAACCCAGCTGTGGCATTTCAAAGCCCTCGGGTTTAGGGAAAAAAATCTCCTATTTCTTCTTCTTCCACGTTCCAATACAAGGAAAATGATCAGCCCAAAGCACTTGATCAAGATTGCAAGAAAATGGCAGAGAGTAGCTGCCATGAGAAGGAAAAGGATCTCATTTCCACAAGTTGAAGGAGACAAGGAAGTGCTAGCTCATAGAGGACATTTCGTCGTCTACTCAATCGACCGAAAGCGGTTTGTGTTTCCGATGAGTTACTTGAACAACTGTGTCATCCGGGAGCTGTTCAAATTATCCGAGGAAGAGTTCGGGCTGCCAAGCAATGGACCCATTACTTTGCCATGTGACGCCATGTTCATCGACTATGCAGTTTCGATGATCCAACGGCATGCCAATGTGGAAATCGAGAAGGCTCTCCTATTGTCTATTACATCCAACACATGCTCACTATCTTACTCTATGCAGCAGAATCACACTGGACAACAATCGCTTATCTGTAGCCATTGAAACTTCATACGAGGCTTTTAGGATGTACATAATTGAGAGAATTGCATGATAATTGCAGTTCCCGATTTGTTTAATGAAAACAGATTTTTCGCTCCTGCGATTAGCGTACTTTTCTTTGTTGAGTCGAGGCCATTCGATCCCAGTCAACCCTATGTTAATAGAACCTACTTTTCTGTGAACTTTGATCCGCTAATTTTATCCTGATAGTTATTAACAAGCCAAGTTACAATTAAAATTCAAATCATGGATCCAGTCAACACACACACACACACACACACACACACACATGTATATATCAAGAATTGGGTTTTTCTCACTTTTAAATACCCAAAATTTGCCCCTGATATGCTAGGAAAGTGGAGTATTTAAACCTACACAATTTCTACCATTTCCTTGAATAACCGCTCGAAATGTCAGCTTATGATGTATTTTCAATCCACTTTTTCCTCTTAAAATAGCTTATTTCTTACCGAACAAAAAAAAAAAAATAGGCTTCTTTCTTGCTTCATCATTCTGAATCAAAAGTCTCAAAACTTTGCAGTCGATTCCGAGGAATATGAAAATAAACACTTTAATTACATTGACGAAGATCTTCAAGCACAACTTATAAATTTATATAGATAAAATAACCAGCCCTAACCGTTCAAACACTATAAAAAATAAAAAGAAAGAGTCTTAACTTAGGTTAGGTGCCAAAGCGTGTGCACCTGCCTCAAGGGAAGGAATATTAATGAGCCCAAAGTATAATTTGTCTCATTTTAAGATTCTCAAATTTACCTTTAATCTATAATAAAAAGAGAGAGAATAATATCAGAAAAAATCTCAAACCAATATACTTGTGATAAACCCACTATAGATTAGCTTCCGTCAAATATATTCATTATAAACACATGTGATTCGACTAGAAAATTCAGCATAAATGGCTTTTCAAAAAGATGATTGTGGGAAGGCAAATATGAAGCAAAAATAATAAATAAAAAATGCTCGTGTCGTGTTTATCTCCTTGGGCAACGGGGTGGCAATACCGTGGCTCTTGCCTCCGGTTCCTGTTGTGTGAGTATTTTCTTGTGCTGACTTAATATTTGATGGAATTTTTTGTGGGTTTTCCTCTAGGCTTATGCTGTGTACATGGGAGCTCGCCAACATGATGAACCGGAGCTTCTTCTAGAGTGCCGTGAGATTTTATCCGGCATTTTGGAAAGGTCTTATTTATGTACATTTGTCCTGAATAATTTGTCAAGATATGCAATTAATGGGATAATTGTTCAAAAAGTCCTAAACATATTGTACAGTGCCAATTCATTCATAAACCTTTCAATTGTACCAATTTATTTTTAAACCTTTTGACGATTTGTCAATTTAATTCATTTAATTCTAAATCTTTCAATTGTGTCAATGTAGCCCTAAATCTTTTGAAAATTTTCTAATTTAGTCCTAAGCCTATTATTGAGGTAATTAGCCGAAAGAACTACATTGATAAATTACCAAAAGATTTAACATTTAATTGGTAAATAGTCAAAAAATTTAAGGCTAATTGACATAATTAAAAGGCTTATGACAAAATTAGTTGTCATATAATAAGTTTTGGATTTTTTGGATAATTTTTTCCCGTGATAAATGGGTGTTGTTTTCAATTTACCATTCAAAAAGCTAGTTCTTCGACCAATTTGTTTGTGTCAGTTGTGCATGAATGAAATGAATGGAATTCCCTCGTAGGGGAGAAATGAATGGAATACAACTAAAAATGAAATGCAAGAATTAGAAACATCCCTTACACAATGGGAACTGCAGGCTCTTCATCTTCACCAATAGTGCCAACCAAACCGTCTTCAAACAAATCAACAAAGTGGTAGACATTGGCCTCTTCTTCTTGCAAGAACTTTGGTGGACCAGGAAAGAAATCATTCAAATGTGGAGGCAAGAGACGTTAGCAGCTCTTACCTTTGATGTTTGGGCCTTTATGATTACCTTGACCCTTACGATCGCCCTGATAACCCAGGTCTTCACGCTTGTTGATTTTGACCACCTTAATGGGATTTGGCATGCCTTAGGCGAGCTTACCCAAACCTTTTCCAATAGCAAAATCGTTATTGAGCAGTTCTTTACTTGACATTAAGGAGATCTTTGAGAACTGAGGCTTCCTAATGATTGACCCAACAAGCACATAAGTGACAGACACCATCTCAAATGAGTAGTAGCTCGATTCTCCCTTGACCTCAGGCTCGATGAAAGGTATGGCGGTGTTTTGGAAAGTCTCCACATCTCTTTCACATCGGATAGTCACAATCTTTCCATCAATGGGGAGTTTCATCATCTGATGAAGACTGGAAGGAATGATTCCTGCCGCATGGATCCACGGCCGTCCCAATAGCAGGCTAAAGTTACTTGGGATATCCAGTACTTGAAACTTTTGAGTAATGGTAAAAGGGCCAATTGTCAGTGATAAGTCGATTTCCTTATTGTCTCTTTTCTCATCCCATCAAAGGCTCGGATGGGAATCTTTGGAGGAGAGACATTTTCCATTCCTATCCCCAATTGACGGAGGGTGGATAAAAGGCAAATGTTCAAGGCAGAACCATTATCGACCAGGACCCGCGAAATCCTAGTCCCAAAATGTTGAGCGAACACATATAAGGCCTTAGTGTGTGTTTGGCCCTCAGGAGGGAGGTCTTTCTTAGAGAAAGTAATCTGATCTTTAAGAAGTATAGCCCCCACAAACTCCTCCAACTGTACTTCTCCAATGGTATCGGGCACGTGGACTTCATTTAAAATTTTGAGGAGAGCATTTCTATGCTTTTCAAAGGTCTTGAAAAGCTCCAATAGGGAAATCTGTGCAGGCATTTTGCGAAATTGGTCTATCGCCTTGAGTATTTTGAGAAGTTGTTCAGCTTCCTCATCAGTTACGGCCTTCTTTTCCACACCTTCATGTGGTGGGTAGATTTGACCCGATCGAGTGACAGCGTTGATTTCATTTGTATTATAGAGGATCGCCTTAGTGTCATAAGTAGGAGTCACCTTAGTATTGGAACATTCACCAACTTATGGTGGCAATTTAATCACAACGGGTCCAAAAATCGCGCTCGAGATCTTCATGGCTCCAAAATTGTCAATCAATGAACCAACTTCGATGATGCCCTTGTCGGTTATATTAGCCTCACGAGGGATTTTCTCCTTAGTCAGCTCAATCACAACAGGCTCAATCATAGCCACGAAGTTATCCCCGAACTCATCTCCCCATCCACTAGGGACGATGTCTTAGGGGTTTTGAAAATAACTTGAAGGAGGAGTATACTTGACCATAAAGTCGTACTTCTCACTTGGTTGTCCCAAGGTGTCCACCACTTCACCTCTCTCACGGGCTTTCCTTACGAACTTACGATTTGAACGAGAAGTTTTGCATTCATCCTCATCCCCGTCATAGGAGTAGACCCCTTTATCTTTCGGCAAAGTTGAAGTAATGTCTTCTTCATCATCCCATCCACTCGGGACAATATCCTTCACATCAACGAAGAAACTTGGTGGTGGTGTGAACTTCACCTTAAAGTCATATTCATCACTTGGTTGGCTAAGGATACCAACAACTTCACCATTTTTGCGAGCTTTTTGAACAAACTCACAGTCCATGCGAGAAGCTTTATATTCATCATCGTTTCCAATGTCAAAGTCTTGGTATATAGGGGTTTTGTTTTTCGAGGCTCAACGATCCTCCTTTCGAGTGTCATCCTGACTTGGATTCCTAACCTTCCTTATGACTTTTGAGATTATATCCTTGCCAGACAAATCGACTTCAACAAGAGGCATCTGTTTCAAAGCAGGCTCATCATCTTCATATTGAATAATTCCCAGCTCAACTAGCTTCACTAAGCAAGCTATCTTCTCATCACGAGAGACAAATCGACTTCAACAAGAGACATCCGTCTCAGAGCAGGCTCATCATCTTCATATTGAATAATTCCCAGCTCAACTAGCTTCACTAAGCAAGCTATCTTCTCATCACGAGTAATGTCACCTTTCAGCTGGCGATCAGAAAATGACGTGGTATGTTCCAACTTTTGGATATCCATCAGGAATATATGCTTGTCGTCATCCCCATAAATCATGTTGACATCTTTAGAATGTTTTGGAAGGGGATTTTGTTGGACATTCGGTGTTGAGTCTTTAAAGGTGAGCAGCTTTTTATCCAAAACAGAGCACCAAACAGTTGTCCACATGATGACCTTTTTCTCCCATATGATACTCACACGTCTTATTAAGGTTGAACTCGACAAACTTTGGCGGAATATCCCTCGGGATCTCTCTCGCCACAAGATGACTTTCGATCAGCATTAGAAGTAGCTGAGACATGGGTCTAGGCAATGGAGTAAATTGCCTTTGAGGGGCTTTTCCTTTGCGCTCAAAGTTTCGGGAAGAACCCCCTACCTCCATGGCAGGTTTATGAGCCTGAAGATTATATGGTTTCTGAGGAGAGGAATTTTGTATATAAGCAATCTCCACGGTCATTCCTTATCTCTCTTCAAGGCATATTGACGATTCGTAGTCTCGATCAACCTTCCTTCACGCATGATCCCCTCAATGCGGTCACCTAACTCCATCAATGCGGCAAAGTTAACATAGGTGTGGTTGTACATTTTTCAAAGAAGTCTCGAGGCATGGCTTGAAGCAATAATTTCATAGCCTCCTACTCAGACAAGGGTGTCTTTACTTGAGATGTAATAGCTCTCCATCTTTGAGCATAAGCTCTAAACGTTTCAGTTCTCCTCTTTTCAACCCGAACTAATTCCTTTTGTGTCGGAGCGATTTCAGTGTTGAACTTATATTATTAGAGGAATTCATTGGCAAGATCCTCCCAAGTATGTATCTTCTCTAAGTCTAATTCTATAAATCATGTCAGTGCAAGACCAACAAAGCTATCATAAAAGGAATTAATTAGGAGCGGAGGATTGTCTTGAGTAACATGCCATCTTGCCCAGATAGTACTTTAAGTGAGTTTTGGGGCATCCAATGCCATCATATTTCCTCGTAAACTCGGGCTCTTTGTAGAATTCAGGAACTTTAACCTTGGCTAAGGGCGACAACTTATCGAACCCTGCAGTTGATATCCTTGTAGCATGCAAAGGCGTTCCTCAATCTTTGCGAGGCGTCTTGAACTTTCCTTATCAAAGTATGGAGTTGGAGTCTCCTTGGATGGAGGCTCTAAATCAATAATCGTCGGGGTTGCAGTAGGAACTTCTTCAGCAGGCCATTTTCCCATGGGTTCTGCTACCGGTACTTCAGAGGGCGTAGTAGGAGGATTCATGGTAGGAAATGCAGGAACTACCAAAGTTAAGTTCTTAACTTGGTTGAAGAGATCAGCTAACAGTGCCACATCTGCGCCATTTGGTTCTCCATGCTAATAACACAAGCACGAGTATCTTCGTTCTTCATCCTTGATTGGTGGCGAGTACGTATGATAGACCGTTCTTCAGCCGTCTTTCACAACTTGGAATAAGGGGGAGTTATGGCAACCGGTTCGAGATGCAACAATGCCGGCCAGAGACCGCCGGATAACGACGGTGGAGGCGGCTGGTTGGGCACGACCGAGGGGTGAGGGTTCATTCGGTCGAGAGCGACGGAAAAGAGCCACCTTTATTTTTCCTCTATTTTCCCTTCCTGTTTTCTCTTTTGTTTTGGTACCGCTAGCTCTGTGGATCGTCGTGCCAGGCCCTCTGGACACACCTCCTTCTGCAAGCGCGTTTCATAGTTGTTTTCGTGAGATAGCGTATTCGGTCTGTCGATTTCTCTATCTGCATTGATGGACGGTTAGGATTTCCCACTCAATCTTGGTGCCGATCTGGTGTGGCACTTTTTGAGTGACTTTCGTGAGCTCATGAATCGTAGGCGTCGGTTTACCCATCTGCAACCTAAGAGAAAAATGGAAGGCCGTGGACGCTGGGCTAGTTCGTGGGGGCCGAAGGTGAAGTAGCCAAACTTTTAATAAATTAATTAATTTTTGATATTGCCTATTTATCTATTTTTCGTCTATTTTTTGTTACCTATACTACCTTACCCCTTTATATAATTCTCTAACGAAATTTTACTTGATTGACAAAATCAGGTGTTGACAATGATAAAATAGAGGAAGAAATATGCATGTCACCATTGAAATTGAACCCTTGAAGATTGACGACGTACATATTGTGCGACAGGAAGAAAACCAAAAGCTCGAGAAATTTGGTATTTCGCTACGAAAACCAAGAAGGCTCAAATCCTTAGCATATCTTCATTGAGTGTTAAATTTTGCATTTGAGTAGAAGCCTTTCTTTAAAGAGTGGACAAAAAGTTTGAAATATAGTATTTGTGTATTTTTTTTACCTAACTTTGACAGGATATAATTTTTCCATTAAACGTTCCATTTACTCGATTCATGCATTCACATCTAGGAATATAATCGTAGGTACCAATGTTAAAGTTGATTGGTCTATATACTAATGTTAAAATTGTTAGTTGCTAAAAGTTTTGAGTGACTCAAAAGAGCGTCACACTAGATCGGCACCAAGATTGAGCGGGAAACCCCAGCTATCCATCAATGCAGATAGAGAAATTGACAGGCCGGATACGCAGTCTCACGAAAACAACTATGAAACGCGCCTGCAGAAGGAGGTGCGTCCAGGGGGCATGACGCACGGCGTGACGATTCGCAGAGCCGGCGATGCCAAAACGAAAGAGGAAATGGGAAGGGAAAATAGAGGAAAAACAAAGGTGGCTCTTTTCCGTCGCTCTCAGCCGGACGAACCCTCACCCCTCAATTGCGCCTAACCAGCCGCCTCCATCGTCGTTATCGGGCGATCTCTGGCCAGTATTGTCGCATCTCGAAGCTGTTGCCCATAGCTCATCCTCATTCAAGGTTGTGAAAGACGGTGACTGAAGAACAATCTATCATACGTACTCGCCACCAATCAAAGATGGAGAACGAAGATACTCGTGCTCGTGTTATTAGCATGGAGAACCAAATGGTGCAGATGATGGCGCTGTTAGCTGATCTCTCCAACCAAGTCAAGAACTTAACTTCGGTAGTTCCTGCTTCTCCTACCATGAATCCTCCTACTGCGCCCTCTAAAGTGCTGGTAGTAGAACCCGTGGGAAAAAGGGCCTACTGAAGAAGTTCCTACTGCAACCCCGACAATTATTGATTTAGAGCCTCCATCTAAGGAGACTCCAACTTCGTACTTTGATAAGGAATATTCAAGATGCCTCGTAAAGATTGAGGAACGCCTTTGCATGCTATAAGGATATCAACTGTAAGGGTTCGATAAGCTGTTGCCTTTAGCCAAGGTTAAAGTCCTTGAATTCTACAAAGAGCCCAAGTTTACGAGGAAATATGACGGCATTGGATGCTCCAAGACCAACTTAAAGTACTATCTAGGCAAGATGGCCCATTACTCAGACAATCCTCCGCTCCTGATTAATTCCTTTCAGGATAGCTTTGTTGGTCCTGCACTAACATGGTTTATAGAATTAGACTTGGAGAAGATACATACTTGGGAGGATTTTGCCGACGAATTCCTCCAACAATATAAGTTCAACACTGAAATCACTCCAACTCGAGAGGAATTAGTTTGGGTCGAGAAGAGGAGAACTGAAACGTTTAGAGCTTATGCTCAAAGATGGAGAGCTATTGCATCTCAAGTAAAGCCACCATTGTCTGAGAAGGAGGCTATGAAATCACTACTTCAAGCCATGCCTCGAGATTTCTTTTAGAAAATGTACAACCACACCTGTATTAACTTTGCCGCATTGGTGGAGTTAGGTGAACGCATTGAGAGGATTATGCGTGGAGGAAGGTTGACCGAGACCACAAATCGTCGATATGCCCGAAGAGAGATAAGGAATCGACCGTGGAGATTGCTTATATACAAAATTTCTCCTCTGAAATCATGTAATCCTCAGGCTCATAAACCTGCCATGGAGGTGGGGTGTTCTTCCCGAAACTTTGATCGAAAGGAAAAGCCCCTCAAAGGCAATTTCCTTGTGAATAAGCCTCAAATTGGTTGAGTAAGGGCGGTTCAAGTGGGTTTTTGGGTTAAAATGACTCAATTGCTCAACCCTACCTCTTTTTTTTGGAGGGGGTAAATCAAGAAAAAATGGTAAAATTCCTCCATGTCCTTTGCCATATCCTCGACTGAGTATTCTTCTTTAAGTTTCCCTCGGTGAGCAAGTTCGATCAAAACGCCATAGTTGCTCCCAAGCGGATCCTCCATGGTTGTTGCCCACTAGTCGGGGCTTGGTGACCTTGGCTGACTTGACGATGGTGGGGTGGCAGCCGCGAGGCCTCCCCAATTTTGTGCTCTTTCCTTTTTTTTTTTTTTTTATTTACATTATTTTTTACTCTAATTTAAATAATATTTAGATTAAAAAATGATCATACTTGGACAAAAAGACATAATTTTGACATTACCATTTACATTTTAGCAATGTCAACGCCACGTAGATTAGAGAGAATAATATTAAAAAGCGCAATAATTTTCATTAGCCAAGTTGGTTAGAATTAATGAAATAAAATTGTACCAATCGACTTGTTTTAAGATTTGATCATTGTCGCGACCTACCCCTCATGGGGAGGGAATAGGTTTAGGGGTATTGCCGGCTCATGATTAGGCACAAACTCTCCCAAGCCCATATCTCGCGTGACGTAGGGGTATTTTTAAGAATTTTGTAAAAAGGAGTCGCCATTAGTCTATTGAGATCAGCTAGAAACCAAGTGAAGTATGTAAGTGTACCTCACTTCTTACGCAACCAGAGAATCTAGGGTTGGGGACTTGATTACACTAATTGACTAATTAGTGTCATTTCGGTACCTAATCTTGTTCATTTTAGAAAAAAAAAAAATTTGTCAGGTAGTTTGGATTGATTTTACACATATTCACTAACATGCAGGGTGATCACGCGAGTGTGTAAAGTAATAATCATAGCTACCAAGATCCTTGCAATCCTTAAAGTAACAATCATAGCTACCAAGATCTTAATTGCAGTAAAATTGAGCATGTACAATTAAACATCCACAAACATAATCAAATATGCGAATTAAACATGCAATATAATCAAGGTGCAAGAAAATCAAGGCCTAATTATGCTAAAACGGCCAGACATAACAATTCCTAACCAAACTCTACATTTTTTAATTTTCGAAATTTTTTAGTTTTTGAATTTTTGAATTTTTTGAATTTTTGAATCTAAAAAATATTTTTAATGTTTTCTAAATTTTTGAATTTTCGGAATTTTTTTGAATTTTTATTATTTTTCGAAATTTTTGATTTTTTTGGGTTAATACCCTGAAAAATTTCAAACTAATACACCTGTGACAAATTTACCCAAAATTATTTTTTTGACCACCAAAAACCCCAAACTGGTATATCTTTGACAAATTTACCCCAAACTGGTACACTTGTGACAAATTTACCCTCTGTTAGTTTTCGTTAAATTTTATTGTCAAATTATTAAGTTAAATGACACGTGACAAATAATTGATATACAAATTTGGGATTTTATACTCCATTTGTCACAGTTTACAATTTTGTGATTTTTTTTGTATTAATCCAATTTAGCATAGGGTATATTTGCCATAAATTTACCAGTTTGAGATTTTTTTATGCGGTCGAATAAATTAGTTTAGGGTAAATTTGTCATAAATATACCAGTTTATGGTTTTTTATAAGCACTCGGGATAAATTTATCACATGTATACCAGTTTGAGGTTTTTTATGGTCAAAAAAATAGTTTGGGGTAAATTTGTCATAGGTGTCTTAGTTTGGGGTTTTTCGGGGTATTAACCATTTTTTTTAATTTTTGAATTTTTAATATATTTTTAATATTTGATATTATTTTGTTTGGAAAAAGGATTCGGACCGATCTGACCTGTTGGTCCGATCCGAGCCCAGGTTCGACCCACGTCGGATAAAAAAATATTTTAAAAAAAAAATTAAAATGTATATTTTTTCATTTTTTTTAGGGATAAGTGTTAAAAAGTCTAAAAAAACATTTAAAATGCATTTCAAATCACAAAAACTTGCAAAAAAGTGCATTTAAGTCCTAAAACTTGTCAAATTGTTTCAAACGAGTCCTAAAGTCGACGCCGTTAGCATTTCACGTTAAAAATGCTGACGTGGCATTTTAAATAAATTTTTTTATTTTCCGCGTGGATTTTTTAATTATTTTTTATTCATTTTTAAAAAAATTAGATTTAAAAATTAAAAAATTTAGATTTATTCATTTTATCTTATTTTCACTAAAAACTAAAAAAAAAAGTTCAAAAATTTATTTTTCAAAAACAAACAAGCGGCTGATTTTCTTTTCTTTTTTTAACAATTTGTAAAAATAATTTTTTTAACTTTTCTTTTTATTTTTTTGTGAAAATAAGATAAGAATAAATTTAATTTTTTAGTTTTTAAATCTAACTTTTTTTATAAAAAAGAATAAAAAATAATTAAAAAAATACACGTGGAAATTAAAAAAATTATTTAAAATGCCACGTCAGCATTTTTAACGGAAAAGGCTAACGGCGTCGACTTTAGGACTCGTTTGAAATAATTTGACAAGTTTTAGAACTTAAATGCACTTTTTGCAAATTTTAGGACCGAAATGCATTTTCGTGACAAATTTTAGGATTTCTAACACTTATCCCTTTTTATTTATTTTTTATATTTTTATTTTTGTCTTATCACTGCTCTGTCATTTCCTTACTGCACTTCCCCCCTTTTTCAGCGACTGCTATTCCCGAAGCCACTTTCTCTCCTTTTTTTTTTTTCTCTTCTTTTCTTTTCCTTTTATTTTTCTTTTGCCTTTTGGTCTTCTTCTTCGTGCGTTCTCTGCATGCCCGAAGCCACCTTCTCTCCTACGCTCTTTTTTACCGAAACTCATCAACTAAACCAATGCCCTTTTAAACAAGCCTCACTACCCATCCTCACCGGCACCAACACTACTCGCGCTTGGGCCACCGCCGAGCTGACACCCACTACCTATATAGACAAGGAGGAAGACGAGACTCGACTTGCATGAAAATAAGCCCAAATCACAACATATGGCTATGTAAACTCAAAATGGACAAAACAAAAATGTGCGGAATAGTAACAAAACGCATCTATCAACGGCGGACGCATATAATGGACGAAGGTTCAAGGATAGTCATAGGGGCTTCACTCAGGCATTTATACAAACAGTTTGTGAGCATTATCAAATGTTTGGATTTCCTACTCAACCGAGACTCGAAATGGGACCAGGTTCTCGGAAAATGACCAAGAACACATAGAGGCTTGGCTAAAGACTTACGGGTGCTGGAGGAACCAAAGCTCATGTGAACGAGTCGTCCACGAGCTCCGGTCCGACGCCCTACAAAAACGGAGCATACATGACCGGAGAAAACCTACCTAGTTTGGTTCGGTGGGGGTACTACGGCGGACGGCGGCTGATTGACAAACCATCGACGATGGCAAATCACTCTCTTGGGCTCACGCTCTTGTTGGTCCCTCTCGGCCAAAACCAACGTTGGAGGACGTGGAAGAAGGGGGGAATCGCGAGCTCCGTTGCGCCGGTTTGCGTCGAGGATGGCTGGACGACACTCACCCAAGACTAAATTTCAGCCCTCTCGCCGTCTCCACTACTCTCGCTCGAACTCCCTTTGGCTTGCCCTCTACTCCCTCGAGCTCTCTTGGTCTCTCCCCCACTGTTCTTTGTGTTCTGCCTCTCGTTTCTCTCCTCTCTCTCTCAAGCTCGCCCTCCAGTGCTCTCTGTTCCCCTTGTGTTTCTCTCCCTTTCTGCTTTTTTGCTGTCTTTCCTTTTCTTTTGCTACAGGTTCGTGCGAGACAGGCTGGAGGAGGATGAAGGCTAGCGTGGGCAAGGCCAAAATGGAAACAGGCCTTAGCCACGCAAGGGAAAGAGAGGCGGGCGACGGGCCGGGCCAATGCCAGATCCGGCCTGACCCGACCTCTAGGCGTTTTTTCTTTTCCTTTTTTCATTTTTTTTGTTGTTTTTTTTTCTCTTTTTCTCCTCTCTTTTTTTAGTACTAATTCCTAATTTTGTATGTGATTGAGTCATAAATAAAATAGTAAAATTTAAGTGTCAATAATCACACTTTTTTTAGGGCTTAATTACACTCTTGTGACAAATTTAGATTTCCCACACTTAGAACTTTTTTTTGTTCAAATTTGACCAAACTTTGATTGGACATTATTTTGACCCAACGTAACTTTGACCGGGTATAACTTTTTCATTTGATATCTCATTTACTCGACTTTTGCAATTACAAAAAGCTCGTGATTCCATGATACCAAGAATGCAATTCAAAATTTTTCAAATAAAAATATTATATAACATTTAGTAATGTAAAGCCTGTTCATGTTTGTAGGTGGGCGTTTTGCCATATACTTTTGTTATATTTATAGATTTTTAATACAACTAAGGGCCTGCTTGGTTCAGCATTTGGAATGTTCATTTGGGCTCTAAAGGGGTTTGGCCAAATGCTGTGGTGTTTGGTTCATTTTTTTGAGGACTTTGGGGAGATGCAATTGCATCTCCAAGGGGCTTCAAAGGGGTTTAGGGGAATGGAGGGGTGGAGGTGCATTCTCAAAGTAGCATTTTCGGATGCAACTTCTTTGTTTAATGAAAATTTGTTAGTTGTCCATTTTGTCCTCATTTATTAATCAAAATTTGCTTTTGCCCTTTTCGAATAAGAAAACCCTAAGCCTCCTCTTCCTTATCGTTGCCTCACGCAGCCTCACGCCTCCTCTGCATTCTCACGCCTCTCTCTCCGTCGTCCCTCACCTTCTCCTTCGCGAGCTGCTCTCCCGTGTCCATCCGAGATCCTCACGCTTTCTGTAGCCTCACGCCTCTCTCCGTCGTCCCTCTGTCTCCTTCGCGAGTTGCTCTCCGGTGTCCATCGGAGATCCTCGAAGATCGCCTCCCGTCGTTCTGCTCTCATGCTCGCGTCGCGCTCGTAGCAAGACAATTGGGTAAGCTCGGAAGCTTCGATTCCATCACTCGTTCGTCCGATTTCGCGGTCGCCACTGAAGATTCCGCACGAGATTACTCGCGAGGGCCGAGAGCAGTACTCTTTTTATGCTCTCACGACTCTCTCTACCTCACGATTGGTTTGTGTCCGACCCTCACATTCACTCGCCTCTCCAGGTAAGATTTCCTTGGTTCTATTCGGTCCCTTGCCTTTATTTTACCTTGACTGACTCCCATTTTCGCGCTTGAAGCAGCGTTCCCTCACGGTTGGCAAGGGTTTGAGTTCTTTGCCTCGCGTCACTCCTTCACGCTGGCTGTTCTCGAGCTCTCCTGTCGGGCTCGCGCTCGCACTCGCTTCTGTCCAGGTTAGATTTTCTCTATTCATGTTGTAATTTTTGTAGAAATTTGTGTGGGTAATTGAATATCTTATCTGATTTGGCGAGAGATCGTAGCATGTTATTAGGTCGAGGCGAAAGGTGGATTCTGAGGTAGCTTTCGCTGTAATGTTTTCTTGTAGGATGGTTTAGTCTTGGTTAAGTTTCAATATGGGATTTAACCAGCAGGGTATGTAGGCTAGTAGCTCTTGTTATATTGGCGATTATGTAGTATAAGAAGCTGGTTATAATAGAAGTAGATGCTATTAATGTGTGTGGATTTAGGTGTCACCAAAGTTTTATAGGTTTGTGAATTCTTATGTGTGTTATTTTGGATCATTTCTCAGTTTGCTTTCTTATTACGGAGAAAGCTATTTAGTGAAGTTAAATGATTAGATTTTTGCTCTCAATTAGATGACATTGCAGATACCCCTATTGCTTAGAACATAAGAAATTGCTGTTTTCTGTGATCAATGGCATCTGTGAATCAACAAGCCTTATCAACCACGGAGTTCTGTATCACCAGAAATGAAACTGGACTTTTCTGGGCCAGTTGACTGACCTTCAACTCCAAACTTGCTTTGTTCCTAGATCTGCTCATTTGAAAAATCCATTTTTTCAAGCGTTTTACATTTATTTCTTTCTTTTACCCAATATTTCACATGAGGAGGTCTAGCAAAAGACAAAAACAAACATTTGAAAGGACTGGAAGATCAATTTATTCCATTTTTTTAATTTGGCTTTAAAAGGAAAACTAAAGATATCAAATTAGGAAAAAAAAAACGTTCCTTATATTTAGAAAAAGACCCAAGAAAATTATATAAATGTTTCTTCAGGCAAGAAAATAACCCTTGCGGTAGCTATCTGTACTGCTTTTTAGTCCACTAGCAAAAATTTTCATTTATTTTTCAAACTAAGTACTCTTATGCGGTGGGGATGAAATTGTAAGTCCTTGGGAATTTAGTATTTAGGGGAAGATAGAGTGGATATAATATAATACACCACACCCTCTTTTTGATCGAATCCAGCTTCTCGGTTGAACTTGGTTGATTATATTAATGGCCTTGTCATAATAGCTTCAAGACTTCAATTGTCCTTACATTCCGTAACGCATGCAGTCTCTCATCCTCCTTCTTCCCACATGATGTTTTTAGACTCTTATTATTATTATTTTTTTAGACAAAAATGGATCCTTCGTATGGTTCATTGTTGAGTGGAAAATTATCTTCGAGCTCTTTGCATTTGGCAACACTTTATCGAGGGACTTTGGAGGTCATAGAGGCCTTTGAGGAAACGCAATAGTTCTTGGCAAAGAAGTTTGGAGGGCCATTTGGAAAATGCAATTACATTTCCAAAGGGTGTAGCCTAAGGAGAAGCGTTGAGCTCTCCCGGCATGCTCAGCTCTAAATTAATGAAATTTTTTTAATGTCTAATCTCATCTACTGGGTGGTAAACACTGATCGTATGGTTCTGGTTTGTGTTCTGGCTCACTTGCAGGGAAAAGCAAAGCTTTATGTTTCTCAAACTTTTTACTTTGGTAAAAATTATTGCTTGATGTTGGGAGTAAACTCCTGCTGCATCATGGAGCATTCTGGATTTATTCTCTCATTGATCTATGCCCAGAAACTTTAGAACTTTGTTATAATAGGCAGAAAATGTTTTGTTTGGGATAGACAGATTCATTCACCAATTCTTTTACCTATTGCTTTATTTACTTAAGCTTTTTATTTTCTGCATTTGTGCTGGCTACTTTAGGAACATTTCATCGTTAGGAATTTGAGCATATCCTTGATAATGCTTCATTCTCCAGATCAAGCAACACCCAGATTTGGAGGCATCGCCAATTTCTCCTTCCTCTTCTTTTTGTAGTTGCTTTGATTTCTCTAGCGGTACGAAGGAGTCTGAAAGGACAAGTTTTATCAGAAATCCTCAGGGTTTTCCTTCTAGTTGACAAGAAGAGCTCTTTGTTGATATTTACTTACTTTTCATGTTTTCCTCTTTTCTACATAAGACTAAGGTCTTGGCTCAAGGGGATGTCCTATTGGCTGGAGCATTTTTTCCCCATTTTCTTCGTGCTGGAAATGTTGTTGGAAAACGTAGAATCCAAACGTCACAAGGCTAGACGATAATTATATCAAATGATCTGTTGTATTCATTTGGAGAGTAGTTTACAGATTGTCATATGCACTAATGCACTGCATGACATAGGAGGTTTAGGTTCTGACTTTTGTGTTCATCCAAGTAACATGCTTTCTGACTTTGCCTGCTGATTCGATTCTTGAGTGAAGAATGTTAATGGTTAAGATGATAGTCAGCCTTTCCATCTTTCATAGGACGTAGAAATATCTGCTGATTCTGATCTTTACCCTAGATCCTGGTTCTCATGCAATGTAGCAAATTGAGAACTTCAAGAAATATCTGCTAGAATGGTTGGCTTTAGACATGTTGTTGGTTTTTTTTCTTGTTTTTTGGGCCGATACCTAATACAATATCACTTTGATTTGTTCTTTACTAGTTCACCTTGATTTGGCTTTAATTCAATTGCTGAATTTTTTTTTTTATTATATGTCTCTCAAATCTGTTCATGCTCATATTGTTGGAAGATGGCAAGTTCAACAAAAGAAAATGTATATTGGACCGCCGAAGATGTGGAAACATATTGTAAGTTGTGTGTTGAACAAATCGATAAGGGTAATCATCTTGCAACCAACAAGAGAGATGGATGGACTGCCATAATTAATAAGTTCGAGGAGTTGAGGGGCAAAAAGTACGATAAAATTCAAATGAAAAGTATGTGGGATAATCTTAAGGAAGAATGAAAAAGATGGAGGACATTGATTTATAATGAAACGGGATTAGGATGGGATCCAAGGAAGAAAACCATTGATACGAGTGATGAATGGTGGGAGAGTAAAATCCAGGTGTTTATCACTTGTTCTTTTACTTTTCGATTAAGTTATCATTTTCAATTATATATAACTTACTCAAATGCTTTTTATAACAGGCTAATCCTAAGGTTAAGGTTTTTAGGACGAAAAGCATACCTCCTGATCTTGAAGTGTTGCTAGATAGAATGTTCAGGGATACGGTTGCTACTGGAGGAATCACTTGGAATCCTGCACAAGGTTTATGTGTTGATAAGAGTGTTAATGCCACACAACCCGACATTGATGATGTCATAGGATCTACTAATGATAATTTGGAATGTCATGTGGGTGAAAATATTGATGAACCAATTCAAACTCGGGCTTGTAAAAGAGTAGCGCAGACTTCAACGAGGCAAACTCGAGGAAAGAAAGACAAAAATTTGAGCCCGGCACAATTGCTTGGAAGCCAAATTAACGGGCTTTGTTCTGCTGTTGAAAGTAGGAGTGCTGATGCTGTTGCCTCTCGAGCACATGATGGATTTGGTCCTTACAAGGACCTCATATCTATGTTGGATGCCATACTAGAGATTGTGCAAGATGAAAAGTTATATTTTTTTGCAATCAAACATTTTAAGCAAAAGATAGACAATAGGCAGGTCTTCATGAGCTTGAATTCCGATGCCCTAAGGGTGAAGTATCTCAAGCTTGAGATGGAAGAACTTAATAATGACTAAGATGTTGTCATAGCTTCTTATTTGAATTTTTGAATATGCTATTTTATTTTTATATCCGAACTCTATTTAAATTATGTATGGACCTAATTTATATTAATATTTTTAATGTGAGAATTGTTTCTAATTGAGGTTCTCTTTATGTGGTTGACTTTTATATATATGTTAATTGATACTATTGTTTTTCTTAATGGATTGTCTAGATTATTCATTGTTTTTTCTTATTCTAACTCTATATTTTGTTACGTTAGGCAATTATGGATGATTCTCAACAAAAGGAAAATCGTGAACAAGAGGAAGATGAATTCCTGGATTTGCTTTCAATTGCTAATGCTTCAAATGCTTATCAAGCAACACACCTTTACAAACAACCTTCTATGACCTCATCATATACAGGTCATGCATGGATGAGAGAGTTGATGGCCGAAGATACTAATCCAATAAGATGCTATAATATATTTAGAATGCATAGGGATGTATTTAATAATTTAACATGTAACTTAGTAACACGTGATGGCCTTAAAGGATCTAGGAATACTAATGTTGTAGAAATGGTTGGAATGTTTTTTTATATGTTGGGACATGGTATAGGTAATAGGGTAGCACAAGAGCGCTTCCAACGCTCCGGGGAAACCATAAGTAGGCACTTTAGTTTAATTTTAAATAAAGTATGCAATATGGGAAAAGATTTGATCCAACCAAATGATCGACAATTTCGGGAAGTTCTAGAGAAGATTAGAAAAGATCGACGATTTTATCCATATTTTAAGGTAAGTTACGATTATACAATAAAAACGAAAAACTAAATTTAAATCATGTAATATTTGTATTATTTGTTTTAGGATTGCATTGGAGCTATGGATGGTACACATATCCCAGCAATGGTACCGGCGTATGATCAAATTCGCTTTATTGTTCGAAAAGGAAAGACTACTCAAAATGTGTTGGCCATATGTAATTTTAATATGAATTCATTTACGTTAGTGCCGGTTGAGAGGGATAAGCTCATGATACTCGTGTCTTCTATGATGCCATTGGAAGATGTGATGCACAATTTCCCAATCCACCTCCAGGTTGGTTAATTAATGGTTTATGTACATCCATATATATATTTTTTTATGTGGCATATGTTAATTAAATTTATATTATATTTGTGTAGGTAAATATTATTTAGTAGATGCCGGATATCCAAATCTCATGGGTTATTTAGGGCCATATAGAGAAGTTAGATATCATTTGTCAGAATTTTGACAAGGTCCTACACTTACGGGTCATCGAGAAGTGTTTAACCGTACACATTCCTCACTTCGCTTAGAAATTGAACGAGCCTTTGGCGTATTAAAAATGAAGTGGAAGATTTTAACTACTATGCCAAATTATCCTTATAAAAAGCAAGTGCAAATTTTCATAGCTACAATAGTTTTGCACAATTTTATAAGAAAAAATGCCATAACTGATACGGATTTTGAAACAACAAATTTGGATCCCGAGTATGGATATTCAGTTGACCATGATGTTGTAAATGAGGGGACAAGTGGTTCAAATGATAATGCATTCCCAGACATGGCACGTTTACGTGATGAAATAGCTATGAATTTGATAAATAGTTAAGAACGTTTGTAATATGTAACGATAACTTATTTCTTTTTTTGGGACATATGTTGTAATGTTTATTGTAATGAAATTACTCTATTTTTAATTGAGTTTGATGTGATTTTTTATTTTAAATTTTATTAATGTCTCTTATACATTATTCTCAACTTGAAAAAAATATATATATAAAAATTAAGGCCATTGATTTTTGTTTTTGATTTTAAACAAATTAAAGTTGCAATTTTAAATTGGCACATGAAAGGACTTTTCAAATGTATGTATTTACCAAACAGCATTTTCCCCAAGTTACATTTCAAGGCATCTTTTCAATTTTAGTTTACCGAACAGTATTTGCATTTCGCTAAACCCCTTTGGACTAAAGGCCTTTGCATTTCCCCAAGGACATTCCCCCAAAGCCGAACCAAACGGGGCCTAACTACCTAGAGGCTTTCTAAAGAGCTAAAAAAAAAATTAAAATATAGTATTTGTAATTTTTTCCACCCAACTTAACTTAGACCGGGTGTAATTTTTTCATCCTTCCTTTTACTCTATTCACGCATTCATATTTAGGAATACCATCCATTAGTTGGATGCAAGAAAAATAGACCTAACTTTTGCGGACAAGATTGCGATTTTATTTTATGCATTGCTATTTTCGAGGTGAAATAATCACCCATACTATCCGATGTATCATTTGTAACCACAAACTTATCTAGACACGTGCTTGCCCCATTCAACTTTGAGGTCAAGTATACTTTCAATAAATCTCGACTTGAAGAACCTACTTTTAATTTAGGAAAATGAGAATTCTAAAGAGGCGGGGAAGAAGATAAAATAGGCAGCTTCTCCTCAAGGTCTGATCATGATGCAACTCGAAGGAAAGGCGTTAAAATCTCTATTGCAATCATTCATACTTCACCTACCGATTTTGATTAGATATTAATTTAACTATGAAAAGCCCTTAGACAAAAAATCAAAGTGAGTACCGGAGTGAAGTTGAGCCACGGGAGAGGAGAGTGGGAAACAAAAGAGATGGAAACGAATCTTGTGAGATTTTAAATTAATAAAATTTTCCTAGAAATTTAAATTTTATTTAATCTAAAGATTAAGCAATAAATAAAATCTGAAATTGAAAAGAAGAAGAAGAAGGCATAGGAATGAAAAAGCTATTTAAATAACAATAACAAGGCTTATTTTAAGCGTAGTATGGAAGTTACATAAAAAATCCATTCAATTTTATATTAATTAAAAATAAAGAATTGTACGAAGCCATGTAGACAATCGTAAACAAAAACATTGAACAAAACCTCATGTGGGTTATTTTATGTCTTCTAAGACTTTTTCTTCCCTATCTCTCATGGCAACCTTCTTACCTATTAAGTTGAGATTTTATCGAGACAAAAAAAAAAAAAAAAAAAAAAAGATGTTGAGATTTTGTATCATTAGTAAATGGATATTATGAGCCAATTGTATTACAAATTTACAATATCATTTTTTTCTAAGTATATCATTAAAATGCATCTAAAACAATTTATTGGCAAGAAAAAATTCTTGCAATATTCTTGCAAACCGTCCTTATCCACTATGGCCTTGTTTGGTTCAATTTTGAGGAAATGTTCTTGAGAAAATGCAAATACATTTCAACTAAAGGGATTTTCCAAAATGCAAATAGTATTTGGTGAATTGTAATTTTAAAATGCATTGGGAAATAATTGGCTTAAATGCCATTTGATAAAAATTACATTTTATAAAAGACTTTTGCTTTTTTTTTTTTTTTTTAAGGTTTTTAATTTTTTTTTGGTGGAGTTCAGCCGTTGGTGGCCAAAACTGATAGCCATGACCCATCAACCTCCGTTTAGCTTCTTTGTGCAAACTATGGAGAAGATGAATAGTGAATGAGGAGCCAAGACCTGCATTTCGATAATGCAACTTCCCAAAGAACCTCCAAACCACTTTGAGCTAAAGACCCTGAGAGCCCTTTGGAGATGCAATTATATTTCTCCAAAATTGAGCAAAAAACAAACTAAATGGTATTTGCATTTGATCAAGAGACTTTAAAGTCCCAATGTCTAATTGGATACTAAATCAAACGGGGCCTATGTCCACCTCATACTCTTTTCACGGTCCATAAAGCCCAAACTCCCAATTCTTTTGTCAGTTCCCCACAATGAAGTAAACAGAGAAAATTCCCAATTCTTTAGAGAGAAAATTCTAGCTCAAGCAAACTCGTGTCGAAGTAAAGCGTGCAAGCATATGAGCAGGATCGGCTTTTACTATGTGGACATTTATGTATGAATGTTTTGCCATAGTGATGCATATGGATATCACTGTGAGTAAGACTCATAAAACAAAATTTGTGTGCGCACATATAATCATCGTTTACATATATTACATAATTGTTTTTGTACATATAGACTTCTTTAGCACGTCGAGCTTGAGAAACGAATCATAGGGCAAATCCATGCATTATTGCCAAATTAGGGGTTGTGCATAAGCAATCTTACTTCTCATGCATATAATTAGCTAGCGAGCACGGCTCGGGCTAATTTCTAGTTGCTCATGCACAAAAATTTGGTTAAAAAGGCTGGTGGGTGTTGCTTTTTGAAATTAAGCATCTTCCACATTCCTCACAACACGCGGACCCCTACGAAGAGCCGATCCGACCCCCACGTAAGTTCCCAACACAAACAAACACAGAGCTAGAGTTCGTGGGCAGGGATGTGCTTTCGAGTTCGAATAATGTTCGATGTCTGCACGGGAAAAACATAAATTGTTGTATAGACATATATTTCGGATGGGGAAAATTATCAAAAAAGTCATAAACCTATTGCAATTGTGCCAGTTTAGTTATAAACTTATTTTTTTGATCAATTAAGTTCTAAACCTTTTAGAATTATTCCCAATCAGTTCATTCGGCCAAAATTAGCCGACTGGCGCCGGCAACCTTTTTTTTATAATATTTTATTAATTTTCTATCTTTTCTTTCCTTTTTTATCTCTTTTTTTTTTTCTCCCTCTTCCTTCTTCCTCCCTCCTCCCTCCTCCTTCCTTTGACTTTGGCAACCGACCAGGCTAGCTGGACTGAGGCAATCCGGTAGGCTTGCCTTGCCGGTCGGCGAGCTTGCGCCCAACAACGGTGGGGTGAGCCCTCGCCGGCTCTGGTGAGGAGGGCCTTGCCAGACGCGATGGCAAGCCCCCCTCATTGGATCTAGCGAGGGCTTGCCTCACGGTCTCCAGGCAAGGCGAGCCCTCGCTAGATCCGGTAGGGGCTCACCTCGTCGTTGTTGAGCGCGAGCTCGCCAACCAATGAGGCGAGCCCTCGCCAGATCTAGTGGGCTCACCTCGCCAAACTTGACGACGGTGAGGCGCCCCTCGTTGGGCGAGGGCTCACCCTGCCAGTAGCTGGGCGAGCTTGCCCTCGCCCAACGACGATGAGGTGAGCTAGCCCAGCCGCCTTAGTCTAGCGAGTGGCCAGCCCTCCCCTCTAGTCGGTCGTCGGAGCCATAAAAGTAAGGAGGGAGGAGGAGAGAAGAGGAGGAAGGAGGGAGAGGGAGAAGGAAAAAAAAGATAAAAAGAAATACTAAAATATGTCAGAAAAATAATATATTATTAAAAAAAGGTTGCCGGCGCCGGTCAAAAAAATAAGTTTATGACTGGATGGACTGATCGGGAATAATTGTAAAATGTTTATAACTCAATTGGTCAAAAAAATAAGTTTATGACTGAATTGACACAATTATAATAGGTTTATGACTTTTTTTGGTAATTTTCCCATTTCGGATGCGTATTCAAGAATTTGACATAGCAGTTCAGGAATCATGCTTTTGAAGATGGATGCTGTCCTTGAAACGGATGGAAAAGATGTGTGCAGCACCGGTTTCGACCAAGCGCAAGCATTTGGTCAAGATTTACAAGATTTTAGAAAATGAGATAGTAATTCTTCAGCAGAGAATCCGAAGGGCTGCTAATCCAAGGGGCCAAAGCAATCAACATTTTTGCAAAACGGTTCTTAGATTTGGGCTCAATATAAGGCCTCCATAAAATAGATTATAATGTCATGCAATTTTGCTGACGTGACTCACTTACTAAGCAAAAGCTAAGCATAGTTTCGTGACACGACTCACGTATTTAGCAAAAGCCACGTTGTCTTCAATTAGCTATTTACATACATCGGACACGTATACGGAAAGTTCATAGTAATATAACGACAATACTGTCTACATTGACATATTCTGTATTTGATTTTACGCACATTTGAAAAATTGAAGTATTTCATACTACTCGATGATAAAATATGCAACGGTTCCATGTATTTACGGAACACTTGTTTTAAATGGGAAATTTAACCATTTTACAGTGGAATCATTATGACTCAATAAGTTCCATGAAAGCATTTATACAGACATCCCGTATTCTTAAAAATCTCGATTACCCTTGAACCTGAAATTTCCGGGTCCGCCATTGCTAACCAAAGGCCTCTTACGTGGCCCAAAAAAACCGAACACCTCTTACGGCCCAATAAGGCCCACCTCATTCTCTTTCCGGGCCCATTAGGCCCATGCCAAAGCATCGGGCGAAGCCAGATTTCCGTTTCCTCACTCAAATTTGGAAAAAATATATTCAGTGAGATTACAATCCCCTCTTTCCTTCTCTCGCTCGTACAATTTCCTGGTCCTAGTGTCGTCTGGTGAATTCGCAGGGTTTGCTTCTGCTTCAATGGATCTCGCAGGCGAGGTTAGCAGTCTCTCTCTCTTGCGTAAACCCATTTGATTTTGACTATTGGGTCGATCGCCTACGGATGATTACGGGTTTTTAGCCGTAGGAATTGGTTCTGATTCCTTAGAAATCTGCGTTTTAGTGGGGAATGGAGACTGCGAACGAGATGTTAGTTCGCAAGTCTGCGCATTTAGCAATTTTCTACATCTTTCGAGCGCGGTGTCGGTGTCTATGGTGCAGTTACTTGTAAATTTTCTTGCTGGGTCCCTTCATCAGATTCCGTGCTGATTCTGTTCTTAAAGGGTCTTCTCCAGTTCATCCCGCGTTTGAAGTAACCGTGGTTGCCCACGCGATCGGAATTGTGGACGAGTCATGGGTTGTATGTTTCACTGCTACTTGTTGTGCTGTAGTGATTAAAGTAGATAGCTTGGTCACAATCCCTAGTGTCTCCTGTCTGTATGGATCCCTTGCTTGGAAAGAAGCTGTCCCCGTCGTGCTCTGGCGATTGGAATTTATAGTGCGTTTATTTGACTCAGGAGGATGCGTTAAGTTTGTATTGATGGTGGTGTTTATTTGAATCAGGTCGGGTTACGTTTGCTTCTCTGCCCAGTTAGCTCCAACATTGTTGTCCGGACTGCATGGTGAGTTTTCGCTCTTTTTAGTTTTGCTGAACATAGTGATAACTTACGTCTGTTGTTGTCATGTGAGTGGAAATTTGTGCTGACAAGCTGTCATATTTGGATGGTTTACTCAACTCCTTTAGTTTACACTTCTATACTGGGTGACTACAATGCTTTATCAATTGCTATACACTATAACAAACACTACATCATTATGTTGTTCATGCAGCTGTTCTGTGGGGATTGTGTTCCCTGTTTACTCAACATTCAAAGCCATTGAGGAGAGGGATCAGGATGAGCAGCAGAGATGGCTTATTTATTGGGCAGGTTGGTACCTTTTACATGCTTCAAATTATTGTAGGTGAAACTTTTAGAATTTTGTTAGAGTTGTTGGAACCTTCACACCTAGGCATTTAGCCTGCCATTCTAGAAAAAGGATGATTGGAAATCTTTACCAAGAACTATGTGTTATGTGGTTCTAGAGATACCTTACGAGTGTGGTCGTAAAGAGCAGGATGGGTGGGTAGGTGGTTCTGCTTGTCTCCGCAGCATCTCTAATATGGACATGAGGCTATGCGCAGTGGAGAATTTTTAATTGCTTGAACACTGTCCATCTAACTTACTAGTCACTGTAAACTGTGGTTTCATTGTGGAGGCTGACTATCTGAATTGCTTGCCCACACTCCTTGTCATATCTTATAGTAGTAGTTCACTATTGCAGCTTATGGAAGTTTTAGAGTTGCTGAAGTGTTTGCGGACAAAATTCTCTTCTGGTGAGTCTTTGAACTCCAATATGGTCTTTCCCAGTTCTTTTGTTTATTTTTTCTCTAGGTTTGTTTGTCGAGGTTATAGCAGAATGTTGGCCTTTTATATAAGAATATCCTTTCTCGGATTTTATTTGAAACTAATTATGATATACTACCTAATCATAGTCCAAAATGTGGAGATGCAGTGAAGTTTGACTGCTGTTTATGTCAAAGAAAGATCTTCTACCTAAACTTTGTATTTACCTCCATGCTCTCTAAGGTTTATCAGTAGTCCCTTGTGCAAACAATTGATTTTCTCCTGTCAAAGGCTTATTTTAACTGGTGAGCCTATTTGTCAACTTGCACTGCCAGAGAGCATGAAAGCCTTCTTATTCCCCTTTGCAGAAAAGTTTTTTAGGCGTAACTATGATATGGGGTCATGAGGATGTCCCTAAAAAGTCCGGCCTACTTGTGACACTTGAAATATGCTAGGTGGACCAAGTTCATTGTTTTTTAACCTTTCCTTAGCGTTGTCCTTTCTGTAGTCAAGCAAGACCACCTTTTATTTGTTCCCATTCTTTCATTCTTGTTTTGCTCAATGTTGCTTACTATCTTCCTTTTAATGCAAAATTGGCTTTTTGGCCTTATTTGTTGCATGATTTAGATCTAAGAAAGCTCTTGCTTCTTTTGTTAGGTTTCCAGCTTACTACTACATGAAGTTCGCATTTCTGGTCTGGTTACAATGTCCATCGGGCAATGTAAGTTTGACGTTCTCATTTACGCTATGGAAAATCTGTTGCTAAATCATTCATTTTAGTAGGTGGGTTCAAGTAGTCCCTGATTTCACACATAAGACGACTTTGTCTTCAGTTTTTACATTTAGCCATACGTTGTACGTGTACTTTTTGTCTTAAAAGATGAAAGCATTTATGGTGATCCAATCTAAGCGAGGTTGATTAAGAGTTCCCATTATTTATACTGAAATATATAACATGTCAATCAACCCACTTGAGTGCTTCTTGCCTTCTACAGGGTGCCAGGCAATTATACATGAATGGTCTACGTCCTTTCTTGTTGAAGCATCGAAGAAGACTAGATCAAATAGTTGGACTGATCTATGGTGAACTGGTAAGTGTCATACCTTTTAGTGACAGAGTGTAGCAGGTTACGGATGCTCAGTTGGTAATTCTTAGTCTTACGTAGTTGATCCCTAATGCCAATGGTGGGCTAGGGGATTGGGCTGCCCTGCCTGCACGACCAGGGTGGCAGAGGGGTGCTTAGTGCTCACTTAATGCTTATTGAGGTTCTGCGTGACCACTAGTTAAGGGTTTATCGGAGGGAAAGTAGAGGTTCTACCAGTGAACTAAATCCTCGCAAACCTCCTGTATGTCTCATGCTTTAGACATCCTAAATCAAAGAGAATTAGGAGGCCAAGAGTCATTTTGATACATTGTATTTTGGTTTTTCATTTTAATAAGGGAATGGTGCTAAAATGTGTGATTCTTACAACAGTCTATTGCTATCCTGTCATTGTCTCACAAAGATAGAACTATTAACAGTTTTCTTCAAGTTTATTTTCCTCTCTCCTACCGTGCCCAATTTCTATTACTTGTTGTCCTTGGGCTTCTAAAACTGCAGCTGATGGGTTTTGAAAGCAGAAATTGCTGCTAGAGAAATTTTTTGATAATAAATTTATACATATTATTACTCTGTTTCCATTCTTGCTGGCTCATTCTGTAATATGGACTTGGAGAAATATTTGAATAACCATGTGATCTGAAATGCACAGCTCTGATGGATATTTGAACTTGCAGAACAAATTCGTGAGTTCACACCAGGAAGAATTTCTCTTTGCAAGGAGAGTTGTTATGAGGATTTTCACATCAGGTTTTTACTTATGCAAACTTGAACTATGGATTTCTGTCTGCTATTAGTGATGAGACTAGCCTAGACTTAGGCTGATGAGAACTACGTAGTCCCAAAGATCTATCAATTTTCATTGGCTGAGTTTTACGCTATTTTTATTCGTATGCTTCTCATCTGAAAGCATACAAATTTATATGAGGTTCGTATCTTAATGCCGGTTTATCCTTTCTGGTGTCTAATATGGGTCATTTTGCGGCCTTGGATCAGCAAACGGGATTCTGAGCAACAGTGCTCATCCACCAGAAGGTCAAAATATTGCTGCTATCGAGGGTCCAGGGAACCAAAATCAAGAGTCAGAATCAGGACATGAGGATTGATGCTTCTTTGCCCGAAACATACGTATACTTTGCTTGCTTGATACATATCATAAAGTTTTAGGGCTTGACAGTTCACAGAGTTTAACAAGGAATTCTGAATTGGGATATGGGCTTTGATTAATCTAGTCTGGTGGACATTTAGTGGGTTTAGTTTGGGTATCGGGACTTCCAGGATTTTCGTATCCAGTATTGTCTACACCTTGTAAATATTGATGTTCGCTTTTGTAAAGGGATGTTGCAAAGTACTTGTGACTTCCATGGAGATTTATCTCTAAACTGCTTGACCAGCTTCTCTTTTGGCTGTTCAAGTAGCTACCTGATATTCAGCGTCGACGATCCAAAACATGGATTTCTGAGATGGCAAGCTCGGAAAACAGTTCAGCTTTGTAGATATACGGTTTTTTTCTTTTCCCTGGTAAAACCAAGCGATGGAACTACAGTTATTTAAGGGCAGATTTGTGCATGGTCGTAGCCCATGACGTCTTGGATTCGGATACCACGACTTTCCTCCGGCCCGAACGAAATTATGGAAGGAGTTAAGCTGCCAGTTTGTCTCCTCGGACTGGGAAATTAGTTAGTCATCATCCACTGAGATCCACGAATGGACTATTTTACTTCGTCTCTAATGCTGTGGCCTGAGAGTGAAAGCCCAAGGAGATGGATCTAAAAATCTCAAATTAATATATTTGGAATAAATGTATTTTGAATTAAATTTTTTATTATAAAAAACTTCATATTATATATGTGGTAAATTTACATTTTATTAATTTTTATTAAATTTTACTGTCAAATTATTAAAATGGATGATATGTGATAGTTGATGTATATAACAGTTTAATATTTTATTTTTCATTTATCATAAGTATGTATTTGTTTATAGTTTGTAATGATATTAGTTTAATTCACTTAAAATTAATGGGGGCAAACTTATCATAAGTATATAATTTTAATTTTAGAGTAAAATTTATAAGAACTCCACGTGTCCGCTTCGGATAAATCTGGAGATTTTGAAGATCATTCGATTGTCAGGTCTTTGATACGATCCAGGTCGAGTGACGTCCAGTCAAAGAGCGACTGATTCCCAGGATCGACAGTTTTGGCGCCTAGCTAATCAATGTAAGAAATTCCCGGCGACATGCAATCCGCGTGTGTCGGGATCAGATTTTGTCGTTTAGCCATCTGCCTGCTCCTCCTTCATTTTTACTTCCCAGACTACCGAGACTCAAGAGGGAGAGAGCTTGAAATGCAATAGAAGCAAACCTCCTGTGTGTTTTTTGGTTTCCCCCCTGTTCTAGCTCGGTTTCTTCCTATTCTCCTTTCCCCTGAACTGCAATTTCTGCAAATTCCGGTTGTCTAGTTGGTTTGAATTGCTGTGGGTTGAGTAACTTCCTGGGAGATCGTGAGGGTCGGTTGGAGGTGACCGTTCTCTTTGATGTCATGGCAAGACATCAGAACAGAAAAGTGGAGTTCTGTTTTGCCCCTCATTTTGTAGATCAGAAAAGTTCTTATCTAATTTTACAATCTTGATTTCGACTTTTGCAGGTTGAGACTTACGGTTCCGAGACTCCTGTGTTTCGATGTTACTGTGATTTTATACGAGGTTTTAGGTTAGCTTTGCTTGAGTTAAGACATCGGTTGAGGTATACTTCATGAAAGAAAGAAATGAGTACTTGGGATGCTTTTACTTGAAGAATCTGATGGACTTTCTTGTAAGAAACGAAAATTCTGGCTTCTTTTTCAATCTGATGGGAAACATGCTCTGCTTCAACATGCATGTTCGTCATCCTCTCGCCACATTAGTTATTCTTCATGTGATTTTTGTACCTACATGCAGACATATTGGTCAAAATGGTTTCTTGATATCACATCGTTTGTTTTCAGATTGAAACGTGTGAACAAGGGCCTGAGAGCTGTGAGGTAGACGTAAGCCTTAAATGGAAAGGGAGTTCATAAATTTGATGGAATGATGAGCCTTAACTTGTCTTTCATGGATATCCTGCAAATGCCACAAGCAAATTCTTTTATCGTCTGGCTGCTAAGTAGGGTCCTCTTCCAGCTGTCTTGAATCATTTTTGCAGATGAACATGTTGAAGTTTGAGTATGTAGCTCTTTTGCAGAAAAATGGTGAGCTAAAAATGGAAGTTTGGGAGTTAATTCAAAAGCTTAAGTTAGCTGAACAGGGGAAAGAGGAGGCTCGGAAGCAAGTTCTTGCGCTGGGTAAACAGCAGAAAGCTGGGCCAATTGGTACTGTTAAGGGTTCAAGAGCCAATTCTACTATTGTCCCTGATGAATCTGTGAATCTGAGATTAGCAAAGATACTGGAGAAAGTCGCGGTTAATAGAGAGCTCGTAGTTGCCCTGGCCAACTCAAACGTGAAGGATATGTTGGAGGTCTGGTTCACCATAAAGAGAAGGGGTATACTAATTATTTGATTGTTGGTCTGGATGAAGATATTGCTAAGTTTGTGAGTCAAACAGTGTTCCTCTCTGCAAAAGAGATCCAGATTAGGGCGTTGACTGAGAAGGGGAGTCCAAAGACTAGTTCTAGAGAGAAGAACTATTGTATGTGGCAAAGTGGAAACCTAAATGAAGACACTTTCCCTTCTCTTGTTTGGTGATGCTTATCAAAGAAATTCAGATCAGAAGGCCGGTGCCATCTTGGCGTTGTTCAATTGCAATGTTCGCAAGCAAGGACTCCACGGTATGAAAAATCTTGAGATTTGTCCATCTTGCTGTTTTCTTCTTCTAGAGAAGCATAGGCCTGGGACAGAACCTGTGAACTATAATTCAATAGTATGATCTATGCATGCTTGATATTAACACCTACTGCTTATATGATGACGCATGTACTATCAAATTATGGTGCACTTACTGTTCTGATGCAAAACTATCTAAAATAGAACTTAGCCTAATATGTTGTGTTTTCTTGTTCAAATCAACATAATGAATTTAAATTTAAACCCTAAAAACTACATAATGCCGTGACCTCCCTAGATGGCGTGACTGCACATAGCCGAATTAAAATCACTAAATGTCATGACTATTATTTTATATGAGATAGAACTAAATATGAATCAATTCTATTATGCAATGAAAATTTAGATGCAACTTAAATGAGACATTAATCTAATCTTTCATCACCTGTAAGTGAAATTGATTCCAACAACAGATTGACCGAAATTTATGTATCGAATCTAAAATATGCATAACCTGATCTATCTTGCATGCTTCAAATCAAACATGCATAAACTAAGACACTAACCTAATTATCATACCCAAAATGCTACATGATTAATGCTAATGGTTAAAGTTGAAATCTTGATTATAACTACTCACTTATATGCAGGAAAGGTTATCTAGAGCTTTCTATCATACAAATTACTATCAAGAAAAATCAAGATGCATCAAGAACACATGGTAACATGCAAGAACCCTTAAGATTCATCAAGAACGTGCAAGAATGCTCAAGATCTATGCAAGACATGTAAGAACTTTCAAGAATCACGCGAAGACATGTAAAACCATTCAAAACTGGCCATGAATGCGCAAGAACACCAAGATTCGACATTATCATATAATGGTGATGCTGATCTAGCATGAATAAAGCGAATCTTGAAAGTGATAATGCGATTTTGAACATAGAGGTCCACTCATGATAACAAATAGAAAAAACGCGTGACTATAAAACTCATGTCATCTCTTAACTAGATTTACATGAAAGTCAATATTTCTATGACCTGAACATCTAGATAGGCAGATTGCAATGTGAGGATTTGTGAAAATTAGATTGGTACGATATAGATCGTACCAATCTATAAATTTTGTACACGTAGGATCAAAACGGTATGAAGATCCCAACAAATGATGGTCCTGCTCAAGACCCATATTGTTTCTTAAATTCTAAATGGTAGGATCATTCTAACCATCAGCAGATTTAAAAGAATCTTTTTTCATCCTTCACTTAGGACCTAAATTATTTATGCCTTGACAAAGATGCCAGACGTTACATGTAAATACCAGCGGGGAAAATATTGTGAAAGCACCATCTGTGCTGACAATAAAGTAGCGAATAAGAGTTAGTTTTGTTTTGCTAGTAAGCCCATACCTCTCCACATGATCTTAGGTCATCTAACGAAATTCCATAACTTTCATTCTGTTTAGCATAGAATTGATTCTGTTTCTGGTTTCGCTCCTGAGTAACGACCTTGACCAAATGGTACTTCGGTGAGTTGCAAATCTGATAATGGAAACTTTTGAAATGTTCCTCGTCATTCCTTTATTGATTATCAGCATTTCTTTTTCCAGCTCCCTTTGTTTATGTCAAGACTGATGCCACTCATGGGCACCATTGATCGTCTACTTCATCATCCTCTTTCAGTATGGACATACACAGCACCAAAAAAATGGATGAGGGGAAAGGGACGAGGAATTATTCAATTTGGTTTCTGTTACAATTATGCAAGGGCAAATTGTTAAGGAACTACATGGAAGTTTTACTTTTGTTTGAAGAATTTCTACTGTAGCTATGTACTGATTGTTGTTGTGATCAATTAAGACGGAAAGGTCTAATTATCTGATATTTACTCATTGCAGGTTAAAAATGGTAGTTGACCACGAATTCTACAGAATCAGATGGTTGATTCCCTTGCCTCACCTTTTTAGGGTTATTGTAAGGAGATTGATCGGTTGGCACGTGTTACCTCCAATGTGTGTGTACCTGACAGTTGCATTATCTATATTTATTAAGAGGGGACTAAATACCTCCACACAGACTACCGTATTTTTCTTTGCCCAAAAACAATATCCTCATCATATGGAAGGGAAGTTGCAAAAGACCCAGCAAACTCACCAACAGCAATAACGTTGAGGTTTCGATCCAAAAATAATGTCACACTCAATGCAATGAAGAATGGGCGAATGAAATCTATGGTTGTCTATGTGTGGAGGTATGTGGTCTTCATTGATAATGCAACTGTCAGCTATGCTCGTTGGAGGTAATACATGCCACTCAATCAATCTCCTTATCATGACCTTAAAAAGTGAGGCAGGGATTAACCATCTCATTTGGAAAAATTCCTGGTGATTTCCATTACCAAAAAAAGGTTGGTTGGAGTCTTTACCAACAACATATTATTTGGTACTATAAATACTTCAGTAGCGTTGGGTAGGGGTTTCCACTAGTCTCTGCAGCATATCTAATATGAACATGAGGCTGTGCGAAGTGGAGAACTCGAACACTGTTCATCTAACCTAGTAACCACAACGAGCTGTAGTTTCGTTGTGGAGGCTGACAATCTTAATTGCATGCCCACACTCCTTGTCATATCTTACGGTAGTAGTTGACTATTGCAGCTTATGGAACATTTAGCATTGCAGAAGTGTTTGCGACTAATTCTCTTCTGGTAAGTCTCTGAACTCCATTGTGGTCTTTCCCACTTTTTAGGTTTATCTTTTCTCTAAGGTCACAGCATAGTGTTGGCCTTTTTCATAAAAATATCCTATCTTGGATTTTGTTTGAAATTAATTATGATATACTACTGAATTATAGTCTAAAATGTGGAGATGCAGTGAAGTTTCGCTGCTGTTTATGTCAAAGATCTCACCTGGACTTGTTATCTACCTCCATGCTCTCTAAGGTTTATCAGTAAACCTTCTGCAGACAATTGATTTTCTCATTTCAAGGGCTTATTCTAAATGGCAAACCCATTTGTCAAGATGCAAGAGCTTAGTAGCATGAAAGCTTCTTCTGAGATTTTTCCCCGCTATAGCATGTTCTTTCAGGCGTAACCATGATATGGTGTCATGAGGATGTCCAGAAGAAGTTTGGCCTACTTTGACCCTTGAAATATGCTAGATGGACCAAGTTCGTTGTTTTTTAACCTTTCCTTTAGCATTATCCTTGCTGCAGTCAAGCAAGACTGCCTTTTATCTGTTCCCATTCTTTTATCTGTTTCCTTTTAATGCAAGCATCTGCTTTTTGGCCTTATCTATTGGATGACTAAGATCTGAGAAAGCTATTGCTTCTATTGTTAGGTTTTGAGCTTACCACCTCATAAGTTCGCATTTCTGGTCTGGTTACAATATTCATCGGGAAAGTTTGACTTTCTCATATACACAATGGAAAACCTGTGGCTAAATCATACTTTTTTGTTTGGTGGATTCAAGCACTTTCTGATCTCATACATCAGACAACTTTCTCTTTGGTACATTATATCTAGCCATACATTGAACATTTACATTTTGTCTCAGAAGATAAAACCATTTGTGGTTATCTATCTAAATGAGGTTGATTAGAGTTCACGTTATGTATCCTGAAATATGTAATGTCCCAATCAAGCCATTTGAGTGCTTCTTGCTTTCTACAGGGTGCCAGGCATTCATACAAGATTAGCTACATCCTTTCTTGTTCAAGCATCGAAGAAGACTGGATCGAATAGTTGGATTGATATATGGTGAATTGGTAAGTGTTATACTTTTAGTGGCATTGTGGGAGGATATGAATGCTCAGATGGGAATTCTTACTCTAATGTTGTTGAGGCCCCATGCGGATGGTGGGTAGGAGATTGGGCTGCCCTGCCTACAGAACTGGGTTGGCGAAAGAAGGAGAAGGGGGGGGGGGGGGGGGGGGGGGGGGGGGGGGGGGGGGCGCCTTAGTGCCCACTTAATTGCTTATTGAGGTTCTTTATGATCCACTAATTAATGGTTTATCAGAGGGAAATTAGGATATTCTAGCAGTGAACCAAATCCTCTCAAACCTCATGTATGTCTCATGCACCAGACATCCTATATTGAGGAGAAATAGGAGGCTGAGAGTCATTTTGAAACATTTTAATCACGGTAATTCTTTTTAATAAGGGAATGATGTTAATATGCGTGATTCTGACACTAGTCTATAGCTATCCTGTCATTGTCTCACGAAGATAGACTTCTAACAGTTCCTTCAAGTTTGTTTTCCACTCTATCCTGCCATGCTCATTTTCTAATACGTGTCACCCTCAAGCTTCTGAATCTGCAGCTGATGGGTTTCGAGAGCAGAAATTGCTGCTAGAGAAATTTGTTGATAATAATTTTATATCTATTGGAAATTGGTTGAAACTCTGTTTCCATTTCGCTGGCTCATTCTGTAATATGGACTTGGATTAATATTAGAATAACCATGTGACGCAATTGCACATCTTTGATGGATTTTTGAACTTGCAGAACAAATTCGTGCAGCGTAATTTCTCTTTGCAAGAAGAATTATTACAGGGACTTTGGTATCGGGTTTATACTTATGCCAACTTGGACTATGGATTTCTCTCTGTTATTACTGATGAGCCTAGACTTGGGCTGATGAGCATTACATAGTGCGAGGATCTATCAAAATTGTCCTGATCTGAGTTTTACACTATTGCTATTCATATACTGCAAATTAATATGGGGTTCGAATGTTAATCCTGGTTTATTCTTCATGGTGTCTTATACGGGTTTCCTTTCTCTGGCCTTTGGATCAGCTAACGAGATCCCGAGGGACAGTGCTTGTACCACCAGAAGGGCAAGATAACGCCGCCATTGAAGGCCCAGGGAGCCAAAATCAAAGTGCGAACCAGGACATGAAGATTGGTGTTTCTTTTTCCACATCATGCCGATACTTCGCTTGCCTGATATTTATCATGAAGTAATAGGGTTTGACATTTCAGAGGTTAACAATGAAGAGGGCCCACTTGCGCAACTGCAAGTTGCAAACTCTGAATTGGGATATGAGCTTTGACTAACGTAGTCCACCGGACATTTAGTGGGTTTAGGCCGGAAACCAAGATCTTTGGCTACATAATCTGGGCATAGGAAGTTTAGCTTCAGGAGCACTTTCAGGATATCGTACGTACTATTGTCCACACTTTGTAAATATGGATGTTTACTATAGAGAAGGGCATGTCGCATGATTTTGCGACTTCCACAGAAGTTTAGCTCTAAAGTATTCTATCAAGCTCCCGTATTGGCTCTTCAAGTAACTAGCTACCCTATATTCAGGGTCAACTATTTAAAACATGGATCTTTTGAAGTTCCAACGCAGTAGAAAACAGTCCAGCTCAGTTTGTTAATGTGAAAAAGGAGAGACAAATACAGTTTTTTATCTTTACCTTGACTAAAACAAGCGATGAAATTAACAGCTGTTGAAGGCCACGTCTGTGCACGGTTGTAGCCCATGACACCATTATACATAAGTAATTCCATATCCGGATCGTTGACATTTCTCCGGCCCAAAGGAAATTATTGGTTTCATATGCCAACTTGTCACCGGCCATTTAAAGTATTGCTGGGAAATTTGTCAGCGGCCATTTAAAGTATTCATCCTCTTCTCCTCTCGCTAATCCATCGAGATTCACCAATGGACTACTCTACTTCTGCTCTGGCGCTGGAGAGGATCCGAGGATGAAAAAGGAGAGACGGGTCTTCGAAAGAAAGGGTCTACGAAAAACTTCATCGAAGCCCTTCATGAAATCATCTCACCATGTACATTTCGAATAAATTTAGAGACTTTCGGTAACTTTTGGAATGTCGGGTCTTTGATGTGATATGGGCTGCGCTTCGTTCAGTGAAACATCGCACGATTCCAACGTACGAAATGCGGGCCCCAGTGTTCGCACCGAGCTGAATTGCTGTAAGAAGATTCCGCAGGCATGCTGTGCGTGTACCGGGGGTCGAATTTGTCATTTGGCCGTCTACCTGCTCCGCCTTCGTTTACTTCCCGAACCGGGACGCATAAAATAAAGAGAAAAGGCAGAAGAGACAGACCGGGGAGGGATCAGACTCGGTCTTTTCTTTTCTTTTTGTTTTTGGGGCGTCATCGAGAGTCTTCTCTCTTTGCTGCGACTGGCGTTTGTGGACTTTTCTTGCATCCGAAGCGTTCGGTGAGTACCCAAGCTCGGTCGCGCTCCCGGAAATAGAAAGAAGCAAGAGAGCTCTTACGATTCACACAATAAACCCTTCGAATCCAGTAGGTGATACTTGGGTCGAATCGGTTGTGTATTTTCTTGAACTGGGTAACACACGTCTCTCTCGTCTGACCCCCCAATTTCATTGCACTCGTCTCGCGTCCTGAGCTTTGAATCTTTAATATTCAGTCGCGAGAGAGAGAGAGAGAGAGAGAGAGAGATGAGTGGTAGAAGAGACGGACCCTTGATGCGAAGCGGCGGCTCCTCCCACTCGTTTTGGAAATCAAGAATAGCCGCCGCCATTGCCGTCGGCGTTGCTATCGGCTGTGTCTTCGCTTTCTTGTTCCCCGATGGGTTCTTCTCCGTCGCTGGCCCTCCTCTTCAGAATCGCCGTCTCGTCAATTCTCAGGTTCTTTTTTTTTTTTCCTTTTTTCTGGCTTAGCTTAATTTCTTTTTATTCTATTTTCCCTTGAGCTGCAATCTCTGCGAATCTCGCTTGTCTAGTTGCTCTGAATTTCTTTGGGCTGATTAGCTTCCTGGAAGATCGTGATGGTAGGTTGAAGGTGACTCTTTTATTTGATGTCATGGCAATGTGAGGACAGGACGATGAGGAGAACAAAAAATGTGGAGATCTTTCATTTTGTGCCCCTCGTTTTTATAGAAACTTGAATTTCTCGTGGTTCTTTAATGTTGGATAATTTTGCAATCTGGATTTTGACTTTTGAAGGTTGTGACTTCTTGTTTGAAGATTCCTGTGTTCTGATGTTACTGTGATTTTGCATGAGGTTTAGGTTAGGATTGCTTGAGTTAAGACATTAGTCGAGGTTTACTTCATAAAAGAACTGAACATGTACATGGGTTGCTTTTACACGAAGAGTAAATGGACTTTCTTGGAAGAAATGAAAATTCTGGGCTTGTTTTTTATCTGATGGGAAACAAATTCTGCTTCAACATGCATGTCCGTCACCCTCTCACTACATGGGTTATTCTTCATTGGCTGCAGACATATAAGTCAAAATAGTTCCTTGTTATATTACATCATTTGTTTTCGGATTGAAATATGTGAATGAGGGCCTGAGAGGTGTGAGCGAGAAATGAGTCTTGAATGGAAAAGTAGTTCATAAATTTGATGGAATGATGGGCAATAACTTGTTTTTTGTGTTATCCTGCAAATGCCTAGGGAGAGTCCTCTTCCAGCTCTTGTGAATCATCTGAGCGAGTGAACATGTTGAAGTCAGAGTACGTGGCTGTTTCACAGAAAAATGCTGAGCTAAAAAAGGAAGTTAGGGAGTTGATGGAAAAGTTTAAGTTAGCTGAACAGGGGAAAGATCAGGCTCAGAAGCAAGTTCTTGCGCTGGGTAAACAACAGAAAGCCGGGCCATTTGGTACTGTTAGGGGATCAAGTACCAATCCCACTGTTGTCCCTGATGATTCTGTGAATCTAAGATTAGCAAAGATATTGGAGAAAGTCGCAGTTAATAGAGAGCTCATAGTTGCCCTGGCCAACTCAAATGTGAAGGAAATGTTGGAGGTTTGGTTCACCAACATAAAGAGAGTGGGTGTACTTAATTATTTGGTGGTTGCTCTGGATGAAGATATTGCTAAGTTCTGTGAGGCAAACAGTGTTCCTGTATACAAAAGAGATCCAGATAAAGACGTTGATTCTGTAGGAAGGACAGGAGGGAATCATGCTGTTTCAGGATTGAAATTCCGCATTTTGAGGGAATTTTTGCAGTTGGGATATAGTGTTCTTCTCTCTGATGTCGACATAGTCTACTTGCAAAACCCATTCAACCATCTTTATCGGGATTCAGATGTGGAGTCCATGACAGATGGTCATGACAACAGGACTGCTTACGGGTTCAATGATGTCTTTGACGAGCCTGGAATGGGTTGGGCCAGATACGCTCATACGATGCGCATCTGGGTTTATAATTCTGGCTTCTTCTTTATCAGACCCACAATCCCTTCAATTGAGCTCCTTGATCGTGTAGCTGCTAGGCTTTCTCGGGAAAATGCCTGGGACCAGGCGGTTTTCAATGAGGAACTCTTTTTTCCTTCACATAATGGGTATGATGGTCTCCATGCTGCCAGGAGGACAATGGACTTCTATCTCTTTATGAATAGTAAGGTCCTCTTTAAAACTGTCAGAAAAGATGCCTCCCTCAGCAAAATTAAGCCCGTGATTGTTCATGTAAACTACCATCCCGACAAGCTTCCGCGCATGAAAGCGGTTGTTGAATACTATGTTAATGGTAAAGAAGATGCTCTAAAACCCTTCCCTGATGGTTCAAATTGGTAAGATGTCGTTCTGGTATTTAAAGATGCTTCTTAGCACCCATTGTCTTCTTAGCTGAAACTTGACTTGCTGAGAATCGACGGAGTATTATTTGGATCTGAAAGCTTTTCCTGTTGGCCTCATTAGTTTCCCTCCATTTTTTTACTCTTGAGAATATTACAATTTTTCACAGGCTGTATCTTCAAGTAGCCTAGAAACTGCTGTTTTGTGTAGTATGGATCTGTGGGTATTCTTTATAATCATCTGAATGTATAAAAAGTCTTCTTTCCTCTGTGAGCTGTCGGTAAACTTTTCAGGTCATACCTACTGATCGGGAGTCCTTTTCTTTTGTTTCTGAGTCTCTTTTATTCTAGTAGTAAATCAAACTGTACTTGTAGTCTGCACAGCCTCAGTCTAGATTTTCTGATGTAGATGATAGTACTACCCAGGAAATCGTTTGATTGAGAAAACGAGCACTGAAAAATGACGAGGTGGGATGAAATGCCGTGAACTCTTAAACCTTAACTGTGTCTATTTAGTTTCGCCCAGCCCTGCTCCTTCTCTGATGGCCTTGTTCTTTCTTGGATATTGTCCTGTTCTTGATGAATCTTGACCCGAGACCAGGTTCGTCAAACCCGATCCAGACCCAACCCATGGAGTGTCGGAGTCATCCGGTGGGAGAAGAGGAGAGAGAGGCCTTTCAATCTTTCGAATTAACCCGCTGCTTCTCTTCGTCTCTTTATCTGCGCTCAAAACCCCTCTCGGCAAGCCAAGCGAGAGATCGTCCTAGCAGCACCCATCGGAAAAATCAGAGGACCCACCGTCACCACCGTTGTCAAATGCGCTGCCGGAGCCTCTCGAATAGAGGGCCTGACCGGAGTGGTGTGTCTGTCGAATGAAGGGCTCATGCATTTAATGTCGCAGAAGAGGCTCGAGCTCTCGCCGACCCCCAAGGGCTTGCCAGAGGATGCAGAGGCCACTCTCGCCAGGGCGATTCACAACGTTTTCCAATCCCGGTCGCCGTTAAACTCCCTCAAGGAGTTATCGCAAGTGAAGTGAGTTTTCTCACTCCTCTCGGAGTGTCTCGAATCGTTCTGGCTTAATTGGTCTTCGGGATAGACTTCCCTCGCCAAAGCATCCTGGGCATTGGAGAACACATGGTAACATGGAAGAACCCTCAAGATTCATCAAGAACGGGCAAGGACGCTGAAGATCTATTCAAGACATATAAGAACTTTCAAGAATCACGCGAAGACATGTAAAACCATTCAAAACTGGCCATCAATGCGCAAGAACACCAAGATTCGACATTATCATATAATGGCGATGCTGATCTAGCATAAATAAAGCCAATCTTGAAAGTGATAATGCGATTTTGAACATAAAGATCCACTCGTGATAACAAATAGAAAAAAGGCGTGACTATAAAGCTCATATCATCTCTTAACTAGATATACAAGAAAGCCAATATTTCTATGACCTGAACATCTGGTTGGGCAGATTGAAATGTTAGGATTTGTGAAAATTAGATTGGTAAGATCTATAGGATCGTATCAATCTATAATTTTTGTTCGCTTAGGATCAACAACGTAGGAAGATCCCAACAAATGAAGGTCCTGCTTAAGACCCAGATTGTTTCTTAAGTTCTAAACGGTAGGATCTCTCTAACCATGATTAGACCAATCACCAGATTTAAAAGGATCTTTTTTCATCCGTCACTTAGGACCTAAAGTATTAATGCCTTGACAAAGATGCCAGATGTTACATGTAAATACCAGCGGGGAAACTAATTCGAAAGCACTGTATTTGATGACAATACGGTACCAAATAAGAGTTGCAGTTTCGTTCTGGCAATAAGCCCATAATTCTTCGATGATCTTAGGTCGTCTAACGAAATTCCGTATCTTTCATTCAGTTTAGCATAGAATTAACTCTGTTTCTGGTTTCACTCCTGACTTACGACCTTGACCAAATGGTACTTTGGTGAGTTGCAAACTTGGTAATGGAAACTTTTGAAATGTTCCTCGTCATTCCTTCATTGATTTTCGGTATCTCCTTTTTCGGCTCCCTTTATTTATGTCACGACTGATGCCACTCATCGGCACAATTGATCGTCTACTTTATTGTCCTCTTTCTGAACAGAGATACACAGCACCAGGAAAATGGATGAGAGGAAAGGGAACCGTAATTATTCAATTTGGTTGCCGTTACAATTATGCAAGGGCAAGTTGTTAAGGAAATACATGGAAGTTTTACTTTTGTTTGAAGAATTTCTACTTTAGCTATGTACTGATTGTTGTCGTGATTAATTAAGACAGAAAGGTCTAATTATCTGATATTTACTCAATGCAGGATAGAAATGGTAGTCGACTGTGAATTCCTCAGAATCAGTGTTGATTCCCTTGCCTCACCTTTTTAAGGATATCATAAAGAGATTGATTGGTTGGGACGTTTTACCTCCAATGTGTGTACTAACAGTTGCATACCAATATTAATGAAGAGGGACTAATTACCTCTACACGTAGACAACCATGATTTCATTTGGCCCAAAAATCGTATCCTCAGAAAGGGATCTGCAAAAGACCCAGCAAACTCACCAGCAGCAATAACCTTGAGCTTTGGTCCAAGAATAATGTCACACTCACTAAGACATGATACAATGTAGAATGGCCGAATGAATTCTATGGTTGTCCATGTGTCAAGGTATGTACTCTTCTTCTTAATATATATTGATAATGCAGCTGTCGGGTACACTTTTTGGGATAATACGTGCCAATGAATCAATCTCCTTATGATAACCTCAAAATGGTGAGACAAGGGATCAATCATCTCATTTTGAAGAGTTACTGGTGATTTCCATCACCAGAAAAAGGTTGGTTGGGGTCTCTGCCAACAATGTATTATGTGGTACTAGAAATACTTCAGTAGTGTGGTCATAAAGATAAGCATGGGTGGGTAGAGGGTTCTACTAGTCTCTGCAGCATATCTAACATGAACATGAGGCTGTGCGAAGTTGAGAACTTGAACACTGTCCATCTAACCTAGTAGCCATGACGAGGTGTGGTTTCGTTGTGGAGGCTGAGAATCTTAATTGCATGCCCACACTCCTTGTCATATCTTACGGTAGTAGTTGACTATTGCAGCTTATGGAACATTTAACGTTGCAGAAGCGTTTGCCACAAATTCTCTTTTGGTGAGTCTCTGAACTCCATTGTGGTCTTTCCCAGTTTTTAGGTTTTTCTCTAAGGTCATAGCAGAGTGTTGGCGTTTTTCACAAAAATATCCTATCTCGGGTTTTGTTTGAGATTAGTTGTGATATACTATTGAAATATAGTCTAAAATGTGGAGATGCAATGAAGTTTCACTGCTGTTTATGTCAAAGATCTCACCTGAACTTGTTATTTAACATCATGCTCTCTAAGGTTTATTTGTAGACCCTTCTGCAGAGAATTGATTTTCTCGTGTCAAGGGCTTATGCTAGATGGCAAACCTATTTGTCAACAGTCACTTACAGTGACTTGGGTTGATGCGAATTACATAGTGCGAGGATCTATCGAAATTGTCCTGATCTGAGTTTTGCACTATTGCTATTCATATACTTCAAATTAATATTGGGTTCGCATCTTGATGCGGGTTTATCCTTCATGGTGTCTTGTACGGGTTTCCTTTATCTGGCCTTTGGATCAGCAAATGAGATTCTGAAGGGACAGTGCTCGTTTGATATTCCGCAGAGGTTAACAGGGAAGAGGGCCTACTTGCGCGACTGCAAGCTGCAAGCTCTGAATTGGGATATGAGCTTGATTAATCTAGTCCACTGGAAATTTAGTGGGTTTAGGCTGTAATCAAGATCTTTGGCTACATAATCTGGGCATAGGAAGTTTAGCTTCAGGAGCACTTCCAGGATATCATACTCACTATCGTCCACAATTTGTAAATATGGATGTTCACTGTAGTGAAGGGTATGTCGCACGATTTTGTGACTTCCACGGAGGTTTAGCTCCTAACCGTTCTACTGAGCTCCTGCATTGGCTCTTCAAGTAGCTAGCTACCCTATGTTCAGGGTCAACGATCCAAAACATGGATGTTTTGAAGTTCCAACACAGTAGAAAACATTTCAGCTAAGTTTTTGCAACGCAAGTTGTAGGGAGGCTAGCAGACCATTAGGTGTATTACGCGTGACGCCCTGGTGGGTCTGGTCACAATTGCGTCGCGCAGGGGTTTACGTGGCGGTTTACTAAAAGCGCTTCCTTCGGCATAAAAAAAAAAAAAATACAGTTTTTTTGTCTTTTCCCTGATAAAAACAAGCGATGAAATTAACAGCTGTTGAAGGCCATATCTGTGCACGGTCATAGCCCAGGACATCCTGGACTCGGATCCCAATCTTGTCAGCATACAAAAGTAATTCCATCTCCGGATAGTTGACTTTGCTCGGCCCAATTGGCTTCAGATGCTAAATCGTCATCATTGGCTGGGAAATTTGCCAGTTCCCATTTAAAGTATTTATCTTGTCCTCTCGCTAATTAATGGGCTGCTCCACCTCTGCTCTGTTGACTTTGCTTGGTCCAATTGGCTTCAGATGCCAAATCGTCATCAGTGACCGCAAAATTCGTCAATTCCCATTTAAAGTATTCATCCTATCCCCTCGCCAGTCCATGGGCTGCTCTACCCCTGCTCCGTTGGCTTTGCTCGGCCCGATTGGCTTCAGATGCCAAATTGTCACCATTGAATGCGAAATTTGTCAGTTCCCATTTAAGGTATTCATCCTGTTTTTTTTTTTTTTTCAGAAAAAAGGTATTCATCCTGTTCCCTCACTAATCCATGGGCTGCTCATACCTTTGCTCTATTGACTTTCCTCGGCCCGATTGACTTAAGATGTCAAGGTGTTCATGACAATCATTCTATTTCTATTCCAGAAATATTTTTATATTCCAGACTTATTTCTGGAATAGAAATTTGTTTAGTGATGTAAATTCATTTTTCTATTTCTGGAACAAATTTTTAGTCTAGAAATAGGTTTGAAATAGAAATGAAAAGAAAAAATATTTTACTTCTATAAACTCTTCTCATTGCTCGCCTTCTTTACTAGTTGATCACCCACTTGCCGTCCGTCACCTTTTGTCGCCGTTGGTTGCCAGTCGCAGCAGCCCACTTCCCACTCACCCGTCGCCAGCCTTTGCCACCGCCACCATCCATTGCTGTCTCGAGATAAAAAAAAATTTGTATCATTATCAAACAAAATTTTATTATGGAAACAAAAATTTTGTGTCATTATTAAATATGTATTTTTAATTAGAAACTCATCCAAGAATAGAAATAGAAAAATCTATTTTTCTTTCACAATAATTATTGTTAGCGTCCCAAATTGTCACCATTGGCTGGGAAATTTGTCAGTTACCATTTAAAATATTCATCCTCTCCTCTTGCTAATTATTGGACTTCTCAACTTCTGCTCTGGTATCAAAGAGAATCCGAGAATGAAAAGGGGGAGATGGATCTTTGAAAGGGTTGACGAAAACTTCATCGGAGCTATTCACGAAATCATCATCGCAACATGCCCGCTTCGAATAAATTTAGGGACTTTCGGTAACTTTTATATTGTCGGGTCTTTGATGGGATCTGGGCTGCGCTTCGTTCAATGAAACATTCGAACGATTCCAACGTACGAATTGCGGCCCCAGTTCGACCTTTTTTGGCCAGTCGAAATTCGAAGCTCCCGAGTGCTGGCACAGCCTCAGCACGGAGAGAGAGAGAGAGAGAGAGTTTGTGCAAAATTAAATTCCACAACCATTTATTTTACTATTTAATAGAAATTGACAACCGATTTAATATGAAAGAACAACAATCCGTGTACTTGGCCGTCATCCGTCAATTTTGGTTTAGTTTACGTCCATCTCATGCCATCTTAACCATTGGGGGTGGGCGCTACGGCAGTGTCCACGGAAGGGAAATGACGAGGATGGAAAATAGGAAGAAGGACGAGGATGAGATTGGGGAATTTTCCAACCAAATTGTTGTCGTCTGGTCGAGTTGCCAAAGGTGCGAAGGAGTGGAACATGATGAGAGATCCTGCAAAGCTACCAGTGAAGTTGAGGATCAAAGTGACCTTTCTTCTGTAAGCACTGAAGATTTGGATTGTCCTAATTGTGTAGTCCTTAAAACTTATGTGGAATTGTAACGTGGTTCATGTGAAGAGGGATAGAATTCTGACGATTACTTGCAAGAACAGGTACAGGAAGTGAGACCGGATGTGCTTGAAATCCTAGAAGGGATCTTGCGGGAAGAGGCAGAGCAAGGGGTACAACTTCAAGTTCAAGAAACAGCAAAGCTTCAAGGTCGGGTAGGGACGCAGCTTCTACTTCAGGAAAGGGCCAGCCGTCAAATTCAGGAAGGAGCATACTTTACTTTCATGAAGCAGCGCAACTTTGAGTTCGGGAAGGTGGGCAGAGGTTCGACTTCAGGAAAGGGAAGCAACTAAAATGGGCGCAAGTTTAAGATCAGGGACGGACAAAGGTTCAAGCTCGGCCAAAACAGTAAGGTAAACTCGAGCAAGCATGTAGCAAGCAGAAGATCTAAGATCTAAGTTAATACAACATATTAAGTAAATATGAACGTTCTTCAGAATCCGATTTGATTGCAACAGGCAATGCAAAGTTACATACTCTCCTTTCCGAAGGAGTCTCGAGACCAATGTGTCAAGGTAAAATTCTATTTTCCTGCATTTTTTCTTAAGGAGACTCAAAACTAACAAGTGGTTATCTGGAACACGGATCAGTTGCCTCCTTCCATGAGCCAATCTACTTGTCTTCAAGAAAGGGGAAGCTGACACGTGTCTTCGGAGTTTTCATTCTGAGGTTGAAGTGGTGAGTCTCGTGACCTCTTTTGTGGTGAGCCTAGCCTTGTGGATCTAGATCGAAAATTTTTGTACATGGACCGTTTTACTAACTGTTCATTATTTCTTCAATTCCTTTTTTTTTCCAACGAAAACGCATGTATAAAAATAGAGGACTATCACCAGCTCTTGAATTCCATTTCTTGGTCACCTCCAATCAAATTTAGTTTCTTGATCCAAAAGCATAATCTCTTCAATTTATGATCCTACAAGTACTAAAATTAAGTTTTATTAAATGGAACATCAAATCCAATATAAAAACTTTTGATAAAAATTTATATTAGATAATATTATTACCAAAATAATATGTGCATCGGAAACTTAGTAAAAGGACGTGCGTTATATGAATAAATCTTGTCAAACCCCACCTCGTAAACATATTTATGGCGAAGTCATAGGCATCTTGCTTACTCTTGAACAGCACGACCACTACACTTTAACATGACCTAGAAATTTGAAAAGGTCGATCAGCCCAATTGAGTTACATTGCCAAAATATATCAGTATAAAAATAAATGACCATCACCAGCTCTTGAATTCCATTTCTTGGTCACCTCCAATCAAATTTAGTTTCTTGATCCAAAAGCATAATCTCTTCAATTTATGATCCTACAAGTACTAAAATTAAGTTTTATTAAATGGAACATCAAATCCAATATAAAAACTTTTGATAAAAATTTATATTAGATAATATTATTACCAAAATAATATGTGCATCGGAAACTTAGTAAAAGGACGTGCGTTATATGAATAAATCTTGTCAAACCCCACCTCGTAAACATATTTATGGCAGAAGTCATAGGCATCTTGCTTACTCTTGAACAGCACGACCACTACACTTTAACATGACCTAGAAATTTGAAAAGGTCAGATCAGCCCAATTGAGTTACATTGCCAAAATATATCAGTATAAAAATAAATGACCATCACCAGCTCTTGAATTCCATTTCTTGGTCACCTCCAATCAAATTTAGTTTCTTGATCCAAAAGCATAATCTCTTCAATTTATGATCCTACAAGTACTAAAATTAAGTTTTATTAAATGGAACATCAAATCCAATATAAAAACTTTTGATAAAAATTTATATTAGATAATATTATTACCAAAATAATATGTGCATCGGAAACTTAGTAAAAGGACGTGCGTTATATGAATAAATCTTGTCAAACCCCACCTTGTAAACGTATTTATGGCACAAGTCATAGGCATCTTGCTTACTCTTGAACATCACGACCACTACACTTTAACATGACCTAGAAATTTGAAAAGGTCAGATCAGCCCAATTGAGTTACATTGCCAAAATATATCAGTATAAAAATAGAGGACCATCACCAGCTCTTGAATTCCATTTCTTGGTCACCTCCAATCAAATTTAGTTTCTTGATCCAAAAGCATAATCTCTTCAATTTATGATCCTACAAGTACTAAAATTAAGTTTTATTAAATGGAACATCAAATCCAATATAAAAACTTTTGATAAAAATTTATATTAGATAATATTATTACCAAAATAATATGTGTATCGGAAACTTAGTAAAAGGACGTGCGTTATATGAATAAATCTTGTCAAACCCCACCTCGTAAACGTATTTATGGCACAAATCTTAGGCATCTTGCTTACTCAGCACGACCACTACACTTTAACATGACCTAGAAATTTGAAAAGGTCATATCAGCCCAATTGAGTTACATTGCCAAAATATATCAGTGAAAAATGAGAGACAAATCAAGAACTTATACTGGTACATGCTCATCCAAATGAATGGAAATCTACTTTAGTTTATTGACTCGTTTCCTTGGTTATTAAGATATTGGGCCACCAGAGAAAGTTTAAAACATAAGGCCTAAAAAATTCATTAAAGCCCACATGCTTGTCCCGAGCGACATCCGCATGAGCGCTTAACTGTCTCTTCACTAATCCAAGGTAAGTTTTAGCTGTTGTGAGATGCAGGATTGATAATTTTTTAGAATCTAGCTCCCCTACAAGCTCGGCCCCGATAGTCAACTCCTTGTGAATCAAACATCAACATCCTCACCAGGAACCATCTTTTTGTTGACATTTGAAAATTCTTTGAATTTGTTGACCGAGTCACCAGCCCAAAAAAATAATATGACATGATTTATTCATGTGTGGGCACAAATGAATGTGGTTTTGATCGGTGGACATCATGCGTACTGGCATGCTGACCGGTGAAAATATATACTTTCAAAAGTAATGTATATACTGATTTGTACACTACTTGTGGCTTGATATGGGATGTATAATCTTCTATAATGCGTGGAATTCATCTTTTAGCCTAAAGCCAGGGTGTGTTATTGTTAACAATACTGAGCGTGTTTAAAAGTTATGTCTATGCTAATTTCTACACAGTTTGCGGCTCAGTTTCCAGATCCAACATTGATTGTGTGTGCTTATAAGCATGAAAATTAATTTCATAAGGTCTCGGAGTCGATGAATTGATGCTATTTCGTCTACTGGCATGCTTCGTCTGTGGCTAAAAGGTAAAGAGAGCCACCGGCACTTATTATTGAAAACTGGATCAAATGAATTGGTCTGGCCGATCAGCTGGCCCAATAGATATGTCCATGCTCTTCGAGGTCTGGCCTGCACATGAATTACTGTCGGGCCGGGTCCATTTAAAAGACAATTTCAATTCGGGTTGGCCAGGCACAAGCACTCTCTTTGGCCCAATAGGCAAAATGAGCGACGCAGCGGAAACGTGGGTAACATAAATCGCAATTCCAACTCGTGTAAGGGCACGACATGGCTAAAGCGCATATAGAAATAAACTCTTCACATTGTTATCGAAGTTTAATACGGCTTTGAAACTTTGTTTCTTCCCTAGACCAAACCAGAAGAAACCTCTCTTATTTTTCTGAGAAAGATTCTCGCACTACATGACCATCATAGGGTGCCCATCAATATCGAGGGAGTTTTGAACTCATCATTGGGTGTGAAACTAATTGGAACCCGTATATTATCGTGCTCAACTAATCATGAAATGAATCGTAATTCACTTATATTACTTAATGTACAGTATAAATATTTATACAACTTATTGCTTAATAGAAAAGAGAAAGAAAAGATCTATCCAATATCTCTAGCAAGTTATAAGAGATACACCAAATATTAGAAAAATAGAATGTAAATGTTTAACAAATCTTCCGTAATACTCCCCCTCAAGTTGGCGCATGGAGGTCACAAATGCCCAATTTGCTAACGTGAAATGCAAATCGATCTCAATCCAATGCCTTGGTAAAAACATTTGCCAATTGAACTTTAGTGGGCACATACTCAGTTCTAATGGCACCTAACTATACATGATCGTGAACAAAGGGGCAATTAATCTTGATGTGCTTTGTTCGTTCATGAAATATTGGGTTCACCGCAATATATAAGGCAGCTTAATTGTCGCAATAAATATCCATTGGTTCTAGTGCAATACCCCGAGGGAGGCAAGTAAAGTGTGCAACCAAACTAATTCACTAGTGGCAGTTGCCATAGCGCAATATTTAGTTTCAGCAGAGGAACGGGAAACTATGGTCTATTTTTTGGTTCTCCATGACACAGGACAACCCTCGAGCATGACAAAGTAACTAGTAATTGATCATCGAGTGATTAGGCAACTTGCCCAATCAGAGTCGCAAAAGACAGTCAAGTTAAGTGAAGTCGGGACTGATAATAGAATCCCCTGTCTTGAGTTTTCTTAAGATATTGAAGAACTCGTATAGGTGCTTCCCAGTGCTACTCCTTAAGCTCTTGCATGAACTAGGAAAGTATGTGGACAAAATAACATAATTCAGGCTAAGTGATAGTGATGAAGTAAACGTCTCACTGATCAACGATAACGACTTCCGTCTATCATGTCTACTAGGAAGCGGACATTCACAGGTATCTTCAGATTTTCTATGTGCATCCCTTCATTTGGAAATGCAGCACCTAATAAATACCCTCTATGTGCGTCCCTTCATTTGGAAATGCAGCACCTAATAAATACCCTCTATGTGCGTCCCTTCATTTGGAAATGCAGCACCTAATAAACTGCCGTTTCCTCAAAACTACGAAATTACTTCATCAATGGAAGATTCTTATAGAGTAGGTTCTAATAAATTTAGCAATCAATTGTTTCCTTCATATAGACATTTATAATATCTTATAATGTTCAAAGTGAAGAAATATTTAGCAGCTTAAATAAGTGTAAATGTTTGATGGGATATGTTTATTGAAAATCTTAAAACTTATCATAAATGTGTGATTGAGTTCTAAAACTTATAAAAAAAAGTGTAAGTAAAGGACAACAGATGTTATGTTATGTTTTAAAGGAGATAGTCTGAGTTTGTAAGATCTCTCGAGTGTAATTGGAGTCTTTTTTACACTTGAGAATTGTGTGCTCTGAGTGATTGTAGTCTCCCCTTATTGGTTATGAAAAAACAACTCATCGATTTTTCTTCATGGAGTTGACACGCTTGGCCGAACTACATAAAACATTTATGTCAAGTTTATTTTCTGCTTTTATTTCTCGCAGTTTGTTTTTATTTATTTCCTGCTTCGGCCGTTTCGCATGACATTAGCTTTTAAAACGGATTTTCCTTTTTATTACATAAAACCAGCAAATCCCAGCACAGGTTTTCCATCTGACCGACACATGTCCCCTCCTATCAATAATTAGGAAAAAAGATTATTACCTAAATTCATTTGTAAATGAGGATATATGACGAAAATAAAATTAAATATTGGGATGATCTTGCTTTTCTTATGGCTGGACGTGAACTTGATGACATGTCAATCTATAATTCGTTGATTTGATAACAAATTCATAAACAATACTAATAGCCTCACTTACTCCATTTCTTGAGGGAGGACATTAAAAAAAAAAAAAAACTGTCGAATCCCTAAGCAGTAGGCACTGCCACTGCTAGTGTCGCGGTCCTTTACTGAATTGGCCGTTTTCTAAAGGTCTGTTTACCTAGAAAGAATGAAGAATTGTCTATCTTATGTGTAAGCAGAGGTCCAAGTGCTCAGCGATTTTAATTGTTTACCAACTTACGGATGGCTACCCTTGCAAGATTGACATCAGCTGGGTTAGCGTTTGCCAGAAAATCGTTCAACGGACTTACGGTTGCGAATTCGCAATGAAATTAATACAGAAGATATACCGTTAAAACCAACAGGAGAGTACTTTTTAGGTTGTGCCCCAATAAAATATCACCAATGTCGCAGAATTGGATAAATGACAGTGCTCCATAGTTTGCGTTATGGAGAGAGTGACGAGGTTCGGTGACCACTAGGTGTTTGTGAAAAGTCTTTGTTGAAGTATGGAGGTGAATACCAGTTTGACGGTCATCCTAAATAGTGCCCAACTACAGAATATGGAATGGCAAGATGCTTGATTTGCTTTATCGCAAGGAAATACACGGTCCCATAGAGAGTGATGAGGCTAAGCCTGATTACACAGATCAACAAGCATTGTTCTTCCTTAGTTTGCTTCCAGATAGTTATGGGATGGTGGTGATGACTCTCATCCCTTCAGCATCTAATGGAAAAGAGTTGGTGGACGCGGCAAAATCTAGCTTGCTTGAGTATGCGACTCGGTAGAAAAGCGTGGAACTCCATTCAACCTCAACTTCTTGTCTCAGGACATAGAGGAAGGATTAAATCTCGAGACTTCTGCAACGGTGATAGATCCAAGTCAAGAAAAGGCATAATTGTTGAAATTGTCGTAAGCCTGGCCACATGAAGAAAGAGTATCGATCCTCAAAAAGAAGAAAGTAAAGGAGTAATTGCCAAGCATGAGAAGAATGCCACTACCGAGGTAAGTTCCCAATATGACTTGTTTGGTTTGTCTACCTGTGACAATATTTGTGTTGATTTCTTTGTGAAGATGTGTAAATATGATGTCGCAGAAATTGTGGGGATTGGTGATGTATGCGTTCAAACTAGCTTGGGCAAGAAACTAATGCTCGCGCATGTGAGGCATATTCCAGACCCTCAGTTGAACTTGATTTCTACCAGAAAATTAGACAATGACGAATTGGAAAGTCGGTTTAAGGATGGGACTTCGAAGCTTGTCAATGGATCATCCATTATAGCAAGGAGGAGAAAAGAGTTGTGCTCTTTACCACACAGGAGCTAAGGTCTGCAAGGACCATATTCATGACACGGGAGAAGTGGTAACACCAGATCTATGGCACATGAGACTTGATCTTATGGAGGAGAAAGGCCTCCAAATTCTTGCAAAGAAGGAACTCATCTCAAATGTAGAAGGACAATTAGGAATGCTAGATGAAAGTTATAATCGATAGGGTAGATTACAAACAGAAAGAAAATTTACTATTTACGTAGGTAGATCACTCTTTTCTATGGAATAGTACAAGCTATAGGACCTATAAAAGTCACGAAGACGAACTGGAAATTACGTCTTTTAAAGAAAAGTTATGAAAGGATATTTAACTGGTAAATTACTAATAGTGAGGACAGCAGCGAATGTTAAAGGAAAGAGTTATGATGAACGAAGTAATTTGCTACCGAACAGGGAGGGAAACTTACCGTGGAAGTAGTTGACTATGTTTAGGGGAAAGTTAAGATTGATGGGAACACGGATTTTATGAGAAAATGAGGAAAATTACCATCACTTGGGGATAATTACGATGAGTGGAGAACTATAAAAAAAATTACCATAATTGGAAGATTGTTAAGATGTACAAAAAGAAATTAGGATCAACGAGGTAATTTACTATAGATAGGAGAACAAAACTTGCGAAGTCCACGAGAAGGTTATGTGGAAAGAATCATAATAGTCGATAACAAATTATGATGTATATATCGAAGTTGCTCTAAAGAAACAAACTTGCAGCAAACTTCAGCGACCATAAATATTTCATTGTTCGTACTCGATTAAATTAATCGACTTGTTTATTTATTTATTTATTTATTTATTTGACCTTAATAGGTGAAGACAAAGGGATACAGATTCATATATATAGCCTTGCTTGCGTATGTATCGGAGCTGCTTGCTATTTTTTCTTGATTTGGATAAACCCAGAACCAATTTATAGAAGCATGTCTATGGCAATTTGTCTCTACTGATTCTTAAGAAGTGACCTCTGTGTAAGTACATGCATGTGTGAGTATATGTGTGTGTGTGTGAATATGTGAATAGTACTGGTTATGGGATGTTGACATGTATTACTCATCAATGCTTATCAACAGATCATAGACTAATTTGATTCCTAATATGTGAATATTACTAGTTATGGGATGTTGACATGTATTCCTCACCAATCCTTATCAACAGATCATAGACTAATTTGATTCCCAGAATGAATATTACTAGTTATGGGATGTTGACATGTATTCCTCATCAATCCTTATCAACAAATCATAGATTTGATTCCCAGAATGATTGTATATCTTGGTTTTTTTTTTTTTTTTCTTTTGGTCGAAAGGAACCATATATTATATCAAACGGAAGTACAACCAAATGCTAAAGCTTCAGTAGATATGATATCCTGGAAAATAAAAGGAGGGAAAATAAGCCAGTTTCGAACCGGGCCGTGATCCCGGTGGGCTTTAGCAGCCCAGTCAGCTGCTAGGTTTGCTTCTCGACGAACATGCTGGAGAGAGAGATTAGGGCATCGAGAAGACACATCGCGAATAACCGCAAAGAGATGGCGCTCCGTCCATGGTGGCTGCTGTTGCTCCTGAAAGATCTCCACCAGCGACAGACAGTCAGACTCAACCACGATTCGTGCAAGATGAAGCCCCTGCTGGATCAGATGTTGGATGGCCAATATGAGAGCGTAGATCTTAGCTTGGAAGGCCGAAAGGGCTGGAACAGTTCTAGTAAACACATCGGTAAGAACTCCGTTGAAATCTCTGTAAATACACACTACTGATCCTTCCTCATTCCCTGATTGAAAAGCCCCATCAATATTACATTTGAGGCAGCCTTTTTCGGGCGGTTTCCATCTGCAATCTGGACTGACCAGTGTGTGTTGAATCCGCTGTACAGAGGGGTGTAAAAGCATCATTATGCGAGTCTGGGCTAGGGCGTTTTCCACGGCTTGGAGAGGATCCGGGTGTTGCTGCCTAAAGACTGCATTGTTTCTCTGTTGCCAGATCTCCCACAGCAAACTGGCGAGCACGTCGAAATCAGGGGACGCCTTGGGGAGAATAGCTCGGGCTGCAACCCACGCATCAAAACGGCGTGCCGAGGTAGGTGAAATCGAAACCCTAACTTTATAATGATTCCAGATGTTTCGTGTCCAAGGGCAGAAGAAGAAAAGGTGTTCTATCGTTTCTGGAATTTGTAGGTTGCAAAGGGTACAGTAGGGGTTAGGGGAAATATGTCTTTGATAGAGATTGGCTTTAGTAGCAATGGCATTTTTACAGGCTAACCACAGAAAAACACGAATCGTAGGAGCAGTTCGCATATGCCAAATTTTCCTCCATAACTGAATAGGGTTCTGATAAGAGGATGAAGCGATATTAAGTGGGGTATGTTGGGTCGAAGACACATAATGGTAACAGCTTTTCACTGTATAGTCACCTGAGGAAGTAGCGGTCCACACCAATTGATCATGTAGAAGCGAAGGGTTTAAAGGTATATTCAAGATAACTTCACTAACCTGGGCATCAAAGAGGGTGTTGATAAGAGAAGTCTTCCATTCTGTTTTAGATGATTCCATTAGATCAGCAACTACAACAGGTTCACCCTCCTCTGCTAATCCTCCTATCTGACCAATTGGTAGCCAGATATCTTCTCTTATTCGAATCTTGGATCCATCCCCAACTAACCAATGAAGTTTAGGAATAATGGTATCTCGACCCTTTAACATACTCTACCACCCCCATGAAGGTCGATAGCCTGATTGGGCACTTTGGAAAGAGGAATTCCTAAAATATAAGCCCTTGAAAAGCTGACTCCATATAGCATTAGGTTGTTGAAAAAGACGCCAAGCTTGCTTACCAAGCATTGCTCTATTGAAGTTAATCAGATCTCGGAATCCCATACCCCCTAATGCTTTTGACTGCTTCAACTGTGACCAGTTTTGCCAATGAATTCCTGATTTACTGTTGGTTTTGCTCCACCAGAATGCTGATATCTTCCTCTCTATTAATGCAACGGAGCGACGGGGGAGCTTAAAGATGGACATGGCATGCGAGGTAATGCCTGAATTACGATTTCGTAGAATCTCCTTGCCACTTTTTGATAAGAAATTTTCCTTCCAAACCGGCTAATTTAGCATTTACTCTTGCCGGGATCCGGAGAACATCTCGCGTTTGGAACAGCCCCAATCGAAGGGATGCCCGGTACTTGCCATATTTGCGACCACGGAGTATTCTCAGTTCACTTGCTAAATTATTTTGTAAGGGCATAGGGCAGTGTTTGCTGAAAAATAGACCAGATTTGTTCCTATTGATGAGCTGACCCGTAGTTAGGCAATACTGGTTTAATATATTAGCAAGATTTTGGCAGTCAGAAACTGTGGCTTTTAGGAAGAATACTGAGTCGTCAGCAAAGAACAAATGGGATAACTTAGGACAGGCTCTATTAAATTGAATCCCCTATAGGTGGCCCATATCCACAGCTTGCGTTATATTAGTTGACAGAGCATTAGCAAGTAGAATGAAAATATATGGGGAGAGGGGGTCACCTTGTCGAATCCCTCTAGTAGGCTGAAAATAAGGGAGCTGTTCCCCATTAAGACGAATACTAAAGGAAGTCGTAGTGATGCAAGCCATGACCATAGTAACCCATCTGTTAGTAAAGCCCAACTTCTTCAGATAGGCTGCTAGGAAATCCCATTCTACCCTATCATAAGCCTTTTGCATATCTGTTTTCAGAATAAGATTGAATCTTTTCTTGCATGTTCGCACTTTAAATTGATGAAGCACTTCTTGCACCACCATGATATTGTCTTGAATCTGCCTGTCACTTACAAATGCTGCTTGTTCTTTTGATATCAAACTAGAAAGCCAAGGCTTAAGTCTGTTAGCCATAACTTTTGAAATAATCTTGTAAGCAAAATTACAAAGACCGATGGGACAAGATCTTGGTCAATGCTTTCTGGATGGTGAACTTTAGGAACCAGGGCAATAATCGTTATGTTTAGTCTAGGAGGCATACAACCTGAGGTAAAAAAATCCTGAACTGTTTTAATGATAGTTGTTTTGATGATATTCCGGTGATGCTGATAGAAAAGACCGTTAAGGCCATCTGGCCCAGGAGCCTTGGAAGCACCCAACTGGAAAGTAGCCTGGTAAATCTCCTCCTCTGTTACCCCACTCATCAATTGTTGATTCATTGCAGGTATTACCATAGCTGGACATTGCTCTAAAAAGGGGCGGAAATCACGGTATCCCACTGACTGGTATAATTGAGAAAAGAAGCCCATTGTCATGGCCTTGAGCTGTTCTGGCTCCCTTATCCAGTGCTGGTTTGCATCTTTAAGCATGCAAATTCTATTTTTGTGTCTCCTTTGCATAGTACAGGCATGGAAAAATTTAGAATTTTTATCTCCCCATTTCAACCAGTTAATACGTGAACGCATAGCCCAGAACTGCTCCTCTTGATTCCACAGGTTTTGAATTTCAATTCGAATGGTAGTGGCTAGCTCCTTATCTCCAGTCTGATAGAATTTCCTGTTTATAATTGTCTGCAGTTGATGCTGCAATTGAGATATTCGCTGATGGCCATGACTAAACCATGACTTGCTCCAGCTCGCTAGCTTAACAGAAACTGCCTGCAATTTAGAGACCAAAGAGGTATTCCTGCTCTCCCATGCCTGTTGAATTACCTCTTTACATTCTTGATCTTGACTCCAGAAAGCTTCATAATGAAAAGTCTTTGCTCGCTTGACAGATGGAGAACGAGTGTGCAGCAGGATAGGACAGTGATCCGAGCCTATAGGTGGTAAAGCAAGCACTACTGTAGAAGGGTATGATAGCATCCAATCCACGGAGCAGAAAGCTCGATCTAACTTCTCCTTCACCAGAGCATCCCCTGCTCTATTATTAGACCAGGTAAATTCACACCCTTTACTGTTCAGTTCTAATAAAGCACAGTCATTGATTAAATTCCGAAATGATGTCATTCGAGAGTAAATAGCTGGTCTTTTTCCCATTTTCTCCTAGGGGGAAAGGAAATCATTGAAGTCACCTACACACAGCCAAGGTAAATGAGTTGCTACAGATAGTACCCTAATTGTATCCCAAAATTCCTGTCGTGCCTGATAAGTTGAAGGGGCGTGCAGGCATGTTAAATGCATCAAAGCAGCTGTCAAAGGATCAAGGACTATGAGATCTACAAAATTATCATCCGACTGTACAACAGTAATATCAAAAAGGTCAATCCAAAACACAGCAAGTCCACCCGACAAGCCTACCGAATCCCTCAAGAAGGAGTGAGGGAAGTGAAACCTACGCTGTAAGCTCGTCACGACTTTCTCTACATTCTTTGTTTCCATTAAGAAAACTATATCGAGCTTTTTAGAGGCTAACAACGCCTTCAGGGCTTGAATTGTCAGGGGATTGCCCAACCCCTGACAATTCCAACTCAGGAGTTTCATTTGGATAGCGGTGGCTGTTGAGGGCCAGCCGTCAAAGCCCAAGGAGCAGGATGTTCTGCCACAAGCACAGGGGTTTCCAAAAGCTGAGTTTCATCCAAGTCTGAAGAGTAAGCAGCTCGAGTGTCATATGGTGAATATCTCTTGTTTTTCTTACTTGATCCCACAGTTGTCATTGTTCTAGAGATTTTTGGTTTCTTCTGTTGAGGAATGTCCGATGAAGGTTGCTGAATGCTCTTCAACTTAGCCTTTGCAGGTACCAAGTCAGTAGTTCTCGCAGCTGGGTTGACAGGGTTCAGGCGAGAGGAAGTCCCTGAGGGTAGAATAGGGGTCGAAACAGGGGCCTCTGAAGCAGGAATGGGAGGTAAAGCTGGGATAATGAGCTGCATAGCCGGAGGGGTTTCGTGCATCTCTTCCATCTCGCTCTATATGTCTTTGTAGGATTGTAAAAAGCATCCCAATAGGGGCTAAGTTGTCTAACCTCTGCTCTCAGCCACAGGCCATAGACCATTGTCTCGCGGCCTTCAAATTGGGCTTCCTCATAAGGATAATCTTGACAGGAAGCTGCGTAATGACCTAGCTTTCCACAAGAATAACAATAGTGGGATAGCCGCTCATAGTGAAAATCTAGCCATAGAGGTTTTCCGTCAATTCTTATAAGCTTTCCTGACCTTAAAGGTGCTTTCAGGTCTATTTCAACTCGAACCCTCCCAGATGTATCAGGTTTCACTTCCAGAACTCGTCCCACTTGTTGCACAGCCCTACGCAGAAGCTGTGGAGTGGTCAACTCCAAAGGTAAGCCTATCACATGAACCCAGAATGCGCACTTAGAAAAGTCGTAACAGTGTAAAGGAGTATTTGGTTGCCATGGACGCAGATGGACCAAATGACCTGAGAATAACCAAGGGCTTCCATCTAATATGCGCCGTTTTTCCATTTCAGATCGAAATTTAATAATGTACAGCCCACCATCGCTAGGAGAAATCTCAACTTGATCAACACGCCACGCTTTCTTCATCGCTATTTGAAAGGCAGGTAAATTGATAGAGGATTGGTGAAGATGTTACCCACCAGGATGAGGCGACACTCCTTCAGTTTCTCTGATGCAGGTACGTCATCCCAAACCTCCAATTCCTGTTCCGAACACAGTCGTCCCAGACGGTGGCACAGCAAAGCGATTCGCGAGGGATTGTCACTTTCATCCATAGCCGTAATGAAACATGAAGTCACTGATATGGGTTAATTGACAGGAACACGGTACAGAAAACAAACCCTCTTGGGTTGCATGTCCAGGATCGCATACATGCAACTCTGAAATTGCGAAAACAAGTGAAATTGAGAAGACCAGCAGGAAGCAGATGGGGGTGAGAAGAAGAGAAAGGCTTCGATGACTACAGGGAAGGTTAGAAGCTTCACATGCAAGGCAACCGACCAAGACAGGGGTCAACGAGGATGGAATTTGAGAAAATCGGAGGTGATCCAACAAGAATGTAAAGTGCAGAAGAATAACCGAGAACAGGAAGACATTGGAGAAGACTCGAGCATGTCGCGAGGAGAAGCTCTACCATAAACGAGAGAAGTTCTGGAGATTGACTCCGCCGATATCATTTTGGCTTTTCTGTTTTGTATATCTTGGTTAGTTGATGAGAATGCTGTTGAATTGTTGGCTTGTCGCCGAACGTGGCACTCGATGTCTGAAGTGAACATAAACAATGATGTTTCATGGATCACATTATCCAATGGCCTTCGAGTAGAACAAAACTATCGTTTAGATTATCTGACATCATTTAGATTATCCGACTCGCTAAGTTGCTTTTGCTAGTGGGCCAGTCAATTCTTTTGAGTTTCATTCTTAACATGATATGGTCGAGATGGTGTCAAATCGAGTAAAGAAGTTGCATCTTCTTCAATCGCTGCTTTGTAAAGCCACCTCGCTATTTCACTCAGAACCATCGTTTTGTTGACAATGGAAATTTTCAAATTTATTGACCACTTCATTAGCCAACAGAAACAATATGACATTATTCGCTTATATATCAGCACAAATCTAACGTAGTTTTGATTGGCGTATATCATGTATAGATAAAAGCTTATGCAATGTAGTCCACAAGCATGCTATTATCCTATTACCAAGGAAAGCATACATATTTAAAAGTTAAGTATATGTTAGATTCGTATGCTGCTTGCGGCTTGGTATGGATGGATAAGCTTATGCATTCAATAAAATACATCTTTTGGCTTATCATCATGCTTTGTCATTGGTAATGATACCAACTATATTTAAAAGCCATGTCTGTACCGATTTATATGGGGTTCGTGGCTTGGTTTCCGGATCCGACATTGTGTACTTACAAACATGAGAACTAATTTTATAAGGTATCCGAGGAGATAAATTGACCTTATTTCGTCTACTAGCATGCTTCGTCCATGGCCAAAATAGAGTTACTTATTTTGGATTATTATTGGGTCAATGGATTGGCTTGGCGGCTCGATAGGTCCGATAGACATGTCGATGCTCTCCGAGGATCGGACCTGCACGTGAATTTTGAACCCGTGAGAACATTACAGTCAAAAGAGTTGGAGTTCATGTTGGTGGCGCAGAGAATGTAGCTCCCCCAATATGGTCAACCAAAGAATTTCCTCCGTGTTCGACTACAAGTTGCAGTTATTGAAGTGGCATCTCCTTCGATTTTTGCTTGGTAAAGCCTCCTCTTCATTTTCACTTCTTAAGCTTTGAAGGAATCAGGCTTCGCAGTTGCGTTTTGCCAGTCGCATTCGGCTTTAAGATGGCTAAGAAAGCCAATCCCTTCTTCTGAATCGAACATTGACATCCTTAAGAAGAAGCATCATCCTGTTGACATTGAAAATTTTTCTAAATTGTCGACCAGGTCAAAAGCCCAAAAAGATACCAATAGAAATAATATAACACGATCAATTCGAATATCAATGCAAATGAATGTAGTTTTGAGTGGGGTATATCATGTGTACATAAAAGTTTATGCATTTTATTCTACAAGCGTGTGGTTACCAATAAAAATAAATTTTTTCCATAAAAAAATAAATATATTTAAAAGCTATGTATGTGCTGATTTTTTCTAGCATCCTCCGGCTCATGAATTACTGTTCTCAATGAGAAATTATTATAGATTAGAGTAGTATATATACTAAACTGAATTTTGGTACAGACATAATGATGAGTTCCACATGAATCTTGCTCCACCAGATCTAACAACTCGATTGAACTTAGTGAACGTATTAGCTACTCGAAATATCAGCCCAACGCTGGCCAATGCTACTTTTATTTATCGTCCTTGGAATTCAATTATTTATCCATCACGTGATGTTTGTATTCATTTGTGGAATTTATGGTTCATCTTTATCATTTTGTACAATGTGGATGTGTCAGCCACTCCAATATTCCCAAAACCCAATGAATATATGTGGCCCCTTCCTCCATTATTTGTGTACCTCCTCCACTTTTGTGCATAGACATGCATGAATCACATGTTTGTGATGATATAACTGCACATCACTAGATGAGGAGAGAGCTGACCCCAAAACGCGTGAAGGACAAATAGTCATATAGTTCTTATCCATCATGCGATGTTGTACTATATCATATTGCCACCACATGAGATTCACCTCTTTTCATAATACATGACTATTTCAAAGTAAATCAAAGCACATTTTACTTGACGTATGGTCATATATCATATCAAGATGTAACTTTTATACAAGTAAATTTATTATTTCACTAAAAAGTGCAATTTATGACGAAAAGAAACACTAACTAATTTTGAAGCAAATTACTTTAGATTAAAAAGAAATATACCACATACAGACTTTCATGAATGGATTTGAAACAATGCGTCCCATGGTTTTAGATTTTTTATTTGAAAAGTAGAAAAGAAGACTCTTTCTTATTTCCAAAATGCAAAATAATTAAATTTATATTAGTGTTATAATAGGGAAAAAAACTAACATCAAAAGATAGTAGTCCATGAAGTATGATAACATTATCCAAAAAGAATAGATTATTGAAATCAAATTAGAAATAAGATGGAGAATGAAAGCTCACTAAAATAAAAACATATCAAAAGAAGAAAGAGAAACGGAACTCTATACGTAATCAGACTCACTTTTTTTTTTTTTTTTTGCTTTACTTGGTATAGTATGAAATAACTAGAGCAAATGATAAATTTTAAAGAAATAAAATTAGTAAATCAATCTAATAATTAAACCATCTAGGCCGTGGTGGAACAAAGTATGATGAGCTAAGAGCACCTTCATTCCTATCCATGTACATGCCCAGATAAAGAAAAAGACAAAGGAGAGAAACGGACATACCGAGGGGAGGGACAGTCCTTTCTTCTCTCTTTTTGTATATTGGGCCCAATTGAGAGTCTTCTCTCTTTGCTGCGACTGCCGTTTTTGGATTTCCTTGCATCCGAAGCGTCCGTTAAGTACCCAAGCTCGATCGTGCTCTCGGAAGTAGAATAAGAAGCGAAGAAATGTCTCACGATTCAGACGTTAAACCCTTCGAATCCAGTCGGTGATACTTGGGTTGAATCAGTCGTGCATTTTCTTGAACTGGGAAGCGCCCCGTCTCTCTCCCGTCCGACCCCCAGTCTCGTTGCACTCGTCTCTCGTCCTGAGCTTTGAAGCTTTTGATATTGAGAGAGAGAGAGAGATGACTGGTCGAAGAGACGGGCCTCTGATGCGGAGCGGCGGCTCCTCCCACTCGTTTGGGAAATCAAGAATTGCCGCCGCCATTGCCGTCGGCATTGCTATCGGCTGTGTCTTCACTTTCTTGCTCCCCGATGGGCTTTTCTCCGTCACCGGCCCTCCTCTTCAGAATCGCCGTCTCGTCAATTCTCAGGTTCTTTTTTTTTATCTTAACTAGGCTCTGTCTGTTTCACGGAAAATTACTTCCACGAAAACATTTTTCAAATTTTCTGATGTTCATTTTACGGAAAATGAATTAACCAAAAAAATGTTTTTCGAAAAAAATTCCAAATAAAAACTTGAAATATCATCATTTTTTCAAATAAGAGTTTGAAGTTGATATTATTTTAAATAAGAGCCTCAAGGGCTCTCATTTTCATAAATAAAACTATGAAGTGGATTTTATTTCAAATAAGAGCGTAAAGTCTTATATGAATCCTAAGAAATGGCCTAAACTCACAGCTATAAAGGCCAATTTCATCTTTTAAAATTTAATTTTAATTTAATTTTTTTCTTTCTTTTTTCCTTTTTTCTTCTCGTAAAAAACAAAAGAAAGGAAAACACCTCTCGCCTACCTATGGCCGCCGCCCCATCGTCGATAGGATGGCGGCAAAGGCCAATAGGGCCGCTGGTGCCTGGCAAGAGCCGATGATCCTCGCCAGAAGCGAGAAAGGGCAGCAACCCTCTCCCAAACTTGTGCGAGGATCGCTCGCCCTCACCCTAGTTTGGGCGAGGCTTCTAGCTCTCGCGCAAGCTTGTCGGCCCTCTCGCCGATGACCCCTTCGGCCTACGCTACCATCCACCAACAATGAGGTAGCAGCCATAGGCAGGAGGACTCCCTCCACCCAAGTCTTTTTAAAAAGATTTAATCTTTTTTAATTTAAATTTAACTTATGTTTTGACAAAAATATCCCTGATCTATTGGAATATTTTGCCGACCAACGAGCAGGCGAGATTAGGCTCTTATTTAAAACAGCCATAAGTACTTTAGGCTCTTCTTTAGGACTAATATGCCAATTTCAACCATTATTTGAAATAATGTCCACTTTAAACTCTTACTTGAAAAAATGAGAGTATTTCGAGTCTATATTTGGAATTTTCTCACGTTTTTCACTACATTCAAAAGTGGGGAAAATATTTTCCACTTCATTTTTCATAACTTCTTCTACCTCACTTTCTTTCACCAAACACATTTTTCTTTTATTTTTATATTTTTTTTTAAATCAAGTTTTTAATTTTCTTTCTTTTTCTTTCTTTTTTTCTTCTTCTTGCCTTTAGCAAGCTCTAGCCTCACCACAAGTTGGCAAGGCGAGATTTGGCCAAGTCGAGCTCGCCCGTGGCCGGCAAGCTAGGTGAGCTCAAGCCTCAGCCGAGGTCGCCGGAGTACCGAACGGCAAAAAACATTTTCTAGTACATTTTCAAATTTTAATCAAACACAAAAAAAAAAAAAATGTGGTTATTTTCCTGAAAAATGTCTTCCTGGAAAATAATTTCCAAAAATGTCACATTTTCTACGAAATGAACAAATTTATAAAGTTTAATTTTACAATCTGGATTTTTACTTTTGAAGGTTGAGACTTATTGTTTGAAGATTCCTGTCCTGCGATGTTACTGTGATATTGCATGAGGTTTAGGTCAGGATTGCTTGAGTTATGACATCAGTCGAGGTTTACTTCATGAAAGAACTGAATGTGTACTTGGGATGCTTTTACCTGACAAGTAAATGGACTTTCTTGTAAGAAACGAAAATTCTGGGCTTGTTTTTCATCTGATGGGAAACAGGTTCTACTTCAACATGCTTGTCCGTCACCTCTCGCTGCTTGAGTTATTCTTCATTTGCTGCAGACATATAAGTCAAAATGGTTCCTTGTTATATTACATCGTTTGTTTTCAGCTGGAAATATGTGAACGAGGGCCTGAGATGTGTGAATAAGACATGAGTCTTCAATGGAAAAGTAGTTCATAAATTTGATGGAATGATGGGCATTCACGTGTTTTTCGTGTTATCCTGCAAATGCCAAAGACAATTTCTTTTATTTTCTGCCTGCTAGGGAGAGTCCTCTTCCAGCTCTTGTGAATCGTCTGAGCAAATGAACATGTTGAAGTCAGAGAACGTGGCTGTTTCACAGAAAAATGCTGAGCTAAAAAAGGAAGTTAGGGAATTGATGGAAAAGCTTAAGTTAGCTGAACAAGGGAAAGATCAGGCTCAAAAGCAAGTTCTTGCGCTGGGTAAACAGCAGAAAGCCGGGCCATTTGGCACTGTTATGGGTTCAAGAACCAATCCCACTGTTGTCCCTGATGTATCTGTGAATCCAAGATTGGCAAAGATATTGGAGAAAGTCGCAGTTAATAAAGAGCTCATAATTGCCCTGGCCAACTCAAATGTGAAGGAATTGTTGGAAATTTGGTTTACCAACATAAAAAGAGTGGGTATACTTAATTATTTGGTGGTTGCTCTGGATGAGGATATTGCTAAGTTCTGTAAGTCAAACAGTGTTCCTGTATACAAAAGAGATCCAGATGAAGGCGTTGATTCCGTAGGAAGGACAGGAGGGAGTCGTCCTGTTTCAGGATTGAAATTCCGCATTTTGAGGGAATTTTTGCAGTTGGGATATAGTGTTCTTCTCTCTGATATCGACATAGTCTACTTGCAAAACCCATTTGACCATCTATATCGAGATTCTGATGTGGAGTCCATGTCAGACGGTCATGACAACAGGACTGTTTACGGGTTCGATGATGTCTTTGACGAGCCTGGAATGGATTGGACCAGAGACGGTCATACGACTCGTATCTCGGTTTACAATTGTGGTTTCTTTTATATCAGACCCACCATCCCTTCAATCGAGCTCCTTGATCGTGTGGCTGCTAGGCTTTCTCAGAAAAATGCCTGGGACCAAGCGGTTTTCAATGAGGAACTCTTTTTTCCTTCACATAACGGGTATGATGGTCTCCATGCTGCCAAGAGGACGATGGACTTTTATCTCTTTATGAATAGTAAGGTTCTCTATAGAACTGTCAGAAAAGATGCCTTCCTCAGCAAAATTAAGCCCGTGATTGTTCATGTAAACTACCATCACGACAAGCTTCTGCGCATGAAGGCGGTTGTCGAATACTATGTTAATGGTAAAGAAGATGCTCTAAAACCCTTCCCGAATCGTGCAGATTCGTAAAATGCCGTTCTGGTATTCAAAGATGCTTCTTAGCGCCCATTGTCTTCTTAGCTGAAACTTGACTTGTTGGGAATCGACGGCATACCACTCGGATCTGAAAAATTTTCCCATTGGCCTCACTGGTTTCCCTCCATTTTTTCTTTCCACTGGGAATATTACAATTTTTCACAGTCTGTATCGTTAAGTAGCTTAGAAACTGCTGTTTTATGTAGTATGGATCTGTGGGTATTCTTTCTAATCATCTGATTGTATAAAAAGCCTTCTTTCCTCTGTGAGCTATGGGTGAACTTCTCGGGTCAAACCTACTGATCTGGAGTCCTTTCCTTTTGTCTCTGAGTCTCTTTTATTCTAGTAGTAAATCAAACTGTACTTGTAGCATGCACAGCCTCAGTCTAGATTTTCTGATGTAGATGATGATACGACCGAGGAAATCGTTTCATTGAGAAACGAGCACTGAAAAATGGCAAGGTGGGATAGAATGCCGTGAACTCTTAAACCTTAACTGTGTCTATTTAGTTTCGCCCAGCCCCGCTCCTTCTCCGATGGCCTTGTTCTTTCTTGGATATTGCCCTGTTCTTGATGAATCTTGACACGAGTCCAGGTTCGTCAAACCCAATCCAGACCCAACCCACGGAGTGTCGGAGTCACCCGGTGGGAGAAGAGGAGAGAGGCCTTTCGATCTTTCGAATTAACCTCTTCTTCTCTTCATCTCTTTCTCCGTGCTCAAAACCCCTCTCGGCAAGCCAAGCGAGAGATCGTCTTCGCAGCGCCGATGGGGAAAATCGGAGGCCCCACCGTCGCCGCCGCTGTCGAATGCGCTGCCAGAGCCTCCCAAATGGAGGGCCAGACCGAAGCGGTGCGTCCGTCGAATGAAGGGTTCATGCATTTCATGGGCTCGCAGACCCCCAAGGGGTCGTCGGAGAACGCGAAGGCCACTCTCACCGGGGGAATTCGCAACGTTTCCCGGTCCCAGTTACCGATAAACTCCCTCAAGGAGTTATCGCAAGTGAAGTGAATTTTCCCACTCCTCTCGGAGATTCTTGAATCGTTCTGACTTAATCGATCTTCGGGATAGACTTCCCTCGCAAAGCACCCTGGGCATAGAAGAACCCTCAAGATTCATCAAGAACGTGCCAAAACGCCGAAGATCCATGCAAGAAATATAAGAACTTTCAAGAATCACGCAAAGACATGTAAAACCATTCAAAACTCGCCATGAATGCGCAAGAACACCAAGATTCGACATTATCATTTAATGGCAATGCTGATCTAGCCTGAATGAAGCGAATCTTGAAAGTGATAATGCAATCTTGAACATAAAGATCCGCTCATGATAACAAAAATAAAAAAGGCGTGACTGTAAAGCTCATGTCATGTCTTAACTAGATTTACAAGAAAGCCAATATTTCTATGACCTGAACATCTAGTTAGGCAGATTGCAACGTTAGGATTTGTGAAAATTATATAGGTAAGATCTATAGGATCGTATCAATCTATAATTTTTGTTTGCTTAGGATCAAGTGTTGGAAATTTCCTAAATATTGACTTACATTAATTAATTAATTTTCTATTTTAAATTATGGGGTTAGTGGATATTCCAATATATGTAGATCCCTTTAATAATCCTGTTGAATTGAGTTTTGACATGTATCAATAATGGGCTTAGATGAGTAGTAAAATGTAGACAATTGTGTTAAGCTGAAACTCGTAATGAGAGATGTGTAATTGACTAGGTCCCCTATCTAGCCTATAAAACAATAGATTATACCTATTAGTTGCTTTAATCCTATTGAAAACTATTATACTAAAATAAGTCATAGAGAGGAAGATTCAATAATCTAATAGATTGTTGCATCATATCCTTTGAGTAAAGTAATGGCTCAGTCAAATAGGTACAATCTAATTCCGCCGTACATAATTTTTATGGTGTTCTACATTCATATATGAATCTGATTTGTTCTTGATTATTGGTTGTTTATGTTGATTAATCTTGATGTTTATGATTTTAATATCAACATCAAGACCATATGAAGATCCCAACAAATGAAGGTCCTGCTTAAGACCCAGATTGTTTCTTAAGTTGCAAACGTTAGGATCTTTCTAACCCTGATTAGACCAATCACCAGATTTAAAAAGGATCTTTTTTCATCCTTCACTTAGGGCCTGAAGTATTTATGCCCTGACAAAGATGCCAGATGTTACATGTAAATACCAGCCGGGGAAACAATTTTGAAAGCACTGTATGTGATGACAATAACGTAACAAATAAGAGTTGCAGTTTCGTTCTGCTAATGAGCCCATAATTCTTCGATGATCTTAGGTCGTCTAACGAAATTCCGTATCTTTCATTCTGTTTAGCATAGAATTGATTATGTTTCTGGTTTCACTCCTGACTGACAACCTTGACGAAATGGTACTTTGGTGAGTTGCAAATTTGGTAATGGAAACTTTTGAAATGTTCCTCGTCATTCCTTTATTGATTTTCGGTATTTCCTTTTCCGGCTCCCTTTATTTATGTCAACACTAATGCCACTCATCGACACAATTGATCGTCTACTTTATTGTCCTCTTTCAGAGCAGAGATACACACCACCAGAAGAATGGATGAGAGGAAAGGGACGCGTAATTATTGAATTTGGTTGCCCTTACTATTATGCCAGGGCAAGTTGTTAGGGAAATACTTGGAAGTTTTACTTTTGTTTGAAGAATTTCTACTGTAGCAATGCACTGATTGTTGTCATGATTAATTAAGATGGAAAGGTCTAATTGTCTGATATTTACTCATTGCAGGATAGAGATGGTAGTTGACTGTGAATTCTTCAAAATCAGTGCTGATTCCCTTGCCTCACCTTTTTAAGGTTATCATAAGGAGATTGACTGGTTGGCATGTTTGACCTCCACCGTGTGTACCAATAGTTGCATCATCAATATTTATGAAGAGGGACTAATTTCCTCTACACATAGACAACCATGATTTCGTTCGGCCCGAAGATCATATCCTCGGAAAGGGAGCTGCAAAAGACCCAGCAAACTCACCAGCAGCAATAACCAATCCAAAAATAATGTCACACTCACTAAGAAATGATACAATGTAGAATGGCCAAATGAATTCTATGGTTGTCCATTCGTCGAGGAATGTGGTCCTCTTCTTAATATATATTGATAATGCAGCTGTCGGGTATGCTCATTGGGATAATATGTGCCAACCAATCAATCTTCTTATGATAACCTTAAAAAGGTGAGGCAAGGCATCGACATTCTCATGTGATTTCCATTACCAGAAAAAGGTTGGTTGGAGTCTCTGCCTACAATGTATTATGTGGTACCAGAAATACTCCAGTAGTGTGGTCATAAAGAGAAGCATGGGTGGGTAGGGGGTTCTACAAGTCTCTGCAGCATATCTAATATGAACATGAGGCTGGGCGAAGTGGAGAACTTGAATGCTGTCCATCTAACCTGGTAGCCACGACGAGCTGTGGTTTCAGTTGTGGGGGCTGAGAATCTTAATTCCATGCCCACACTCCTAGTCATATCTTACGGTAGTAGTTGACTATTGAAGCTTAATAAACATTTAACGTTGCAGAAGTGTTTGCCACAAATTCTTTTTTTGTGAGTCTCTGAACTCCTTTGTGGTCTTTCCCAGCTTTTAGGTTTATCTTTTCTCAAAGGTCACAGCAGAGTGTTGGCCTTTTTCTTAAAAATATCCTATCTCGAATTTTATTTTATCTTTAGATTAATTATGATATACTACTGAGTTATAGTCTAAAACGTGGAGATGCTATGAAGTTTCACTGCTGTTTATGTCAAAGATCTCACCTGAACTTGTTATTTAACTCCATGCTCTCTAAGGTTTATCCGTAGACGCTTCTGCAGAAAATTGAATTTCTCGTGTCAAGGGCTTATGCTAAATGGCAAACCTATTTGTCAACATGCACTGCCAGAGCTTAGTAGCGTGAAAGCTTTTTCTGAGTTTTTTCCCCTCTATAGAAAGTACTTTCAGGCGTAACCATGATATGGGGTCATGAGGATGTCCAGAAGAAGTCTGACCCACCTTTGACCCTTGAAATACGCTAGATGGACCAAGTTTGTTGTTTTTTAACCATTTCTTTAGCAGTCAAGCAAGACTGCCTTCTTACATCCTTGTTTTTCTCCATTTGAATAGAAAACTTGATAATTCCTTTCTAAAAGAGTTACATTGGAAAAAATAAACTCCCTAGCTGTCTAGATAAGTTTGGTCTAGTTTTTCTTTTGGCTGCCAACTGTTTGGAAAGTATTAAATGTATAGAGAACGAGACTAATCTCTATTTCTAAGCTATCCTTGCACAAAGTTCTCTGATATGCATTTGTCCGCATTTATACCTTTATTCTATTAAGGCTTTCATTCTGTACATCTCTATTTAGCAATTAGCAACAAATTTTCTTTATTGTCGAATAATTTTTTTCAAATTTTCATTTGAGTTTAATTTAGTCAAAGGATATCCTGAATCGGATTTAAATTTAAGGGACTTGTTGGAAAGTAAATTTTCTTGCTATCATTTATCATGACTAGCTTTGGTTGGATGATAAGATTGACAAATTGTATGATATGGAAGAGAAGCTTTAGAATATTTGGTGAAATTGCATGATTCAAAATGGGATTTATTGTTTACATTATTGATAGACGTACCTCTATAGCTACTGTTACTTTTGCTGATGTGTTGTGTGCCTCTTCAAGTGATGCACACTTTGGTGATTTACATCTATCTCGATATTAATGAGAACATAGTATTTCATGCTGCGGCTAGTTCACATTTTATGCATTGAGAATGAATTGTATTTTCTTGTGGATCTTCAGGCTCGCATTTTAGATGTAGACCACCAAAGTGTTAGTAATCGTTTAAATAAAATGAGAACTATTTGCAACATGTATTATGTTCTCACGAACACTGAAGTCACCAAGCTGCGCGTTACTTGAAGAGGCGTATAGCAGTGAGACTAAAGGTAGCTACAAAAATAAGTATGCTAATAGTTTTTGAATCATGAAATTTTGCTAAATATTCAACTTCAGATACCAAGACGCATTTTATTAAGCCCCTGTTCCATATAATGATACAATTTGCCAATCATATTGGCCAACCGAAAAACATATTGATCATGCATCGAATATTGCAAAAATTTTGTCATGACGAATGATATCAAGAGAAAAATGCAAATGATACAAATCGGAGAGCTTTGTCGTTCAAACTTGATCCTCGCAAGGCTAGCTTGCTTCACTTCTTCAATTCACGGAGGGAGAGAGCTAGAGATTAGGCTCAGATTCCATTATTTTTTCCATGTATTCAATGCTATCAAAATTGTTGACATAAAGGAAAAGCTAGACCAATCTTATATAAATAGAATTAGGATTTTACTTCTCCAATTCAATTCTCTTCAAGAAAGAATTATCCAAGCTCTCTAAAGCATTCTTCAAAATTTTGAAGATGATCGCTTTTGCTTGCCTTGATGGGATGAAGTATTAATTATTAAAGCATGCGTGTTGGGCAGACATTCGCCGTTCAAGCTCGACATTATGTTCTCATTGATTGGATCTCCCTTGAATAAACCAAAATCTCAACTTCTAGTGGTAATGATTGAGTAAAAAAGCATTTTGCTAATATACTCACCAGTTCACCTACTCATGGATTTTTTAACTCAACTGGCACGCAATTTGCCAAAGCAGAGATTTAAGGTAAGCCGTCCAAGTGAGTCATTAGCTACGTCGACTTCGTATATAGCATCTGTCATTGGAAAGATTCCTACTTTCTCATATCGGCTTTTTACGTAATCCAGACTTCCACAGAATATATTGTCAGTCTCTTCCAGTTTGTTTTCCTCTCTATCCTACCATGCTCATTTTCTAATACACGTCACCCTCAAGCTTCTAAATCTGCGGCTGATGGATTTTGAGAGCAGCAATTGCTGCTAGAGAAGTTTGTTGATAATAATTGTATATCTATTGGTAATTGGTTGAAACTCTGTTTCCGTTTTGCTGGCTCATTCTGTCATATGGACTTGGATTAATATTAGAATCGCCATGTGATGCAAAATGCACGGCTTTGATGGATTTTCAACTCGCAGAACAAATTCGAGAGTGCACACCAGGCGGAATTCCTCTTTGCAAGAAGACTAACTACAGGGACTTTGGTATCGGGTTTATACTTATGCCAACTTGGACTATGGATCTCTCTGTTATTAGTGATGAGCCTGGACTTGGGCTGATGAGAATTACATAGTGCGAGGATCTATCAAAATTGTCCTGATCTGAGTTTTACACTATTGATATTCATATACTTAGAATTAATATGGGGTTCGCATCTTAATGCTGGCTTATCCTTCGTGGTGTCTTACACGGGTTTTCTTTCAGTGGCCTTTGGATCAGCAAACGAGATTCTGAAGGGACAGTGCTCATACCACCAGAAGGACAAGATAACGCAGTTATTGAAGGCCCGGGGAACCAAAATCAAAGTCAGAACCAGAACATGAAGATTGACGTTTCTTTGCCCACATCATGCCGATACTTCACTTGCTTGATATTTATCATGAAGTAATAGGGTTTGACATTTCACAGAGGTTAACAAGGAAGAGGGTCTACTTGCGGAACTGCAAGTTGCAAGCTCTGAGTTGGGATATGAGCTTTGATCAATCTAGTCCACTGGACATTTATAGTGGGTTTAGGCCGGGAATCAAGATCTTTGGCTTCATAATCCAGGCATAGGAAGTTCAGCTTCAGGAGAGCTTCCGGGATATCGCACGCACTATCGTCCACACTTTGTAAATATGGATGTTCGCTATAGTGAAGGGTATCACGATTGTGTGACTTCCACAGAGGTTTAGCTCAAAACTGTTATCTTCAAGTGGCTAGCTACCCTTCCGACCAAAAAAAAAAAAAAAAAAAAGTAGCTAGCTATCCTATGTTCAAGATCAACGATCCAAAACATGGATCTTTTGAAGTTCCAACACCGTGGAAAACAGTTCGGCTTAGTTTTTCAATGAGAAAGCAGAGATAAATACAGGTTTTTATCTTTTCCCTCATAAAAACATGCGATGAAATTAACAGTTGTTTAAGGCCACATCATTTCAAGGTCGTAAGCCATGACATCCTATATTCGGACCCCAATCTCACCATTATACAAAAGTAATTTTATCTCTGGATCGTTGACTTTTCGCAGCCCAGTTGGCTTCAGATGCCGAAGTATCACCATTGGCTGAGAGATTTGTTCCTCGGCCCAATTGGCTTCAGATGCCAAATAGTCACTATCGGCTGGGAAATTTGTCAGTTCCCATTCAAAGTATTCATCCTGTACTCTCACTAATCCATGGGCTGCTCTACTTCTGCTCTGTTGACTTTTCTCGGCCCAATTGGCCTCAGATGCCAAATTGTCACCATCGGCCGGGAAATTTGTTAGTTCCCATTTAAAATGTTCATCCTCTCCTCTCGCTAATTAATGGACTTCTCTACTTCTGCTCCGGTATCAGAGAGAACCCAAGAATGAAAAAGGGGAGACGGGTCTTTGAAAGAGTTGACCAAAAATTCATTGGAGCTATTCATGAAATCATCATCTCCACATGCCCGCTTCAAATAAATTTAGGGACTTTCGATAACTTTTATATTGCCGGGCCTTTGATGTGATCTGGGCTGCGCTTCGTTCAGCGAAACATTCGAACGATTCCGACATACGAAATGCGGGCCCCAGTTTTCGCGCCGAGCTGAATTGATGTAAGTAGATCGCGCAGACATGCAGTGCGAGTATATTGGGGGTCAAATTTGTCATTTAGCCGTCTTACCTGCTCCCCCTTCGTTTACTTCCCGAGCCGAGACGCATGATATAAAGAGAAAAGACAGAAGAGAAAGACAGGCATGCCGAGGGGAGGGATCAAACTTGAGTCTTTTCTTCTCTTGTTTTTGGGCCCAATTGAGAGTCTTCTCTCTTTGCTGCGACTGCCATTCTTGGACTTTTCTTGCATCCGAAGCGTCCGTTGAGTGCCCAAGCTCGATCGCGCTCTCGGAAATAGAATAAGAAGCAAAGACATCTCTTACGATTCAGACGTTAAACCCTTTGAATCCCGTCGGTGATACTTGGGTTGAATCAGTCGTGCATTTTCTTGAACTGGGAAACGCCCCGTCTCTCTCCCGCCCGACCCTCCAATCTCGTTGCACTCGGCTCTCGTCCTGAGCTTTGAAGCTTTTATATTCAGTCGAGAGAGAGAGAGAGAGAGAGATGAGTGGCCGAAGAGATGGACCCTCGATGCGAAGCGGCAGCTCCTCCCACTCGTTTGGGAAATCAAGAATCGCCGCCCCCTGTTGCCGTCGGCGTTGCTATCAGCTGTGTCTTCACTATCTTGCTCCTCGATGGGCTCTTCTCCATCGCTGGCCCTCCTTTTCAGAGTCCCCGTCTCGTCAAATCTCAGGTTCTTTTTTTTCTTAGCTAGGCTTCGAATGTTTCATGGAAAATGACTTTCAGAAAAAGTCTTCTGGATTTTCTAACGTTTGTTTCACTAAAAATAAATTAGCAAAGGGAAAAAAATTTGGAAAAATTCCAAATAAAAACCTAAGTTGGATATTATTTTAAATAAATATTTGAAGTACCCTCATTTTCTCAAATAAGGTATAGAATAAACCTTATTTCAAATAAGAATACGCGAGTGTATATCAATCTCTTGAACTCACTAATTATAAAAGGCAACTTCGTCTTTTAAAATTTAAAATTTATTTTTCATGAAAAAAAAAAAAAAGGAAAACACCTGGCGCTTGCCCATGGTCGCTACCCTATCGACGGAAGGGCAATGGTGAAGGCTAGCAAGGTCGTCGATGCCTAGGTGAGGGCCGATAACCCTTGCTCACTAGAGGCAAAGGCCCATTGGCCCTCACCAAAAGTGAGAGAGGACGGCAACCCTCTCCTAAATTTGGGCGAGGGTCGCCCGCCCTTGCCTCGACCGGGGTGAGGCCGTTGGCTCTCATGCAGGCTTGTCGACCCTTACACGAACAACCCCGTTAGCCTACATTGCCACCCCATTAGCAATGGGGCAACGGCCATAGGCAGGAGGACTCCCTCCCACTCGTGTTTTATTTTTTTAATCTAATTTAATTTAAAATTAACTTGTGTTTTGACAAAAATATCTCTAATTAACCGGAATATTTTGTTGACCGGGCGAGCGAATGAAACTAGATTTTTATTTGAAACAGTCATAACCACTTTAGGCTCTTCTTTAGGACTAATATGCCCACTTCGAGCCCTTATTTGAAATATTATTCACCTTAAACTCTTATTTGAGAAAATGAGAGCACTTCGAGCTTTTATTTGGAATTTTCTGATGTTTTTCATTATTAAAAAAACTAAACAAATTCAAAAGTAGAGGAAATATTTTTCACTTTTGAAAAGTAGAAAACATTTTCCATAACTCCTTTCACAACAAAAGAATAGCGCAAGTGCCAAAATTTGACATGGGCGACACTTAACCGTCAAAAGTTACGAAATATACACTTCAAAGGCTGCCATTTTTTTTTTTTAAATTAGGATACTTGAGTGCCAGGTCCAGCAACCTTGACCATAAATCTTACGTGATAATTTTTTATTAATATAATTCTCCCATATGACTTATCGGAGAGCTGAGTCGAAAAAAGATGATTCAAAACAACATTGTTTTGTCTCGGTTTGAATTTTAGTATAAATATTAATTTGATTAAATTTAAAATTAAATTATTTTAAAAAAGGAGGATGGCAGAATGGTGAGAATTGCATTTTTATTTTAGTTTTGAATTTTAATATAAATATTAATTAAACTAAATTCAAAACTAAAATTATTAATTAAAAAAAAAGGAAGAAGAAGAAGTTGCAGGCATTGGGTGAGGGTTGTGCAAGCCCCCTCGCCAATGTCACTGGCTTGCACAACCCTTGCCCAACATTTGCAACTTTCTTTTAATTCAATAATTTAGTTTTAAATTTAATTGAATTGATATTTATATTAAAATTTAAACCAAGGCAAAACGATGTCGTTTTTTGTTTATCTATCACGTCGGCATACAAAAGACATCGTTTTGAGCTTATCTAGCCACATTGTCTTGTTGGAAAAACACTACATTGGTATTTTAGTCAGATTTTCTCGTCATTGATACTTAACTAATCTATCTTTGCTTTGATTACGCACTTGCGTACATTTCCTAACTTTTGACACTTAAATGTCCCCCTATGTCAAGTTTTGGCACTCCAGAGATTTGGGTCTCCTTCTTCCATCTCACTTTCTTTCACCAAACACATATTCCTTTTATTTTTATGTTTTGTTTTTTCTTTTTTTAAATATCGAGTTTTTAATTTTTTTTTCTTTTTTTCTTCTTTTTTTTCTTCCCCGATGGTCACCGGTCACGACGACACCCAACGACTAACCATTAGCAAGCTCCAGCCTCGCCACAAGCTAGTGAGGGTGGATTTGGCAAAGTCGAGCTTGCTTGGGGCCAACAAGCTTAGGCCTTGCTAGATCGAGCGAGCTAGGCAAGGCTCGAGGTCGCCAGAATATTGAACTGCAGAAAATATTTTCTAGTTCATTTTCAAATTTCAATCAAACATTGAAAAATATGGTTATTTTCCTGGAAAATAGCTTTCTGATAAATAATTTCCGAAAACGTTACATTTTCTACCAAACGAATGGAATAATGATGTCTAATTTTACAATCTGGATTTTAACTTTTGAAGGTTGAGACTTATTGTTTGAAGATTCCTGTCTTCTGATGTTACCGTGATATTGACTGAGTTTTACGTCAGGATTGCTTGGGTTGAGACATCGGTCGAGGTTTACTTCATGAAAGAACTGAATATGTACTTGGGATGCTTTTACCTGAAGAGTAAATGGACTTTCTTGTAAGAAACGAAAATGCTGGGCTTGTTTTTCATCTGAAGGGAAACAGGTTCTGCTTCAACATGCTGGTCCGTCATCCTCTCGCTACATGAGTTATTCTTCATTTGCTGCAGACATATAAGTCAAAATGGTTCCTTGTTATATTACATCGTTTGTTTTCAGGTTGAAATATGTGAACGACGGCCTGAGATGTGTGAATGAGACATGAGTCTTCAATGGAAAAGTAGTTCATAAATTTGATGGAATGATGGGCATTAACTTGTTTTTCGTGTTATCCTGCAAATGCCATAAACAACTTCTTTTATTGTCTGCCTGCTAGGGAGAGTCCTCTTCCAGCTCTTGTGAATCATCTGAGCGAATGAACATGTTGAAGTTGGAGAATGTGGCTGTTTCGCAGAAAAATGCTGAGCTAAAAAAGGAAGTTAGGGAATTGATGGAAAAGCTTAAGTTAGCTGAACAGGGGAAAGTTCAGGCTCAGAAGCAAGTTCTTGCGTTGGGTAAACAGCAGAAAGCCGGGCCATTTGGTACTGTTAAGGGTTCAAGAACCAATCCCACTGTTGTCCCTGATGAATCTGTGAATCCAAGATTGGCAAAGATATTGGAGAAAGTCGCAGTTAATAGCGAGCTCATAGTTGCCCTGGCCAACTCAAATGTGAAGGAATTGTTGGAAGTTTGGTTCACCAACATAAAGAGAGTGGGTATACTTAATTATTTGGTCGTTCCTCCGGATGAAGATATTGGTAAGTTCTGTGAGTCAAACGGTGTTCCTGTATACAAAAGAGATCCAGATGAAGACGTTGATTCCATAGGAAGGACAGGAGGGAGTCATGCTGTTTCAGGATTGAAATTCCGCATTTTGAGGGAATTTTTGCAGTTGGGATATAGTGTTCTTCTCTCTGATGTCGACATAGTCTACCTGCAAAACCCGTTTGACCATCTATATCGAGATTCAGATGTGGAGTCCATGTCAGACGGTCATGACAACAGGACTGCTTACGGATTCGATGATGTCTTTGACGAGCCTGTAATGGATTGGACCAGAGACGGTCATACGAATCGTATCTCGGTTTATAATTGTGGTTTCTTTTATATCAGACCCACCATCCCTTCAATCGAGCTCCTTGATCGTGTGGCTGCTAGGCTTTCTCAGGAAAATGCCTGGGACCAAGCGGTTTTCAATGAGGAACTCTTTTTTCCTTCACATAACGGGCATGATGGTCTCCATGCTGCCAAGAGGACGATGGACTTTTATCTCTTTATGAAAAGTAAGGTCCTCTATAGGACTGTCAGAAAAGATGCCTTCCTCAGCAAAATTAAGCCCGTGATTGTTCATGTAAACTACCATCACGACAAGCTTCTGCGCATGAAGGCGGTTGTCAAATACTATGTTAATGGTAAAGAAGATGCTCTAAAACCCTTCCCTGATGGTTCAGATTCGTAAAATGCCATTCTGGTATTCAAAGATGCTTCTTAGCACCAATTGTCTTCGTAGTTGAAACCTGACTTGTCAGGAATCGACGCATACCATTTAGATCTGAAAACTTTTCCTGTTGGCCTCATTGGTTTCCCTCCATTTTTCTTTTCTCTGAGAATATTACAATTTTTCTCAGGTCGTATCTTCAAGTAGCTTAGAAACTGCTGTTTTGTGTAGTATGGATGTCCTTTCTAATCATCCGATTGAATAAAAGGCCTTATTTCCTCTGTGAGCTACGGGTGAACTTTTCGGGTCAAACTTACTGATCTGGAGTCCTTTTCTTTTGTTTCTGAGTCTCTTTTGTTCTAGTAGTAAACAAACCGTACTTGTAGCCTGCACAGCCTCAATCTAGATTTTCTGATGTAGATGACAATACTACTACCCAGGAAATCGTTTCGTTGAGAAAACGAGAACAGAAAAATGATTAGGTGGGATAGAATGCCATGAACTCCTAAACCTTAACTGTGTCTATTTAGTTTCACCCAGCCCCCCTCCTTCTCTAATGGCCTTGTTCTTTCTAGGTTATTGCCCTGTTCTGGTCATTCATTCCTTAAGCTCAAGTGAAGTAGAGCATGTGAATGCTTTAGTTTTATGAGTGAGATGTCCTTCCTTTCCTAACTCAAGGGGCTCTCAATACTCTTGAAGAGCAACATTTCATTCTTGAACCGGAACGCATTTGTCTCATTTATTTCGTACGTCGCATTAGGAATAGAGTGGAACTAGAGGGATATGTGTTGTAAGAGTCATTGAATCAAGAAGAGATTTCAAAAATTGGATATTGGTGTTTGTCTCTTGCGCCGATCCTCAAAATGATGGCATGTCATTCAAATGCTTAAATCTATTGCTTGTTTTAATCATAGCCGATTGCTTTGGTAATAATCACGATCTAACTCTCCACCTGTTCTCTGAAATTATGTGCCCCAACGCTACGGAGTATGTATTGAGCTAAGTCTTGGGTTCTTCTCAAGTAAAAATATTTTGTGCTTGAATCCAAATCATAGCCATTAATTGCACGACCCCACCTGAAATAACAACCCCACTTGAAATAACATTGATGATTGAGATTGTCCAATGGACGATGTCCATGAAGTTCTTGACATATTTAGAAGCAATTACAACTTTTTTATCCTCGATGGAAGCAATTGTCTCTCGATCTTTCGAATATTAATAGAGATCAAACTATGAAAATATATAAATTTGACAATCCTCTATTCGAAACTCAACATCATAAATCGACTCTTTTTTTTTTTGTGTCTCGATAATGAATATATATACCTTTTACTTGACAAAAAAAGAAGAAGGAATATGTCCTAAATTGACTCTCGAAAAGTATGTTGCCCGGGGACATCCTGTTTTTCTCTTTCTTGTAAAAGAAAGAGAGGACAATGTATGCTGGAAAAGGTCTGTAGTGGGGTGAAACCGTGTGATTTCATGGGACAAGAAAAAGGTCAATAGCAGCCTCTTTATGCAATTTTCCCGTAGATAAAGGAAGAGACAACGTGCGACCGTCTCTGCACAATCCACTCAGTCAACAGATAAATTTTCCGACCCGGTCTCGTCCATCCTCTTCTTTATTTTATGCCAGAATGCCAGCAAATGGTCTTCGCCGAATTCCACACAGCTCACACCAGAGCTCATCTTCGAGGACAGAGATCGACTCCACCTACTGATTCTTCCATTCTCCTCATTCTTTAATTCTCTGTCGTCTTCTTCTTCTTCTTCCTGACTTTCAGTACTACCCAGTTGAAAAACACTTGTTTCTTGAATCGACCATTTCACAGAGTGTAGCACCAGCATCATTCTCTTTCCAAGAATCCTACACCCGTCGAATTAGAACTAGAATTTTGGAAATTGGGCTGGCAATTTAATGGGTAAAGGAGGCGGTTGTGTGCCAAGCAAGAAAAGATCAGCTGAGTCCCCCGATCAAGATCCTCCGAACCCAGATGGGAACGGTCCCGTTCCTGCCCAGGAACGAGCCCCAGCAGCAGCAGCAGCAGCAGCAGAAGTCACTGCCCCGGTCACAGAAAACCATGCGCAGACGATCAAGAAGCTGAGAATTTTCATCATTTTTTACTCGATGTACGGACACGTGGAGCTTATGGCGAGGAGGATCAAGAAGGGCGTGGATTCAATTGATGGGGTTGAGGGTGTTCTTTACCGGGTGCCAGAGACGCTGACGTCGGAGGTTCTGGAGCAGATGAGGGTCCCACAGAGAGATGAGGAAGTGCCCTTCATATCGGCGGAGCAATTGGTGGAAGCTGATGGGTTGTTGTTCGGGTTTCCGACCAGGTTTGGGAGCATGGCGTCGCAGATGAAGGCCTTCTTCGATTCGACCGGCGGGTTGTGGCACGAGCAGAGGCTTGCCGGAGTGCCTGCCGGGTTCTTTGTGAGCACCGGCACTCAGGGCGGAGGGCAAGAAACCACTGCGTAAGATTTCTGTTTCGTTGGTTTTCCTTACTGTGAAAATCAGTAGCTTTTGCTAATAGTCGAATTTAGTGGCTGCATGGGAAGACTAACTTGAGCTGGCTGATTTCATATCGTCTTGCTTGGAGTTAATTCTCGGATTTTTGGTTTGCTTGGTGCTCAGATGCTTATCATCTTGGTATGGCTTGTTTTAAATGTGTTTAGATGGGTTGGGTAGAATCCTTGAGCGTAGAATCAACTGGATGAACGATGAAATCACGGTGCTTGAAGAGAATCCAGAGATTACATCTTCCAATGGTTAAAATTACTGCTTTAACTTGTGCTCAGCTGATCATGTTTGTGTAGGATAAAATTCTGATTTAGAAGAGACTTTGCGACTAAACGTTTATGTATCTCCAAAGGTCATTAATCAACGCAAATCCAGAGTTATGAAGTAATCTCCAGATTATAGAATCTATCGCAAATACAGGATCCTTCTTATGTTAATAGATGACTCAACTGCATTCTGAGGATGTTTCGATTAAATGAGTGTTTACCAAAGTTAATTCTATGGCACAATAGTTATGGTGAGGTCTAGACAGCGGAATGAAGCATCTCCAAAAACATGCATAACTAGAATTGACTTTGTGATACATGCTTACAATTTTCCTTAACAACTTTCTAAAATTTTCTGCTCTTGAGCATCGGTCGGTTTATTGCGTCAGTTCAGTTGCCTCATGTAATAGTCTAATGAAGACTAATTGGGTTGCTTGGGAAGCTAATGAAAAGTCTGATGTGGATACAATATATGTAGTGTGGGCAACGGGTTTGAATACGTTGACACTGGGAATTTCACTCATTGGAGTTCTGTATGATGTAATCTCCAAGTAGATTGCTTAGAGGTTTTCTTTATTGTTTAGGTAATGATAACAGAAAGATGTTCAACAGGTCGAGAGGCTGGGAACTATTATTGACGATTCTGTTTTTTTCCCTCTTTAAGCATCTAGAGTCCTCAGTAACTCTATCATCTAGAATCTCACATATCCTTATGTTGAATTTGCACAATTAGTTCTGAAATACTGGAGAGTCTACTTATGTGTACTTTGCTAAGTTGATTGAGTCTCTATCAGCAAGAGATTCTAACATCCCATCTATGGGAATCTATAATCTTTGGAAGAGGTTTTACGGCGAATCTTAGTTTAGGAAAGACGGTAGCCTTGATTTGGCATTTGTCATGTTGGGCATTCTCATTCTCACTTTTTAGACTAGAAAACCAAGAAAAAGCCAAGTTGCATACTGTTTGGGCTTCTTTCAAATTTTACCTTAGCAGTGTTTGACCTTGCAAATCCAAATGGATCCTAGGTTCCAGCCTTCCAAACCTGGTGCATAGATCAACTGATCCATACTCTCCTTAAATCTAGATGCAACTCAAAGAAGCAGTTGCATCAGGAACAATACAGAAGATGAAACGTAGAAGAACTATTCAACTTTTACTTTCAGGGATATGTAGAATTACTTCCAATTCTTGCCTGATATGAGTTATAGATTAAATCTACAATGGCTTTCATGTTTTATCAACATTTAATTTGATAGCTAGACCGCATTGCAAACCAGAGTTGTATAAGTTTTTGTTCATCTGTCCCAGAAACACTCATCGAATAAACGATGAAATTATATTATGAGCTAACTTTGAGAGTACTTTCTCACCATGGCGTTTCTTCAGAAGAGTCCAACGGGAAGAGTCTTAAATTTCAATTTCCATAGAGCTAATGATGCCGGTACATGCTCGCAGATGGACAGCAATTACTCAATTAGCGCACCACGGAATGCTCTATGTGCCAATTGGGTACACTTTCGGGGCTGGAATGTTTAAGATGGATTCCATAAGAGGAGGTTCTCCGTATGGTGCTGGAGTATTTTCTGGTGATGGCACGAGAGAACCGAGCACAACCGAGCTGGCTCTTGCCGAACACCAAGGCAAGTACATGGCCTCAATTGTTAAGAGATTCGCCATACCCTATTAGTACATATGGAATATATCATTGAAAGCACCTTTGTAACATTGCATTCTCTTGTGCGATGCGTATGTCTTTTGCTTGAGGATCAGAAATGCATTATTTAATTCTTGTTAGATCACCTATTCCGCTCATCTAGGTATTGAAGTCTGTTTGATATGGTCCCTCCGCAGCTCAGTCGAAATTTTTGTGTTTAATTTTATTGTGAACGGTTGAGTTAAAAAGCTATTCAGTACAGTTTCCAATCGATATATGCAAAGGTATTCAGTACAGTTTCCAATCGATATATGCTTTCTATTTGTCAATGGATCATGCAGCTCTCTCTCTCTCTCTCTCTCTCTCTCTCTCTCTCTCTCCATGCGCGCCCTCATCTGCATGTACAGTCGTTTCTTCTGAAACCGGTGTGAAGTGTCTTTTTGTGGGGTGTATATCTATTGAAAACTTCTATCTCAATAAGAAACGAAAGACGTTCTCACCTCCGCAATAATAGCATTATAGATGTAGAGGAATCCTGGAATGCCGAAAAGGGCTGAGTCAATGGCACCTTTAATCAAATAATTGATCGAAGAGAGGAAATTAAAGAAGAAACATAATGAAAGATCTGCTTTGGCGTAGGTGATGATCGAGTGTAGCTGACCTTCAGGTAATCAATGTAATTAAATACTTCACGCGAGACAGGTCAGGAACTGCCTGGACTAGTCAATACAAACGGGGAACCGGACAGATGCCTGAGAATAGCAACATTGTACTTTTGACAGGCCATTCATCAATGGTTTTGACAGATATTTGGAACACTGGGCCAAGGCCAGACCCGGCGTTGCCAAGCCATATGCTTCAATTTCTCAATTACAGATCTTAAACCATTTAAGAGGCAGAGGTCCTGGAAAATGTGCAGTATATGAATTCCGAAAAAACTAAAACTGTCCAAACTCCTGCACCTGCTATGTAGCACAAATTTGAGGTGCAGCAAAACATTAGCTGCCCAAACTGGCTTGATAATGCACATATTTGTTCAACCAAAGAGAAGACCTTAGTCTCCCCCCAAGATTCACATCAAGAAAAAGGAAAGGACACAGATGCAGAGAACAAAGGAAAAGGCGAATGCGGACACATCATGGGGCCTTCATCCTTGCAATTCATGTTCAGAAAATACAACTTGACAATGGAAGCATTACATCAAGATAACAGCCCTTAAACCCTCAAGCCTCAGCAATGAATTTGACGATCGGCAGACATAGACAACGGCTACATACATCGGGGGAAGAAGGTGTTCCCTACATACCCACCAGCCATTGCCCGTCTCACATTAGACTCAAACATCCTCGGATTGTCCCTCAATACAGCAGCTGCATCGTGATTGAGTGGATCTTCATAGTTGGGTTGCTGCATGGGAGCAATGGATTGTTGAGGAAATGATTACCATTTAAAAAAGAAAGAGTCATTGAGAATAAATCCAAATACCGTGAAAAGATGGAATAACCCATAGATTATGGTGTTGATGTTCAAGACGGGTTTCCAATCTTCTCTTAGAATATTGAGGCAAACATTTCCTTCCAAGTCAATATTGGGATGATAAACCTGCATGAGCAAAGCCATATCAATACTTGAGAAAATCAAGTAAAAAACCATCCATATTTACAGCCGAGGGCTAACTTACCTTAGTTTTACACTTGACTTTTGGTGCCTCATGAGGGTAGATGGAGGACACTTGAAAAGTAAAAACAAATGTACCACCACTGCCACAAAATGTGCCTCGTTAATAATTCATTCACATTGGTGCAACTGAGGATAATGAACAAATTGAGCACTGAGGGAAAGATAATATACCATTATCATCTCATTCCAGAACATGTTCAGTTGCAATACTGATTTGCCCCAGAAAGTTCTAGCTTCTAAAGTCCGTAGACAAATAAGATGAGAAAATGTTCTATTCCAATTTTTCTCATTCTAGAGCACCCATCCATAATTAGGTGTGTGCAAAAGAACCGGAAATCGCCCGGACCGCCCGGAACCGGAACGGACCAGACCGGAACCAGCGGTTCCCATGAGAGCAGGTCCAGTTCCCGATTCCAATTTAATGAAACCGGTAAGTACTGGTCCAGTTCCCAGTGCTAGGCATGGAACCGCCCACCCACCCATCGGACCAGATATATATTTTAAAGAAAAAAGAAAAATTCTATCTCAATTACTTAATTATTTTGTAGTTTTTTGACCAAAAATATGCATATTTGTAGTTATCGGACATTATTGACTAATTTTGTCTCTTGGATGTGTAATAGGACTAACCCCCCTACTTCTTCTTTTTTCAATTCTAGTAATTTATTTATTTGCTTTCTCAACCAAAACAAAATAAACAAATGTAGAGAAAAGAGGAAACTGATTGGAGATGTCTATAAATGTTGCATCGCTTTGTTGTCATCATACGAAAATAAGAGCCATTGGCTTGTTTAAGAGTATAATTAGGTCTCTCCTTAACCATTTCCATAATTAAATTAGGTCAACATTGAAAAAAGATGGATCAAGCGATTAATGTTTTAAGAGTCTAATTCTCCACATGTTTCAAGTGTTAAGAAACCGTAAGAGGACCACACCATGACCTTAGAAGAAATTAAGTTTTTAGCTAACGAGTATTGTTTATTCGTTTCACCCTATAGTTTTCAATCTTTAATCAAAATCAATGGCTCACAATTCTACCCAAATAAAAGGCCAAACTAGCTTTGGTGCTCTAAATAGAAAATAGGTTCATCATGATATTAATCAATGAATGCAATTTTAATAGGGATTGAAGACCAGTTCCATGGATCCACCTGGGAGCCGAACCAGAACAGTTCAATTCCCGAGTGGGTTCATGGAACCAACAGGCGAGTCTTGGTTCCCATTTTTTAGAACCGGTCCTTCATGAAAGGTTCTCGGTTCTAAGATAAAAGCTGCCCACCTGGACCATGCTCACCCATATCCATAATCCTATATGATAACAGTTTAAAGTCCATCATACGAGCCATTAGGAAGAGATTTTAAAGAGGCCATAGAAAAAGACTTACCAGTAATATCCTTCGTCTGGACGTATGGTCACCTCAAAGTTCATCAAATCATCCTTACCATTGGGAAAGGATATGGTACAAGTTTTTGGTAAGTTAAGCTCACTAATATCTGCAAAAACGAAATCCCAAAATTAGCTTAACACATGAATATTTGCAGCTAAATATGGCACCTGAGATCCAAATTAACCACTAATATTGTTCCTCGCAAACCAAACAATTAGCCAATATGATCCAGAGACAGTTAACCAAGCTCAAACTCATTAAAATTTTGGAATGCTCGACCAAAAAACAAAACTCTTGGAATGGAATAAGATACATTCAGAACCAGGTAAGGTTACAAGTAGAAACTACTTATCATTCTCTCTCCGAAGAGAACCCACTTATTCCTTATACAAAACTGAAGATTTGCAAATCATGAGAGCAGTATTTAATGGTTCTGTAACCCATTTCTAGCACGAGACAGCCATAACTTTGACAATACAAAGAGGATACATAATAAACATGCTCAAATCTGAATTAGGGAAAAGGGGCAAAAACAGAGTCCCCATTATTTTCATGGTCAGAAATGTGGCTTGTGACATCAATAGATTCAATTATAGAAAAGTATAAGATGATAAGACAGTAGAAGACCCATCAGATCTTTACTGCAAGCCACATATTCAAATGCAGGAAACAACTAATAGAGAAACAGTGGCTAGTGCTGGGGCCACTTTGACAGAACATAGTGTAGAAGCAAAGCTATATATGTTAAACCACAAGGAGGTGGAACAACAACCTTTATGGAGACGTAGTTCGCCAGCAGTTTGCTTCTTGACAGGGGCCTTCCCGTTGGCATTTTCTGCAATCTCCTTTTGCTTTGCCTTCACTTTGAAAAGATTAATCATCTTTGGAAAGTATAAACCCTAGAGACGTGAAGCAGGCTCAGTATCAGCTAGTTTTAATATTTGAAATACTATGAGACCGGATAGTTAAAAATGGTCTCAGCACTCAACAGCATATGCGAAGTATGAAAAAGCGGCATAGAAGTTCGAAGCATCGAGAGGAGACTAATTTCTCATCCATCAAAGCTTCTACGTATTAATTTTAACAGGGAATTCATCCTCAAATTTGGCCATGTCTGAACACTGTCACCAATGAAACTCCAAGACCTCCATGCCAAAGAGCTTGACGTCCTCAGCCTAGTTGGCCGCTTCCGTTCAGAGAAATTGAGGAAAAAAAAAGGATCCACCCAGTTCACCAAGTCCTTAGCCAAACTAAGCACTTGAATTTTCATTCGAAACATAAACCATAAATATCCATCACAGACAACACAGCCTCTACAGCATAATCAAGCAAAACGAGCAGATAACCTCATCGACCATCACCCCAAGGTTCTACAAAATCAGGTGCCCAGAATCATCACCAGGCAGCACTCTTTACAACAGGAAAAACTCATTCGAGCTCAAACCTAGTCATTCACACAAATTCAATAACATCCAAACGCCAGCAATCGCGCAGCCGATCAACTCAACACCACAAGACAACGCATCCGATTGAGCCTATTAACGAAAGCCCTAGACCAATCGGCAAGCTAAAGAAGGCGACGACGATCGAACTAACTCCGAGCTAATCAGCTCAGGCCTCGATCCCCGACCGCCCAAACCCAATCGAACCGCGAAAAATCAGCGGCGACAAACGCCCGGGACCACAGGCGACCGGCCTCGACCCGATTCGATGAAGGAAGAGGCGTAATCGTACGGGACGCCGCCGCAGATTCAGCAAAATCGAATTGAGCACGAAATCGCGACGCGAAAAGGAGCAGATCCGGGGCGCGCCGAGCTTTACCTGCTCGAGCACGAGAACAGGCGCGCTTCCGGTGCTTTTTCCGCAGAGAGAGACGGGACGGGACGGAAGATCAAGGCGATGGCTGAAGAGATTCAAGCTTTCTCTCTCTATATTTTCTTTTTCTCTCTCTTTATAGGTACGACGGCGATGCGCAGTGAAATGCGTTTGCTTTTCGCTCTTCCCTCGCGTCAATTGTCGTCATCCACCGCACGGCGAATTTTTCGGGCTTATCATATTTTCTCTCGCTTTCGACACCGGCGATGAGGGGTCTCAATCGCCTGCTTTTTTGCATGGTGTCGCCTTCCGCCGGGGACCGCCAATGGGAGGCCGCCACGTCCGCGGCAGGGCCATTTTGGTCATATACCTGCCGGAAATGGATAAATGGATTAATAATGCCTCTGGCGTCTTCCTTTTAGGGCAATAATTGCGGTGTGGGACAGGGAGGAGAAAACCTTAAAATTGTTTTGAAGTTTTTGAAAAGAGGCATGATAAAATCAAGGTACGAGGGATTTCACCAGATTTGTCCGACGGTGATCTTAATCATTTTTTCCTTGGGTTAATGATGACGAAAAATTCCATTTGCTATGTCAACAGGCGTGAAAATCAGTGGAATTACTTTCGTAAAAGTTCCAATATTGACAATTACTTTTAAGTTACTTTTTTAAAGATTGAATCTCATTTTTTTTTATTGGGAATCAAATAATAATTAGGAATAATTAGTTCCCGGTGGGCCAATTCCTGGATGAGCCAATTGAACTAGCCCACTTGATCTTGGAATCGATCTAATTCCCGAATGAGCCAATGGAATCGGTGGCGTAGCAAAAGAAACATACTAATCAAAAAGTAAAATGAAAAACAAATAAACCAGACACAGTGATCAAAGCATAGATTCAAACACCAATGATCCCACACTAATAACTCCATGGGATTAACTCGAGAACAATCTCATCACACCAACATCCCCAGAGCATGAACTCAAATCATTTCCGCACTTGCAACACACCAAACAAAAAACGGATTCATCATGAGATCCAAATCGCAAACAGCTGTAGAGTTTGCAGGACAGGAGCTCGGAAACTCTTGACCTCTAACTAAAATTGGCCAAAAACATAGCAAGAGAGGGAGGCATTGAGCGTGAGGGACGCGAGCAACTCAGGCAAGAGGGTGGCATTTGAGAGTCAAGCAAGAGAGTGACTAAGGCATGAGCATGAGTGAGTGCAAGAGGCGTGAAGAATATGATTAGGACTTGTGAAGGGTTAGGGCGAGCTTGAGTTGTGCTTACTCAATCATTCTACGCTTTCACCTTAATCTGAATATGAATTTTCGTAGATTTAATTAAATATAAAAAATATTTTAGTAATATGAGGCAAGTCAGATATGTGCTGGACATAGGTCGGCCGACCTGACCATTTGACAGTCTAGTCATCGGTTACGTCAGGCGTGACTCGGACAGGTCCATTGAAGAGGGCGTAATAGCCAAACAACATGCATCATGGCAACGTGGAGCTGGGCGGCTAGTGCTGTGTTTTGACGAAACCAAAGAACACATGTTTCAATTCCAAAACGAAGTCTACCCAAACAGATCTCTTGACTTGACATCCTTACACGACGTGGAAACAACGATAATGGTTGGAAAAAAGAAGCAACTGAAACTAACAACGTTACGTCAGTCCAATACATAGCAAAAGCCACACAGACATCACATACGATACGAAACGGCAAGTACGCAAAATGCTAGGCCTGCGCTTTTATTTCAAGACCCCAATGCATCAACACGGATGCGGGACCCCGTCGGTCCTCAGCAGTGGAAGGAGGGGACGAGGTTGCACTTGACGGGGAGCTGCGCCGCCAAGTCGGGGTTGATTTGGTAGGTCTGCAGCAAGGTCTTGGCGTACTTAAAGAAGCAGAGGCAGTTGAGGTCGGCGTTGGTCAGAGCGGAGCAGCACCCCCGGGTCGGCTCGGTCGGGTTCGAGCCGCTCACGGATGGCTTGCACGCCTCAAAGCCCTCTTTGGACATGCCGCACATGGACGAGTTTCCCGCCGCCACGGGGTGGCTGGCCACGGCAGCTAGCAGGACAAGAGCTACGACCACAAGCTTTGCGCAGGACTCCATGACGATTCTTCACTCTGTTATTACTCGCTCTATTGCTCCTGTGGGTGCTTAAGTGGGTGCTAATGAACGAGCTTCAGCTTCGTTTAAATAGAAAATCGGCACGTGGGTTGGTGGGGTTTTGCATATATATTGTATATATCTAAATCAGGATGCCAACACAGATGATTGACAGTGGTTTTCCTTCACATGGCGACAAGAATGCGATTGGTTTGTGGCTGTCGATCGCAAGAATAGACGGATTCGCAAAAGTCTCGATGATCACAAGCTATTGCCAAAACTGGAGCCTCTCGTAACGTGGAGTCAGTGGATGATGAGCTATCGGTTCGAGCGTTTGATCCAAATCGAGGATCATCACGATGGGCCACGGGAGGTCACGGGCGGGCCTTGGTCGAGGATAAAGACACGGTTTATTTGTGTGTTGTCGTGGAATCGAGGGTAATGCTGTTGTTATTGTCTGAAGAGATCTCTTTAAGAAAGTGTTTTGTTCGCAGGGGTGGCATGTGAACCTCGTCCGGTTTACGCTTTGCTCTTCTAACTTTGCCATTTTTTAAATCGATGGATGGGAGCGTTCCCATGGCGTTGCTGATCTATACAGTACTTCGAGCAAGAACCCAATGCATCAGTGAACGTATTTGGACTATTTTTTCCTTTTTGTCATAGAAATTGATGTTTAATAAAATTGAAGAGTGTTGTTTAAAATATGGATCGCTTGTTTGAGGGCAAACTGTTGGCTGTCTGGTTTCATTCTCTCTCTTGAAAGGAAGGCACGGAGGCCTCGATCACCAGTGAATGGGCAGAAGTCTATAGGTTGGCTAGGTTACATAATATATTTCTCTTATAATTGAGGGTTGTAGTAGAGAGGTGTAATGTGCTAATTATAATGAAATCCTCTATTAGATGTAAATTTAGTTTAAGGATAAATCGGGATAAATTTTATGTTTCAATTTCTCTCTCGCTTTTACTTTCTATTTTATAGTGTGTGGTGCCCAATCCTAACACAAATTAGGGATAAGCAATTTCAAAATCGGCTCAAATTTCATTTAGAACCTAAAACCTATCATGTTAAGAAAGTGTTTTTTCACGAGGTGTGGCATATGAACCTTGTCCGGTTTGCGCTTTGCACCTCTAATTTTGCCATTTTCAAATTGATAGATGGGAGCGTTCCCATGGTGTTGCTGATCTATATAGTACTTCGAGCCAGAACACAATGCATCAATGAACTTCTTTTGACTATTTTTTCATTTTGCCGTAGAGATAAAAACGGAAGGCGTTTAATAAAATTAAGTTTGCATTGGAATATGGCTGGCTTGTTTGAGTGCAACCTATTGAGTGTGATTCATTCTCTTCATCAATAGGAAGACGTGGGGATCTCGCTCCTCAATGAGCGGGCGAGGATCTAGGGTCTAGGGTCACGAGGGCAACGCCTCTAAGTAGCCAAAGGGCTTTTATAGTTTGAGCCCATATTTTATTTATAGTTTGAGCTTTGGCCCATGAATAATTAACAGGAATATAAAATATCTTTATCTTATAATTAAGGATTGTAACAAGGAGGTATGATGTGTTAATTGTAATGGAATCATCTACTTGATGTGGCCCTAGTTTAAGGTAAAACAAGATAAACCTTATATTTCAATTTCTCTTTGTAGCTTTTACTCTCTATTTCATTGTGTTTGAGCGCACAATCCTAACACAAACTAGGGCGAGCAATTTCAAAGTCATTCCATGTTCCATCTAGAATTTAAAACCTACCATAATAATCGATTTCAAAATCTACTTAGGAATCGGCCAATTTCTTTTTTCTTGTTTCATTTTTTCTTTCATTTTTTGCTAACTAAAATGAAAGTGAATGCAACAACAAAAATCACAATTTTCAATAGCAACAATTTATAAAAGATAAACATGTAAAACAAAATAAACAATAAAACGTTCAAAATATGTAACCGCGTTTCATTGGCTCCTAGTTCCCTATTCCCAATTCTTCGATTCTCAATTCTTGTTTCAATTCTTATGCAAGAACCGGGAGCCAAACCAAACAGTATTAGTTTCACTTTTTTTGGAACTGGGAATCGGAGTCATTATCTCGGGAACTTAGAATCGGACCGGTTCTTATAGCCGGTATCCTTATCCCTTTGATCCATCCTCTATCCTAGTGCAAACATGTATGTATTTATTGAGTCAAATAATTTTTTGCAAATTAATTTTATGGACCTTCAATGTGTTTGATTTTCTGAAAATGATTAACTAGTTGAAAACCATTTATGTTCAAAGAAAATATATATATTTAAAGTTAGGAAAATGAATTCCCCAATTTGGAAAAGAGAAAATATTTTCCTAAAAAATTATTTCTTGAAATGCATTTTTCTTTATCATGAAATTGTATTCAAAACAAGCACACATTTAATTATTAGTTGTTTCACCATTCCGCTTATGCCATCCATAGGCAAGTACTATTAAAGAAACACACGAAAGAACTAAAGTAGTACTTGGTCACTAGACGGGCACGGGCACTAGCTTAAAGGGATTGATCCATACCTACCCATCATTTCAAAAATATAAAAAATAAAAAATAATCATACAAAAAGAACTGATATGGACAAGCCTGAGCGGGCCTTTGCAGGCGAGCTCGAGCCCCTAAATGAAACCGCCGGTCCATGCCGGCGCAATTTACGCCGAGCGAGGATTGATTTCTTAGGCAAGAGAGAGGAGGTTTGGAAAAGGAACAACCTCCCTAGTTCGTTTCCTTCAAAGATTGGAACTCAAGCCCTGGAAACAAACTTGATTCCTAAGTTGGAGAGCTAACGAAAGCGTGTCGTCCATTATCAGAAAATCGGCAACAAGGGCGGTCGCCTTTTGCTTCAACCGTCCCTGTAAAAGTCTCTGATTATGGTCGTGGCTCGCTAGGGCCGGCGCCTTCCCTTTATCCACGTACCATTCAAGGGAATTTTAAGGCAATTGCTTTTCTAATTTTGAAAGATTTTTGTAGAGAGATCACCCGTAATTACAATCTATTACATCATAGAAATAAAATGAGATTGATACTTATACGCTGTATTCACGAAATCTTAATTTTCTCACAATCGCACTTAAATAAGTAATATATGTATTTCAGACTTGTTCTTTTAAATTGTATCCGATAGAATTGTTAACAAATATTTATGATTGTTTATTGAAAAATTTGCATAGTCAATTTAGAGTATCTCAAGAAAATAATAATAATAATAATGATAATAATTCATCTTTTTAAAGGTTATTTTAGAGCGTCTAGAAAAATCAACATAATTGCAAAGTTTTTTCTTGGGAAATTTAATATATGCTCTTCTTTTTGGAGCACGATAACATGCCAAAGGGGTTGATCTCGATGCCTTCAAAAAGCGCACGTGACCGTTTGCATATCTACAACTCTGACGACTTTGACGTGGCGTGGAATGTTTCCTCTGTTTCCGTTAGGCGGTCACACACTCCACCAATGACAGGCCGACACGTGCTTGGATCCCGTCGCCGCGAAGTCGGTGAAGCTCCAAAACGACAGCTGCTCGCAGTCGTAGCTCGACAAACGCCAAAAGGCGTTTCGAGCCACGAATGCAAAAACGACAGCGCTTCCCCACTCGCGTCCCTTCTCTCTCCGCGTTGGGCATTCGCCTGATCGCCTCCCGTACGAAAACACCCTTCGGTTGACAGGAAATTGCCGAACTGCCATTTTTCTCTCGCGTGCGACCACTTCCAAAGTCTTGAACAGACTTTACCAACGACACCTTATCCGGGAAACTTGTGAGAAAACCCGTGGCCACGTCTCATTGGATAAGAAGAGACACCGCTAAAAGCTTCTAAGTTCTAATCAGAACGAGGAAAGAGGAGCACATCTTTCACGTGTTCCAATCAAAATCTACGGATTTGCCGATGTGTCACTGTCACATGATGCAAATATGTACAGTCTTTCAGGATTGATTCTTTTGGAATCTAGCCTCATGCCCAGTAACTCGCGCACTAATTCAAAACAAGCTCAAATTTAGAAAGAGAAAATAACATAAATAGTTTCTGAACTTTGACCAAATATATAATATAGTCACTTGACCTTTAATTTATTTGTTGTAGTTCTCGAACTTTAGTCTAACATGCGATGTAATTCCTAAACTTCTAATTTGTTCAATATTGTCCATAAATTTTTGATACGTTTTCAATTTAGTCCATTTATTATATAAAAATGTTCAATGTTATCCATGAATTTAAATTAATGAAATGATGACATTAAATTTTTCATATAAATCTAAGGATTAAATTGAAAACGCAAAAAATCTAGAGATTACATTGAAAAAATAAAAGCTTAGGGATTGCATTGAATATTGGGCTAAAGTTCAAAAACCCCATTGAACAATTTAAAAGTTCATGGCTCATATTACTTATTTGACCAGAATTTATGGACAATTCATGATGTTATCCAAACTTAGAAACGATGCATCGAGTTCCTAATAAACTTTTAATGAGTTGTCAAAAATTTTATAATTGTAGTCAAGATAATGTAATTGCTAGATCCAAGAACAAAAATGTATGTCATTTTATTTTTTAAGAGCTTGACTTCTTGAACTCAAGTTGGATCTGATTAATTACTTAAGCTTTTGACTAGAACATATCTTTTGCAAGTCTAGTTGAGTTAAGCCACAAAATAGAGTTTACAAAATCAAACTCAATCGAGTTCAATTGCAAAGTGTCAAGATGAGTTTGAAGCTTGCATAATCAAGCCGACTCAATTCTCGCAAGTAACTAAATAATAAAATAAGCTGAACAAGGAATTAAATCGGATATCAAATTTTATGCGGTTTTAGTCAATAAGACCTACTTCAAAAGGATAAAGACTGTGCTTCTGTATGCAACTTTCGAACTTACCAAAACTAACCTCCGCGTTTTTGGTATACAACCGCGTTTTTGGTAGAGACTACTTTTGGACTTACCTAAACTAATCTTCAGGTTTCTTCTATGCACTTTCAGATTTACCCGAATCGGCAACGACAATCCAACTATGGACTTTCCGAAATCGGAACTTCCTTTCAATTTCCAAATTCAGACATCCATCGATGAAGCTAAGCATCCCAAATGGGAAATCTCTCGAGCGAATTAGGACTTTCATGCTCAAATTCGGATCCTATACTGGCAAATCCATAGTAGGTATTCAATCTCCACATGCAATTGCTAATTTGGCAAATCGATGGAATGGAGAGGCAAATCTGGGGTCTTACATTGTTAACTTGGGTAGATGTGTGAAGGCATTAGCAAATTTGACTGCCTTTCTCCATTTGCCTTTTTACTTTCTTGCTCAGCAAGTCACTGTCAAGGTCAAGAAGACCCTATAAAGAGGATGGCACTCACCTCCTCCATGCTTCACTTCAACCTCCTCCTCCTCCTTCAGGTTCTCTCCTCGGCCACACTGAGCAGCGAGTTGATCTGAAGTTCCACAGCATTTCGGTAAAGCCCCTTCATTCTTTTTGCGGTCATATTATATCAAGTTCTCATCAATTTTGTAGTTGACAAATTGTGAGTGCAGCGCTTGTGTATTCCACTGGCAATGAGAAATTTAGCCTATTATAAGACATCATTGTAAGTGCATGGCTAAAGTTCACAGGTAAAAGTACATTCTTTCGATCCGGTTTTTTCGATTATCACTCTAGCATGAAAGAAAGGACAGAGGCAGTTCATGAGTAATTTCTTATAGCCGACGATAATGGCCAGATAGTTGGAAATTTTTTAAGGTAGGTTCCTGCGTAATTTCCACTTAGGTTCCCGCGTAATTTCAATTGGGGTCAATTCGGCGGAAACGAAAAAGAAAAAAGGAAAAGGAGAACAGTCGCTGGTCTTTGGGTTGGGAAAAAGGAGAAGAAAAGATCCACGTGACCGGTCAAAGAACACGGAGTCCTCGACTCTTGGAGCTGAAGCTTCTGTAAACATCAGACGCCATACCTAATCCCGCTAAACTCAGACGTTTAACCTCGTCTTTCATGTCCGCTAATTAGCGCGTCCGAACCGTAAAACGCGAGAGCGGCGTAGCGAGATTTTTTTGGAGAGAGAAAGAGGGGCGAGGATTTGAGAGCGCAGAGAGCATTACATTGCTTCCCGTTTTTCCATGCCCTCCCACAATCCTCATTTATTCCATGCGTGCAAGCTATCGTCTTCATCATCATCATCATCCTCCTCCTCCTCCCCTCAATCCTAAATATCTCCTCTATCTCTCTCTCTCTTTCTCGCTTTCTCTCTCTAAACTTCAACCTCTCCACCACAAACCTCCTTTTGGCTCTTAACGGTTTCAGTGCTCTTCAAGCTTCCTCCAGTTTATAATCAGACCTCTCTCTGTCTTTGCGTTTCACCCGCAACCCTTCTTTTTTTCTCTCTGTTTATGACCAGGTCTGCTGATTCTTGCGGAAGCGCTTACTCATGGGGAACACTCACGCCAGGAACCCGGCGGACCCTCCCCACGCGGCGGAGCTGAGCGCCTACGAGGCGGCCTGCATGGCGGACGCCGACCTCCGTTCCTTCGACTCCAACCTCCGGACCCAGACCAGCCATGCCATCGAGGCGCTCGCTGCCGGCGTCGGGGTCCGAGCGCTGTCCTTCGACTCCCTCCGGGAGGTCACCGGGTGCCTCATGGAGATGAACCAGGAGGTGGTCCGGGTCATCCTGGACTGCAAGCAGGACATCTGGGGGACTCAGGAGCTGTTCGAGCTGGTGGAGGAATACTTCGAGAACAGCCTCCAGACCCTCGACTTCCTCTCCGCCCTGGATAAGTGCCTGAAGCACGCCCGCGATAGCCAGCTACTCATTCTCATCGCGCTGCAGCAGTTCGAGGGCGAGGACCGCCGGGGCGGAGGGGCCGACAAGTATGCCAGGACGCTGGAGGAGCTGAGGAACTTCAAGGCTGCCGGTGACCCGTTCACCAAGGAGTTCTTCCGCATCTTCCAGGCTGTCTACCGGAACCACGTCACCATGCTCGAGAAGCTGCAGCTCCGGAAGAGCAAGCTCGACAAGAAGCTCAGGTACATCCATGCTTGGAGGAAGGTCTCGAGCATGATCTTCGCCGCGACTTTCGCCGTCATCCTGATCTGTTCTGTTGTTGCGGCCGCTGTGGCGCAACCACATGTCGCGGCGGCTCTCGCCGCGGCGGCCTCCATTCCTGTCGCCTCTGTGGGGAAGTGGATCGACTCCCTGCTGAAGAACTATGAGAACGCGGTAAAAGGGCAGAAGGAGACCATCGTCACGATGCAGGTGGGGACGGGCTTGGTCATCAGCGACCTGGAGAACATCCGAGTGCTGGTCGACCGCCTGGAGATCGAAATCCAGTCGATGCTGCAGAATGCCGAGCTGGCGGTCGAGGAAGGCGAGGTGAAGATTGGGGTGGAGGAGATCAAGAAGAAGCTGAGCGCGTTTATGAAGAACATCGACCAGCTGGGGGTCCAGGCCGACAACTGCAGCCGCGACATCCGGCGGGCGAGGACCGTGGTGCTTCAGAGGATCATCAAGAATTCCAACCAGTGAAGGCAAGGAGCGGCGCTTCTTGTACTTTTATTTCCGTCATGAATTGGAGATTTTAAGGATTGATAAGGAGGACAAGCTCCAAGTGTTTAAATTTATGCAAACAATCAACTAATTTGGTATTCATCCCGTTTCGATGTAGACTGCAGTAATGCCCTCCATTTGCAAGTACTTTCCTTCTTTATTAACTATTGTCATCGTGATTCAAGATCATGCTAATCAAAGGTCATTTGTTTTGCTCAAAATTCATAATTTGAAAAATAATCGCTTATAATTCTTGATAATAATTCATTTTGAAGTATTTTCATAAATACTAAAAAATAATTTTTATTCATTCTTTACACAAGCAATATTATCGTTTTCAAATCATGTAATTTTTGCTAAACAAACGCACTTTATGATAAGACGTTTAATTTCAATTTTTCATCTGATTAAAGATTGTATGCGACTTGATATTTCGAAAATATCAAGTTTATCTATCGAATTGAATGAAAGCCCAATCGTGTAATTCGAATTGAATGGGATTGAAAGAAACTTAATGAATCCAGATGACATGTAACTGGAGAAGCTACGTCGTACTTTACTAGCAAGTAGCAAGTGATCTCGCAAAAGAAAGTTCAACGATTCGTCACGTTCAAACGCAGAAAAATTCAGCCTAGTAATTTTCGAACATAGAAATTGATGGTTCGGATGGTGACGCCACCCGAGATTCGACCGCGACGGTCAAAGTCAAGCTCAGAGCACGTGCGAGATCGTATCTGATTTCTCCCCGGGCTCTTGATGGCGTCAGCAGATCCTCTCTTAAAAACACCTCCTGCTGGCCAGTGGCCATCTAAACCCGGTCACACCTCGTCGCCTCCAGACATTTAATGCCACAGAAGAGTCAACTCTATCTTTTCACCGGTTCAGGATTTGCATTTTTAATAAATAGATGGACTCTTTCCTAGCGTAATTTTTTTTTTTAGCCAAGTGACTTCGAGTCAACACGTTTCCCATCCCCCATTGGGTGGTTACTTAACATGATGGATATATGTTTTTATGTCGAACCACTTTTGACTAAAGAAAAACTTTACCCTAGAAAACTATTTTCAGATAAATTATGATAAGATGTAGAGAGGCCTGATTTGTATCTTAAAATAGATTATATCCCAAACAGAGTGAGACTTATCGAGTCTCCTCATAATTAATTTGGTAGTTCTCGTGTGAGGCTCATCAAATCTCGACTGGTCTATGAGTTCGGCAAAATGAAACTTCCTATTATATCGGATGATAAGTACACTTTGGACACACGCTCATTTAGTAAGTTATCTCGAATCTCGATTCTTGTTTATAGCCGTCGATGATGTAGAATAATAAATGATCTTTGACTCGACTGTTGAAGGGAAACTTTTTCAATTATTAGACAGTTTCATGGTTTTTTGTCATCCTCAAAGAAAACGTGACTTTCTGAGTCTTTCTCTTCGGTTTCAACCTCAAATACCTCTCCTACCACAACAACTTCATGTAATGAAGTATGAAAGTCAGTGCCCATTTGTTCTGTCATATAAAGCCGGTTCTTTCCTTTGGTAATTAGTGGTGAATGTCAGTGACAATGCAAATCAGAAGGGCGACAGTAGAAGCACATTCGAGGCTGAAGACGCGTGCATCGATTGCCTCTCCAGCCGTCCTCTCATCCTTCGTTTTCCTCCTCATAAGCGCCATAGTTTTTGCCTGTTGGATCAACACAGTAAGTTGTGCCAAAAGTGCTCAGATAACATTGCTTTAATTAAATATGCTGTTCTTGGATGTAATCTAAATCATTTGAAGCAACTATTTACCATGATTGTAAGAGATTAGTATATCCTTATTTGAGTTTGAGCTACAGTCCCATTTCCCAGAATGTGATGACTAAAGCAAGAGATTGCGTTGTGCCTTCCAGTCCATCTTTTCAGGTCCTTTTCAGATATCAATATTTACTACATCAAAAGCACCAGATATCCCTCTTAAATGCACAGAATGGAACATGACTCAAACTTGTCCTGCGAACTATCCGACCAAACAGACCCATGATCGCCATCTCTATCATCGCATACCTGGCAATGAATGCCCGTCATTCTTCAGATGGATCCACGAAGATCTACGGCCATGGAAAGAGATTGGGATCACCAAGGACATGGTCGAGAGAGCTCGACAGGATGCACATTTCCATCTAGTGATTTTGGATGGGAAGGTCTACTTGGAGAAGTTTAAGCCAGCTTATCAGACCAGGGACGTGTTCACTCTGTGGGGTATGCTACAGCTTCTCAGATGGTACCCTGGAGAGCTTCCTGATTTGGAGCTGATGTTCAATTGCAACGATTGGCCTATCATCCAATCTAAGGACTTTCCCCACCCCAAACCAGGCCCTCCACCATTGTTTGGATACTGCAGACATCGGAGGACATTGGACCTTGTGTTCCCAGATTGGTCCTTTTGGGGATGGTAATGAATTCTATCTCATTAATATTTAGGAATCGCGTTCCCAAATTCTCATTCCACGCGCTACAACAGAAAATGAACAGGGTTTTACTCGAACTGAGAATTGCAGAGGCGCACATTCCACTACATTCATCGTCCTAGAGTCCAAAATTGCCGGCAGTACTTATATTATTAAGTTCTTTCGCCTTGAGCTTTTGTTAATACTTTGTGCTTATGCATGTGTAGATGCTGCCATTTGGATTGATTTGTCTTTCGTTATCTTGAAGTTTGATTTAGTTGGCTATGTTTGTAGGCATGGTTGATCGAAAGGGTTATCTAACTGAATTGTAGGGTCGAGACGAATATAAAGCCGTGGAGACATGTGTTGAAAGACATAGAAGAAAGCAATAAGAGGACAACATGGTCGGACAGAAAGCCATACGCTTACTGGAGAGGAAATCCGTACGTGTCTGAAGCCAGGAAAGACCTTCTCAAGTGTAATGTTACAAAGAAACATGACTGGAACACTCGGGTTTACATTCAGGTAACATTTCGACGAATAATTTCTCGTTCAGGGGTGTTTAGAAAGTTGCAAGACTGTCTTCTACAGAAACCCAGTGTTTCAAACTAGGAATTGTAAGTTCTGATGCCTTTAGCATCATGCACTGCCAAATGACCAAAAATACGACTAATCACGGTTCATCGATTGATGCTAGGACTGGGGTCGAGAAACTAAACAAGGGTATAAACACTCCAATCTAGCGGATCAGTGCACCCACCGGTACAAAATGCTCTAAATCTCATTCTGTATCTGAAAAATATGTTCGTCTTAATTTTGTTATCGACCTCAATGACATTACTGTAATGGTTAATTTAATATTTACAACAGATACAAAATATACATCGAAGGCCAGGCGTGGTCCGTGAGTGAGAAGTACATCTTGGCATGCAACTCCATGACCTTGCTAATCAAGCCTCAGTACATGGATTTCTTCACCAGAGGCCTCGTTCCGTTGCAGCATTATTGGCCGATTCGGGGCAACAAGAAGTGCACCTCCCTCAAGGTTGCCGTCGAGTGGGGCAACAATCATACGGAGAAGGTTCGTTCTCCCTTCCTTTGTTCCCTGGTCGCTCAGGCCTAAGCTGCGTGCCAATCTAGAATTGATACGTTCTCGATGTCTGATTACAGGCAAAGGCCATTGGTGAAGCCGGGAGCCGCTTCATATATGAGGATCTAAAGATGGAGCATGTCTACGATTACATGTATCACTTGCTTAACGAATACGCGAAGCTTTTCAGGTACAAGCCCACCGTGCCAAAAGGCGCTGTGGAGCTATGCTCAGAGACAATAGCGTGCCCCACGAAAGGGACATACAAGAAGTTCATGTTGGATTCAATGGTGAAGTCGCCGAGACGAGCATCGCCTTGTTCCCTGCCTCCTCCGTACGACCCTCCTTCGCTTGAAGCTTTGATCGAGAGCAAGGCTAACTTGACTTGGCAGGTAGAGACATGGGAAGATGAGTATTGGCATAGCGTCAACAAGGACTAAGAGGCAATAAGGAAAAGAAAAGATACGAATAATGTTGACGAAGAAGTCGATATGTTAGAATTGACTTCAAGTTTGGTGCAAATGGACCGAGCTTAATAAAAACTCTTTGATCGTTTTTAGCATCTACATCTTCTTCTGTGGAATCATTCATCGTGAAAGCAGTAATCAACCTAACTTAATAATTTATTGAAAGCAAGCAGATTAATATTGGCAAGATTAATTATTGACCGCACGAAAACCTCATTCACTACATTTGCTTTTGCCCATGGATGGTGAAATAAACAATCCGACTTATTTGACCTGTGCATACACTTTCTTACTTGTATGAGATTAGATTTTTATGAGCCATCAGATTGCACTATTCACAATACGATATGAATCTTACTCGAGCCCTATATTCACGAAGCACGTTACCCTTAGACTTTCATGTCAAATTTGAAAAAGATGGAGAATAAGAGTTTATTTATTAAACTGATCAAATAGTACCTGATTCTATTTTTTGTTTTTCAGAACAAGAAAAGAATATAAATTTGTTTGGTAACTTTTTTATTTCAGGAAATAAATTTGTTCCTGAAATAGATTTGTTTAGGATTAAAAGTAGAAAAAATTGCCTATTTGTTCCTGAGAATAATTATGGAATCAAGTCCATTTTCTTTTTCCTTTTCTTCTTCTACTTCTTTCTTTGGTTGGCGACCTTGTCGGAGCATTGTTAGCTGCAAGGCCGAGCCTTGTCAGCCAAACCTTGGCTAGGCGAGCTTGACCTCGTCGGGTAAAATCAATGCATTCCTCTCTTGATGGTTTCCCTAATGAACATCATTCTTGGCCATATATATATATGTGTGTGTGTGTGTGTTTTTTCAGATAAATGAGCTATCGAGAAAAGTGAAAACGATAGGTACGATTAAAGACAACACGATTTATCATTTAAGTGGTCAGCAATTATGCCTACGTTCATGGGTGAAGAATGGGTTATTTCACTTGTATGATAAAAGACATAAAAAAGAATCAATTTATAGCATCATCCGTTTTGAATCCCAGTGTCCCCCACCCTCATATGTGTAGGTGTCCACACAACTCCTCAAACCATGAACAATTTGAGGTAAGCCCATTTTGCGACCACAAAATGACCTTGATCTGAAATTGCGATCCCTGTGATGACGAGAATGAATGTTACAAAAAGACAACACAGTTGTATCTAACTTTCTTGAGTCCAAGCAAATTCGTTGATTCCAATTCCCAGCCGAATGATCAGTTCAACTTCAATAGAGTTAAAAAAGCATTTCCGAAAGAGACAATACAGTTAATGCCAGTGGTTATAATCAATAAAATGAAAGAACGAAAGGAAAGAAAAGGCAAATAATGGCAATATAATTTTGCTGACTAATATAATTAACAAGATCAAATCTATCCTCTTGATTAGTTCAAAAGACATTCCATATAGCAGCATTAGTTCAAACCCTACTTAATTAGTCTTTTGAAAAAAAAAAAAAGTATGTGCAAGGATCGTGCAACGTCCGTGCCAAGTTTGTGCCAAGGTTGTGAAGTTTGTCTTGTTCTCATACACTTGAATGAATTTTGTTTAGATTTCATTTTAAGATCCACTCTAGTTTAGAAAGGATTTTGGATATATAGGTGTATCTCACCTTAGTCAATCACCCCACATGGCTCTTGCTTGCCCTCTGCTTCCACACCTCTCCAGCCGAAGGGTCTGCTTTCTTGCGAAAGTAATTGAATTAGTTCCTTTAGTCATTTGAAGTTTAAATTGACAAATCCAAAAAGCTTTTATGGTGCTGAAAATACAATTTTAAATTGGGCTTATTCCCTTTGAGTCAACTCTACATCAAAAGGTATAATTTAATTTTAAGTGGTTTTCTTTACTTTGAGAGGGAACGAAAACGGCCCATTTAAACATTTGTCCAGTACTTGTGTGTGCTTTCATCTAAATATGGAAGGTTGTTTCACGTCCAACACCATCTTCTCTTGCCCACTAATCTAAGGTCCCTTTTTCTCAAACCTCCTCCTAACATGCTCTACAAGTAGAGGATTTAAATGGGTTGAAAACCCATTTAAAACTCATATTTAATGGAAATTGGTTATATATAGATTAGTTAAATTTTTATAAATAGGTTATTAATAGGTTTGGATTGTATGTAAGTTTAGTGATACATAGGTTTTGAATGGGGTCTGTCTTTGAAATCTGTCAATCGTTCCAATTCAATATCTATCCAAAAAAGCAACAACTGTCATTAGTTAATGCAATGTCAAGGCAATCCAAGTTATTGCTAGCTTTAAGTGACCTTAAATATACTGTACTAGATTCTCAAGTTGAATGTTAGTTAAGGCAATGTCAAGGCAATCTACTGATATAATGTGCATGGCATTGTTTTTAAACGATATTTGCATGTGAGGTGGAGAACACTAACGCAATAGATTCAGATTGGTGAGATGAGGTAAAATTTTTTGAAAACAATCAATTTTGTTTTCAACGAAGAACACGGGTAACTAATTACCATGTGGTGAGTTTGGTAAAAGAAAAATGTAAAAGATTTCGTATTTCTTTTCTCCAAATTGCCAATTTTATTCCAATTTTACTCCAATTAATGTCCATAATGGGTGGATTTAGAAGAAGAAGAAGAAGAAGAAGTTCATCTATTACTTTTGTTATGATATTGCTAGTAAGATTTACATTTGATATGTTGACTCGGTGAGTTTACTATATATACGATGTGTGACAAGCAATTGAACCTACATATTTCAGATAATTCAACCAGTTAAACACATTTATTTTACGATATTGAAAATCAAATTAGAGTTGCTCAGAAGGGTTATAAAAGAGTTGCACTAGCAGACTATGTGGATGCTTGACGACCATCATGGATCTTTGTGCTCACCTCCGGATGGCTTCAAGACCTTGTGGAATGAGCAAGGTCGAAGATGATCCTATTTCTCTAATGGCATTGATGTATTGCGATGTTTGGACCATGTCCATAAGTTCTTTCGCGCTTGCTCCTCGGACATTCTCTCTGAAGCCCATCACATTGTTCTTTAAAATATCCACAATGCGCTGATGCCTGTATGCAATACTGTCCGCATAAAGTTGCTGGCACCGAGCCTCATCTGCAAGCTTCCTCTTTACGGCAACCCACAATCTAAAACAAGAACAAAACTTGCAATAAACTCATATGATACAAATCAAAATATACTTTTACATGTGGTGCTTAGTACCAAACAAAGTCTAAATTCATGATTACCAGCACTGGTTTCTATCATAGCATTCTCAAGACGAGTATTTAGTTTTATGGCCACGATTACAGCTCCCACAATAACATATCCAGAGCCAAGTAAAAGCTGCAAAGTTTAGAGAACTCGACTTGAGTCTATCATTCATAATAATATAAAGAATGAAGTTTATGTAAACAACCTGTTCGACTCTCCGTACAACACATGCGGAAAAATGTTCCAGCTCAAAAAGTTCATCCAAATTGCATCTGGCAACGCAAGCTCCAATTGTTGTAATAATTGAAACAACAAAATCAGGTAATGCAATAGTTGTTGTTTGAAGTATGTCACTTGCACATGTAAATGTACAATTTGTTCCAATACTATATTTGTACCGATATAATTTATTTGGCACATACCATGTAATCCTAAATGAGCTTCCTCGGATTGCTATTATTATAGAAGGCCTCAGTTGCATGGCCCATGTTGGCTTTATATCGCACGGATGCAATAACATCTATAAACTCATTGTCTTGTGAAAAAATATCAAGTGAGGTCATTATTTATTCAAGCATTTACATGTCAATTAGTAACGAGAGACAAGCTGCCATATCACAGAACTGGAACGAGAAAAGGAAATTGACAAATTCATCGGCATTCAGCTCTAAATTCATATTATTTGGAAATACAACCCACACTAATACTTCTCAAAAAACCCACAAAAGCTAGTTTAATTGCGAAAATTTACTTCTCGCAACGATTTGAAAACAAAACATTCAAAGAGCAATGTCTAATTCAAGTAGTTTTTGTTTCCCACCAAGATGATCAATGGTGCATTTATGTACTATGGCAAAATCCTCTAGAATGAAATCTAATGGTTGATGGGAGTTTGCACAAAGGAAAAAATGATAAACTTTGCAGGGCAAATCCACATGATTGAACAAACCTTGGTCTTCACTTTGCATTTCACATCATCCAATTGCTGGTTTCTGAGTGAAAGCTCACAAGCAACTTGATATCCTCAAATCCAAGGAACACAATGGCATCCAGCATCCAGATTTTCGTGATGCCTCCCAAATTTTTCTTGGATTGCTACGGTTGATTCGCAAACTTTAACACAACATCACAGGTTAAGCATCTTCTCTGGATTTCAACTGCATTGTGCAGAGAGCATGCTACCGGTGAATGCCCAAATCGTACACAAATGAAGAAAGAAAGAAAGAAAAAGCACCTTAAACTTTTCCATAGCAAATATGAGGCAAAATGGTTTATGAGATAGAAATGAAAGAGTTCACCCAGAAAATTTCAAACTAGCAAGAAACCATACCTCTAAATACCAGCTAAAGTCTGAAGACCCATATGTATAGTCAAAGCAACCCATATTCCGACAAGATGTAGGCCGATGGCCGATGCAGCACAAGATTTGCATGAGATTTGCACACAGTCCATTTTATAACAAAACGGGTTCCAATTTAGCCTGAAATTTGTCAATTGTTCTAATTCAATCCCTATCAAAAAAAGCAACAACTGCCATTAGTTAATGCAATGTCAAGGCAATCTACTGATATAATGTACATGGCATGGTTTTTAATCAATATTTGCATGTTAGGTGGAGAACACTAACACAATAGATTCATATTGGTGAGATGAGGTAAAAAGATTTGAAAAAAATCAATTTTATTTTCAACGCAGAAAACAGGTAACTAATTACCATGCGGTGAGTTTGGTAAAAAAAATGTAAAAGATTTTGTATTTCTTTTCTCCAAATTCCAATTTTACTCCAATTAATGTCCATAATTGGTGGATTTAAAAAGAAGAAGAAGAAGTTCATCTATTACTTTTGTCTAGATATTGCTAGTAAGATTTATATTTGACATGTTGACCTGGTGAGTTTACCATATATACGATGTGTGACAAGCAATTGAACCTTCATATTTCAAATAATTCAACCAGTTAAACACATCTATTTTACGGTATTGAAAACCAAATTAGAGTTGCTCAAAAGGGTTATAAAAGAGTTGCACCAACAGACTATGTGGACGCTTGACGACCATCATGGATCTTTGCGCTCACCTCCGGATAGAGACTAAAAATAGGAAGAAATCAATGAACACGAAGCAACAAAAAAGTAAAACAAATAAAAAAGGAGCAACTTTGTCCGACATACATAATCCCACTGGAGCACATCAAAACAGAGCGTTCGCTTCTTGGAAATGACTTTTGTCTTCACACAAAACTAGAGAGAAGATATAGAATCGAGATTCTAAATTGAGAAGCAACAACGAATGCGATTCTACCCAGTATATAAATCAAATGCTATAAAAGAAGAAGAGCGTGGTATAAGTGTGAAAGCAATTGAACCTCGCTGGAAAGAAAGTGAGGGGTGGGAAAATGGAGGAAATTTCCTTCCTTTGCCCCGAAGAACACGAACCCATCTACTCGTTTTCCACATTTGTTGTTTCTTGTTCTACTTCTTCACTGCTTTTTCCTTTCTCTCTCTCATTTTAAAATTCAAGAACCATAGTGAGTCTTCTTTTCCGTGTTCAAGAAGCCTTTTCCAGTCAAACCCATTGACCAAGAACTCCAAAGTCACTGTCCCTCTCTCCCTCTCTCTGTTCTCAATTTTATTTTCAACGCAGAAAACTGGTAAGTAATTATCATGTGGTGAGTCTGGTAAAAAAAAATGTCAAAAGATTTCGTATTTCTTTTCTCCAAATTTCAATTTTATTCCAATTTTACTCCAATTAATGTCCATAATGGATGGATTTAAAAAGAAGAAGAAGAAGAAGAAGTTCATCTATTACTTTTGTCTAGATTTTGCTAGTAAGATTTATATTTGACATGTTGACCTGGTGAGTTTACCATATATACAATCTGTGACAAGCAATTGAACCTTCATATTTCAAATAATTCAACCAGTTAAACACATCTATTTTGAAGATAGAAATGAAAGGGTTCACCTGGAAAATTTCAAAAAAGTAAGAAATCATACCTCCAAATACCAGCTAAAGTCCAAGACCCATATGTGTAGTCAAAATGACTCATATTTTGACAAGATTCAGGCCGATGGTCGATGGCTGATGCTCGACGCAGCACGAGATTTGCACGCGGTTCATTTTGAAATGAAACGTGTTCCAATTTAGCCTGAAATCTATCAATTGTTCCAATTCAATCCCTATTCCGACAAGATTCAAGCCGATGGCCAACGCTCGACGCAGCACGAGATTTGCACGAGATTTGCACGTAGTCCATTTTAAAACAAAACGAGTTCCAATTTAGCCTGAAATTTGTTAATTGTTCCAATTCAATCCCTATTAAAAAAATCAACAACTGCAATTAGTTAATGCAATGTCAAAGCGATCCAAGTCATTACTAGCTTTAAGTTACCTTAAATAAATGTAAGATCAAGGCAATCCGTTCCAAACTTTTATTTCTTGTGCCGTTGCTCAATGAAAATAAGGCGAAGTGCATATGTTCAAGAAAATAAATGTTAAAAAAGTCTTCAGGTACTTTTCTACCCTTTTTGCTTCTACAAATTACCAAATGGGAAATCTCTCACTCTCGACTCCACATTCCCAAATTCACTTTGTTAAAGTGGCGAACACAATCAATTTGTGGATTAATATGAATCTACTAGAACTGAACTTCCTCCAATTGAAGAGGCAAGTTTCCAAGATTGTGCCAGACATGTGGGTGCAAGCAAGAAGACGATCAAAATTTTTGAATGTATGTTATTTTAGGGCGCTTTGCCTTATATGATAATTGATGATGGATAGAAAGTAATTGCTTTCACTGGAAAAGTTGTATGGTGCAATGAAATTTAAGAGTTATTCCATTTAAATCATCGATAGGAGTGACTACTAGCAGTCTACAACTTCAGTTCTTAATTTATAGCAGTAGGATGACCTCCTACATAGGCCCCGTTTGTTTAGTTTTCCCAATGGGTTTTGGGCCCCCAAAACCCATTAGGGAAAATATTAGGCATTTGGCAAGCCTTTTTTGAAGTCCCTTACTCAGCATTGGGAATGCTGAAAGTTCAAAATAGGTCCGAACCTACTTTGAGCTTTCAGCATTTTGGAAATACAAGTCCACCTTCTACTATTTATCTGTTGACCTTTTTCTTTTCTTTTTTCCTTGAATGTTCATCTTCCCATTCCTACTAGAGGCCGGCCAACCGCCGGCAAAGCTGCCTATGGTCAGGCGAACCCAAATCTAGCCGCCGACAAGGCTGCCTAAGGTCACGCGACCTTAGGCGGCGCCACCTGGGCCTCGCCAACAACCAGATTGGGTTCACGGGACCTCAAGTGATGCCATGACCTAAAAAGTGTCGCTTGGGTCCCGCGAACCTACATCTGGCCATCGGTAAGGCCTAAGTGGCACTGCTTGAGGTCATGCAACCTCAGGCAACCTCGCTGGCAGCCAGATCTGGGTTCGCCTGATTTTAGGTAGCCTCAACGGCAGCTAGATTTGGTCATCGGTGGGTGGTCGGCCAATGGTTGGCGATAGAGTTTCATCGGACTTGATATTAATTTTTTTTTAAAAAAAATTAATAAAAGCCCTTTGTAAATATAGGGTTTACCAAAATGCACTTTAAATTATAATTTGTCAAATACTAAATCATTTTGAGAAACCCTTTTACCCTAATGAGATATCATCCTTTATAGCAGTTTTTATCAATTTTATTTTAAAAAAATTTCCAATATTTTATAATTTTCTTTCTTTTACTTTTTTTTTCACTAATGAAGTCTAGTGACCAACCCTCGTCAGCCTCGACGCGGTGAGGTTGGACCTGCTCGATCTGGCGAGACTTGAGCTCGCCCGATTTGGTGAGGCCAAGCTCATTGACCTCAGCTCTAGTGAGGTCGAGGCCTCCCCAATCTAACAAGACTTGAGCTCGTTAGCATTGGAGTGAGCTTGACTTCATGAGAATTGGGCAAGCTTGAGCCCTATCGGCCTATGGCAAGGCTTTAGCTTGCCTTTTGCTGCCCATAACCGCTGTGGCTGACGACGAGGTGAAAAAGAATGAAAAAGAAAAAAGAAAATTGATTTTTTTAAAAATAAATAATTAAAACTTATATTTAAAAAATACATAAAATTATTTAAAATTAAATTTTTCAAAAAATTAAAACAAAAAAAGCACAGAAAATTCAATTAGATTTTCTATATAAAATGGAAAATATTTTTTAATTCATTTTCAAATTTCAACCAAACACTGAAAAATATTTTCATTTTTGAAAAATATCACATTTTTTGTGAAATAAAAGGGGCCTCAATTTTAAAATAAAATTATAAATTTTATCCATTAAATTTGTAATTGTATGGAAGTGTTTTAACAATATAATTTTTTTAAATCATAAGAAACAAGTTTTTTTTTTAGATTTAATTAAATAAGAAAGTGTTTTAGCAATACGGATTTGGTCCGGTATGTATTAGGTTAGGTATGTATTGAGAAATTTACATTACGAATAAATGGTTATAAATAGGTTAATGGATCAATTTGGATTGGACAATTTATTACCCGATCCAATCCATCCATCTACAACTACAGGTCTATCTCCTAGTTAAACCCATGCACATCTGACAAAGCTCTTCATCTTTCTCAACAATTAAATTATTTCGCAGTCTCCCTCCATTTTCATCGCACCGCACACGCACAATCCACTCCCAAACACGCATGCATACACGCCATTTCTCTTCAGACTCCCCAAAAGGAAGAGGATGAGAAAAAGAGGAAGAGACCGCTAAATGGGCAATGCGTCATGTGGATGCAAGAGCATTTAAAACAAAGGCATCTCTTAATTGTTAATAACATGTAAATTGTTGTTTCGAATTAGTAGTTTGTTTGAAGATCGCGTAGCTGCCTTCCCTACCTTCACATAATGTCGAGCAAATTGTTGCTCAGGATCATCTACTAGACAAGCAAGAACGATCAAACGAGCAATCATCTACTTTCGATGATTTGGACTCGTGTGTGGAAATTTAGTTTTGACTAAGAATTTTATGAATATTCAATTTCGCAATATCAAAAGCTAGCCCATAATAATCACAGAACATAATGAAAATAAATTGAACATTGAAATTTGTGAGACGGCTCAAAATAGCTGGGAATTAATAACAAATTGCCAAGAGAAGATTAGAACAACAAATCTTGAGACTCAAGAAATGTATTTTGAATTCCCCTCTTTAACTTCGATTGAACTAGTCACTTTAGAAACTCATCTACCATCTTCTCGTCACAGAAAACTGAAAAGGGAAAATGTAAAGTAAAGTTCTCCCGTTCTGGAACCTAATATAACACGTAAATAGTTCATATACCAAAAACATGACAAGAGAAACTAGCTCCCAAGAGGTCCATATGATAAAATAACAATAACTATGAGAAAGACAATGTCTTCATTGCAAGACAATTCGTGCTGTTCCAAAGCGTAAACTCAGTTAGCTTGCTGGTTCCCCTTGAGAAAGGAGCGTATAAGTTACGTCTCCTGAAATGTTTTTTAGAAGTGACTTACAATTGTTGACAAGCTCCGCATGTGGATGTGCGTCAAGAGGAGAGTGTTCAATTAAATAAACGATGCATGCGACATCCAATTCTATCTCAAATTTCTCGATTTCTCCACGTCTCCGCTTTAACATTAAATGCAATCCCTAAATCTAGGTTGAACCCATGATCCATAAGCGGTTGCAATGTCTTATCAAGCCACATGTCTCACCCTATCATAATATGGCTTGGTTCGGTTCAATTTGATTTGCGAACTCAATTTCCGCATTCTTTGAAGTGAATTGAACTCAATAAATTTCATTTCACTTTGATTCTATTAATAGGCAATTAAAAAATATAATAAAATCATTAAAAAATTAGAAGAAATTTTAAATCACAAAAAAATTGAGATCTTACTAACGCAGCTTTATTCTCGAGAATAAATTTTTTGGACAGTTATCAAACACTTTTAAATGTTTAGAAACTCATTTAGGGAACATAATAAAAAAATCATTTCTAAGCAGAAATTATTTTTATAAATAAAATGATTATCAAACAACCTTGAGTTTCATGGAAGAGAGAATTTTCTTGGGCTTGTAATCATGTTGGACTGCCCGATGGTCCTAATAAGTTGGGTCAGATCAAGTGGAGACGGGGCGGGGCCCGCAGCGCCCCGGTCGGTCAGCTGCCGATCGTTCGCATCGCGCCTCGATTCGGTTCGTCCGATACTCGACCGGCGGTTCGCTCGATAGGCCGTTCTCGGGCTCCACCGGCGGTTCGAACCGGGTTCTTGCTCAGTATCCAACGCCAAGCCCTGCGCCAGAAGAAGAGAATTTCAGGGAGCTTGGACAAGAAGTAAAGCCTCGACGCTAATTTTCGGTCAGCTCCGTTTCCCTCACTCATCAACTCTCTCCTTCTCTCTCTCTCTCTCTCTCTCTCTCTCTGTGCGCCATGGACATCGACTTCAAGGAGTACCGACTTCGCTGCGAGCTCCGCGGCCACGAGGACGATGTAAGTTCATGCAATGATCTCCCTCTCTCTTCGCTATTCCTCCATCGATGGAATCGCGCCGCATTCCCGCGGCGAAGCGATCTCGCGTCCCGCGTTCGCCGAGAATTTCGGATGCGTTCGCGATCTTCGATTCCCCGGCAGCGCGCGTTGGTCGCGTCGCGGCGAACGTTTTTACGTGTCGAGCGCTTTGAATTTCATGTGCTCTGTCGTGCTTAGGTCCGGGGCGTATGCGTGTGCGGGGACGGCAGCATCGCGACCTCGTCGCGCGATCGGACGGTGAGGCTGTGGGCTCCGAGCGCCGGCGAGAGGCGCAAGTACGAGGTGGCGAGGGTGCTGTTAGGGCACAAGAGCTTCGTGGGCCCCCTGGCGTGGGTTCCGCCGAGCGAGGAGCTTCCGGAGGGCGGGATCGTGTCCGGCGGGATGGACACTCTTGTGATGGCTTGGGATTTGAGGAATGGAGAGGCGCGGACGTTGAAGGGCCATCAGTTGCAGGTCACTGGCATCGTGTTGGACGGCGGCGACATCGTTTCTGCCTCTGTTGATTGGTGAGCCGAAGTGGATGATAATGTTTCCGGTATCGTAGAGAAACTGTGCATTGTTGGTATATGTCTATATGTTGCGAGATTAAGTGATTAACATTGTAATTTTGCTAATATGTGGTTCAATCCATTTGGGAGAAATCTTCCGTGCTGATTTTATTTATTTAATTAATTGAGACCTGGAGGTGTTGGATATATCTACTATCTAGTGCCTGTTGTTAATTTCATGGATCAAAAGTATTGGAAGAGTAGAGTAATCTATCTTTACTGGTTTGTAATGCAAAGTTTAAATTTTCTTCTTGAATCTCTGCATTTGTATTGCAAGAAATATCAGAGGCCTACCAAATGGCCTTCATTTGCAATGGTTCAACATGCTCTGACGCCTAGTCAATTTAGTTCACTTTAAGTTTTCCATTGGCACTTTTATCCCAAGTTTTGCTACGTTTGACTTTCTTAGACAAGCTGAGTAAAATGGCGTTTGGTTTGGTTTCAAGTATTTTGCCTGCTTGCACATGACATATTGCCTGATGATCTCATGCTTATTTGCAGTACCTTAATACGATGGAGGAATGGCCAGCCTACGGAGCACTGGGAGGCTCATAAGGCCCCCATACAAGCAGTCATAAGGTTGCCCTCAGGGGAGCTTGTTACAGGTTGGGTTCTCTCTGCTTGAGGTCTTTATTTTACATAACTTCAAAAGAATAAGGATTGTTCTTCTAACCTTTGGGAGGTTAAGGAATTGGAACGGTTTAGCATATCCTTCCCTTTTTTGTTATGTTTCCCACCAACTATCTGCTATTTTTCATTGTTAGAAGTGATGATTACTTTCTTTGATCAATTTGGCCAAATTTCAGTCGAAAAACATGTTCCTCCACATGATTTAGGTTTTAGAGTTTGCAAGAGGAGATGTTCCTAAACCTTGTTTACTGGGTCATTCTCCCAATGAATCATCAACAGATTTTGTGGAAGTTCCAGAAGTGCCCTCCACTCAAGACCGGACTTCAGCACTTAGGGGGGGTCTTGTTGTTTTCTGTTTTTCCGTTTAAATTTTAAGTTTCTTTTGATTTAGGTGCTTCTTGGTCTGTTCTGATTTTGTTTACAAATGATTCTGTGATCTGTGGTCATAGCTCATGTCCTCAATACTTTTATTTGCGCAAATCATGGTTTAGATTTTAGAGTTTGCAAGAGGAGACATTCCTAATAACCTTGTTTACTGGGTCATTCTCCCAACGAATCACGACAAATTTTGTAAAAGTTCCAGAAGTGCACTCAACTCCAGACTAGAGTTCAGCATTTTGGGGAGGCCTTGTTGTTTTCCATTTTTCCATTTAAATGTCAATTTTCCTTTGATTTAGGTGCTTCTTGGTCTGTTACAATTTTGTTTACAAATGATTCTGTGATCTGTGGTCATAGAGTCACGTCCTCAATACTTTTCCTTGTACAAAACATGATGGATTTTTTTTGTTTTTACTCGTAATTGGCGGCAGTTTTGCCATCAGACTCATCTATAGATGTATTGACATGCAAAGTAGATCAAGAAGAATCTTATTGATAAGCTCTTTCTCTACTTTGTCCAGGTTCAAGTGACACAACCTTAAAACTCTGGAGAGGAAAGACGTGCACTCAGACTTTTGTTGGGCATACAGGTTAGCCTTTCTCTTTTGTTCTGTTTCTATCTGCTTCGACTTACCAATTTAACCAAAAACAAAGAAGAACTGCTAGAGCTAGCTGAGTGTACTATCTTAAATAGTCAATAGCAGTTTGGTAGTTTATAATGCTTCAAAATCTGCTATGTAGCTGTTGAACTTGATAATAAGCAGTTTGAGAGAAAACCCCTGTTATGTTGTTACTTTTCATCTTAACTGTTTAAAAATTGAAGCAGTTCTTGTTGCCTCTCTTTATTGACTGGAGACTACCGGTTCTCTATTGGGTTTATGAAGACTGGATTTCATGGAGTCCTTATGGATTTGTATAAGCTATTATTCAATCTTTTGAAGCTGAACATTTTGGGCCTCTGCTGTTACTGTATTGATGTTAGTTTATTTGAAATGATGGAAGTTCCTTCCATTGTGCTGTTCTTTTTTCTTTTTTTTTCTTTTGTGCATTCTGCTTTTTGACAGAAATGAACTAGGTTGATGGCTATTGTTTTGTTCCATGTACTTATTAACTGAAGGATGGTGCAGATACTGTTCGAGGCTTGGCAGTGATGCCTGATCTGGGCATTCTATCTGCATCACATGATGGGTAGGTTCATTTTTTTTTTTTTACTGGTATTCATTAAATTAAGTTTATGGTATAGAAAGATTCATCACTTAGTACTCAGTATGTCTAAAGTCCATAAAAGTAGTTAGTATATGCTCTTGCTTCTTTGCAAGTTTTGAAGTTTCTGTGGGATTAATTGATACAACAGAAAAAAGTCACGTTTAAATTTTCAAGTCCAATAATGCTTTAGTCCTTAAGATGCCTTCTTACTCAAATGAGGACTTCACAAATACCTTACTGGCTGACTGAAAGGTTAGCCGAGAGTAGAAACAAACTTGCAGTTATGCCAACATTTCAACAATTGAGAACAAGAGAGGCAGTCTCCTGTATAAGGTTGCTTGGAAACCTAAAGTGATGTGGGAGATAAGAGGAGAAGTAAATGTGGAAAGGAGGACCCAGTCGAAACCCTGGATCGCTCAGATCAAATAACCTTTGAGAAAAATTGCAGCAAACAAATGAAGTTTGTCCAGATCTGCTTATAATAATACTAAGTGCTTCAAGATGTATGTTTGTGCTGACTCTTTGTGGCTGGTCTGACCAATCTTGCACGGGCTTGGAAACTTACATACCAAGAGAATGCCAAGTGAAATGCTTAAGTATTTCGATGATGCCTCATCCAATGTTTACCATTTAGAAGTTATCTTATCATTCGTAGGTAAAGCCTGGCAGAGCAGGTCTGAGCTTCTGATCATGGCTGAAAGGGAGCCTGTATTTGGCCTGTTTTGTCTTTGAATATAGCATATAAGTATGCATACTGCTAAGCTTATTATATTTACTATCTAGTGTAATTTTCTCATTCTATTTTGTCTAATTATGTTTACAGAGTTCTATAATTTGCCGCTTGCTGTTGGTGAATAGTTTTTATCCCCTGATAACAGGTCTATCAGGTTATGGGCAGTGAGCGGTGAATGTCTAATGGAGATGGTTGATCATACTTCTATAGTCTATTCTGTTGATTCACATGCTTCGGGCCTCATAGTCAGTGGTAGTGAAGATCGTTTTGCCAAAATATGGAAAGGTAGTTGCTTTTGATTTTCACTTCCCACTGGGGTTGCAATGAGCATTTAACCAATCACTTTTTTCTCTAATTTTCTTTTTCTACCCGTTTATTGCTGGTTCTTTTAGTTATGTTAGAATAACTACATTATAGTAGAGTTACATAGCTTCTCGTGCATCATGGCTTGGGTCCTTTATGCTTCTGGCTGAAAGTGTTATTGTCCATTGCGGTTGGAAGCTTCTGTTTGGTACCAACTAGGTTGCACATTGCTTCTGTTGAACATAGCGTTTGGAGTGTAATAGTGTGCAGCTGTTTTTGAACATGGTTTCGACTCTTTATAGCTTGCTTTGAAATGAAAATGACTTCATTCGTAAAAACTCTTAAGCATTTCTTCAAATGCAATAATTCCTTCTTGGATTTTATGTGGATGCTCTCTCAATGCTGTCAGCCACTATTTGTCCTCCACCTTTCTAACATATATAGGAGCTGGTCAAATGTGCCTGATTGATAGCAATTATAGAAATGGTTCAGTAAGGCGACTTGAAAGATGATGATTTTTAAAATTGAGAGTCTGTCCTTGCATTGGAATCTAATTTTCATTGCAAATTATCTTATGGATATTGGGAGCTTTTGATCTTTCAGATGGAGTTTGCTTTCAGAGCATTGAGCATCCTGGTTGTGTATGGGACGTCAAATTTTTGGAAGATGGAGACATCGTGACAGCATGTTCTGATGGGACCATACGTATATGGACAAATCAAGAAGATAGGATGGCTGACTCAACTGAGCTCGAGTTATTTGATTTAGAACTATCTTCTTACAAGAGAAGCAGGTAATATAATTAATTATGTATACCAGTTCCCTAAGGTGATATGTGCATCATGAAGTAGTGATTAAGAGGAAGATCACTGACTTTGAGTATGTGTCTGTTCTTTCTCATTCCTCTTCCACTTTTTTCTCTGAACTCTGGACTTTGGGGAGGTTTTTGTCTCTATCTCTTTCTAGGCTGTATAGATGAGATGAGATTAAACTTTTTTTGGCTGGTACTCATGATTTGCAGAGTGAATGATTGCAAGGTCTTCAATTTTCAGTAATTTGACAGTGTTTTATTTGTCATTTATTTCTTGTTATGACCACAAACATTCAGTTACCATATAGATCTGTATCGCAAAATAGTCTGATCCTGTTGCTCCTCAAGAGAGGTTGTGGTAAATCATTTCTTTTGGTTAGGTAGTGGATTTTTTTCAGCTGAAGGGTTAGGGTATAGTTCACCTTGCTTTTCTAAAGTTCAGATTAAGACAGATTAAGACACTTTAGAATCTAATGTATGTGGACACTTCTTTTTGCATTTTTCTCTCTATTTTGTGTTTTACAGGAAAAGGGTTGGAGGACTGAAATTGGAAGAGTTGCCTGGGTTAGAGGCTTTACAAGTGCCAGGTAGGATTCTAGACATCTAATGCTAGTTTGCCCTTCAGTTATTTATCTTCTCTATTTTCTAGAAATTACTGTTGAATTTGTGCACTTAAATATGGTCATCAAGCTAGAGAAGCTAACAAATTGGATTGAAGTCATGACTATTTAGTTAAAATGCATCCATCTTAAAACACATATCTTTAGGAATGAGTTGTTAAGGTGGATTGATCTTCCTAAGGAGATCCTTGCTTTGACTCTTACTGTAATTGCATATTCGATTTCATGAGTTGCCAATATGGTTAGTGGCCTAAGTCATGGTGGTCTCAGGAAACTACCACATTGGTGTCCGGTGGCCGTCCTTGACAATATATCTAGGGTTCTTTGATTTTTTAACTGTTTAAGATTTTTATCTGGTTCTGTCCTAGTTTTGCTAATTTCTTTATATGAAGATAACCATATATCCTGAATTTTACCAAATTAAGAAGAGATAATGAGGAAAATACAGGGTTTTGTCATCCTATCTAATCCTCTCTTATTAGGTTTTCATATACCGGCGACCAAATGCGACCTAAGTAATTGTTAAGCTGTCAAGGGCGGATTGCTATATCAAGTTGCAACCATTATTAATTGTTTTAAGTGCTCTATTTATATTGTGTATAGGAACTAGTGATGGCCAGACAAAAGTAATCAGAGAAGGAGACAATGGGGTGGCATATGCATGGAATTCAACTGAACTAAAATGGGATAAGGTAATTTCAAATTAAAGTTTGTTTTTGTAACTGCTTCTACATATGTGATAAATCTAGCACTGCAGCACACTTAATCTTCCTGGTGCAGTGTTAGATCATTGTGGTTACAGAAACATTTTGTCAAGTGACTTTCTAATGGGCTTTGACTACTGCAGAATTTCCACCACTTGTGGTCAATTAACTGTGCTGACAACTAAGGGCCTGTTTGTTTATGCTTCTCAAAATAACTATAACAATTCTTTTTTTGTGCTCTGTCACCAAAATTTATAATGACATCCAAAAAATTTCATAAAATTACAAAATAGTTAGATGCAAATCTATGTGTCAACACTTTATATGTTGCAAAAGCTTCATGTGTTTAGGGTAAAAAAAGTAAAACTGCATGCATAGCAAGATGTAGATTAGCAAAAAGTAAAAGTTAATCCAGGCAAGCCTTGCATGTACTCATTAAATTTGAATAACTGGCTATAGTTATATATGTCTTGGTGTTACATATATTGGCATTGACTAATTTATAATTGGGTGCAAGATTCTTGGAAATGGACAAAAATTGTCTCCTCTTTAAAACAAATGTTCGAGAAAATGTTATCAATGAGTGAGCATTATCTTGTTCTCTTTAAATTGCTTGTCGTTAGAGATAGTTCCTTTTTCCGATTATTTTTCATGTGCAATACATTCTTGGAGTCTAATTAGCTATGTGATTTTAAGGAAGAAAGCCCAAGCAACATCTGCTTAGACAGGTTGCCTTCTGAAAGCTCATTTCTTTTATCCCAGTTCAGGCATGCAAGTAACTATAATTTTTTAGCTATATCCTATAGAAAATGTGGCATGTATACAGAAGAGTTGCTGTGTCTCTATTAACAATACTTATGTGTACTTTGCACTTATTAAATGTCTTAGATAAATTGATCTTCTGTCTTCCACGTGCATCGAAGAATTTTTTCCTCATTTTTTTTTGTTCGGCATTTAGTTTAACAAGATAAGGTTTCTGTGCATGTCCTTTACGCAACCATATGTGTGTGTGTATTTTGATATTCATCAATCTTGATGCTTTGTTTTGATTTTGAGTTTAATATTTCCTTTTATTACTTCTATAGATTGGTGAAGTAGTTGATGGACCAGAAGATAGCATGAAGCGCCCAGCCTTAGATGGTGTTCAATATGATTATGGTATGTTGCTTCTCCTCTTATTCCAGATGAGTGCTTTGGTGTTATGAGTGTAGATTGAGTAAAATCAATGGATTTGATTGTGCAGTATTTGATGTTGATATTGGAGATGGTGAGCCTATACGTAAGTTGCCCTACAATCGATCAGGTATCCCCATCTCTAATACGTTGAGATTTCTTCTTTGCAAATATAACTTTGGTCAAGGACGGGTTATTTTGTTTCAAAAAATTCTCCAGTTTTATGTTATCTATATCAGTTAAGTCAAACCTACTAGAAAATGCTTGTGGTTGCCATTTCAATTTCCTGAAAATGCAGAATCATGTCTTGATATCTGGAAGTCAGGGCGAGTTTCTTTTCTTTCCAATATTTCCAATGTAAATGCCAAAAAAACTGAATTTTGAGAAAGAATTTTTCACTATAAGGACCTCCGACCAAAATTAGGGTAGAAGATATGAAAGTACCATGAACTATGGAAAACAACTTTTTTGTTTTTTTATAAGAAGTGGGAAATGAAGATGCATAACATTTTTCAAGATAACAGAAAATTAAAACTGAAGAGCTGATGATAATTAAAGGCAGAGATAAGTTTCAGTTTTGGAAATATGATCCGTTCCTAATATTCATTCGTGCAAAGATCCTGATTTTGGCATTAAGAGTGAAGCTTAATGAAAAAAATGATTATTTGATGGTCATATCGCCCTTGCTGTCAATTGGTATTATATGCTGTTTTTGTGTTAATTAATAGCATCTAAAATAATCTTACTGAAAGAAACTCCATAATGCCTGCACTTTTGTGTCTTTATTGTACGCCTACTCAGCCAGGAAGAACATTGACAGCAGCATTATAGGAAGGGATAGACAATTGTTTCATTAGTCAATTCTGATAACTGTAGCACCTGAGTCATGAATTCAGATGACCACCCCTTTGGTGCCTTTCCACTGGAACATCTTGCATAATTTAGATTAATCAAGAAAAACATATCTGTAGATCACTTCCTGTAATTTTTGGTGTTCTTTGTAATATGATCTATTGCATATTGTTGATTGATGCATTTCTATAGAAATATGTTAGTTTATAGAATGCGAGATTTTTCCAGATAATCCTTACGACACTGCCGATAAGTGGCTTCTCAAGGAGAACCTTCCTCTTTCCTATCGCCAACAGATAGTGGAGTTTATACTTGCAAATTCTGGGCAGAAGGACTTCAATCTTGATCCATCATTTCGTGATCCCTATACTGGTTGTGAGTATATTTTGTTGACGGTGCTGTGACATATTAATGTTGCAATTATCAAGGCTCCATTTTCATTGGTCTCTCTCTTTCTCAGCCAGTGCATATGTTCCTGGCGCATCTTCACAGCTGGCAGGTATGCTGTTGAAGCAAACTTTGTGTTTGCTCTAATCTCTCGTCTATTGAAGACATATTTTAGTTCTAATACTATGCACATTCTTGTTATATGTCAGCTAAACAAGTGAGACCTACTTTCAAGCATATACCCAAGGTATTTTCGGACAGATTTTTCTTTGTGATTTTACATTTGGTATGAGCTGTTGGGAAGACGTGTGCTTGGCCTGCTAAAGGGCATGGCAGCATTGGGAGATATATGAAGGGATATATAGAGATAGCTAAAAAGACCACCTAAGTGAGGGAAAGAGCGGATAGGAATAATATCAAAATTTAGTATCTGCTTTTGATAATTCCAGAAAAACAAATAAAACATGTACATTCTTATCTCTACAAAAATGAAAAATAGAACTAATTAAACTTCCAAAATCATTTTGGTGGCTCCGACAATCACTTGTTCCTTTCTGTGTGCCCTCCAACTTTTTCATATGTTAGCTCAGGCGCAGTCTGTTATTGTTGAGTTAATGGTATGGGCACCCCAGAGGGACCATATGCTGCATTTGAATTTCATTGGAAAACCAGTTATTGACCCTTTAATTATAATTAATTTAGTGATATCTCCCTAATACTTTCTCTTCCAGTTATTGACTCTTTAATTTTCTAATTAGTTGAGTAATATCTCCTTGTTAGAGTAATTAAATATTAAACCATGCCTTCATCTAACAGCTTAAAAACCAGTTTTTTTAAATAATTAATTTAGTGATATCTCCCTAATACTTTCTCTTCCAGTTATTGACTGTTGATCTCAGAAAAAATCTTACATCTAACAGGTTTTTAAAACAGTTGGCTGTGATCTCACAAAATCTTACATGGTATTAGAGCAGAAGGTCCTGAGGTCAAATCTTTCTAAGCGCTAATTTGCCTCCCCAATATATATTTCCATGCTTTGGCTTAGGCCAAAATCCAATCTACGCGTGAGGGGGAGTGTTAGAGTAATTAAATATTAAATCACGCCTTCATCTAACAGCTTAAGCTTTTAAAACAATTGGCTGTCGTCTCACAAGATTTTACAATCCCTAATATCACTTTCTCATCCATTCTCCACAATTTCTTTTCCAGAAAGGAATGCTGGTCTTTGATGCGGCTCAGTTTGATGGAATTCTTAAAAAGATCAATGAGTTTAATAATACTTTGCTCTCTAATCAGGTATTCAATTTCTTTCTTTGCTTTTCAACCATTACTTTGCTGCAGTTTGTTTCAGATTACCCTTTGGTGTCAGCTCTATTGTATTTCTCTTACCGCAACTTTCTTAGATCTATTTTTTTTCTTCTGTACTCTTTTAAAGATCAGCTTAGACCAAATGTTGAATTCTGAAGTGCTATTCTCTTGAGACAGAATTGCCTTGTTTTATCGCATTATGGGAAAATTCTTGACATTATTCCTTGTACATAACTTTTTGTTCTTATATCGTTACTGTGCTGATTGATTTTTATCCCACTCTTTTGAAGGAAAAGAAGAACTTATCATTGACAGATATAGAGATTTCCAGATTGGGAGCAATTGTCAAAATTTTAAAGGACACGTCACATTATCATTCTAGCAAATTTGCCAACGCTGACTTTGATTTGATGTTGAAGTTGCTAGAATCATGGCCATATGAAATGATGTTTCCTGGTTGGTTCCTAAACCTGTGTCCTTCATGCACGTCTAACTCTGGTGCTGATACTGATGACTTAGTAAATTTCATTCTATTTTTTTCAAGTTGCACGATTTGATCTTTCATCTGGCGTGTACAACAACAAATCTTTCAGAAAGATGCCTCTTGGAATTTTGGATGTGGGACCGAGATATTAGCTTGTGGGGCCAGCTGAAGGGGAGTTACTAATTACAGAGTTAAATTGATAAAAAAGAAGCTAATGATTAGTGCTCCACAGTGATTGTTTCAACCCAAGCAAAGACGTGCCAAGAAGGGGAAAAAAAAACAAAATGAATTTGGACAAACGGGAGAAATAGTTCTGGAAAACCAGTGATAAAGTTGTCATATCGAACTAATCAACTTTATGGATGATTTGACACAATGAGTAGATGAACTGTATGACTTTGGTCACTTCACCGGATATGTTGATGTGCTTCAACAACTGACACATTGCTCCATTGTCATCAATTTGCTGATATATCCAGATGAATTTTACTGTGTTTGCACTCTGTAGTCTGTAGCATCTTATATATGTGTGGATTTAATGCATCACGATTATTTGATTTATTGTGCTCATTCTTTTGCAGTTATTGATATTTTCAGGATGGTAATCCTGCATCCAGATGGGGCAGATGGACTTCTGAGGCATCAAGAGGACAAGAAGGGTATTGTCAATTTCTTTTAAACTTGGATGTAATTATTAGACATATTGCAGAGTCGATGATTTCTCAGGGCAAAACACTTTACTGGCTCTTGGAAATTCAAGAATATTTCATTCTGATGGGATGTTGATTTTGCACTGTGATAGATGTTCTTATGGAATCAATCAAGAGAGCTACTGGAAATCCTTCAGTTCCTGCAAATTTCTTAACTAGCATCCGGGCTGTGACTAATCTATTCAAGAATTCAGCATACTACAGCTGGTTGCAGAAGCATCGTAGTGAGGTTATTGCCACTTTTGTCATGTTTCTTTTTAGATGTTAAACTGGATATCGTGCATACAGGCATGCAAACTTGCATGCATACACGCATGTAGTGAGAAGGAAGGAGCTGACAAAAGTATTTATTTCTTGAGAAGCTGATAAAAGTGTGCCGTTCATGAGTCCTTTCTCTTAGTCTAAAGAAAATTTTTAGTGTTCTTCAATTTAGTCTATAATATCTGGTCAAACTTTTGTTCTTGATGTATTCTCGTGATACAATACAAAGCTTCGATAATTGAGTTACAAATAACTTGTTGGTACTGAAATTATAGGTGTTCAAGCATTGTTATCTTCAATATTTGGGAACTCCTTGACAGATCAGTGACTTAATTAAATAGTTGAGCTTGTAACCTGGTATATCATGGGATATTACATGTTTATTGGGCATTATTGAGTTAGATGCAGGTACTAGGATATGATTGATTTTTCTTTAAGTTTTTTATTGTTTGATATTACGACACAGATGCTTGATGCGTTTTCGAGCTGCTCTTCATCTTCGAACAAGAATCTACAGTTGTCTTATGCTACTCTATTACTCAAGTGAGTATATTCTAACTGCTGTTAAGGGCATGCACTTTTTCATTCTCCTTTTAATAATTCATGTTCTTGATACTTTCTCTTGAAATTTTACTTGTAATCTCCTTACTTATAACCATCTTTACAATTATTTCTTCATTTTCTCTTTGCCTTTTGTTTAGAGGAACCTATTTTTTCAGTGTTAATTTGATTTTAAATTGAAAAGGATCGATAACTAGTTTAATATCTCTTTTTTTATTCATGTACATATACTTTAAAGGTTGTTCATTTTGCAAATTCTTGAGTATGGTAGTAGATGTCAATTGCGTTGCCAATAATCTAAGGGGTACTACTTTAGCATGTTGTTCCCAAATATTTTCTTACTTAAGATCATAATGCCTTTCCAAACTGGAACTCGTATGATTATGCTCTTATGATTACTTGTTGAAAAGAGGTAAGACTATCCTTGAAGAAGATAAAGCACCTGTGCTATCCTGAGACTCATAACCAAAGAGTAGCACTTTCCCTTTTTCATGGCTGTTGTTTAAGCTGGTATAGTTGATGAGAAGTTTGTCATTTGTCATGAAAACTTGACATGGAATGTTCGGAAAAAACTGTGTTTTGACTCTATAAGTTGGATACTATCATTATTAAGCAGGTCAGTATCATCAGCATAGAGAATCAGTATGCCTGTACTTATGGCCAAGAGATAATGGAATTGCAATAGTTGGATCATTGATCATAATCGAAAGTGTACATACACTACTAGCCCTTGAGATCTTGTTTGCCCTTTTGAGACCCCGGCAATATGATTTCTCTCTTTTTTTGTTAGCTATAAGTACATTAGTGAGGAGATGTGGTTATAGGATGGAGACTTGGGCTAACAAAGGCAAGAGAAGACTTGGAAAGACATGAAAGGAGACAATAATAGGAAAATTACATGTATGTCTTAGAAAAAGTTTGATGCCGAATTGAGTGAAAATTGGCATGAAAGGATCCCTATAGTTTACCCCTACTTAGTCTATTGAGGCTTAGTTTGTTATTGTTATACAGTATAGCAGGCTCATCTTGTTTAAGATATATATAGCTCCAACTTGCTACCTTTTTATCAAGGTGGCTCAATGGACTTGTTATTTCCTCCTTTACTTAGAATTCAATACTACCATTCACAGTTATGCTGTGCTATTGATTGAGAAGAAGGATGAAGAAGGTCAATCTCAAGTTCTTTCAGCAGCACTTGAGGTAGGATTTGATTTTTCACTTCTGGATTGCTTAAATTGCTGAAGCATTTATTTTTGTTTTTCGTTTAGTGGCTGAAGTACCTCATTTTGATAATTTGCTGCTGTCTTTTTTCAGCTTGCAGAAAATGAATCTTTAGAAGTTGATGCCAGATTTCGAGCTTTAGTAGCTATTGGATCATTGGTACCAACAGACCTCTCTTTTCAACCCTGATTTACAATTTATCTTCATCCAGATACTTCCCTTTGTTTCTGCAATAAGAATAGAAAGGAGTTTTCTAGGGCTGTCTTCTATCAGATTGTCCCCCCAAAAAAAAAAAATGTTGTTACCTTGTGGTGTGCATCTGTTAATGAATTCAAGTTAATTCAATGGGTTCAATAATAATGCTGAGTGGCTCTTGAAATTTTTACGTCTTTTACATCTATGGGTGCTTCCTTATGATGTGTGGGGCTTAGAATAAAACTGAAACATACAATATAGTGAACGGGCAGGATGCAGCTTGGTTCTATATAAAGTGAAACAGATGAAAAAATTCATAAATGATGATCTAGTGCTTGACTTAGGAATCAGATTTTTTAATGCCAGGTGAATCTATATGGCAGTATTCGTTGATGTGGAGCCTTGGTCATGATTTTGTTAATTTCCTTGAACAGATGCTTGATGGTCTTGTTAAAAGAACCGCTTTGGATTTTGATGTTGAGCACATTGCCAAAGCTGCAAGGACTTCTAAAGAAGCCAAGATTGCTGAAGTAGGAGCAGATATCGAACTCCTTATAAAGCAGAGTTGAATGACTGTTATTTGAGGTAAGTGACAAATTTTTGTGGTTCCTATCGATATTAAACATGGCACTAGCAATTTGCATGAGATTCCTGGGTGAAAGCATATGACCATTCTATCTCTAGGCTACTACTGCATTTCTTACAAACGTAGAGAATCAGATCCTGAATTTACATGCATCATATAGATACGTATCAGAAAATGCTTAATACCCCAGGTACTCTGATCAAGTCCTAAGCATCAGACATTGATCTTTTATTCTCTCGAAGAAAATGATACGCAACTTCTCCTGTAGGCCCTGAAGCATGTTTCCTCTTCAATTCATTAAACTCTATGCAAAATATCGAACTTATTTGGCTGCTCTCTGTCGCTTTCTTCTCCTGACAGCTGTGCAAATATTCAACCGCTCGTGATTCCGTCGTGGGATTGCACACCTGTTATACAGAAGTCTTTCAGAACAGTATTCATGCTACCGTGGAGGAACAATGGGTCACTTGGATTGAGAGATGGCCACATTTGGAAGGCATTGATTGGCCTTAAAGTATCATCTGTTGGGAATCGTATACTGTGTAGGAGATTACATTATAACAGATTGAGACTGCACAGGTCTACGATTTTCTTTCTGCCAGCAAAAGCTGAGACTTTTGTATGGACTAAAAAATCACCATGAGAAGAATGGAAACGCGGGGGGGCGGAAAACCAGTGCCGTGTGCCCTTCAATGCATACGTCTTTCACTGTTGCTATTGTCCATTCTTTAACATATGAAATGAATGTGGAAGTGAAGATGTGCGACGCCAGATCTACAGGTCTTTCAGAGTTAGGTTGATTCTTTTTTCGGGATAGACAGTCAACTTTCAAACAGGGTCTCTCTCTCTCTCTCTCTCTCTCTCTCCTCTCTCTCTAATGATTTGATACCACTAAATTAACGTCACGCGTGACGTGTTTTTTTTACTCATATCCACTAAAATATTGGTCCACCAATCCACGTCAACAGTTGACGAGGAATCTAAGTGAAAAATTAAAAAATCTTCTCTCTTCATTTCTAACCTCTCTTTCTCCGCCTTCGTCCACGGCCATCTGATCTCTGCTCCCCCACCCCCGGTCGTCGCCACTGGAAAAGTCGCCAACACCGGCGTTGTAATTAGCCTGACAATCACTGCGTCCAATCGGCTTCCTCTGTTTTTCTCCATCTCATCATTCTTGAGATCTGGCCATTCATGGCTGAAATCGTTGGTTTTGCTCTTACATGGCCATCGTCCGTGTCTTGACGAACACGTCATGACGAACATACTTAGGTGTTATTTACGACGGACACATATCATGTTTATGACGAACAGATGTCGTGACGAACACATTTAGGTGTTGTTTAGTTCGATCACTGTTGTGTCTAAGTTGTGCCATAGCCATCTTCCTCTACTTTCTCCATCTCGTCATTCTCCATATCTCAACATTTGCCCGTCCATGACTCCGCGTGTCCAAGGCCACGTTCAAGCTCTTGCCATCTTCCCTGACATTTATTCCTCTGTTCGTCTCTATTTTTATTTATTTATTTGCTGTTTGAGCTTGCAATCCATGGTCGTCAAGATCTCAAGCTTGCCGTCAAGGCTCACGGCCATGGATTAGCTGTGGTCGCTAGATATGTGGATGAGCCAGCTTTAGAGCCATTGATGAGACTAGATCTGGAGGCACGACTCCAGTCCAAATCTGGACGGGCAACGACTGTGAGCTGCCATGACGATGGAAGGGTGGCTCGGCCATAGACGCGTCCGATCACAAGGGACAATGGTGCCGACCACAAGCAGAACAGAGAGGAAGCTTCCATGTACGAACAAATCTTTGATTTTTTTTGTTTTATACAATTCTATTCAACGTCAGCACACAAAAGCCAATTATTTGATTTGAGTAAAAAATGCATACCACCTTATCATCTGTTGTGGTAATAACAAAATACTAAATATTTTTTCACCTCTCTCTCTCTCTCTCTCTCTCTCTCTCTCTCTCTCTCTCTCAAACCCAGAACGTGAGAGAAGCTGAGATGCCATATATCTAATCATTACCAGGTTCTCTAACAAATTTTTCTTCTTCGTAGATGGTATAGGAGTTAGAGGCTCGAAATTTGAATCGATAAATATCGATTGTCATCAACCATACACTAGTTGATGAACCTTTGGGCTTTGACAAAGAGAATATGTCAGATTTCGGATATCGCGGCAGCATGGTGGGGGACGTTTGTCTTGTTGAGCTTCCTGTTTTTGACTTGGAAATCTCTGGCCGACCCTCAGCCCCACTTTCGCTTCTCAACACGTTTCGAGCAGTCCCATTTCGAAAGAGCATATTGGCATAAAGTCGAATGTAGTTAGAAGGTTGCATTAGAAGGTTGGTGAGTCGCCATTAGACTAAAAGCCGCCGAACTTTTCTATTTTCAATGATGAGGATTATGAAACGCCAACTTGCTCGATGCAAATCAATAAACATATAAGGAGAAGCAAAGAGCATTCAGGACAACTCAAGATTAGCACCAACCACAAACCAACCTAACATAACCTTCCATGAATTCAAAGAAATTTGGTGAATTGATATACTTTCACACCAGAAAAAATTGTTTCTTTATGGCTACCACCCATCCTGTTCCTGGGACAGGTCCCAAAAGTCCACTCCGCCCATCGAGAAAAGAGGAGGGTGAGCAGGCATCCATAGTGGGTCTCACATTTTGAGGATATTGTAGGTTCACGCGAATTTCATAATTATTAAAATGCCTGCGTTTACCAAAACATTGCTTTCGAAAGAGCATCCTTGTTTTTGGGGGTTCAATCAATGCTTCGAAAGAAAAAGAAACAAACCGACTAGGCGAGGACAAGAACAGGAGGTTGTTGAAAAGTACTTCCCTCAGATAACACCTGCAAAACATTTTTTCCGTGTCCGTAAGTGAGAACATAACCAAAAACTTGTCCTTGTGCGGCAGGAGTAAGTATGGAGGTCAGTGAGGACAACATACAAATGACGACGTTGCTAAATGAGAGAAAACTGAAGGCAAGAGCTTATGCTGTAGAAGGAGAGGAGTCCTCTGAGTTCCGGAGGAAGATGGCGGGGTGTCTGGGCGGTGGTAAGGTGACCAAGAGATGCATGAAGGAGTCCAAGAAAACATGGGAGATAGCTGCGCCTGCTGTTCTCTCAGCAGTTGCGCAGTTCTCAATTGGGGTCGTGACTGCTGCTTTTGTTGGGTATGTGGGTGATGTAGAGTTTGCTGCTGTTTCTGTTGTCCAGAATGTGCTTGAAGGCTTTGTCTATGGAGTAATGGTGAGTCCCTTTTTCCCCTGCTTTTCCTCTGTTGAATTCAAGCTCAAACATCACATGGTTTTTTAGGCAACCTTCGAGAAAAATTTGGCTTTTGATCATGAGACTTTTGTTTTTCAAGGATATATGATCGGTTTTGATGCCCACGTAATCTGTTTTGATCATTCCCTTTCTCTCGGAAAATATCAACATTCGCCTTCTTTGAACAATTTTCATTGTGACCACGAATTCTTGAACAATCTTCATAGTGAGACTGAAGCCTCAATTTACTGTATTTAAGCGAATCAGTCTCTTTATTGCTGCAGCCTTATCCTTTCAGCTTGTATTTCATCATGCATGTACTGCATCCTTCTTGTATCCTATTGATTTTTGGCCTAAAAGAAGAGTCAATCCTGAGATTCCAATAATTACAAATATTTAGAATTATAACATTTCCCTTTGTCCCAATATGATGTGTTGTTGAACTTTTTCTAATAGCTAGGGATGGGAAGCGCACTCGAGACGCTCTGCGGTCAAGCTGTTGGTGCAGGGAAACTGCACATGTTGGGTATCTATATGCAAAGATCATGCATCATCACTGGCATCACAGCCTTGCTTCTAACCCCTGTTTATATCTTTGTATCGCCAATACTTCAAATGCTTCGTCAAGACAAGCATATTTCTGATCTTGCTGGGAAGTACTCTATGTGGGTGATTCCACAATTATATGCTTATGCCTTGAACTTTCCCATTCAAAAGTTTCTGCAGTCTCAAAGTAAAGTTTGGGTTATGACCATCATCTCCTTAGTGGCTCTGGCATTACATTGTCTTCTGAATTGGGTGTTTCTGCCAAAGCTTCAATATGGACTTTTCGGTGCTGCCATGGCTGGAAATATATCATGGTGGTTCTTGGTGGTGGCTCAAGTGATATATGTGGTTGGTGGTTTCTTCCCAGAGGCATGGACTGGTTTCTCTATGCTTGCTTTCAAGTCGCTAGCTGGCTTCGTGAAGCTGTCGCTGGCGTCAGCCATTATGTTATGGTTAGATTATACATTAAAATCTACAGGCTCACATATATAACATACTACTTTCTTCTTATTCTATTGTGGGAAGCATTTACCATACTAATGGCATTTACGTGCTCATTGTGGCAGCTTGGAGCTATGGTATTACACGGCTGTTATTCTATTGGTGGGAAGTTTGAAGCATCCAGAAATAGCAGTTGACGCCATTTCAATCTGGTTAGAGATTTATTTTTCCTCCTTTTACTGAGATGATACCTATGTTTTTCTCCTTTTTAAGAATGTTCCGTACTTAATTTGATTCCTGCCTATGGCAGCATGAATATACAAATGTGGGCTCTGATGATTGCCCTAGGCTTCAACGCTTCTGTGAGGTTAGCTTCTTCACTTTCCAATCTACCTTTTCTCCAAAAGACTTTCGACATAACATCTAGAACGGAGCATGTTTCCCTAAAGCAGCACAAGTTTTAGCTTACTGGTCTTCTTCACTTTCTCCTGTTAGCTTCACTCATCCTTTTGCATTCCTGCAGTGTGCGAGTGTCCAATGAACTAGGTGCCGGAGATGCCAAAGCAGCAAAGTTCTCGGTAGTAATCAACGTTTTCACATCCACGGTAATAGGAATTATCTTTACAGCAGCAGTAGCTGCAACTACGAATGATTTCCCCAAGATATTTACCAACACCCAAGAAGTCATAACAGAGACATCAAAGCTCGGTTACTATCTCGCAGCTACAATCTTCCTCAATAGTATCCAACCAGTTCTTCATGGTACTCTCTCATTATGTCTTACATGCGTAACCTGAAATGTCACAATGATAAGATTTGTCTATGTAGAACTTGATCAAGCATTTTGGTGAACCATATATACTTGTCCAGGGGTGGCGGTTGGTGCAGGATGGCAATTCTTCGTTGCCATAGTGAACGTTGCATGCTACTATGCTTTGGGGCTTCCAATTGGAGCCTTGCTTGGATACAAGTTCAAGCTCGGTGCACTTGGCATTTGGATCGGGATGCTGATTGGCTGTCTATTGCAGACTGTCGTGCTCCTCTTTATTATCTTTCGAGCGAATTGGCGAAAGGAGGTACCATGTGCATAATCTTCCTCTCCTACTTGACTACTTTGGCATTCCTTAGTTCCAACATACTTAAAAAGTCGCTGCAAAATGATGTGCAGGCTCTGAAGGCCGAGATACGCATGAGAACATGGGGCGGGCCATCGGAACCTCCAGAGGCTACATCAGGACCCAATGAAAGAAGCTGACTGAATACATAATAACCACATTGATACAACAGCGATTTTGCAATAAAACCTTGCTGTCAATTTTCTTCATTTTTTTCTGAGTCCGAATCACAAATAGAATTGTGCAGATGAAGATAAGTAAGTTGATACGAGATAATTATATCCTCAATGCAGTCAATTGTATTTAACTACGACAGCAGTAATGTTATACCATCATAGCAGAGCCCTTGGGTTATTTATCGAAGTAATAGCTCCAAAAGGCAAAATCTGAAAGCAGCAACAGCATAAACTCACCGTGAGGTCCATTGTAGAGCTGTGATATAATGAAACATGAGAAGAAAGCACAGCTAAATTTTCAGATATTGTGGAGGGTACCACATTACTCATTTCTTTCTCTCGGGGTTCATTCCAAAAAGAGATTGACAATATACCCGAGTCATTAGTCTTGTCGGACCCAACAATTGTTGATTACTATGTCCTCGCAGCTAAAGATTCATTCCTTCTTATTCATATTTTGTACCGTTCTGAATGTGACATATCACAGACAAGCGAGCGAGTGTTCAAGAATTATTATATCATGCCGTAGTTTCAGTTAAGAATGCCCCCGGGAAAGACAAATTCAAAGAATTATAACACATACAGACTGCGGAGCACCCAAATGGAATTAGTTGGAATAGGGAGCTATGGCATCTCATTCTTTTGTATATCCGTAAGCATGTCAAGTCTGCACAAATAGATATCACTTTGTTGAAGCTCAGAGATGAACATATGTTTTACACCCTGTTGTAAAATCCAGTCAAATTGAAGCCTTACATCACATCATTAGATCTACAAGAGCAGACTAAAGTTCAAGTGGCATATAGGCTATGACACATCAAAATATGCAGGGTATTCGACCATTATACATCAAATATGCGGAGCTTCTCATTTTTATTCACGCAAGAACTGGCCGATAACTAAGCCGCGGTCTTATAGTCTGTGATATTATATCAAGCCAGTAGCAAGGCCTCTTCCCTTTTAATGTCGAAGACCTTCACTAAAGCATCCTCAACGACCTGGTAAGGAACAAAGCATCATTACTATTTCTGAAGGATTGAATTTCAGAACAAAGTACCAGTAAATATGCAACATATAAATCTTTAGAGCCTCATAGTTATCATCTAACTGCATTGAACGACAGTGCTAAGGAGACCAAATTTTCAGTGCATAATAATTCGACAATGGGCCCAACGTGATAACAGATATACAAATGAAAAGTTTGATAGTAACCTCTTATCCTGATCTAGTAAATCATGCATAACATTAGTATCTCGAGGAAAACTCAGTCATTCCCATAATGTACAGGTACCATAGATGGATGGGAGGTCGATGGGAAAGCAGCCAAAGGAAAGGTGTTGTGAAGAAGAAAAGCTGTTCTCATACTAGAATTTCACCAGGCTAGAAGCTTACCTTATCTGGGGTAGAAGCTCCTGATGTTACTCCAATTGTTATGGGACCCTTTGGAAGCCAATTTTCTTTCTCAACTAATTCCCCATGCTATCGCAACAACAAAGTACAAAAGTCAGTAAAAGAAGGCACAAACACTAAAATCTGCTGAAGGAGTGCAACTTTGAAGTACAGACTTACGTTCAATTTGTAGGCTATTCTGTTTCCAGGACCTATTCTCTGCTCACTGTCAATCCAATAAGAGGGTATGCTACGTTCTTCAGCAATCTCTTGAAGGTGAGATGTGTTGCTTGAGTTCCACCCACCAACGACTAGCATAAGATCCAACTTCTCCTCAACTAACTTGTACATAGCATCTTGCCGTTCCTGAAGAAGGCCAATGTCGAGAAAATTGCATCAGCATCTTAAAAACCAAGCAGAAGTCATGAGTTAGCAATCGACTCAAACTTCTTTCTTCTTTCAACTGTTCTCTATTCTTCCTTTCTGTAGTATCTCATCAGAGTTGTGGCTACAGGATTTGTATTATGCTACTTTCACATATAAAACTTGTCATGGAAAAAATACAATTAGGAAAACTACCTTTCTGCCTTTTAGGCAGCACTCTGCAATTAAGACCTCATCTCTCTAGTTCAATCTCTAGAGTACTTACAGAAGAGAGCTAGCACCCAAGGTCTTCATATGAAAATTAGCATCGACTACTAACAAGCAATAGGCCTTCCTATTCTGACATTGAGAGTCGTTAGACATCTCAACTATGGCTCCCCTTTTTCTTATTGGCAACAGGCCAATAGCCATGTCAAGCTCTAGTTATCTTGCTAGAGGGTTTGATATACAGGAGACCTGAAAAAGCTTGGAGGTTGAGGAAGGGGAAATTACTTGGGTAGCATCACAAATTGTGTTAAAGCTTATGAAGTGCTGATTGACATTTTCCACTCCATACTTGCGCATCATAGTCCTCTCCACCAACTTCCCTGAAAATGTGACAGAGCATTCAACTTAAATGGCAAGTTGGACAGAGGGAGAAAAGTTTGTAAAGATTTGATTGCTATTTACCAATCTCTTCAGTCTCTCCCTTGAGCATCGTGGTTTGATTTGCAATGCCAACTTTAATAAGATCATTGTCAGGGTCAAATCCTGGGGAAACAGCATACTTGAATTTCTGCACCAAAGCACGATTACAATGTGAACAAGTTTTCTCTTAATCAAAAATGGGACAAATTAACAATCTAGCAGTACCTCTAGAAATGCCTCTTTAGTGGAGCTAGAACCGTCGAGCTCACCCCCAAGAATGTAATCACACACATACATTGCCTGGACAAACGGCAAAAGTAGTAACAGATAAGACATCTCCATTCCACTATTTGACAGAAACATAGATAAGTGTCAATATTACACCGCAACGCAAATGAATAGAGAGCTTATTTAAGCCATACCTCCTTCATATTCTTCGCAATAATGTACTTTCCAGCAAACGATGCAGTAGCTACAGTTTCTTCATGAGAGTATTTACCATGAATAATTGAAGTGTAGTCTCCTTTCTTGTGCTTCTCCACGGTGTTCCATACCTTCAATGCAAAGATCAGAAAGATTTAAGCAGGGAAATGAAGGAATAAGGATGCGTCACAAACAAAGTTTAAAGCCACAACCAAAGGAAATAACATGCTATATTATCCTGTCTGGGAGCCATACCTTGGATACCCATGGGCAAGTCGTGTCCACAATTTGTACATTTTTCTCGCTCAAAGTCAACATCTCATCCACTGCTGCTCCAAAAGCTGGAAGAATGACAACATCGCCTTTATTGACAACATCAAACTGTTTTTGGCCTTCTTCGAGGGGAATATTCTCCACTTCCATTTCCTCCAAGCGCTGTCAGTGTGATGAAAAATTATCAGTAAATAAAAGCACACGATGCAGTACTCACAAAATTCAAGCAAAACGGCCACGACAGCAAATATGCTGTTATGTATCTGACCTTGTTAACAGTAGGGTTGTGGATAATTTCATTAGTGATCCAGAGCTTCTCCTCGGGGAACTGCTTTCTTGCTTCATAGGCAATCTGAACAGCTCGCTCGACGCCCCAGCAGAAACCATAGGCTTCAGCAAGCTTAACAGTAACGTTTCCCCAGGTATACACGTTTCCATTTTCCCTCAGAGTTTTAATAATATCACCTGGTATATGGAAAAAACACAACATCATTACATCTCACAATTATTCAGAAACGCCGGTAATCAATGTCTGGACAAGTATCATCGCGGCAAAAACATCATCCAGACATCATGCCAACATAGATTTGACATCTAGAAATGCTAGAAACGGAATCAACAACGCCAGCACATGAAGCATAGGATCTACATACACGTAATATACTTCAGCAAAGTACCTAAAGATACAAAAGCTCATTAATTATGATAAAAAAATAAAAAATAAAAAAACATTTCTATCTGACACAACTACCATATTTTCTAATTAACCAAATATCTAATCAGTAAACTGGAACTGATTCTAAAAGAGCCGAACTTTCTCCTTCAATCCGAGCGGAGGCCAAAAATCAAAAGTCTTCACATGCATCCAAGCTCTAAACAGCGCGCTGAACTGAAGAAAACGCATATTCGAGAGGAGAGAACTAAACGAAGGGGAGGAACGTACTGGTGTACTCGCGATTCATGAGCTGCAGAGTCTCGTCCTTGTAGCCGAAGCCTTTCCGATTATAGTTCTTGCTCCTGGTGAGGTTATGCCGGAACACCTTGGCGTCGAAGTCGCCGTCGGCGGCCACTGAGGCGGAAGCGGAGGAGGACGAAGGCTCGCCGGAGCACCGGACGGAGAGGGGCCGGCGGGAACGGGCGGCCACGGGGCCGGCGAGGCTCTCCGGCAGGGAGAGGTCGGGGCGGGCGCCGGGGATGCGGCAGGAGTGGAGGGTGATCGCCATGTCGAGCGCGCGCGCGTTGAGCAGGAGCGACGGTGGCGAACTGCGGAGGTTGCGAATGGCTTTGTGGTGGTGGTGGAGGTGGTGGTGGGGGAATTTATCGGCTACTGACTCGTGTCCCATGTTTTTTCTGGTTTAATTTCTTATTATAAACCTTTTTTTAAATTATTATTTTTTTGGCAATCGATTTGCATTCTTGTGTTGGGAGTATCGGTGGTTTTTTCTTGGGGGCGATTCCAATGTCCCTTTCCAATTTTACCAACCCAACATACGTTAAAGTGTACTGTTTTGCTATTCTTCTGTCAACTGTAAAGTTGATTATCCATGCCGCGTTAAAAGTATCTTGCATTTTCGTCTCATCTGTCAATATAATCTTTGAATACATGCAGAATTTAAGCTTTTGTATTAAATATTCTAATAATAAATAGAAGAAAAATATATTTCATACGTGGAAAAAGTATAAACATCATTTGCTTTTCTGCTCACCTTATCATGGATACATATATAAAAAATACTATGAAGATCAGAAAATTTACCATGCCCAACAAAAGAAAATCAGGAGAAGTAGCACTAGATAGGAAATCGCTATGTACAATCAATTTCTCAATGAATGAATTGGAAAAGGGGGCTGTTGCAAGGAAAATGATATGATCCATGAAAAATCAAGTGATTTAGAAATTTGAATTTTTAGGGTTTGGGGAAGGAAAGAAGCAACAAAAGCGGGCCACGTGTATAATTCCGGACACGCATGAAAAGGAAAGGTAGAGACCAAACGACCACGAGATTCACGAAAAAAACGAAGAAAAACTGTGCGTCGCGCAAAACACCATTCCAACGAGCCTAACAGTCATGGCCTCCCATCGCTCGCTCCCGACCAGTACCATAAACTACACGTCCGACTCCAATGGACAAGTCCTTGTCGTGTTCCACGAGTTCGGTGTCGCTGTCCTAAAAAATCTGGGCTGAGCTTGAATTCTGCTCCACAAAGTTTGGGAGCTAATTGATGGGAATCTAAGTAAAACGACGCACGGCCTGTCCAATTGAACGAGATCCACGTTATCGATGTCTAGAAGCTACGAGGCCCAAGCACCTAGAAACGAGACTAGTTCCAGCCATCCGTCAGGCAAAGGTAGAGCCGTGAGTTTAATCGGATTTTGGCCGAGTTAAACGATGATCCAATTCAAATTGACGTATTAATCCATTTTTTATATCTATTTCAATTCGATACAAATCTAGTGATTCATAATGAACCAAACCGTATATGATTAGATCTATATTACTAATTTAAGAGTTTTATAAATAGGTCGTATAAGTAATTTATGAACTTATCTCGACACATTTTTTAAAGTCTTACCATTCTAAATTAATATATTAATCAAATACGGATTAAGAAATAAATTGATTACTCATTTTGGCAGGTTTTTAGGGAGCCATAACTTTTTATTCTATGACCAAATAAATCGGCGCACGTGTGAATAGTTTAACCCTGTTTGGTTTCAATCGACATCTTCTTGTCGGCAACCTTCGTGATATCAACTCCCCCAACCCCTATGGAGGAGGAGAGTAGGAGAGACGGAGTGACCGCCAGGGGAAAAGCCTAGCTGCTGATAACCATTTCTGAATTCGTGTTTCATGTGTACACCGCCATTAATGAGTTCTTTACACATCAAAAGTATTAGTGGGCACCACCGACCGTAACAGCCTGGATGGTAAAGCTTTTGTATCATTGCGTTAGAAGGGGAGAGGTTCGAAGCGCTCAAAGAAATAAAAATGGGAAGAAATTTGTTAAGTGAATGACCCGGTGACATGGGGTGGTGGTTTTCACCTACGCTTCTTTTTGCTGTTCTACTTCGGCCATTTGTCGGCTTTCGGGGTTTCCTGGGTCACCAAAAAAAAAAAAGTATCAGTGGGCCCAACCTTTGATTTCGTGGGCAAGAAGATGGTTACTGGGTCGAGCCCATTGAAAAGTCAAAGCCTCATCTTCCAAGGCCCAAGCCCAGGCCCAGGCCCAAGTCCCACGGTTCGCCCCCAATTTTTGGGATTAGGGTTTCGCGCGTTCGAACAATCGATGGAGAAGGAGAAGGAACAAGGACAAGGAGAAGAGCAGGCAGCGAAGTCTTTGAAAATGGTGGAATCGGAGGGATCGAACCAGGCGGAGAAGAGAGATGTTGCTCCCTCCACGGCCCTGGATTACCTCGATCCTTCCTACTGGTACGTGCGCTTGCCAGACTCGCGTTTCGCCATTTCCGCTTGCCGAAGGGGGCACCCGATTACGGTCCATTGCAGTTCTCACGTTGTTGTTGTCGATGTTGCTTTAGGGACGACAGGTTCTCTCGCGAGGAGCACTACGAGTGGTTCAAGGACTACTCTCATTTCCGCCACCTGATGCAGCAGAATGTCAAGCCCGGTTCTTCCGTGAGCACCGCGTCCTTTCAATGCCTTTTCGATTCCCTGATGCTCTGTATCTGGTCTTCAGACCTGGTGTTGTCGAAGCTCAGTTCAAGAAATTGGCGTTGCGGTCTTCTATGGTTTATTTCGCGTGCTGGCATTGATAGATATGCTGATGTGACTAGTTTGGCATTGAGTTTATATCGTGTAGATTATCAGCAACGGGGCTTGTTCGTATTCTGGCCATCTTATAAGAATTACTTAAGTTTTGGCGTTGGTCCTGAATTTTCTGTGGAAGTAGATGCGAAAATATTGAATTGTCCAGTGATCTTGTTTCCATTTTTGTTCTTTTTTTGGTAAAGTTTTTTTTTTTTTTTTTTTTGTGGTAAAGATTGTTTCCATTTTTGTTGTGGCCATGTTTACCCTCTTTTTAGATTTTCTTGGATTCCAATTGTCACTGTAATTGGTTCGAGGATTTTATTTAATTGCGGGTTCTTCTGATGAGGGAACTTTGTAATGAAGGTTCTGGAGCTTGGTTGTGGAAACTCGCAGCTATGCGAAAATCTCTATGAAGACGGGGTTACGGATATAACATGCATCGATCTGTCAGCTGTGGCCGTGGAAAGGATGCAAAAACGGGTACAGTCCAAGGGATATAAAGGTATATATGCTTTCATCTTTGCAGAAATGATTACACTCCATACCTTACACTTCATTTTCGTATTAATCATCTGAGGCTTTTCGACTAGTTGCAAATCTGGATACTGAGGACTCTATTGTTTTTTATGGAACCTTTGAGTTTATTTCTCTTCCTGCCTTGACCGTGCCAATCCAAAGCCTACCTGGAGATTATGCGTCTGTGTCACTTGGTGCTTTCTTTGCATAGTGCAAAATCAAGGGGGAAAAATAGCTTCCGGCATGAAATTGGGAGGCTGAACTTCTATGATGCTGCATGAGCTTATGCGTTTTTTGTTGCAGGGAGGGAACATGTAGTGGATTTTGCCAAGGCTTGAAACTTGTAGTCACTTGACCTTTTAAGAGTTCCAGTGAAGGGTCAATTATGCTGTCTCTGACTCTAGTCAGCCTTCCTTGTTGAACTTCATTGGATTGACCATGTTTAAAACAGAAAAACACAACTTTGTTCAACAGAATGGCATCTTTCTTGTCGCGGCATGAACATCTGTTTCAATGAAAGAATCTAAGGCCTAAGATATATACTTCTTACATTTCCTGGTTATCAGAAATTAAAGTGCTAGAGGCTGACATGCTAGACCTGCCCTTTGGTGATGAGTGCTTTGATGTGGTAATTGAGAAAGGAACGATGGTAAATGTCTTGAATTTTTTTTCCATTTCCTTGCTCTATTTTTTTTTAGTTGTAGTAAATAACTGTATCTTTTATCTGAGATTCTACCTTTCCTGAGATGGCATTGAAATGATTCTCTTGAAAGGATGTATTGTTCGTGGACAGTGGTGACCCATGGAACCCTCGACCTGCAACAGTAGCTAAAGTCATGCTGATGCTTCAAGGTGCACACCGTGTCTTAAAACCGGATGGAATATTTATATCTATTACTTTTGGTCAGGTGAGACCCAATTTTTGAAGGAACTCTTCCCTCATTGTGATTCATGATGGCCTACCATTGCTAACCTTTTCTATTTGGTCTGGCAGCCACATTTCAGACGTCCTATATTCGATTCTCCAGAGTTTACATGGTCTGTGGAGTGGAACACATTCGGTGATGGATTCCACTATTTTTTCTATATCTTGAAAAAGGTTGGTCTAAAAAAAACTGACAACCCCATCATGCTCTTCTGAAACAGTGGATTAAATGTTGCATTATTTACCATATCCAGACCCATATAACTTGAAGTTTATGTTTTATGCCATTTTGCAGGGACAGCGATCAATAGAGGGCGACAAGCCTGGAAACAAGCTGCCGGTGCCATCCATTAATTTGCTTCATGAGGAACTGGAGAGTGAAGATTATCTTTGCCGGACTCTTATTGATGAGATGGACTGCTAAAACAGACCTCGGCAATTCTCTTTCTGGTCCATAATTTATCATCACAATCTCACAAATTTTTTTACCTGAATTGATAACTCAGATGCAGAAACGTATGTTGAAAATCACGGTTTCACTTCTGAGATTGATCATGTATCTGGCAAGAAGCACAACAATTTTTGCAAAGTTAATTCATTCGTGGAGCCCTACTCTTTGTTTCTTTGAAATCTTGGATAAGCAAATTCCCTCGGTTCGAGCTGATGTGCCGTGCAGATCTGCAAAACTAGGGCAAGAAAACCTGATCTTTGTGTGGAGTAGAAATTCAGGGTGCAGCTCCCTGACGAAACGAATCGGGCAAGTAAATCCATTGGTAGCCGTGTGGTGTTCAGGATATTGTAGGCAAAGTGGTAATGAATCATCGCCTTGTAATTGGCAAGCGTCGATGAGGAACTAGCGAAATGTAAGAGCTTTCCAAGGTGGGATTTGCGGAAACTTAAATCAGGAAAGGATCGACGGCTCGGATCCTTTGAAGTTGTGTATGCGGTATGCAATGCAAGCGACACTTTGCTTCAGGTTGAAGTGATGTCTTTGGCAAAATATATGTCCAGCCAAAAAAAGAGACGACAAAAGGGGCGTTTTCTCTTGTATTACATCTTCAACTTCAACTAATATTATGAAATGCCCCGAAAAAAGAGAGGAAAGAAAAGGCGTAGGAAAAGTAATTCTCTTCGGAATTGCCACAAAAATAAAAGGGAAGAATGGAGAAGCATTCGCTAGAGGAAGGGCTTGAACCTTCGACCTTGTGGTTAACAGCCACACGCTCTAACCAACTGAGCTACTCCAGCTTCTCGTTTTCACGGGCGCATTCCATTCTATTTGATGATTGTACCGTGTAGCTAATTTTTCTTACAAACAGTACGAGAACTAGGCCTGTTCTTGAGGGACCCAAGTTTGACTGCCAGCCTTTTTGGCCCGCCCGTGGGGATCTCTTCCCCGACCGCTATTGACTTGGACACGGGCAAGGGGGTCTTGGTCTCGGTCAAAGGGGACATAGGCATAGGCACAAAAGTAGAGTACCTAAACCTGGTCGCAGGGTTCCTAGGCATGAGCATTAAGGACCCAAGAACGGCTGCCGAGAATACTTGTTGCGATCTTAGGCTTTCACATGAGGATTCAGTCGTGACTTTAGAAAGCGATTTCCAATTTTCATAAGAGAAAGCTTCTATCCAAAAATTAATTATAAGGTTTACATAGAAATTTTTCTAAGTGAGTCAAATATTGGAGGATGAAAATGATGTTTTTCCATAGTAAATTTTCTTGAAACAAATGGATTTATGGCAAAAAAATAAAGTACTCTTTAAATTTGTTGGGCAACAAGATGTCCATTAAAAGAAAGTATGCATTGAGTGGTCAAAAATCGAATCAAAAATCTTACCTAACCAAATCATATATACCCTTAGTATGCATCGCTTAATATGGCTACCTTCCACGATCAAACAAGAATTTGGAAGACTTATGGAACGTTATCAACATTCCCTTAGTTCTGCTCATCTAGCAGCAGGAGTCGAGAGCTCTTTCCTTGATCAAAAGGAAAACCGCCAAAACAAAGGTCCTTTCCCCTATTTCCAAATGACCAGAATTCGACGAGTCGACAACTCCGGCAATGCTGACATTTCCAGAATTTCCCTTTTGCAAAATAATTTCCCTCGCAGGTAGGGAATAGGAAACTGGCTGGAAAGGGAAGGGAAGGAGTTTTTTGAGGGAAATCCATGACATTGAATGCAATTCAATGATGCTACTGAAGCTTGCCCTATAATACAATCCATTACCAATATTTTATTAATTAATTTATGCCATTGGCATCTAACATTTAATTTTTCAGTGGCAAGACAAATGTCTTCTCTAGCTTTCATTTCCAGCAATCAAGATTTGCCAAACACCTCAAAAAAAAAAAAAAAAAAAAAAAATCAACGTTTCATTCTCCCGTTTTTATCTATCAAAAGGGATGGAGTGTCTTATCCAAGCCATCGGTTTTCAAATCAAAAACGAACTACTCCTCGTATTTGAAAGCATCTCAGCTATTGATTGAGTGAATTAGATTGAAAGTTTAGTTTTGAACTTTTCGAAAAGTCTAAGGTGAAAATGCATTCCTACACGTGAAACAAACATTAACAGTGCCTAACTAAAGATAATCTTCATTTCCCATGGGCAAGATAATTTTCATATTTGTAATTTTAGAACAGCAAATTCCTAATTCTAAGCTAAACTTATTATACACAATTCATTTCTAAACTGTCTAATTTTTCCAATATAATTCAAACCTTTACACAAAATTTCAATATAATTATTATAAACAATTACCACCGAAAGTTTGGGATGCTATAAAGGTGTCCACATCGGCATGTCACGTAAAACAAACGACGATGATTAGACAATAACGTCGGAATCTCGCACACCATTTTAAGAGTAAAGTGATAAAATTGGAAAATTCACTACTCATGAGTCGATAATCGATATGGCAACTGCTCTATCAGAAATCATATTCCCAAAAATGGGGCGAAATCTTCACATTGCACTCAATTTCCTTCTGCTAATTTAAATCCGTTTGACTATTTTGTGGTATGAAACTATGCGTCCATGCACGGACAGATGAACAAAAGAGCGTGAATGGTAAAGAAATAAAAAGCACCTTCCTCCAAAAACGGCGTAGTATGGAGTTTTGTCACGCAATAATAATCTCTCTCTCTCTCTCTCTCTCTCTATATCTCTCTTCTCCTCCCTGACTATTACACACAACCTGTTTGTTATATTGTTCCCACTGGTTCTTCCTTAAGCTTCACTCCCCTCGCCGGCCGGCGATATCTCACCTGAATTCTCCTCGATCTCGCCGGAAAATCCCCTCCCGATCGGAGCGCCGGCGCCGCGGTTCGGTTCGATTGCGCGATTCCGTCGGCCGATTGATCGGCGCGCCGATTGACGCGAGGTGAGGAATTGTGGTCGGCCGGCATCGGCTAACCGCGGGCGATGGACGATTACTTCAGCAGCGAGGAGGAGGAGGAGTACTGCTCGGACAGGGACGCCCTCGACGGGCTCGAGAACGATGACCCCGACTACGACTGGGTCCCTCCCAAAGGCCCCTCCACCAAGGTAAAACCTTTTTCTTCTTCTGTGCTGGGATTCCCCGCTAATTCGGTCAATGTTCTTCCTTTTCGCCCTCTTCTGTTTGGGTTAATCTGGGAGACGGAGGGTATGATCTCGTGCGTTTCCTTGTTCCCTTTTGAAGTGCCCGGGTGATCTCGTGCTATTGTTGGAACGAGTTTCCTTCGTGGAGGTTTTGTTTGACGGGTAACGTACGCAATTGTCTCGGCCACGGTCGCGAGCAATTGAGTCGTGTTGGGAGCGCTGCTGATTGGAATTTCGGTTCAGTTACTTTGCTCCCTGAAATTCTTGTTTTCGGTTGATACGGTAGTTGATAGGGTTCAGTTTTGTGAACTGGACTGTGTGATTACCGGTGAATATGGTTGAAAGATAGTGTCTTTTTTAATCGAAGCTCCAATAATGGATGTTTAACCCTTCCCCTTTTTCAGGTCATCACAAAAGAATCGCTTTTGTGTGCGCAGGTAAGAATTTCGTTAAAATTTATGGTTTTTATTTTGCGAAAGTTATTGTTTGGTTGATGAATTATTTCTCTGACTCGGCCTCATCGTTAAAGAGAGGGGATTTGCGAAGGGTGATGGAATTGTTGTCACTGAGAGAGCACCATGCGCGCACTTTGCTTATCCATCACCGATGGGACGTCGAGAAGTTGCTTGCGGTGCTTGTCGAGAAGGGTAAAGCTTGTTTATTTGCAGATGCGGGTGTGCCTCTGACTGAGGACCAAGACCTCAGTTTGCCCAGGCATTCGACTTCTACAGTTATGTGCGATATATGCATGGAAGACATACCTGGTCAAATTACGACGAGAATGGACTGTAGTCATTGCTATTGCAACGATTGTAAGCAATTCTTTCTCTTGTTTTTCATATGGCCAGTTATGGACACAGTTGAGTTACATAGGCCGCTTTTTATAGGATGGGCAGCGGTCCTGTAAAATCAGCATATAGTGCCAGAATAAGACCATCCCTATCTCGAAACCCCAACTTCTCATCTTCTCTGCCCAGAACCAGTTTTTGTGTGCTTCAGGCATGCAAATGCCTGTGCAATTGATGCACGTGTGCAAATGTCAATAATTGTTGTGCGACTTTAACTAGCTTAAGCTGTACATGAATTCTTGGTCTCCCTGCATAATGCTACAGCTTATCCACTGTCCCAACTGTCTGTTTGTATCAGAACCTCATGCCAATTGTCATGATGTGATGATCCTCTGCTATGGAGTCTGAGTTTCATTGTTAGTTGATGTTGAACGATTTGGAGTATCTAGTCATTTGAGTGAGATGTAGACACCCTTGCTCATAGTTATTGCTATAGGGCCAAGATTATTATAGTTACTTGTATATCATACATAGACGACTCAAGCTTGATTGTTTCTAAATTATGGCTGCATTTGGTTCGGCTTTTAGAGAAAACCTATAGGGAAATGCAAAGAACTTAGTTAAAGAGTTTTTCTGAAATGCAAACAGTGTTTGGTAAGGTGTAATATAAAAGTTCATTGAGAAGCAACTTCGTTAAAATGCTGTTTGGAAAAAAAAAAACAAAACTACACTTGTAAATGCAATTGCATCTCCCCAAAGCTCTTCAAAAAGTTTGCCAAACACTACTCGTAATTGCCCAAGGGCTTTTAGAAACCCGAAGCTCATTTGCAAAGTCCAACCAAACGCAGCCATATATTTGTGCCGCTTTTGGATTCACTCAAAATATGATGGTTGATCTTTTCTATAGGTTGGACTGAGCATTTTATTGTGAAGATAAATGAAGGTCAAAGCAAGCGGATAAAGTGCATGGCACACAAATGCAATGCCATTTGTGATGAAGCCATTGTTAGAGATCTAGTCAGAAGAAGGCATCCTGATCTAGCTAACAAATTCGACCGATTCCTCCTTGAGTCTTACATTGAGGATAATAAAATGGTGAAGTGGTGTCCCAGTACTCCCCATTGTGGGAATGCAATACGCACTGAGGAAGATGAATGCTGTGAGGTAGAATGTTCATGCGGCTTACAGTTTTGTTTCAGTTGCTTATCAGAACCACATTCACCTTGCTCATGCTTGATGTGGGAGCTTTGGAGTAAAAAGTGTCGAGATGAATCGGAAACTGTCAATTGGATTACAGTCCACACGAAGCCCTGTCCAAAGTGCCACAAACCAGTGGAGAAAAACGGAGGATGCAATCTAGTGAGCTGTATCTGTGGGCAGGCATTTTGGTGATTATCATCTTTTCTTCTTTGCTATCATTTACATTTTCTTTGGATTCTTCATTTTTTTGAGAAAAGTTGGTGAATAATCTCTGAATTAATTGCTTTCTGTGAAGCATCAATCTTCCCTTTGGCATAAATCCAGCATAGGCTTTGTACTAATAAGAAAAAAGGTTCTAGCATAAGCATTGTTATATTTACAATTTTATTTATGGTGCAAACTGGATTCCTTTGAAACCGTGATAATGGCATTCATCTTATTGTAATCTTGAGGAGGATATCTGATTTCTTCTGTTTACTAATTTAGCTTTTTTCCCCATTTAAGATCATCAAGGATTAAAGTTAAGCAATTTATCATTGTGGTTTATTTTTATTTTGTTAAAACATATCTATCCTTCCAGTCTTTCTTCTTCCTGGTTGGTGACCTTACTTAGCCTTTTCATGTGGAATGTGCACTTCCTGATCTTAAACCTTCATGTGATCCTGCTTAATGCAGTTGGCTGTGTGGTGGTGCTACGGGGCGAGACCATACTTGGTCAAATATTGCTGGTCATAGTTGTGGTCGCTACAAAGAAGACCAAGAGCAAAAGTCCGAGCGTGCAAAGCGGGATCTGTATCGGTACATGCACTATCATAACCGCTACAAGGCTCATTTAGACTCGTTTAAGCTTGAGAACAAACTGAGGGAAACTATTCAAGAGAAAGTATCTGTATCTGAAGAGAAGGAATCAGCCCTCAGGGATTTCACTTGGGTAACAAATGGGCTCTACAGACTTTTCAGGTCTAGGCGGGTTCTTTTGTACTCATACCCATTTGCATTTTATATGTTTGGAGAGGAATTATTTACGGATGAAATGACTGATGAGCAAAGAGAAATAAAACAGCACTTATTTGAAGACCAGCAGCAGCAGCTTGAGGCTAATGTGGAGAGACTATCCAAGTTTCTAGAAGAGCCATTCGATGAATATGATGAGAAAAAAGTGATGGATGTAAGGATGCACGTCATCAATCTATCAGTGGTTACTGATACCCTTTGTAGAAAAATGTGAGTATTGCTGGTCAATATCTTTTGCAGCTAATGATAGATTGGTTTTATATATTCAGAATGTTCATACAGGTACGAATGCATTGAGACTGATTTACTGGGTTGTCTCGCACTGGGCACCCACAACATAGCTCCTTACAAGTCAAAGGGCATTGAGCGAGCTGCTGCTTTAAATGCAAAAGCTGATGAGTCTGATAAATGTCTGCCCTTGGATTTTGGTAAAGCTGGTAAGATTGGTTGAATTTTCTTCACCAATTCCAATTGTATATTGGCACACACATGCATAAAGTTAAATAACAACCGATGCAACTATCTCTGAGCTCTTTTCATTGCTCAATTCTGAGAATTGACTATCCTTAGATTCCAAAGACCATATCTAGTTCAGAATAAAATAACGTTTGAATTTCTTGATCAGTACTTGTGGGGCATTGATTTTGGCCATGGGGCATTGGCATTGGCATTGACAATCGTTATATATGTTTCAGGCTTTTTACCTTGTTTCATCTAACTGTTTCTCTCATCTAGCAAACTTTACTTTGATGTCCTTCATTTGTTCAATGTACTCATGTGATGCCCTGGTAGATGTCCATCACCGAAATTTTCTTCTAATCAGCTTGTACCTTTGATTTTCTTTTGATCTTCCTAACTTCCCTCCTCTTGTATTTTCTCCTGATCATCCTTTCAGATCTGGTCTGAGAAATTATGTCTTTGGCTTTCCTCTCTTCTTGTGCAGCATATCACGCATACCTTATGGTTGGTCATATATCCATTTTTCTATTTTTAGTTTTAGTTGAGTATTAGTTCATTCCTCTTTGGCTAAGGATACTTTGTTTCTATTTGCTCTCCATTATCCCCAACGATCTGAGACCTTTCAATGTCATAATTTTTTGCTTTGAGATTGGAACAAGCTAATGAACTGTTTGGTAGTCTCTCGACCTGTTAAGAATTTTTCTTCTTTGCCCTTTATTCTATCTGATACTTTTGTGAATCTGGTCAATAATTTTATTTGGTATTAAATGTTCAACTCTGAACTTATGGCTTGAGTGATTTTCCATCCTATTTTGCTAGGATTTGTTTATTTGAAATTGAAAGAAAGAGGAAAAACAACGTGACATAAAAAATGTGATGCATTACCCTTGCAGACTCAGTGTCATATTTAATTCTCCCTACGAAATTGCTAAATTTGCACTAGCGTCTTGCCAGTTGTAGTTTTTTCTGGTATTCATCCACAAGGACCTGGTTCCTAGTTGTCATCCAGGGTTCTCCATGTGATGGCTCTGCCTCCCTCTCCTTTGTTGAGTTTTCTATTTTGGTTGGCTTCCCTATGTTGGAGATGGATAACTGTTGTTTGCTAAGCTTTATTCTGCTATTATACCCCTATAGGTGTCATTGTTTTTATCCTTATGATCATGGGTTCATCATCTTAACCAATGGATTTCCAGAATGTAGCATGGCTGATGTGTTGAAATTACATACTAGGAGCATCAGAACCTGATCGACCCTCAGGCTCTGGGAGTTTGGATGACAGTGGACGCCCAACAAAGCGTGGCAGGACGGAGGGTTTAGTTGGGGCGCTAATCGATCTTAACGTGCCAGCAGGAGGATACTGATCGAAATTTATGATGGTTGGAATTTGCATATATTTTGGCCGCGTTCTGGTTGTACAGTCTAGTCTAACTGAAAGAGCCTCTTCTCCTTCTATTGGACATCATCATGGCAGTCTCCAAATGCAATTTTTTTTTTTTTTATCTTTTCCTAATCTATTTTTGTCCTTAATTTTCCCAACCTTTCCTTGGAGGAAGTAGGAATCTGGATTCCCCGTTGCTTTAACTTTATATTTATCTTTTCTCCATAAAACTCCTGTACAGAGTCGGAGTTATTTGGATTTTATGGGGGTATAGTCTATAGATATGTTAAGAGGAGTGTCGCCTGAGTTGGCATGTCCTTTTTATCATTGCACATACATATGCGATATGATATCAAATATATATTTCAGACTTCATCGCGTATTAGACTGGCCGATTGTGACTTCGGCGATCAAGGTCCCAATAAGAGAGGCCTGCATGGATGCTGCGCTTTTTCATTTTGCTGTTTGTGATTATCCCCCGTCTTCCACAGGAACCGGCTTTCACAATTCATCCTTCCACATTCCTCTCGTCCTCCAGATGGGTACTGGACCTCGGCATGAGGCTGATTTAAGCAAAGGTGCGAGCATGGCGATGAATGTTCCAATTATGCATACCCTGATGCAAGAGAGATTCGAGATGTTCCAGTGCTGGACCAGTTGTTAGCGTGTCATTCCCTTTGATCCATTGTATTGTCGAGAAATCAATCTTTTACGTTCCAACTCCAGAGGGATTATTTTCTTAGAGACTTGAATGTTGACCGTAGCTTATATTTAAGCATATGAAAAATATGAATATTAATGAAGGAAAAGTCTCGGTTATGAAATGGAAGTTCGGATTAGTATTTTTAGATTATATACTTATTATCAAACGGCATGGAAAATTGTAGAATCATGTGAAGATATGGATCAAAAAAAATATTAAAATTTCTTTCAGGTTCTAGATTATAGGTTTCGGGTTCCTCCATTTAAGAACCCGTAATTTATCCGTCAAAATAGATCCCTCATTATATGGAGCAATGAGAGCATGAAATCTACTTTGTATATCTTGAAGCTTACTTATCCGTCGAGATAGGTTCATCATTTTATGAAATTTGAAACTTATCTTATATATTTTGGAATCTAAAATTTATAGGTTCTGCCTTGAAATCATTGCTTATTCTTAATGAAAACTTCCGTTTCCTCCCCTCCAAATACTAGGCAGGAACGGTGAAAAAAATTTGCATTACTTGACTCGCTCTTAGGATTGCTTTTAGCCGCGTCTGCTCCGGCGTTAAAATTGCCGGAAGGCTTTGGCGGAACTGAAGAGACTGGATGAGAAACTCTACACTTCACATGAGTAGACAACACAGATTCATCAAATGATTACCCTTCTCACGTGCCACGATCTCTCGATCCTAACCACAAACGTTTCGACATTTTCCCTGGACTGAACTGGTGTCGAGAGTAATCGTAGTATCGGTCCTGAGCTAAGTACATTGAGATTTCTCCTTCTGTCTTCCGGCCAAAAAAGGCAAAAACAGGAAGAAGAAATTCATTCATCGTCTGAAGTGGCCGTGTCTGGCCAGCAAGCGAAAGGAGCCAACAGGAGTGTCATCTGCTGAGAAAGCACCAGGATCACTTAAATGCCACGGCGGGTCCAATTCGCGTCCCGTTTGGCGGTTTCCGTTTGCGAAATCTGCCCCTACCCTTTTTGACAAACTCCCCAACAACCCAAATCAAGAAAAACCCTTTCCTTTTCCTATTCACCAAACCCTAATGATGGCTCCTCCGTTCGACAATTGAGAACCACCGAACGCGCAGACGAGCGCTTGGGAAGAGAAAGGTGGGATTTTGAGGGAAGGGCCGGACGGGAATGGAGGAAGAGGGAATTGGGTTGGTGCTGGCGAGGGCCACGGAGCTGAGGTTGAAGATCAGCAACTGCGTCCACAAGGCCACCGACCCCGCCGCGCCGCCGCCGGGCGAGAAGCAGGAGGATGGCGGCGAGGTCAACGAAGGGGAGGAAGGAGAAGAGGCGGAGAGGCTCTTCAGCATATGCGACGCGCTCGAGACCCTCGAGTCCCAGCTCTCCTCTTTGCAGGTCGAAACTCCTTCGCTTCGCATTCTGGTTTTTTCCATTGCAAAATCCTGCCTTTTTTTCTTCTCTAGGAATTGTTCTTTTCCCTTGGATTTTGCGAATGTTGGAACTATTGTTAGCTGCGTATTCCGAAATGCATCCGTGGGATCATTTTTTAAGCTATTTGCTGTTGTGGGTTGTGTTGTAGGGATTCTATTTTCCTGTTCAGCTTAGTGAGCGTTGATTGGAGTATTGGTGGTTTTGTGTGTAACTTGACTGAATGGCATTGTGCTGTTGATTTACGTGTTAGGTCTTACTTTCTCGTTACTAGCTTTTGAAGAATCGGGTCCTATCTTTTCGTGGGATTGGCTTACGTGAGATGTTTAGAAAACCTCCCATTTCGCTAGTCCTAATCAACAGCTCAGTTGATGAATGTTTTGCTCTAAGATTCGCCAAGGTGTTTTCCGAAGGTACTGATGCCATTGCATTGCAGCAGCAACTTGAAATGGTCAGTGTAAAATTCATTTGGCTAGCATTACAGAAAATGCGCTTGAACCGATGAATTCAGATAATCACTTCCATCTGTCGGTTAGCCTAGGAGCTTCTTAATAGCCTTTAGTTAATACTGGATGGTAAAGGAACTCTCTAGCGTGCAGTGACATTGGAGCATTTTGTTGGCATTTTTTTCTCATGCAATGTGATGATCTTTCTACTTTTCCATTGCATATGCAAATAGGTTTCAGATGTTTACACAAGAATTGAACGCATAGTCAGGCACAGTTAGTCCTTTTTCCTTGTGTGACGGTTCCAGCTCTTCTAAATGGAGAGAATATACTGAAATATCTTGCGCATTTGTCTATTTTACTGGAGGCATACTCTCCTAGACTTCCCTGTCCTTCCGCTGGAGACAAGAGGGAATGAGAGAGAGGTCAAGGTTTTCAGTTTTTTAGTTAAAGCTTCTCTTTTATCACTCTATTGCTTTTCACGGTCTTACACGCATGAGCTATGACAGCCATTCATGACTAGGTGCAGCAGATGTTTTTATTTATTAACCAATGCAATGCAGAACTTGTGTTCCATATTGTTAAAATTGTCATGTAAGCATGCAGCTGAGCTTCGTGCTTTCTTTGACCCCTCAGTGGTCTATTCTGATGGGCGAGATATCTCAGGGCTTCACTGTGGCATACTTTTAAAATATCATCTCTTGTTATTCCTCAGTGGAATGAGAGTTGTGGTGTTGGTCTATCAAAATCAACAGGCTTGCTCTTTTGGTTACTACATACCAACAAGCTTGACCTCCACATTTCCCTCCACATTTCCTTCTTTGAGCCATCCTATATGTCTCTGTGTTCATACATACTAGTGCAAAATTTATTTAGCTTTCTAATTTATATAATCTAAAAAGGTTGATTTCAATGGCCAGGCTATGCAACAAAACCACCGGTATGAGAGGGAAGCTGCCCTTGCTGAGATTGAATACAGCCGTAAGATGCTTCTTGATAAGCTCAAGGAGTACAAAGGGGAAGAATTGGCAGTGATTCAAGAGGCCTCTGCTTTTGCTGGAGAAACGGTGGAGCATGACTACGACCTCCTGCTTCCACCATACCCTAGCCGCCCTCCACTTCATCTTTCAAGCTTTTCCCCACGCAAGTCTATCCGAAATGGGTTGATCTCTTCTGATCTGACAAATGAATTAAAGAAGAATGTGAATGGGATCGAGAAGAATCAGGGGCAAAGCGGTTCGAGAAACCAGGGCGTTCGACTGGGTCATTTCATTGGTTCGGCAGCCAAGACAGTGGCTACTCTGGTCGGTATGATATCAATATTGAGCTTGGCTGGTTTTGGTGCTAAGTCTGAGACAGGCAATGGCCCCTTAAAACATCTGGGTCTGTTTTTGAGACAAGTAGTTAGAAGCGGCGAACGAGGTGTTCAGTGTCCTCCTGGAAAAGTATTAGTTGTGGAGAACGGGCAACCTAGATGCCTTGTTAAGGAGAGAGTTGAAGTTCCATTTGAGTCTGTTGTTGCGACATCTGATGTAAACTACGGGTGTGGTTAGTTTTGGTTATATCGCATCTTCTTGTACATCTTTGTTCTATGTGACACTTAGAAGTAAGATTGATAATGGCATGCTGGTGCACGATTTTGTCCGATTTCCTTATTTTTTCCTCCATCTTGATTCTAGTTTGTCTACAGTGCATGTGTTCTTTTCGCCTGATGATTGATCTGTTACAAAACTTGCAAATTATTCTTGCTTCCATAAGTCTCTCTCTCTCTCTCTCTCTCTCCCTCCTCTCTCTCTCCTCCTGCGCCCCTTTTGTCCTGTGTCTGAACCCGAGGTTCAGGTGGTGATTTACAGTTACCATCAGTATGTCCTGTCCCCCTACATGTCTGAATGGGAGGTATTATCCCCACCCGAGGGGGTTCAGGTGGTGTCGGGCGTTTACAGTTACCATCAGTATGTAAGGGCCTGATCTGGAATGATAATGATATATTGATGGGTCGATCAGGAATTGTCTATGGTCTCATTAGTTTGCAATGAGCAGTGTCTGCTCTTTGACGAGGGCAGGAGCCTATCACCATGTAAATGTTATATCAGATGTGGAAATTATAATAAAATTGAAATCAAGAGGAATAAAAGAACACTAGATTTAACAAGAAAACTCTCACGGAAAAAATCATACGGAGAGGGGAAGTAAAACTCACTATAAAAAAGGATTACAAAAGGTAGATCTAAAAAGTTTAAGACTCTTTCTGTTTGAACTTTTTATATATAGGCAATAATTAAATCCAAAGTAGAAAATCTCTTTTTAGCAAACCTTTTCTAATGAGAAAATTATTCAATTAAAAAATTTATTCAAAATAGGGAACCTATTTGAATTAAGAATTTTCCTTTTCAAACTCAAATTTGAGACATATCTAACAGTAAATATTAATGAAATCATGTTATACTACTAAAATAAATCTACAAAATATGATGAATTCAAAAGCTCACAACCAACATGGAAAGAAGAAAAAGTTGGGTTTACACGCAAGCCCTATTGTATTCGGTGGGGGGAAAGGGCATCTCGATCGCTCACTCGCAAAAAATAAACGATGTGATTTGGCTCTTCCTAAGCTCGAAAGGGCGGGGCTTTAAGCAGCCTCGTAAGGACAAGCCACCTCTCCAGTTTCTCGAAGAGAAAACAACCGGCGATAATACAGTCAACCTCAGACCAGACAGAGGAAGGTTCCAGGTCAAACAAAGGGAAAAACAGAACCACTGCTACTCAATAAAAACAACCAACAATCAGCACACCTTCGGTTCAGTTTTCAGTCTCTCTAATCTACCAGATCAGCAACCATAAACCATGAATCTCATCAACATCAAGACTCACGTCTCCAATGGTATTGTCTCTTCGGCTGTCTTTTTTTCCTGCTTCTGTCTTGATTATTTCTCATGCATACCCTCTCCCTTTGCTTAAGCGGATTATTTTTCATGATGTAGGAACTGAAGTTCATGCCTTCGCTTGTGGGACTATTTCAATGCCCAAGTCTTGGTCAAGACCCGTGCGTCAGGGTCAGTCAAACGAGCTGTCATGGGTCAAAAGAGATGGATCGTTGGGCAGGCTCAGATGTAGAAATTTGCAGCCTCTTAGAGGTAAGGAAAATAAGGTCTTTATCTTCTTTGCAGATGTGATGTCGTATTACCGGCCTTCACGATTATATCTTCACCTGTAAAAGGTCTGGAGAGGACTAAAAAGTTGGAAGTTAGAGCCTTCACAGAGGAACAGGAAGATCTAGTCCTCAAGTCATGGAATTCAATGAAAAAGAATGCTGCTGAACTGGGCCTCAAAGTTTTCCTCAGGTGATGACTACAGCTGCTAAGCATGACAACGCTTCCTTTCTTTAGTACCTCACCAACATGCAAGCGAAGTTGTATTTAAACTAATGATCAACCGTAATGTGGTTTGATTTCGCATGAATTGAGCAGAGTCTTTGAGATTGCACCATCAACCAAGAAGCTATTTTCGTTCCTGACAGATTCAGATGTTCCTCTGGAGCAAAACCCGAAGCTCAAGGCCCATGCCATGACTGTCTTTGTTATGGTCAGAGCTCATTTTTCCCCCACTGATTGTTGTGTTAGGGATAATCGCGAATTGTATATCCTTTTCGGCATTCCTCAATGCTTCAGTGATTCTGATATGGTCATTTATGCTGCTCGACAGACTTGTGAATCGGCAGTACAACTTCGTAAAGTCGGAAAAGCTAGCGTGAGAGAGTCCAACTTAAAAGATTTGGGTGCTACTCATTTCCAATATAATGTGGTGGACGAACATTTTGAGGCAAGATTCCAATCATTTGTATCTGTCTTCTATAGCTTTAATTTGATGAAGGTGCTCATGTGAAAAATATTGAAGGCAAAAATGGGTCTTGGCAAAATCCAGTGAACTCAAAGATAGATATTGATTTTGATCATCTTGCACCCATCGAGCAATGTTTAACGGTGATTTGCATTGTGAAGGTTGTGAAGTTTGCATTGCTGGAAATCATCAAAGAGGCAGTGCCAGAGATGTGGTCGCCCGAGATGAAGAGTGCATGGGGAGAAGCTTACGATCAGTTGGCAGCCGCAATCAAGAGTGAAATGAAACCTCTGGTTTCCACCTGATATATATCCACCCACAGACACTCCATGAGAGAGAGAGAGAGAGTTCTACTAAAACTTGATGAGATGTAAAAGTAATGTGCGGAGTTGTCTTCAATGATCCTGCATGATGCTGTATGTCTCTCTTCCCATCATACAGTTTCATCAATAATGAAATAGCAGCAATTTCATGGTTCGGATGAAGATAATATAGACTTGATTAATTGAACCATAAGAAAGAGCAGCAAAAGAGTAGGAACGACAACCTCTGTCCACGACATAGGACGGAACATGATGACAGAGACGCACCGATCATCCAATTGTTGATCTTTGCAGTAGAAAAATCCATTTTTAGAGCAGATTCGTGAATTCGGATGGCTTATAGTCGATCCAAACAGTCAAAACTTTAAATGCTTGCAGAGAAGAAAACAGATCATGGGTAAAGTGAATGTTGCTTCTACTGAGGGCATGGCGGCTGTCTTAATATTTTATGCTTAATTATTGGACCCCAACCTTCTAATTAATCAAACCAGAAACTAAAAAGAAGTCATCTAAAGTATCTGGATTGTCCTAATCTCTCACTCTCAGTAGCTTAAAAAAAATAAAGTCTATCGATCCATAGGTGGTGTCGTGATATATTTTAGTACAAAGATGTAGAAGAATGTGAAATTAGAAAAAGATGGTTTGTATTTGCTTGGAGTAGGCATGAGACACTTGAGTTTCTGCCTTTTGGTATAAAGTCCATGTACCTCTAGTCTCAAGACTGACGAGCCTCGAATTTGATGGTTGCTTGATGCAATTTTTCGAGATACTGTCACGACAGAAAAAGGTACATCGGGAATTTTCCAGTCCTTCGCGAATGTGCCTTTGGTTTCGTTGAAGATGAAACTTGATTGGGTGCATGAAAACGAAGCATACAAACGTAGCCGTAACGTCAAAAATAAACTCCCAAATTGATTTTGCTCATCCGGGTTGGGGTCATTCTGTCTTTACTCACACATTGAGTTTGTCGATTCTGAGGGAAACATAATTAAAAAAAAAAAAAAAAAAAAAGAAGGAAAGCGACCTTCTTTATCAGTATTATCGACAGAAAAAGATCAGGATCCAAACTGTCAACCTTGGCCCATCCCTTGGTCAAAACCTTAAAAACTGTGTTCCTGTGGGCAGCAGGCAGCCCCTGGTTTTTTTCCATGCGATGGCTCATCACTTGTGCCGAATGAAACATTATCAGCAAAAGGATTAAACAAATTGAACTGAACATGGCTTCTCATTGACATGAAGAGCTGCTCTCCATCTCCATGGCCTCACCCTATTTATACGTGCACTCCATTTCAAGATTGCTTCAAGAACCCAAAACATCTCAAATCCAAACTCTTAATTAGTAGAGTACCATTTGCTCACTTTTTCAAAAACCCACTTTCCATAGAGAAAAGAGAAGTAAAAGAACCAAATGGAAGGAACAGTTTTCACGGAAGAGCAGGAAGCTTTGGTGGTGAAGTCATGGGGTGTGATGAAGAAGAATGCAGCAGAACTGGGTCTCAAATTCTTCTTGAAGTAAAACCATCTTTGTGTCTGTCTGCGCGTGACAAACTTGAATGATTTGTCAATTTTTCATCAATGTTTTATTTATATTGTGTTCTGGATGGAGAGTAAGATATTGACTGGGTATTAAATGTGCAGGATATTTGAGATTGCCCCATCAGCCAGGAAGATGTTCCCATTCCTGAGGGACTCAAATGTTCCACTCGAACAGAATCCTAAGCTCAAGACCCATGCCATGTCTGTTTTTATCATGGTAAAAGCAAATTCCCCCTCAGTTTCGTCATTCTCATGACTATATAAACCTAATTTCCTAAAAAATCCCACTATAAAAAACTACATTCTTTAGGTTTAATGCCAGATCTACCCCAAACTTTTTTTTTTGTCAAAAATCATAAATTTTTACTTTAGTCCTAAATTTGTCCCCGTTAGCCCTCTGTTTAAAAGTTGTGGTTAGTCGTCTTTAATTTCTATATTCTAGAACGGTTTTATTTTGAAAATAATTTTCTATATCACCTTGCAGATATAGAATTCTTATTGATGTGGAAATGCAACACCAAGTTGGGACTAGACCACAAGGTAGATTTGATAATAGATTAAAAGCCTGTGTTTTTTTATAGATAAAACAAAATTCATGGCAAATTTGGGACTAAACTTAAAGTTTGGGGTTTTTTTTTAGACAACAAAATATTTGAGGGACATTTGGAACTAAATCTAAAGTTTAGGATTTTTTTTAGACGAGAAAAAGAGTTCGGGACATTAATTAGAACTGAATCGGGATTTTATGGGGAATTAGGCCTAACTATATATTGCTCAAGCCCTTTGCCTGTGATTTGAAATTGATTTTGGTTCGATATTGTGTATTCATTACTTTCCATCCAATGCATCGTATCACATTGCTCCTCTTGATCAACCAACTCCCCTTGCCGCTCTTTCGCTTCTAGACCTGTGAGTCGGCGGCGCAGCTCCGGAAAGCGGGCAAAGTCACGGTGAGAGAGTCAAGCCTGAAGAAACTGGGCTCTGTCCACCACAAGAGTGGCGTTGTCGACGAACATTTCGAGGTATAGTAATGCGAATGCATCCCTACGATTAACCCTTTTCTTGTTTCAATTTCGGAAGCTTGTTCGAGTGCCGTGTGGAAAGAAATTGTGACCATGTATGGAAAATGGGTCAGGTGACGAAATATGCACTGATGGAGACCATAAAAGAAGCGGTTCCAGAGATGTGGTGCCCAGAAATGAAGAGTGCTTGGGGCGAAGCTTATGACCAGCTTGTTGCTGCTATCAAATCTGAAATGAAGCCTTAAACTTTTTCGATTGTTCCTTTTGTAAGATCTGAAGGCAAAATAGGTATCAATGGAGAAAATAAGGCTGTGATTTGCATTGCATGCTTTTGTCGAGACATTATGTTATGTCCATTTCTTTTTTTCTCAGTGAGTTGCTTTTATTAGTTTAATATGAAGAAAAGGAGGATCAGAGCCATACAAATCCATCATCATCCCAAAATCCCAATACAACCAAGAAAGACAAAAACGAAGGAACAATCCCAGTGTCAACAAGAAGATCGTGCTTGGACATCAAATAGGAAAAAACAAGCAACTGATGATCAGTGCTTCAAGCCATACATATAGTGTCTTATCAGATAGATGGTCCCAACACAGTTTCCCTTCCCTCAAGAAGCACAGCCATCTTGATTCTCACAGAGCAAAAACATAATGCAAAACTCTGTCCGCATGAGGAGAGAAACCATTGCGAATAAGCTCATTTCATTCCCTCCAGAGGTGGTAGATGGATCCATTCTGTACTAATGTCAAAAGAGTTTTGGCAAATGCTCTGCCTTTCAAGCGATGAACGACCCAATTGAACTCGACTTGCCATCCTCCAATGGATATTTGTACACCACGTTAAGTTCAAAAGTTTGCCCCAAACCTCCTCAAAGAAAGAACAGTGAGAAAATAAGCGTCGTCTGGATTCTGTGGAAGAACCACACAATGCACGAGAAGTATCGACAGCCTTCCACTTAATCTATCAAGAGTCAAAAATCTATGGAGAATGGTCATCAAAGCTCTGAGGGCAAATTAGGTAAAGTCGGGTTGAACAACAACAACCTATGCCAAGAAACTTTCTGCCTCCTTTCTCTGACTGACTTCCAACCCTCAGCATTAGTAAAAGCGCTTGAGCTAGAGCCAGCAAAGATAACTCTCCGCTCGTGTACAGAACATGGCTGAAACTTGTCACAAAGTGCAACCTGAATCTCAACTAAAGAATCAGACCTAGCAGCAGGCCACGTCCACTCCTCTCCACAGATAACAGAAGGCACCTTAGCATGCAGAGGCAAGGAGGAATCATAGATAACCCTTGGAGGATAAACTTCAGATAAAACACCAAAAGGGATGCCAGTTATCTTGCCATAATGAAGTGTTTTCCCCATCTCCAATCAAGTGCTCAACATAGAGTTTTAAAAGAGGTCGAGCTTTGAGAACCCTTCTCCAAGCATAAGTGTGGTCATGTTTAGGCATTATTGCCCAGATTGAGAGCTAGGTGTATCGTGGAGTTGGGGTAATGTTCCTTGATCACACTATAACTGGTCCACCGGGAACAGAGAATTGGAATTGAGAAGCCTTCACGTCGATCACCTTCTCATCTCTTGGCGTGGACCTAAAGTAACATCCGTAGAGTATGAGTTGCTGCGCACTAGACAGTGCCAGGTTATTCCCAAGTTATGCGTGATTGTTAGATCAAACAGATTTGCCTTGTGGTGGTTTCTTTTAATTCTTATGCCTCTTGACGTCAAAAGAAAAAGAGTTGAAAGTAATTCAAACTCCATTTCAATTACCAAAATGAAGATGTTGAGCTTGATGAGAGCATACACAGTCCACACACAGTCATTGAGAAAGTTGGCTAGGAAGAGATAGAAGGGCATGTACTCCATTACAGTAGACAAAGGCAAAGAAAGAGGCAAAACAATCTGACAAGTGACAAATTAAGTTTTTAGTTTATAACGGGGGAAGGGGATGGATGTGTATGTATCATGATGGTAAAAGGAGAGTTGTATATTATGATATTGAGCAAATCGCAGATGATTCCAAAGGCAAGGATTCTTCTCGTGTGGTCATGAAAAAAACCAGCAGGAACACCAAGATGACTTCCCCACGGAGCAAATACACTACCTTAAATTAAAAGAAAGATTACCACCATCAATTGCAATGTTCTGAAGTTTGTCAAAGTGCCTAGGATGGAATGAGTGTTTGCACAGTACAATATTTGGGCATTGGATGGGCATTGGAGTGTCTAGAAAACGGTCTATAAAATTGAGGTGCCTTGACTTAAGGTATACTGACGGAAAACTAAGATATGTAATAAATTACAGTTTATTGGATGAGTGTTACATAAATTGGACATAACATTATCACGGACGTTTGACTAGAAAACCTTTACAGGAGCAGCAAACTAAATAAATGTCAAATTTAGGAAAAATGAAAAGAACAAGACTAACTACTATGCATCTATGATTACTGTATGCCAACAATGTTCTATGTGAATAAATTTGAATTTCGTGATAGAATGTATACAATTATTGTACAGAAACTTGTAAATGGAACTTTTATCAGTGGACTTCATTCAAATAGCATGGTATCAGTAAAAAATCTAACGATAAGACAATTTTGAAGGTAAATCTCGAAAAGCCTAGATAAAAAATAATGAGTCAATGAAGTTCAAAGACATGTCGAGCACATACCCTTCTCTGGTTTGGAGCAGTATAAAAGAAAATGCCTATGTAGATGAGCTCCATCGCAAGAGCGATGGGGTTGATGGTGAGGACAAGGATTCTATTAGGATGCACAAAGAGCAAGACATAGATAAGCTAGAAGATGTGGTTCATCACAGTAGCAAGGTAAAAATCTACTTTAAATTCCTCCACCGACTTGTTCTTAATGATTTTATAAAACTTCGGAAGAAATCTTAGTATTTGAGAGTATTATATATTAATGCATTACTTGACCTAGGAAAACATCTAATACAGGATCCTATCTAGCAAGTTCAATTGATGTGACGTAATCACCAAGTCGGATAATGTTTCATGAACATTAACTTAAATTAGTTTTTTTTTTTCCTTTTTGTCACGACAAAGGCATGTAATACATTTATGGGTGACGCGTATAGGAAAGTGCATCAACATCAATAGATCTAGTAAGTCCAACACATTAACATATAAGATCCAAAAAAAAAAATAAGATCGTGATACGCCACACTCACGAATTGAGATGGCTCTACATATAGTATTACATGTTAAAAATAATAACAAGAGGGTGAGCGAAGTTTACAATGGGGAGAGGTAGAGGCCGAAAAATATAACGTTCCGTGTTCAATGCGATTTACCGGAGATGTGATTTACCGAGGATGCCGACCGCGTTCCTGGCGACTTCAGCCGTCACCATCTCCACTATCCTTCGCGAGGTAGAGAGAGAATTGCCTTGGTATCGCGATGATCGGTGCCAACTACGTGTAATACAGCCCATATATATGTGTGTGTGTGTGTGTGTGTGTGTGTGTGTGTGTGAGCGAAAGCGGAGGAGAGAGAGAGAGAGAGAGAGAGAGAGAGAGAGATGAAGTTTCAGTTGTAGTGTGAAATCCGACAAAGATCCTCGCCGTAAATTACTCCCTTGTCAAAAATATCTCATTATTCCTTCATTATCTATGCTCAAAATGATTTAACATGTACAAAAAAAAAATCATTAAAAGCACAATTTTCACGGAAAAAAGCTTAATTAATTAAACATATTTGTGTTAAGCTTTGCTTATAGATTAATATGTATACACGGTCTCACTCATCAAATCATTGCCTGGGATCTTTCTTTTCTTTTTCTTTTTTCATTTTCTAGCATGGATTTAGAAGGGATATTTATTGGAATTGCCAACTATTGCGAAAGAAAAAATGTGATTCCTACTTAAAACGTGAGCCCTTCTTTCTCTCTTCATCCATTGAGTGATTTATCCAAAGACCAAGTCTTCTAAGCCCCAAACCACCTTCACTTTGAGGTAGACTAGACCTTGAGACATTTAAGATGTAAAACACCAAGAGAGTATTCCATTTTCTTGAAGAAGACAAATACACAGACATAAATTGTGAGGTGTTGGGTATGCGAGCACTGACACGTAAAAATAAGAAACGTAGTCCTCTCGGCCCAGAAGGGTTACTTGACAGATGGGGCGGCCTAACATGGTGATGCAAGTCACATGCTATCTGATGAGGTTACCTAATAATCTACACCAAAGATCCAGACAATACCTTTGATTTTATAAGTATCTTCCCAAGCAACTCTTGTACCTTTAGTTGATTTAGGTTTATCATTCCATGCAACAAATTAGTAAAATAAAATAAAAATTACACTCGATCTTAATCAACTCAATTACTTTCTTGAGCAATATGAAAATTTGACACCAATAGCTGATCAGGTTGTGATTAACAGACCAAATCATCTGGAATCCCCTAGCATATATGAGGTGCCTCCTTATTGAAGATGAAGTTTCATCTTAAACATCACTACATCAACTAAAGATTTACAATCTCTCTCACTAGGCTTTACCGAAATCGAAGGCAAGCCAAAATACCTAACTAGAAATCACTCATAGTAGTCAATTCATTGATATAATCATTGGAATAAGTTTCAAACCCGATGACAAGGTAGAACTAACCACGATCACCACCTGCAAACACATACAACCTTTTAGTTTTGGATCTAACAAGTCGAGTACACAACTGTTTGTTTTGAAAGTTTAAGTTATTGAAAAATGACGCTTGACATTTATAACATTCTACTGATGAAAAATTCATGAATAGTTTTTTTTTTTTTTTACCGAGAATCCGCCGGAGCCTATCTTTATTGGCTTACGCCGATTTGGGGTCTCACGGACCTCCGCAGTGGAGGCCCAACAGCAACTATACCTCGGAGGAAATTGGCCTAACAACTCACCACTGAGGCCTTCCGCTTTAATCGCTAACAACGCAAGGTTTCGAACCTTGACCTCCTTCGCTTTGGAGAGAGATTCAACCAATCAACTTGTACGCTATTCCACGAGTGGGTGAAAAAATAAATAAATAATATATTTATGAATAATTATTGAAAGGATTATGACCAAATTAACGTAAATATAATAAATTTATGACTTTTTGATATTTCTTTAAAGTCACTTGAAATAAAGAATATTCGTCAATAATTCGATAGCATATTGACTAACGAATAAGAAAATTAATTGATTTATGAGTAAATAAGCAACAGTGACAGTTGACAAAGGCATTGAAATTGACTAACGAATAAGAAAATTAATTGATTTATGAGTAAATAAGCAACAGTGACAGTTGACAAAGGCATTGAAATTATCACCCGTGTCAATATCAGTCGCCTTCCTCCACGTCATATCGCGGGAAGAAGAAGTGGAACTTTACTAATCTAGCCGAAGGCGTCGTGCTCAGTTCTACCTAATTGAAGGTTTCATCGCGTGGCTCTCATTTGTTGAAGGCTGCCTTTCTTTCTGTCTCCCTCTATTTGGCTGCTAGCTCTTAATAATTATGATGTAAAACCTAGGGTTAGATGTTACTTTGGAGTAACCAGTAAGTTCCACAATGCTTTAATTTATATATATATATGGAAAAAAAAAAGGTTTGACGATGCTTCGTCCTCTCTCTTCGTCTACCCTTTCCTTATCTTAATTATTGCGGTTCGTACCTTGTCTTTACATGTCAAAATAGTCTGCTGCTAACTTTCCATTTCTTCTTCTGCTTCACCTTCTCGTTCTCTCCTGTTCATCCTCGATCAAGCTCGGATTTCAGGCTCTATCACAAGAACTATACTATATTGAAAATCACATCGGGATTAACGTGAAATAATGAAGGGTTTTTCTTCTTTTTGTTTTTGGGGTCGAGGAAGGGTTTTTCAAGAAGTTTTTTTTTTTTTTTTTTTTTTTTGCCGGAGGAACCGCTTTGACCGACAGCCGCCACGTAAACCCCCAGGTGACGCTAGCCCAGGACCCATCACCAGGGCGCCACGCGTAATACACCTAATGGTCTGCCAGCCTCCTTGCAACGTTGCAAGGGCTTCAAACACCTGACATTTTCCTTCAAAGGCAGGAGCCTACCCATCAGAGAAGTTGTTTTGGACACAAAACTCACGAAAGTCATCCCATTTTACCGTCCATTTTCGACCAAATTTGAGAATGTAAAGTAACCTACGTGGGATGTCGTATAAAAGCAGAAATCAACCAACGCAAGATCTAAAGTTGCGTCTCGTATCCCCTCTTAGATGAGCCTTTTCTTTTCTCTTTGCCAGTTATAATAGATTTGCTAATATACAAGGAAAATGAGAAAAGACTAGCAGCTAGCGTGCTTGTTAAGTTGCATTCCTCAGGTATTGCATTGCATGGCCTAAAAAAGATATGGCTCAGGTGTTGCCATATGTACCAAAAAGTTACAGCTATACTGCAATCAGAACTTTGACCCAAAAATGAGAAGTGCTAATCGAAGCCATTAGTCTTCCTCAAGAATGATACTTAGCTTTGCCTTGAAACCGCGTCCACGACTTCCGCCGCGACTCCCGCCGCGACTCCCGCTTCTCCCTCTTTTCTCCAGCAACAATCTTCCGTCACCGGTGCCGCCAACGCCAGAAATTCTATTGCGGCGTCTCGTTCTCACGTCTTTTGGGCTTGCAAGCACCACCGGCTCGACTACTCTTGTCCTATCACACCCGCATCCACGTGCACCATACGCCCGCTCCTCTTGATCTTTCCTTGTCTTCAGAGCCCAGCTCGCTTTCACGGCCAAATCCGCCATCTCGGCCGCCGGGAGTGGGCTATCCAGCCAGCTCATTGGCAGCGCGAAGTAGAGCTGCCCTGGTAGGAGATCCTCCTCGGAATCGATGGCCACGACGACATCATCGAAGTCCATGTCATCCGAGTCGCATATGAAGCACGTGGGGTTCTTCTGAAGCACGTGCGACGCCTTCACCGGGTACGAGAACTCCTGAAGCCGGCCATCGTGGAGGACGAGCTTCACAGTGGCCACCGACGTCGACTCGCTGGAGCTGCAGATCCCCATGGTTTTTTCTAGGATTGTGCTTAGTTTGATCCGGCGAGGATGTGAAACGCCAGAGGAGGAATGCCGTTCCCTTTGTGACATCGTCAGTCGGACAATGATGTAATTTGTTCGTTTCCATTGTCGTCGGTTTAATTAATTGCTTGACGTGGATATATTTGGGTACCTTTCCTTAGAAGCCACATTGGATTTCTCGCCTTTATTTGTCATTACATAGTCCAGAAGATAAAAATTAAAAAGAAAAAAAGAAAAAAGAAGAAGAAGATCGTATATTATCATTCTTCTTTTGAACAATGATTGATATAAACTAAGCTATTCATAGTGCAGGAAGAGTTTATACAATTTCGAATACGGACTGACAGGGATATCATGACTACTTTGGACATATATGATTTAGCTTGGTCTATTAGAAAGAGTCTAGAGACAATATCTATTTTCTATATTAATCAAGGACAAGAACTAGAAAAACTAAAAAACAAAATAGGTAAAAATATATATATATATATATATAACTTTTATATATATATATATATATATATATAGAATAATATAATAAATGAAAAATGCAACTTGATGTTGAGGTTCCTTCAAAGTCTGGCTTGTATGCATGCCACGCCAACTATATGGAATAAATCCAAAGAACGATTCTTCCATTCGTTTCAGCACATCAAGATATGCAATATCTTCACGCCATGCAAACCATCTCTCCTGTCACTTCCCAGGATAAAAACATAAATATCAACTTGCCATCAACCGCAAGTATCGTGACCGTTATTGGCGTTTTCTTTTTTCGGACAAGGCCGTCGTAGGAATTTCAGATGCATAGGGTTATCCAATGAAATAATGGCCTCAAGATCAACAAATTTCTCATTTTTTTTGTCCAAACAATAAAATAATATCTTGCTATATAGTGGAAAAACATGTGAGCAGGTCCCCTCATAATTTGTAATAAATCATAGCATGCTACGAAGAGGTTCGAGAAAAAGTTATTAGATTCGGGCTATTCGGCCACCTCACCTCACTCAAGTTGGACCGGGTTCGTTCACTCTCTTTTTTCTTTCAGGAGTTTTTCAATTTAAATATTTCGAGAATGTCTTGAAAGAAGACCTTTTGGGAGAGAACATGAATGAAAAACTAAAGCGGTGAACAGGTCTATTTACAATGGAGGAGTGTACGGACACTTGATCATAACCAAATAAAGACCATATTAGCACGCATGCACGCACGCACCATCTAAACAACATCCAAATCGTTTCGCATGCATGTTCTTTATATCCTTAAAAAGTAAATTCATCATCCACCCCCGATCAACACATCGCCGGTCATGCTCGAGACATAAGCGAGCCGATAACGCCGGCGATGAGGGTTGTCGGGTCACCTAGCACCGCGGATATCACGAATTGAAGAGCCAAACCGGCCATCTCACAACACTTCTTCTTCTTGCTCTTGCTCCTGTTATGTGGTGTCTGAAGCGTGTCCTTCAAGCTGGGGATTCTAGTCGGAAGCCCTCTCCTAGCGCTGCTGCCGCCGCCGCCGCCGCCTTTCCCGAGCCCAACATATATATCATGCCAACTCTCCACCAGCATCTCCCTCACACAAGCCACATGCAAATTGTACCTCTTGCAGCTGGACCTATAGCTCCAGCTCCTCCCTTTCTTCCCACACTTATGGCAAGACGCACTCACCTTCCTATACAAGTAGAGCTTCACCTCGCCGTCGTCCAGCACCATCGGCAGCTTTGCACAGCACGGGTGGAGGTCGAACCCGCAGGCCCGGCAGTGGTAGACGAAGCCCGTCACGTCCTTCTCGCATGCATTGCAGTAGCGGGGCCCATCCTCCATCGGGGGCCTCGACATGAACTGGAAGGAGCACTTGGGGTAGAAGGGGTGAGATATCGTCGCGGACGGGATGGCGCAGTGGGAGTGGAGGTCGAAGTTGCACGCGGCGCAGCTGTAGCGTGACCCGATGCCGATCTCCTTGCACCCGTCGCATTTGAACGGGAACTCGGTGTACTCGAACTTCAGGATGTGTTGGGAATGGCTGAAGTGGGAGATCTCATTGTACTTCATGGTAGAGAGATTTGGCTTCTAGCAATGCTGAAAAGAACCCTGGAAATGGCTACTTATAGCGGTTGCTTTGAGATGAGAATTTCCTTGTTAGCCGGTCGTGGAAAGACCAGGGCTGATCAGGGATTTTAACCAGGTTGATCTCTCTTTCTCCTGGCTTGCTGTTGAAGGAAGGGAGGGAATTATGCTTTCGGGGATGGTGGTGATGGTTGTAAATTGAGTGTACACAAGAGAATAAGTTCCGTCAAGAAGGGAAAGTGCGGACACAAGGCATAAAATTTTTTTGGTCGTGCCCCACATGAAGAATTGGAACTTTCACTTTGCATATCAATCAGCTCCTGATGCATGTACAGATGCAAAAACATATCGAGATGTTTCCAAAATGAGACAACATGTTGTAGCGGTCGTGCTAGCGGATCTCTAGCAATACTTTAGCCTAGATATGATAAGATAGCATTATTTCTTCGAAATCCATGATTAATGGAAAAAACAATTTTTTAAAGCCGTAAAGTTATGGCGCACAGGAACATACAAAAAAAGTTTAGAATAATTGAGTACGTTTATTCGCCGGAGCATATTAAACTTTAGAATACAGTGCTCGTCGTTCGGGCATTTTTCTCGGGATCAATGCTTAAATCTAGGAGCTTTTTCAAGCGAATGAGAGTTTAGCATGGTAATATTCTTGGTTTAATAGTCGCTGATCTTGAACAGAATAAGAAGACAATAATGTTGTTGTGCGCTGTATCCGGCAATCAATCGTTGTTTAATATGGCCCGAGCGACTAAGGTATGTGGCATCTTATCGATAAGTTAAGAATATGTGATTGCCTTAATGGTCAGAGAATATTTTTGCCTTTCAAGATTATAATTACTTGATCCAAGAAAAACATAACTTAAACGCGACGGCGAATAGTCCTCAGTTCACGTATTTATAGATAAAATATCCCCCCCTTCTATTGTAATAATGTCCTCTTAGAATTAAAATAACCTATCTATACATATGCTTAATATATCATGTCGTCATATATCCGTACGTCATATAAAATTACTTTTTGGAATTCCTCTATGGAAAAAGAAAATCAGAGACTTTACTTTGAGTGCACATTTATCTTCTTTTATTTTTCTTTCTACAGTATAGTGGAAAAAGATCATCAATATTTACATAGTGAGCATGGTGGCTTTTTCTTTTTTTTTTTTAAATTGCCCGTTGAGCATGGTTTAATTGATTAAAATTTCGTATTCAATATCGATGACGTATGCACAAAAATCACTTTCATTTTCTATTTCCCAAGGCTTAGAATGTAATTAACGTATTCTCTTGGACCGTACCTTAAGCGTACATGTTTGCTTTTTGTCATATGCTTTAACTTCTGTTGATGCAATCAAATTCTAAAATGGTTTGACAAGGAAAAGAAAGAAACCCAAAATGCTTCAACTAGCAACCACTCAATCTCAATCTCAATCTCAATCCATAGGACAGAACATATTCCAATTTCCAACCCCATCACCCATCTAATTTCGTGGGCTCCATATTATATCCACTCTATATAATATAAAGTTTTATTACTAGCATTTTAGGGCATTTTCATGAGTGTGTTATCCCCACGTATCTTTCTTATGACCCATGGTGTGCGAATCTCCCCATTTGATCTGGTTTTTTCCAATTGATGCAGCTTCTTACGGTACCAACTTGGCATTGAATCACATATAGGAATCGATTCCTGTTCAATCCTAGTAACAAAGTCCCTAACTTGATTGAACACTAAGGTTATTATAGTTGCTTGACAAGCATGGCTTATTATCCTTAGGAAGCATCGTATGCCATGCGCATTTTCATCAATAATTCATGATGCTGTTCTTGCATTTCATTTTTTTTCTTGTCTTTTTTTGTTCACTAGCTAGCGTTCAATGGTTGTCACTAGAAAAGAAAAGGGGTGACTGTTCAATGGTTTAAAATATACGGAGAGGCATCAAAACCATTCAGTCAACAACAATGCTTTGTACTTATCTCTCTTTTTTTCTCTTTTTTGTCTCTTTGGGAAGCCACATGAAACGTCTGAATGTTCCTGCTTGGCTGAAGTGAACATCACTCCTAGTTCTCCACTTTCCTTTATCTTGGAATTATTGTATTGTACTTGCAAAAGTGGGAAAGAGATTGTGCAACGAATAGTATTTTGCTTCTCTTTTTTACTGTAATAATACAAATATTTCATGAACTTTAATCTAATATATTATGACATCCCTAAATTTTTAATTTATATAATGTAATTCATGAACTTTGACCCAATGTACAATATCGTCTCTAAACTTTTAATTTGTTCGGTGTGATCTCTAAACCATTGAAAATGTTTAAAAGTTCATACACCATATTGAATATTAAACTAAAGTTCAAATATAACATTACATGCTGAACAAATTTCAGAGACCATTTATACCATTTTCCATTGTGTTTGCGGTAGAGTGGACTGTTAGTGCTGTGAGATCAGTTCTTCAAATCCATATTTTGCACTTTTAATGCAGAGTTATGATGTGCATGCACTGGGGAATTCAACATATATGGCTTGGTTTTGATAGGGAACGAGACGAAAGAGTGGCTAAATCAACCCTGCCTTTATCTTTAGAGCTTAGGTCCTTGGGAACTTTGCGTCCATTGGGGTGAAAGAATTTCTTTTAATGTGATTCGTACTAATGTATGCTGCTTTAATCTCTCTGTCTCTCTCTACACTAAAGCAAACTCAAAAAATGCCTTGCACCTCAAACTAATTCTACCGAAATTTCATGAAAAGCCTGTATTCGTCATTATGTGAAACATATTTGTTTGTAACTAAATGATTCAAAAAGAATTAAAAGAATGATTTAAAAACTAAATCAGATCTCCGACACTTTAATCTTGAGTTTTTCAAATTTTCTAGAAATTTTGGAATATGTATATTATTTCTTACCAGTGATAAGTTAGATACTTCCTATTGCATCTGATCATACTTAGTTTTTTCATGGTAAGTAGTAAAAAATTTGAGTTCATTGTTTCTTATTTCAATACCAAATTTTATGGCATTTTACATTGACAATTTTCCTCAATTTTTAAATTTGTAACAATTATCCTAAATCTACCGAAATTTATATCTTTCCACTTACAAAGTATGTAACACTATAGAAGAGAGGGGCAAAAAAGAATTGTCGGCATAGAAATTAAGATGGATACGAGCAAAAGCATTTTTTAATGTTTTTAGCATAGACTCCAACATTTCACAAAAAAATGTTACATTTTAAAAAAAAAAATCATAAAGTTATTTTTCATTAAAATTAACAACATTTTTCGGTATTCAATTTAAATCTAAATTGACAAAAAAAAATAACTAAACTCTAAAAAAGAACCAAAAAGTAGTCTCAGTCTTCGAGAGGAAAATCTTATTTAATTTTTCTAAACAAACATATATAATTTGAGCGTTAGTAACTTATCATGGACAGCCAAAACTGGCCAAAAGCAAGGGGGTTCTAGGTCCAAACTCGATGGATCCCCACTTAGGTGCCAAGCACCACGAGCATGTAATCCTAGGTATGAGCACGGGCACCGATCCTGAGTCCACAAAGCGAGGCATGAAACCTAGTGCCCATGCCCGCTCCCTCACACCCTAGACTCAATCCATAGAGGCTAAGCTCGATACCCCAATGCTCATGCCAGGATCCCCATACTCGAGCCTAGTTCCACAAAGCCCGTGCCGGAATCCCCGACAACCAAGCCGAGGTCCTCAACATCAGGGCCTAAGTCCATAGAGGCCGAGGCCGGGCTCGAGACTAATGCCCATACTCTAGCTTGAGACCCTAATCCCCATGTCTAGATTCCTTGCTCTCAAGCCCAAGTCCATCGAAGTCGAGGCCCAAGATCCTCGCACTTGTGCCCAAATCCACTGAAGTCGAACTCGGGTACGGGCACTGGGCCACAATTAAGCTCTAAAGCCCAAAAATCTTTTTTTCCCCGTCAATCGAACCGACCCGAACCCAAAAAAAATCGGGTCGGGTGTCTTCCCTCCCCCGCCTTCGCTTGCGCGGAATGGTCCCCTCATGGCAATGGCGATCGCCGCTCGGTTCGCGCTCCTCGACCTCCGCCGCCGTCCCTGCTCTCCGTTCTCCTCCTCCGCCGCCGCGAGCTCCGGCGAAGCGCTCGTCTCCGACGTGGTCTCGCTCCTGACCCACCACCGCTCCAAGTCGCGATGGAGCCACCTCCGCTCCATGTGCCCCGACGGGCTCCCCCCGGCGGCGTTCTCCCAAATCGCCCTCCGCCTCCGGAACAACGCCCACCTCGCCCTCCGCTTCTTCCTCTTCACGCGGCGGCGCGCCCTCTGCGACCACGACCTGCGCTCCTACGCCACGACCATCCACGTCCTCTCCAGGGCCCGCCTCAAGCGCCACGCTCAGGGCTTGATCAGAGAAGCCCTCAGGATCTCCCCCGACACGAAGCCCGTCGGGGTTTTCGAGGTGCTTGTCCGGACGTACCGGGAGTGCGATTCCGCGCCCTTCGTGTTCGATTTGTTGATCGAGTGCTGCTTGGAATCGAAGAAGGTCGACGCGGCTCTGGAAATCGCGAGGCTGTTGAGGTCGCGTGGCCTGAGCCCTAAAGTCGCTACCTTGAATTCGTTAATCTGCTCGGTTTCTAGGTGTAGAGGTGCATTGGCGGGTCATGAGATTTATAAGGAGGTTTTCGGGGTGCTTAATGGTGGAAATGTGGGGAATCCGAAAGGGGCTGTCAGAATCAGCCCGAATGTGCATACTTTTAATACATTGATGACCTGCTTCTATCGGGACAGCGCTGCGGAGAGAGTTGAGGAGATTTGGGACGAAATGGTGAGGTCGAGTTGCGCGCCGAATGTGCACAGCTATAGTGTGTTGATGGCCGTGTATTGTGAGGATGGAAAGGTTGTAGAAGCCAAGAAAATTTGGGATGAGATGAGAGTTAAGGGGATCGAGGCTGATGTTTTGGCCTACAACACGATCATTGCCGGGTTTTCTGAGAGTGGACAGATCGAGAGGGCTGAGGAATTGGCGAGAGAAATGGAATTGAATGGATTGGAGAGTACTGGCGTCACTTATGAGCACCTTATAAAGGGGTACTGTAATGTAGGAGATGTCGATTCAGCTTTGCTGGTTTATAAGGACATGTGCAGAAAAAAGTTCGGGCCAGAGCCATCAACAATACATGCAATGACCGTAGCCCTGTGTGGTCAGAGTAGGGTTTTTGAAGCTCTGGATATTTTGAGAGGTGCAGGAGATAATTCTTGTTCATTGCCAAAAGGGAAGAGTTATGAGGTTTTGATAATTAGGCTGTGCTTGGAGGGGAAGATGGAAGAAGCTTTGAGGCTCCAGGCAGAGATGGTAGGTAAAGGTTTTGAAACGAATTTGGAGATTTACACTGCTTTTATAGATGGTTACGAGAAGAAAGGGAACAGGGAAATGGTGGAGAAGCTGAGAAAAGAAATGCTGGACATGCAGCAGAAAGAGGATTAGAGGTATTAGTTGGTTGAGCCACTTTCTGGAGAAGTTCTGATTCTGGGATCCACATCTGCTAATGCAAGATTTCATGCTTTCATAAGTAGTGGAATCATCGCCAGAGCCTCTGCTAACTGTTTTGTGACAACTTGTGGCATAACTATCTTAAACAATGGTTTATGTGCTCTACGTTCTCTTTTGTTTGGAATTGGCTTCAGAAGGAAAGTTGAAATTGCTGGGGAGCTGAGTGGAGCGGAGGAGTTGACGTTACCATGGTTTTGGCTGGGTTTTTTGGTCCTAGGAGAAGAATACACATCAGAAGGATTGGTTTGGTTTTGGGGCAAGTCGAGGTAAGAAAGTACTTGGCTCAGGTTGATATGAACTTGTGTGCAAGTACGTTAAAAGGTGACCGCAGTACTGTGTTCCTACAGGTCCGTTTTGTAAAACAAGGGAAGCATCTCTTTTGATGGATCTACATTTTATTATTGGTTGGGGATCTTTAGACGATGAGAAGATTGTTTGTAGATGTGAACCCTGTAAAGTGCAACAAATTGAGGTTGATGGTCATCTCTCATTGTAATGCTCTCTCCAGAGACGACTGTGGCCACCAAAATACTTATATGAGTGTTGAGTTTAAAGGAAAGTGAGATATGGGTTGTTGAGTACATAGGACTGCAAAGATGGAAACAACTGTTCTCAGGTGTTATGTTATTTGCGGAAGTGAGAGACCGTACTGAAATAATTGAACAGCTTGAAATATGCAAGACTAATCTCCCAGAGATTCCGATATACGAGGGCTGAGAGCTTGGCAAAGCTACACATTTCAGAAGAAGGAATCTTAATCCTCATGGCGAGGTACAAGAAAGCCAGCACAAAGATCCAAGGTGGTCAGTTTTTATAGACACTCTACACTATAACATTTGTAGACAATGAAAGAATTGCATTTGTGATTCCTGACGATAAAACTAGGAAGAATTATGTATATTTTGCACAATGATCTGGAGAATATTATGCTCCGAGTGTAACTTTCTGATCTACAATTGCACGCTCAATGCTATAATTTCCATTACAGTATAGCCAGAGATCTCTTTTTCTGTAAATGTGAATGCTAAACACCTTCCAGTTGTGAGATTGTCACGGAACATTTCCACTGAACACTGCAAAATCTTGAGAACCAGAGAATTCACAAAGCTGGAAGCAACCAGAGGTTGAACAGCGACGAAGCGAGGGACAAAAACCACGACAAGAAAGCCATGGCCGCCGATATTTGATATCTACTGCAGAACTTTGGAGGGATGTAAGGCCCGTTGGCATGCACCAGCAGATCCACAACACTAGCTGTTGAGCTAGCCGCCGCTAGTGTGAGAGTAGACAACACCTGTAACAAAGAGCTTCATGTTTATTAATCCAACATTTTGATTGTCTAATTATGCAGAGAGTATGCAGTGCACACCAAGTCTCCAATTACGATGATGAGGAGAACTCCAGGTTGTCGGAGCGGGCACTTAAACAGGACGGAGTATCCATCCACCAATGCCAAGGTAAAACTCCACGGTATGTTTAAACCCATGATTGTGACCAAGTAGCTGCATCAGTAACGACGATTTCAGTTAATTGCAGAGAGTTCAAAAGTAGTCAGATGGATGCAAATATTACCGCATAATATCAATTCAGGTTCATTAAATCATTAAATTGACATGACCAACAATTTCAGCTAATCATTATGTTTCTGGCAAGGATTGCATCAATGTCAGCAATTTGTGGTGATTAGCCATGTAACCAACAGGCAGAAAGTTGTTAATCTTGTCAAAGGAGGAAACTTGTTGGAGAACTCTTTTCTTGATGTTGTGTCTTAACCACCTTTCTGGCTTTAAATATTGCGGGGGATAATCCGTGGAGTTAACTAACTGGGCGTGACCAACTAGCTAAAGAAAGACACGGCAAGCAAAGAAAAGTCCAATGTGACAAAAGTTGATGCGTCATCCATGGAGCAAACGTACCAGAAGAACCGTCAAAAAAGAAACATCGGAGAAAAGCATCTATTAGTCAAAGGCGCACACGGCATAGACACACAGCGTTGGTCTGCAGATGCCAAACTCCAAGCAGCGGTACAAGTCAAAAGCCATATTGAATCAGATGATGGCCTACATCTTTTCGTTCGGTCTTTGCCAGATGGTAGTGAAGCATAAATTTGTATGATCCTCTTTGACGCTGCCGAATGAGCTCTTGAAATAACCCTTTGAACTTGACACGACTAGTTGCTAATCATATTTCTCATCACGAAAGAGCGATGCACAATCTCTCAGCTCAGCTCCGTTGAGCTCAGAGACAGGGAGCTTTACAACCCTTCCGAAATCGGTTTCTAATGGATCGCCAGATCAAAATTAAGGAGAGAACGCGAGAAGAGAAACACTACAATCCCAGAAACAGATTGGTCGCCCGACAAGAAGGCTGATCTTCTCCCTAGTCTTTTTTCTTTTTCCCTTTTTTGGGGTAACCTCAAGACAGACAAGGAGACAGAAATGGTAACACCGAGTATCTCACGTAAAGATGCACGCGATGGATACAACAGACCGACTGGTTGGATCCGACAGAAATGGTAACACCAAGTTTATCACGTAAAGATGAACGTGATGGATACAACAGACCGACTGGTTGGATCCCGAAGGGAGTTCAGCAGCAAATCCAAAAGGAACCCAATTTGAGTTTGATTGAGATCATGGGAGAACACAGAGAGAGAGAGAGAGAGAGAGAGAGAGAGAGGGTAACCACCTACCAGAAAGCGGTGTAGCTGTAGAACTGAACGCCAAGGGACATGAAGAGGAGAGAAGCAGAAGAGAAGATGGTCTGGCCCAATCTCAGAGCAAAACTCGCGCTCGTCCCCACCGAGCCAGGCACTTCATCCATCCCCTCCTCCTTCTCGCATAGATTCGCAACCCCCTCGCTATTGCGGAACGACTTCTCTCGCCTCCTGCCTCATCATCATCACGACGATGGCCATTCATCGTAACCACCCGCAAGCCATCACAGAATTCAACTCCTCCTCGATCAGATTATATGATAAAGAAGACAGACCCACCAACCCAACTGCTGACAGATGGCCAAAACAAGCATAAGGGTGCGCTCTCTTCCTCCCAAGAATCCTATACGGCCATGGAAAGAATGGCAAGAAACCGGAGCCCTGTGGAGAGGGAACTATCAGCCTCTGACAAAAACTCTCTTTCTCTCTCTCTCTGATTACAGTTTCTTGGGGGGGCAAATTTTGAGGAGGGGGGTTGGGACCCGTGGAAAGGATCTACAGTGGTTTGCGGATACAATTGGCTTTAATTATGTGGGAATTGACATTTGGGACTTTCTCATTTCTTGGTGGCACGTCCTTGGTGCCCCACGAAAAGAAAAAAGAAACCATTTTTATTCTCTCTCTCTCTCTCTCTCTCTCTCTCTCTCCCTTCTAGAGAGAGAGAGATTGTTGCTGTTGTGGCCGACTTGAACATTTGATCTGTTCTACTGCTGCGGAGAAAACGTGGGGATGTTTTACCGAAGACATTCCTTTCCGACACGACCCTCTTTTAGTATTTCTTGTGCTGAAATGTCCCCCTTATAATATAAGATTCCGCTGTCTGATTTTAGCTTAAGCTTTGGTAATCCGAGATTAACGTGCTTGATTAAGGGCCGAGAGACTATGTCGAGCGTGATTAACCGAAGCATGGAAATGCCCTCGCCGGATCGGGGTCAACCGCACCTGCACCTGCACCTGCACCTGCACCAGGTGTGCATAACAGCGGGGCTTCAATGCGTAGTAGATAGGTGCATTTGGAGGACCGATGGATGACGCAATAAATCCACGCCGAAGTTTCGGCTTCACGACACGTGTCGCCACACTTTCTGGCTTTTGCATTAGTTGGTCTCATGACATGTTTCGCCGATCGCTGATGTGTCGAGGGGTCATTCAATGTGGCTGGCCATCCTAACTTTCGCTATCCACCAAATAAGCCGTCCCTGCCTTTGTCACCCTCATTGGCATCTACTCATCCCCATTTTTCAGGGAAGATCTAAATTTTATTGGAAAAACATTTTTCATAAAATTATCTTAGAAAATTGATTTTATTTGTCTTTTATATTTGACTGTATTTTTCAAAAAAAAAAAGGAAAAGTTATTTTCCGATGTTGATTGTATAAAAATTATGATGTGTATTTAAAGAAAAAATCTTACGCTAAGTCACAAGTTCGGGCATTGTGGTCCAGGCTAGGGCATAGTGGATCTCACCCTGACCCGGGCATTAGGGATCTAGGCGCATTTGCATGGAATCAAAGCAAGATCCCAAACCCGGTCTAAGTATTGAGGTATTGGGTTCAATTGTCGAAGCCATTTGTGTTATGAAAGATGATATTTGATATTTGAAAGAGGGATTTATTTTCTTGAACGTCAACACTGATTTTCTGATGACCGTGAAAAGATTTTCCGTTAACTCATTACACTCAGTAATCCAAACTAAATCGGAGAAAAACATTATCTCGACCAGTAAATTCATTTGCGAAATAAGTGGATTCATGATTAGAAAATTGGTGAGTGATAACACAATTCCAAGTTATAAGGAAAAATAAAGGTCGGCATGTTAGAGTTCCATACTTGAGTTGACACGTGAGAGTCCGAATCATTCCACATTATCAACATACAAATTGATTGATGATTGTCAAATCAATGCAATCAAGCATGCAATAAAGATCGACAGTTCACAATGAAATTCTACATGTGATAAAAGGAGAACAAGGTTGATTTTCCTTTTCCTTTTCGATAGATATTATTGAAGAAGACATGCATCAAAGGTGGGGCCAAAAAGCGGGAGAGCGTGGACCACATAGCTAGGCTCAAAAGATAAGATGCTTCCCCTCCCGCCAGCACTTTCGCCATTACTAATGGTTTAGAAATAAAGCGAAACCCTTCACTCCGATTCGATGGTGGTTTGAACATAGCACTAAAAAAAAAATTATTGTAATCCATCGTCATTTACCAAATGGAATCGATCCCCAGAATCGACGAATTAAGGAAATGGACTGCTTTTCAAGGGGGGATAAGGAATCGCCACGTGCCGGGCAGTGAGGCGCTCCCGAGGTAGTGGGGGAGCATCTCAGAGCATCTCAAAAAGATGCAACCACCGTTTTTATTGTTCATGTTATGGGAAGATTGCAAAAGTATCTTTAAAATTCGTTCTTACTTGTTAAAAACCGTTCGTCATCAGTTTCCAAACCCTCAAAGCTTGAAAAAGAAAAAAAAAAAAAAAAAACATTTATCCCCGACCCCGAGCCACCTCCAGGCCTACATCTAGCCAAGGTCGGATTGCCCAACCTTGACTTTGTGTCGAGTTCGAGATTGGAGATGGGGTGTCTAGGCGAGGAAAAATTACCCAAAAATCTTCAACTAGTTATGTTAATTCACTTTTAAATTTTTAATATGAAAAATTTAATCCTAAACTTTTTTATATTTTATCAATGTAATCAATTCGGGTAAATTAAACTGAAAATTTATGACGTGAATGCTAACTACTCGCGTAACACAATCAATGTTCAAGTTGAAATTTTTAATTTTTTCACTTTTTATTAATTTTCTCTTTTCTTTTCTTTTATTTTCTTTTCTTTTTTATTGTTAAGGGCTAAATTTAGACCGACCGTCGGCCATTAAGCGAGGCCCAATGACCCCCAACGACCACTGGATGAGGGACTGCAAGCCCTCGTCGTTCGCCAGCGACAATCGCCACAATCGCCACCCTCGCTGGCCCTAGATGAGGACTCATGACCCTTGCTAGCCACTAGGCGAGGGCCCGACCACAAGCCCTTGCCAATTGTGTGTAAAGGCAATGAGTCCTCACTAGCCATTGGGCGATGGTTGCAACCCTTGTCGGAATTTAGTTGTGGCCGACAACCCCTTGCCCTTAACAATAAGAAAAATAAATAAAATAAGCAAATAATTCAATTTTTTTAAAAGTCACGCTAATATCGATCACGTACGTAAGATCATCAACATTCCTATCATCAATTCCAAGCTAAAATTGATCCAATGGATTACATTAAAAGAATTGTTAAAATGTCATAATTAAATTAATTGAATTGAAAAATTTATGACGAATTGGTATAAGTGGAATAAATTAATTTTTCCTTAGGTGGGGGAGCGGCGGCCTGGAAAAATTGATCAAGAGCTCATGTATGATCGATCATTAAGGGAAAAAAGGAAAGGAAAGAAACAACAGTAGCTCAAATTACACCCACGTATAAGGACATCTCACCTAACACTCTGTCGGCAGGACTCAACGGCGGCTCCCAGTTTTTCGATTTAGTCTTAAAAAATAAAAAATAAAAAAGCACGTGCACTTTTTTGGAGGCCCGTAATGCCTCTCCCTCCAAGGAAAATCATGGGAATCGCCGTCAGTCTCGATCACCAAGCATCCTCCACATGTATCCTCCGACAAATTGAACTGATACGAGAAAACCTTAAGCCTCACTGCGTATTCAAAGGGATTTTGTATGTGAGCCCTTGACATGAGCTGAGTTCCTTGGTTGCTATGGCGATGGAAAACCTCAAAACCAACAGCAACGGAGACCAAAAGATAACCAGAATATACGTCGCATCACACACTTAATCCAGCAGAGAAAGCAACAGCCAGCAACTTTGGACCGCCAAGACGACGCACTTGGCACTTGGACAGATACACGAGATGATTTTCAAGACGAAGGGTTTGAATTAAAGCAACAGACTCTGCAGATGAACGATTGATCGATCACCGGAGGCATACACAAATAGCGTGAGCCTGGACATGTACTTCGACCTGATTAGCCTTGTGCTAAATCGTGAGGGTGTTCAGCTACTATGTTCTAAACTTCATGTGGCGGACCATATCATAAGTCAGTTCGCTTTCACCCCCCTCTTCGAGGATTTTACAAAAATCTCCATGGAAAGCCATGATGATGAATTTTTTTCTCAAAGTTTCCAAAGATACCAATCATTATGTGGTGAGGGAGCATCAGATTCCGGAGGACAATAATAGTAAGTGGAAAAAAAGTGAGAGGAAGGGGTAGAATATGAAAGAACAACGAATCAAACAGGCCAAGTTATAACCAGCTTCTCTCATTTCTTTAATAATGGAAATTCTAAGGATCGAAGAGTTCCTATTGTCATTTAAAACCTCGAGAAGCAACTCATAAAGGTAGTCCGTCCTGTCATGGATTCAGTTCACTTATTCAGTCTGTTTTAGGATGAAAAGCACATCCAAAGAGCACACTTAATTCATTAGCCATAACGCTCAACCACAACTCTGGGCCTTTTCTTTCTCGTGATTTTCAATAAAAAATTTCACCTTCCAAATACTCAAAAGACAATAGACCAAAACATCATCAAAACAACACTTGCAGCAACTTGGCCACCAAAACCCTCAATGACTCCTGCTTTCCTCACCCAACAAATTTTTGTCCCCCCATTTGAGTGATAATCCATCGGATCACCAGAAAAGGGCATTTGATAAACAAACAAGTACTAAGAACGTGCTCCTACATTTAACAGCAAAGTGTCATGTAGCTGCCAATAGCTGAAACACAATTTCACAAAACTAGGATCATGATTTGTACGGAAATTTTGGACCACTCGGGTATGAAACCTCTAGTATTTAATGCGCAAACATAACCCCCAATTCAATTGGAGAGAACACAAGGCAGAGATGATTCCCATAGGGTCAATTAATCCAATCTAACTATTCTAACTTCCCATTCAGAAGTGTGAAAATTGATCAACTAGAGCATGAAATCATCCCCAACCTGCAGAGATGATTCCCACAAGGTCAATTAATGCATCTTCCCATTCAGAAGGGTGAAAATGGATCAACTAGCGAATGAAATACACCACAACGAAACCGGAAATTCTTCCCAATCTACCATTTTAGGATCAACTAGCGAATGAAATACGCCACAACGAAACCAGAAATTCTTCCCAATCTACCATTTTATCTGGTCACGAGGACAGGAAGGGTAGCAATTGAGGAATGCAACTTCCATATCCGCTCTCAATTATCGAGTCTCGACATAGGCAGTAAGCACTTCCTCGGCAAGTCGGTCCCAAAGGAAGATGCAAACTGATGCAAGGAGGTCAAGAGCGAAAGCTCTACCATTCCTCACTCGTGTCACCGAAACTAGTTCTACACCAGGAGCTGCACTATTCCAATGAACTCAAATGTATGCAGCAAATCGACAGTCCCCGAGACATTAGAAAAACAAGGTAAAATCTAATCGTCGGTCATTCAAATGCAAACGGCCGCGTCGATGATGCGAGAGAAATTGAACCCAGAAATGAGAGGAAAGCTTGGGTTGCACTTCGATCCATCATCTCAATTCACTAAAGTAAAGACGGATGTACTGAAAATCCGGCGAAAACAAACGCCAAACAGAAACGAATCCGCGAAAACACTATCGGAAAGAACAGATGATCCACAGGGCGACGCATCGATTACCTAAAATTCTATGCAGAGAGAGAGGGATCGTCTAGAACTCGAGCTTGAGCTCCTCCTTCTCGTCGGAGAAGTAATGGAGGACGAACGGCGCGACCCGGACCACGGCGACCCACACGCCGAACATGCCCACGTGCGCCCTCAGCTGCTTCAAGGCCTCCGCCTTGTCCGGCTTCCTCATGAACATTCCGGGAAACATGTCTGGTCGGCGGATCGATCGACTCGCTTCTCTTCCTTCTTCCTTCTTCTTCTTCTTCTTCTTCTTCCGGTTGATCTCTCTGAGTTGATTTGGGGGTTTAGGGTTTATAGCCATGGAAAGGGGCGGAACGGAACAGAGGCCCGAAAAGATGTTACCAGGCCTATACTTTGAGCCCAATGTGAAAGCCCATTTACACTGAGCCCAAAGAATTTTCTGTCGGCCCAAATTTAGACGATAGGGCCCACGCTGAGATTTTTTTCGTTCTAGGCTAGTGTCTTTTTGCCTAAATTCCTCTCGTTTTGGCACCGAGATAGGGACAAATCGACGGATTAAGTGGACGGTGAATGGACATAAAGAGTGCGAAAAGATCTCGAGATTAGCAATTGAGTCCTTTTTTTTTTTATTCCGTTGAGACACTAGGATCAAACTTCCAAAGCTCCAAACTTGGTGGGGGCATTAATCATCATATCTCGTACCGAAAGGATAATAAGACGGGAGAGGAAATTAGGGTTACCGTTTATGGGGAGAAAAAGGTGAATCTAGATTAAGGGTCTTTCCATAGTTCACATGGCGGATTACTAAGATTCCGATCTAATCTGATCTAATTATGAAGTTGTGTTACATAAAGAAAGCTTACATCGCATGATATCATCCTAAGTTCATCAAATAACAAATGAGAATTAAGTCTCGATATATCCGATGTCAATTATAAGATAACATAATCTTTACATAAAACCCTATTGAAATTCAAAATTTAAAATAAGAAGCAGAAAAACTAATAAGAAAATCTAACCCATTAAACCTTATGAGAAGCAAGCTACGTGAATAAATATCACATCATATAATGAGATCCTAAGCATACCAAATAACATGTAGAAATTAAATCTCGATGCTCCCCACATTAGTTGAACAATTATCTTCATTTGGTATCAACTAGAGTCCCATAGCCACATGCTTTTATTAAAGTTTGCTAATTTACCATAAAAACAAAGACCATGAGTCGATACATTAGAGATAATTGAGGTTTTCCCTGAATATGATCCGAAACAACTTTCACGAATATGTTATGAATGTCAAAGGATACCAAATTTGGAACTCGATATTCAACGGATTTCTAGCAATCACTCATTGATTTATTATGATTTATTCTTGATTAGTTTATATCCCTAACTTTAGCTGCTCCAATTTTTGTATATACCTTCCACATCAGGAGCCCTAGGAATATTGTACAATTTCTAATAAATAGAAGCTGTAAAAACAGAAATCAAATGCGTGAAAGAAATTCATCTCGAGTACAATACAGTTTTACATCTTCACAATGAAGTATTGTTCTTATAATTATTCTTGCCCCGATAGGCATTTAAAGAAATGTTTAACTTTGGCATCGACACATCAGTCGCACGAAAAACGACATCATGCCGTAGAAACAAATCACGTCGATTACGCGTACTAATCAGCATTTCCGCGAACTAGCGACGACCAATTAACGAAAGACAAGACCTAATCTAATCCCCCCGCAATCTACATCACAGTGCCGTGCAATGAAAAATCGAAGTACGCTTGCTGACGCAAGCGTGGCGAGCCCCTTACGTGTCAATCATGTGCCAATGGGAAAAGAAAAGAAAAAGAAAAAGAGGACACCCCCACTTTGGTTCGTTTTTCTCGATTTTTCTTTTCCGTTGATTTTTCTTCATTTTTTTTTTTTTTGTTACTTTATATCGTAGTGGAAATTATTTCGGCGTCGAATGTTCCAAGAGTCCAAATGCCGACATCAGGACTCGTTTGTCTTCCTGTGCATTCTAGGATGATTTTGTTAACCGTGGTCCTTCTCGCACCACGAGAGCCATAGATAAAATATGCTTTGAAAATATACAATAAGGTAAGTTTTGTGTCCCCCTCCCCGAAAGAAAATAAACAAATGTGCTGTTGCATAAGTTTCGAAGCGTGTCGATTTTTTAATTTTCATAATTTAGGAGTATGAACAGAAAGACTGATAATTTCAAGACTTCAGCATGTGCCCGTGATCCTTTTAGTTTGCATGCATTTGGCGAGCTCTATAGAAAGACAAGAGAATTCCCCGACTTCTTCCGTTAATTATCCTAGCTCCAGAGGGTATATCCGCAAATTCATTGCATATTATTCATCATGGTGTCTTGAAAACACAAGCTTAAAAGCATATTGTTTCCCACTATTGATATCTAACGATACTAGTTTATAAAGTTGATATCGGTACTCTATCGAAAACCTAACAAATATTAGATGGAATTGAGAATTGTTATCATAATTTCCAATTATCAACAGATCACTTGACTTCATTAAAAATAACTTGACTGGCTCAATGATACGTGTGAAGTGCTTTATACGAATTTGAATTCATGGATCGATTGAATTTGACGGATCGTCATCATCTAGAACTCACGCAAGCTCCACCACCACTGTCGATTCCATGTGGTGGCTGATGAACAGTTATAACCTAAGTTTCAAACCAAATGCTTCGAGCCGTCTAGCACCTATCTTTCCCATTGCGGACCCCCACATCAAGAGTAGGGAAAAAACATCCTTATATTCCCACGCAGCAAGACTTTGTATAAGAAAAAAACAAACCCAATTGCAAAAGCCTCCCCAGGGGGCCCACCGCCCAATTCTACCTCCTGGCCAATGGCCTCCCGCCACGTCATGGAAAGCCCCCCACTTTCAAAACAGTACCACAAGGAGTTCCGTCGCCCTACGTGAGCGCCAATCCCATGGGACCCGACCACCGGAGACCGGTCGACGCGCGCCGTCGAATGGCGTCGGGGGCCCGCGCGGCGCAAGGGCCGAGATGCGTTCGCGGCGCGTGCACGTGGCGGACCCGGGCGGGAGGGACCAGGTGGGGTGGCGGAGCAGGGGAACGAAACCCTCTCCCCGAGGGTGGTCGCCTTAAATTCACAAACGTTGACGTGTCGACCGACCCACCAACTGGGTCGACAAATCGGAGCCCAGCACAGTGCCCGCAGTCAACCCCCCCGCCCCCGCCCGCATTCATCACCACCACCTCCTCCACTCCCAAACCAAAACCAAAAACCAAAACCAAAACCAGAGCCACTCTCTCCTCGCCGCTCCTCCACTTTCCCTCCATAACCGCCGCCGCCGCCGCCGCCATGGCCTCGTCGATCGCGATCTCGCCGTCCCCCTCCCCGCCCCCGAGCTGGCCCCCTCGCCGTCCCCGTCCCCGTCCCCCTCCCCGGCCGCCGCCGCCGCCCCCGCCCCCAGGACCGTCACCCTCCGCCAGCAGTCCCCCTCGCCGTCGAGGTCCGCCGTGAGCTTCAGCCCCCCGCTGATCGCGATGGTCGCGGTGGTCGCCGCCGCCTTCCTCGTCGTCTCCTACTCCCGCCTCATCTCCCGCCACCTCCTCCGCCTCCACCGCCGCCTCTCCTCCCGGCGGCGGCGGCGGCGGCGGCGGCTCTACCTCCCGTCCTCCGCCTCCTCCTTCGACCTCAGCTCCCCCCCGCCCTTCTTCGACTCGCCTGACGGCGGCGCCGGCGCCTTCCACGTGTACTCGCCGTACGGCCTCGACGACGCGGTCATCAAGACGATCCCGCTCTCCCTCTACACCGCCAAGGGCCACGACCACCGGGCCCGGGACTGCGCGGTTTGCTTGCTGGAGTTCGAGGAGGGCGACTACGTGCGTACCCTGCCGGTGTGCGCCCACGCGTTCCACGTGGACTGCATCGACATGTGGCTCCGATCGCACGCCAACTGCCCCCTCTGCCGCGCCGGGATATTCCTCCCGCCGGCGTCTCCGTTCGTGCCTCTGATGGCGGCGAGGATTCGGCCGAGCCTCGACGAGGACGCGATCCTCCGCGACATCATCTTCGAGGAACCGCTCGCCGACGCAACGGAAGCCAGCCCAAACAACCCGAACGGCCACCCCAGCAACAACGCGAACGGGACGACGGTCACGGAGATCGTGGAAGAGCAATCGCCTCCGCCTCGGAGGATGACCCCGTTATCGGAGGACCGGCCGAGCAACGGGAGGGACTTCCTGCTGAAGCGATCCTACTCGTTCGGCTTCGAGAGGAGCCTGGCGTCGGAGAGGCTGGTGCTGGAGCCGGTGACGGCCTCGCCGTGGAGGTACCGACGGGGGGGCGCCGGGGGGTTCTGGAGCAAGAGGCTGTCGCCGTTCGGGTCCATGCCGAAGCCCAGGGTGTTCTCGTTCCGATACTACAGGGGGATGAAGTCGCCGTTCTTCAAGCGGAGAGGAGGAGTAGGAGGAGGAGTAGGAGGAGGAGGAGGAGGAGGAGGAGGAGGAGGAGGGGGCGGCTTCTTCCCGCTGTCGGAATCGAGCGTGAGGTTCTCGGGCGGCACCAGCGGAGGAGGAGGGGGATCGTCGCGGCGGAGCAAGTCGATCACGAGCCCCATGTTCGCGAGGCCGTCGGCGGCGTTCTCGTCGAGCCGGCTGAGGTGCGGCGATCCCGAGGCGCTGCTGTCGCCGGAGCGGTTCAGCAGGAGGTAGGGGGGACGGGGGAGGAACTTCAAATTTTAGACCGGCGAACCAGAGCGGACGCTTTCAAGCCCGGCCTACACGTAAATGGCCAGGATGCGATGCTGGTGGGGAGTGTGGGGTGGGATGGACGGCGGGAGATGGACGGGGGGAGTGCGGGGGGGAGTGGGAAATGGGGTCAACGAAGTGCTTTCAATGGACACGACTGAGGGAGATGAAAATGGGGGTGTCTGCAAAAGAATTTAATTTTTTAAAATTTTTTAACTTATATTGAATTGAATTTTTTTTTTTTGTGGTTTTTTTTTTTTTTTTTTGAGAAGAGAGTCGAATTAATGGGGAAGCATTAAATGGCGGGGGGTTGAGAGGGTGGAGGACAGAGGGGAGGTAATCAATGAGGGGGAGGGCGATTGGTGCATTGATTATTACTGGGTTTTTGGTCCTTTTTGAAGATGAAATCGAAATCGAAATTGAGATTTGAGAATTGTGGTTTGTGAAGTCACGATGAGATGCGCATTTTCCTTGGGGGCAAAGGGCAATTGGCGGGAGGAATTAAAGGAGGAAACGAACGACACAAGGTGAAGTCCTTTCTTTCCGTCTTTTGTAGAAATTAATGGACAGTGAGTTTACTAAAGTTCTCGCTTTTGCTTTGGCCGGCCGCCCAGCCTCGAGATGAATTTTGCAAAAGTTCTTTCGATTTGGAAAATTGTTAAGGGGTGGTGGTGTTGGATTCCTGTCGGTAAAAAAAGGGGAGGGGATTTGATTGCTTCTATGTGCTTTGTGTTGTTACGTTCTTAGATTTATTGTCCTTGTTGCACCTGTTGTGTTAAAACCCATCATCATCATCATCATTATCATCTCATGTGTCACACAACTCCATCAGCTCATAATCATTACCTTTGGGGGGAGAACAAAACTACTGTTGGAATCTTTGGGCTAGTCAAAGATCTCGGTTCGGACCACCTTGGACTTCCCAAACTCATCACTCTTTCTCTCAGTTTTTTTATTATTATTATTAAATTTTATAACTAAACTTGAATTTTCCAACTAATGAAACTTGGCGTTTGGGCTTGATCAGCTTATTAGTCCTGAAAAATTCAACGCCTTTGTTTCAGTGCGACACAGCCACCCAACCCCACGTAAACACCAACGTCCCTTTCCTGAATCACCGGTCCACACGTTTTTTACAGAACAAATTGAATATGAACAGTGGTCAAACGAGGCACTTTGGAAAATGACATCAAACGAGCAACACGAGTCGCCAACAACCACGGTGGGATCGGGCGGACTAAAAAAAATCGGTCTACAGTATGTCGAGCACCAGTGCGTACGCCGGGTAGACGAACAAGATGATCAGCCCGACGGTGTTGGAGATGCCGTTGGCTTTCGTGAACGCATTGCGGAACCCGCCGGCAGCCCGGATGTGCTCCTGCAGCAAGTAACACGCGATGGCGAGGCAGATCACCACCCCAATCCAGTCCCCCTTTACGGTGCTCGCAAACAGGCTCGGGGCCACCACTATCAGGAGAATCAGAGCGCCGGGCATCTCCAGCCAATCTGTCAAAACGGTAATGACATCAATTATATCAAAATTCTTTGGTCCGCTCAGGGATATGACCATATGGTGGCCGGCTAATAAATACGTGCGGACGTGCAGGATGATTGAAGGATCGATGGCTCGAAGCCTTTACATACCTGGGAAGTGCCGGGGAAAGAAAAGGCGAAGGACGACGGCGACGAAAGCGATCCACTTGCCGATCTCTCCCCTGCATCACGGGGTTACAAAGTATTTCAAGCAATTACTTTTGCAGTCCAGTTTAGTAGTTAGAGAGGACAGCAGATGTGTACATTCATGTGGCGAAGAATCACCTGAGTATGGTGAACAGCCACGAAGGGAGGGTCAAGAAGATGTAGGGGATCAACAGGGACGTGAGCATGTTCGTCCTCCAGTGCGTCCGATCCAAGACCAGCAAGTAGCTGCCATTATGCACAAGATTAAAGTGAAGGAACGAACTCTCTTCTCTGCTCACAACATGGTGATGTTCGAGATTGCATCGTGTTTTGCCGAAACATGTTTGATGGAATCGCATGTTAGAGCAGGGCACAGCCGGGCCGGCCCATCTCGGGAGGCGCGGTCTGGATCGCCTCGGCCCATTAAGTGAATTTGGCATTTCTTTTCCTTTTTTGACTGAATAATGGTATTGAGAGTTGACCTAGCGATTTTCTCCCCTAGGGTGGGATTTAATTTCTCTCATGCAAATCGCCGGAGTATGCTGATGTTCAGGTGGGGGGAAAATCAGGGTGCGTCATTTTAGAAGAAATGGTTCCTAACACATGAATTCGGTCGTGTAATGGCTTCCGATGTTCGAGGTTACCGAGCTACTAGGTATATGCATTTAATGTCACTAAGCACAGACGCTAGAGTGATATAACCTATCATTGAAACAGAAAAAAGGTTTGAAGAGCGGGTTGAGGAGTACATACATGGCGGCAAAAGAAGCGACCCACTCGAGAATGGTAGTTCCCAGTCCGGAGCTCACCATCTCGATCGCATGATTCGCGAGCTTCTTGGCGGCGTCCCCCATCTCTTTCAGATCCGAAGCTATCGAATCGCTCGCTACTCGGTCCGTCCTCATCGTCAAGTGACCAGACTTGCCCATCTTTCTCCTCCCACGAAAGCAACAGAAGCAGATGCCCCCGCACAAAGTTCCCAACGCAACAACTCTTATGGTCTATTATAGAGAAGACGGAGCTTACGAGAAGTTAGTGAGATCGCAGAAGTTGATCTCGTAGCATTATTGTAATTGGGATTGCTCTGTCATTTTCGCTACGTGGCCTTAACGGGTCGTTTCGGGGGACTTTCTTTATGTTTGAATTCCGCCAGTTTGCCAGATTTGGTGGAGAGTCAAGACTTTTTTTTTAGGTCGGTGGAGAGTCAAGACTTATGGGGGAATGGTATGGCGGTTTTTGAAAACTAAATGGATAAATTTGATCTGCGTTCGATGGATTGCGGGTTGGGGAATCATCCACGCATTGCCACGTCGCGTGCTCTCTCGTTCTCGAATGCCCACTGGGTCCCCAAGCATGGCCTGGCCACTGGTCTGCACTCCATTAGCCCGACTCATTGCCTCTGGCATTTTCTTATGGATGAAGCGTGCCAGTTCGTATTTCGTGTTTGTCAGCTACCTTGCTTTTACTATATTAATACTTGATCCGATAATGATTACAACAGATCGTTGCCATTCGTTCTCTTTCTTCTTGATCCGATAATGATTACAGCAGATCGATGACATGCGTTCTCTTTCCTACTTTGCGTTATGAGTGAGCGAATGGTCTTCCGTCGTCGGCCCTTGGGCAAAGTACAATCACGACGTTGCGCGTGGTCATGAGTTTGTATGCAAGTTTAAGAGGTTCGTCTTGCGAATGCGAGGATTCGCCCATATGCTGATCTTGAATTCTCCCCTTCTCGTTCGGTAAGAAACCTGAAGCCCATCGTTTATCATCATTGATTGGTATCAAGAATCGAGGTCCAAAGTCTAGTTATTGCAGATGTCCGTTCTCTGTTTCAGCTTGAAAGTTTCATTAACATTTTGCTTAGGGGTTCTTCTGGCGTATCACTTGGGTGTGGAAAGCACTGAGGCATGTTGAACTGGACAAAGCAAGCAATTTGGACGCGCACGAGAAAAAATGCCGGACCAAATGAAACTTGCCATAAGAATCCTCAACAGCATTACAGAAACTGAATGCATAAGCATCGATCTTACACCAGTCATTACAGACCTAAAAAATGGATATATCGGGGGGAGGTCCATACAGAGTCTTCCAAGAATATGGGATGATCCAGTCGCCTCCGTGACCTGCCCAAAGGCCGAAGCCATTGCCACAAACGAATCATCATCAGCATCTATATTTCCTAGTTCAAACTTTACTCAAATTGAACCAACTACAAGTTGTATCGAAAGAGGCATTCTTGACCTCAAAAAGAGCTACTACACTTGGGCTTAATTAGCAAAATCTAATGCAACAAAAGATTTTGCCATTTGATACCAATCATGAAAATTTTAGGACTGCTGTTGAAATCTTGGAACTCATTCAGTACAACAAAAGTACATTCTAAGTCCAGTTGATTAATGATCAGAATATGAATATATAAGGTGACTAAGATGTCTGGCAATGCTGCTTGAAATGACCTAAAAAGATAGCATATAAGCATAACCTGTGACCGTCTCTTTGACATTTTATGATATTCAGAAATAAAAGACAGCCAGAAACGAATTGTTTGGCAACACTTAAAAGAAACTTTTATTACACACGAGTAGTTTAAAACATAAAGAATCTGAAGATTGATTCCAAATTATCTCATCAGACAGCTTTTGAATTATGGAAAACCATATTTTTTTTCTTGAAAAAAGAAAGATCAAGGAAAAATACTACTTTTTGTCCATGAACTTTCACCATTTTTCTAATCAAGATCCTATACTTTTAATTTTTTTCTAATCAAGTTCTACTCACACAAAATATCTAATCAAATCCCTCTGGCAGAAAATCTGGCCCAATTCAGTTCATTTGGCTGTTGGAGGCCACTGGAGTGTGACAAGGAATAAATATTGTCTACGTGGAAACCCATCATGGACAGTGAATTAGCAAGAGAATAAAAGAACAGATTAAAAAAATTAATCCATTCGCTATCCACACCCCATGGTGGGTGTCTACACAAGCAGTATCTAGTCCACATCATGTTCCAATGTCCTCCAACAGCCAAGTCAGGTCGATTCGGGTGGATTTTGAGCTAGAGAGAGTTGATTAGACATTTTTTGTAAGTAGAATGACTTGATTAGGAAAATTAAAAGTATAAGAATTTAATAGAAAAGTAGTGGAAGTACAAAGATAAAAAATAGAGTATTTCCAAAGATCAGAGAAATATCAGTTATAGTCCTAGAATGACATACAAGATAGAAAGTTATATGCATGCTACGGAAACAGGAAATACAAGTTCTTTTGTTGCTGATTAAGTGGAGGTTGCTGAAAAAAATCAATGCATGAAGCGAAAATTACCACTTGAATTTGTCCTCACCCCCAAAAGTTTGAGTGCTGCTTCAGCAAGATGAAAAGCATCGGACATGTTGTCTCCTTCAGAGCAGTAACACAGCAGACAAGTGACCTTTAAACCCTTGGCCTGATCAAAACGGATGGACCTTTTATAAGTTATTTGAGTCAGCAAAAAATAATGTTAATTCAGCTCATATGAAGTCTCTAAATGTGAAGCTCTATGACAAGAAGAGAAAAAAATATATCATCTAGATTTTGAGAGGGCTTTGACATAATTGATGCAGTGTGCCCTAGAAAATAGAACCTAAACTCTTAAAACTTTCATCCTTTTAGTCTACAAGTATGGAAACCAAGGAAAGTATTCAGCAACTATAAACCCTATTCAGTTTTTGCTTCCACAAGGAAAGCCTATCTATTTTTCTTTTTTATTGAGAAAAGTGGAGCAAAACGATTCTGAAGCACTATTTGTTGCGTAAATGCAGGTTGGCTGCAGTAAGATGCATAGATCCAGGCACCTAGTAGGTAAAGGCATTGGATGACAATTTCCCAAGACACGCACAGAAACAATTCAAACAAAGAATATTTGTGCAGCAAAATGATCACCTTGAAGAATGAAAAAAGAGCAGCAAAAGGCAAACTTGGGTAGTAGTCATCTTCTTCAAGATCATCTTCAGCAGGCAAACCTTCTTGTGCTGCATTACTTCCTTCAGCTAAAGTGCTAAGATATTTCCAACACCTCTGGTCAGGGTTAAACTCTGGCAATCTTTTCCAACCAAATTGTTCACATTGGTCATCTGATCCATCCGAGCTACTGCTGGAAAGGTAATATGTCTGCAAGCCACTGAAAAATCGAAGCATCATGAACAATCAAGTCACCAGAAAATTTCTGGAGGAACAATAAATTCTAGGTAAAGATTTTTGTTGGTAACCACCCATATAAATGTTCTTTAAAGATAAACTAGGATAGAAGTGGGAGTAAAAAGAAATAGTTCTTGCATCTCAGTACTATTTGTGGCAAGACCCAAATTCTGCTGATAAACCAATTACAGAGGTGGATGACGGGTACAGAATCATGTGAATGAAAAATAATTAACAAATATTGAAATGCAGGCAGCTTAAATTGAAATAGGCTTCTATATTCAATAAGAAGCTTTCCTGCATTCCACCATGAAAACCCCATAAGATATTTCAGTATCTTTTTATTATAAGTATTCTACCTTTATGGACCAGTATATAACATTCATTGGTGAAGGATTTCTAGATATATGACTCATACGTTTATCAGACAACTTAGAACTGTCCAAGCCCCAGTTCTTAGTTACAATTCATGAGATAAATAAAGGGCAATAAAAAGATAATTAACTCTCCATAAAAATCATATCTATAAATCACCACATGAAGAAACTTCAATCTTCGAAACCAAATAACAGAGTCATTTGCCATTTCCCAGTATGAAATAGCTTACAGAAGCGAAAATCCCGCTTTACCTCGATGTATCAATTCTTTGCCATCTCCCAAAATCTAAGCTAGATAGAACCACGATGTGCTTCTTTCCACTTGAAACAGCAAAATCAGCCAAATTCTTTGCAAACTCAATCATCATTCCCTGTTTGAATGACCACATCCAAAACATTCAGAGAGACATGGGAGATTTAACACAGGTTAATCAAGGAAAAGGGGGAAGTGAAACCATGGTCACCTATCAATCACCTATAATTGCTTGGATTACGACAAACAAAAAATGGAAATGGATAATAGCTCATGAGTTTTCTTTTCTCTCCTTTGTGGCTGATGCCACAATGACTCCAGCCCTGTCCAAAGTTCAGGTGAAATCCAAAACATGAAGCAGAAGAGAACCAGGTGTTTGTATGCTTGTCCATTACAAACAAAGAAATTGTTGAATACCATCTTAATACATAAAGAAATTTACTCATTATGCAAATTCCCAATGAGTGCACGTGCAAGCTGAGTACATGAAGGTGCTAGCCATTTGCATGAGAGAGATCAAGGCCAGCAGAATACACGATGTCTATCAATGCATTTGCCTCCACGAAGATCTCTCCACCATACCAAGTCGTCATATTTATAACCAACTTTCTATTCAGTCAAAATATAGAGTCAAACCATATTACTAAAAGCTCTATCAATTAAAGGATCATCTATCTTCTTTGAGGAAAACAAATCATGTCTACAGTTGTCCAAAATCCAAAAAAGTTAACGAAAGAAAGGACATTCACGTTGGAAAGGCTGAACTGGCCACGACTTATGCATATTATAAATTCAGAGCATATTACAAATTACTAAAAACTACACCCGTATCATAGTATCACAGAGCAATATAGAAAATGTCAATCTTAACTGGCCACAGCTCAAGCATCTTAGATTGGCAAAAAGACCTACCCATAGATCTTCACTTCAGACGATGAACGGAACAAACTAAACATAGAAAAAGCAGAAGACAAGACAAATTGTAAGTTCTTGACCAGCAAACCATGCGCGATTTCCAATACCTTAACGACTGGAGACCTCTGTTGGACAAGAGTAGCAGCATTGGAAGGTGAATCATAAGCTGCAATCAGGAAAACAATATCAACCGTCACCGAAATGTTCCTTTGATCTGATCCACAAAATTAAAATACCACCAAATCACCAAGAACAGGCCCAGAATCCTTTCCAACCAAGTGCCCTGTAGTCTCTAAATCCATTTCTCATAACGAAGGCCCAAAAAACACTTGAGCAGACAAGATGAGAGGACAAATCACCTTCGAGCGGGAGCGCGAGCTCCCCGGAAGGAACCGGCCCGTACGCGTCATTGCCGACGCAAGGAAGGACGTTCGGATCATCCAGGAACCCGATCCTCTCCGCCCGCAGCGTCGAAACCAGCAAGTCCACCGCGAGCTGCCCGACGTTCCCAATCGACAGCGCAGGCTGCCTCCAGAAAAGATCGGAACCGAATCAAATCAAGACTCGGTTTAGCTTGCCGAGAAAGCAAACGCCAAAAGAAAAGCAACGCGAAACCTAACGCAAACCGAAGTTCGGCGCGTCAATTGAAGAAGAAAGAACTCGATCGAAGAGGTACGATTCGCAAAAACCCTAGCTCACTATAACTGTACGGAAGACCAGGAAGCCAAACAAAAACGAAGAATTTCAAGAAGGAGAAGTTGAGAGCTTGAAGGGTGAAACGCGGAGCTGACCAGGACGAGGGCGGTGCAGTCTTCGCGGACGGCCTTGCCCTTCGCCGGAACGAACTCCATTGCTCGCTTGTCTACGGAAGCTGCTGATGACTGTCCGCGTCGTCGTCGCGAGGTCTGGACATGGAGGCTTCGCAGGTTACAGGGTTGCTTCGTTTGGCAAGGAGGGACTTGCAGAACAAGACAGCTTTGGGCCTGTGGGCTTCTTCGTCGGGGATTGAGATGGCAGTGGGCTTTTGTTGGGTAGAATTGGGCTGGTCTCTGAAAGCCCATCGCCCATGGTGGAGGCCGGAGGGCTGGTGTGAGGTCTGTGTGTTTACTGTTCATTTTTGTGATTGTGTGACATATAATTGGAATAATCACACAAATAGTCTATAAACTTTAACCCAATACGTAATGTAGTTCTCGAACTCTCAATTTGTTTAATGTAATCCTTACACTTTGACCTAATGTGTAGTGTCGTCTCCGAACTTTTAATTTATTCGATATAGTTTATCCTTCCATTAATTTAAATTCAGGGATAATATTGAATATTTTCATATATTTCATGAATTAATTCGAATATGTACTGAAATGATATAGACCACATTGAACAATTAAAAATTTAGGAAAGACTTTACGTATTGGACTAAAGTTCAGGCACTACATTGCACATTGAGTCATGGTTCAAGAACCATTTGTATTATTTTCCCTATATAATTTAATTATAATAATTATGATTGAGAGGAAATCTAGCTTAGGTATGAAAATTGGCTTATCGTGAACCGTTGCTATCTCATGAACTAGGTAAGACGAGGGCTAAAATCCTAGATGGATGGTCTAACCGGGAAATTACATTACCTGTTTAGTGTGTGTTTGAGAAATCAAACTCGTTTTTTAACTAAGAGTTCAGACAAACATTCATGAAATTTTGTGGTAAAAATTTAAGGGCTTGGCTACTATGACGGTGCCGTAATTTCAATTTTCTGACCGTCTAATGCTAACCCCAATTTTCAAAGAAGGAAACTAGGACACTCTTTGACCGGTTTTTGTATCTTTTTCACTTTCCATTGTCTCCATTTTTCTCTTGGCTTAATTTAAAATTAGAGAATTTTAAAATTAAAAAATTAAATAGCAACATAGAGATAATACGAGTAGAAAAGTATTATCACTAACTAAAAAAGAATTTGTTAATATTATTAGCGAGGTGACACAAGTTTTATTTTTTTCTGGCATCATGACTCTTTTATCACTAATTTTTTAAAATTGAATTGTTCATCTCATATTTATCTATAAATCGATTTTCATTAGAATCCATTTAAATGATATTAACGTAAAAAATTAAGTCATATATCTACGTATACATACATATATATTGACAAATACAAACTAAATATTAGCAGAATGAATACCTTTTACTTTCCTGCAATTAAAAGAGGCAGAAATTAATGACCCTTTCTCTATAGTTATGTGTTAATCGTTTTATAAATCCCAAAATAATTCGAAGTTCAAAGTATAATAGATAATCACATTTCCTTTTTTTTTTTTTTTTTTTGAGTTCCATGAATTTCTTTTATTCGGGAACAATATCTATCCATTATTTTAAAAGTCGTAAGTGAATCTTGCATATATTACTATTATCCAAATATAATAACTTTGATTTTTTTCAAAAAAAAAAATCATTTTATTCCTCTTTAAAATAGTGGAAAAATCCCACTAATTCGTTGACAGAAAAAAAAGGAAGCCGGCAAAGTCCGTATGCCAATTTCCAATAATAAAACTCGTGGCTAACATCACACCATCCATTTTCTGAAATGACCGTACGGTCATTCACTCATTTTCCAAAATTTAATGGTCTGAAGACGTCATTAGGGTTGCTAACGACAAATTAACTCTCGATAGTCAAGCATGCTTTCTCTGTCAACAAAGACCTTTCCAACGTCGAGACACTTGGCTTGTCGCTAAACTGCAAAATCTATGACAGAATCGTATTTCTTCTCAACAGAAGACGGGTGGCAAACTAAAAGTTATAAACAATTGAAAGATGCTTCCTACAATGAACATGTCTAGTCATTATATAGCTTTCGCCTATAAAATAATGTGCATAGCTGACTATAGTTTATGTAGTGGGATTATTTATTTGTTCCCCCAAGCGTGCAACGTGGAGCTTGGCCGAGGTTCAGATTAAACGTGCTCCTACATTATAAGACCGTAAAACGATTACGAAAGAATCGTGGATTCATGTGATCCCATATATACAACTATACGTCAGCCCTTCTTTAGCAGCGAATAACATTGAACAAGCCTCATTTTTACGTTGTCTGGCTACGTGTCGGGCGATCCTAAGACACCCACTTCCACATGAAAAGCATTTTAGTAGATGAAACGCCAAGCGAGGGGCTGCCGCTTCCTCGATTATATACAATGTATTTGCATTTGGCGTATTGCCCATTACGTTGACTATCGCGGTAGTGTGATGAGAACTAGTGCAGATGGTGCATGCCTGATGGTGGTCGGACAAACATAAAGTCCGATTTGATTAGGTGAAACCCCACCACGATAGTCATTTCATTGACTCCAAAAGCCACGAGACCTTTCCATTGCGAGCCTGCTGATAATTCCCCATACATAATCAATACCGCAAGGGTATAATCAATTAAATTATAGATGCGATGCAAACGGGCACTCAACAAATTTTTTTTTTCTAATTTTTAATCTTTACAAGGAATGTGCATACGATAAGCTGAAGACAAGTGCCGCTTTGAACCATTATTAGGGACAGCTGTTCGGCGTTTAGGTGCGTGGATATAAGGAATAGTTTGCTCGCAATCCACTCGGGTTTTTATAATAATTTCAGGTGGCAAAAGAAGAGCTATTTCGGGCAAATCATCACTTGAAAAGAAGAGGGAGACAGTTGTTATGATTGGTGCATGTCATCACTCGACAAGCTCGTGCATGTGTCCAGGGCCGGGACAGATGTTTGATGAGTTTGCATCCTGAACCCGATTGTTACGTATATGATTTCGATGATTAGCTCGACTACTCGTCCTTGTCTTCCTCGTGTGCAGCAGTTCTCGCTTAGTGATTACACCACATGAAGATCTCTCTCTCTCTCTCTCTCTCTCTCTCTCTCCTCCATGATGTTTTCTCATTTATGTACAGAAAACATTTCCTGGAAGGGATATGAAGGGCTCGGATGATCTTCCGAAGGCTAATGAACCTTTGTATATCAGTGAAGACGAAGAACGAAACGATTCTTACCGACCCCATGTCGTGATTAACAAGGCGAAAGTTTGGCAACCGTAAAGCTGTCAAGGATGAGTTCGAAGAACTCAAAAGCACAGCACATCACATAAAACCCTAATCTTTCTGAGTTCTTGCTCTCCTCATGCTAACGTCCGTACGTACTGTATGCATTGCAGAGACACGTGTCTCGAGCCAACTGGCCGATCTTGATCTACCCTTAATTACGTGTCAAAGAGGCAGGGTATCGTCGTTGATAAGTGGCTAATCTCTACGTCGAAGGAACAACCGAGACGTGTCGTCAAGTGTGCAATTTGAATTGCAGACGTCGCTTTCGCTGCAAAGTCTACTCCTCACCCAATTCGCTGCGAATCGCTGAATTGTAGGCGGCAGCCATTAAGGGTCATTGACATTTGGCGCGTAAAAGCTCTTGAAGAAATCTGCCAATGGGAAAGCTGGGAGTTGTGCAGAGATTGGCAGTCGAATTAAGAACGGGACTGTTGCTGCGTAAACCGCCTTTAGAACAAAAGACGTCTTTTTGCCCGTGTGAATATATTAGTTCGATTGCGCTACGGATTTTCGAGAGATGCCATGTGAAATTAATATAGTAAACGATGGACCGGATCCTTCCTTCGCTTCTGAAAATGAGCAATTGATGGTCAAAGAAGGTTTCTTCTTTGGACTCTTCCTTCCTTATTGGCCAGCTACATTGCACAATCAAGAAAGGATTGATGGAGTTGAAGACTACTTCTCCTTAGGCTACAGTTTTTCTACTATCGATCATGGAATTGGTTATTCTTCAGTCACTCGTTTCCCATCGGTTGATCATACATAGTTGGACGGACAAAGTACATATCGAAGAAAAGAAAATACTTGATGCACTCTAGAAGGAAAAGAGTTAGGTTTCCCAATGCCGGGCTAGGGGTTCCTAAAACTGGTATAGGCCAAGACCGTCATGTGTACACAGATGCAAACTTACAGATGCTTACAAGAATCGTTTCTTTCTTCACTGGCCACGTAAATTATGGGATTCCCAAAAGAAGAATGCTCAATCACATCGCATGTGAAGGAAAAGGGACGGCGTTTCTAGTGGTGCTGGAGTGGAAAAGAAACGAGGGTTTCCGTGCATCCATTCGTTCAAGATTCAGGACCATGTAAGAAAACATCCTGGGGCAACCGTCTGATTACGACTTTCTTATCTTCATGCTGCGTTTTATCTTTTGCGATTCCGGACACACGATTTCTAACGTTCAATCACATCAGAAACGACCAATCGTCCAGGGCATAGCTGTGGTCTTCAGGATGAGATTGTGGAGGCGAGATGGTGCATGCATTTGCCTGTCGTGGAGCGGAAAACATCAACGTTTTGGTTGGTTTACGTGGATTTTTTCTTCCCCAATCCAGATCTATCTGCTCAGCTTAACTACGAGATCCTTGACAATGATGGTGCTTACTTTTGGTCTTCAATGATAGGGCTTAATTTCTTCTTTTCTGGGTCGGAAAATGATAGGGCTTAATTGACTAATTAACATCTCAACTTTTTTTTTTCCTTTTTCATATTCGAGGGAATGATGTTCCTCGTTTGTTTGTTATCAAAATATACACACACGCAAAGAGTTTACATAGACAAAATTACACTGGTTGTATGAACCTTTTGCCGTATGCACGCAAACCCTCCCTGTCTCAAGACTTGGCTCAATTTTAATTTTTGAGATTGAAGAAATAGATGAATGATGGAACACTAACAAGTAGAGGAAATAGGGCGGGTAGGTTTTGGACTTGGAACTTGGAATATGAAACCTACTCTATCGGGGTCGATTCTCAATTGGCTTTCAATAATAGGGGAAGAATTACAAAAACAAAAAGTCCAAAATATATTATACAATAGTCAATTCAATTCTAATTTTTTTGACGATTTGCAAGTCCTTTTGGTCAATTTTGTACAATAATCGCTAAGGTAGGATGGTCGGCATCCACATTAGTGATTTTTTAGCCAAAATTGGCTAGAATACATTGGCAATCTTCAAAAGTTTAGAATTAAATTGGTACAATCAAAAAGTTTATGACTAAATTGACCTATACAATAGGTTTACGACTTCTTCTTTTTTGTAATTTTCCCTAATAATAAGGTTTAATTGACTTACTAATATAGCAACCTTTTTCTTCAAATGAAATTATATTCCTCGTTTGTTTGTTATGAAGCTATATATCACAAATTTTTTCACCAAAACAAATAGCACTGGGTGCATGAATGCAAACCTCCCCGTATAAGTACTTGGCTCTCCACCAACAGGTATGCGGCCTTGTTGGTAAAGGAATTGGGGAGATGGCACTAGAGAGAACTAGATTTAGAGTTCGATCCCCGTGACTACTACACACATCTACATAGAAGAGAGAAGCGAGACAGAAAAAGTGCTTGGCTCTCCAACCGATAGAAAAAAAAATTACCTAACTCAACTTTGGTTTTCAAGATTAAAGAAATGGATGAGGGATTGGATATTTGCAAGTACTCACGTGCTGTGATATCAAGCAAATAAATTGATTCAATTGACTCTCGCTAAATTTAGACAATTTTAACCCTAGTTTGCAAGCACTGACCTATGCAATGGCAGAAGGCCAACCGTTTGTTGGCTTACCTGTGTGTGCCCAGTGATAAAACTCTGAAAGAACTCATCACATTAGGACTTCATATGTTTCATTGAAGATGAATGATTTGAAAAACATAATTCATCAATTATAATGTTTTTTTTTTTTCAAATTATCCATTTTTCGCAAAATAAACAAAGCCTAGTTTGTCGTCCATTTAATATCGATAATCCTAGGGTTTAACTGATAACCTCCTCGACTGACTCTAAAGACACAAATAAAAGGTCCTTTGCAACTTGCCGGCCTATCCTTGGGGAATATGGCGAAACGATGGAAGCCTCGCGAGGCACGCAAAGGGCGCCGTCGTTTAAGAAAAGTCTCCTCACCGAGTAAAAGTAAATGGTCAACGACTTCCCCAACGTGAAGCTGTCCGGTCTGAAAACGGTTCGCGCCCTTTTTTCCTCACATTTTCCCATGCGCAAAATCCCCAACTCGTGAGCGCGTGGAGCTCCTGCCTCAATTGAATAATTCAATTTTGCCAAAATCGTTTACGCTCCCCACTGACTGGCACAGCCGGTTCCCGGTGTCCACGAATGCATAAGGAGCGTCTCTCTCTCTCTCTCTCTACCTTCGTAAGCCTCGCGTCTCCGTATTCCACGTGTCCCATCCTCCCCCACCTACATATCATCTCCTGTCTCCCCTCTCCCCGCTATTTATACCCATCTCCTCCCTCGCCCTCCTCTGTTGTGCCCTTTCAAATATACCTTCTCAATCATCAAAGAAAAGCATCGCTTTTTCCACTCTAAATCTCCTTCAAGCCTCTCTGTATCGTATTTTCATTTCCCTTTCCTCGCCGGCCGTTCCCGCAATTCCTCGTCTTTCCGAAGAGTTCAGCGTCGTCGTTGCCAGATGAGGAAACATAGAGGAGGAACGGTAATGTCGGAAGAGCCGGCAAGCAACGCCAACCAAAGTCGCCGACCGACTTTCGGAGCGTTCTTGCGTTCCGAACCCACCCTCTTACCTCAGGACCAAGATAACGAGTACTACGCCGTGGCCGCCGCAGCCAACGGCAACCGCCGCTTCAGCAACGCCTCCGCCACGCCGAGCCCGGCTCACTACTACGTCGCCTCGCCCTCCGCCGGCTACTCCACGTCCTCGCCGAGCCCCTACCTCATGTCGCCGTTGAACCAGCTGTCTCCCTTCGCCAAATCCCCGTGGATTGTGCCGTCGCCGCTCCTCGGGGGCTTCCCCGGGAACAACGGCCTCGTCGGGTCCCTCATCCGCAAGGAGGGCCATGTGTACTCCCTTGCGGCCACCGGCGACTTGCTGTACACGGGCTCCGACAGCAAGAACATCCGGGTGTGGAAGAACTTCAGGGAATTCTCGGGGTTCAAGTCCAACAGCGGATTGGTCAAGGCCATCGTCGTCGCCGGCGACAGAGTTTTCACCGGCCACCAAGATGGCAAGATCCGAGTTTGGAAAAAGCCCTCGAAAGATAATCGCCTTCTCGATAATTTGTCTGTGGCCCCGCACAAGCGCATCGGCAGCTTGCCCACGTTGAAGGACTACATCAAGAGCTCCGTAAACCCTAAGAACTACGTTCACGTCCGCCGACACAGCAAGGTCTTGCGCATCAAGCACTTCGACGCGGTGTCGTGCTTGAGCCTGAACCAGGAAGCGGGCATCTTGTATTCAGGCTCTTGGGACAAGACCATGAAGGTGTGGAGGCTATCCGATTCCAAGTGCTTGGAATCGGTCGATGCTCATGACGATGCGATAAACTCGATCGCCTCGGGGTTTGACGGCTTGGTCTTCACCGGCTCGGCCGATGGAACGGTGAAGGTGTGGAGGAGGGAGTTGCACGGGAAGGGGACGAGGCATTTCTTGATCCGGGTCCTGCTGGACCAGGAGAGCGCGGTGACGTCGCTGGCCGTGGGCGAGGCCTCCGGCGTGGTCTACTCCGGGTCCTCGGACGGCGTGGTCAACTTCTGGACGCGTCAGAAGAACCTGTCCCACGGCGGGGCGCTCCGGGGCCACAAGCTGGCGGTCCTGTGCATGGCGGCGGCCGGGAACTTGGTGCTCAGCGGCTCCGCGGACAAGAGCATCTCCGTGTGGCGGAGGGACCCCGTCACCGGGGCCCACTCGTGGCTGAGCGTCCTGACGGGCCACGGCGGGCCCATCAAATGCCTGGCCGTGGAGCAGGACCCGACGAGCCCCGGGTCCGACAACGACGACGAAAACGACGACGAGGGCGACGAGAACGACGGGCGGTGGATCGTGTACAGCGGGAGCCTGGACAAGTCGGTGAGGATATGGACCGTGTCGGAGCAGATGCCGGAGATGAGGCCCTACCCGAGTCCCCGGCGCTAACCGGGAGTGATCGGAAAAGCAGTGACGGTCACTTCGGATCCGCCGGATTCGACGTTTTCTGCTCGAATTGATACTTGCAGATTCTAGCGCCATTAAAATAAAATAAAAATTTGGGAAGCTTCCCCGGGGTCAAAACACCATACCGAAAAGGGAGAGGCCAAAAGAATTCGTGTCCGATTCCCAATCCGGTGGTCCCCACAGGAGGAAAGCGTGGAGGATAGGATGGGGGGGGGCAGCGGACCGTTGAGGGGTCGGTCGGGTGGGATCCACGTAGGTTTTTGCTTCGTGATTAAGTCCTTCCATCCATCATACGGAGCAATGAACGAGAAAGGAGGCGATCTCACGACCACGTTCAACAACGTGACGAGACTTCTAGAAATCCAGCTCAGATGGGGACCGTGCCATTCTTTTGGCGCGCTTTTGTTTTGTCTTGTTCTTTTCTTTTCTTTTTTCTTTTCCTACTATGGTTTGTTTCTATTCGCTCCTTAATCCGGACAAACGGATCGAAAGGTTGCGTAAGAAGAAGACGACAGTATAGACATGTACATATATACTGATACACATTACCCTTTTCAAAATGTGGTGTTTATTTTACCTTTTCTTCTTTTTTCCTTCTTCTTTTGTCGCATATCGGTTAGAATTCATGTTCCAAGTGAAAATGTGTTAAGATTTGCCCAATTATCGAGCGCTATTTCATGCATAAATAAGTGATGCAGTTGTTCATTTAGTGATCTTCAGTAGGCACATGTTTTTTTTTTTTTTTGGTAACCGAGAATCCGGTGATTTTCAATAGGCACATGTTTTTATTTTTGGTAACCGAGAATCCATGGAGCCTGCCCTTGCGACTTACGCCGATTTGGGGTCTCATGGGCCTCTACGGTGGAGGCCCACAACGACTATATCTTGGGGGAAACTGGCCCAGCAACTCATCGTCGGGCCTCCCCACTTTAATTGCTAACAATGTAAGTTTCAAACCCTTAACTTTCTTCGCTGGATGAGAGATCTTAACCAACCGCATTGCTCACGAGTAGATAGTAGGCACATGTTGTTTTGTACATGATGAAATGCATTAGTGCTTTCTCATTGGAGCTTTATTCATGGGCACGTGCCCACCCTGAGTTGCTCATCATGTGGGCATAGATTATAGTGGGGCGTCACGATAACGTTCAAGTTGTTAGATCAAACCAAAACTAAACCTTTTTATCTTCCAAATTCTCCCTTTAGCTTTATCATAAGCGTTGATGACACATGCGCAACTTTGACTATACCGTCCAATTCCAACCTAAAATTCGACTTGGTCTGGTTTGAAATGGAAGTGAATTGACTGTAGCCAGTTTCAATTCCTTCTTTTTTTTTGGTCGGTATAGCCAGTTTCAATTCGAATGGTTTGGTTCCAAGCTTTGATTCGCCGTCCGAATCGATTCCTGCTCACCTGTCGGATTGGACATTGATAACGTCTTGGGCCTGTCCATGGCGAGCAATGGGTTGGGCTTTGGACTCTAGTTTTTCTCCCGCATTCAAAGTGACCGGTTAGAGTTTGAACTTTTTCAATTGCAATTGACCCACGAAAAGATTGGTTTTTCGAGCCAAAAGGGAAAAAATTAATAAATGCCATGGTAATTTGAATTGACGCACTTACCTGCGGAGCACAGATCACTTGGGAAGTTCAAGGGCTCATCAAACAAGCCCACTCACTTCTTAAGGCTTTCACACATATAAAGTTAGCCCATATTAATAGAGAATCCAATAGGATTGTTAACTGGGTTGATAGAGCCCAGAGTAAAAATAAATTATCACAAAATTGGGTTTTTCAACCACCCCGGCCCTCTCAGAGCTTCTCTGTTTTGAATCATGACCACCTGTATAAGTTAAATGCTCGAATTTAATTGGTTCATGTGACTCGTAAGATATTTCATGAGTTTATTCGAATCTCTAGACAACTCATGAATTATATAAGGAATGTATATTGTTCGATTTATAAATGCATGTGGGATTTCTTTTTGCATAAACCCTTTTCAAGTTTTCGCATTAGCAGAAGATGGGCATCTTAAATTTTCCAAAAGAAAAATAACTAGAAAATATCTAAAGACAATACCAATTAGATCAGCTCGAGATTGTTCAGCTACGAGACATATTCACAAAGACTTCGAGGAACTCCAAGGTTCTTGCCGTTTAATAATTTCGAAAGTCACTTCCCTGTCCGCACTTCAACAGCAAGTCGATTTCAGTGGTCAGATTCCATCTTTGACCATCCCTATCTAGTCCTAACACTGATTTTTCCTTTTTTTATATCATCCCGTATCGATTTGTATCGATAAAGCACGTCAGTAGAGTGTATTTCTCGAGAAATATTGATGCATACATTTCAATTCGGAGTGATTTTCAGTTAAATTGACTTTGTATTTCTTCTAATCTCATCTCCATGTCAATTCCTATCAATATAGCATGTTACCATAACCCATTTCTCGATAGAAATCAATGAACATATGTCGATTCGTATAGATTTCTTTTGATAGATTAATTTTGCATTCAAATGATATTCTAATGTCATACTCCAAATCGTTACAGATGTCTCGGCCTTTTCTCATCGATTTCACTGCTATGTGAATTACGCTCGAAATCTTTAGGATTAGATCATAGCTCATATGAGATTAGGTTGGCTTATAATCTAAATACGATGTTTTGTTTTTTTTTCCTTGGAGGGAGAAGGTGCTTAGGATTTGAAACGGTCAAAGTCAACTTCTTGGCTACGAAATCCACGAACGTATGCATACGCTCTCCCCCCTGATTTTCTAGGGGAATCCTCTTCGTTTTCAAACTGCGAGGTAGGCTCGCGTCGTACCGCGTTAATTACTCCAGCGTCGTTTTCCCCCTTATAAAACGCAGATAATGATCGCCAGTTGTGTCGTTCCCTCATGCCCGTCGCTTTCCCTCCAACTTTGGAGTCCACTTTAGAAATCGTTTTCGATCATTGATTCATCACACTCACTTTCACTTTTTGTTTTTTGTTTTTTGTTTTTTAATTTTATAAATTGGGTCAATCAGCGTAATTGATTTTCTATTGCATTTTATAATCTCTAGAAACATTTTAATTTTTGACTTGGCATTCATCGACTCGCGCTCCAATTTTTTTAGAGATCAAAAGATAATCGGCACTGCAATCCTATTTGAATGCTTCTTTTAAGGTCTTACATTCGCTGCGGAATACTTAATTTTAAGCATAACCATTTGGCACTATCCCACGACTTGAAACTGTAAGATCGATGATCTCGTCATTGTGGTCCTATCAAAATACTTGGAGTCAAATTGTCACTTTGCACGACGTATACCTTTGAAAATAGACTACTCTATTGTCATGCCAATCATCTTGATAATTTTTCCAAGCCTAAATGTGTATATTTTTAGGAAACATTAGTTTTTTCTTCTATTGATTGTCATGCTATTGCCACGAATCTCACAAGACACATAATTTGCGTATAAAATAAGACACACACAATATTCAATTATGTAATCTTGGTCTGCCAACTAGATCAGCCGATCGGAACATTTCGTGATGTTTGCTCGAACTTTTACACGCTAATTAATATTTTATACACAAATGACTTCTATCATAACTAATTAAAAATAACGGAAATGGATTACTCAAATCATCAGCAAATAGAGATGGCTTATCAAGATAACACGACACGTGTCCCAATGGTTAATGCACACGCGTCATTGGATAGTTTTGCCTATCACAACTCCCGAGACATGTGTATGAAGTATCGTAGCATTCATCTGGCGTCAGTTAAATTTCAGTTGGGGTTTATTCAAACTGACGTCAGCGATGTCCGTCAAAATTCGCGATCTCGCGCCATTCGCTGGCAACGCGCGTATTCGTATACGGACGCGTACTCGTGCCGGGTCTTCCTAGGTCCACCGAGTTCCTCGTTCGATCCTGTCATGTCACTGTCGTTCCCGCGGGGATTCCAAGCCTTCCCTCCAGTCAACACGGCGATTCGGGAGGACGAGGAGGAGGAAAGTAAAGAAACGAGAAACGACCCTCGTTCTCCTCCTCCTCCCTCTCCTCAGTCTCCGCTCCAGTCTCCTGTGGCGTTTACTCGTAAGATTTTGACCCTTGACTTGGTTTAGTTTTTGCCCACTTCGTTTCTTGGTTCTTTCGTGCTCGAATTCTATATTATTTCTTGAGTCCCCATGTCCTCAAAGAGTTTCTTGCCCCACTGGAGTCACGAACCAGTTCTGGTGCGTGTGTGAAACCACTGGCCTTCTAGCGGAGAAGAGCATCATGGGTTTTCCCGTCCTCGCTTCTTCTCCCCTGCTTCAGTTTTGGCTCAGCAGCACGCTGTTCTGAAACTCTCTTTCTTTTTTTTTAAAATTTTTTTGTTGCTAGTTTCTTTTGGGTGATGATTTTGCATTCGTGGGTTGTGAGGATCTAGTGTTTGGTTCATGGGTATGTTGAAATAGCTGGCGAATTTCCTTCTTGGGGAAAGCGAGTTAATGCCTTTTGATACTATTGATCATCATTTTCTTGCGGCTTCATTCAAGTTTGAGCGTTGTTATTCTGTGCTACTGGGTTTGGCGGTTTGTTTCTTTTAGGACCGTTTGTAATTTTTCCGGCAGGATATGAATACACTTCTGAGAAGGTTCTTGCCTCTTGTTAGTACAGTCCCTAAAGAAGAAAATGATGATGGAGATTTTAACGTCGAGTACTCCATCGCTTTGGAGTACAAAGGCCCTCTTGTCTCTCGTGATATTCCTCAAGCTCTACCCGTCAACATCGACGAAATTCCGACGGCTGCTGTTTTTTCGGCAGAATCAATTTCGCTGGACAGGTCATTGCCGATCATTCAGCCCATTAGGAAGAGAGATTTCAACCAGAAACTGTTAAAGGAGTTGAGAATAACCAAGGGGTTATTCCTTTCAGCTCGTTCAATTGAGCCTTCGGTTGGTAATGCGGGCTCCGGTGCTCGCTCGCTCGGCAAAGGAAACGATACCTCCCTTAAATCAGCAGGTGAGGTAGATAGTTCTAGAGGTGGTGATTGTGAGGATGCATGTGTTTCCGAGTCATCTGGTTCGGTTGAGGGTGAGAGGAATATTATGTCTGAAATCTCACATTTGCCGAAATTACCTGATGATTTTGTGGAAGCCAATATGCAAATGCCATCTGCAGATTCCACTCCTCCCCGTCCGTCCTCGAACAATTTCTCCCAAAGGGAGGAGGATTCTGATAGCAAGATGCCCCACCACGTCAAGAAACCATCTACTGTCACTTTCAGAGATCCGGACTCAGATGATATTTGCGACGAAGAATCGGTTTTTAATGAGGTCGACAGTTTCCCCACGAAGCAAAGAGCTGAAAATAATGGAAAGAAAGGGTCATGCTACCGCTGCTTTAAAGGGAATAAATTCACAGAAAAAGAAGTTTGCATTGTTTGCGATGCAAAGTATTGTCAGAAATGTGTATTAAGAGCTATGGGATCGATGCCTGAAGGCAGAAAATGCGTCACCTGCATAGGCTTTAGGATCGATGAAATGAAGCGAAGTAACTTGGGGAAGTGTTCTAGAGTGCTAAAGCGGCTCTTGCCAGAATCAGAAATTAAGCAAATAATGAGTTCTGAGTTATTGTGCCCAGCAAATGAAATCCCTCCAAACCTTATTTATGTGAATGATAAGCGTCTTGATCATAAAGAGTTGCTTCTGCTGCGGGGCTGCCCAAATCCTCCGAAAAAGCTAAGGCCAGGACGCTACTGGTATGATACAGTGGCTGGGTTTTGGGGTAAGGTGAGTTTGAAATTTAGCTTACTTAAGAAGCTTGTTTTGATTCCTCCGTCTCTTATAACTTATCATTGCACATCATCTTCTGTCACGCTATGAAAAAAGTTGACAATGTTGAATCTTGATCAATTTGGCAGGAGGGGCAGAAACCATGCCAAATAATCAGTGCCCAGTTAAATGTTGGATGTTACATTAAAAGAGATGCTAGCAACGGAAACACAGGCGTATTAATTAATAGCCGGGAAATTACGAAAGAAGAGGTTTGGATGCTCAAGGTGATTCTCTAGGCCTAATTTCACTCTGCTTGACATGCAATTCATCCTATGATAATCAACTGGATGTTTGTTCTTGAATTTTTGCAGTCAGCTGGAATTCCATGCGAAGGAAAACCTCATTTTTGGGTGAGTGCAGATGGATCCTATCAGGAAGAGGGGCAGAAGAATGCTAAAGGCCGCATATGGGAGAAGGTAAATTTTGATGATGATGTGGACTTTTTGTTACAGTGATTTTTTATCTTCTTTTAATTATTGAACTTCTGGCGATGCTTGGTGTTTTCATCTACAGACTAAGACAAAGCTAGTCTGCGTGATCTTGTCTTTGCCAATTCCTCTGGATAATGCAAAATCTGGTGAAGAAAAGACCAAAGGCAGCAGTGGTCAGAATGATCTTCATCACAAACTGCTTCTGGTCGGCTTTGACAAATCTGGCACAAGCACTATATTCAAGCAGGTTAGATAAGTTAGAATAGTTCTAAGCGCTGATTTATCTAAGAAAAGCAGTGATTCGAGCTCGATTATGTGCTTTTCTAGGGCATAGCCAACAGCTTTGTTAATCTTGATGTCAAGCGAAGCAGTGTCAAGTTCAGGGATATAATGCTGTCTGTGACTCTTAGTCAATTATGTTCTAATTTCAGGCCAAGATTCTGTATGGTGTCTCCTTTTCTGAAGATGAACGTCAAAAAATCAAGTTAATGATCCAGAGCAATCTGTACTGCTATCTGGGCATGCTGCTGGAAGGATGTGAGAGATTTCAAGAGGAAACCTTGAAGGGGAAGGGGAAAAGCCTGTTAATTGACCAACCCAGTTCTTCGGGTATGTTGTGAAGAAAGCTGCCTTCGCCTCTTCATATATTCCTCTGTGATGATGGAAATAGTCATAGTCAGATCTTGGCATATCCCTTGTAGGGTGCAAAAGGTTTGAAAGAGGAAGCTCAAGGGAGAAGGGAAAAAGTCTGATGATTGATGGATGCCGCTCTTCAGGTATAACATAAGGATCGACGACATCTTTTGAACTCTCTCTTAAATGCATTACTTCCTCTGGAGTTCGAACAGTTACTTTGGGTTCTGTTAGATCACTGAGCGATGAGATGTGAGGCATTTGGAAAGTTAAATGCTCTAAAATGTCATGGCAGAAATTAATCTACTAGTTTTCATATGTGTTTCTTTGTCTGGATCTGCTGGACTAATTACTACTCACTTGACAGAGATAATGTATTCGAAGGAAACTAAATCGACCTATTCCATAAACTCAAAGCTTAAAGGATTCTCGGATTGGCTTCTCAAGGAAATAGCATCTGGTAATTTAGAAGCCATCGTTCTTTCTGCCAGTCATGAATACTCACCTCATATTGAGGAACTGTGGAAGGATGAAGCCATTCAAGCCACATACAACCGAAGGAATGAGTTAGAAAAGCTCCCTAGAGTGGCTACATATTTTCTGGAGCGGGTGAGGTCGCACATCTTGATCTCTGTTCTGATTATTTGCAGTTTCTAGCCTTAAATCAGATCCTTTTTCTGTCCTTGTACCTTTCTTAATTTGTGGGTTCACCATTTTTGGTACTCTTCACTTCAGAGTCGATAATAAATCACGATTTCACCTACATTGCAAAAGATGTTATTTTTTATAGATAACTATTACAAATAGGCACTTTACCAAGGGCCTGGACATATTTGATTCAAGCTTTGTATGCTGTGCTAATATGGTCCCAAATTTGACTGCTCTGTCTGGCCAACTTAGACTTTCTTTTTTATCAGGCTGTTGAGATTTCAAAAGAAGAGTATGAGCCCTCTGATATGGATATTCTCTACGCAGAGGGAATCACCTCTTCTAATGGTCTTGCAAGCATGGAATTTTCATTTACCACATCAGCAAAATCAGATGGATACACAGACTCTATTGATCAGCTCTACAGCAAGATGAGGTACAATCTTTTTCATCCCAAATTTAATTGATGAAGTGCTAGGACTAGCCTGTATAGCAACCGATAATAAGCTACCAAATGAGTCTGCAGTTTAACTTGTTTACTATCTTTCGACCTAAAAAATAAAAAAAACTAGTTTACTAGCTGAGATGACTGCCAAAACTTTAGTAGCTTAAAGCAATAATTCCGTGCTCTCTTAATATAAACCCAAAGAACAGTTATTGGATAAATTGGGCAATATAAGTGGCATTTTTGTATTCTGGAAGTTGCTTCTTCAATGTTGCTTCTCAGAGAAATGTCACACCAAAATGCACTTATAGAAAATCACGGCAACTACTATTTCTTGTAAGTTCATTAAACTATCAAAGTATGGTCAACCAGGTTGATATATGATGTTTTGCAAATTAACCAAGCAATTTACTTGACTTGGCAGGATCGTACTGGCCAGATTTTGGTAAACTATACTTTATTTGACATGGCTTGCTTGAATCTGCAGGTACCAACTCATCAGGGTGCATCCCAGAAGCTTAGGGGAAAACTGCAAGTGGTTGGAGATGTTTGAAGATGTTAATATTGTCTTGTTCTGTGTCTCATTGACAGACTATGACGAGTTCTGTGAGGACAAGAAAGGATTACTGATAAACAAGATGATGGCAAGCAAACAGCTTTTTGAAAGTGTTGTCACTCATCCAACCTTATATAAAAAGGACTTCCTTCTGATTATGAACAAGTTTGATCTGCTCGAAGAAAAGATCGAACAGTCTCCTATAACTCAATGCGAATGGTTTTGTGATTTCCATCCAGTGATCAGCCATAACCACAATATTGGGACTTATGTAAATCCAGCTCCTTCATTGGCACAACGTTCTTTCCACTACATGGCAATGAAGTTCAAACAGCTCTTCCATTCGCTTACTGAACGCAAGCTGTATGTTTCCCTAGTTACGGGACTTGAGCAGGATAGTGTAGATGAATCTCTTAAGTATGCGAGGGAGATTATGAATTGGGACAGAGAAGATATCACTTTCATCAACGAGGAATCTACTGCAAGTTTAGAGGCAAGCACCTCTTAGTTTTTTGTTTCTTTAATTTTTTTCACTCTCACAATCAGCGACAATCTGGTTATGCCTAATTAAGAAGGCGTGGCTCCATAAACTTTTGTCAATGTATACTGGCAAACGGGTAAATGATTTGAAGTAGCTTTGATTTTTTATTCCTTCTTATGATGCATTCAGAAGATGTACTCATGTAAATGTAGAATGAAATGCATCTCTTATTGTAAACCGTTCTCTGAATGGATAAATGAAAGAACTATTCGGGCCACATCGTTTTCCATATTGATTATAGAAACAGGGTTTATACTTAAATATAACTGCAGATTCACAATCCGTCTCTGGAGCCTCATACTGTAATGGGTGAAAGAGTAGGCTTGGCGTCACTTGAAAGAATCCAGGGATCACCATATCTTCTTCATCTGTCAGGTGGTTCGATTTATCAAGTTATGGCGGTTATAGGTGAATTCTTAATCGCACTGATTGAGAACTAGCCAAGCAAAAGTTGCGGTTTGCATTTTCAAAGGGCATTACTTGGCGCATACTCTGGACTACTATACATATAAATCGCACATGCATATCCTTAATAAATTATCATCGAAACTTCTTACAGGAGAAAACATCTGTACAATGTGTTAACAGGGTGTGAAACGATCCATAATCAAAAAGAGTGTGTCCTCGGACAATGTGGTCTCTCTCTGGACGCCTTTGCCTGCTACCTTGTCTTTCTTGTCTTCAACTTCGCCTCCTTCATTGGCAACTTCCCCTTCATGCTTTGATTTGTGCAAGACCAAATTCCTGAACCAGACCTTCTCTCTCAGCTTTCCCAGCTCATTCTCCCACATCTCCACTAATGCAGACATTTTGAGCACGAACGAAGGAACACTTCTTGATCGAAAGCAGCACAAGTTCTTGATGGGATCGAAAGTTTGGATCTTTACCAATTCTGATGCATGGATATCAGAAGAGAAGCAAATGGGTATTAATAAAAGAGGAGAGAGAATGATGGGTTGGTCGAAGAAGACCATAAAAATGTCCTGTTTCGTGTGGGAGAACAATAATTGATGTCCTTCAGAGGCCACGAATACTGTCAAAACGTGACAAGGTGAAGGATATAGCTGGAGAATATTCTAAAACAACGGCTTCGTTTTATCTTGGGGCAGAGACGTGATTGGATTGTGAATGCCAAGTCAAGAGTACATGTATGAAGCCATGTTTCGATATTGATCAGTTTTTCAGTACTGTTTGACGAAGCATCCTTGATATTGGAGAAATATCATCTGGGAGCTTTGAAAAATTCCAATCCTGGGTCGAGGACAATGCAGCAGTCGAGTTCATCTATTAAAAAATTTACTATCGCCTTCGAAATTCATCAATTCCGAACATTTAGCCCGAGGTTTTGGATCATGGATCGTTTTTTATTCGCCCAATTGAGTATCTGGTCGAATTCTTGTGTCTTTTCTGGTGAAGAGGAGATCTAATTACAATGATTAGCGAAGTACATTCAAATTAACTTGGCTAAAATTCTGGCTACTGTATCTGATACGTGTGCTACACCCCATCCGCAACCCACAGGAATTTGCTTAATCCACGGGAAAAGTAGACCCCCCTTCGATTTGGGACTAGCTAGGGGCGGCTGGATAAGAGCATTTGCAATGACCCACTGATTCAGATGGTTGACCTTATCTTTCCAATTCACTGTTTTGAAACTTCTGAAATCATTTAGATCAGGATCAAAGAGTCTGCAAAATGGCCCAAATTACCGAAAGGGACACCCTCCAATGTGCCGAAAATGAAATTCATCTTATTGGAAACGTGGGGAGGGGGAAACCAAGGGAATCCCTACACGTAATTATTACGTGGAGGCTTGGACTGTTCTTACGCAGTTGATGGAAATTCCATCTACTTGTAATTTCCAGGAAATACAACAAGAAAACTCGAACAATTAACGTTATTAGTTGAAAAAAGGAAGCGCGTTTCTTGTTACATACTCCTGGGAAGGAAGCATATACAGAGACAATTCCAGACCCAAGACGGAGCGAAAGCTTTGACGGAGCGAAAGCCGAGTCTGGTCTGTGATTTCAAGGGCTGAAACACTCAACAAGCATACCCACCGAGGCCTCGGAGCAGAGGAGAGATGGTGACCCGACTTGCTTGGCTCGGCTGAAAACCGGAGACAGCCAGCCTGAGCTCCCGGTCTCCGCTTGACCAGCTTCGCCGGCGGAGTTTGCCGAGCCAGCCGAGGATATGGCTTGACCCTTTTCGCGTAGCTTCCTGGTCCACTTGTCAATGACCACAGACATGGCTGATGTTTTCAGAATTATCAGAATTTCAGTTCACTGAGTTGAACTAAACTCTCAGACAGAAGTGGAGGGAGGAAGGGAGACGGTAACTGAGAAATTTGGAAGCTGTTTTGGTTGATGATGTTGAGATGTGAAAGTTCGGGTTTTTATAGGGAAGTTGATCAGGTGGTTTTGGAAGGAACATGGCTGATATTGTATCTGTGTGCTCTCAGAGATCGTCACTTGGTTTTTCTGTAACTTTTTTTTTCTTTCTTTCCTTGTTTCCCTCTTCTTTTTGTTGCTTCAAAGAGGGGAGAAAGGAAAGCAAATCCAGGGCAAGCAAATGGTATCGTCTGGTCTGTGCTGCTGATGAATTACTAAAAATCCATGTACGGCCTTTTGGGCGGTCAATACCGGATGAGTCTTCCAGTCTCCGAGGCATTATATTTGTCTTTATAAGTTCAGATCTGATGCTTTTCTTTTATATAGGCTTTGTATTAGTTGAGTTTAGGGAAAAGAATAGGGTCTTTGTAATTGCACATAACTCATGGAGAAATGATGTCATGCTTTGGACTAGATAAAACTCCCCCCATACTTGTTTGTTGTCTGATTATATAAATAAAGAGAAGAAGAAATAGGTGTTGAATTTCATTTGTTAATCATGAAGTGAGATTTGCTGTCATAAGCGAATTGACAATTGTAGGAGGGCAGGAGATGAATCTCTACTTTATTCAATAAATGCGAATTATATTAAGTCAACTTTCCAAAATATTTGATAAGATGATTCAACAGGCGGGAAAAAGTTCATCCAATACGGCGATGATTTGGAAAGAATATAGTTCGACTACAAAATACATAACACACTCTAGCTGCTCATTACTAGGCCTGCGGACCCGTTATCATTGAGAATGCAAAACGAATTGGAAGAATCGAAGTGCTCGAGATGCAGCTATCACCCATTTTACGGAACTAGAGAGATTGTCCTAAAGTTGGAGGGAACGTGTGGGCCAGCCTAAGGCCCGTTTGGTTCGGTTTTGGGGAAATGTCATTGGGAGAATGCAAATATCCTTGAGGTAAATGGGTTTTCCGAAATGCTAAATTGTTTGGTAAACTATAACTGAAAATCGTTTTAGGGAAATGCAAGACTGTTTGGTAAACATATATTTGAAAAGCCCTTTAGTGTGACCAAATTAAGTTTTTTAGTTTTAGTATTTTTAAAATTGTAAAAAAGAAACAATGACTATATAACCTTTTACATTTTCATGTTGAGAGTAATGTAAAAGATATATATTAGTAAATTTATTTAAAAATTATATTAAAAGAATTTGATTATAGATTAGATGCAAAGCTCAACTTTTGGCCTAGGGTTTTTTTAGGTTTGTTTTCAACTTTGAATAATTTTTTTTAATTATTGTAGTATTAATCATCTTTGTTAATTAATGATCATTCTAGTGTAATGATAAAAATTTGGGCTATTGATTGTTAAAAGATAAAAATGACAAAAAAAAAAAAAAAGGTGAACCCAACATTTGCAAAGGGTTTTTATTATTTTTTTAAAAAATAAATAAAATCTGATGAAACTCCGTCACCGATCAACGACGGTTGGGGGTGTGGGGAAGATGATCGGTTTAAAAAAAAGAAGAAGAAGTCAATGGATGAATAGTGGAGGTGGACTTGCAGTTCCGAAATGTTGAAAGCCCAAAGCAGGTCCCCACCTGCTTTGGGCTTTCAGCATTTCAAATGCCAACATTTGGCCAAAGACACCTCCAAATGCTGAACCAAATACTTAAATTTTTTCCTAAGGGGCTTTCGGAGCTGAAAGCCCCTTGGGAATGTTGAACCAAACGAGAGTCCCAGAAATCTCTTCACTTGAAGGATGCATCCTCAAAGTCACACAACATATCAAAGTTTCCATAATTTAACAAAACTTATGTATACATCACCAACGCATACCCAAGATCCCACTCCCAAAAATCCTCGTCCATAGTTTTCTTGTACTATTGATTGCTAACTAAGGAATATAGAAGGCTTTTAAAAGGAATTTGGTGAATAATCACAACTCAGTGAGTAGTACATCTTTTCTAAACAAATTGAACAATCACCGTACATGTACACAAAGCAATACCAAAAACTCATAGCTCAATCCCGAGATATACTACACATATCAAAGCAAATATGAGTTTTTTAATTCAACAAAACTTGATATAAATCCGAAATACTCATTTAATCCACCACCACAATTCAAACATCAATAGTCAAGTTCGTTGATTAATCTCATCAATTTACATGTCAATAATCAATTACATACTTAATAAACAACTCGAGGCCTTACAGGTGGCTTCCATGAGACTTGCATCATCGTGTAGCACTTGGTTCATGACTAATATATATCAATAGTACAAGGTCCTAAAGTTGACTCCCACAAGATTTTTGTTGCAATGTAACACTTAGCCTCTGACCAACATATATTAACGGTACAAGATCCTAAAGGTGACTTCCACGAGACTTGTGTCACCATGTAGCACTAAGCCTTGACCAACACATATCCATAGTACAAGGCCCTCCCACGAGACTCGCGTCGTTATCTAACACATAGCTCCCGACTGTCACATCTTCAACCTAAAGGCAGCTCTAGGATCGCATCATCATGTGATACTTAGTCCTTGACCATTTTGTATCACAAATGGTTTCACAAATTCCACGAGACCAATACAAAATTTGTATCATGAATCGTTTTCACAATACTAAATTTATCCTTTCACAACATAATACCTTTCATAAATCATATTTACAAATCAATACATATAACCTTTTTGCAATCCCTTTCATAAATCATTCTCAAACTATTTAAAAATAATGAACTCATAAATCATTTCCAAAAAATGCTTTCCATGCCATTTTAAAAAATCAAAAGATAATAAATGTCCGATTTGGATTTTATGAAACAAAAATTCATTTCATAACTCTTAATATATATAATCCATATTGATTATCGAAATATGAGTTTACAAATCCGAAAAAGAGATAGCACTATTTATTTGGGAAAGCCTACAACAAGATACAAAAATTCAAGTATTGAACTCACAATCCTATCAAATAAGTAAGAAATAATGTCAAAGTCGAATAAAAGCTACCCTGCTTACAAATGGCTTAAGCTAAACTTGAACGCTAATAAAATGGCACGTCCACAAATCCTTAGCCAAAGCTTATTCAAGTCAAGCACAATGTAGAACTTACACACAAAACCCTAAAATTGGCTATGACTAATAGTTACTCCAAATCAATTCTAGTCAAACCCATGACTCCACAAGGCCATAATCTACAATTTATATAAAATCCCATAGCTCAACAGTTATAAAAGTTGGACCTCCTAATCGAATTTCACTTAACTTCGAATGTAAGCGATTGGAAGAACCAATGGAGCGAGCACTTACTGGCATGGCATGTACGCGGATCCTTCTCTCTCTTTTCCTTTCTTTTCTTTCCTTCCCCTTTTCCTTCTTCCTCTTCTTCTTTCTTTTCCCTTTCTCTGTCGTGCAGCTCTGTCGTGCAGCTACCCTCCTTACATAACACTTCTGTTTCATCCTTTTATTTTTTAAGTCATCTCACTTTTTGACAAAACCAAAAAGACAAAAAAAGGCAATATTACATCCTGGTTTTATATTCATATGCCCGGCAGGTGGAAGTTTCCCTCCAAAAGACAGGCTCGCCACCTTTTCCTTTCCAGGACGACGGAGAGTCAACGGCTCGTTCGACTTCCCACTTCAAAAAGCCACAGTCAGGAACTAACGAGAGCTCCTCCTCGCTCGTTTCATCCACGGTCCAGTCCCTTCCCCACTCGACGATGGTGTTCAAGTACTTGACTTTCATCGTCGACGATAATTTCCTTAACACTCGGCCCGGCTCGCCGCCGGCCTTCCCGCCTTCGTCGTCTGAGGCTTCTCCTCAAGCTTGCAATGGTTGCATCGGCGTCAGTAGCAGGTTCGGCAAATTGCATCGATTCAGGTACGATCCTTTCATAAACCAGGCTCAAACTATTTCAAAATAATGAACTCATAAATCATTTCCAAAAATGCTTTTCATGCCATTTTTTTTTAGTACGTCCTACTTTATTCCTATTCTAATACTCACTCTCAGACTTTTGCCTTATCTCCTTGCAGGGCGTGGGAGTCGAAACTCACTCCCCTCCTTGAGAAGGTGGGGATTCGAATCCCCCACCTCCTCCTTCCAAGTTAGAAGAGTGGCCATTGGGACAAACCCATTTCCATGCTATTTAAATAATCAAAAGGTAGTAAATGTTTGATTTGGATTTTATGAAACAAAAATCCATTTCATAACTCTTAATACACACACACACAATCCATATTGATTTCGAAATATAAGTTTACAAATCTGAGAAAAAGATAGCGCTTTTTATTTGGGAAAATGTATGACAAAATACAATAATTTAAATATTGATCTTGCAATCTTATCAAAAGTGAGAAATAATGCCAAAGTCAAGTAAAAGCTACCTCATTATGAATTGGCTAAACTAAACTCAAATGCTGATAAAATGGCACCTCCACAAATCCTTAGCCAAAGTGATTATTCAAGCCATGCGCAATGTAGAACTCACGCGAAACCCTAAAACGGTGCTATGACTAGCGGTTACTCAAAATCGATTCCAGTCAACTCTTATGGCTTCACAATGCCATATTCCACAATTTATATGAAATCCCATAGCTCATCAACTATAAAAGTCCAACTCCCTGATCGAATTTCACTTAAATTTGAATTTAAGCCCTAATTTCGAATATTTCTCCCATTGAAAGAACGAGTAAAGCGAGCACTTAATGTCAAGGCGTGTATGTGGATTCTTCTTGCTCTTGTCCTTTCCTTTCTTTTTCCTCTCTCTTTCGTGCAGCTCCCCTCCTTGTACAACACTTCTTTTTCGTCCTTTTATTTTTTAAATCATCTCAATTTTTGACTAGACCAAAAAGACAAAAAAAGGCAAGTATCACATCCAGGTTTTCATATTCATATACGCGGCAGGTGGAAGTTTCCTTTTCTCAGAAGACAGGCTCGCCACCTTTTCCTGGAACCTTGCCTGGACGACGGAGAGTCAACAGCTCGGTCGACTTCGTACTTCAAAAGCCAGAGTCAGGAACACACGAGTTCCTTGTCGCTCGATTCATCCACGGGCCAATCCCTTCCCCAGTTCCGATGGTGTTCAAGTACTTAACTTTCACGGTCGACGATAATTTCCTCAACACTCGGCCCGGCTCACCGCCGGCCTTCCCACCTTCGCCGTCTGTGGCTTCTCCTCGAGCTTGCAGTGGTTGCATCAGCGTCCTCAGCAGGCTCGGCGAATTGCAGCTTCCTGATCGATTCAGGTACGGTACTTGTCAGTCGTCTTTGCAAGTCCGGTTGCTAAAAACCTGACCGTCGTCCCTACTTCTGCTTGAAATCGTTGGTTCTCTGTGAAAAATTTATTTGTCATCTCGGTGGCGTGCGTCAGGGACGGAGGAGCTGTGGAGGAGCTGCTGGACGAGAATGGTTCGGCAGGAAAAGGGACCCGAAATGCTAAGAAGCAGGTTAGTTCTTCAAGCTGTCGCTTGTCGAACTTCTTACATTTCAGTTTCTGAAATGAATGAAGAATACAGGCGTAATATGGATGTACATGTTGCTCATACGTTCTTCCTGCACTTTGGCCTGTAATAGTTCCAGCAACTAATGACTGCTTGACATGCAGTTCATCCTATGATAATCAACTGAATGCTTGTTCAAGAATTTTTGCAGTCAGCTGGAATTCCATGCGAAGGAAATTGTTGGGCGAGTGCAGATGGATCCTCTCAGGAAGAGGGGCAGAAGAATGCTAAAGGCCGCATAGGGCAGAAGGTAAGTCGTTGGTGATGATGTGGACTTTTTGTTATGGAGATTCTCTATCTTCTTTTATTTATTGAACTTCTGGCGATGCTTGGTGTTTTCATCTACAGACTAAGACAGGCTCAGTCTTGTCTTCGCCAATTCCTCCAGATAATGCGAAGTCTGGTGAGGAAACGGCCAGAGACAGCCTTGGCCAGAATGATCGTCATCACAAACTGCTTCTGGTTGGCTTTGATAAATCTGGCACAAGCACTATATTCAAGCAGGTTACATTAGTTAGAACAGTTCTAAGCTTAAATTAATCTTAGACAAGCAGTGATTCATGCTTTATTATGTGCTTTTTAGGTAGATCCAATGGCTTTTTAAATCTTGATGTCAAGCTAAGCAGTGTTAAGTTCAGGGATATAATGCTGTCTACGTGACTTTTAGTCCATTATGCACTCATTTCAGGCCAAGATTCTGTATGGTGTCCCCTTTTCTGAAGATGAACGTCAAAAAATGAAGTTAATCATCCAGAGCAAACTATACTGCTATCTGGGCATACTGCTCGAAGGACGTGAGAGATTTGAAGAGGAAACTTTGAGGGGGAAGAAGAAAAGCCTGTTATTTGACCAACCCAGTTCTTCGGGTATGTTGTGAAGAAAGCTGCCTTCGCCTCTTCATATATTCCTCTGCGATGATGGAAATAGTCATGGTTAGGTCTTGGCACATTGCTTGTAGGGTGCAAACGGTTTGAAAGAGGAAGGTCAAGGGAGAAGGGAAAAAGACGGATGATTAATAGATGTCACTCTTCAGGTATTACATTAGGAAAGACAGCATCTTTTGAACCTCTCTTAACTGCATTACTTCCTCTGGAGTTCGAACAGTTACTCCGGGTTCTTTTACAGCACTGAGCGATGGAATGTGAGGCATTTGGAAAGTTATGCGCTCTAAAATGTCATAGCAGAAATTAATCTACTAATTTTCATATGTATATTCGTTTGGATCTGCTGGACTAATTACTAATCAATTGACAGCGCATATGTATCCAAAGGAAACTATTTTGACCTATTCCATGGGCTCAAGGCTGAAACGATTCTCAGATTGGCTTCTCAACGTAATAGCATCTGCTAATCTAGAAGCCACAGTTCTCTCTGCCAGTCGTGAATTCTCACCTTTAGTTGAGGAACTGTGGAAGAATGAAGCCATTCAAGCCACATACAACCGAAGGAACGAGTTAGAAAAGCTCCCTAGAGTGGCTACATTTTTTCTGGAGCGGGTGAGATCGCACATCTGGATCTCTGTTCTGATTATTTTGCAATTTCTAGCCTTAAATCAGATCCTTTTCCTGTCCTTGTACATTTCTTAATTTGTGGGTTCACCATTTTTTGCATGTTTCACTCCAGAGTCGATAATAAATCATATTTTCACCTACGTTGCAAAAGATGTTAAATTTTTTAGATAACAATCACAAAAAGGCACTTTCTCAATGACCGAGACATGTTTGATTCCAGCTTTATATTCGGTGCTAATATAATCCGAAATTTGACTGCTCTGTCTCGCCAACTGACTCTCTTTCTTATCAGGCTGTTGAGATTTTAAAAGAAGAGTATGAGCCCTCTCATATGGATATTCTGTATGCAGAGGGAATCACCTCTTCTAATGGTCTTGCAAGCATAGAATTTTCATTTCCCATGTCAGCAAAAGCGGATGGATGCACAGACTCCATTGATCAGCGCTACAGCATGATGAGGTACAATCTTCTTCTTCACTAAACATTGCTTGTTGGCTTGTTGATTTTGTCAACCACAGATTTTAATATGGTTCAGTGAAATTTGGTAAATCAGCTATTTTTCATCCCAAATTTAATTGATGAAGTTCTAGGACTAGCTGGTATAGCGATCAATGAGCTACCAAATGAGCCTGCAGTTTAACTAGTTTACTGTCTGAGATGACATCCAAAACTTTGGTAGCTTGAAACAATAATTTCGTGTTCTCTTAATATACCACAAAGAACAGGTATCAGACAAATTGGGTGATTTAAGTGGTATTTTTGTGTTCTGGATGTTATTGTTTCTTCATTGTTGCTCCTCAGGCAAATGCCACACCAAAATGCACTTATAGAAAATCACCAACTACTATTTCTTGTAAGTTCATCAAACTATAAAAGTATGGTCAGCCAGGCTGATATATGATATTTTTGGAAATTAAGCAAGCAATTTTCTTGACTGGGCAGGATCATGCTGGCCAGAGTTTGCAGAATTTCAGTAAACTATTTTTGATATAGCTTTGGCTTGAATCTGTAGGTGCCAACTCATCAGGGTGCATCCTAGAAGCCTAGGGGAAAACTGCAAGAGGTTGGAGATGTTTGAAGATGTTAATATCGTCTTATTCTGCATCTCATTGACAGACTACGACGAGTTCTATGAGGACAATAAAGGATTACTGATAAATAAGATGATGGCAAGCAAAGAGCTTTTTGAAAGTGTCGTCACTCATCCCACCTTATATAAAACGGACTTCCTTCTGATTATGAACAAGTTGGATCTGCTCGAAGAAAAGATTGAACAGTCTCCTTTAACTCAATGTGAATGGTTTTGTGATTTCCATCCAGTGATCAGCTCTAACCGCAATATTGGGACTTATGTTCATCCAGCTCCTTCGTTGGCAGAGCTTGCGTCTCATTACATTGCAGTGAAGTTCAAACGGCTCTTCCATTTGCTTACCAAACGCAAGCTGTATGTTTCCCTAGTTACAGGACTTGAGCAGGATAATGTAGATGAATCTCTTAAGTATGCAAGGGAGATTATGAATTGGGACGAAGAAGATATCACTTTCATCAATGAGGAATCTTCTGCGAGTTTGGAGGCAAGCACCTCTTAGTTTTTTTTATTTTATCTTTTTTCACTCTCCCAATCGGTGACAATCTGGTTATGCCTAATTAAGAAGGCGTGGCTCCATAAACTTTTGTCAATATATACTGGCAATTAGGTGGATCATATGAAGTGAAATAGCTTCGATTTTTTATTCCTCCTTATGATGCATTCAGAAGATGTACTCATGTGAATGCTGAATGAAATGCGTCTCTTATTGTAAACTGTTCTGTGAATGGATAAATGAAAGAACTATTCTGGCTACATCGTTTTCCATATTCATTATAGAAACAGTGTTTATACTTAAATGTAACTGCAGGTTCACATTCCGACTCTGGAGCCTCATACCGTAATGGGTGAAAGGGTAGGCTTCAAGTCACTTGAAAGAATCCAGGGATTACCATATCTTCTTCATCTGTCAGGTGGTTTGATTTTATCAAGTTATGGTGGTTATAGGTGGATTCTAAATTGCGCCGATTGAGAATTCGCCAAGCAAAAGTTGTGGTTTACATTTTCAAAGGGCGTTGATTGAGGCATACCGTGAACTTCTTTACATATATATGAGACATACATATCCTTAATAATTTATCATTGAAACTTCTTACAGGAGAAAATATCTGTACAATATGTTAACAGGGCGTAAAACGATCCATAATTAAACAGAGAGTGTCCTCGGACAATGTGGTCTCTCTCTGGACGCCTTTGCCTTCTACCTTGTCTTTCTTGTCTTTGACTTCGCCATGGCAACTTCCCCTTCGTGCTTTGGTTTGTGCAAGACCAACTTCCTGAACCAGACCTTCTCTCTCAGCTTTCCCAGCTCATTCTCCCACATCTCCACCAATGCAGACATTTTGAGCACGAACGAAGGAACACTTTCCTGATCGAAAGCAGAACAAGTTCTTGATAGGATCGAAAGTTTGGATCTTTACCAATTCTTGTGCATGGGTGTCAGAAGACAAGCAAATAATGATGGGCTGGTTGAAGAAGACCGTAAAAATGTCCTGTTTCGTGTGGAAGAACAATAATTGATGTCCTTCGAGGCCATGAATACTATCAAAACGTGAGGGACAAGGCGAAGGATATAGCTGGAGAATATTCTAAAACAGTGCGGCTTCGTATTATCTTGGGGGCAGAGACGTGATTGGATTGTGAATGCCAAGTCAAGAGTACATGTATGAAGCCATGTTTTGATATTGATCAGGTACTGTTTGACGAAGCATTCTTGATATTCGAGAGAGAGAAATGTCATTTGGGAGCTTTGAGAAAAGTCCAATCCAGGGTAGAGGACAATATAGCAGTTGAGCTCATCCACTGGGTATCGAAATCCGTAATGTGGCGATACATTCTTAGTTTGGAAGGCAATGATGCAGACTGATAGCTACTAACGTAACTGAAAAATTTACCATTGCCTTCTGAAATTCACCAATGCCGAACATTCAGTCCGTGGTTTTGGGTCATGGATCGCTTGTTTTCGCCCAATTTGAGTATTCGGTTGAATTCATGTGTCTTTTCAGATGAGAAGGAGATCTGGTTACACTGACTAGCGAAGTATATCCAAATTAACTTGCTAAAATTCTGGCTACTGTATCTAATGCTCGAGCCTAGTCCCAGTCCACCGCCCACAGGACCTTGCTTGATCCACAGGAAAACTAGACCCCATTCAATTAGGGACTTAGCGGCGATAGGATAAGCGCGTCTGCAATGACCCACCGATTCAGATGGTTGACCTTATCTTTCCAATTCACTGTTTTGAAACTTCTGAAATCATTTAGATCAGGATTGAAGAGTCTGCAAAATGACCCAGATTGCTGAAAGGGACACCCTCGGGGGAGCCGAAAATGAAATTCATCTTCTTGCAAACGTGGGGAGGTGGAAATCAAGGCAATCCCTACACGTAGTTAGTACGTCGAGGGTTGGACTATTCTTACGCGGTTGATGGACATTCCATCTACTTGCAATTTCCAGGAAATACAACAAGAAAACTCAAGAACAGTTAACGTTAGTAGTTGAAAAAAAGAAGCACGTTTCTTGTTACAAACTCCTGGGAAGGAAGCATATGCATAGACAATTCCAGACCCAAGATGGAGCGAAAGCCTTCACGGAGCGAAAGCCGAGTATGGTCTGTGATTCAAGGGCAGAAACACTCAACAAGCATACCCACCGAGGCCTCGGAGCAGAGGAGAGATGGTGACGCGACTCGCTTGGCTCGGCTGAAAACCGGAGACAGCCAGCCTGAGCTCCCGGTCTCCGCTTGACTTGCTTCGCTGGCGGAGTTTGCCGAGCCAGCCGAGAATATGGCTTGACTCTTTTCGCGTAGCTTCCTGGTCCACTTGTCAATGACCACAGACATGGCTGATGTTTTCAGAATTATCAGAATGTCAGTTCACTGAGTTGAACTAAGCTCTCAGACAGAAGTGGAGGGAGACGGTAACTGAGAAATTTGGAAGCTGTTTGAGTTGGTGGGATGATGTTGAGATGTGAAAGTTGGGGGTTTCACAGGAAAGTTGACGAGGTGGTTTTGGAGAGAACACGGCTGATTTTGTATCCGTGTGCTCTCAAAGATCGTCACTTGGTTTTTATGCAACGTGTTTTTTTAATTCCCTCTTCTTTTTGTTGCTTCAAAGAGGGGAGAAAGGAGATGCAGGGCAAGCAAACGGTATCGTCTTGTGTATGTTGCGGATGGATTATTAAAAATCCACGTACGGCTTTTTGGGCGGTCAATTCCGGATAAGTCTTCCAGTGTCAGAAGCAATATATACGTTTTTAATATAAGATCCGATCTGATGCTTTTCTTTAAATAGGCTTTGTATTAATTGAGTTTAGGGAATAGAATAGGGTCTTTGTAATTGCACAAAACCCATGGAGAAATGATATGCTGTTCTGGACTACATAAAACCCGCTCCATACTTGTTTGTTGTCTGATTATATAAATAAAGAGAAGAAGAAATAGGTGTTAAATTTCATTTGTTGATCATGAAGTGAGATTTGGTGTCATTAGAGAATTGATAATTGCAGGAGGGCAGGAGATGAATATCTACTTTATGCAATAACTACGGATTATATTAAGGTAACTTTCTATCCAACATATCTAATAAGATGATTCAACAGGCGGGAATAAATTCGTCCAATACAGCGATGGTTTGGAAAGAATATAGTTCAATTACAAAATACATGACACACTCCAACTACTCGTTGCTAGGCCTGTTGACGCGTTATCACTGAGCATGCAAAAGAAACCAGAAGAGCCGAAGTGCTTGACATGCAGCTATCACCCATTTTACGGAACTAGAGAGATTGTCCTAAAGTTGAAGGGAACTTGTGGATGAGCCCAAGCCCCAGAAATCTCCTAATGGGCCTCAACCATTCCGGTGTGATATCATGAATTGTTCCGAGAAACTCAAGACACTTTCAACATCCGTTTTTCTCTTAATGAGAGAAGTACGTTTGTCTCTCTAACTGCGAGACAACTCCTGAGGTTCATATTGATCTATTATGCATCTCTGCATTTTGGTAGACCTCATATGATAACTGTCGTAGCTAGGGAAATCCCCAAATCTTGAGTCTTGGGGCATAGATAGCTTGAGTTGAAGTTTTAGACCTAGGCCAGATAAAAAAATTAGACTCTGAGATGCCGCCTATCTACAACATTCTTCCTAAGATGCTAATTCTTCAGCCTCTTCGGAGGAAAGATGATCCCTACCCTTAGAGCCGCTTCTTCAAGAGCCGACTGCTGCTCAGTGATGAGGGCCATCTTAACAAAGTAATTCTGTTCTAGTTCAATGACAGTCCCCGCTCCATTTCAATTGCGACCAATGAGCGGGACATGGAGAAAGACACGTGGACAGTAATGCTGCCATTAATGAATCTGGCCCATGTCTCACCCCCAATCCTACAAAAATAAGGGTAATGACACAATTTTCGTTCTCTTCATCTGAATGATGCATCCTCAAAGTCAAACAACATATTAGAGTTTCCATAATCCAACAAAATTTATGAATACGTCACCAATTCATACCTAAGATCCCACTCCCAAAAATCCTTGTGCATAGTTCTCATGTACTATCGACCGCTAATTGAGGAACGTCAAAGGCTTTTAAAAGGAATTGGGTGAGCAATCATAACTCAATGAGTAATACATCTTTTCTAAACAAATCGAGCAATTACTATGCATGTATACAAAGCAAAACTAAAAACTCATAACTCAATCCCGAGATATATTGTACATATCAAAGCAAATATAAGTTCTTTTAATTCAACAAAACTTGATACAAATTTGAAACACTCATTTAATCCATAACCCCATTTCAAATATCAACAGTCAAGTCTATTGTTCAATCTCATCAATTCACACGTCAATAATCAATTACATGCTTGATATACAACTCAAGGCCTTATGACTCCCACGAAACTTGCATCATCGTGTAGCATTGGTTCGTGACTAATATATATCAATAGTACAAGGTCCCAAAGTTGACTTTCACAAGACTCATGTTGTCACGTAGCATTTAGCCTTTGACCAACATATTATAATGGTATAAGGTCCTAGAGGTGGTTTCCACAAGACTCGTGTCGTCGTGTAGCACTAAGCCTTGACTAACACATATCCATAGTACAAGGCCCTCCCATGAGACTCATGTCACTATGTAGTACTATATATATATATATGTATGATAGTGGTTCTCATGAGAGTTGCGTTGTTATGTAGCACATAGCCCTTGGCCGTCATGTCTCCAACCTTCAAGATGGTCCAAGATCACATCATCCTATAGTACTTAGTCCATGACCATTTTGTATGGCAATTGTTTTTCCAAATCAATTCTTTCCACAATACCAATACAGAATTTGTATCATAAATCATTTTCACAATACTAAATTTATCATTTCACAACACAATACCTTTAATAAATCATATTTACAAATCAATACATATAACCTTTTTGCAATCCCTTTCATAAATCATTCTCAAACTATTTGAAAATAATGAACTCATAAATCATTTCCAAAAAATGCTTTTCATGCCATTTTAAAAAAAAATCAAAAGATAGTAAATGTCCGATCTAGATTTTATGAAACAAAAATCCATTTCATAACTCTTAATATATATAATCCATATTGATTATCGAAATATGAGTTTACAAATCCGAAAAAGAGATAGCACTATTTATTTGGGAAAACCTACAACAAGATACAAAAATTCAAGTATTGAACTCGCAATCCTATCAAATAAGTAAGAAATAATGTCAAAGTCGAATAAAAGCTACCCTGCTTACAAATGGGTTAAGCTAAACTTGAATGCTAATAAAATGGCACCTCCACAAATCCTTAGCCAAAGCTTACTCAAGTCAGGCACAATGTAGAACTTACACGCGAAACCCTAAAATTGGTTATGATTAATGGTTACTCCAAATCAATTCTAGTCAAATCCATGACTCCACAACGCCATAATCTACAAATTATATAAAATCCCATAGCTCAACAATTATAAAAGTTGGACCTCCTAATCGAATTTCACTTAACTTCGAATTTAAGCCATAATTTCGAAAACTTCTCCGATTGGAAGAACCAACGGAGCGAGCACTTACCGGCATGGCATGTACGCGGATCCTTCTCTCTCTTTTCCTTCTTCCTCTTCTTCTTTCTTTTCCCTTTCTCTGTCGTGCAGCTATCCTTTATGTAACACTTCTTTTTCATCCGTTTATTTTTTAAATCATCTCACTTTTTGACAAAACCAAAAAGACAAAAAATGGCCAATATCACATCCTGGTTTTATATTCATATGCCCGGCAGGTGGAAGTTTCCCTCCAAAAGACACAGGCTCGTCACCTTTTCCTTTCCAGGACGACGGAGAGTCAACAGCTCGTTCGACTTCCTACTTCAAAAAGCCACAGTCAGGAACTAACGAGAACTCCTCCTCGCTCGTTTCATCCACGGTCCAGTCCCTTCCCCACTCGACGATGGTGTTCAAGTACTTGACTTTCATCGTCGACGATAATTACCTCAACACTTGGCCCGGCTCGCCGCCGGCCTTCCCGCCTTCGTCGTCTGAGGCTTCTCCTCAAGCTTGCAATGGTTGCATTGGCGTCAGCAGCAGGTTCGGCGAATTGCACCGGTTCAGGTACGGTCCTTGTCGGTCGTCTTTGCAAGTCCGGCCGGTATCGTTGATTCTCTGTGAAAGACTTGCCTTTTCATCTCGATGTCGTGTGTCAGGGACGGAGGAGCTGTGGTGGAGATGCCGCACCGGAAAGGCTCGGCAGGAAAAGCGAGCCGTCGAAAGTCCAAGCGTTCTCCAGTCAACACGGTGATTCGGAAGGAGGGGAAAGAGAAGAAAAAAGAAAAAGGAACAAGAAACGGCCCTTCTTCTTCTTATCCTCCTCCTCCTCCTCAGTCTCCTCTCCGGTCTTCTGTGGCGTTTACTTGTAAGATTTTGACCCTTGACTTGGTTTAGTTTCTGCCCACTTCGTTTATTATTTTCCCGTCCTCGCTTCTTCTCCTCTGCTTCAGTTTTGGCATAGCAGCACGCTGTTCTGAAACTTTTTTCTTTTTTCTTTTTTTGGTTAGTTTCTCTCAAGTGATGATTTTTTATTCGTGGGTTGTGAGGTTCTAGTGTTTGGTTAATGGGAATGTTGAAATAGTTGGCAATTTCCTTCTCGGGTTGGCGAGTTAATGCCCTTCGATACCATTGATCAACATTTTCTTGGGGCTTCATACAAGTTTGAGCGTTGTCATTCTGTGCTACTTGGTTTGGTGGTTTCTCTTTTTTAGGACCATTCCGCAAATGGAAAAAAGTGTCTTTCATTTAATGGAGCAAAAATGGAAAAAGAAAGTCGAACATGTTCCTGGATTGGAACAAAGTCAATCTGGTTGAACGGAGGAAAGAAAGGAAAATAGAATTGATGCGCAACCACCGCATTGATGCGCAACAGCTCTGTTTTGACGATATAGTAAGAAACCTCCATGTTCACTGCCATTTTATCTGCGTGCATTAGCTTGATAATCTCTCTGAGAAAGAACCCGACTTACATACATGTAAGAAAGCAGAGCGGGCATTGGAACGAGTCCAGAACCGGAAGCAAGAAAGCCAACAAGTTGCTCTCGCCTCACCATCAAAGGCTTCGAAACACCGACCTCCGAAAACAGAGACTGAGACTTGCCAACGACGACCAAGAACGACCACTCCCAAAACAGGACGAGTTCCGTCTGTTTTGTTGAGTCCAGCGGTTGCAGTCATTCCCGCGGTCGCCTTACTCAAGTCTGATCAGCGATCATCGCAGGTAACGATCCTCTGCTTGTTCAAACAGAGGTTGCTCTGACTCTGCTGCTAACTAATGTGATAGAGGCCATGAACTCTATTTGATGTTTGTGAAAAAATTGGTTGTGATTGAAGCTCTTTTAGTGTCTTGAACGTGTATTGATGCTGTCGCGATGATCTGAACCAGATTTTTCTTGTTTGCGATGACTGGGAATGAATCGCCTGTATTAGATCGTCTTGAACGTGTGTTGATGCTGTCGCGATGATCTGAACCAGATTTTTGTTGTTTGTGATGACTGGGAATGAATCGCTTGTATTAGATCCCGGATGAAATGCTCACAATCTGCTCAACAAAATGAGCTCTTCTTCTGAACAAGAACGAGTTTGTCGATTTGTGAGATCATTCGGTAGGGAGTTAAGGGAAAAGAGTGCGGGGATTTGATGAGCCGTCAGCAATGCTCTTCTGTGGAAAGTGGTTCACTGAGCATCTTTAGATTTTCTTCTACCCTAGACAGAATTTTGGGCATGTCAAATCTCCTAATGTCCAAACAGGGTTAGGAACGCATGGCATGTTAAATGACGTAATTTGTACAAGATTTCAAGAAAGCGCTACAAGAGCATTTGTTTTAGCATTCCTAATTTATGATTATTGTAATCAAATCTCAACAAAATGAATTTCTTATTCTAGCTATCATTGGTATTTTTTTTTTCTGAATTGAAGAAAGCAAGTCGGTGTCAGAGAGTGAAACCGAGATCCCTCCTTCCTGTTCCGATGATCTGAACCAGATTTTTGTTGTTTGTGATGACTGGGAATGAATCGCTTGTATTAGATCGTCTTGAACATGTATTGATGCTGTCGCGATGATCTGAACCAGATTTTTGTTGTTTGTGATGACTGGGAATGAATCGCTTGTATTAGATCCCGGATGAAATGCTCACAATCTGCTCAACAAAATGAGCTCTTCTTCTGAACAGGAACGAGTTTGTCGATTTGTGAGATCATTCGGTAGGGAGTTAAGGGAAATGAGTGCCGGGGATTTGATGAGCCGTCAGCAATGCTCTTCTGTGGAAAGTGGTCGAGCGAGAGCAACGATGAGCCGAGTTCAGGACGAGAGAGACAGCTTCTGCCAGTTGATCTTCCAAAAGGAACCCATGCGAAACCTGGTCATCTTCGCTTCCTCTGTTTCCTCTGCACATTTTCTTTCCCATGATAAAAAGTATATTAACCTTCAAATCCCAAGTCTAATTGAAATTAAAAAATCAGCTGCTATCGCACACTGATCTTTCGGACTCTAGAATCTGCTAACTACTAGTCTACTTCAATATATTGCAGAAAATTCCCCCAGAGTTTTCGGAGCTCTATCATCATGAATTTCCTGATACAGTGATCTTCAAGGGCCCATCAGGCAACGAATGGCCTGCCAAATTGCAGAAGGACATTGATTCCGTGTGTGTGCAGGATGATGGATGGCAGAATTTTTACAGAGACAATGCTCTAGGAAACAGTGAGTTCTTGATTTTCTGGTATGATGGGAAGAAATACTTCAATGTGCAGGTTTTTGATCCAACTGGAGTGGAGAGACTTCAATGTGCAGGTCATCTCTCCTAGATTGCTCCATGCTTCCTCTTATGTTTTTGATACTAAGGCATACCGATGGAAGAAAACGTACCTAAAGCTATCGTTTACATTGGGCAGGCAAGCATAATCCTGAACATGAGCAAAACAGGCTGGAGAAAATCCAAGTGGAGGAAAGACTGAGTGAGTTAAAAGAAGAAGGAAAGGACCTTCCTGATGTTAGAATGAGTTTGGATCCCGGCAAGCACAAAAACAAGAACAAGCAAAGGCAGGTCAAAGCCGGAAAATTGCTCCACATTTCCCAATTTGCAAATCGAGATTGCCGTGTCGTCATTTAGAGAAGAATGCTTCTACTTCCGAGGAAAATGCAAGGCTGGAAGCAGTAAAAGAGACTTTTACGTCAGACTTCCCCTTCTTCATGAGTTATATGAGAAGGTCCATTGTGGAGAAAGCAAAACCGCTGGTTAGTATTCACCTTCTTCTCAACCACCCTATCTTAGAACTGGACCATTGTTTCCCTTTCCTTTTCTCTGATTTTGAGAGTGCGGTGTGAACCAATGCAGCCTGTTCCGTCGAAGTTTGCTAAAGAACATTTCCTGTGGCGAAGGACGAACATTGTCTTGCGCAATGCGGAAGGTCAAACTTGGAAAGTCACCCACCATTGCAACGGGAACAGACATTACTTTTCTCGAGGGTGGCAAGCCTTTCTTTATGACAATGAGCTGAAGATTGGAGATGTGTGCATCTTTGAGGTTCGCAACATAAAGGAAGTCCGAGTCCATATTTACCGTTTGCCAGGAACTTCAGCCATATGAATGAAGACATGGCCAGTAACATTATGAGCTGACTGTATTCACCTGTGGTCCGTCTACAACAGTATCTTGTGATAGTCCTCTATGTGGTAGTAGTCTTCTTAATATTGGTCGGTAACTGAGTGGTAGTTGCTTTTATTATTGACTATTGAGTTAGTAACTTCCCAAACAAATCAAGTAATGATCACGAACTATAGAAAGACCGATCTTGCTGTTGTGCTGATAACTGGAATCATTGTACTTATGATGATGAACAAGCAGTGGTCTTGTTGGCAAATGCCAAAGCTACGTTTAGATTGTCTGGTATCTCATAGGCTCACAAGGAGAATGTTTTCTTTATGACGTAATGCTTATTATGCCATCATCGTTGTGATTCATAGTTACTCTCTTGTGATGTAGTTTTTGAGTTGGTGATGATCCGAACTTTAATTTGGATTTATGATTCTGACAAGTGTTGATCTCCTTTGGTTTTTAGAGGCATTGGCACTTCTGAAGTAGCATCTCAAAGAAAAAATGATTTGATGATCCAATGCTTGACCATGAATCAGGCTTCAGTAGTTAGTCTTAATAGTCCTCTGGCTCATGGTTTTTTGGCCACTGGACTTAACCTCGAAATGCCGGTCATATCACTACCGAGACAATTATATCATCCACATATACCACAAGAATGACCACCCCCGATTCCTTCTTGCGAACACAAACAAAATGATCAGAATAACATTGGTGAAAACCACATTTGGAAATCATTGAACTGAATTTTTCAAACCATGCTCTTGGAGACTGTTTCAACCCATAAATGGCCTTATGTAGTCGACATACTTTACTACGATTCTCCCTCTGAGCAACATACCCAGGAGGTTGCTCCATATATACTTCTTCAGACAAATCACCATAAAGAAAAGCATTCTTGACATCCAATTGATATAATGGCCAATCTAAATTCACAGCAAGAGAAATAATAACACGAACATAATTGAGACGTGCCACAGGGGAAAAAGTCTCAAAATAATCCACTCCATAAGTTTGAGTAAAACCTTTAGCAACGAGTCGAGCTTTAAGACGCTCGATTGAGCCATCCGGATTGTACTTGATAGTGTACACCCAACGACACTTCACCACATCTTTCCCAAGGGGAAGATCAACCAATGACCACGTTTGGCGAGACACTAGAGCTTCCATTTCCACATCCATAGCTTTCTTCCACTCAAGACGAGACAAAGCCTCAGTGGTAGAAGTAGGAATTGTGTGAGTTTGTAATGATAGAGCAAAGTCATGTAATGGAGAAGGAAGATGTGAAAGAGACACATAACGCTCAATAGGGTAAGCCAAAGAGGATTTTTGTGTGCAAGACCGAGTACCTTTGCGAAGGGCAATTGGGAGATCGTCTGGACCAGGAGACAAGGAGGAAGATTGATTGGAGGGCATGGAAGAGTTGGAGACTGGTGGTGCCATAGACTGCTTTCGCCGTTGATACACCTGCAAGGGAGGAGATACTAGAGAAGGACTAACATAATCTAGGGGAATTTGTTGTGGGATAGGAGGATCAGCTACAATGTCAGTTGAAAACTCTTTACCCTCAGTAGAATAGTATGGTGTGCCCTCGAAAAAAGTAACATCAGCACTAACATATTGAGTATAAGTTGTAGGATCATAACACCGATATCCCTTTTGTGTATGTGAATAGTCGAGAAAAATACATTTAGTAGCACAGGGAGATAGTTTATCAGAACCGGAACGTAGATTATGAACAAAACAGACACACCCAAAGACGTGTGGGGTAAGAGAGAATAACGGCTTGTCAGGAAATATAACACTGATTGGTGACTGATGATTGAGGACAAAGTGGAAGGCATACGATTTATAAGGTAACATGCGGTAAGGACAGCATCACTCCAAAAAGATTTTGGCACATTCATGTGAAATAAGAGTGAACGAGCAACTTCTAGAAGGTGACGGTACTTTCTCTCGACCACACCATTCTGCCGCGGGGTATAAGTACAACTTGTTTGATGTATAATGCCAAGATTAGAACAAAACAAAGAAATTGATTTCTGTGTATATTCTAAAGCATTATCCGTTCGCAAAATTTTAAGGGTGTATTGAACTGATTAGTAACCTCACGATGAAATAATTGGAAAACATGTAAATATTCAGAACGGTCATGAAGCATATAGAGCCATGTTAATAATCATCCACAAAAGTAACAAAGTACTTAAAACCATTTCTACTAGCAATACGGGAAGGTCCCCAAATGTCCGAATGAACAAGTTCAAGTAAAGTAGATGCACGAGAATCATTACGACTAGGAAAAGAACTACGATGATGTTTCCCAACAAGTAAAACAGAGGACAAAGATAAGGAAGATGTGAGTGAAATAGTCCCTGATCCAACTACTTGAGTCGAGGAACCATTAGCTAAAATAACTTCTGAGGAAGGACTAGAGTTATGGTGGGAAGAAAATAGTTCTTGCTTACCCGTCATATGACTAGAAGCTCTCGAGTCAATGACCCAAGAGGTGTTAGGAGACAAAGTAGAGAAAGAGGCCATGTTACCTATACGTGCAAGAGTGGCAGTGGATGAGAAATTGGAAGTCTCTAGTTGTTGGACACGCTTGATAAGTTGCGCAACCATATCATCTCGAGCCGTAGACTCAGAAGAACTACCCCCAGGTGGGATAGATGGGTTTATGTCGCTGTAAAACACATTTCGAGCACTCCCTTCAGACACAGCAGTAGTTGCAGTAACTAATCGTTGAGTCCACTCAGGCTTGCCATGCTTAGCCCAACAAGTGTCAACAATATGACCGGATTTGCCGCAGTATGTACACTGACGGCTATCTCGATCAAAACTTTGTCCACTACGTCCACCACCACGACTATGACCTCCCCCGAAACCACGACCTCTATTGGAAAATCCACCACGACCACGACCACCACTACTAACCACAAATGCTGAATTGTCTTTAGATGACGTAGAAGACGGAGGGACAATGCGCTGAATTCGACAAAATGCTTCATTCATAGAAGGAACTCTCTCGCCAGCAAGAAGCTGACTCTTCACAGGCTGTAAGTCGGCATTCAAGCCAGATAAAAACTTGGCAACTTGAAATTCAGCTCGTTGTGTCTTAAGTCTCTCAAGATCAGTAGTGATGGGCTGATAAAGATTGAGTTCTTCCCACATACCTTTCAAAGCACTATAATACTCTCCAAGAGACTTGTCTCCTTGTTTTAAAATAAAGATCTTCTCATATAGTTCATAAACTTTAGACATATTTTTGTCTTGTGAGTAACTCTCCATAAGATCATCCCATACTCCCTTAGCAGTTGTGTGGAACATGACATTAGCAGCAATAGATAGTTCCATGCTATTCCATAACCACACCGAAAGAGTATCATTCTCTCTCATCCAATTACTATATTCTCTGGAATTTTCAGCAGGGGGTCTCGTGGTGAGATAATCAAGTCTCCCTTTGGCATTAATATAGACCTTCACAAACTTGAGCTCATAACAAGTAATTAGAGGATCCAGTTAATTTAATAGTGGTAATTTGAACATTGACACTATCTCGTAGGAGCCTTGGTATCACTCATGACGATAATCTCAATATAAATATATCTACCACCGATCAAGAAGGCTGAAACTTTAGTGCAAGAAACAAAACAGCAGCACTAATGTATACACAGCAGCACTATGCTGAAAACTCATAGATATAGACTGCTGTATAGAAGAAAGTACTCGATTCTTGAATCTGCTGATCGATAAGTGTTGTAATCCATGTTCACAAACCGAACTCCGATAAATCTGATATCTTCGATCTCATATGTATCAAGACTTGAAGAGAAAACAAATAAAAATTACAGCTTTAGGTGGCTGCGCACCGAGAGAAGAATTAGGGTTACTAGGGGACTCTCAAACCAGCAATAGGATCAAGTAATCAGATAGTTAGATCGGCTCTGATACCATGTCACAAAACTGATTAGAGAACCCGTAGTAAGTAGAAAGAGAAAGAATGAAGAGAGAAGGAATAGAGAGGAGGAGAAATAGAATGTAGAAGAAAGAAAGAGAGGGCTGTAGTTTTCTGTAGTCACAGAAACCCTACACCCATTGTATTTATATTGAATATAAATTGTATATAACAATAATATCCTTATGTAAGTAAAAAAGGAAATAAAACTCTGATAATAAAGGAAACTTAATAAAGTAACTTAACATCTATCTCCAGCTACGTTGTCACCTAGGTAGTTAAGTTTCTGGCTAAGCGAATTCATGGATAAGTTCTTCCTGATGGCGACGGATTTTGTGACGCATGACTTAGGCTCAAAGTTTATATTTTGCAACTCATTTTCATTCCAAGTCTTGCGTAACTTCTTTTCTTCTGATGATTCAAATATTCCTATGTTATATCGTCTCATAACCTTTTGACAGGGTGTGATATGACCACTTCTGAGAAAGTTCTTGCCTGTTGTTAGCACAGTCCCTAGAGAAGAAAATGATGATGTTGTCTCTTGTAATATTCCTTGAGCTCTACCCGTCAACGTCGACGAAATTCCAAAGGCTGCTGTTCTTCCAGCAGAATCAATGTCGCTGGACAGGTCATTGCTGATTATTCAGTCCACTGGGAAGACCGATTTCAACAAGAAATTGTTCAAGGAGTTGAGAATAACCAATGTGGGCTCTGACGCTCGAGCGCTTGGCAATGGAAATGATAGCTTCCTTACATTAGCAAGTGAGGCAGATAGTTCTAGAGATAGTGATCGTGAGGATGCGTGTGTTTCTGAGTCACCTGATTCGGTCGAGGGTGAGAGGAATATGCAAATACGATCTGCAGATTCCACTCCTCCCCACCCATCCTGGAACAATTTATCCCAAAGGGAGGAGGATTCTGATAATGAGATGCCCCACCACGTCAAGAAACCATCTACCGTCACTTTGAGAGATCAGGACTCAGATGATATTTTTGATGAAGAATTGGATTTTGATGAGGTTGACGGTTTCCCTGTGAGGCGAAGAGCTGAAAATAAGGGAAAGAAGGGGTCATGCTACCGCTGCCTTAAAGGGAACAGATTCACAGAAAAAGAAGTTTGCATTGTTTGCGGTGCAAAGTATTGTCAGAGATGTGTATTAAGAGCTATGGGATCAATGCCTGAAGGCAGAAAATGCGTCACCTGCATAGGCTTTATGATCGATGAAATAAATCGAAGTAACCTGGGGAAATGTTCTAGAATGCTAAGGTGGCTCTTGCCAGAATCAAAAATTAAGCAAATAATGAGTTCTGAGGTATTGTGCCCAGCAAATGAAATCCCTCCAAACCTTGTTTATGTAAATGATGAGCGTCTTGATCATAAAGAGTTGCTTCTGCTGCTGGGCTGCCCAAATCCTCCGAAAAAGCTAAGGCCGGGACACTACTGGTATGATAAAGTGGCTGGGTTTTGGGGTAAGGTGAGTTTGAAATTTAGCTTGCTTAAGAAGCTTGTTTTGATTCTTCCGTCTCTTTTAACTTATCATTGCACGTCATCTTTTGTCACGCTATGAAAAAAGCTGATGATGTTGAATCTTGGCCAATTTGGCAGGAGGGGCAGAAACCATGCCAAATAATCAGTGCCAAGTTAAATGTTGGGGGTCTCATTAAGAGAAATGCTAGCAACGGAAACACAGACATATTGATTAATAACCGGGAAATTACGAAAGAAGAGGTTTGGATGCTCAAGGTGATTCTCCAGGCATTATTTCACTCTGCTTGACATGCAATTCATCCTGTGATAATCAACTGAATCTTTGTTCTTGAATTTTTGCAGTCAGCTGGAATTCCATGCGAAGGACAACCTCATTTTTGGGTGACTTCAGATGGATGCTATCAGGAAGAGGGGCAGAAGAATGTTAAAGGCCGCATATGGGAGAAGGTAAGTTCTTAGTGATGATAGGGACTTTTTGTTACAGAGACTCTCTATCTTCTTTTATTTATTGAACTTCTGGCGATGCTTGATGTTTTCATCTACAGACCAAGACAAGGCTAGTCCTTTCAATCTTGTCTTTGCCAATTCCTCCGGATAATGCAAAATCTGGTGAGGAAACGACCACAGACAGCCTTGGCCAGAATGATCTTCATCACAAACTGCTTCTGGTTGACTTTGATAAATCTGGCACAAGCACTATATTCAAGCAGGTTAGATTGATTAGAACAGTTCTAAGCTTTGACTAATCTTAGACAAGCAGTGATTCATGCTTCATCATGTGCTTTCTAGGTATACCCAACAGCTTTGTTAATCTTGATATCAAGCGAAGCAGTGTTAAGTTTAGGGATATAATGTTGTCTATGTGACTTTGAGTCAATTATGCACTGATTTCAGGCCAAGATTCTGTATGGTGTCCCCTTTTCTGAAGATGAACGTCAAAAAATTAAGTTAATGATCCAGAGCAATCTATCCTGCTATCTGGGCACATTGCTCGAAGGACGTGAGAGATTTGAAAAGGAAACCTTGAAGGGGAAGGGGAAAAGCCTGTTAATTGACCAACCCAGTTCTTTGGGTATGTTGTGAAGAAAGCTGCCTTCGCCTCTTCATATATTCCTCTGCAATGATGGAAATAGTCATAGTCAGATCTTGGTGTATTGCTTGTAGGGCACAAACGGTTTGAAAGAGGAAGCTCAAGGGAGAAGGGAAAAGGACTGATGATTGATGGATCCCACTCTTCAGGTACGACATAAGGAAAGACTGCATCTTTTGAACCTCTCTCTCAACTGCATTTCTTCCTCTGGAGTTCGAACAGTTCCTCTGGCTTCTTTTAGAGCACTGAGCGATGGGATGTGAGGCATTTGGAAAGTCACATGCTCCAAAATGTCATAGCAGATTTTAATCTCCTAGTTTTCATATGTATTTCTTTGTCTGGATCTGCTGGACTTATTACTATTCAATTGACAGAGAATGTATCCAGAGGAAACTAAGTTGACCTATTCCATGGGCTCAAGGCTGAAAGGATTCTCGGATTGGCTTCTCAAGGTAATAGCATCTGGTAATCTAGAAGCCATTGTTCTTCCTGCCAGTCGTGAATACTCACCTCTTGTTGAGGAACTGTGGAAGGATGAAGCAATTCAAGCCACATACAACCGAAGAAGTGAGTTAGAAAAGCTCCCTAGAATGGCAACATATTTTCTGGAGCGGGTGAGGTCGCACATCTTGATCTCTGTTCTGATTAATTTGCAGTTTCTAGCCTTAAATCAGATCCTTTTCTTGTCCTTGTACCTTCTTTATTTGTGGGTTCACCATATTCGATAATAAATCACGATTTCGCCTACGTTGCGAAAGATGTTAACTTTTTTTTTTTTTTAAGATAACTATTACAAGAAGGCACTTTCTCAATGGCCTATATATATTTGATTCCAGCTTTGTATTCTGTGCTAATATAGTCACAAATTTGACTGCTCTGTCTGGCCAACTTAGACTCTCTTTCTTATCAGGCTGTTGAGATTTCAAAAGAAGAGTATGAGCCCTCTGATATGGATATTCTGTACACAGAGGGAATCGCCTCTTCTAACGGTCTTGCGAGCATAGAATTTTCATTTCCCATGTCAGCAAAATCAGATGGATACACAGACTTTATTGATCAGCACTACAGCATGAAGAGGTACAATCTTCTTCACTACAGATTGCTTGTTGATTTTGTCAACCACAGACTTGAATATGGTTTGAGTTATTGGTAAATCAGCTATGTTCATCCCAAATTTAATTGATGAAGCGCTAGGACTAGCCTGTATAGCAATCGATGATAAGCTACTAAATGAGCCTGCAGTTTAACTAGTTTACCATCTGAGAGGATAACCAAAACTTTAGTAGCTAAAATAATAATTCCGTGCTCTCTTAATATTCCCGAAAGAGCAGTTATCAGACAATTTGGTAGGTTTAAGTGGCATTTTTGTGTTCTGGACCTAATTGTTTCTACATTGTTGCTCCTCGGACAAATGTCACACCAAATGCACTTGATAGAAAATCACCATCACCTACTACTTGTAAGTTCATCGAACAACCGAAGTATGGTCAACCAGGTTGATATATGATGTTTTGCAAATTAACCAAGCAATTTACTTGACTTGGCAGGATCGTACTGGCTAGAGTTTGCAGAATTTTGGTAAACTATACCCTATTTGACATAGCTTGCTTGAATCAGCAGGTACCAACTCATCTGGGTGAATTCAAGAAGCCTAGGGGAAAACTGCAAGTGGTTGGAGATGTTTGAAGATGTTAATATCGTCTTGTTCTGCGTCTCATTGACAGACTATGACGAGTTCTATGAGGACAATAAACGATTACTGATAAACAAGATGATGGCAAGCAAAGAGCTTTTTGAAAGTATCATCACTCATCCGACCTCATATGAAAAGGACTTCCTTCTGATTATGACCAAGTTCGATCTGCTCGAAGAAAAGATTGAACAGTCTCCTTTAACTCAGTGTGAATGGTTTTGTGATTTCCATCCAGTGATCAGCCATAATAACAATACTGGGACTTATGTTAATCCAGCTCCTTCATTGGCACAATGTGCTTTCCACTACGTGGCAGTGAAGTTTAAACGGCTTTTCCATTCGCTTACTGGACGCAAGCTGTATGTTTCCCTAGTTACGGAACCTCAGCAGGACAGTATAGATAGATCTCTTAGGTATGCAAGGGAGATTATAAATTGGGACAAAGAAGATATCGCTTTCATCAACGAGGAATCTACTGCAAGTTTAGAGGCAAGCACCTCTTAGTTTTTTGTTTCTTTTTTTTTTTCACGCTCACAATCAGCAACAATCTGGTTATGCCTAGGCGTGGCTCCATAAACTTTTGTCGATGTATACTGGCAAACAGGTAAATGATATGAAGTAGCTTTGATTATTTATTCCTTCTTATTGAGTATAGAAACAGGGTTTATACTTAAATATAACTGCAGATTCACAATCCGTCTCTGAAGCCTCGCACTGTAATAGGTGAAAGAGTAGGCTTTGTGTCACTTGAAAGAATCGAGGGATTACCATATCTTCTTCATTTGTCAGGTGGTTTGATTTTATCAAGCTATGGTGGTTATGGGTGAATTCTAAATTGGATCGATTGAGAATTAGCCAAGCAAAAGTTGTGGTTTACATTTTCAAAGGGCGTTAATTGGTGCATAACCTGAACTTCCATACATATAAGTGACGCATATCCCTAATAAATTATCATTGAAACTTCATACAGGAGAAAACACCTGTACAATGTGTTAACAGGGTGTAAAACAATCCATAATTAAACAGAGAGTGTCCTCGGACAATGTGGTCTCTCTCTGGACACCTTTGCCTTCTACCTCGTCTTTCTTGTCTTCGACTTCGCCTCCTTCATTGGCAACTTACCCTTCGTGCATTGATTTGTGCAAGACCAACTTCCTGAACCAGACCTTCTCTCTCAGCTTTCCCAGCTCATTCTCCCACATCTCCACCAATGCAGACATTTTGAGCACAAACGAAGGAACACTAACTCGATCGAAAGCAGCAAAAGTTCTTGATGGGATCGAAAGTTTGGTTCTTTACCAATTCTGATGCATGAATATCAGAAGAGAAGCAAATGGCTATTAATAAAAGAGGAGAGAGAATGATGGGTTGGTCGAAGAAGACCATATAAATGTCCTGTTTCGCGTGGGAGAACAATAATTCATGTCCTCCGGAGGCCACGAATACTGTCAAAACGTGAGGGACAAGGTGAAGGATATAGGTGGAGAATATTCTAAAACAACGGCTTCGTTTTATCTGGGGCAGAGACATGGATATTGATCAGTTTTTCAGTACTGTTTAGCGAAGCAATCCCGATATTGGAGAAATATCATCTGGGAGCTTTGAAAAATTCCAATCCTGGGTTGAGGACAATACAGCAGTCGAATTCATCTATTGGGTTAAGAGATGCGCAACTGAAAAATTAACTATCGCCTTAGAAATTCATCAATTCCGAACATTTAGCCATTGGTTTTGGAACATGGATAGTTTTTTATTCGCCCAATTGAGTATCTGGTTGAATTCTTGTGTGAAAAGGAGACCTGGTTACAATGTTCAGCGAAGTATATTCAAATTAACTTTGGCCAAAATTCTGGCTACTGTATCTGATGCTTTTCTACTCCCCAACCGCAACCCACAGGAATTTGCTTAATCCACGGGAAAAGTAGACCCCATTCAATTTGGGACAAGCCTAGCCAGGGGCGGTAGGATAAGCGCATTTGCAATGACCCACTGATTCAGACGGTTGACCTTATCTTTCCAATTCACTGTTTTGAAAATTCTGAAATCATTTAGATCAGGATTAAAGAGTCTGCAAAATGGCCCGAAATGCCGAAAGGGACACCCTCCGGTGCGCCGAAAATGAAATTCATCTTCTTGTAAACGTGGGGAGGTGGAAACCAAGGCGATCCCTACACGTAGTCAATACGCGGATGGTTGGACTATTCTATTCTTACGCAGTTGATGGACATTCCATCTATTGTAATTTCCAGGACATACAACAAGAAAACTCAAAGAACAGTTAACGCTCTTAGTCGAAAAAAGAAGAAGCACGATTCTTGTTACATAATCTTGGGAACGAAGCGTACATAGACAATTCCAAACCCAATACGGAGCGGAAGCCGAGTATGATCTGTGATTCAAGGGCTGAAACACTCAACAAGCATGCCCACTGAGGCCTCGGAGCAGAGGAGAGCTGGTGACCCGACTTGCTTGGCCCGGCTGAAAACCGGAGACAGCCAGCCCGAGCTTCCGGCCTCCGCTTGACCGGCAGCTTCGCTGGCCAAGTTCGCCGAGCCAGCTGAGAATATGGCTTGACCCCTTTCCCGTAGCTTCCTGGTCCACTTGTCCACAACCCCAGACATGGTTGATACTTCAGAATTATCAGAAACTTCAGTTCACTGAGTTGAACTAGGTTCTCAGACAGAAGCGGGGGGAGACGGTAACTGAGAAATTTGGAAGCTGTTTGAGTTGGTTGGATGATGTTGAGATGTGAAAGTTGGGGGTTTTATAGGGGAAGTTGACCGGGCGGTTTTGGAGAGAACATGGTTGATTTTGTATCTGTGTGCTCTCAGAGATCATCACTTGGTTTTCTGCAACTCTTTTTTCTTGTTTTCCCTCTTCTTTTTGTTGCTCCAAAGAGGGGAGAAAGGAGTGCAAATCCAGGGCAAGCAAATGGTATCGTCCTGTCTATGTTGCTGATGGATTATTAAAAATCCATGTACGGCTTTTTGGACGGTCAATACCGGATAAGTCTTCCGGTGTCTGAGGCAATATATATGTTTTTAATATAAGATCTTATTTGTAACATCCGGGTCCCACTATATAATATTATTCGCTTTGGGTCACCCGCCCTAGCGCGGACGAATCGCCATCCCAGCCGCGGTCTTTTCCCTCACGGCTTAAAAACGCGTTACATAGGTTAAATGGACCCAAGCCTTATAAGCTGACCAAGACCTCCCTCCCTAGGTGATGTGGGACAAGAGATGAGGTTGTCACACTCTCCACCTCTTAACAGAACAGCGTCCTCGCTGTGGCCCGACGGGCGTCAGAACAGCATTCTTGCTGTGGCCCCACATGTGGTCGGGAGTCGGCTCTGATACCACTTGTAACATCCCGGGTCTCATTGTGTAATATTGTCCGCTTTGGGTCACCCGCCCTGGCGCGGACGAACCGCCATCCCAGCCACGGTCTTTTGTGACGGCCCGAGCGACGATCCCCGAACGTGCGCACAAGGAAGGAGTCCTCTCTTGTCCCACATCGTCTTAAGGAGGGAGTCCTGGTTTTTTTAAGAGGTGGAGAGTGTGACAGCCTCCTCTCTTGTCTCACATTCTCTAGGGATGGAGGTCTTGGTTAGCTTATAAGGCTTGGTCCTCTAACCTGTGTAACGCGTTTTAAAGCCGTGAGGGAAAAGACCGTGGCTGGGATGGCGGTTTGTCCCCGCCAGGGCGAGTGACCCAAAGCGGACAATATTATATAGTGGGGCCCAGGATGTTACAAGAATATTGTCTCTGCAATTGCGTATAACTCATGGAGAAATGCTGTCTTGTTTTGGACTTTATAGAACTCCCTCAGTACTTGTTCGTTATCTAATTATATAAATAAAGAGAAGAAAAAACGGGTGTTAGATTTCATTTATTAATCAAGAAGTGAGATATGCCATCATAATCGAATTGAATGTAGTTGCTATTTCAAATGATAGAGCCAAATGATTGCTTGAAAATATATGGCAATTTTATTGTTTTAGTTTTTAGTAATTTGGGCAATTTTGTTTAATTCGAACTATTGTTATGGGATCAAGAGGAAGAGTAAATGCATGAGTGAAATAATCTGAAAAATAAGAGAATCGATCCATTTCTCGATGGTGGATTGATAATCTTTTCCAATCACTAGATACCCCACGAGAGGAAGGTGTTAGCATCACAATCAACAATTGCAGGACGGCAGGATAAGAATCTCTTAACAATCCTATGCCATCACTGCGGATTGTATTAAGCTAACTTTCTATTCAAAATATCTGATAAGATGATTCAACAGGCGGGAACAAGTTCATCCAATAAGGCGACAGTGTAGAAAGAACATAGTTCGACTACAAAATAGGTAACACACTCCAGTTGCTCATAACTCGGTCACTGAGTGCTCGACATGCAGCTATCACCCATTTTACTGAACTAGAGAGATTGTCTTGAAGTTGGAGGAAAGTATGGACCAGCCTAAACCCCACAAATCTCCTAATGGGGCAGCAAACGTTCCGGTGTGATGCGATGAATTTTTCCCGGAAACAGTTTTCCTTCTTTTGGCCTGCATTCCCACTGAAAATGCCCCGAGCATCGCTCTCCAGCCCACGGATTAGCCTTCGCAGCATATGGTGTGAGCGTCCAAAGCTGTCAATCTTTCCAACTCTATAAACCAATCAAGAACTTGGAAGGCTCCTCCGGCTACAGAATGATAAAGCTGATGGAGCTAGAAAATTAAATGGCTCTTCTTCAAGACCTTGTAATGCCATCATCATCAAAAGAAGAAAAACCAGACTAGAACTTCCTGCTGTGAGACTCCGAGAGACCACCAGTTCCCTGGGAGTGAGGAGAGGCGTAAAGCACTCCCACCACCAGTTCCCAGGGAGTGAGGAGAGGCGTAAAGCACTCCCATCACGTGGTCTCTCCATGGGAGTCCAAGTATTTTGGAGCTATATGTCTCAAGCAGGGATGAGTAGAAATTACACTCCAAGCCGGAGCCCAAACCAAAGTGCCAAATTCACCTGGCAATCAACGTGCTGCAACTGACTCACCAGACAGCGAGATTTGAGACGAGTTTGACCAGCACGATTTGCTCATTCCCAGTTGTTGTTCGAATCCATTTTGGCATCTTTGGCCTCAGGAGTTGAAATTTGCATGCAAATGCAGCGTGCTGCACATTGCACCATGTGATATTTTGAGAATGCAGCTCCCAATTCCTATCCGAATCGCTCTCGTCACAAACTCAAATCCACGGTGTCCAACCTTCATACATTTTGCGAAGGTTATCCACTAGGGGTATGCATGGTCCGGGCGGGTGGATCCCGACCTAGAACCGAAAACCGCCCACTAAAGACCGGTTCCCGGGTGGATCCATGGAACCGGTCTGCAATGTGCAGTATCCCATCCCCTCAAATCACGACTCACCACCTTTAGCTTCAACATCACCCTCTCTCTCCCTCTCTCCTTCTCCCCTACAGATATTGGCAGAGCTTTCAGATTCATCCCCTGAAGCTTGGCAAAAGCTTCTGGATTTTCAGCTCGGTATTGTAGTTTTGACATCCATCCCTGGTCTCTTTCTTCTCTTTTCCTTGTTGCTCAATCCTCAAGGGAAAGGAAGAAAGAAACCCATCATTTCTCCCTGCCTCTCTCTCTCTCTTATCTTCTCGTTTTGCACAAATTCAGAGGACCCTGCCCGCGAGGCTCTCTGGCTTTTGCTCTCCGAGCTTTCCCTTTTGCTACAAGTTCGTTCGTGAGTTCGTTGACGTTTGATAGGGCCGCTCTGCATAGTTTTTTCTTGGTTTCGTTTTCGTTTCAAGGTCTCTGCTTCTTGCTTCTTCTTCTTTTGATATGTTGCATTCTTGTTTCTAGTTGCGTTGGGTTTAGATCTCGACGGTCGTCGCAATTCATGTTGGTGTTTTTGGATCATACTGTGGTTTATTGCTTATGTTTTGAGAGGCTTGTCTTTGTTATATTGGGATAAAAAGTTGGTTCTTTATGGGATTCCTAAGACTATGGTTGCACAGAGGAAGGAGGGGGGCAGAAGCCAATCCCCTGCAGAGATCGTTGCAACTCATGGAAAAATTAATCTGTCCGGTCCGGGTGGGCGGGTGGACGGATCCGCTCATGGAATCGAGAACTGGACTGGTACCCATCGGTTCTCATAAATTGGAACTAGAAACCGGATCGGTTCCCTCAAGAACCACCGGTTCCAGGCGGTTCCGGTCTGGTTCTGAGCAGTCTGGACGGATCCCAGTTCTTTTGCACACCCCTATTATCCACACTAACAAAACGACACCTACATGTCAATCAGCCAAAGCAATTATTCAAGCCGTTTGCGACGTCAAACTCACATGAGAAATCCTAAAATTTTACTACGACTAATGGCTACCCCAAACCTACTTCAGTCAAACTAACGGTTTCACAATGCCATAATCCACCATTTCCATAAAATCCCATAGCTCAACAACTAAAAAGTCAAACTTTGCAACTCAAATCTCACTAAACTTTAAATTTAAGTCCTAATTTCGATAACTTCTATAATTGAAAGAACCACTTACCATGTGAACCCGAACTCCTTATTCTCTTTTTTCTTCCCTTTCTTTCTTTTACCTTTTCCTTCATCTTCTTCTTCTTGTTTTCCCCTTCTCTTTTTTGTGTAGCTCCCCTCCTTATACAACACCTCTTTTTCCTTCCTTTTAAAAAAAAAAAAAAAATCCAAATAAAGATATGAAGTGCTCTAATTTTCTCAAATAATGATATTAAGTGCATCTTATTTTAAATAATGATCTGAAATAATTGTAATAGTTTCAAATAAAGCCTTGAATTAGCCATAGAAGTTTCAAGTAAGGACTTGACTTGCTGGCCGACTCTATATTTTAGCCAACCAAGGGCATTTTTATCCAATATAATTTTTAAATGTTATTTAAATTATATTAAAAATAAATTAAATTTTTTATTTAAAAAGGCAAAGAAATCAGGCTAAGGCTAAGGCTAAGCCCTCACCATTGTTGTTGTCGTCACCCCACCGTTGTCGGGAAGGGCTAGCATTGGTGGGGGATGGTTAGCAAGGGACCAAGGGTCACTGGCCCTCTTTCAAATCCTGGCAAGGGCCCACGACCCCGCCTAAGTGAGGGCCTGTAGGCGCTCCCTTGTGCTAGCTAGGGCTTGATGACCCTTGCCGATCCTTGGCCGACCATTCCCCACCATCCTCGACGCTTCCTGCGATGGTGGGGGCGGCATCGGTAGTGGTAAGGGCCTATAAAGCCCTTGCCATTTTCCATCCCTTCCATTTTTTTAAAATTTATATTTTATCTAATATAGAAAAAGAAAAAAAAAATTAAAAAATACAAAGGATGAAAATGCTCTCATCAGGCGATGAGTTAGGCTGATGTTTGAGACTGACATGAATATTTCATACTCTTATTTTAAAATAAGATTTGCTTTATGCTATTATGTGAGAAAATAAGGACATTTTAAACCCTTATTTGAAAAAAAAAAAAGTTTACTTCGTATCATTATTTGAGAAGATAAGAGTATTTCATGCATTTATTTATAATTTTTTTTATAAAATCTATCTCACTTTTTGACTTAACCAAAAAAAGAAAGAAAAAGAAAAGCAAATATCACGTCCAACTCTTCTCTTCAAACGCGCGTGGGGGGTCCCGGTGGAAGTTTCCCTCCAAAGGGGCAAGGCTCGCCACCTTTTTCTTTCAAGGACGACGGAAAGTCAACAGCTCCGTCGACTTCGTACTTCAAAAGGCCACAGTCAGGAACTAAGGAGAGCTCCTCCTCGCTCGTTCCATCCACGGTCCAGTCCTTTCCCCCACTCGACGATGGTGTTCAAGTACTTGACTTTCATCGTCGACGATAATTACCTCAACACTCGGCCCGGCTCACCGCCGGCCTTCCCGCCTTCGTCGTCTGAGGCTTCTCCTCAAGCTTGCCATGGTTGCATCTGCGTCAGCAGCAGGTTCGGCGAATTGCACCGGTTCAGGTACGATTCTTGTCGGTCGTCTTTGCAAGTCCGGCCGGTATCGTCGATTCTCTGTGAAAGACTTGCCTTTTCATCTCGATGTCGTGCGTCAGGAGCGGAGGAGCCGTGGTGGAGATGCCGCGCCGGAACGGCTCGGCAGGAAAAGCGAGCCGTCGAAATTCCAAGCGTTCTCCAGTCAACACGGTGATTCGGAAGGAGGGGAAAGAGAAGAAAAAGAAAAAAGGAACAAGAAACGGCCCTTCTTCTTCTTATCCTCCTCCTCCTCCTCAGTCTCCTCTCCGGTCTTCTGTGGCGTTTACTTGTAAGATTTTGACCCCTGGCATCGTTTAATTTCTGCCCACTTCGTTTCTTGGTTCTTACGTGCTCGAATTTTATAGTCGTTCTTGAACCCCCATGTCCTCAAGAGTTTCCTGCCTCACTGAGTCTCGAACCAGTTTTGGTGCATGCGAAACCAGTGGCTTTCTAGCGTTGAAGAACATTATTGGTTCCCCGTCCTCGCTTCTTCTACTCTACTTCAGTTTTGGCATAGCAGCACCCTGTTCTGAAACTTTTTTTTTTTTTGTTAGTGTCTTTTAAGTGATGATTTTCCATTCGTGGGTTGTGAGGTTCTAGTGTTTGGTTAATGGGAATGTTGAAATAGTTGGCAATTTCGTTAATGCCCTTTGATTATTGTTCTACATTTTCTTGGGGCTTCATACAATTTGAGTGTTGTTATTTTGCGCTATTTGGTTTGGTGGTTTCTTTTTCTATTTTTAGGACCATTGTAATTGTTCCGGTGTGATATGACTACACTTCTGAGAAAGTTCTCGCTTGTTGTTAGCACAGTCCCTAGAGAAGAAAATGATGATGGAGATCATAGGCTTGAGTACTCCACCATTTTGCAGTACAAAGGCCCCTTGTCTCTTGTGATATTCCTCGAGCGCCACCAGTCAACATTGAGGAAATTCCGATGGCTGCTGTTTTTCTGGCAGAATCAATGTCGCTGGACAGGTCATTGCCAATCATTCAGCCAACTAGGATGACTGATTTCAATGAGATATTGTTCGAGGAGTTGAGAATAACCAAAGAGGTATTCTTTTCAGCTCATTCGATTGAGCCTTCAGTTGGTAATGTGGGCTCTGGCACTCGCACGCTTGGCAATGGAAACGCTACCTTCCTCACATCAGCAGGTGAGGTAGATAGTTCTAGAGGTAGTGATTGTGAAGATGCATGTGTTTCCAAGTCATCTGATTTGGTTGAGGGCGAGAGAAATATTATATCTGAAATCTCGCATTTGCCGAAATTGCCTGATGACTTTGTGGAAGCCAATATGCGAATGCGATCTGCAGATTCCACTCCTTGCCGCCCGTCCTTGAACAATTTGGCCCAGAGGGAGGAGGATTCTGATAACGAGATGCCCCACCACGTCAGGACACCATCTACTGATACTTCCAGAGATCCGGAGTCAGATGATATTTTTGACGAAGAATTGGTTTTTAGTGAGGTCGACAGTTTCCCCATGAAGCAAAGAGCTGAAAATAATGGAAAGAAAGGGTCATGCTACCGCTGCTTTAAAGGGAATAAATTCACAGAAAAAGAAGTTTGCATTGTTTGCGGTGCAAAGTATTGTCAGAACTGTGTATTAAGAGCTATGGGATCGATGCCTGAAGGCAGAAAATGCGTCACCTGCATAGGCTTTAGGATCGATGAAATGAAGCTAAGTAACTTGGGGAAGTGTTCTAGAGTGCTAAAGCGGCTCTTGCCAGAATCAGAAATTAAGCAAATAATGAGTTCTGAGGTATTGTGCCCAGCAAATGAAATCCCTCCAAACCTTGTTTATGTAAATCATGGGCGTCTTGATCATAAAGAGTTGCTTCTGCTGCGGGGCTGCCCAAATCCTCCGAAAAAGCTAAGGCCAGGACGCTACTGGTATGATAAAGTGGCTGGGTTTTGGGGTAAGGTGAGTTTGAAATTTAGCTCACTTAAGAAGCTTGTTTTGATTCTTCCGTCTCTTATAACTTATCATTGCACATCATCTTCTGTCAGGCCATGTTTAAAGTTGACAATGTTGAATCTTGGTCAATTTGGCAGGAGGGGCAGAAACCATGCCAAATAATCAGTGCCCAGTTAAATGTTGGGGGTTACATTAAAAGAGATGCTAGCAACGGAAACACAGGTGTATTAATTAATTGCCGGGAAATTACGAAAGAAGAGGTTTGGATGCTCAAGGTGATTCTCTAGGCCTAATTTCACTCTGCTTGACATGCAATTCATCCTATGATAATCAACTGGATGTTTGTTCTTGAATTTTTGCAGTCAGCTGGAATTCCAAGCGAAGGAAAACCTCATTTTTGGGTGAGTGCAGATGGATCCTATCAGGAAGAGGGGCAGAAGAATGTTAAAGGCCGCATATGGGAGAAGGTAAATTTTGGTGATGATGTGGACTGTTTGTTATAAAGAGTCTCTATCTACTTTTATTTATTGAACTTCTGGCGATGCTTGGTGTTTTCATCTACAGACTAAGACAAGGCTAGTCGTTTCAATCTTGTCTTTGCCACTTCCTCCGGCTAATGCAAACTCTTGGGAGGAAACGACCAGAAACAGCCTTGGCCAGAATGATTTTCATCACAAACTGCTTCTGGTTGGCTTTGATAAATCTGGCACAAGCACTATATTCAAGCAGGTTAGATTAGTTAGAACAGTTCTAAGCTTTGATTAATCTTAGACAAGCAGTGATTCATATTCCATTATGTGCTTTCTAGGTATACCCAACAGCTTTGTTAATCTTGACGTCAAGCAAAGCAGTGTTAAGTTCAGGGATATAATGCTGTCTAAGTGACTTTTACTCGATTATGCACTGATTTCAGGCCAAGATTCTGTATGGTGTCCCCTTTTCTGAAGATGAACGTCAAAAAATGAAGTTAATGATCCAGAGCAATCTATACTGCTATCTGGGCACACTGCTCGAAGGACGTGAGAGATTTGAAAAGGAAATTTTGAAGAAGGGGAAAAGCCTGTTAATTGACCAAACCAGTCCTTCGGGTATGTTGTGAAGAAAGCTGCCTTTGCCTCGTCATATACTCCTCTGTGATGATGGAAATAGTCATAGTCAGATCTTGGCATATTGCTTGTAGGGCAAGAGCGATTTGAGAGAGGAAGCTCAAGGGAGAAGGGAGAAGGACTAATGATTGATGGATGCCGCTCTTCAGGTATAACATAAGGAAAGACAGCATCTTTTGAACCTCTCTCTTAACTGCATTGCTTCCTCTGGAGTTTGAACAGTTACTTTGGGTTCTTTTAGATCACTGAGTGACGGGTTGTGAGGCATTTGGAAAGTTACATGGTCTAAAATGTCATAGCAGAAATTAATCTACTAGTTTTCATATGTATATCTTTGTCTGGATCTGCTGGACTAATTACTACTCAATTGACAGAGACAATGCATCCGGAGGAAACTAAGTCAACCTATTCCATGGGCTTAAGGCTGAAAGGATTCTCGGATTGGCTTCTCAAGGTAATAGCATCTGGTAATCTAGAAGCCATCGTTCATTCTGCCAGTCGTGAATACCTACCTCTTATCGAGGAACTGTGGAAGGATGAAGCCATTCAAGCCACATACAACCGAAGGAATGAGTTAGAAAAGCTCCCTAGAGTGGCTACGTATTTTCTGAAGCAGGTGAGGTCGCACATCTTGATCTCTTTTCTGATTAATTTGCATTTTCTAGCCTTAAATCAGATCCTTTACCTGTCCTTGTACCTTTCTTAATTTGTGGGTTCACCATTTTTTGTTTGCTTCACTCCAGAGTCGATAATAAATCACGATTTCACCTACGTTGCAAAAGATGTTAAATATTTTAGATAACTATCACAAAAAGGCACTTTCTCAATGGCCGAGACAAGTTTGATTCCAGCTTTATATTCAGCGCTAATAAAATCACAAATTTGACTGCTCTGTCTCGCCAACTGAGACTCTCTTTCTTATCAGGCTGTGGAGATTTTAAAAGAAGAGTATGAGCCCTCGGATATGGATATTCTGTACGCAGAGGGAATCACCTCTTCTAATGGTCTTGCAAGCATGGAATTTTCATTTCCCACGTCAGCAAAAGCAGATGGATACACCATTGATCAGCACTACAGCATGATGAGGTACAATCTTCTTCTTCACTAAACATTGCTTGTTGGCTTGTTGATTTTGTCAACCACAGATTTTAATATGGTTTAGTGAAATTTCGTAAATGAGCTATTTTTCATCCCAAATTTAATTGATGAAGTGCTAGGACTAGCTGGCATGGCAATCAATGAGCTACCAAATGAGCCTGCAGTTTAACTAGTTTACTATCTGAGACGACAGCCAAAACTTTAGTAGCTTAAAATGATAATTTCATGTTCTCTTAATATGCCCCAAAGAATAGTTATCAGAGAAATTGGGTGATCTAAGTGGTATTTTTTTGTTCTGGAAGTTATTGTTTCTTCATTGTTGCTCCTCAGGCAAATGTCACACCAAAATGCACTTGATAGAAAATCACCATCAACTACTATTTCTTGTAAGTTCATGAAACTATAAAAGTATGGTCAACCAGGCTGATATATGATTTTTGTGCAAATTAAGCAAGCTATTTTCTTGACTGGGCAGGATCATGCTGGCCAGAGTTTGCAGAATTTGGGTAAACTATATTTGATATAGCTTTTGCTGGAATCTGTAGGTACCAACTCATCAGGGTGCATCCTAGAAGCCTAGGGGAAAACTGCAAGTGGTTGGAGGTGTTCGAAGATGTTAATATCGTCTTGTTCTGCATCTCATTGACAGACTACGATGAGTTCTATGAGGACAATAAAGGATTACTGATAAACAAGATGATGGCAAGCAAACAACTTTTTGAAAGTGTCGTCACTCATCCGACCTTATATGAAAAGGACTTTCTTCTGATTATGAACAAGTTCGATCTGCTCGAAGAAAAGATTGAACGGTCTCCTTTAACTCAATGTGAATGGTTTTGTGATTTCCATCCAGTGATCAACTCTAACAGCAATATTGGGACTTATGTTCATCCGGCTCCTTCGTTGGCAGAGCTTGCGTCTCACTACATTGCAGTGAAGTTCAAACGGCTCTTCCATTCGCTCACTGAACGCAAGCTGTATGTTTCCCTAGTTACAGGACTTGAGCAGGATAGTGTGGATGAATCTCTTAAATATGCGAGGGAGATTATGAATTGGTATGAAGAAGATATCACTTTCATCGATGAGGAATCTTCTTCGAGTTTGGAGCAAGCACCTCTTAGTTTTTATTTTATTTTATTCTTTTTCACTCTCCCAATTGGCGACCATCTGGTTATGCCTAATGAAGAAGACGTGGCTCCATAAACTCTTGTCAATATATACTGGCAATTAGGTGGATCATATGAAGTGAAATAGCTTCGATTTTTAATTCCTTCTTATGATGCATTCAGAAGACGTACTCATGTGAATGCAGAATGAAATGCGTCTCTTATTGTAAACTGTTCTGTGAATGGATAAATGAACGAACTATTCTGGCCACATCGTTTTCCATATTGATTATAGAAACAGGGTTTATACTTAAATGTAACTGCAGGTTCACATTCCGACTCTGGAGCCTTATATACTGTAATGGGTGAAAGGGTAGGCTTCTCGTCACTTGAAAGAATCCAGGGATTACCTTATCTTCTTCATCTGTCAGGTGGTTTGATTTTATCAAGTTATGGTGGTTATAGGTGGATTCTCAATCGCACTAATTGAGAACTAGGCAAGCAAAAGTTGCGGTTTGCATTTTCAAAGGGCGTTGATTGGCGCATGCCCTGGACTTCTATACATATAAATCACACATGCATATCCTTAATAAATTATCATTGAAACTTCTTACACGAGAAAACATCTGCACCATATGTTAACAGGGTGTAAAACGATCCATAATCAAACAGAGTGTGTCCTCGGACAACGTGGTCTCTCTATGGACGCCTTTGCCTTCTACCTTGTCTTTCTTGTCTTCGACTTCGCCTCCTTCATTGGCAACTTCCCCTTCATGCTTTGATTTGTGCAAGACTAACTTCCTGAACCAGACCTTCTCTCTCAGCTTTACCAGCTCATTCTCCCACATCTCCACCAATGCAGACGTTTTGAGCGCGAACGAAGGAACACTTCTTGATCGAAAGCAGCACAATTTCTTGATGGGATCGAAAGTTTGGATCTTTACCAATTCTGGCATGGAGATCAGAAGAGAAGCACATGGGCATCAATAAAAGAAGAGAGAGAATGATGGTTTCGTCGAAGGAGACTATAAGAATGTCCTGTTTCGTGTGGGAGGACAATAATTGATGTCCTTCGGAGGCCATGAATACTGTCAAAACATGAGGGACAGGGTGAAGGATATAACTCGAGAATATTCTAAAACAACGGCTTCGTTTTATCCTGGGGCAGAGATGTGATTGGATCGTGAATTCCAAGTCAGAGTACATGTATGAAGCCACGTTTTGATATTGATCAGTTTTTCCGGTACTGTTTGGCGAAGCAATCTTGACTTGGGAGCTTTGAGAAAATTCCAATCTTGGGTCGAGGACAATACAGCAGTTGAGTTCATCCAAGGGGTTTAGAGATCCGTAATATAGTGATACCTTTTTAGCTCGGAAGGCAACGATGCAGATTTAGTCCATGGTTTTGGGTCATGGATCGTTTGTTATTCGTCCAGTTGAGTGTTTGGTCGAATTCATGTGTCTTTTCAGGTGAGAAGGAGATCTGATTACACCGATTACCAAAGTATATGCAAATTAACTTGCTAAAATGATAGCCACTGTATCAGATGCTTGTGCCTAGTCCCAACCTACAACCCACAGGACATTGCTCACAGCCCACAGGACATTGCTCAATCCACAGGAAAAGTGGACCCCATTCTATTTGGGACTAGCTAGGGGCGATAGGATAAGCGCATTTGCAATGACCCACCGATTCAGATGGTTGACCTTATCTTTAGAATTCACTGTTTTAAAAATTCTGAAATCATTTAGATCAGGATTAAAGAGTCTGCAAAATGGCCCAAAATGCTGAAAGGGACACCCTCCGGTATGCCGAAAATGGAATTCATCTTCTTGGAAACGTGGGGAGGTGGAAACCAAGGCAATGCCTAAACGTAGTTAATACGTGGAGGGTTGGACTATTTTTACGCACTTGATGGACATTCAATCTACTTGTAATTTCCAGGAAACACAATAAGGAAACTCAAGAACAGTTAACGTCATTAGTTGAAAAAGAGAAGCACATTTCTTGTTACAAACTCCTGGGAAGGAAGCATATCCAGAGACAATTCCAAACCCAAGACGGAGCAAAAGCTTAGACTGAGCCAAGCCGGGTATGGTCTGTGATTTCAAGGGCTGAAACACTCAACAAGCATACCCACCGAGGCCTCGGAGCGGAGGAGATTTGGTGACTTGACTTGCTTGGCTCGGCTGAACACCGGAGACAGCCAGCCCGAGCTCCCGGCCTCAGCTTGACCGGCAGCTTCGCTGGCCGAGTTCGCCGAGCCAGCTGAGAATATGGCTTGACCCCTTTCCTGTAGCTTCCTGGTCCACTTGTCCACAACCCCAGACATGGTTAGAACTTCAGAATTATCAGAAACTTCAGTTCACTGAGTTGAACTAGGCTCTCAGACAGAAGCGGAGGGAGACGGCAACTGAGAAATTTGGAAGCTGTTTGAGTTGGTTGGGTAATGTTGAGATGTGAAAGTTGGGGGTTTTATAGGGGAAGTTGACCGGGCGGTTTTGGAGAGAACATGGTTGATTTTGTATCTGTGTGCTCTCAGAGATCATCACTTGGTTTTCTGCAACTCTTTTTTCTTGTTTTCCCTCTTCTTTTTGTTGCTCCAAAGAGGGGAGAGAGGAGTGCAAATCCAGGGCAAGCAAATGGTATCGTCTTGTCTATGTTGCTGATGGATTATTAAAAATCCATGTACGGCTTTTTGGACGGTCAATACCGGATGAGTCTTCCAGTGTCTGAGGCAATATATATGTTTTTAATATAAGATCATATTTGCTGCTTTTCTTTTATATAGGCTTGTAATCGTTGAGGTTAGGAAATAGAATATTGTCTCTGCAATTGCGTATAACTCATGGAGAAATGCTGTCTTGTTCTGGACTTTATAAAACTCCCTCGATACTTATTCGTTAGCTAATTATATAAATAAAGAGAAGAAAAAACGTGTGTTAGATTTCATTTATTAATCAAGAAGTGAGATATGCCATCATAATCGAATTGAATTTAGTTACTATTTCAAATGATGGAGCCAAATGATTGCTTGAAAAGATATGGTAATTTTCTTGTTTTAATTTTTAGTAATTTGGGCAATTTTGTTTAATTTGAACTATTGTTATGGGATCAAGACAAAGAGTAAATGCATGAGTGAAATAATCTGAAAAATAAGAGAATCGATCCATTTCTCGATGGTGGATTGATAATCTTTTCCAACCAACGGATACCCCACCAGAGGAAGGTGTTAGCATCACAATCAACAATTGCAGGACGGCAGGATAAGAATCTCTTAACAACCCTATGCCATCACAGCGGATTGTATTAAGCTAACTTTCTATTCAAAATATCTGATAAGATGATTCAACAGGCGGGAACAAGTTCATCCAATAAGGGGACAGTTTAGAAAGAACATAGTTCGACTACAAAATAGGTAACACACTCCAGTTGCTCATAACTCGGTCACTGAGTGCTCGACATGCAGCTATCACCCATTTTACTGAACTAGAGAGATTGTCTTGAAGTTGGAGGGAAGTATGGACCAGCCTAAACCCCACAAATCTCCTAATGGGCAGCAAACGTTCCGGTGTGATACAATGAATTTTTCCCGGAAACAGTTTTCCTTCTTTTGGCCTGCATTCCCACCGAAAATGCCCCGAGCATCACTCTCCAGCCCACGGATTAGCCTTCGCAGCATGTGGTGTGAGCGTCCAAAGCTGTCAATCTTTCCAACTCTATAAACCAATCAAGAACTTGGAAGGCTCCTCCGGCTACAGAATGATAAAGCTGATGGAGCTAGAAAATTAAATGGCTCTTCTTCTTCAAGTCCTTGTATTGCCATCATCATCAAAAGAAGAAAAACCAGACGAGAACTTCCCGCTGTGAGACTCTGAACTGAGAGACCACCTGTTCCCAAGGAGTGAGGAGAGGTGTAAAGCACTCCCACCACATGGTGTCTCTTGATGCGAGTTCAAGTATTTTGGAGCTAAATGTCTCAAGCAGGGCTGGACAGAAATTATACTCCAAGCCAGAGCCCAAACCAAAGTGCCAAATTGACCTGGCAATCAATGCGCTGCAGCTCACTCACCAGACACAGCGAGATTCGAGACAAGTTTGACCGGCACTTTGACATACCATTTGCTTATTCCCAGTGTAGCTCGAATCGATTTTGGCTCCATTGACTTCAGGAGTTGGAATTTGCATGCAAATGCAATGTGCTGCACATTGCACCATGTGATGTTCTGAGAATGCAGCTCTCAAATCCCATCCAAATCGCTGTTGTCACAAACTCAAATCCATGGTGTCCACCCTTCATACATGTTGCAAAGGTTTTCCACGCTAGTAGCTTGCTTAATTAGATAATCCACCTGCTCCGCTGTGCTCAATTCTCTGAGAATAAAATATATTGCTGTTATTACAAAATTAACACAAAGTATGAAGAATTGATAGAAATTTACCTGGTTTCATCAATATCTCGGCCATCTAGTTTCATCTCTATGCGCCTCAGTACTGACAATGCAAAAGCATTTTTACCTACAGATGATCGAGAACGTAAAAAATAAGATTATGACCCAATATATATACATTTTGATAAAACACTAGACATAAAAAAACAGTAACAGAGAACCTGAGAAGTATTATTAAATCAACATTTCCAGAAACGAAAGAAGAAAATTCAACTGATTAGAATATTAGACAAAGAACATTAGTTAATCATGGAATAAGGCCAAATGGTAACACAATGAACTTTTGCAAACTAGTACGAGCCCTGATAGCTGCAACCTTCTAGCATCCATTTCTTTACCACCACAAACTCATAAAAGAAAATTATTCTGGTTGCCAGAGAAGGTGGGTGAAAAGGAATCCAGTCCCTTTCACTGTTATGTATTTGCGTATGCCCAAATTCTCATGGTTAACAACAGAATATAGGCTGAAAAATTGGGTCAGGCACATCAAACAAAACTGTAGTTGAACCGTTGAAGAAATAAAAACCTGCTGAAATGCAGTTGTAAGGTTCGTTCATTTATGACATTATACATCAAAACACATAACCTTGCATGTTAGCTTATCAAATTTCAAGAGTCACTGGTTGACACAACTAAAATCCAATCTTTCAGGGTTGGGTCTGGATCCAGGTTCCAGTTCAGCCATCGCTGACAAAGACTGATTGGAAGTTAAAAAAGAAAAATATTCAGGCCCAAGTCCTTTAGTCCCCCAGTTACAGCCAGGACATGCCGACTGAAAAAGGCTCAGATGAGGATAAGAACTTAAAAACCACCATAAAGACATCTAAGAAAAAGTTGAAAGTACAAAGATACAATACTTACCCCTAGTAACTCGACCACCAGCATGGCCATTGGGATTAGGAGCTTCACTACATCCATCATCAATGATATTTCGGGATGAGGGCACCTTATTTTTACCTCTGTTCTCCAGCTCTGTTTCCTTATTCAAGGTGTCTGAAGTGTAAACAGGGAAAGCTATATCTTGATCTCTTGTGGATGCCCCATCATTGGGTTGCTCAGTTGTGCCACCTGTAAGTGGCATTACAGGAATACTCTGGCTATATTTGGCCCCTTCACGTGTAATTTCAGTGATTTGAGGGGGGTCACTTTGGGATGAAGGATCTGTACATGTAGCCCCATCATCTCTGCAGCTAGAGTTGATCTCTTCTGCTGGGTCATTTAAACTATCTGCAATACTTGCTTCAGGTGAGTAAACACTGGATCCCAAACTGCTAGTGCAAATGCTGTCTGGTGGAGATACCCATCCTTTATCTTGCAAAGAAAGTCCAGCAAGACTCACAAAATCCTGCGTGATTTCCTCATCAGGTGCTGATAGTTCCCCCTCCCTGTCATTGAAGGAAGAGGCATTGCCTGAAAAATTCGGCCTTGACAAATCAGTTGCCAGTAAATTTTCTTCCTGACTTTCTCCTGCACCTTCAAGCGCCTGGACAGAACGCAAGTTGACGCTTACTTAGGTTGAAAGGTTATTGCAATAAATGGCAGGAAAGAGTTAACAAGGTCACAAACCTAGCTGGTCAAACAAACTTTACCTTATGGAGATTTCCCGCATGAAGACTTGCAGTCCGTGCAAGCTTGGTCAGGAGAGAGAGAAGTCCCTTCACAGATGATGTAAGTGCTGGTAACAATGGCTTCAGGGCTTGACAACCTTCCCCAACTCTTGTACGATAAGACTGATATATGGCTTGTCCATGAATGGGTGATATTTCAATTTTGCTCTCTCTTTCCATTGCTATAGCATCAGTCATGGCAGTCACATCTTTGGACAAAATCGATTCAAGTGGCAAAAGGATTGCATTTGCCTGTTCCCCCACAGAAAAATAAAAAGTATGTGAAGAGACAAGCCATTTCATCATTTACAGATTCTGTTCCCCGATCTCAAAGGGAAAGAGTAAATGGGGAAAAAAAAAGCATAGGGTGTCAAGAAAAACCTTCATAAGGCCTTCCACTAGAGAATGGTGCATTGAAGCAGCTTCCTTTCCTAGACTGTGTACATCATGTAGATCTTCAGTTATTGCCAGAACCTAAAGAGAAATTCAAAGATCAGTGGCCACATGAAGAATTGAGAAGATGTCTTGATTACGACAGCAATAAGTTGCGATCAGCTAAGAATGCAGTACACAAGAAAATTTCACTGGCTGGAAATTAGGAGCAGCCGTCTCATTATCATTTTATTAGTGTTATAAAAAATTTAAATGCTAATCTTCATCTCACTCTTATTGTATCAACCACTATAAGCAAATATGCTTTGAACTGACAGTTTTCATTTTTAAAAAATTGCTCAACTGATTAAAATAACCAGTTAATAATCTGTAATTGGAAGTATCAAATGAACCAAGCATCAAACCTCCTCAAGCATGGAACCACACTCTGATGTCAAAGCTGTATGGCCCCTTGACACTTGACCATACGCAGATAGTGCAATGCTGGCTTCATATGCACAGTCCCTCATGGCAAGTATGGTTTTCTGCAACTCTTCTGCCAAGGAAGAAAATATATTATGTAGTACTTGAATAAAAAGGATGTGACTATTCGACCCCCCCAAAAAAAAAGGTGTTACTAATTCAACAGAAGGAAACACACAAAACCTGAAGCTGACTTTGCTTTGAGAGAAGCAATGCGAAGCTCATTGGTGGCAGAAAATAAACCATTCGAAGCAGCTTCCATGCTGCTTTGTGCAAGCTTCCATTCTTGTTCAATACCTGAGCAAAAATACAGAAAGCATCATCCTTCACAATGCAATTATAGCTAAAATTTCAAGTCATGTACAGAAAGATGACACAGTCATGTACGTGTGAAAGAATGATAAGTGACATCCAATCTTGTCAAAGCGCTTAAGTTTGCTTGTTGCCATGCTCTGCAATCATTGCTTGTCCTCAATGGATGTTCTCCTCCAGGAACCCAGAAAACGCCATCTCTAGATGCTTCAAATTCCAGTATAGACATGCAAATTTTGATTATTTCCGATGCTTTCTCCCTTGCATCCCACAACAATTGCCGCCTCCTCGTTAAATGCTCGTGGAACTCAGGAGGAATTTTTGATATTTTACTGGAACTATTTCCAGCAAGACTGGAAGAGCTACCACCACATGCCCATCCCATTGCCCTTTCCAGCTGTCCTTCTGCAGCAAGGGAAGTTCTTTCAACAGTTTGCAGGCCCTCAATTGTCCGAGCTATTCTGGATACAGCAGATTGCATTACTTCCAACAGTCTTTGCCTGTTGAGATTTAGAATAATTTGTTGCAGGTTGTCACTGCTGGCTAGCAATTTATGCAATGTGATCCGGCTATTAGGCGAGGGGGTCAATAGAACATCATGCATCCATTCCATCTGAACAATCTCTGTGCAGTCCTTCTTTACATTCTCTTTGAGCTCATGTACCTGCCTTTTCATAAGGGATGCCGCCGACCTCGCAGCACGAGCAGTTTCATGTGCATTGCAGTATTCTTCAAGCATGAGCTGGACCTTTTTAACAGCCCCAAGGTCTTTGTGCGACTGCTCAAAGACTAATTCCTTCCCTGACCCGTTCAGTTGCTTAGAATGGTCATTCGTTTTCTCTAACCATGCCCTAAATATAGGCAGCATACGATCTCTCAGGTAATGGGCAATATGTTTCTCGAGCCGAAGCACAAGCCTTTTCCTCGCAGCATTGACAAGCTGGTCAAAACCTAACCTTTGGTCCATAGACGAAGCCACCTCATGGGTGCATACATCAAGAAATGAATCCAGAACACATACTTTCCAAATAAAGAAGGCATTTTTCTTCACAGAACCACCAAACTTCCAGACCTTCTCAGATAACGCTTGCCCAGAACTTATACGTTCTGCTAAATTAGGATCCCTAATGCCTGCATGCAAAGAAGAAGCACCATCTGAAGACAGAACTTTGTCCAGTGATTCTAATTCAAGGAAGGGATTGACTAATGTGGACAAGAGTGCTTTGCCTCTTAAAGCAAGTGAGTCTATTTCCTCTTCAGCATTCATTAAAGACTGAAAATGACGTTGACACGAACTCAAGACACTTTCAACATCTGTTTCTCTCTTAATGAGAGAAGAAGTACGTTTGTCCCTCTGGTTCCAGGATTGGTGGAGTTGGTCAAGTTGTGCCCTACAAGATTCTTCCTGAGATGCTAATTCTTCAGCCTCTTCCCAGGAAAGATGATCCCTACCCTTAAGAGCCGCTTCTTCAAGGGCCAACTGCCGCTCAGTGATGAGGGCTACCTTAACAAAGTAATTCCGTTCAAGTTCAATGACAGTTCCCCGCTCCATTTCAACCTCCAATAGCTGCTCGAGTGCAGAATCAATAGTGCCACGAACTTGTGAGACTGATCCAAATACATCTGCAAACTCTGAATTGAATGTAACAGCATTTCTGATCACATCTGGTAAAACATCAGACAATTGATCGACCAAGCTTTTACAGGAAACAACAGTGCTTTTGAAAATTGATGCCCAGTTTTCTTCAGGAAAAAATTCTCGACTTTCCATACTTGTGTCACTGCAAGGAACATCCCAGTCAGCAAATTGCCGTAGATCATTCACGAATTCAGTAATGACTGAGCACTTCTCTACTAGCTCTTCAAGTTCACCAATCGAAGATGAGGAATCATCCAGAGACCTATTGCCATTCCCTTTTCCGTTGGCATCTGCCATATCAAGAATCCTCTTTTTCACATCATCATAAATAGATGTAACAGCTAAGTTCAACACATAAAAGGCCTTCTCTTTTTTCTCTGCTAACTGGCTATGATACCTTGCCTTGTTTGTGTCATCATACTCAGACTGACCATGATAAACCAGTGAATGTAAATCACCTTTCTTTTCTACAGTGGCAGATTGCATGTATTTCATGAAACTCGAAAGAAGACGGTCCTTAGCTTTAGATTCAGCCTCAGAGCCAACAGAGTTCTCTAGCTCAGCACACTCATCTTCAACTTTCCCTATCTCAAAGGCATACTTACCGACTTTTAGACACATGTCATCATGAGCATGTTTGACTGAATCACGAGAATCATTTAGTAGCTTAGATATCAATTCAGCAGCCTGTCTTCGGGCAATGGATATGATATCAGATGTAAGAAAACCTGAACATAACTGCAAAATTTGTGCCCAGCTATACACCGTGCTGGTCGTGAGGTAATTTAGAGGAAGAATTCTCTGCAAAGCTAGAGAGTAAACCTGAATTGCAGTGAGAGATGATGACACACCATGATCTAACTCAGCTACAAGCTTAGAGAGTTCCCTATCTAAATCAGTGCACTGTACTTGTGTTGGCTCTGGAACGACAGTAAGTGGCACCCCAGCCACCAGGACTGCTGATGAAAGGGACAAAGCTTCTCCAAGACTACTTAGATTATTCCAGGCATTTATTTCTGGTATCAGATTGCCCCTAAGAGCATCAATGATCCTTCCATGTTGCTCAATCCAGCTTGTTGCCTCTTGAGCTTTTTCAGCTACCAAAGCTTTTGCTTGAGAAAACTCACGAGCCTGAATTTCAAAAGAAGCACGGAGTTTGTCCGAATTACAAGTTGCTTCAGCAACGATTGACTTTGCAGATGTCTCATGTAGAATCAGGTTAGAACGCTCTTGATCGGCTCGACAGAATAGGGCAGAAACAATCTCATATTTGTTGAGCACATCAGAAAACCTCTGGTAAATAATTAACAATGTCAGCAAAGAAATATCATTCAAGACACATTTCCACTCGAAGTACCAAAATTTCCAGGTAGTCAATTTTCATACCTCAAGGGCAGATTCAACAGCTGGCAAGGAAGATATTAACAGATCATGATGTTCCTGAAGAAAACGACACAAAATATCAATTATTTTCAGATATTAGTGTCAGCCAGTGGTCATACAAACAGCTAATTCCATATAGTATTGTGATAAACACAGTGCATAGTGTGAGGAGCACTATGCATTGAAGTGTGTTACGCTACTTTAATTGAGTTATTTTTTATTTTCTGAGTTTTATTCCTTTTTTTTTACTTAGATAAGGGTACTATGGTCATATACAATTTATATTTAATATGAACACAATGGGTGTAGGGCTTCTGTTACACAGAAACCAACAGCCCCCTCTTTGTTTCTTTTACGTTCTCCTTCTTCTTCTCCTCCTCTCTATTCCTTCTCTCTTTCTTCTTTCTCTCTTGCTACTTGCTGCGGGTTCTCTAATCAACTTTATGACAAAGTGCACAAGGTAAAACACCACTCACTTCGGTCATGCCAACTGAAAGACAGGTTCAGCGATGACCCCAAGAAAATAACAACTCATGAATCGGTAAATAAGAAGCAGTCTAAAATTAGAATTATTTTTTATCAACAGTCCAGTATCAATTGTATATTCTAAAAAGGGAAAAATAGAAGTGAGTAGTGATGATGCAATAAGCGGTTGAGCCACACCTCACAACCACAAAAGTTAGTTATTTATTCTTGTTCTGATGACAAACAGGTTCTTATCACTATTAAGACATTAAATGACACTCTTTAATCCACTTGATACTGAACACAATGCTACTCATAGTCTCCATAGATAGTTTCATCATAATGTATCCAAATTAAACTCAGCCCATAGTTACCGTTTATTGTATGTTAAATTTTGTTCATAAAGTACTCCAGATTTCTTCCACAGATTTAGCATACATCTCTCGAGAAATAATACTATTTTTGGAAGAAATATGGGATCAGTAAACCGTATTTTGAGAATCAAGTGCATCAAGCAGGTAAAAAGGCTAGTTTCTTAAATTAATTTGCCTAAACTATACTTCTGAAACAGAAACACAAGCTGAGTCTGAATTGATAAGTACCTGCAGTGGAACACGGATTTCTTGCACTCGAGATGCAAACAAGCTTAAGCTCACAGCCAACTCCATGCCCTTTCTCTCTTCACCGCCAATTGCTGCATCATCGTGAAAGTCTCCCCTAGTCCATTCTACAAGTGGATCCCAGACAAAAACCTCTAGTAGCATCAGGAGTATGTCTTTATTTTTCCTCAGGACACCAAGAACTGCTTCACAGTTGGCTTTAAAAACCCCTTCTACTCCAGTCAACCCTAAAGCTGCTTCAATCATCTGTGTTAGTCGGAAAGGAACGATTTCTGGGATCTTGAGTCTCAGTCCTTTATCAAAGCATATATTGTAATCAATATGAAGTATATCTCCACTACGGAAATCCACCAGAATATTATCTAGATGTCTATCTCCAAGACCAAGAATGTGGCCGACCATGCTCATGGCTGCAACACTTCCAGAGTACCTGCAAGTTTTTTTTTGGGGGGGGGTGGGGTGAGAATGCATCATAGGCCATGTTACAACTTGCAATTGAATAGCAATAATGTTTTCAAGTGATAATGAGAAATGTTGGTGTCCACAACTACAGTATTAGCAGCATCAAACTACCAATTCAACTATAGGACAAACACTTCACCACCGAGAGCAAACTACTACCAGGAAATGGAATCGCACCTTTTCAGCTTTGAATTGAATGCCTTGAATCCTTCACTAGCACACCACAACTCCTGATACAAAAGTTGCCGAGGAACTTCTTGCATAAGATCCATAAGAACTTTACGCTTGACTTCATGAGGCCAGTCTTTTCGAGATATTACTCTCCTTATGCCTTTTTCTTTGAGTGCTGGGATGATCTTACCATAAAACATATCACTTGGACGTGGAACAGGTGGAGCAACTGTTTTTGTGTTTCCAATGCCAGAAGATGGCAGTACAGCTGCTTGATCTCGGGCTTGCCAACACTTGTAGACACTGTACACACTTATCACATTGTCCACCCACTGGATAAGACCGGCCCGACCACTGATTGGAGTCACTGAATAATGGCGAACACCAACCAAATGACTACGAGTCGTACGAGATGAATGTAACAAACTATCAATAGCATGCAAAAGCTGCATTATTCTGGCATCAAGGCGTAAATCTTCCCTTCCTTTCAACAGATAGGGGTAGTTTTGACCATCTGAACCAATGATGTTGATCTTTTTAGGTTTAGTCTTTGTCGATATTATTGTTACTTGTTCAGAAAAGGAAGAAATTGTTACAACACTGGGAAGAACAGTGAGGCCTCCGTCTGCTTCAGATAGTGCGACCAGTTTCTCAAGCCCAGGCAAGGGAACATCAGATGATGACAAGAGAACAAGTTGTGGAGCTACTTCCCCCAAGGAAACTGAAGACTTCCTCTGATAAGATGTTAAAGATGCAGCAATGGTATCAAATGGCCGCCATGCATCTGCAAGTGAAGCAGCAGATTTTGGAGGATTCTTAAACGTCAAAATTGCATTTTTCAGTTGCTCGACATACTGCTCATGGAACCTCATTTCATGAGGCGTTACAGGTTTTCGGGTTGTAGAAGCCAGACGACGTTCAAGGGTTAAAATAACAGGCGCCATCATAGCGGAATACTTAGCTGCATTTATCTTGCTTTTCTCGCTCTGGCTGAGAGTGATATTCTCTGCAATCCGTGCAGCCTCCTCTTTCAGAATGTGGATGCGCCTCATTACATCTGCATGAAAAAATTTTGGATGGCCCCAGATTAGTGAAAAGTTGGCTTAACAGCAAATAAACATAAACAGAGACCCAATTAACATTCCATCTTGGAGAGAGTTTTACTTAAAAAAACCATATGTACATCAGATTTCATAAAGAATGGAAAGGAAAAAAGAGAAAAATTCAGCCTCCATGAAATCTCAACATGCTTAAAAGATCAGAAAACTTGATCTGTTAGACAACACAACACAACAAATGCCCTGTCCATAAAGGCAAGAGTACCTGAGTGAAGATCATGAAGTGTGCTAAGCCAGAGTTCCTCCCAGAGAACAGTTACGTTGCTAAGTTCATTAATCATGAGCTGAACATCTTGAATCAATCTTGGGTGAAGATCTAGCTGCATGTAAATAGATATTGGTAACTATCAAAGGTTAATACTTAAACAAAGCAATGACTATATTACAGAAAAGCTCTCTGCGGAAGCAAAACAGAGTTTGTCATCGCTCACAACTCCAGATCTGGTCAAGTGACCACCACGTGGTGGTAGCCTGTGTGGACCCAAGGTAATAATGTCACCAAGAATGTTCACTTTCTTGCTCCTCATTTTACGGTACTTTTTCCAGGTTTTTATTTTTTTGGAGGGATGTTGTCCATTAAGATTTATAATCTTGAGTCCATTTCACTGAGCAAACCAGCCACTACAGAAGTGCACTCATGACTCATCAAAAAGTAACAAATTAAACATAGTCCTTAACTAACACAAATTGAACGTAGTCCTTAACTAATAAAGATAAGTACATAAGGGTAAGATGACATCTTAACTACCACTTATTTCCTTTTTTGGTGCCACATAATTTACTATAAATAGCTTTGTAACAAGGCATTTTCCACTTACATGGAATTTCCATGCTATTTCTCATGCATAAATGCAGTATAAACCACATGTGGGCAGTGAGAAAACTAAAAAGATAATCTTCTGTTGGTGGATCTACAAAGCATGGACTCATGCAACCATCCTTTTGTAGCATTTCTCTACTAGATGATCTTAATGATAAGTAACCATAACCAGATCCAGAAAATCAATGATGTCTACAAGGTGTTCAGCTGGAAAATATAAAGGAAAACATTGGCAAAAGGATAATTTCTGTGCTTCAGTCCAGCAACTTGTACGCTGTCAGAAAGAGAGGCTGGCATTTGATAAGCAGAACTAACCCCTTCTTCAGCTATCATGAACTGCATTACTTTTTAGAGACACTATATCTTTCACATTTTGGATTGCAACCCTTAGTAGATTTCAATGCAATTAAAGAGCTTAAAAAAAAATTACATCTTAATAATTTTTACCTTCAAGAGAAGGCCATATTCATAACCCTCTCACATGTTTATATAAAATTCACTTTTCTTAAAATGAGAAGACAAATCAGACCAGGAGATAGTAAGCTTTGCTGTTTACTCCACAACCATGGGTAATGGAACTTTCTAGCCAAGAGAGTTATTCACATGACAGAAAAGTGCAGCAAAAGAAGATGGATTACCAGACAACCCAATACATGCTCTAGCTCCTCTGAAGGTTTCTCTTCATTGGCATTTACATCAACCAGGGTAGGATAAACAATGGACCAAGGTGAACGCTTCCCCAGCATCATCAATATGCTTTGCAATTGTCTTCTAACTACTTGTTCAGGATGAGAACTTAGCCGAGCAAACAATTGAGGCGTCACTTCCTGTAAAGATCCAGAGGATTTAAAAAAACAATTAATTGAAAAAATAAAGAAACTTTGGCACAGAAGCACTTGCCTGCCATGGAAACAGAGGGACTGCTGAAAGAGAAGGTTCAAGAGTTTCTTTCAATTCCACTCCATAATTTAGAAGAATATGCAGAACATACAGTGTAGCCCTCAAAGTGTAACTGCTGCTTTTATGTTTCAATGACTCATAGCCTGAGCCAATCAATTTGCCATTGCAAGTATTTGATGAGGCATAGGAAAGATACTGTATGAATCCATGAGCAGCACAGCCAAAGAGAGACACGTTTCTTCTCCTCAGAGACCACCAAATATCAACTAACTCATCAACAAGACATACAATGTCTCTCTCTTCTAGTCCAATATTTGCATGTAGAAAGAATGTCCGTAACCTGGAAACCACAGAATTAGAAAGGCAGTCACTGGCAGAATCTTCAGCACCAGGTGCCCCTGCCGTTACTTCAATGATGTTCACTACTTGCTGCAACAAAGCCTTCACAAGATTAACATTGCTCAAATTTTCAGCAGAAAGAAGGCAAACAGCCTTTTCTCCCACTCTATCCTTTAAGCCCGCATGACCCAGCTTGCTAACCCGTTGCAAAATCATTGACTCAACTCTCATCATCTCATCATCATTCAACTTTAGTCTGTCAGGTTGGACTTCAGGGACAAGAAAAGAAGATAAAGAGCATGAATGAAGGGCTGTTTCATGTGATTTGAGCAGGGAATTCCGGGCTTGATTAAAACACCAAGAGCCATAAGAGATCCATGACTTTCCCATAAATGGGCAAAGACGAGTGGACAATTTTGTAGCTGTACCGACGATTTCTTCAATAATGAGGCTGGCATCTCTTTGAGAGCTTAAGTTTTCATAATTCAAAGAGAGCCCTCCTTTACCAATAAAAGAAAAATTGGTTATCTCAAAGTCGGCTTGCATCCTTGCAGAAAGTATCTCCAGGGATATATCTGAATGTTTGCATTGTAGCCAGTTTGATAGTTTCAGACATGCTTTTGCCTTCAAAATACTTTCATCAGCATCAGAAACTTTCAACGCTGAAGATATCATGCAAGGACAGACAAACGACCAAAGACTACTAAAAGCATCTTCATATTTCTTTTCAGCATACATTAGCAAGGCTCCCTCATACTCCAAATTTAATTTTAAAGAATTGCACAGTCTCTCCTCTGAGCATCTCGATACATTTTCTATAAGATAACTCTTTAGACGATGTGCCAACATAATGTTCTGTTGCTTCCGAGCTAAGCGCAACAAATTCATACACAGATTCATTGTAACAGGAGAAGCTGGATAGATGGTCCGATATACCCTGAGAACCTTTAACCATGGGTAACAATCTTGGTGTGCTAGATTAAGTGGATGTTGAATTGGATGGATATATGAACTCAGTATCGATTGGATTTGTTTGGATTCATCCTGACCTCCTCTGAGAGTAAATCCGCGTTCAAATTCCAAGATACAGTGCAACTGTGTAGCATATGCTGCTGCATCAGTTAAACCATCAAGAGGCAGAACAGACAATGCTTCCTCCAGCATTTGTTTGGACTTCTGTAACTCAAGGGGCAACTTCTCTATTTTTCCTTCCACTTGAAGAAGCATTGCCTGTAAGAGCATCTGTTCACTCCTTAACAATGCTACCTTGGGGTCAAGTGAGAGCTCACTGCTACTTTTTGGTGTCAAATCAAGGGAGGCCCATGCTGCCTGATGCTCACCAGCATCAAAATGAGCCAAGGCATGGATAGCATTTATTTCATTACCAGCTGTTGTTAGAGCACCAGCATAACTCTTACCAGCATGTCTGGCACGAAGCATTTGCAATTCCACCAACCAGGACTCTAGACTTCTCCAATCTGATAGAGCAGAATAACTCTCAATGATACGTGCAATAGCGAACTGCACCCCAGCCGAACCCATTGAACTAAGAGATTCCTCGTTCTGAAGCAAGTGAGTAAAGTGAGCAGCAGATTTTTCATATTGACCTTCTGCCTGGTATACAAGTCCAGTGATGCATGCTAAGGGTCTCAAAGCCGCATTTTGATCCATGAACTGGTTCTCCTCAACAAGCAATGGAGAAAAAGTCATTGAAACCCACGTTTGTAGGCCAACCAGAGCGTCTGGTTCATGGCACCTACACAGAGCCAATGCCATGTGGTGCACTACCCTTAGGATATCTTCAGAAAATCTACTCCTGATAGTCTGGAAAGTCTCTGAAATCTGTGACCTGGATGGTTCTTTCAAAGCTGAAGAGACGAGACTCCTCAACTCATGCAATCGCAAGACACAGTACTGAATGGTAGCATAATGGCAATTTAGCGCCAATCCAGCATTCATCATCGGTTCACATATACGAGAGAACCATTCCTCACAGACTTTCTTATTAGCCCGGAAAAATAAGGAACTCTGACGAGTAACGGATGGTAACACCGCAGATCCCTCATAGGCATTATAAACATTTTTTTTTAAGGATTCTACAAATTCCAATAATAGTCTCATAGGCAACAAATGAGCACCAGAAGTATTTATCATACTTAGGTTACCATCATTTTGCTCACTGTCAAGCTGCAGCACATGCACGACATCCAAGAGCATTCTCTCCAATGCAGCAAATGTTTGGCTGGGTCCACCAAGATTTGTCCGGAGGCGTGTTGAAACACAATATCTTGCCGCTTCATGTATAGCCCACCAAGCACCTGCCAGGACATTCACGGAACAAATTTCTTCAAGAACATTATCATCCACTTCAATGTCTAACCATGCACCACAAGTGCCCAAGCTTCCGATTTCCTCTAGTTGATTCGGAGAGGTGTCCCTAAGTCTCCGGCAACTATGGATGAGCCGTTGAACCCAACAAGACAAAGGGACCTTCCACCTCTGAGAAATGTAACTCAGAATGGAAACAAGCTGTTGAGCTTGAAGTTGTCGAGGCAACTGCTTCAGAGCAAATAATTGCTTCCAATGCAAGCTGGAAATGTTACCCTTAAGATGCTTGCTCATAATACTAGTACCATACTCATAGAGACCGCCGGAATAAACCATCGCGGGCAATACATGGCAAAGAAGCTTTGTGAAAATAGTCTTTATGTCAGGCTCCAGATCACCAAGTCTTTCTAGGATGGCTTGAGCTATCAAAGAAAAGTTAATGGGATGTAATAGTCTTGCTTTCAAAAGCAGCTCCAAAACTAATGCAACATGGGACCTCACTTTGGGTTCCTTATCAGATGCAGCATCCAATACAGAGAAGATCAAATTTCGGAGATCCCCAGTACATATAAATGAATCAAATAAATAGGTTCGTGCATTCAAATTTTCTGTCATTGTGAGGACATGCTCACAGAATCTCTGCACCCACTCTAGGGCGGCTAATTTAACTGCAAGGGGAGAAGATACATGCAAAGATTTGATGAGGAGGCAGCAGTACTTCCTCAGGTGCTCCACAGTTATAGCTGAAAGCCGTTTCTTTAGTGAAGCATCAGTAAGGAAGTCTTCTGAAGCAACATCCACTAAAGGATTCTGAGTATAAATATCACCCATGGCACATTTGCTCAAGAACTCAACCGTACTTAGCCTTTCTAATGCCATCATGACACTTAATTGCAAATCAAGGCAGGCCTCAATAGGAAAGTTCAAGGGATTCAGATGCTCAAGAAGAAAACATGCTAATGTTTCTGATCTCTGAAGATACAAGGTCGCAACATCTGGTCGATCAATCAAGTTTTCATTTCCACTTAAAAGGACACAAGTCAATAGAACTTTCAAATCAAACTTAACAAGCGCAAACAGCTCGAGTTTAGAATAGGTTTCCTGGTGAGGACCATCAACTTCAACATCTCCATGCACCAAAGCTTTTTTGATCATATCTTTCAGCATGTCCAATTCCACCAACAACGAGTCCATTGCTTGTTGCACAACTTCTTTATTACCATGTTGCAGCAAGAAAACATAAGTTGCAGCACAACTTGCCGTCACTACGTGATTTGGATGCAAACGGAGCTGAGATACCGGGGCATGAAATTTCAGTATTTTGTGCACAGATGATGAGAGAAGGCCAAGCTTCTGCAACGATAATAGCTGAAGATTTGTCTTTAAGACTCCGTGAACTTGAAATGAACTTAATTTTCCAGTGCCCGTAGCTGAATGACCATCGTTCATCCTCACGCTCTGGAATAAAGTATCTATGGCAAGTGGATACAAGGTGGAGAAATTTTCACGTAAAATTTCTGCCAATAGAGTCAAGCACTTCCACAAATCCCCGATCCATTTTGACCATCCAAATCTCTGTCCGAGCAAAGATAAACAGCCTAGTAGCTGTGGAAGCATCTTGCTAAGTGGTTCCCTTATTTGTCCAAGAAGATTTGCTTCCAACAACCCAGAAGCAGTGGACTGCAGGATGGTAGAAAAGCAAGAAAGCAGGGCTAGCAGTCTTCGAAATTGTTGTGGAGTTCCCAGACTCCCATCCTGCAGCAGGGCATCCATGTCACCCAGGAACTTTGACATTAGTCCAAGCGAGAACTGCAAATTACTGACCCAATGCTTTTGGCATTGCAAGAAACAATCCATAATAACACGTCTATCTGATTCTCCAAAGTCCGGTATCAATGCCCAACCAAGAAGCAGATCCACAATGTCCATAAAATGGGGTTGGAAGCATCTAGAAAACTTCAGTGAGATCAGAGTAATAACGCCAAGAAGGCGATGCAATAAACTCAAGGAGGTTCTCTCATCTTCAAGCAGCTGTTGGCATGCTTTGAGAATTGGTAGTGCATATCTTTCAATTCCATTAACATCCCCAACATTAAGAAACTCGCGGAGACTGTCAAGTGCCAGGTCTGCTGTACCATCTCCAGCATTAACGTTACTGAGCAACGGTAATGACCAGCTAATGAACCTATCCACCATAGCACCAAGCATGACATGGTTTTGTCTTCCATTTGATGTTATAGGAATCGAACAAACTACAGCGCAGAGGGCCCCATATGCTGTGGCAGCTAATTGCCTGACTGAATATGATCTGCTCAGGAAGTTGATAAAATTACTATAGATTTAACTACTGTGCTATGATTTCAATTAATAGATTGTACCGTGCATCAATTGAATATGAAAGGTGGTCGAGAAATGAGCAACAGCATTGATAAGAGAAACAAACTAAGCCTCATCCCACTAAGTGGGGTTGGCTATATGAGTCCTTTTGCTCAGTTTTATCTCAAGTTGAAGAAAAAAACAGCATTGTCTACGAAGACATGAAATCAGTTAGTCTGGTGCTTCTAAATTTAAGTGATTGCCTCTATAACCCCGAGGTCCAGGACAGTGGCCCCAAACTGCTAACTTCTTGTATGAAGAAATGAGTCAAAATCAAGATCATGCAACATGTTTCAATCTCCTAGAGATTTCGTGCCTTGGGAAAGAGTACTGATTGCATTGGAGGTTAGGAATCCCTCAATTGCATCTATTTAACCTACGCGATCATATTTCAGAGGAGGGCCAAAAATCAAAAGAATCGGCAGAATGCCAAGGTCTCGTTCAAAGCTCAATCTGTTTGAAGTTAGCATTACAAGCTTATTGCAATTGCCAAACCATAACGATATCCTAAGCGACTTTTTCCTAAAAGTTGTAGTGCTCATCTTTTTGTTCTCCAATTACAGCACTATGTAACCACACTAACTAGAGAGAATGCAACAAAACAAACGAAGAAAACATGATTTCAATTGGCTTTATCGAGGCTCTAAAATTTTTCACCGGTCTCGAAGGATCTTTCCAACAGATTGAAACAGTCAGCTGATCCGATGGGCTCCCCAATACAGCGCAGAGTCGAACCGAAACAAAATCTCCTTAAATTCCTATTTCTCCTTTCGGTTCCTTTGACAACTCCTACATCCCACACCTCGAATAAGGCCCTATCATAGCGAAATCCGAACCAAATATCTTTCACAGAAATTCATCTGTTCGCACGATTGGCCATTGAGGAAGTATCCGCCACGAACTCGAACTTCAATCGAACGACCACGTGAAGCGCATTTTGCACGTCACAAACACACGATCATTCTCGAACGCAATTACACGAGAGAGAGAGAGAGAGAGAGAGTAGTGTTCTTACTTGTCGGACAGGAGCTGCAAGAGGCCCTGGGAGAGGAAAGCCGCGGAGTGAGCTACGAGGAGGGAGTTCGGCGGGTAGAGAATCGCCCGGTGGAGCGAGCTGATGGCGCCGAGGCGAGTGGACTCGTCGCTCTCCGCGGAGGGGGCGGGCTTCCCCGCCGGCCCCGGCGGCGGCGGCGGAGAAGGCGACGGCGAGGGCGCGGAGGAGGAGGCAGGAGCTGAGGAGTCGTCCTTGGGGAGGGCGACGGAGAGGAGAGCCGCTAGCTGGTGCTGCTGCAGCTGGTGCGGGTGGTGATGGAGACCTTGCATCGCGGAGCTGGCGGCGGCGACTGCGGCGGCGACGGCGACGGCGACGGCGGAGCTGAATCTGATGGCGATGGGATTCGCTTCCGCATCTCTTGGCGCTCGACTCTGCTCTCTCTCGACGGGGCGCGTGCTTTTCTAGTTTCTTCAATCTAGGAATGTTCATTGCTGCTTTTCATGACGAATGCTCATGTTGAAAATAACAAAAAGAAAAACACATTATGCAAAGATTATCTGCACTAATATTTTGATGGCCCTGAAAATTATTTTTTGATAAACGAAATGTCGTAATAATACATTATAAGAAATAAAACCTTCTGCAATATTTAGCAAACTTTTGATTCGAGACAGTTTTGTTAGGCTTGTTTTTCCTTCCGAGGTTCAAACTATAAATTGAAATTTGTTAATTACCAACGGGCTTGTTATTATATAATATGAATATAGATTGTTGAAATACTGAAGATGAGTATTAAAAATTCATGATTTGGTTTATGTTGTGACTATACATTTGTAAACTTTTCATTCTTTTTCGTGATCTTTTTTTTTTCTTTGCAGGAGGTCATTTGTAAGTATAAATTTACATTTATCTATCCTTCTCATTCTATGTTGCATTTCTTCCAATTTAAATTGATTAGTCATTTGCAAATATAAATTTACATTTATCTATCCTTCTCATTCTATGCTGCATTTCTTTCAATTTAAATTAATTAGACATCAATCCTTTAAAAACAGCTGGAAAAAAGAAACCATTTTGAAAAACCATTCGTAGATTGATTGTTAGATGAGACTGAAGGTTTAATAGCATTGATTGTGCAGAAAAAAGAAATACAGCATCAATGACCAAATGAACAAAAAACTCTCTTTCATAATCATAGGTTATAAATTATAAATACATTAGACATGCATAATCATATTTTTCTGGCAACTATACACAATCAGTTGACATATTTAGTGCGAAAAAAAGGGAACAAACTCAGCATTAATGGCTTAGTGGCAAAGAAACTCGCTTTCATATTTATTGTTATGCATCATACATTCAATAAGGAAAAAAAAATCTACTTTTGGTCCTCATATATTCACGCATTTTCTAACCAATTTCATATATTTTTAATTTATCCAATCGAATACTTCTATTTTTACAAATTGTTTAATTAAGCAACTAAATTAAGCTAATATCCCATCCACCCATGCGCAAAGTTTAATGCACATGCTGACATGGACAAGTGTGGAACAACTTAATTTATATAGACAATGTTGAAGTATGATGTGGACTGTTGAAGTATGATGTGGACCCATATGGACATCCACAATGGAAAAACTTTATCCACGTCACACTATGATATTGTTTGATGATCACATTAGTTAGATTTGATGTTAGAAGAATTTGATTAGATCATTTGTACAAGTAATAGGACTTGATTATACAAACATATACTTGATTAGAAAAGAAATGCTAAAGCATAAGTACGAAAAGTATTCATGTTCCCAATTGTAGTTACCTATGCCATGAGAGGAATTTGATTTGCCCCTAATAATCTAGACCATTAAATTGGGCGAACCTCACTTGAGACCCATCAAATTTAACGTTCTAGAAGTAAGTTCACTCACATCTAATGTATTTCATCGCAAGTTAACTTCTAATTAAGTTTCTCTGACCTTGACTGAATTAAGCCAACATCCTCGTTGGGTGATGCCGAAGGATGATGCGAAAAAAAAAGTACGGATGCTGAGGGGGGACATGTGAAAGAAAACTTACTTAATATAGATAATGCTGGGGTACAATGTTGTGGTTATATAATTAGACACTTGATCAGAAAAAAAGAGAGAGTGAAAGTATGAGTATAAAGGTACTTGTGTTCCTAGTTGCCGTAACCTACAAAATAAGAGGAATCTGACTTGCCCATTGAAAATCTAGCCCATTGAATTCGACAAACCTCACTTTAAGACCCATCACCTTTAATGACGAACATCCTACACATTTGATCCCCAAGTTAATTTCATGCAATATTCTAGCAAAATGCAATCCAAACTACTTGAGTAGAGAAGACAGCATGACAACTTTTGACGTGGACAATTAAGCGAGAAAATCTTAAGAAGATTGGAGATGATTTTTAAAGTAGTGAAACGTGAAAACCTTCCTTTTCAAAGACCTCTTCCTCATTTGGTTAATCATCTGAAAGATTTGACACCCAAAAAAAAGAATTGTCTAATAAATACAGTAATTAGCTACTGATCAAATGGGTTTCGACCAAAAAAAAGGGTTTTGAGGATGAATTCATCAGAAATCTTTATCATAAAAAAGAGGTAGGAAAAGACCATCCAACCTCAAGTTTTTAGATATTTCGCAAGACCAAGAACGAGAAGATTAGGGAAGAGGTTTCAAGATTCAAGATTCGATGTTAAGGTTAGTGGGTCCACGACAAAAATGCAAGAATCTCGAGTTCTATTTACATGGAGATGAAATCGAAGCTTCGACTCTTGCTTTGTCGTCGATAAAAATTTGATCTTGTCGACAAAAATTTGATCTTGACGTGGGTCTGTATGCTGATTCCACCATGAATCTACGTCCTCTTCCGCTGGTTCGACGTCGAATACGCACGGCGGACGGTATTAAATTTGCCACCCGAACGGGAGTTTATTACCATTAAGTGAAAAAATCTAGGAGAAGCTGTCGCTGCTAGGACACATCCCTTCGGATTCACCCGGTGTTTTTGGTTCCTAGTGACTTCATGGAAGACCGGACCAGAAAAGGCAACGGAGGAGCGTGACAACAACGTCGGGCTTTCGAGGAGAGAGACCTACTCCGGCATTTCAGGTGAGCGAACGACGATGCAGAACCCCCAAAATGTCTGACTAGGATTCGCAGCTCTCCTGACTGATTCTTCCCAGCATCTCTTTCTATCTCTCTGTGTTGGGATTGATTGATCTTTACCCTGAACCCTTTCTGGGTTTTCCTGTCCAGAAAGAGCACAGCAAGGACGACCCAAGATCGAGATGTCGCTGGTAGTCAAGAAGCCGGTGGATCCAGATCCCAAGTCCGAACAAGTGAGGATGTCTCTCTCTTGCTGTTTACTTCTCGACCTCCCTGAAGTTGGCAATCGTCGTAGACTCCCGTTCTCAGGACCGGTTGAGCTTGGGGGGTCATTTGCTTATCCTCAATGTGTGCAGCTGTCTTGAAGAATGGGGAAGTAATGGGTCGGAGTTTGTGCTCGTGTACTGCATGCCGTTGCCACTTCAGTGTTTAGGATGCTTCTTGTCTAGGGTTTTTGTTTGATCCTGAAGAAGGGCGAGATTGTTTGTTCCTGTTTTCGTGCCTTCGCAAGAATGGCCAAACGCTCCAGGATTGATTGAACTTGTTAAATGGAGCCTGATGATGATCAGAGTTCGTCATGATGTGTACTCATGCATCCAGTTTCCTCAGAATTTGTGCTCTAGGATTCTGAAAGGAGCCACCAGACGGGCATCATGTGGTTTTCTTTTTCAAATTAGGAAGCTTTTGACTGCTTAGTTTTCATTCTGGGCAAGTTTGCCCAGTTTTTCATTGGCAGTTTTAGGGCAGTTTTAAAGAATTCCTAGATAAATACCTAGGAAAACTGCTGATGTTGGTTTCACTAGGACCAGAACTTAAGTTCTCAAAAACTCTATCTTTTCCCTCATCACATTTGATGAGATATCCTGGACTTAAGACTATATTTCTTGAACACTTTCATGTTGAAGAATTTGCAGGTGTCAGTCTAACTGCAATGACCAAAATAACATCAACCTGACTTTTCTCAAATTCTTTCTCTAGCTTGACCACTGGGGTGCTGTGTCTGGGAAAAGGGTTACTCTTTTTTGTGTTTTTTGTTGTCAATTGGAGTTACTTCATTTTATTATTGATTTGGTAATGCTGATGCCTAAGTACAAGAAGTTTGTTGACTCGCTTGGATACGCGGAAAAAGTTCGCAGTTGCTCCTAGTTAAATTCTTGGGTTACTTATTTGGCCTTTTTCTTTTTCCTGTGTGTTTCAAGTCTGAACTTGTCATCTAGTTGTATTAGATGCAGTTCTTTATTATCAGCTAGAAGTGCATACATTGATACCTCTTATTAACTGATCATAAACTTTCACGATGCATGAGCAGGTGGCATCAACCTACCATAGGGAGACAAAAAGGTTGGTAATTTCACTCTTCTTCAAGTCGCAATAAACTTCAGTAACTAACGTCTGACCGCTTCAGCAACCACTTTATTTTCAGACAGAAGAGACTTGTTATTGATGATTTATATCACTATGATCATGTTGGGGGGAAATCTCCTGCCATGGAGCGGGCAGAAGAGTTTCGAGCAAATTTGCCAGCTGAAATCCCTAGCTTCCTGAAGACTATGGTGCGGTCAAATGTTACTACTGGATTTTGGCTGGTGAGTCCAGAACTCTTTCCTAACGTTTGAATGAGAAAAGTCCTTGGAGGAAATTGAGATTTTCACTTCCCCATTCCTTTCGTGCAGCATCTTCCCATGCCATTCTGCAAATTGCATATGCCCAGAAATAATATCACTGTTACTTTGGAAGATGAGAATGGGGACGAATACCCTGTAAACTACATTGTGGATAAGACAGCACTAAGTGCTGGATGGAAAAAGTTCTCAAGTGCACGGGAATTAATGGAGGGTGATGTACTAGTTTTCCAGTTGGTCAGAGCTTCCGTCTTCAAGGTAACCCCTTTTGTTTTTGTTTGATGAATACGACAGAATAGAAATTATCTAGACTGGTGCTAGTTTTGGATATGTGATAAAGCAAAGCAAGATTCTTTTGATTTATTTTGGTGATAATGGATTCTTTGATCTGTAATAAATATTAAAAAAAAAAAAAGAGTTTGAAATGCCATTCTACCTGAGAAAGAAATGGATGGTAGTTCACTGTAAGATGTGATAGCTAAGAGAGTGCTGCTGAATTGGGGTTATTTCTAATTTACTTATTTGACATTTCACACAATAAGTCATACGTCATCACTTTCATGCAAACTTTCAAGATGGAGTACTTCTCTTGCTAGGGAAACTAAAGGAGGCAGTTGATGGTCCTGAATGCTTTTCTAAATGCTTTGAGATCAACACAACCACCCTATGAGATCTGTAGCAGTTAGCAAACAGAGCCTAGTATTGCAAATTTAAATCAGTGCGTTACTAGCACTGCCTAGCTGTGATTGTGGAAGGCAGGAAGAGGAAAGAGTAATTTTAGTGAGGAATAGCCCGGTGATAGGATTGGATATTAGTAGTCAGGATCATTGCCCACTTATTTGGAGCAGCAGGATTGAGATTTGTGGCCTGTCTGGTAAATTTCATTAAGGTCTGGGACTGTTTCTGCATGATATAGTATCGCATAATTTCCACAATATGCTGGTAGCATGTGTATAAGCTTGACTCAAAATCAAGAAGATGATGTTGGGGATGTAAACAATTACCACCATGACCCTAATAATGCGACAAATCAAAAGAAACCGAGAGAAGAGATAACAGGCTTGTCTTTTTCTTATTTTTCCAGATCTCTGTTAACATTTCTTAGCCAGATCATGCTTTGATGACCAAGATTAAAGTTTAATAGTTTCATAGTTGATCATATCCGCTTGTCATTGATCTTACTGTAGGTACACATTGTGAGAGGGAATAATTCCCAAGGGGTTTTTGGTCTGGATGCATCCAGAAAACAAAATGATTCTGGTAAACTGTAGATCTTCACATTTTCCCCTCTGCTATATTTTCCAAATGCTTCTGCAAAGTCTCTGAAACTAACTTTTCAATGTTCCCAAAATGCTAAAGAAAACCGCATGGACAAGGAAGTCATACCCAACGAGAAGACCCCGAGTTCAGGACCTGTTTCACAAGACGTATCTCCTGACAATGCTCAAAGCAAAAGCTTGATGGTTTTGGATACTAATCCCCCATGCACGCCTGATCAGCCTGGCAAGTTGGGCGATGAGATCGGTCCAGATGCCACACATGGGACTAGACTCTCAAACTCAATATCTGCCATTGATTGCGGAGAGGCAACAAGCAATGGCAGTCTGACTGTACTTGTCAGTGGCACAGCTATTGACTCTGATCTTTCTGAGTACCAGAGGACAAGATATTTGGAGCTCTGCTCCAGTCAGAATGGGTTTCTGCATGACAACCTTCTCAAGAGCATTAATTACAAGTTGGCTGCTGAGATGATTTCTGAGACGGTCAACATTGCGGATGCAATTAAAGCTAGCAACCTTTCCACTTCAAGAGCGGACCTTGAGATGTGGGACAAGACTTTGGAGGGATTTGAGCTTTTGGGAATGAAAGTTGGATTTTTACGTGCTCGGTTGGACCAAATCAAGAATGTCGCTTCGGAGTTAGAGAGGTATCGAGATGCTGAAAATAAGCAAGCTGCGGTCCAGGAGGAGATGAGGACCGTTCAAGTGAGGCTATCGAAGTTGAAGAAGTTGAAGAAAAGACTCGATGCTGATATAGAATCTCTGAAGGCTAATGCGGAGAGGCATGAACATGTGTTCCAGGAGGAGGCTAGTGCTCCATGGTGATAAGAAATCTGTAAGAATGTACTTCTGTAAAATGTTCTTTCCAGTAGTGGATGCAGTTGCAAGATCATATTATTTGGCCCATTGTAATTTAGCGTAACATCACCAATGGCTACATTTGCATTTATAATGGCAAGAGAGTCTAAAAAATATCCATGCTCCAGTTCTTTTTTTCTTTGAGAAGATACCATTAATACCTCTATGTTTTGAAAGTTGAATATATCACATGAAGGGATATGTTTTGCTGCGTATGTAAGGGTGATTAGGGTCACATCAGCACCTGGCTGGGATCAGATTTGGGTTGTCACATCGACTTAACCAGCATCATGGCTGTTTTACTTGATAAGGGAGGTGGCAGATCAATATGAGGAAACTTTAACCATATTATTTTTTCAGAAGAAATTAGGCTAGAGATGTATTGCAGCAAATGATTGACAAGGCAAGGCAGAGCAAACTTGGGAACTCCATTTAACTTATGCATACAGGCAGATATGTAGTGTGAATATAGGTACAGACATGGGACACACTTGACTTGTTGCTTTCTCTGTAAACGCTTAGTAGCATGTGGCTGGTAACCTTGGTGTAAGTACAGCCTCCAGTGGTGTTGCTCTGGGCATTGTCAATCCAGGACTCTCACTCATATCAACCTCTGAACCCGAGACTCTTTCCAGTTTGAATGCATGAAGCAGCCGGGCAAGAATAAGTTGCACTACCTGTAGGCCAAACGAGACCCCTGGGCACATCCTCCTACCAGTACCGAATGGTATATATTCAAAAGATTGACCTCTAACATCCACATGAACATGGTCGGTCAGGAATCTCTCTGGCTGAAACTCTGATGCGTGTGACCAGACTCTGGGGTCACGTTGCAGCTTCCACAAGTTAACCATAAGGCGCGTACCTGCCGGGACATGGAAGCCGGCTACGATGCAGTCTTCCATGGCTTCCCTTTGTAGAGAAAGTGGCAGTACAGGGTAAATACGCAGTGTTTCCTTGACTACAGCTTGTAAGTAGGTTAAGTTCTTTATGTCCGATTCTTCCACTTGGCGGTGCTTGCCAACTTGGACATCCAGCTCATCTTGTGCCCTTCCTAGCGAGTGGTGGTTGTTTAGGAGAAGGGATAGTGCCCATGTAAGAGTCAACACTATGGTGTCATTGCCCCCCAAGATCATACTCTGCAATATAAATGAGTATCATTTCCCAGTGGCAAGTTTTGTGCTCTTGCTGTAGTTAATTAAACGATTTAGAGTAAGAGTCCAAAAGTTTGTAAAATGAAGAACATATTCATCTTCTAATATTCAAGCATTGCAATGTTTTGTTTTTCTTCTTTTCTTTTCTATACGAGCATTGAAATGTTTTTTGCTGATATGATATATTGCCACTTGGAGACATTGTAGAAGTTTGAATTTTAGGTTATTTTGGAAATAATTAAATGAAGAAGCCCTTTTTTCTCTCGATTTTTCGTTCTAAATGACATCACAAGTTTTGTAATGACTGTTTTGTATGTCTATCATGGCATAGATTTTTTCCTGAAATGTATGGTGACCCTTTAAAGCAGTTGCATAGATTTCCTTGATTGGCTAAACTTTCCTGGTCGTGGGTCCTGACCTGGAATCAATCGTGTTTGAACTTCTTATAAAGAGGTTTTCGCTATCACTTACTTCGACTTCTACATCTCAACTTGTTAATCTGACTGGGAACTAGGAGCACAAACACGGACCAGAACTGCTAGCTAGCAGCCTTAAAGAACAAAAAATGTAAAAAATGATCGAGAAGGTTTTGCAGTGAAAGTTTTAACAGGTTTACCAAGCAAGTGGCCTTGACGATGGTATCAGCCTCTTGAACAGAGTACTTCCCTTCCTCCAATTCCGTTGCAGAGAGCATGAAATGAATGAAGTCTTGCTCATCATCCTCGACTTTTGCGACAGCCCTTCTTTTCCGGTGCTCCTCGACCCACCTTCCCAGGACCCAATCCAGTTCCTTGGCGGTCCTCTTCATTTCAGCCACACGTCCCTTCACAAAAAGAGTATTTAGCTAGGCAATGATCTATGGTATGGTTGATATGGGGACTCAATAGACAAAGCTATTAGAATATTCGTGTGATACATGCGTTGCTTGTCGATTGGATCGAACTTTTGGTTGATCGATTCGATAACGATTTGTTTATGTTTAAACATTTCTTACCCTCACTGCATCTAGCCATCCTAGAAAAGGTATTGCATCTGAGACCATAAATTCCCCCACAAGATGGGAGAAATCTCCCAGAGCTTTGCGGCATCTTGATGACTCCTCTTCATCCCCTTCGTTGCCACTCAGATAACGTTTTCCTGCGACCATCCTCACCGTTATATTCATAGCCACATGCCCAAAATTCTTCTCCATCTCCACTGTAACTGGGTTTTCACCGTTGCTTAACCATTTCTCGTACAACCCCTTGATGAAAAGATTGGTTTCTGCATCTCTCACATGCTTGAACGAATCAAGCCGGTGGTTTGAGAGGAGCTCAACCACGGCGAGCTTCCTCATACCACGCCAGTATGGACCGTAAGGAGCGAATCCAAGCATGGCATGGTCATAACCCATGAGTTTGATAGATAGTGATCTGGGCCGGGTGGGAAAGACCCTGTCATTCGAAGTGAAACACTCTTTAGCCACTTCCCAGTTACTTACCACGAGTACTCGGAGTATGCCGAGGCGGATAGAGAAGGCCGGTCCATACTGATCGGCCATGACTGCCAGGATTCTGTGCAGTAGCTTGTTTGGCCCCAGAAGATGAAGATGGCCAAACAAAGGCCATGCTCCTGCTGCCTCTGGTAGTGTTTGGCCCCTTTTGTTGCTTCTTTTGGATCTGTGCAGTGAAGCACTGAGATAGATGATGACTAGAAGAACAGCAAGGCCAATCTTTTGAAGGTCGAGGGAGAGCAGCTCCATGGTTTGCAGTTAGTCTTGAGATGGTTTGTGAGCAACTTCGGATGGCCTGTTTTGCTGATACGACAAAGGCTTAGAAGACTTTACGGGAACGCAATGTGATAAACCATTATCTAGACTAGTTTCATGGATGATGCAGAGGATAAAACCAATAGCCAAATGAGCGATATGTGGGGAATATATGCTTTCCTTTTCCAAGCGCCAGCCAAATTGTTTGTTGAATGTCGTATCATCTACTTGATCCGTAGAATGAATATGGACAATGGGAACACATTATTTTCTTTCTGAGGGGAGTGAGTGGACTGGACTGTAGGAGGCAAGAAAAGTCTCTTAAAATTGATGGCCACCGATCCATCTAGAAGAGAACAGTTTCTACTACCAGTCACGTCTGCACACGTGTGTGCGCATGCGAGAGAAGAGAGAGAGAGAGAGAGAGAGAGAGAGAGAGAGTTTTCTCTGCTTGGATTCTAAAACTATGTATTTATGTATTGTTCACAAGCAATTCTCTCTGGCTTGATCGCTATTTAATCCTCAGAGACGGGAAATAGTGTAATAGGTCAATCTTTTCAGGGACGGGCTGGACGGTGAGCAGATTGCGAACTCTGTCCCTTTCTTGGAAGAAATTATATCCGCAATGCAATTCTCTTACATTTAAGCATTGCAGTGTTTGGTGAAAATGACCTGACCAGAAGAGTTGTCTTCTACCGTATCTTATCTTGAAAGCAAGTCAAAGCACACAATTCCCATCCAATAGAGAGAAAAAAGAATGTCCAACTTGTTGAGGTTATCCTACATTGGTTGTGGAAGGAGCAGGTGGTCAATTTATAAGTACAAGATAAAACTTTACTCCTTGAGCTAGCTTTTGGGGTAAGAGAAGCACAAGATCATCCAATATTGGTATTTGAGCCCAATTTGCCAGTAAGTTTAGACTCAAGAGTCACACAGGAGAGTTACAGATTGTTGCACCTTTGATTCAGGGCTTGATGTTTGAGGGGGAGATTGTTGAAATTGTCCTATATCGGTTGTGGAAGGGGCTAATGGTTAGTTTACAAGCATGAGGGAAAACCTCACCCCTTGAGCTAACTTTTGAGGTGAGAGAGACCCGAGATCACCTAATACAACCAATGACTATTCTTAGCCTCATTTGAAAAGATAAATCATTGGTGTTAGCAACGACAGTCTGCTTATAACCATATTACTCCTCTAAGGGGAGGTATTCTAATCATGAAAATCTTCAGGCTTGATTATGGATCTGCTAATTCATTACATCTGATTGGATCATTCCCAGAGATCCCTATACATTCCAAAAGTACACTGTCAACTATGCAAAAAATGGAACAGAAAACAAAAACAAAAGAAGGAACACACATTGGAACACAACTTATTTTGTGCATCGGTTTGAGTGTACTTGTGCAAGTACTCGTTGCGTATCACATCAATCAGAGGTCCTTAACCTGTTTGCTGTGTTCTGCAATCCAGTCCAGTTAAATGGAGTGGTATATCTTATGGGATGTCGACTTTGACAGAAGTTTCATTTCAATTGGAATTAGATCTCGTAGCATAATTGCATCCCACAAGCATCAACAACTAGAAGACAGTGCTGACATTTTTGCTTGTACATCTGTGCAATGGCAGTCACAAACTCTGTTATCACGAGGTGCCATTGACACAACTCAGACGTATTGATCGGATGAAATTGTGTCATGTCTAGAAAGGGCAACCACAGCTGCATGTTTTGCGATTAGAGAACCACATGTGAAACCAGATCTTTTTTCATCCTTCAAAGTTTAAAGATGTTATCGGAGGCACTTAATTATTCATGCAATGCTTGTCTTCTAATTTTGATGAAAGCTTATGCGTTTATTGCTTTGGATAGGATACATACTAGACAACATAAAACCGAAGGAATCTCAAACGCACCAAATCTTTTCTCAAGTAGTAGAGTTAGCAGCCCCATTGTTCATTGTCAAGGTTGAGTGTGGTTGACAGGAAAGGGCATAAGTTTCAAGATCAGCAGTCCCTGATTGGAGGGAGATAGCATTTCTGTGCAAGTACACAGAGCGAGGCCCACAACTTTGCATTTTTGTTGCATTGCAAAGTATGCCGCGTGCCATGGTTGCCTGAAAATGACAGTTAATGTCTAAGAATGGTTGTTCAGAAAATTATTGCTGCCAGACTCTCTGATAGTACTTTTTGTAAGCTGTATATGCCTCATCAGAATTCAGTCCAAATTCCTTCCAATTTTTCCATTTTAATCTCTGTGACTTTAATGTATCGGTGCTGTTTCAGTAAAAGTTCCTGTATGTGCTGCCAAGTAAATGATGACCAAGCCAATTTAGCCCTTGACATGAAACACATGATCCTTGCAATGAAAACTAGCCATCGAGATGCACAGGGTAGAATCTGGTTTGAATGCAATCTTTAGTAGAAAGAAACATACAAAATCGTCATCTTTTGGCTTGACAGTAGCTAAAGGAATGAGATCATTGCAAAGAATACAATAAGCTGCAACTTATCATGAAATTATCTTATAACTTCTCAGTCGGCTTCTTCCACAGAGGCTTCAATCCTAAGAAGAACAAACCCAACTGCAACACCAACTAGAACAAGACCGTTCATGATGGTCACAATCCGAAATATCTCGCCAACAGCATTGCACTTAGAAGACAGAGTGCCTCCGCCTCTGCCTTTTCCTTGTGACCTCAAAGAGCCCACCATGTTTGCAAATGACTGCTCAGTGCACACAGGGACTCCTAGGGAAGCCACTCTGTTGTGAGCTTTTAGCCCACCAAATGCATTCATTCCTGTTATGTAATTCAGATTGTTCGTCCTCTTTCCTTTGCTCACGGCAGAGGCAGAGGCGGTGAGAGCCAAAGAAGCGATGGTAGCAGAGGCGGTTGCCATATCCTGGAATTCCACAGCCTAATTAGAAATCAAGAACATTTCACAGCAGTGAGAAGAGCTAGATCTTTCTGGGAAGACAATGTGTGTGTGCCTATTTCCAGTTGAAAATGTTCAATACCTTTTTTTAAGCGGCGGGTTACTTTTCTGAGCTTGCTGAACTAAATGGAGGGAAGCAAAGTGAGGCTTTGTATGTGGAAGAATGGGAGATAGAGAAAGGATAAGGTGAGTGTGGTTGGCTCGAGGGCAGATTTGCTGCAGCTTCAAATATTGTTCAAGAAAAGCAATGAAGTTAGAGCCTTTGGTTTGCAGTGAATATGGACCACCCGTTCATGCCAGCTTGTTCTATCTAATAAATCCCAGTGCAATTACAAGTAAAGATATAACTTGCAAGAACTGAAGAACCGAATAAAAGCATATAACATTGTTTTGAACAGATGACACAACAGGAACCACATTGAAGTCCAGCATAGTAATAAAGTACCGTTCAAATAACTGGAACTTTCACATGAAAAATTAATCACAGCTAGCCAAAGTCCCAGATCAGATTGGGCACCACGAGCTGGGGTTTTCAGGTACTGTTGCCTCCTATGATGTGAACCTTAATGATGAGACCGGTGACTCCATTTTCCTCCAGAAGCTCACATATACACTGGTCGTTAATCTTTAAATTGTTATGGCGGCATAAGGCCCCCCAGCCGGTGATCCAGGTGCGGCTGTCTGTCCACACCTTAACCGTCCCTCTCCATGTCCTCCCAGTGGGATCATGGAACAAAATGGCCTGAGGTAACTTGAGTTCATAATCGATAAGGACACTGCGTGGAACATACTGCAACAAGACAGGTGAATGCGATGAGGACTCTATGTCAATAATTCTAAGCCAAAATCTCTCATTTGTAAAAATAAGTGTTCTGTAATGATCGTTCTGTAGAGCAAGAAAGAAAGAGTGACATGGCAGCAAAATTGACAGACTGCGGATCTATGAAGGCAAGAGCAAAACATTCATAACAAGATCACACTTTAAGAGGATACACAATGCGAGACGAAAACGGGAACGAAGAGCAAGCATACCAAGCAAGAACTTCTTAGAGCCTGGACCACTGTCACGAAGTAAGGATTTTTGAGGTCGATGTACCTCTTCACATCGATAGGATCTTCATTAGCAGCTTTCCTCTCTTCAACGTTCCCTGAATATCAGATAACACTAGGAGAGTCAATCCTTGGGATGGTTCTAGAGATAATTTGCTAAAGGAGGAGGACTCTAGGAGTACTAATTTGTATCTTTCTTCAATGAAACGTTCAAATTTTTGGCGTTATCTCATCATGACGTCTCCAGCAAGTTTTTGTTCCTTAGGATTCCAGGGTGTCCGTGTTTGAGAGTATGGGGACGCGCGACCGGTCGCGCGTCAAACTGATTAGTTCCGTCATTGCGCAGCATTAGTACTTTCATTTGGCTTCTTCGACCCAAGCCTGCGTCGCTTCTTCTCATGAACCAGCGATGGAAGTCGCCGATAAGACAGAGACGGGGAAGGGGAAGGAGGAGGGGGTTCTCAGCTTGAAGCACGGAGAAAGGGAGTCGCAGCAGGAGCACGAGGTACGTGCTAATTGCCTTCTTTGTTTCTTCACTGTGATTCATTTCCTGCTTCTTGGTGAGAAGAGCGAACTCGTTGGTACGTCTAGTATTGGTTCTGAGGCATAGGAGTGCTTCGGGAAAACTCGGAGTGGATTTCACCTTTGTCGGTCGAGCAGAATTCCATAATGGATAGAAGGATAAACACCCGATGGGAAGTCAATTGAATGCAATACTAGAGTTATGATGCACTCGTTCCATTGTGAAGCAGAGAATAAGGCCTTTCCTGACCAACCAATTGAGAGCTAAAATTGAAAGGAGGGGCGGAATGATTTTTCTAAGGGGATTTTCTCGCCTTTTTCTCTCACTTTCTTGCTGCTTTTTCCTTCACTTTCTCCCCTATCCTTACTGGCTTTCCAAACGGAGACGAATCAGAAAAGGGAGTGACTGGACGCACTTGAGAAAGCAGCGAGGAGTGACCACCCGCTATAATATTGTGGGAAAATGCAAATATTGTCTCGCGCACGAAAAGTAAGGTCAATATATATAATAATATATTATTTATATATATTCAAAAATTTTGAATTCATATAATTCCCTTGCTATAATAATGCTGAAATTTTTTTCTATTTGATGGTTAACTGACTATTCCAGGCTATTACCATAACTTGGTCTCTAGATAATTTTATTGAAATTCTTAAATTATATTGATAGATATCTGATTTGCTTTTACAAATGAAAAAAAAAAAATTCCAACTTTGGAGCTAAATAGTTATTGAGTTTTGGGTATTTTTTCAATTTTTAAAAATAAAAAATATTTTTTTATGGGAAAAGCTAACGTCAAATGTTAAAATTCTTGTGTATATGAAATTGCAATTGGAGGAAAACATGGCGGCTGGCACTAAAGGAATGCATGAACATGTGTTCCAGGAGGAGGTTAGTGTTCCATGGTGATAAGAAATCTGTAAGAATGTACTTCTGTAAAATGTTCTTTCCAGTAGCGGATGCGGTTGCAAGATCATATTATTTGGCCCATTGTAATTTAGCGTAACATCACCAATGGCTACATTTGCATTTATAATGGCAAGAGAGTCTAAAAAAGATCCATGCTCCAGTTCTCTTTTTCTTTGAGAAGATACCATTAATACCTCTATGTTTTGAAAGTTGAATATATCACATGAAGGGATATGTTTTGCTTCGTATGTAAGGGTGATTAGGGTCACATCAGCACCTGGCTGGGATCATATTTGGGTTGTCACATCGACTTAACCAGCATCATGGCTGTTTTACTTGATAAGGGAGGTGGCAGATCAATATGAGGAAACTATAGCCATATTATTTTTTCAGAAGAAATTAGGCTAGAGATGTATTGCAGAAAATGATTGACAAGGCAAGGCAGAGCAAACTTGGGAACTCCATTTAACTTATGCATACAGGCAGATATGTAGTTGAATATAGGTACAGACATATGGGACACACTTGACTTGTTGCTTTCTCTGTGAACGCTTAGTAGCATGTAGCTGGTAACCTTGGTGTAAGTACAGCCTCCAGTGGTGTTGCTCTGGGCATTGTCAATCCAGGACTCTCACTCATATCAACTTCTGAACCTGAGACTCTTTCCAGTTTGAATGCATGAAGCAGCCGGGCAAGAATAAGTTGCACTACCTGTAGGCCAAATGAGACCCCTGGGCACATCCTCCTACCAGTACCGAATGGTATATACTCAAAAGATTGACCTCTAACATCCACATGAACATGGTCGGTCAGGAATCTCTCTGGCTGAAACTCTGATGCGTGTGACCAGACTCTGGGGTCACGTTGCAGCTTCCACAAGTTAACCATAAGGCGCGTACCTGCCGGGACATGGAAGCCGGCTACGATGCAGTCTTCCATGGCTTCCCTTTGTACAGAAAGTGGCAGTACAGGGTAAAGACGCAGTGTTTCCTTGACTACAGCTTGTAAGTAGGTTAAGTTCTTTATGTCCGATTCTTCCACTTGGCGGTGCTTGCCAACTTGGACATCCAGCTCATCTTGTGCCCTTTCTAGCGAGTGGGGGTTGTTTAGGAGAAGGGATAGTGCCCATGTAAGAGTCAACACTGTGGTGTCATTGCCCCCCAAGATCATACTCTGCAATATAAATGAGTATCATTTCCCAGTGGCTAGTTTTGTGCTCTTGCTGTAGTTAATTAAACGATTTAGGGTAAGAGTCCAAAAGTTTGTAAGATGAAGAACATATTCATCTTCTAATATTCAAGCATTACAATGTTTTGTTTTTCTTCTTTTCTTTTCTATACGAGCATTGAAATGTTTTTTGCTGATATGATATATTGCCACTTGGAGACATTGTAGAAGTTTGAATTTTAGGTTATTTTGGAAATAATTAAATGAAGAAGCCCTTTTTTCTCTCGATTTTTCGTTCTAACTTACATCACGAGTTTGTGTAATGACTAATTTGTATGTCTATCATGGCATAGATTTTTTCCTGAAATGTATGGTGACCCTTTAAAGCAGTTGCATAGATTTCCTTGATTGGCTAGACATTCCTGGTCGTGGGTCCTGACCTGGAATCAATCGTGTTTGAACTTCTTATAAAGAGGTTTTCGCTATCACTTACTTCGACTTCTACATCTTAACTTGTTAATCTGACTGGGAACTAGGAGCACAAACACGGACCAGAACTGCTAGCTAGCAGCCTTAAAGAACAAAAAAATGTAAAAAATGATCGAGAAGGTTTTGCAGTGAAAGTTTTAACAGGTTTACCAAGCAAGTGGCCTTGACGATGGTATCAGCCTCTTGAACAGAGTACTTCCCTTCCTCCAATTCCGTTGCAGAGAGCATGAAATGAATGAAGTCTTGCTCATCATCCTCGACTTTTGCGATGGCCCTTCTTTTCCGGTGCTCCTCGACCCACCTTCCCAGGACCCAATCCAGTTCCTTGGCGGTCCTCTTCATTTCAGCCACACGTCCCTTCAAAAAAAGAGTACTTAGCTAGGCACTGATCTATGGTATGGTTGATATGGGGACTCAATAGACAAAGCTATTAGAAAATTCGTGTGATACATGCGTTGCTTGTCGATTGGATCAAACTTTAGGTTGATCGATTCGATAACGATTTGATTATGTTTAAACATTTCTTACCCTCACTGCATCTAGCCATCCTAGAAAAGGTATTGCATCTGAGACCATAAATTCCCCCACAAGATGGAAGAAATCTCCCAGAGCTTTGCGGCATCTTGATGACTCCTCTTCATCCCCTTCGTTGCCACTCAGATAACGTTTTCCTGCGACCATCCTCACCGTTATATTCATAGCCACATGCCCAAAATTCTTCTCCATCTCCACTGTAACTGGGTTTTCACCGTTGCTTAACCATTTCTCGTACAACCCCTTGACGAAAAGATTGGTTTCTGCATCTCTCACATGCTTGAACGAATCGAGCCGGTGGTTTGAGAGGAGCTCAACCACGGCGAGCTTCCTCATACCACGCCAGTATGGACCGTAAGGAGCGAATCCAAGCATGGCATGGTCATAACCCATGAGTTTGATAGATAGTGATCTGGGCCGGGTGGGAAAGACCCTGTCATTCGAAGTGAAACACTCTTTAGCCACTTCCCAGTTACTTACCACGAGTATTCGGTGTATGCCGAGGCGGATAGAGAAGGCCGGTCCATACTGATCGGCCATGGCTGCCAGGATTCTGTGCAGTAGCTTGTTTGGCCCCAGAAGATGAAGATGGCCAAACAAAGGCCATGCTCCTGCTGCCTCTGGTAGTGTTTGGCCCCTTTTGTTGCTTCTTTTGGATCTGTGCAGTGAAGCACTGAGATAGATGATGACTAGAAGAACAGCAAGGCCAATCTTTTGAAGGTCGAGGGAGAGCAGCTCCATGGTTTGCAGTTAGTCTTGAGATGGTTTGTGAGCAACTTCGGATGGCCTGTTTTGCTGATACGACAAAGGCTTAGAAGACTTTACGGGAACGCAATGTGATATACCATTATCTAGACTTGTTTCATGGATGATGCAGAGGATAAAACCAACAGCCAAATGAGCGATATGTGGGGAATATATGCTTTCCTTTCCAAGCGCCAGCCAAATTGTTTGTTGAATGTCATATCATCTACTTGATCCGTAAAATGAATATGGACAATGGGAACACATTATTTTCTTTCTGAGGGGAGCGAGTGGACAGGAGGAGTCCCGATTATTGGGGGAAGCTTTCTGTTTTAGTTTGGACTGGACTGTAGGAGGCAAGAAAAGTCTCCTAAAATTGATGGCCACCGATCTATTTAGAAGAGAACAGTTTCTACTACCAGTCACGTCTGCACACGTGTTCGCGCATGAGAGAGAGAGAGAGAGAGAGATTCCTCTCCTTGGATTCTAAAACTATGTATTTCTATTTATGTATTGTTCACAAGCAATTCTCTCTGGCTTGATCGCTATTTGATCCTCAGAAACGGGAAATAGTGTAATAGGTCAATCTTTTCAGGGACGGGCTGGACATTCTTGGAAGAAACTATATCCGCTTTGCAATTCTCTTACATTTAAGCAATGCAGTGTTTGGTTAAAATGATCTGACCAGAAGAGTTGTCTTGTACCGTATCTTATCTAGAAAGCAAGTCAAAGCACACAATTCCCATCCAATAGAGAGAGAAAAAACTGTCCAACTTGTTGAGGTTATCCTATATTGGTTGTGGAAGGAGCAGGTGATCAATTTATAAATATGAGGGAAAACTTTACTCCTTGAGCTAGCTTTTGGGGTAAGAGAAGCCCAAGATCATCCAATATTGGTATTTGAGCCAAATTTGCCAATAAGTTTAGACTCAAGAGTCACACAGGAGAGTTACAGATTGTTGCGCCTCCGATTCAGGGCCTGATGTTTGAGGGGGAGATTGTTGAAATTGTCCTTTATCGGTTGTGGAATGGGCCAATTGTTAGTTTATAAGCATGAGGGAAAACCTCACCCCTTGAGCTAACTTTTGAGGTGAGAGAGGCTTGAAATCACCTAATACAACCAATGACTATTCTTAGTCTCGTTTGAAAAGAGAAATCACTAGTGTTAGGCTGTTAGCTACCACAGTCTGCTTATAACCATATTACCTCCTCTAATGGGAGGTATTCTAATCATGAAAATCTTCAGGCTTGATTATGGATCTGCTAATTCATTACATCTGATTGGATCATTGATGCAAGCCAAGGGCAGGCTTTCTCAAATAGTAGGATCGGGAGAGTGACGCATGCACGAGAAACAGGACCGACAGAAATTTCAGCACTGCGCAAGTTCAGGAGAACAGTCGTATCTTTGTCGATACAGATCGGATCGACCTGATTCCAAAACCAAATGAGCAAGGAATTCTGGATCTACAATTTCTCTGTTTTGGGTTTTCTAAAATAAGTACTGTAGGATGGTCGAATTTGGGTTGGAAATAACGAACAGAATAGGAAAAGATAGAAACTTCGTTGGTTGCTCTTCTAGGCCTCCAAGGAAGTTGAGGGAGCACCGATTCTTCTAGATCGATGACTGCAACTCTTCAAGGATGCAGATTTCGAAAGCTCCGACTCTTCAAGGACGGAGTGAAAACTCTTCTAGGTTTTCAAGGATATGAACTCTACAAGGTTCACGATATTTGCTTCAAAGCAAAGTTTTTCATTTATCAAAAGTTGTCTTCTACAAGAAATTGGATGGCTTATATTGTTAACGAAATAAAAAGCAAAGCGTTGAAACTAGGAAAATAATAAATAGCATAGTAACTAGAAACTAGGAAAAATAAAGACGGAGCGTTGAAACTAGGAGAAATAAATAAAAAAGCATGGAAACTATAAGCTAGTAAAAGCGTCATGCGAGCTCCCAAGGTGTCTTTCAAGCTTCCGGAATGGACTCAAGATGTTGATACGGCTTCACGGTTTCGTCGAGCTTGAATGCGGGCCGATCTTCTTGGTCGAGAGAGTTGGTCTTCAATGCGGGCTGCATCATCCTCCCCATCTTTAAAAGAATTCGTCCTCGAATTCTCGCCATTATCATCGAGGAATCTCCCACCCTACTAGGTGCCAACGTAATCTTCTTACCTCCAAATTCAAAAGAATATGTATTTCGATAACCATCATGCGTAATCCTCCTATCGAATTGCCATGGTCGACCAAGAATAATGTGACTAGCATCCATCGGCAGAACATCACACCATATCTTGTCATTATAAACAGAACCAATGGATAGATTAACAAGACATCGTTTTGAAAGCAGTTACCTCGCGCCTATCTTCAACCACAACATTTTATAAGGCGTAGGGTGCGTTTTTAATTCCAACTTCAGCTTGTTTGCTGCTACTTCAGAAATTATATTCTCACAACAACCAGAGTCAATAATTAATTGACACACCTTTCCCATGATTGTGCAAGCAGAATGAAAAATATTGGTACGTAGCCACCTATCTCCGATGTCATCTCGAGGAGTAAGAAAATTTTTCCTCACCATAAGAAGTTCGCCAGTGTCAGCATGCACTACTTGTTCATCATCCGCAGCTGCTTCATCATTGTTCAACTCCTCTTCAAGTGGATCCTCAGCATTCTCATCGAATCATTATCCACCAAGAAGGCTTTACCGGCTGGTCGATTCTTATTGATTCGACAATTGCTAGCACGATGACCCAACTCCCCACAAGAATAGCAACGTATTTCGGACGTAGCAAGTTGCTTCGAAACATGGGGTTGAGTAGAAGGCTTACTAGCAAATTGCTCTCTCCGAGAACGAGAGCGCTCCATTTTGAGTGCCCGTTGGTGTGCCTCTCCTAAGTCCCAAATGTCGAGGACTTCCAAGGCGTCTTGAATGTAAAATTGCAGACCGTTCAAGTATTTGTTCACAAGCACTTCCTCCGGGTCCTGGATATTGTTACGAATCACCAACTCATTGAATTCATTGGTGTATTGGTCCACCGTTCGCGTACCTTGTCTTAGATTTTGGTACCGTTGGTCGAGCTCTCTCTTATATCCTTTGGGAAGAAAATATTTTTGAATCTTGCCCTCCATCTTTCTCCACAAAGCAATTGGTGCTTTGCCAACGGCTTGGCGAGTTTGTTTTTCACGTCTCCACCAAGCAATCGCCTTGCCTCGGAATCGCATAGCAATGATCCCAACGCGACGATTCTCCGGAACATTTCGATGCTCAAACACCTCATTCACAAGTGTTAGCCAATCAATAATTTCATCAGGAGACTCATTACCTGTAAATTCTGGGACATCTTTCTTGACTTCCTTTTCCCAATCTGGCTCACGAATATGTTGTAAACGATGTCGAGCATGCCTCCGATCGTGAATAGATTGAACACTCTCCGAAGAGGAAGAGTCACCATGGGAATCTTCAGTCCTGGAACGGGGTGGAGAATTGTTTGCTTCAGCCCTCAAACGCTGAACTTCTTGCGTCAATTCGTCAATTTGTTGTTGCATATTCTCGCGAGTGTGTGCAACTCATTGAGGGGAACGGTTCTGCCGCCACGACGTCTAGCTTGTCTTGGAGGCATTGTCCTCTCCTCCAAAGCTCTGATACCAAATGATGCAAGCCAAGGGCAGGCTTTCTCAAATAGTAGGATCGGGAGAGTGACGCATGCACGAGAAACAGGACCGACAGAAATTTCAGCACTGCGCAAGTTCAGGAGAACAGTCGTATCTTTGTCGATACAGATCGGATCGACCTGATTCCAAAACCAAATGAACAAGGAATTCTGGATCTACAATTTCTCTGTTTTGGGTTTTCTAAAATAAGTACTGTAGGATGGTCGAATTTGGGTTGGAAATAACGAACAGAATAGGAAAAGATAGAAACTTCGTTGGTTGCTCTTCTAGGCCTCCAAGGAAGTTGAGGGAGCACCGATTCTTCTAGATCGATGACTGCAACCAATGATGCTATTCTTAGTCTCCGCTTTGAAAACGAGAAATCACTGGTGTTAGGCTGTTCAGCTTCAAAGACAGTCTGCAAAAGTTTATAACTTATATTGTTAACCTCCTCTAATGGGAAACTAGGTATTCTAATCATGAAAATCTTCAGGCTTGATTATGGATCAAGATGTTCATTACATCTGATTGGATCATTCCCATTCCCAGAGATCCCTATACATTCCAAAAGTACACTATGTCAACTATGCAAAAAATAGAACGAAAAACGAAAACAAAAGAAGGAACACACATTGGAACGCAACTAATTTTGTGCATTGGTTTGAGTGTACTTGTGCAACTACCCGTTGCGTATCACATCAATCAGAGGTCCTTAACCTGTTTGCTGTGTTCTGCAATCCAGTCCAGTTGATTGGAGTGGTACATCTTATGGGATGTCGACTTTGACAGAAGTTTCATTTCAATTGAAATTAGATCTCGTAGCATAATTGCATCCCACAAGCATCAACAACTAGAAGACAGTGCTGACATTTTTGCTTGTACATCTGTGCAATGGCAGTCACAAACTCTGTTATCACGAGGTGCCGTTGACACAGCTCAGACGTATTGATCGAATGAAATTGTGTCATATGTCTAGAAAGGGCAACCACAGCTGCATGTTTTGCATTAGAGAACCACATGTGAAAACAGATCTTTTTTCATCCTTCAAAGTTTAAAGATGTTATCGGAGGCACTTAATTATTCATGCAATGCTTGTCTTCTAATTTTGATGAAAACTTATGCGTTTATTTCTTTGGATAGGATACATACTAGACAACATAAAACCGAAGGAATCTCAAACGCACCAAATCTTTTCTCAAGTAGTAGAGTTAGCAGCCCCATTGTTCATTGTCAAGGTTGAGTGTGGTTGACAGGAAAGGGCATAAGTTTCAAGATCAGCAGTCCCTGATTGGAGGGAGATAGCATTTCTGTGCAAGTACACACACAACTTTGCATTTTTGTTGCATTGCAAAGTATGCCGCGTGCCATGGTTGCCTGAAAATGACAGTTAATGTCTAAGAATGGTTGTTCAGAAAATTATTGCTGCCAGACTCTCTGATAGTACTTTTTGTAAGCTGTATATGCCTCATCAGAATTCAGTCCAAATTCCTTCCCATTTTTCCATTTTAATCTCTGTGACTTTAATGTATCGGTGCTGTTTCAGTAAAAGTTCCTGTATGTGCTGCCAAGTAAACGATGACCAATCCAATTTAGCCCTTGACATGAAACACATGATCCTTGCAATGAAAACTAGCCATCGAGATGCACAGGGTAGAATCTGGTTTGAATGCAATCTTTAGTAGAAAGAAACATACAAAATCGTCATCTTTTGGCTTGACAGTAGCTAAAGGAATGAGATCATTGCAAAGAATACAATAAGCTGCAACTTATCATGAAATTATCTTATAACTTCTCAGTCGGCTTCTTCCACAGAGGCTTCAATCCTGAGAAGAACAAACCCAACTGCAACACCAACTAGAACAAGGCCGTTCATGATGGCCGCAATCCGAAATATCTCGCCAACAGCATTGCACTTAGAAGACAGAGTGCCTCCGCCTCTGCCTTTTCCTTGTGACCTCAAAGAGCCCACCATGTTTGCAAATGACTGCTCAGTGCACACAGGGACTCCTAGGGAAGCCACTCTGTTGTGAGCTTTTAGCCCACCAAATGCATTCATTCCTGTTATGTAATTCAGATTGTTCGTCCTCTTTCCTTTGCTCACGGCAGAGGCAGAGGCGGTGAGAGCCAAAGGAGCGATGGTAGCAGAGGCGGTTGCCATACCCTGGAATTCCACAGCCTAATTAGAAATCAAGAACATTTCACAGCAGTGTGAAGAGCTAGATCTTTCTGGGAAGACAATGTGTGTGTGCCTATTTCCAGTTGAAAATGTTCACTACCTTTTTTAAGCGGAGGGTTACTTCTCTGAGCTAGATCATGAGCTGGGGGTTTCAGGTACTGTTGCCTCCTATGATGTGAACCTTAATGATGCGACCAGTGACTCCATTTTCCTCCAGAAGCTCACATATACACCGGTCGTTCTTCTTTAAATTGTTATGGCGGCATAAGGCCCCCCAGCCGGTGATCCAGGTGCGTCTGTCTGTCCACACCTTAACCGTCCCTCTCCATGTCCTCCCAGTGGGATCGTGGAACAAAACGTCCTGAGGTAACTTGAGTTCATAATCGATAAGGACACTGCGTGGAACATACTGCAACAAGACAGGTGAATGCAATGAGGACTCTGTCAATAATTCTAAGCCAAAATCTCTCATTTGTAAAAATAAGTGTTCTGTAATGATCATTCTGCAGAGCAAGAAAGAAAGAGTGACATGGCAGCAAAATTGACTGGCTGCGGATCTATGAAGGCCAGAGCAAAACATTCATAACAAGATCACACTTCAAGAGGATACACAATGCGAGACGAAAATGGGATTGAAGAGAAAGCATACCAAGCAAGAACTTCTTAGAGTCTGGACCACCGTCACGAAGTACGGATTTTTGAGGTCGATGTACCTCTTCACATCGATAGGATCTTCATTAGCAGCTTGCCTCTCTTCAACGTTCCCTGAATATCAGATAACACAAGGAAAGTCAAACAAACTAACAAATTCACCATTTAGAAGCTATGTACACCCAATATAATCAAAATGTGCTGAAAATTAAAGAATCTTAAATGATTTCTATTACCTTCTTTTTTTGACCGTTTGCTCCTGCCTTCATCCTCCTCCTCCTCCTCCTCCTCCTCCTCCTCGTTGTAGTCCTCATCATCATCATCACTGTTGTGCTCTTGGACTCCACTTCCTTCTCCTACCTCCCCAGGGAGGGCGCACTCTTTCTTCTCGCACGCGTAGTGCCCATAGATAACGACTCTGAACACACCGGGACTCTGGTAGGAGAACACCATATAGTCATTTGTCTCCACTAAGTTGTCCCGCAGAAATTCTTGCCAGCCATCTTCAAAATAGGCGTCCTGTGCCTCCAAAGTCACCTTCACATGCCATTGCCGCCCCATTCGATGCCTGAGGAGGATCTCTCCTGGCAGCGGCCCATCTAGTTGCGCCAGGAAAGCTCTGGGAACGTGCTGTGATGAACAGCCGCATTTGAGTCGCAAAATGAAATAATTTGCTGAGTCAAAAACAGTTCAAAAGAGCCTGAGTTATCTCACCATTCTTTGGGAGCTATATTCTGGCCTGTACGCTTTGAAGAAATCTGGGATTTTTCTGCGAGCATTCTCCATCTTCTCTTTGTTAGCAGGTGGAGGGGAGTCGATATCCTAAAGTTTGATGTAAGCCAGCTTAGAGAATCTCGGTGAATGCAATATCAATTCGAACAGACACCATGCTCTCGGAAACCATGCTCAAAACGCATTCTCATCGACAATTATTGTACTACTTAAAAGCCAATCAGTCAAGAAGGAAAACCTATTTTAGTAGAATATTGATGACAAGAAAGGTTTCTTCCAAGACAGGTTGCAAGGCAAGTCTACTTTCGAAAGCCTCAGATCACCCTCTCCTCTTGTTTGAGCACAGTTAAAGCAGAGCAGAGCAGAGAACGGCATGAATCAGAAAGACTCAGGAACAGGAAGGAGGGATCTCGGTTTCACTCTCTGACACCGACTTGCTTTCTTCAATTCAAAAAAAAAAATACCAATGATAGCTAGAATAAGAAATTCATTTTGTTGAGATTTGACTACAATAATCATAAATTAGATGCAAAAACAAATGCTCTTGTAGCGCTTTCTTGAAATCTTGTACAAATTACGTCATTTAACATGCCATGCGTTCCTAACCCCTGTTTAGACAATAGAAGATTTGACTTGCCCAAAATTCTGTCTAGGGTAGAAGAAAATCTAAAGATGCTCAGTGAACCACTTTCCACAGAAGAGCATTGCTGACGGCTCATCAAATCCCCGGCACTCATTTCCCTTAACCCTACCGAATGATCGACAAATCGACAAACTCGTTCCTGTTCAGAAGAAGAGCTCATTTTGTTGAGCAGATTGTGAGCATTTCATCCGGGATCTAATACAAGCGATTCATTCCCAGTCATCACAAACAAGAAAAATCTGGTTCAGATCATCGCGACAGCATCAATACACGTTCAAGACGATCTAATACAAGCGATTCATTCCCAGTCATCACAAACAACAAAAATCTGGTTCGATCATCGGAACAGGAAGGAGGGATCTCGGTTTCACTCTCTGACACCGACTTGCTTTCTTCAATTAAAAAAAAAAAAAATACCAATGATAGCTAGAATAAGAAATTCATTTTGTTGAGATTTGATTACAATAATCATAAATTAGGAATGCTAAAACAAATGCTCTTGTAGCGCTTTCTTGAAATCTTGTACAAATTACGTCATTTAACATGCCATGCGTTCCTAACCCCTGTTTGGACATTAGGAGATTTGACATGCCCAAAATTCTGTCTAGGGTAGAAGAAAATCTAAAGATGCTCAGTGAACCACTTTCCACAGAAGAGCATTGCTGACGGCTCATCAAATCCCCGCACTCTTTTCCATTAACTCCCTACCGAATGATCTCACAAATCGACAAACTCGTTCTTGTTCAGAAGAAGAGCTCATTTTGTTGAGCAGATTGTGAGCATTTCATCCGGGATCTAATACAAGCGATTCATTCCCAGTCATCACAAACAACAAAAATCTGGTTCAGATCATCGCGACAGCATCAACACGCGTTCAAGACGATCTAATACAAGCGATTGATTCCCAGTCATCACAAACAACAAAAATCTGGTTCAGATCATCGCGACAGCATCAACACACGTTCAAGACGATCTAATACAGGCGATTCATTCCCAGTCATCACAAACAAGAAAAATCTGGTTCAGATCATCGCGACAGCATCAATACACGTTCAAGACACTAAAAGAGCTTCAATCACAACCAATTTTTTCACAAACATCAAATAGAGTTCATGGCCTCTATCACATTAGTTAGCAGCAGAGTCAGAGCAACCTCGGTTTGAACAAGCAGAGGATCGTTACCTGCAATGATCGCTGATCAGACTTGAGTAAGGCGACCGCGGGAATGACTGCAACCGCTGGACTCAACAAAACAGACGGAACTCGTCCTGTTTTGGGAGTGGTCGTTCTTGGTCGTCGTTGGCAAGTCTCAGTCTCTGTTTTCGGAGGTCGGTGTTTCGAAGCCTTTGATGGTGAGGCCAGAGCAACTTGTTGGCTTTCTTGCTTCCGGTTCTGGGACTCGTTCCAATGCCGGCTCTGCTTTCTTACATGTATGTAAGTCGGGTTCTTTCTCAGAGAGATTATCAAGCTCATGCACGCAGATAAAATGGCAGTGAACATGGAGGTTTCTTACTATATCGTCAAAACACAGAGGTGTTGCGCATCAATGCGGTGGTTGCGCATCAATTCTAATTTCCTTTCTTTCCTCCGTTCAACCAGATTGACTTTGTTCCAATTCAGGAACATGGTCGAGATTCTTTTTCCATTTTTGCTCCACTTAATGAAAGACACTTTTTTCCATTTGCGGACATCATCAGTGTGCTGCTCCAGAACCACCTCAGTCATGAATTTGAATATAAAATAAAACGAATTATCTGCCGTTGAAAAAAATTCGTTGTTAGGGAAGAGACAAGTTAAGCAGTATAATCAAGCAAAACCATGTCATATTCCTTTCCTTGAAAGCTTGCCTTCTCACTTATACAGAGAGAATCCACGGCCTTCGTACCAAACATGGCCTAAGGGTCAGCGAAAAATCTGCTTACTGGTAGCGCTCGCGGCCAGGGTGCATAATTATGTTTGCATCTTGCGGGACTCGAACTGGCTGGGGTGGCATTTCGTCCGGTCTCACGTGTGCCGGCTGCCATTACAACATGCTGCAGGAATATAAATGAATACAAATCGTTTCATATTAGGGACTAATTTCTGATACAACACGGAAACACAACTCTAATACAACATGAATTTGTTGAGAAACCTAAATACTAATTTGAACATGACATAATATGAGGCGGTCAACTTGAAATAGACACAAATGGTAAGCTTTCATAAATAATCACTGACTGCCTCTGTCTCATTGATATTTTTCTCTTTATTGATTACATACTTTTGAACTATTTAATTTTGATGGAATTGACTGAGTAGAAAATTTTGTCCCAAAAAGAAATGATCTAACATACATTTGTGAGGACGATAAATCCCGTGTAAATTATCATATTGACTATGAAATTGTGGAATCATCATACCGGTGATGAACTCAAATATCGATTAAGTTCTTATTGAAGAAAGATTTGTTTATCATCCTTATTGATTTTAAGCATGAAATCAATCACTGCAACAATGTACGTCATCAAGATGTTACATTATGTATGTTTCGAAATGCGGGACAAAACTAGAAGTACTTCAAAAGTTGGATGTATCGTGCACCAGCAAAAGGTGATGAGACTCCGTGCCATAGCTTTTGTAAAGCCATGCATTATTTTCTCCATTTCCCAGTGCAATGGCATCTAAGGAAAGAGAGAACCCTAATTTCTGTTGCATGAAATTTGACCTCATTGTTCTCTTGCAGCACCTAGTCACTATACACTTTTACAATACATTTTAGGACTTCTAGTGCAATTATTCTTTTCCCATTGACATGACTTAAACCTTAGTTGTTACAATGCACTTCGCAAAGACTAAAGAGATGGCAACTCTAGAATCTTATTCAATAGGAAATAGATTGGCTTGTACTTTGACTTCTCCTTTTTGTACTTCTGGTGCATCTGAAGTGTGTTTTGTGACTAGATTGAATGTTGCAATAAAATGTTAAATTCTCAGATCTGTTTGTTCTTTCCCCTGAATTTCGAATTTGGACGTGTTTGTTGTGAGCAACAGCAGCACATCATAGCTTCTTTTTTCCGTACTTAAGAGGATGGGATTAATTTGTCAACACAAAAGATGAAGTTTTTTGAAAGGATTTATTCTACCGGTAAATGATGCTTTCATGACCTAACATATGCTAAGGACATAAGTATCAATATGTCTAGAGTGAACTTCTACTTACGCGTTTTATGTACCTATAAGCCTAATCCATGAGTCCCACATTGTATAGGGGATCCGTTCTTGAATCCGGTCCGGTCCCACTTCAAAACCGAGAACCCGACCAAAGGGACCACTTTCTAGTTTTCATAATCGAAGACCAAACCGGCCCAATTTGGTTCCCGAGTGATCGAGAGCTAGGAACCGAACCAATTCCCGTGAAAACCACATACAACTAGTTGATTTGGTTCGGTTTGATCTTGTCTACGAGCCGGACCCGATGCACATTTTTCGTCAAACTTCGGGATCTAAATTTAATCAATTAAACATTCGAATCAATTTAATTTAAAGTCATCACTAATTTATTATGGATTGATTAGAAACCCAAATAAAATGTGAATAAATATTTTACTTTTACGAATAAAAGATGTCTTCTTCTCATAAAAAAAAGCGACCTTTGATATTGCTGTAAGCACTGTTATAACTTTTCGTCCGCTTCAAATAATGACCCGGCATTCTTTACATTAATTTAGGCTCACCTCATGCCCAAACCCGTCTCTTTCGGTTTTTTCATGACACGATGTTGGATGTTTTCTTAATGTAGTTGTAGTTCAGCTTGTGGTAAAAAAGAAGAAAAGACGTGTAGTTGAGCTGTCTAGTCGAGTTTCCATATGAAGTAGCTGGAGGATAATGCAGAGTTGTAGGCCCCTTTGTAGAGTCTTGAGAGTGATGGCCATTGACCAATGCGTCCTCGCAACACCACCGCACTTCCTTGACAATTAAACAAACTTAGGTTATTGACGAATGGGGAGCTAACTTCAGTAGATGAGATAAAAAGATTATGGGTTGTAATACCTATGGAACTACATAAATCGTGTGTGGGGGAGGGGGGGGGGGAATTTAGGATCTTATGAATTTAGGGAATAAATTACGCTCTCCATTTAAACTTAAAGCCTACGGCAGAAGAAAGTCACGTCAATAACAATAATTTTTAATTTTTAATGACAAGCACACGATTTTCCATTTTAACTAGTTTTCAATCCTTTGCACGAGATGAATTTTGGAAATTTTCTATTGAGAAAAGATGACCAAAGAAGCACATCTAGGAAATTTGAAGTAAAACACGCATTGTTTTTTACTAGTCGATTATTGTACTTTTGCAAGGTGTAGCTTTGCTTTACCATTGACAAACCGAAAAAAAAGCTCGTTGGGCTGTTTTGCTAAGGAGATCGGTCTGCTTTCTACACACTTCGGAGTTGTATCCCTGCCTACTTAAGTTTTTCCCTGGGCTTTTGAAAATGGGAAGTGATCCTTCCTCAACCCAAAACTTATTTTAATGCAATTTACTTGTTGATTATTGTACAAATCGGGCATGCCCAGCAAATGCCTCTGATTTCGACAACATCTGTGAGTATGTTGATTTTTTTTTCGTATGTGTTGGAAATGGCTTGCCTGAAATTAATTCTTCACCAACAAGATCAGCAAGTTCATCCCTGTATTTCCAAGAAAACCTATTTGGAATCCTCTGCAGATTGAAAAAAATTTGATGGCATTCTTTCTTAAATTGATCATCACCAGAGGGCCAAAATGCTGATTTTCAATCACCCGTGAAGTTCATGGACCCCATAAGTACGGAGAATGTGAGCTAGTATAAGGAACAAACCAAAACAGCTGCGCGCATACTACGTAGGCCAAATTTGCTCTTGCAGACCCTTCTTCAATCTCTGAATGAAAGAAAGAACCCACATTGAAAATGTAATTGACATATTAAAAGAGTTTGGGTCATATTCTAGGTCGGCTCATGCCAGGCCAAACTTGAGTGAAGTTGGGTCGATTGTGTCAAACAGGCAAAAATTTTAGCCTTCTGTTCACACGGCTCAAAGTATAGTCTCCTCTCATTCAACCTTTCCCAGCATTTTCAAATTCATGAAACAGCTGCCCAACGATTCGAACCAGAAAAACTGAGTCCTTTAACAAGGTGACCAATTGACCAGCATGATCTTTTCTCCTACGTTTTCTCTTCTACTGTATATGCTTAAAGAAAAGGAAAAGAACAGACAAAATCAGCCATGCGTAGATTTCTTTTTCTCTGCTCAAGAGATTGCGTCAGTTCATTTTCTTGAGAAGCAGGGGACACAAAACACAAGCATGGTGACTGGTGAGTGAGATGACGGTCAGTTCAAAGATTGCCAGTTGCTTCTCATGGATGAGGGAGTCCACCATCAACCTGTAAAAGATGCATGCCCTTCTTTTGTCTGCAGCCACCCTCAGTTCCTCCTGCGACATTGTTCTTATGTTTTTACCTTCGTTTTTCCTTGTCTTTTGGTTTGTAATTGTACTCGCCACCCCAGTGAACAGTAAGAACTAGCACTTTCACCTGCGTGAATCTCCATGAGAATTTTGAGATGAAACAATTCTTGGTGTCCAAAGTGTCATCTAAGGGCTCAGTGGATGTTCCCGTCACCACTGGGAATTGATCAGAGAAAACAAATAAGTTTCCTCACTGGGTTCTTTTTCTTTTTATTGGAAAAAGGTTCCACTTTTACCTTATAAGCACATTTTCTAGAAAACGAATACATTAAAAATCAAAAATTGTTTTTCCTCCTCAGTTTCACAAGAAAGGGCATCTGAAAATGCTTCAACAAAAAGAACATAATAAATGACCAATGTTTACTCTGATATGCATTTTATCAGTCTCTGTTCAAAAAAGAACATAATAAATGACAGAAAGGCAAAAACAGCACACGATCACAGGCCAACACGGGAGTCCATATATTAAAGACTAAAAGGGTCCTTTGAAGATCCCTATATCCTTTTTCCGTGTCTTCTCTTTTGGATGGGAAATGAGCTTGCATTCGTACATGGACTAAATGGGTTCTCTCAGCAACAACAGATCCAGAAAAACAGGGAAGTGGATTGAATCAAAAAATGAAAGGTAAACAAACAAAAGCATTAGTTCAAGCCCAGTTTGCATGAAGATAAAGCAAAATCTCCTGCATTAGGGAAAATTTTCAGAAGCAACTCTCCATTTACTACAACACTTCTGCTTTCCCGATAGAATTCCACAGACGATTAGGGGAATCTAAAAGTAAATCCTCCTCCCAGCTCCTGATCAAGTGATTACACTGACTTGACAGACTACTTGGACAAGTTGGGCAACCATACAACACATTTTTCAAATTGGATGGCGAGAATACTAGATATAATGGTCCTCTGACTTGCTATGGAACATTTTTACGACAATCACCATCCACGCATTCATCTAGTTGGAAACTTAACTACCTCCATGAAGATGTGGCCCAAGATAGATTTTCATGACGGGAGGAACTTCGAAGCTGACATTGAAGGTGGAATCCTCTATTGAAAGATCATGCCCTCTCTCTCCCTCTCTATATGCGGGTTCAAAATGCTAATGAATTGAAACAAGGAACGTCAAATGAAGCATATCAAGTCAAAAACTAGTTGGAATCATAAATCTAACTTTAAGTTCAGATTATCAGCAGCTCAAAATTCATAAGAAAAGTAAAACACAAACTTAGAGCTGCTCAAGGCCTAATCAAGCATCATATCATGAAGAAACATATTCCCTAATGAGTGATTTTTCTGTGAGCAGAATCATGATAGTAAAATATATACTACCATAATCTAATTTCCCTGGCCAAATCTTCATTCATGCTAAGTTTTTGGCGTACAAAAGATGGTGACTTGGAATTCCTTGCTAGAGATAAGCTCGAACACGCATACATCTCCGGTCCCTAGCTTGTTGTCTTGGATAAAGGCTGGCCACCCTCCAGAAAAGAAATGCCGGTTCTTATTTATCACGCAGACGACATTCCAAGTGTTCCCTTCCAGATTTCGCAGTACAATGTCTGCCCTTTCCAATGGGCAATGCGCTTGAGCAAATGCCCTGGGAATATACTGCATTTTTTTTTGTGCCACACACTCAGTATTGAAGAAAGGAAAGGGGACTAACAATAACAAAAGTCGTGAAACAGGGAGTGGGAAAGAAAGCAAACACTAACCAGCATCTTTGCCTTCTCGAGACTGAACATTTTCATATAAGTCATGAAGTAGGGGAACTTAGAAGTGAACATCTTTTCTTCTACTGCTCTCAGCCTTGCATTCACCCCAGAGCTAGAAGCGTTCTTCTCAATAGAACAGCACCTAAATCTCGATCTAGATACTGGAAAACCCCCGGTGAGTTTGCCAAGCTTTTTCTTCTGTTTGCGCTTGCGGGGCTCTGAACTCGTTATAATAGCACGGAGGTCCATTTCTTCTTCCAGATTTTGCTTGTCTGTCCAATGTCATATAAATGTAAGTCTAGTCTTTTGGACATGTTTTCTACATGCGTATGTTTAGTATCCAGAACATCAAGAAAACACCCATATTAATATTGTAGGTAAATATTTCATTTAGTAAATTCACGACATGTAAAAGGTATAATAAATTCACGACATGTAAAAGGTATAATCTGCACTTATGTAAATATGCCAAAGAAAAGGACAAAGTGCAATACCCTGAGATTCGAGATACGTTTTTTGGGAGACAACAGGACACTTTCTGGGTCTGCCTCGTGGTCTTTTTTCATTATGAAGGTTTGTTTCTGTTCCTTCTGTAACAAGAACATCGATTCTCACCAATCCAGTTGGATCGAAAATATCCACTTCAAAGCTTCTCTTCCCATCATACTCAAATAGCAAGAACTCCTTATTTCCAAGGGAGTTGTCCATGTGAAACTCTCGCCATCCATCATGTATATACAAGCCAGTGTTGTCCTTGCGTAATTTGGCATTCCACTTTTCACCAGATCGGCCCTTTAAGATCACTCTATGGGGGAGTTCTTCAGAAAAAAGCCTCGCAAACTTTGGTGGGATTTTCTGCATTATACTCAAGTAAATGTTGCGGTTAGTGGATTCCAAAGTGCAAGATGGAGGCTTTACTAGCTGAGTGATAATTAATTGAACAAGGAAACATGAAATACAAATTGGATTTACTACTTGAAAGTGAAGTCAACAATAGTATATCATGTAGTAATACTGATGCAGATCAAACTACACTTGCATCAACCCTGCCTATCGTACCATTTCAAACTTAGAAATTGAAGAAGCAGTGAAAACAGAAGGATTGAGAAGACCGATAAATCAAGCAACACAAAAGAGACCGAAATCAACACACCACAACTTCAATTTAACAAACACCAAAACACATAGATTTTCACTGTCGTAGAACATGCTTAAATAAGGATTACATCTACTAATTATATGAGCCTGGTCTTCAAACTGTGGTAGGCAATGAAACTGAAACACAATAAGACAAGCCAGAACGTGCATGGAAAGAAACAGGATCTTTCATCCGGACTCTGAAGAGCTTGAGAAAATATGAATGATTCTCCTACTTCATCACATGACTTATATAGCAATCATATAGCCTAACGTGCATCCTTTAGTCTACACAACCAAACTTTTGAAGCAAGTGAAATTGAATTGTGCAACACAAGAGCAGTCTGGTGTGATACTTTCACCTTTCGTTTTATTTTTTTCAACTCATGCATCACTCAAGAAACCTCACAATGCAACAGTCTGTTTTTCCTTTCCCTTGATTTATCATCTGAAAACAAGCGTAGGGCGTCATCCTCCTTCATAAGGTCAGACACAGTAAGGAAGTGTAAAGCTCAAATAGACTTCGTTCATTTCAAATGGCACAACCACTTTGATTTGAGCCAGTTCAAGCCTTCTGCTTGTTAGCCATTGTAATGGTTCTAAGTACTCTACAAAAAGATAAAGCAGATGTAGCTCTTCAAATAGACGTCGGAAGATGTAACTTGAAGGACAAGTTTACTCTTTTCTACTGCACAATAGAAGACAAATGGGAAGACAAATGGGACAGGAGATGGATCCTGTTTGTCGAGAAAACAGAGGTTGGAAGATCATACCAGCTCTTGCATGGGTTCTTTCTGAAGGATCAACTTGATGAAACAATTCATCTTCATCTTAAGTATTGAGCCCAACTCATGCTTTTTTCCAAGACCCTCCATTCTCCAAGCGGCTGTTTCTTGGGAGTTTCACACAGGTATGGCCGGAGGACTCCCTTGTTATAGACCTTCCGAAAAGTGGAAGAGAAGAAGATCAGAGGTGGGCATCATGGCTTGGCAAAAAACAGGGGCCAACCAACGTTGCTCTGCCAACTGTACCTCTTCTTCTCTGGAGGCAGAGGACCGGAGGCAGAGACTGCCAGTACGAGTGCCAACATGCAGATTGTGGGAAATTATTCTATGAACTGGTACATGTACTACATTCGGATTTTGATATGATCTTGTCTCTCAAGAACACTACAGGGCTTCAAACAGAAAGGCATAAAGAAAAACATGCGCAGCTCATGAGAATCAGGAGAAGACGACCATATCTTTGTGTACGGACTGAGCAGAGTCTTTTTCATACCGTTGGACGAATGAGTTTTAAGTTGAAAAAAAACAACGGAACGAGAAAGGTTGACATTTTCAACATCAAATAACATTTTTAATTCGCATCATTTTACTAAATCCGTAAGAGTGGCATTCATGGAAGTCCTTATGCTATTCTTTCGCTCATAAACAATGTGCTTAGAAATTACAACAAGAGTTTATTTTCATTTGTTTATAACTCCCTCAAATTTATTGACATTGTGTTGCTCATTTCACTGTTACATCAAATAATTTTTTTTACAGGGGTCCGTAAGATTTTGGGGTCTTCAAGTGACTGCCATTTCGAAAGGGATCCACAGCATCTTTTTCATTTGACCGATCACCAGGAAGAATTTATGCGCGTTTGTCAAAAGGTTATGAGATGATATAACATAGCAATATTTGAATCATCAGAAGAAAAGAAGTTACGCAAGACTTGGAATGAAAATGAGTTGCAATGTATAAACTTTGAGCCTAAGTCATGCGTCACAAAATCCGTCGCCATCAGGAAGAACTTATCCATGAATTCGCTTAGCCAGAAACTTAACTACCTAGGTGACAACGTAGCTGGAGATAGACTTTCCTAGGCCGCTTTCTGTTAGTGGCCAAAAAACCATGAGCTAGAGGACTACTTAGACTAACTACTAAAGCCTGATTCATAGTCAAGCATTGGATCATCGAATCATTTTTTTTTTTTTTTGAGATGCTACTTGTCGCGACCTACCCTCGGGGGGAGGGAGTAGGTTTAAGGGTATTGCCTAAAGAATGGGCTTATGGCCCTTGATTAGGCACGGGCTCTCCCAAGCCCATATCCCGCGTAACATTGGGATATTTTTGGAATTTTGTACAAAAGGAGTCGCCACTAGCCTATTAGGATCGGTTAGTGAGGTATAGGAGTGCACCTCACTTCCTATGCAACCAAAGAATCTAGAGTCGGGGACTTGATTACACTAATTGACCAATTAATGCCATTTCGGTACCTAATCTTATTCATTATAAAAGAAAATATTTTTGTCAAGCAGTTTGGATTGATTTTACACCTATCCACTAACATGCGAGGTGATCATGTGGTACACAACCATCAACATAATAATCGACGATCAAAGAAAGCATTAAATGCACATCATGGGATAGCAAAAATTTAACATTAATGAAGAGGTAAATATTAATCTTAACTAGACTAATGAAAAGCCAAAATCAACAATTAATATTGTGCATTCAAAGGCATTTGTCCCTTTGGACAATCGAAACCTTAAAGCCTAAAGGCTTAATCAAACTTAAACATACTTCCGAATTGAAAGGTTTCCTATTTTTAGGGGAAAATTACTCCAAAGATTAATTTCAACCTTTTTGAGGAAATTTAAATTTTTTCTTTTTCTTTTTTTTTAAATTTTTTTTTTTTTGTTTTTAAAAAAAAAGGAGTTTTCAAATTTTCTATAAAAAAACTGGATTTTTTGCAAAATTTTTAATTTTTTTTAAAGAAAAAGGTCGAATTTTTTAATTTTTTCTGAGTTTTTTAATTTTCAGAAAATTTTTGAATTTCTTTTTTTTCGACATTTTTTATTTTATTTTTTTTGTTGAAAATTTTTTGAATTTTTAATATATTTTTAATATTTAATATTATTATACTTCACGAAATTGGGTTCGGACCAGGGTAAACCCAATCCGGCCCACGACCCAATCCAAACCCGGATCCAACACTTTTAGATTTTTTTTTTTAAAAATCATTTTTTTTTTTTATTTTTCATTTTTTTTTTTTTTGCTTTTTTTTAAAAAATTTTTATTCTTTATCCTTTTTTTTTTTAACTTCATTCCTTTCCTGCACCTTCCCCTTCTACGACTCCTCCTTCCCGAAGTCATTTTTTTTGCCCTCTTTTCTCTATTATTTTTTTCTTTTCTTTTCTGGTTTTTCTTTTTCCTTGTTCACTTTTATTTCCCCTTTGGCGTTCTTCTTCTTCCCAACGCTTCTTCCTCATTTTGTGCCACCCTCACCGAACTAAGGACAACACTGCCACGAACCCTCACCGGTGTTTGGAGGGTCCTCAAGCTACCATTTGGCGCCGGTCATTCGTTCCGGCCGACGATGACCACTGTTGGACACCCATTCCGGTGACCACAAACCCATTTTTTTTCAGCGCGAAGAAACGTCATCGACTCGAATACGCATGAATATTTCTCACGAACACTACGAAAAAAAAAACCCACAAATACGAGCAAAGCAAGCAGGACTCAGCAGGCATGGGAGAAAAACGAGTTGATCTTGCGTTAAAACATACACTGCTCTTCGGTTTTTTAGTAAGGCATTTCATCGAACACATAAGACGCACTAACTAGAGAGGTAAGCATAGACTCGATCGGGGCTCGGATTCAGGCCAAGATCGTCACGCGATACACAAGCACTATTCTGGATCGACTCAGGGACAAGTTTATCAGCATTTAACTTGAGAGTTTAAACAAAAATGACAAGTCTCGGCCATAACACGAAACACAAACAAATATTTGCATAAAGCACTACAATAAGCACGCATATGTTGTGTGAGGAATGAACACGAGCACAATGGAATTTCAGGCGAGGATCGAGACTGAAGCTCGTGCGAACTGATCGACCACGAGCTCCAGCCCGACACCCCACCAAAAACAGGGCAGACGTACTCGGGAATGACCTACCTGGTTCGAAGGGGAGCGTTGCGGTGGACGACGGCTCTCGGGCGGACGACTAGCGACGGCAAAGCTTTCCTTCAGTCTCACCCTCTCCCTTTGGCTCGCCCTCTACTCTCTCGAACTCTCTCCCGCTCTCTGTTCTCTCTCGACCCCAAAAATAGAAAAACACCGAGCCCCCTCATCTTTTCTTTGCTTTCTTCCTTTTAAGCCCCAGCCACCGACAGGCGCACATAGCTTCTGCCACCGCCAGCCTGTCGCGGCCGCTTAATCTCCGACCCTGGATCGCACCATCCTCTGCCCTCGCGATCCTCTGCTCCTCGGTTTGTACTCTCCTCTTTTCTCCTTTTGCAGAAGCGTGGTTGGTGTGAGGGGAGGAAGATGATCTGCTCACGGGCGGGGTTGAAATAAAAGGAGATGGGCCAGCCCAAATGCAAAAAAAAAGAGAAAAGGAAAAGAGATAGGTGGGCGAGCCCACGCACGAAGAAGGACCCTCTACTCGGCCTCATTCGATTTTTTTAATACCTTTTAATGAATTTTTTTACTTTTTTTTATGACAATTTTGGAAAAGTAAAGACCATTCAATACGCTGTGCAATAACGAAAACACGATATCTTTTGATGATTATTTTTCTTACTTTTCTTTCTTCTTTCTTTTTTTTTTCCTTTTTCCTTTTTCTTTTTTATTATTATTTTTTAAAATTTCGATTTTTTTTTGTAAATTTTTTTTTGATAAATTTTAAAACTAGTGACGCAAATGCTCCTAATGTCTATATGTGATGTAATTTTAATGAAAACTTTTTGTTAAGGAGTTAGAAATTAATCCCTAATTTTCCAATGAAATTAATAAACACTTAAACAAATCGCCAAAATTTAGATGTCGACAAGAGAAAGTGTCAATGCCTCTAAAAACCAAAGGAGATCAACACTTGTCAGAATCATAAATCCAAATTAAAGTTCGGATCATCACCAACTCAAAAACTACATCACAAGGGAGTAACTATGAATCACAACGATGATGGCATAATAAGCATTACGTCATAAAGAAAACATTCTCCTTGTGAACCTATGAGATACCAGACAATCTAAACGTAGCTTTGGCAATTGCCAACAAGACCACTGCTTGTTCATCATCATAAGTACAATGATTCCAGTTAGCAGCACAACAGCAAGATCGGTCTTTCTATAGTTCGTGATCATTACTTGATTTGTTTGGGAAGTTACTAACTCAATAGTCAATAATAAAAGCAACTACCACTCAGTTACCGACCAATAATAAGAAGACTACTACCACAGAGGACTGTCACAACATACTGTTGTAGACAGACCACAGGTGAATACAGTCAGCTCGTAATGTTACTGGCCATGTCTTCATTCATATGGCTGAAGTTCCTGGCAAACGGTAAATGTGGACTTGGACTTCCTTTTTGTTGCGAACCTCGAAGATGCACACATCTCCAATCTTCAGCTCATTGTCATAAAGAAAGGCTTGCCACCCTCGAGAAAAGTAATGTCTGTTCCCGTTGCAATGGTGGGCGACTTTCCAAGTTTGACCTTCCGCATTGTGCAAGACAATGTTCGTCCTTCGCCACAGGAAATGTTCTTTAGCAAACTTCGACGGAACAGGCTGCATTGGTTCACACCGCACTCTCAAAATCAGAGAAAAGGAAAGGGAAAATGGCCCAGTTCTAAGATAGGGTGGTTGAGAAGAAAGTGAATACTAACCAGCGGTTTTGCTTTCTCCACGATGGACCTTCTCATATAACTCATGAAGAAGGGGAAGTCTGACGTAAAAGTCTCTTTTACTGCTTCCAGCCTTGCATTTTCCTCGGAAGTAGAAGCATTCTTCTCTAAATGGCGACACGGCAATCTTGATTTGCAAATCGGGAAATGTGGAGCAATTTTTCCGGCTTTGACCTGCCTTTGCTCGTTCTTGTTTTTGTGCTTGCCGGGATCCGAACTCATTCTAACACCAGGAAGGTCCTTTCCTTCTTCTTTTAACTCACTCGGTCTTTCCTCCACTTGGATTTTCTCCAGCCTGTTTTGCTCAAGTTCAGGATTATGCTTGCCTGCCCAATGTAAACGATAGCTTTAGGTACGTTTTCTTCCATTGGTATGCCTTAGTATCAAAAACATAAGAGGAAGCATGGAGCAATCTAGAGAGATGACTTGTATAGTTAATTCATGACAGGCAACGAGTGTTGTCTTGACTTATCTTATTCTGCTAAAGGACAGAAAGTGCATTACCCTGAGAATTGGGAGATTTTGACAGAGGGATGTTTTGGGAGCCAACGGGATGCTTTTGGGGTCTGCCTCTTGGTCTATGCTCGCTAGGATTGTTAGTTCCTGTGCTTTTAGCACCACCAACATTAAGTCTCTCCACTCCAGTTGGATCAAAAACCTGCACTTTGAAGCAATTCTTCCCATCGTAATGGAAAATCAAGAACTCACTGTTTCCTAGAGCATTGTCTCTGTAAAAATTCTGCCATCCATCATCCTGCACACACACGGAATCAATGTCCTTCTGCAATTTGGCAGGCCATTCGTTGCCTGATGGGCCCTTGAAGATCACTGTATCAGGAAGTTCATGATGATAGAGCTCCGAAAACTCTGGGGGAATTCTCTGCAATATATCAAAGTAGACTAGTGGTTAGCAGATTCTAGAGTCCAAAAGATCAGTGTGCGATAGCAGCTGATTTTTTACTTTCAATTAGACTTGGGATTCGAAGGTTAATATAATTTTTATCATGGACAAATTAAGATGCGGATCCATTGAACGTTGCATCAGTTCTTCCTACGATAAACTCGGCGATGGATGAAGTACCAAAAACAAAAGATTGAGCAAAACTGACTAATCAGGCCACACTAAGAAGACTGAAAGCAATCATTACAGCTTTGCCTCCACGAATACTCAAATGCATGAATCTCGCTGAGTGTACTTAAAATGTGAAGTCTATGCGCTAATTATATACAGCCTCGCTTTTGATTGGCATTAGGTGACGAAACCAAAAAATAACATGCTGAGCAGTTAACGTTGTGATAAATGCATGATAGAAAAAATTTCGGCTGGACTCTAGAGGACTGGAGAAAATATATATCATCTTCACACTAATCTACACAATCCACATAACCAAACTTTGGAAGCATTAGAAAATCATACTGGCATGTGAAACAAAAGCAGCATGTCATTTTATTTTCTAAAAAGCAAAAAAGGGTGGGGAGGAGTGATTTGCATGGCAACTCCCTCCAGCATTAACAAAACGCGGCTCTTAGGAGTCCTGTAAATAATGCAATCCCATGCACAAGGCAAGGAAACGGTATCTCTGTTTTCTCTTGCATTTTCATCTGCAAACGAACATGAATCTGTCCTGCACCAGGCCAAATCTTTATTCCTTTGTTCTAGCCAAAAAGATCAGAAAGAATTTGGCTTTAAGGTCTTGGGACCCAACTACATGCCTCTTGCCAGAAAAAAGAAAAAAAAAATGAAGGGATAAAAACAAGTATCATTCGTAATGGCGCTAAAAGAAGTTACTGTGATTCAAGCAAGTTCAATCCTTTTGCTCTCTTAACTGCAGTAAAATAGAAAAAACTAGACCATGTTTGACACGGCAAACAGATAAAGAGCGGGACTAGTTCTTCGAAACAAACTCAGAAGACAATTTCACAACTTTTTCACCAGTAACTCCCAAGAGAACCCAAGATGAAACACGAGACATGGGAAAGAAAATGTCCAGAGGAAACAGAGGAAGCGAAGATGACCAGGTTTCGCATGGGTTCATTTTGGAAGATCAACTGGCAGAAGCTGTCTCTCTCGTCCCGAACCCGGCTCATCGTTGCTCTCGCTCGACCCTTCTTTCCTCCCTTCCTCAGCGAGCTCTCCACTCAGTCCAGAGCTCTCCACAGCAATAATGGAGGAGACCCGAATCTCACCAAACGTCATATAAGACGTGGGATTCATCTCTTGTCTTTGCTTGTGAGAATCAAGAGTGGTTGAGGAGTTGCCATTTAAGGCAAGTGGAGATGGTCCCCAGCAGCATTGCTCTGTCCACTGCTGCTCTGACTTTGGAAGGCAGTGGCAGAAGCTGACTAGGAGTTCTTAATAGCTACAACGTTGTTTTCGCAGGTAGGCACTCGTCCCGACGAGAATTATGAACGTCAAAACGAGATGCTATGATGTCGCGTTCACATTCAAACGTCTGGTCCCAGGCCTCTCGAATTCAACGACCAAAACGTCGGTTAACTTTGTATATTGCAGAGGATGACGACTCTTTTATGTGAATTAACGATCAACCTGTGCTTGAATTTCGCTTAAAAGAAAGGGTTGCGTGTTTTGAAAAATGATCAAAAAAGAAACAGAAAGAAATCTCCTTTTTATTCAAGATCAGCGTTTGGATGTTCATGTTTCATGAGTACCAGAATTATTTTCGTTTCATAAATTAAATAGAAATAATCCATCATTTCAATAAATTTTTTTTTCTGATTTTCATAGTTAAAAAACGATTCAACTTATCCTTTATTTTAAATTATTGAATAAAATTGTGACGCTAAATCAATAATATTTTCCAAAATAAATTTTGACTAACATTACTGAATTTTAGATAAAGCCTACTAAATTTGAATGTTATACATAAAAATAATACTCTAATGGGTCAAGGGAGGTGGAGAGGAGATTAAACTTGAGTTTTCCATTGGGCGTGGGGGGTGAGATTAAGGCTATAGTTTATTTAGAGCAAAACCTTTAATAAAAAAATGACTTTTTTCTAGTTTACCTATTTCGGTGCATGGAATATAAACTAGTTAAAGGAAAATGATTTCAATCAATCGGACAATCTAGTTTAAAGCTAAGGAAAACAACTTCATAACTTGAAAAGTGGAAGTCATTTTCCAAAAAACTCGAAGGATATTTTGTCTACCGAATGGAAAATAGGAGTACTTAAATTTATGGAGATCTTGCTAAAATATTTATTCTTGTTGGTTGGAGATGCATCAATCCGAAATGCAACAAAGTGCTCTAGGAAGGACAACTCGTTCTTACCAAATTTTCAGAAATCAATTTAACTTTTACATTATTCCAAAAATGACTTTTTAGGAAAGATTTTCCATTTCATCATTTTTTTTTTTGTTGAAAACAAGTGAAGCCTTATGGCCAATTTTTGTCTATATAATATATGCCATTTGGGTTACTTTTCCACTTTTTAGCAACTAAAGAAAACTACCAAAAAAAGAACCACTTTTAACATCTTAAAACAAACGTTTAAAGGAACTATGATATACCAAAAATCCACTTATAAAGTTCTTTAATAAATTTAAAAGAATTTTTTTATCATTTCAGAATAAATGAATCCCATCCGTACCCTACTCCTCCAATATTTCCTTCATCTTAAAAGAGACTTCTATAAAAGCAGAACGCGAAACGTTGCGCGCTACAGATATCCGAGCCCGCCCACTGACGATTCTTCACCTAAAACGGCGCCCCGTTTTGATATCATTTCTAGCATCGACACATTCCCCGCCGGACACGTTGGATCAAATGCCACCTCCCATCTCGCCACGCCGGCCCTCCGTCCGACCGTCCTCAACGGCCGGGATTCACTCATCGCTCCTCACCTTCTCCATCATCATCGAGCGGTTATCGTAGGACGGAAACTCTCTAATCCGGAACGCCGGTGCAGTCAATATCCTCCCGAGCTCCGTCGAGAAAATTTCAATCCTTTCCCATCTTTTCCCGATCGCTGCGACTCGCGAGAGAAGGAAGCGACGATGAAGCCCGTGTCGATCCGTTCTTTATTTAGTTTTTTCTTTGGGGATTTTCCGCTGTCCCTTTCGTTTCTCTAGCTGGGTTCTTTTTCTCGATGGAAAAAGGTTCCACTTTTACCTTCCAAGCACATTCCCAAGACATCGATCGAAATTCGCAAATTGTCATTTGTCTTCGATTTCCCGAGAAAGGGAATCTGAAAATGCTTTAACCGAAAGGGCCCTCACCTTGAGATGAAATGTTTCCAGCGTTCTCTCTGATATGCAGTTTATCAGTCTTTAGTTCAGAAAAAAACAAAATCAGATGACTCAGTGGGAAAAGACCCACGATTCCAGATGTTAAAAGACTGAAAGGGTCATTTGAAGATCAGTATAACCATTTTGGCTCTGACTTTTGTTTTTGAATGGAAAGTGAATTTTGTATTCATTCATCAAAAGACCGAAGTGCTTGGACTCTGAATGGGTTCTCTTTGCAACAACAGACCCTGAAGAACATGAAAGTGAATTGAATCAAAAAATGAAATATGAAGCAACAAAAGCATTAGTTCAAGCCTAGTTTGCATAAGGATTGAGCTCCATCTTCTGGATTAGGGAAGAATTTCGGAAGCAACTCTCCGTAACTACAACATCTTCTGCCTTCCAGATAGAATTCCACAGATGATTGGAGGACTCTAAAGAATTAATTAAAAATAAGAAGGTTTTGCTATCTCCTGATCAAGTGATTATGGCCACTTGATGGATAATTACCCGTAGAAGTCAGGCCACCATAAAACATCATCCAGGAAAGATGATCCTATCCAATGCAACTTCAAATTGGTAAGCAGGAACCCATAGCAATAAAATATAAATCTGACTTGGCACAAAACGTTTTTGCTGCTTATCATCTCGTCCTTCTCCATATGTCAAATTCAACTACCGTGACTCTTGTATCAGTAAGTTCAAGAACCATAATATCTACATAACCAAAGGTCCTAGCCATTAAGGTCCATCTACATCAGAGTAGCCATGTTTTTCTATCTCACCTTCATAAACCAGTTCAGCAATAATAATCTGTAATTGCTCTAGCATCGCCTGTTGCAGGACGATGAAACAGATTTCACTATAATTCTGTGATGAGAGCTGCCTGTTCATGAGAGGATCCACTTGTCCGCACATTCATCTAGTAGGGAACTTAACTACATCAGTGAAGATGTGGCCCGAGACAGACTTTCACAACAGGAGGAACTTCAAAGCTGAATATTGAAGGTGGAGTCCTAGTGAAGCATCATATCAAATCGAAATGATGGTCCTCTCTCTCTCAAAATTCTAGTTCAGAAATGCTAAAGACTCGAAACACCAAATGCTAAATCAAGCATATCAAATAAAAAAAACTAGTTGGAATCATAAAATGAGTTCAGATTATCACCAGCTCAAAAAACACAACAAGAGTAATTATAAGATCTGAAAGCTCCAAGCCCTACTCAGGCATCACATCATGAAGAAACCATCTTCCCTGTTAAACACTATTCGATAATACTGACTAGTAATTACACTTGTGCGGAGTCATAATATCATAATGTAATTCCAGTGTGCTACCACAGTCTAGAATCCGTAATATAGATAACTACATTTTCATTGGTGCCGTAAAAGTTTCTGGTGAACGAAATATTTTGACCAGGAATTCTTTGTTGGGGAGAAGCTCGAACACACATACGTCTCCAGGCCCCAGCTGGTTGTTGCGGACGAAGGCTGACCACCCTCCAGAAAATAAATGCCGGTCCTTATTTTCCACGCAGACCACTTCCCAAGTTTTTCCTTCCTGATTTCGCAGGACAATGTTAGTCCTTTCCCCTGGAATTATATGCACTCGAGCAAACGCCTCGGGAATACAATGCATTTGTTTGTGCCACACACCCAATATTGGAGAAAAGGAAGGGACTAACAATGACACAAGTTATGAGATAAGAGTGTTGGATATAAAGTAAATACTAACCACTAGTCTCGCCATCTCAGCACTGTATATTTTCATGTAAGTCATGAAGTAGGGGAACTCTGGAGTGAACATATCTTCTACTGCTCTCAGCCTTGCATTTACTTCCAGTTTAGAAGCATTTTTCGTTACGGAACGGCATCTGAATATCAATTTGGAGACCAGGAAACTTGCAGCAAGTTTTCCAGCTTTGACTCACCTTTGCTTGTCCTTCTGCTTGTGCTTGAGGGGCTGTGAACTCATTCTAACAACAGGCTGGTCCATTTCTTCTTCCTCCTCTTCGATTTTCCCAAGCTTGTTCAGCTCGACTTGTGGATTAGGCTGGCCTGTCCAATGTAAATGTAGATCGCTGCTTTTGGGCCATGATATATATATGGTTTCGTTTAGTGAATTCAGGAGATGTAATTATCTGCAAAGAAAAGGACAAAGTGCATTACCCTGATAGTTGGGATATGCTGACTGAGTGGGGTTTCGGGAGCCAACAGAACGATTGGGTCTGCTTCTTGGTCTTTCTTCACTATAAAGGTTTGTATCTTTGCTTTTGTAACAGGAATATTAACTCTCACCAATACAGTCGGATTGAAAATATGCACTTCAAAGCTTCTCCTCCCATCATACTCGAATAGCAAGTAACTCCTTTCGGAGGATCAACTTGTCGAAGCAGGCTCTCTCGTCCTGAACCCGACTCATCGTTGCTCTTCCTCGACCCTGTTTTTCTTCCTCAGCGAGCGACCTTCGCAGTTCAGAGCTCTCCACGGCAATAATGGAGGAGGCCCGCCACTGTCGCCAGAGGTCCTAATAAGTTGGATTCAAGATTGGTCTTCGTCTTTGCATGTGAGAATCAAGATTGGGTCAAGAAGTTTCCAAATATGGCAAATGCAGGTGGTCCTCAACAGCATGGCCTTGTCCTCTGTTGCCGTAACTTGCTGTGCAGGGGTGGACAGAAAAGAAGAAAAGGCTGCGGCAGAGGCGGACGGCGAGTTCTAACAGCTACAACGTTGCTTTCGCAGGAACGCACTCATCACGATCCGAATTCAGATTCAAACATCTGTTCCCGAGCCTTGCAAATTCAATGACAGAGAGATGGTGATCTTTGTATTGCAGAGGATAGCTCTTGTGCATGAATTAACGTTCGACTTGTGCGTGGTTTCTTTTGAAAGAAAAGGGTTGTGTGTCCTGAAAAATGAGTCAAAAGAGATCTCTTTTTTTTTGCAAGATGAGTGTTTGCATGTTCTTGTTTCGCGTGAATCAGAAATCGTCTGTTTCGAAAACAAAATCGAAAAAATCCATCCTTTCAGTAGAAACTTTTCTGATTATCATAGTTAAAAAGATTCAACTATCCTTTATTTTAAATTAATAAATAAACTTTCGACGTGAAATCAGTATTATTTTAACCTATAACTTGTTGCGCCAAATCAATTTTGACAAACGTTACCAAATTTTGGATAAAGCATACTAAAATTTAATTTTTATGCATAAAAATATTTTTCTAACGGGTTAGGGAAGAGGAGAGAGGGGGGGGGGTTAAATTTGGGTTTTTCATTAGGTGTGGGTGAATATAAAATAAAGGGAAAATTATAAATAAGGGCATAAAGCATGACCATTTTTTCAAAAAAGGATCCAAAATAAATATTGTTTCATCTAAGGCTTTAAGTGATCACCATAGTCCCAATTAAGGGCTTCAAGTGATAGTATTGTCTTAATTAAGGGTCCGGCAAAATAGGTGCATCTCACATGCCACCAGGATCAGGGCGTTTTCGTCCATGTGCTTTTTTCTTTTTCTCTATACATCATCTTCCCTCTCCATGTCTTTGGTTCATCTTCTTTCTGGTTTCACCTGGTGCTTAACGTTTTCCCTAAGAATAAAGAAAAATGAAAAATCAGACCAACTTTATTCTTATCTTTTCATTGAATGCGAAGATAACAAATGAGATTAAAGCTTCATTTGGAATAAAACATTATCTCAGAAACGACTTTTTATTATTCTTATCTTTAGCAAATGAGACTAAAGCTTCATTTATTTGGAATAAAACATTAAATCAGAAATGACTTTTTTCCATTTACTTGTGTTTGGTGTAGGAAAATAAACTGATCATAGGAAAATGATTTCAGTCCATACAAACCAACTTTGAAAAGCTAACAAAAACAACTTCATAACTTAAAAGGTGAAAGTCATTTCCAAAAAGAAAAATAGAGGATATCTCATAAAGGTTTACTTAAAACCAAGGAGATCTTGCTAAAATAGTTATTCTGTGAACTGGAGATACATCAATCTGACACGTAACTATCCTTCAGAGCATAGAAATCAAGCAATGCAACAAAGTGCTTTAGAAAGAATACTCCATTCCTATTAGCCTTATATTCTAAATGGTAAATTTTGAATTTTCGCCTGTCATATAAAATACTACTATCTTCCCGAAAAGTTAACTTCTTAATAAATATTTTTTCGTATTTTATCATATTTTCATCAAAACAAAAGGATCCTCATGAATAATTTTCATCTATACAATATATACTATCTGGGTTAGTTTTCCATTTTTCGCAATTAAAGAAATTACAAAAGAGAGGGAAAAAACTCATAGACATGTTAAAAAGACATTTAAAGGAATTACCATATACCAAAAAGTCCACCTACAAAGTACTTCAATAAATTCGAAAATGTTAGAAAAAGGATTTTGCTGTTATCAAAATAAAGGTATCTTATCGGTACCCTATTCATCAAATATCTCCATTCAATCAAAAAGAGACCTACCAAACCACTGAACGCAAAACGGCGAGCGCTGCAAATATCTCGGTCCCGCCCACTAGCGAATTATTAGATAGAGAGTGCGTGGGCCCCCCCCAGATTTGACCCCCCGCCTTAAAAAGGCAAAAAGATCTAGATAAGCCTGTGGTCCACCCACGACTCCTGCGCCCCATCGCATCATTCCCGGGCCCCACCACAGTGACCGGGCCTTTGGCCTTTCCGGTTCCGCCGCTCCTCCTCCTGATCCCACGACGAGCGAAGAGTCATCGAAACCAACGACCCCGATCGCACGGCTTTCTAGCATCGGCTTACTCACCGTACACGTCGGATCACATGCCCTCCCATAGGCCATCGTCTGACCGTTCTCAACGGCCGGGATTCACTCATCTCGCAACACTTTTTTAACTGGCACTGAACTCTATAAAGCAAATAAATACACCGACAACTTCAAAACTTATCATAAAAGTATATATGTAATTAGACCCTCTAATTTATCAGAAAAACATAATCAAATTATAAAATTTTAAGAAAGTACGATTAAATTTAAAACCTGATGGGAAAGTGAAACTTTACAGCTATTTCCAAAAGTTCGGAGATTCAATTACATTTCATAATAAATTTTATGATTTGATTATATTTTTGAAAATTTTAAAATTTGCTTGTTTTGGGGAGAAGTTGTTTCAGAGATTTTATTAACACTTATCTTTTTTTTAAAAAAAGGCTATGTAATGAGGAACAAATAACAGGAATAAAATATTCAGATCCTTATCCACAACGCCGCTGCTCGTAGGCTATGGTACCTCGTATTTAATGGTATCTCTCGTCCCACGGTTTCGCTCCTATCCGGAAACGCCACTGCCCATAATATCATCAAAATCTCATCACCAGCTTCGTCGTGAAAAAAAGAAGAAGAAAATCTCAATCCTTTCCACCATCTCATCTCATCTCTATCCTTGGCTTTGCTGCGAGAGAAGGAACGCACGCCTATGGAGTCCGTGCTGATCCGTTCTTGCTCGTCCTCTCCGCTCGCGGAAGCGGGAGACCTCTGCGGCCTGAGATCGTCGCCGACCGCCGCGACGAGGAGGGCGGCGGTGCCGACGCGGCGGTTCGCCCCGGCGGTGCGCTGCTCTTCCCGGGGCGACGCGTGCATACCGAAGCTCGAGCCCTTCAGCAGGACCAGGCTCGAGCGCGGCCTCAGGGAGCCCCCCTTGATCCAAAAGTGCGAGAACGAACTTGCTGGTGAGGACCGGTTTCTGTTAATGCCTTTTTCGTTCGTTCGTGCGTGCGCGTGTGTTTCTTCCTCTTTTTAAGATCTTTCGGTGGGTGGGATTTGTGGCGTTGGAGATTCTTGATGCGGTGCTTTGTTGTTTAGATTATTGTTCGACGCTCGAAGGGGACAGCTCGTACAGCTGCTGGAGAGCTTATTTTGAACTGAAGGACCTCGAGGTAAGTCTGCAGATTAGCTAGCTTTCTCTTGCTCTTATTTAATGGTTTTGTGCTGTTCCTGTTTGGTAGACAAGAAAATAGTGTGCAAACGGTGAGATTTTCTTCGTTTTCCTGTTCAAACGGATCGGAAAATTCCCAGATTTGTCTTCAGGTAGAATAAGAAGAAGGAAGAGAGAGAGAGAGAGAGAGAGAGAGCTGTTAGTGTGAAGGTCATTCTTTTTGAAGGTCAATCTTATCTGTTATTCTGAAGATCATTCTTTTTGAAGGTCAATCTTATCTGTTATTCTGAAGGTCATTCTTTTTGGAGGTCAATCTTATCTTTGGAGTGAAAACAAAAGCCTGGGAAATTTCGCGGTTAATTGCTAATCGCTTATGCGATTCTGATTAAAAAAACTAGTCTTATTTTCTCGGTTCTGTCTGGAACAGTACTATATGTTTCTAAATAAGGTCTCCCTGGAATTTGTTTCCATAATTGGAGAGAAAGGGAATAGTCAGAGTGCTTGAACTTCGCTTAATTTACATTTAAGTGGGAGATTTCAGTTTCAATGGCTTTGTAAGCGAGTATGGTGTACTGATAATACTGGCATGGCTGCAGAAGGAGTCGCCTAAAGAAGAAGTCGAGAGGCTGATCATTGAAGCAGGGGGTGTGAAATCCTTAGTCGGGTGCCTCCATGGTATAGCAGAAATCCATAAGGCTAAGAAGGACAGAGTTGCCGGGCCACAGCCATCGAACTCTGAGAAAGGTATGGAGAAGCACTGTCCCATACCGGATGGGTTACCGAAGTCGCTGAAAGAATTGGAGGAAGAAGAGATGGGGAGAATGCCTGATTCGCCCTACACAAGATTGCTCAGAAGCAAGGGAAGATTTCCTGCTTGGTATTCGCCTACCCCAGACCACGAAACGGATTGAAGCAGTGAACCCTTTTATAAAAAATGATTTCTTGCAAGTTTGAGCTAAAATTGCTGGTTAGTGTGGATATATTGTAGAATGTGTTGCTGATGAGAGTGAGTGAGTTTTATTCTAGGTTGCTGGGAAGGCGTTGGTGATTGAGGCTGTTGTCTGTGTAGATATGGGTCGTATAAGAGTTGTGAATTGGGATTGTCTCTCCTAACATCTACGAGGTTGTCTTTGTTGCTGCTGATAATAACTCCTGTTGCAGTTCTCCAATTCGGGAGAGCTGTGGAAGATGCAGGATTTTAAACTATCGGATTTGGCTTCACTTCACTGCAGTATGATCTATGTTGAGGTAAACCTGATTCAACATGAATTTCAGAGTCTACTCGGTGGTGGCGATTTTCTGCTGCTGAAAGTGTAAAATTCAGAAAAGAGAGGCCATTATTTACCGAATGAAATAGGTAGACATAGACTTACAGGCTCACGTCCAAACAGGAGCAGCTCTAAGAAAGGAAGTGTTGCCCAATCAGTATTCTTTGGGTCGGTTGAGATTTCACATGCTAGCTCAAAGAAAGGAAGTGAGAATGAGAATGTGACTAGCAAGATTACACAACGAAAAGGCTGGTCACGACCAATATGCGAAGGTTAAATGCATAAAATTGATTAAAAGTCATATTTGCATGCTTTTCATTTCGCTTGCTCTCATTGATTTTACTCGCCAGTCTCCAAGGTCCGTCATCTGATACGAATCTAGAGATTTTGCGCTTAGTTTATCCTGTTCAATAATAAACCGGTTAATATTTTTTATTGGTTCGATGGAAACTTTCATACTTGCGGCAACAAGCAAGGAACATTCCAGTAATAATAATGGCGAACACCTTCTGTTGAGTCTGAAAAGAAGGTCGGATTCCAATCATCACCCCTGTGAAATTACTTAAATTTTGGACCAAAACCCTCTTAATCAATATCTCCTGCTCACATTTCCTTGATCAATGATTCCATGACATTAGCATGCTACTTTGACGTCTATATGCTTGGACAGTGAATGGTGATTTTCACCGTCTCCTAAGCCCACGATGAGTTCTTCAAGGGAACTCCAGAAGTTACAATGCTATCTGATGGAGAAGTTATTTGAGCCTACGGTGGTGGTAGAGAGTAAAACATGGCATCCCCTCTCGCTCTCTTATATGATCTGGAGGTGGAAAAAGCCGTCTGTCAAAAATGGCAAACGGTTTCGCCCCCAACAAAACAAACTCCTCTGTCAAGGGGTGGTTTTGCGTTTTGTGAATTTATAACCTCCACCCTATATTTGTCACGAGAATGAGAGGTGCATCCAAGTTTTCAGGAAGGCCGCGAGTCGAGAGTCCTTTGTACAGCCTCTCAACGGATCATCAACTCCGGCCTTCTCCTCCCTCCATATAACACCCTGTCCATATCCCCACCTCCTATAAGCAGCCTTGGGCCTGACCAAGGTCGTTTCCAATGGGTACCCGTGTCAACATGACGGCCTCGGGCTGCTTTCTCTTGCTCTCTCTCCTCCTTGCCTCCTTCTCGACCCTCTCCTCCGCCCTCACCGATGCCGAGGCGTCCTATATCGCCCGTCGTCAGCTCTTGACGCTCAAGGAGAGCGATGATCTCCCTCAGGACTTCGAATACAAGGTCGATGTCAAGGTGACTTTCGCGAACCAGAGGCTACGGAGGGCCTACATTGCCCTCCAGGCCTGGAAGAAGGCCATGTACTCGGACCCTCTCAACACGACCGGGAACTGGGTTGGCCCCAACGTGTGCGCCTACAATGGAGTGTTCTGCGCCCCAGCACTCGACGACCCTTCCTTGAGCGTTGTCGCCGGCGTCGATCTGAACCATGCCGACATTGCCGGGTACCTCCCTGTGGAGTTGGGCTTGTTGACGGACGTTGCGCTCTTCCACCTTAACTCGAACCGCTTCTGTGGGATCGTCCCGAAGAGCTTCTCCAAGCTCCAATTGATGCACGAGTTCGACGTGAGCAACAACCGCTTTGTCGGTCCGTTTCCAGAGGTTGTCCTCTCGTGGCCCGGTGTCAAGTATATCGATCTCAGGTTCAATGATTTCGAAGGGAAATTGCCTCCGGAGCTCTTCTTGAAGGAGTTGGACGCCTTGTTCTTGAACCACAATAGATTCACCTCGACCATCCCGGATACGATTGGCAAATCCCCGGCATCAGCTATCACATTTGCCAACAACAAGTTCACCGGTTGCATCCCTCGTTCCATTGGTAACATGACCAACTTGAATGAGATCATCTTCTTGCAGAACGGATTGAGCGGTTGCTTCCCTGAAGAGATCGGGTTGCTCAGCAACGTCACGCTCTTCGACGCCAGTCACAATTCATTCGTCGGTACCTTGCCCAAGAGCTTGTCGAGCTTGGACAGTGTTCAGGTGTTGGATTTCACCCACAATAAGCTGACAGGCTTGGTGTCGGAGAAGATCTGCAAGCTGCCGAGTCTCTTGAACTTCACATTCTCGTACAACTACTTCACAAAGGAGGATGGTGCCTGTGTTCCGTCTACGCACGACGAGACAGCATTGGATGATGGCAGCAATTGTTTGCCCAACAGGCCGAGACAGAAGCTGCCGAAGACATGCTTCCCGGTCGTGAGCAAGCCCGTTGATTGCAGCAAGGACAAGTGCAGCGGCGGATCCTCGTTCCCATCGCCGGCATCCCCAAGCGGTGGTGGGTCACGTCCCCCGAAGCCTCCTGTCCACTCTCCACCCAAAAGCAAGTCACCATCACCTCCTAAACAAGCACCAACACCGCCTAAGAAAGCACCAACACCACCAACACCGCCTAAGAAAGCACCGACACCACCAACACCGCCAAAGAAAGCACCAACACCGCCTAAGCCACAGGTTCCCACGCCTTCTACACCGAAATCACAGGCCCCGACACCTCCGTCATCCCCGACACCGACTCCGACTAAGCCACAAGTTCCCACGCCTTCACCACCGAAATCACAGACCCCGACACCACCGTCATCCCCGACACCGACAAAGCCACAGGTTCCCACGCCTTCAACACCGAAATCACAGGCCCCGACACCTCCGTCATCCCCGACACCGACGCAGAAGTCACCTCCGACCTCTTCTGCTCCTTCTCCACCCAAGGCTCCGGCTCCTAGCCAACCCAAGCAACCTCCGGCTCCTAGCCAACCTAAGCAACCTCCGGCTTCCGGTCCATCACCTAAAGATTGGGGATCAGTCCCTCGTCATAGGCCACCGAAAGCGGCTCCCGGACCAGCCCCATCATCAAAACCATCACCTGAGCCATCTCCTAAACATTCTCCTGAGCCAGGTCATGGATCTCCTCCCACATCTGGCGGCCGAGTACATTCCCCACCTCCACCAGCCTACTCGCCTCCGCCTCCGCCTCCGCCGGTCCAATCTCCACCCCCACCACCACCAGTCCACTCTCCACCACCGCCGCCGCCACCAGTCCACTCTCCACCGCCTCCATCGCCGGTTCCTTCACCACCTCCACCGGTGCACTCTCCACCGCCACCCGTCCACTCTCCTCCTCCCCCACCGGTCCACTCCCCACCACCACCCGTCCACTCTCCTCCGCCCCCGCCCGTCCGCTCTCCTCCGCCCCCGCCCGTCTACTCACCGCCACCACCAGTCCACTCTCCTCCTCCCCCACCCGTCCACTCTCCGCCACCACCAGTCCACTCACCTCCACCCCCTGTCCATTCCCCACCACCACCCGTCCATTCTCCACCCCCACCGGTCCACTCCCCACCACCACCCGTCCACTCTCCTCCCCCACCACCACCCCCGTCCACTCTCCTCCCCCACCGGTCCACTCCCCACCACCCCCCGTCCACTCTCCACCACCACCCGTCCGTTCTCCCGCCACCACCCGTCTTCTCTCCCCCACCACCGGTGCACTCCCCGCCTCCCCCGGTCTTCTCTCCCCCACCACCGGTGCACTCCCCGCCTCCGCCGGTCAGGTCGCCGCCGCCTCCGGTCAGGTCTCCGCCTCCTCCGGTCAGGTCTCCGCCTCCTCCGGCAGCCCAATCTCCCCCACCACCAAGCTACGACGACGACATCGTCCTGCCACCAATATTTGGATCTCAGTACTCCTCCCCGCCTCCTCCAATGTTCCCGGGATACTAAGTATTCTCCCATTGATGTATTTTTGGCTATCTTCTCTGTCGTGACGTTGTCGCAGAGAAAAATCAACACGTTCATTTTATAGTGGAGATTGAAAATAACTATGGTCGCAATGTTCTTTGCATAGTGCCTACAATAAGTAAGCAATTGCGATATATGTTATTAGTGATAGATTTCAGGATATTAGCCGGAGAACTTCTTTTTCCCTCAAACCCCGTTTTCTTCTCTCTTTTCTCTTTTCATTATACATGTTTGTTTGTTAAGTCTTCATTATATTCATTCGATCACAAAGTTCTCCATATAAGAAATTCGAATGCCTCATTTAAAAACATTAATAATTATAACGATTTATAGCAATCAAATTCTGAATTATTTTAAATATTTCATTCAGATTACAATTTAAACTTGACCCAATCAAATTCGAGATTTTTGTAGCGAAAGCCCAGTCGCGATAGAAAGAGCTTGCAAAAGTATAATAAATTTTTTTATCGGTCAAAATTGCAAAAGTATAATACGATTCGTCTGATTATTCGGAAAAGGGTCTCAATAAAACATCTAAAGCGCCAGCGGCCAAGACGACAGGCCGTTGCGGCTCCGGGCGAGGGACGACGTCGTATAGGGCGGGTCCACATGGTGCGGGCCGTCGTTTTGGGGGTAGAAGACTTCACGCGCACGTCGCGTCGGTGAAAGATCTCTCGTCGCAGTTGTTCGGGAGAACATTTCAGTTCGAATTCTCACGATCTCGAGATTCCCTCACTCCTCGATTCTGCTCGGAAGAGGTTCGATCGCAGCACAGAGCTTCGACCGCGAGGCCCGGTCGCCGCGATGGAGGACGACGAGAAGTCGCCGGTCGGAGAGGAGACGAAGCAGCGGCAAGAGGCGTCGGCGGCGTCGGCGGCAGCGGAAGCTGCCAAAGCTGGCGGCGGGGGAGGATGGGGCGGGTGGGGATTCTCGCCGCTGTCCGTGTTCTCGGACCTCCAGAAGGCGGCCGAGGAGATTTCGCGCAATGTACTCGAAAACTTCTCCCTTTTATCTTCGTCGTCGTTGATTGTTAGGTTTTGTCCATCACTGTACTTGAATTCCGATTTCGGAAGCTGGAATAGAGTGCATTGTTCGTTTTGATTTGGTCAGATTCCTCGGGCGTCGGATCTGGTATTGTTGGCTAAAAAACGGTTATTTGTTTCTGTACCTGTTTGGTGGAAGTAGAAGATGGGTTGCAGGATAATTGAAAATGGGCATGAGTAGCTCTTAGAGTACAGTGTGCTTTTCTCGCATCTTCTTTTATGCTGATTGATGTAGTTTTGGGTATTATTAGTTGCCAGTGGGATCTGAAAATGACCACAAATAGCTGAGTTCGATGCTGTGTTGATAGTCCGTTTGTATGTTAGAACAGTGTTCAGAGGTCCGGACTTAGGAGAGGATCTGATTGCTTATGAAAATGATTAAATCGTTTACGAATTTGTTGTGTCGATAGTCCGTCCTCTACTTATGATTATAATTAAGTCATTCACGAATTTGTTTCAACATTGCACTTATCTGATTACTGGGAATTTGGCTTACCATAAGTTCCTGCTTCAAGCTCTGTAATGTTGAGAGGTCCTTGGTTGTGCATTTTATTTAACCTGCGCTTTATACATTTAGGCTGCTGAGGCTGCTAAAAATGCTGCGAAGAGCATTTCCGACATTCAAAATGTTGATGAGAGCTCAGATTCTTCCAAGGAGGAAGAAGGGGCAGATGAGTCTGCCGTGGTAGAGGAAAAGGAGGATGAGAGTGACCAGCGGCGGAAATCTGCATTGGAGAAGCTGGAGAATGCAAGTGAAGAATCGCTTCTTGGCCAGGCAAGTGAATTAATGTCAAGTGCCCTTTTGTTTTGCCCAGATTTCGTATATTTTTTAGCTGCATAGAGATAGTTAGCACATTAGTCTATTTATACTTTTATCCCTTGGTTCTCAGATGTGTGCTTTTCCCATTAAAATCATGCACCAATCACATTCCATTGAAAAAAACATTGCTGCATTGAGTGTGCTATTTGTCTTTTTTTCTGATATTCAGTGATTGTTGCTTCAATGATTAGTTAGCATTCAGACTCTGCCTCTTTGTGCAGCATCTTATGTCATCAGGTTGTGGGGTTTAATCTTTATTTTTTCCCCTAAAAACCTTTCTCCTTCAGCTGATTATCAGAAGCTTTCTCTTTGCTTACTTATTCGTGTCTGATGGATTACATACTGTGCTGGTAGTCTATGCTTTCAAATTGTTTTATTTAGACATGATTATGGAAGAATGATCACCGCAATGCCAAATTATTAATCCTCTTTGGTTGACCCCTCTTATTGTGTGTGCAGAAATTGAAGGCTTTTGATAATTCTGTGGAGAATTTGGCTTCAGGTGCATGGCAAGCTTTGGGAAATGCGTGGAAAGGGGGCACTAATCTAGTTAATAAGTATGTTTAATAGCATAGTATTGCTTCACCATTTTGTGTAGAGAGATGTAGGATGTTCGGTGATCTATGTGGTTTGTGGAGTCTTTTATGAGAAAGAAGGGAAAAGGGTTTGCAAGTATGTCAATGTGCACAGCATTTGGTGCCGAGTTGGAAGGGTTTCTTGAGAAGAATGACAGAACTTAGATGCTGCATGATTTCCTTTGCTTTCTTCTTCTCTCTTTGGTGGATTGGGTTGTTATTTTGGGTGGGGGAAGCTGGTGGGGCATTGCATAGGCATTTTGCTGCTAATTAATAAGTAGAGTTTAGGGTGCACCTTTCCAAAGTTTTGTTTTAGGCCAACCACCTTCTTCAAGTGTTTATGGTTATGTTTTATATATATTGTGCTATTATATTGTATTGATATCGGGTTGATTGTATAATGATAAATACTCAGGCTCGAGCATTCTGCTGTCAACCTTGCCGAAACCGTTCAGCAAAGTGGTCTACCAAGATCACCTGGTTCTGTTGCACCATCTTTGCTCGAGGTTTCTCCAGATCTTAGTTATTTTTAGCTCATTGATCATGCTATTGCCTTATGTACACCATCGTTTGGAAGTGACAAAGTATTCTTAATTCGTGTGTTATAGACTGGAAAAGCTTTTACTGCCAAGGGAATTCAAGTGCTTGAGTATGTTGGAAAGGAGACGATAGATCTGCTTATCAGCGAGACTGGTATTGAAGTTGAGAAGAATTCTAAGGAAATCGACAAGCTTACTGAGGATGATCAGTTGTTTGAGGAAGTCTCATTTGATCGCTGCTTCTACATATATGGAGGTCCAGAACAGCTGGAGGTTGATGGCTGATTCTTAAAAATGAGTATTTGTGGTTGTAATGATGGCAGTACTAATTACAGAAACTGTTGATTGGAAATCTTTCAGGAATTGGAGGCACTATCCAGTCACTATGCTCTGTTATTCAACCGAAGAAAAGCGAAGTTGCCTTCAGAACAGAAAGCTTTATATGATGGAAAGCTCAAAGAAGTCCAGCAAATATTTAATTTTAGTGAAGAAGTAGATGGAGGTAATACAGAGGTAGATAAAGGAAAGAAAGTTGAGACTGTACCTGAAATGAGTGATAACGAGATGAAGAACTTACATGATTCAAGTGTCAGCAAGGCTGCTGACATGGCCACAGGGTTAGTGCTGCTTACCTTTTTTGAATTTTAACTAAACCAATGTTTTTATTCTTTTTTGAGTCCTTTATGTCTTATCTTTAAAGTGGCCATCTATTTTATTTTCTTCTTCAATTTTAAAAAGAAGCTATATTGCCTGCACAGGACAAAATTTTTATTCTTTCTGCATTTATCTGTCATCTTTGGCCCTGAAATTATTGTTGTTCATTGTTAACTTGCTTTAGTCAATTTCCTTGACATTACAGATACAAAAATCCATGTCATTATAGGCATACATTTGGTTAATGCATATGAACTTCTTGGTTCTGCTTAAGAGTGTACCAATTGAACGGGAATTTATATTGTATGAAAGAAATGGCAGGGCGAAGCAACCTTACTCTGCTTATTCAGGGATGCCTTTAGCTCCAAAGCTTCAGGATAGCCTTTTCTCTCTCTTTTTTTCCTGTGGTTTTTGGCTTGTGGAGGCATTTCATTGAGGAAGAAGGGACATTGCTGCTGTTCTTTGAAGATCTTCAGCAATTTTCATTGACTTCATATTAAATTGTTGAAGATGTTGTATTAGGGTTTGGGCAGGCTAGCTGAGCAACAATCCTTTCACTGTGATTTATAACTTTTTGTTCTTATTCTTCCTTTGATAGACATGAATGTGGACTGTATTAAGACAACTTAATTATTCTTCATTGATCAATGGGGGTTTTTATTGATCATGAAGGTAGGGTGTCTTTTCCTTGCTTTAGTTGTCTAAGATATAGCAGACAATATTGAATGATCTGTTCTAACTCTCTCATGGCGTTTTCCCAGATTTACAAATGCCATCTCTGGACTTTCAACCGGCGAAATGATTCAAAGGACTGCAAGCAGACTGGAAGCTCTTCACTCTGAAGGGGTTCATGTACGGAACTTTTCTGTTCTTGAGGAAGCATATCACTATGCAGTCATTTCTTGATGTCTTAATCCATGATAAAATGTCTCTGGCGTTTTTTGCAGAGGCTCTCAGAGATGTGCTGTTTTGCGGTGACTCAACTACTGGTGCTCGGTAAATCAGTCATATCCAGCACTAACAAAGATAAGAATGATGATGACATGGATGTGGTGAACATTGAATGGCCTGAAGATTCACTTGAAAAGGCCAAGATTATTAGGATTAAGGCGCAGTCAATGACAGTCTACGTGGAAGCAATTTCTCGCAGCTTTATTACTGGTTGGTACTTTCTACACCATTTCTCCATCTGGTATCTAGTTTATTTGTATGCATCCGTGTTTGAAGCTTGAGGCCTTATCTATAGATTTGCACCATTGGGCAATATTGATCCTTGATATAGATTCAGAGAGATCCTTGGCATTTTATGTCGGCAATCTTTCATTGATTTGTCTTATCATCTTAAAGCGGGATAACTTTTATTGGCTGCAAGAGGAAGACATAATATGAATCGAAAATCAGATCTGAGCATGAGAATTTTTTGATTGATGCTTGATACTTGCATAAATCGCACCTCATAGGTTTTGCTCTTCTGGAGTTAATATATGATGTACACTGTCCAGCTTCCTGCATGACAGCTTGAGTGTTGATCTGCAATGCAGGAATTTCGGACGTAACTGAAGCTTATTCAGCAGCTATTAAAGGGGCTACTGCAGATTCACACGAAGTTCCTCACGAGGCATCAATCCAGCAGAAAGCCAGTGCTTTCTCAGAGCATCTCCGGACTAATCAGACTACAGCGGTGGGTAAAATTCAGGACGGCCTGCAGTACCTGGCGTATGTGGTCATCTCATCCTCAATGCCAGCTCCATGACGAACTTATACCCAGGTCTTCGTTCAGTTTTTATGAAATCCAGACGCTTGTAAATATTTAGTCCTAGACCCGGTTATTGCTTAAAAGCTTTCTTTTACTGCTTCGCATTTGTTTGAATTTGGAATTATAGGAGCTTTTCTTTTTTTCACCGAAGTTCCTCACGATGTCGATTTGGTTGTGAATGTCAACCCTTGGAATTGTACACTACCATGTGGATGTTATGGCAAAGCAGAATAAACCTCTTAATTCGATGTTTTGCTGTCCTTGAGTTAGGATTTTGTCCGAAATCTAGTCGACATTCATTGAAACAAACGCTTGTTCTTGAGCTTCGTGACAAGTAGAGCCTACTTCTCACCGTTGTGAAATTCAACGCGGGCCGGGCCCTGATTCGTTTGCAGCGTTGAATTGTCTGCTTGTCCTTTCTCTCTCTGCAATGCCTCTAGAAGAAAAGGACGGGCGACCAAACAGGCGCACCTGTCCCGCCCACGCATTTTCCCCAAAAAAACAGAGAAAGAAACGCTTCCAAATTTGATCCAATTATTCATTTTGTTCCTTTTTGGCTAACAACCGACTCGCTCCGATGCAACAGACGTTCGTCCAATCAGAGGTGGAAAATGTTTAAGTTTTCCTTATTTTGGGTTGTCAAATGCGGACGATGATCTGTGCGTCTTGAAGTTTTCCCTCCACATCGTATGATCTTGTCCAGATTCAATGAACACGTAGTCTTCAAAACCCACTCGCACAAGCATCTGGGACCTATTCTTCACCAACTCCCACACTGGCTACTGCTTCCCAAATCATTGCCCTGCCTCTCCTCATCCCTGCCCCGTCCGTCCGTCCATAGATATCCACCCGCCATGGGTGCTCTCGACGCTGCCTTCATCCAAGAAGCCGAGCACAGGCCCGACCTCAAGATGGTGGAAGGCGAAGGCATCCCCTTGATCGACCTCTCCGACTCGCCCGCCCGGACCCGGGAAGAGCTTGCTGCGGAGATCGGGTACGCGTGCAAGAAGTGGGGCTTCTTCCAGGTGGTCAACCACGGGGTCCCCCTGGGCCTCCGCAAGAGGGTGGAGGAGCTGGCCAAGGAGTTCTTCGACCAGCCCCCCGAGGAGAAGGCGAAAGTGAAGAGGGACGAGGTCCATCCCATGGGGTACCACGACAGCGAGCACACCAAGAACGTGAGGGACTGGAAGGAGGTCTTCGATTTCTTCTTGCAGGACCCCACTCTGATCCCTGCTCTGTCTCACCCCGAGGACAAGTCCCTGAGGAAGCTGACCAATCAGTGGCCCCAAAATCCCCCACAATTCAAGTGCGATCTAGAATTTCTCGTGGTCAAACTTTATTAATTTTGCTGTAGAAAAGAAGTGCTTGCGGGTAATAATACAATGTAATTGTTTCTTTAATTACTCTTCTCTTTGCAGAAAAGTGGCCTCCTAAAAATTCGATCTTTTATCTTTTAGACTTGATGGATGACCATTACCCAGTTTATGTGAGTTCAGTCGGAGCGACATACTTGAACAGTCATGAGTGTTTAGAATTCTAAGAAACTTGGGCTCAATCAAGAAATGTGGAAATATTTATGACAATTACATAAGACGGATTCGGAGGAACCTAGCTAAAACTTTTGAATTGGAGCGTTCTGGCATCAATTGTAGTTTGGACTTATGAGGCTTCATTTTAACATAATTGGTGCAGGGAGACGTGTGAGGAGTATGCAAGAGAAGTGGAGAAACTTGCTTTCAAGTTGCTGGAGCTGATCTCTCTCAGTTTGGGGTTGCCGGCGGATAAATTCAATGGCTACTTCAAAGAGCAGACCAGCTTTCTCAGGTTCAATCACTATCCTCCGTGCCCCCAGCCTGAGTTGGCTCTCGGCGTCGGCCGACACAAGGATGGTGGGGCCCTGACCGTCCTTTCCCAAGACTCCGTGGGAGGGCTCCAGATACAGCGGAGATCAGACGGAGAGTGGATTTCAATAAGGCCGACACCTGATGCTTATGTAATCAATCTTGGCAATGCTATGCAGGTATCATCCATGAACTTCCTTTTTGTTCCCTTAATTGACTACTAGTGAAGCAGAGTAGGTGGTCGTGATGAAATCAGCGCCAAAATGCATGCATCGGTCCTGTATGACATAGGCAAAACTGCGAATGCTCCGTGGTGGGACAAGAGAAACTTTGAACTTGTGATGGCAATGACACTCATGTCACAAGGTCTTGAAAACCTCCGACAAGAGGAACAAATATAGTTTGTGGAGGAATTTGTCTTGAACATGCGATGCCATCAGAATTCTTGGTTGATTCATTTGAGCTAGATTTGGCTCAATTGTTTGTTTCCTACCTTCAGCTTTCCTTAAGTTTGCTTCCGCTAGTTCAAGTGATCTTCATCACCTTGTAGCAATTGGGTTCATTTACTTGCTTGAATAGAGATATGCACATGTGCTGAAGCAGTGGACATTCATTGTGATATTTGTGGGATTTTGGAACCAAAATAAAAATATCGGTAGTTGTACGTGTCCGGGTCAGGAGATTTCTTCTTTCAACAATTTGAGATGAGAAGCCCTCAATCTTAAAAGGATGATTGACCATCCGCTGCTTGAAAAAATTCAGTAAAACATGCATATCTATGTCACTCTTTTCTCATGTCTCTGATTCAATGACGAAGGATGAAACTTCGCACGCTACACACATAATGAGAGATAAGAGAAGCTAGTCGATTTGCCTCTCCTTTTAAATGAACTAAGGATAGCCTTTTCGTGCAGGTTTGGACGAATGACTTGTACTGGAGCGCGGAGCACAGAGTGGTGGTTAACACAGAGAAGGAGAGATTCTCCGTTCCTTTTTTCTTCTTCCCAGGCCATCACGTCTCGGTGAAGCCACTGGACGAGATAACGAACGAGGAGAATCCTCCCCAGTACAAGGAGTTCAACTGGGGCGTGTTCTTCGCGATGAGAAACCGCAGCGACTACAAGAAGCAAGAGGTCGAGAACATCCAAATCAACCATTTCAAGGTATCGGAGTGATCGATCTCGAACTAGGATCGAAAGAAGCAATGGCGGTCATCATGTATGTAAATCGTTGTTTACCGATGGAGTGGGGACATCAGAGTACATGTACCATAAAATGTTAGCACTGTGGGCTCGTGGAGGGGACTGCAGCACATATGAATAAAGTGATAATTTGCATCGAGCTCGTGATAAAGCCCATTGTTTATATTGACATCCAATCATATGCATGTCGAATTTCTTTAGATTAATCCATCTATGTATAAAATCTAGACCCATCAAACGGGATAGTCGGATCGGGTTTGAATTGGGTTGAAAATGATCCAACCCAAATAGATTTATTTAACCATTTTGACTCATTTTAGTAATTCATATTTGATTCGACCCAATCCATATTATTACACGGAAGCTTATATCTAAACTGAGTTAAGAGTACAGGGTGGACAAATGTGAGATCGAGCGAGGGTGAAAAAGAACGAAAAAGGGAATCATAGAAGTAGATTAGGTATAGAAGTAGATTGGGTATAAGTAAGTTGTAAATCCGATTCTAACTTATTTAACAATCATATTATGTTTAAACTCATTTATGATCCATTTATTTAATACAATTAACTCATATATGACTCATTTATCTACATGGGTCAAGAAATGAGTCAATGATTCATTGGTCTAATAAGAACGGATCATGGAGATCTTATTGGCATCCAGAAAAATAAACACTAGGCAGTAGGCAAGAATATGTCGGAGGCGACAGACCCTGAAACATATAAGTAATGGTTAGTATTGGCAATGTGCTGAAGGAGGGCGAGCAGTTGCATGGGCTTGGACATCATGACCATATGATCTGACCCTTTCACCTCCAGCACTTGGTCCGTTGGGTTCCTCTCGATCATCCACAGCATGAAGTCCTTGTTGAGCAGCTTGTCGTCCTCGGATATGACAGCAACCCTTCGGACAGACCCGTAATTTTGCTCAGACAACGTTACTTCCCTCGACACGTCGTCGTCGTTGAACAGGCGTTGCGGTCTCATTAGTGTGTTGGCCAAAGTCCAATCCTACCGGAAGGGAAAATTTTTTTTATTAAAGAGGAGCTACAATTTGATTGATTTAGAGAATTTCCGCAGTACCTGAATTGGGCTGAGTTGATAGACCCTCGAGGTCGAGAACATTGGGCCCATTGTGAAGGCGGTCGGCGGGTTGTTTGGCCCATTGTCATAGATATAGCGGCTGTCTCCTAGAGAACCTGCTCTTCTGAATGACTTCGGTCACAAGGGACAGCAGAAAAGTTATCACGGCGGTCAATTGAGGGAATAATTGCTTTTATTAGATTTGACTTTTCATGAGAATAAAATTATAAGGAACAGTTACCAAATGAAATGAAATGCCACAGAATTAACTGATTTTAGGTAGTTTATGTACTTATTTTGTTTGCTCTGCTAATAACGTGTCAGATAAAATCTCATCAACCATGGTACCAATTTGAAATTATCTACCTCAGTGTTGACTGTAGTGGCATTAAGTGTCGGACCAGGCATCAAGGCAGTGACAAACACAGCAACCGCAATCTTCTTTGGGTATCTCTCCATGACATGAGAAAGAGCCATTCCACCGAAGCTGTGGCCTACAAGGATCACTTGCTCGCACAAAGATAGACTTTCCATGACATCTCTTAGGGGCTTGAAGTAGTCGGAAATCGATTGGAGCGAGCTAGCCTGAATCGGGTCAATGCCAGAGGCGGCCAAATCGATCGTAGTGACGTCGTGACCAGATGATCTCAACAAGGTCGCCACCTTGTACCAGCACCACGCGCCGTGACACGCCCCATGGACCAGCACAAAGTGCTTGCCTCTGGCGTTCGCCGCTTCATTTGGAGCGAAGCAGAGAGGGAAGATGAGAACCGCAAGCAGTGTGAGAATTAGTTTCCTCTGCACGGGCTGCATGTTTGGATTGGTTTCTTAATTCAAGGAATTGGATCGGCGTTTGGGGAAGGTTGGGTTCATCTATCCTTCACGAAGGCCCAAGAAAGAGGGTGATTTCCTTTGACTTGGCTAACTAAATTGATCGAAACGGTAGATCTTTGGTGCAATCCCCATGATGTTCCTCCTTTTGAATTGAAATAGTGCACCTGAAAATAGCCGCCACCGCCGCCACCCTCGACCCCTACGAAACACGTTGCCCGTGCTTCACACGTGTCGGAGCGTGTCGACACGCGGTCAACTTTTTTTGACACGTTTCGACACGCGTGTCCGGAAGACGATGGAGGGTGGAGGCAAGGGAGCAGAGGCCGCGAGCGACGGCCAGAGAAAGAGATGAACGGAGAGAAAGAAGAGAGAGAAAGCAAACTCCCGCCGGCGCCGCGACGGCGTGAGACGGCCAGAGAGAGCAGAAACTGAGGCGAGGGCCGCCATTGTTGCGATGAATCGGCGAGGAGGAGGGAGGAGGAGGAGGAGAAGGATCAAGAGGAAGAGGAGAGGATGGGGTCGTGCGGCGAGCGGCGAGAAGGAGGAGGAAAAGGAGGGTGGCTAGGGTTTTTGGTAAGGGAAAGTAATAAAAAAAAGGGAGACGATGGCGTGACTTTTGACTTTGGGGGAGGGGAAGTGACCTGACAGCCTGTCTGTCAGGTGTGGGGACGGAAAAAAAAAAGTAAAATAAAATTGGGGTGGAGCCGTGGAGGGAAATGGACGAAGAAAAGAAGGGGTGGACCTCTGAGGGTATTTTTTTTAATCGGAAAATTAAATAAATGAAATTAAAAAATAATTTCGAAAAATAAAAGTATTGAATTTTGAATAATGATAATTTTTGGTTATTGTAGAAAATCATTGATTTATTTAAATAAATTGATTTAATTATTAATTATTATTTTTATCAATAACTTTTGTTAAAATTAAAAACATGTTTCGCATTTACTAAGAATATATCTTTCGAATTTTTAATGAATTGATTTATTAATATTATTAGTGTAAATTCATTATATGTTCTTTTTTTAATTAATTAATTATTTATGAATTTGAATCAAATTAATTAAAAAAAAAATATTTATTTAATATATAACGTGTCGCAACGTGTCGAAATTATCTATTTTTTAGAAATGACATGTCGACTTGTCGTGTCGTGTCGTGTTGTGTGTCCGTATCGCATGTCGGTGCTACTTAGCTTGACCCCGAGCAAAAGATAATTGGTGTACTTGTATGATTTTTGACATTCTACGTAGACTATCGTTATCTTCCTCGAATTAAGCTAAGATGGTGCCAAACTTCTTATCTTCGACTTTGGCTTACACCATTTAGACTTTTCGTGATGCAGGACTCCTACCAACCAATGGTCAATACATGATAAGGTCACTTTGATCTTTAATGATTGGACTTATCTCTTGGGTTTCTTTAGGGAATAGACAATTTGTTCATGCCTTAATGATAGGACTATCAAAATGAGTAAAAAATCTATATTCTAAATCACGTTGGTTTAAATGGGTTACTTCAAACTTAAAATATGAATTATAATAGGCTTAAAAGTTAAAAACTCAAAACAGATGAATTTGAACAAGTATGTTATAATTCTGCCTTCAACCCATTTTATAAATAAATCAAGCTTGGCTCACTTTAGTCCTTCTTTGCCAGTCTCTTCAAGTGACATTTTCCCTTCGCTTGCTTTGCTTCTGCCATTGTTAGGTTTTTTTTAACCTTCGGCTCACAATTTCACATTGTTGAGGCTTTACGAGCAGGGTAAAACTTCATGTTTAGGACACCCACCACAAAGGCACATTTTTACTTATTTTCGCCACTTGACTAATTATTCGTTTTGTCCCAAAACATCTACCTTTTGAACATTCGCAATGTCTACTTCGTGATCGATGTGTCAAGGATTCAACGCCCCGCGTCTGTCAATGTTCATTTAATTATGTTTGCCTTGTGGTAGTTGCGAAGAGACATATTTGCAACCCAAGACTAGGCCCACGCCCGCCTCACGAATTACTGTAAAGTTGATAGAATAATAATGAAAATTCATGAGATATGAATGATGGCATCGTCAAGGAAATCTGCAAAATTTGGACGATGCAATCTCCTTAGAGCTTGTGATGAGTCATTTTCTTTTCCTTGTCAATCTAAGCCGCATGTATATAGATTATATCAAGTTTTAGAAATCTCATCGTGCTATATTAGGTTGTATTCTTCATAGAAAAGAGCGTTTGATCCGGTATATGTCAAGAGAAACCCATTTTTATATCTTCGCTACAACATTAGACCAAACATATTACTATGTGGAGCACATGAATCCCCATATCATAATTGACTATATTGCGAACACATTGATCATCCGAGTTTGAATTAATTAAATGAGTCTCCTCTAAAGTGAACCTGAAGCTAGTCATTTTTTTTTTTGGGTAAATATAAGACAAAACTAAGAGAAATTAACATCCTAAGTCTACCATGCCAATTTTATCACTAAGCAAAACATAAGATAATTATCTAGGAAACTGTGACTAAAACATAGTATCCAAATGCTTCTCTACACCAACATTAGCAAGTATATCAGTAGGTCGATTTCCTTTCCAAAAATTGTGATGAATTTTGAATTCAATTGAGAAGCTAGTCATTTGATGCAGCAGCAGCACCTGACTATGGCAGCAAAACCATTCAGTCTCTTTCTAGTCCTGGATTCTCAGCAATGAAATCTGGCAATTTTTCAAAGGATTGCCCATAATGTTACAGGCTCGGACATCATGACTATATTATCGATGGAGCCTCTGGTCTCCACCACCCTCCGGACGAAACCTGATTTGCCTCGCCAAACTTCAAAGGCACGGAGAAAACTTCGATTTGCCACATGAACCGCACAAAGTCCGAGAAGACACTCAGATCTTCTTATCCATCGAACACAGTAAACACGTATGACTTCTCTTCCAGGAAGACATCATGAGATACTAGTTTTCTCGTCGACATGACATTCTCAAAGATCAAGAAAGATTTCGTAAGCATACCATATCTAGAATGGGCGACGCAAATGTAGAGTCTCGAATATACGGTGTACAGTGTGCTTATGTGTGTATATTGTGGATCGCATAACATTTTTATTTCGATAAGTAAGTTGTCCGCTCTGCGCTCCAAACAAAGAGAATTGCGAGTGAACTATTCCCACTCCTTTGATTACATGGTTGATGGACTGCTTCCTATTTCCAGAGAGTTGGCGTGACTTGAGTTGCAGGAGTTCGATGCCGTGTTGGCTTTGTCATTCGTCCGACAGATTCTAGCACGAGGCCCAATTATTGTCCAAAGAAAAGTATTTTATCGGAATTTTCTGTCCTTTCTGCTAAGAATTGGTCAACAAGCAATCATACAGAGACAACCTAACCCATCACAAATTTTTCGGGATAATTGTCAATAAAAAAAAAATAATCCTAAACATATTGTATAGATGCTATTAATTATAGATATTTTAATTTTGTCAATTACTTTTTAATAATTTACCAATTTAGTCATTCATGCCAATTTTAGCCAAAAAATATTTGACATGTATATCAACCATTCTACGTAACATAATTGGTGTTGACGTGAACAAGTTTTGTAATATTTAAATAATTTTTCTGGATTTTTTCTTTTCTTTTTTTATTTGCATTTTTATATGAGGACCGCAATGCCCTTGCCAAATACTGGGTGAGGGCTTGCAGGTCCTTACTATGGCTGATGAGGGCCTACACAAGGGTCGAGATGCCCTTGTTGGATTTGGGTGTGGCCACTCAGGCCAAATCTGGCAAGAGCGACACTTGGGCTTAGCACCCTTTGTAGGCCACTGTCGAGGCCACAAACTGGTAGAGGGAAATAAGAAAAAGAGATAAAATAAATAAAAAATATATTAATGCCAATGCCAGTCATATCACATAAAATGTATTAATGATTCCTTATAAAAATTAATTGGAATGACTATATTGGTAAATTGTCAAAAAGTTAAGAATTAAATTAAATATATTGAAAGGTTTTGAAACTGAATGTGATCCGTACAATATATTTATGACTCTTGGTAATTTTCCCCAATATATATATATTTTTTTTGAGAACGTTCCATTATACACACAATTAATCGTTTTGCGTTAAGATAAAATCAATTTCACTTAGAATTTTAATTCGGTAACACCATTGTGTATACTATGGGAGAGATTATAGAATCATGATCTCTCTTTTATATTGCATTGAGCCCTAGCTTGTTCTTAGACCATCACATCTTGTTCGAGATTATCTTGTGCACCAATTGCATCTCCTGTCCAAATACTTTTCAACCACATCGTGATGGAATCAGGAACCAATTATTTACCACCAACTCCACGAACAAAACTACCTCAATAAGCAAATATGCAAGCTCTTACGTCAAGCATCACGAAGTCTTCGTCCTCAATTTGCCTTTCTCCTCATGATTTTCTACATGGCCAGACACCATCCTAGTCACTCCTCAGCCACCTCCGAATCATCCACGCAATCGCGTCCGGGATCAGTCGTGCGTCAGCCACCAGCATTACCTCTATAAAAATGCTCCTCTCGATAACTGCTTCAATATCACCGACGGCAAGAAGAAGAAGAAGAAAAATTTGATCTTTCCTATCAGTCACAAACTCACGATTAAACCCAAAGTTCACACTCACCATCTTTATCAAGAGAAAAAATGGGAGACGTGGATCCAGCCTTCATACAAGACGTCGAACACAGGCCCAATCTCGCACCCCCTCAAGCCGAAAGCATCCCGCTCATCGACCTCGCTGCCCTCGCCGGCTACTCACCCTCAGATGGTGCGGCCGCTGACTCTGCTGCCATCAAAGGGCTCGTGGCGGAGATAGGGAAGGCGTGCAAGGAGTGGGGGTTCTTCTCGGCGGTGAACCACGGGGTGCCAGTGGAGAAGAGGGAGAGGATTGAGCGGGAGGCGAGGGAGTTCTTCAGGCAGGATTTGGAGGAGAAGAAGAAGGTGCGGAGGGACGAGAAGAGGACGCCGGGGTACTACGAGATGGAGCACACCAAGAACGTGAGGGACTGGAAGGAGGTCTTCGACTTCACCGTGCAAGATCCGACCGTAGTCCCGGCCTCTCTCGAGGACGGCGAAGAGGGTGTCATTGAGTGGACCAATCTGTGGCCCGAGTACCCTCCTGGACTAAGGTTAGTGTTTCCATAATTGTTTTTCCTTTGGCTACGTGGCGTTTCAATAGAAGCTGGTACCTTACATCATATAAGAAGTCACATTGTGAAATGTGCCTCCTTTAACCAAAAAGAAAATGTTGATTTTGTTATTTCCCTACCTTTCTTACGGAGCTCGCATCTCATGCCCCATCCAAAATGACTCTCTTGCGGCTGTTAAATTCAGGGAAGCATGCGAAGATTATGCACAGGAAGTGCAGAAACTCGCGCACAAGCTGATGGGACTGATAGCTCAGAGCCTGGGCTTGCCCGCTAACAGGTTTGATGAATTCTTTAATGACCATACCAGCTTCGTCCGGATCAACCACTACCCGCCGTGCCCCACACCACACCTCGCTCTGGGCATAGGCCGCCACAAGGACTCGGGGGCGCTCACCATCCTGGCTCAAGACGACATCCCAGGCCTCGAGGTGAAGAGGAAGAGCGATGGGGAGTGGGTCCTAGTCAAGCCCATCCCTGATGCATTCATTATCAATGTCGGCGACATTACTAAGGTATCACTTATCAAAAAAAGAACTTTTTTTTATGCATAATTTATCGCTTGAAAATGTGTACATAAAAGATTATTTGGCCCATGAGTGATTGTGCCTATGCCTAATGTTTAAGATCCGTCCGTTTTGCTCAATCTAACTCCTAAGGCATGATCATCTGTAGTTGCTTGAAGAATATGAAGATTATAATGGATCTCTCTCTAATGAAACCAATCAATCTTCATGTTACAACCAAACCAAAATAATCAATTAATCAAATTCCAAGTTTATGCACACGCGCTTGCCTCTAACTTGATCAATATCTGTGATTTTAATACATAATCATCGGTCATGCATGTGTACCGCATTTGTGAATGTGGGTGAAGTACTCGGCGGAGTAATCTTGGTTAATTAACTCTTGATTATGTGAAGGTTTGGAGCAACGAGGCGTATGATAGCGTGGAGCATAGAGCGATGGTGAACTCGAAGAAAGACAGGATCTCGATTCCATTCTTCTTCATGCCGCCGCACTACACCATGGTGCAGCCGCTGGAGGAACTGACCGATGAGCACAACCCTCCAAAGTACAGGCCGTACAACTGGGGCAAGTACCTGGTCTCCCGAAAAACGAGCAACTTCAAGAAGCTCGATGTCGAGAACCTCCAGATTGACCATTTCAGGATATAAGATTGGGCAGTAGAATCTCCAAATGTTGACCATCTGTTGTGCTGAGTCGCTGGAGTTTATGTAGCAAATTGTAGCTGAAGCTTTTCCATTAGCATTGGCAACTTGAAAACTTCGCAGTAGAATGTAATAAATGAGACTGTGCATCGTGAATATTGTCTATTTACCTAAATAAATAATGCGACTGTGCGTTGTTCGTTTTTTGCTGTAAACCATCCTTCTTTAATTGAGTATTTTATGACCGACCAAAAAAAAAAAAAATTGAGTATTTTATGCGTATAGGGTTCTCCTTTGCTATCAACACCAAACAATCTCGTTGAACGAAAAACCCATCGCCTTCCCCCCTTGCAGAGATCCAGTTTTGGGCAAGAAAAACGTCGGACGAGAGGAGCTCAACCTTCCTCTTCTGCGTTGAGCAGAATGAAGCATTACTTGAAATCAAGCGCTTTGCGTTGGTTCGTGGGTCAGGCCACGGGGCGTGGTGTGGGCGCAAGATCGTGAAATTGGTAGGATCAGATCAATCAAAGTTCTCCCTCTTTTTTCCATATTCTATTTTGAATTTGCAGGATTTGAAGTTGGCGAACATGTTGATGAGGCCACTACTTTTATTCAGCGGCGAGGACATGTCAAGGCAAATGGCATTATGGCGGAAAATTATGGTTTTCTGGGCAGGATATTTTTGGTTTGCAAGGATGATAAGCTCGTTCCAAAGGATCTTGTACCGAGGAAAAATTGTCTAAAAAAATCCCGAACTTATTACACTTTTATCTATTTAGTTCTAAACATTTTAATTATGCCTATTAAATCTTATACTTTTTCATATTTTGTTAGTTTTTTTTTGGTCGATATATTTTGTTAGTTGGGTCGGGTCAATTTTGGCCAAAAAACAACTAATGTGGATGATGGCTGCTCTATACCACACGTCCAATGTCAATGTAAATAATTTTTAAAAATATTTTAAAATATTTTATAATATTTTTTTTTTAATAATATTTTATTCTTTTCTTCTCTTTCCCTTCTTTAATTTTCCTTATTTTTTTTTCCTTTTCTCTTCTTTTTTCATTTATCTTTTTTCCTTTTTTCCCTCTATCAACCATTGTCGAGACTCGTTGATGGCCGGCAACTGCCTCGGTTGAGGGACTTGAGGGATGCCCATGTCTAGCTTTGTGAGGGCAACCCTCGCCCTTGCCAAGCCAATGACGGTGAGAACAGAAGATAAAAGTTAAAAAAAAAAAAAAAAAAAGAAAATAAGGAAATTGAAGAAAAAAGGAAAAACAAAAAAAAAATAATTTTGAAAAAATATTAAAATATTATTAAGAATTGTTTATATCAATGTCGGTTGCATTATATATAGGATGATCGTCGTCCACATCACATCATTTTCTAATTAAAATTGACCGTATAGACTCAATTAGCAAAATATGAAGATGTTTAGTACTTAATTGATACAATTAGATAATTTAAAACTAATTTGGCATAAATGTAATAGATTTCAAACTTTTTGCTTGGTCAAACTTGTCTTCATCGTTGAACAAGGGTTGTGGCCTCGACTTCCACTCCCACCCAAAAGAAAAGGATCAGAGAATGGAATCTGTACCAGAGAAGGAGATTGACAAACGATAGGGAGTGATTGCAAGCTTCGATAGCGAGGGCGAGGGATAACTCTGACACGAAGGTGTCGGCTTCCGCGAGAGTCAGATGTTGAAACCCCCGTAGCAGCATCGTCTCCACTGTCGCCACCTATCTTTCCTCGTCGCAACATCCACCACCACCCAACAACCTCGCCTTCCCTCCGTTTGAACCCAGCCCCACCACCATTTCGCCTCCTGTAGCTGCCATTGCCAGCACCACTATTTATCTATGTCCAGTTCCTCTCTTATGATTTGCCTCAGTTTTTCGTTTGTATTGATTTTGTTTTCATTTAATATTAATTTTTGAATTGAGTGATCAGAGGGGATTTCATCAATTTCATGAAAACGACAATCTCACAAAATATCAATCGACATCATACAAACTCAAAAGTTGTATGGTCAATTTTACAATAGGGCAATTTTACAGCACTGATATTTTTGACAATAGATTTTGTCAATTTGATATACCGATTTCCAAAATCCTACACTTTGGGATGTGTCGTGAGGAGGGCTCCATCACTTTATGGAAAGTGATAGCACCGTCCTCTAAGCATAGCCCTACCAATTTCAATTGCAAATTGACAAAGATTAAAAAAATGGAACATAAACATAAAGAAAGCAATGCTTCATATATTCTCTATAATCTCCGATTGCCACTTGAACCGCGTTAGTTCAAGTAGATTCTCGGATCTTCAAATACATTAAACTACAACTGACACATAAGTACAGCGTACACTGTATATTTGGGACTACAACACATAAATAAAGTGATAATCGAGCTTGTGATTAAGCCCATTGTTTATATCCACATCCAATCATATGTACGTGGGATTTCTTTAGATCAATCTAGCTCTATGTAAAATCTAAACCCATCATACAGGTGAATCGAAATTGGGTTTGACTTGGGTTGAAAATGATCCAACTCAAATGAATTTATTTAACAATTTTGACTCATTTCTATATAATGCAAATTTAATGACTCATACTTAACATGACCTATCTTGTTATACGAAAACTCATATCCAAACTGAGTTAAGAGTATAGGGAGAGCAAGTATGAGATTGAGTAAGGGCAAAAAAATAAAAATAAAAGGAGAGAATCATAGGAGTGGATTGTGTATAAGTAAATTATAAACTCGTTCATAACCCAATTGTATAATATAATTAACCCATTTATGACATATTTATCTATAAAAACTAGGAAATGGGTCAATCCTTCATTTTAATGGGTCTAATAAGAGCAGATCATTATGGTATGGGGATCTTATTGGCATCCAGTAAAAAGTAAACACTAAGCAAGAATATATCGGAGGCCACATGCCCCGAAACATATTAGTAATGGGTAGTTTTGGCAATGTGCTGAAGGAGGGCGAGCAGTTGCTTGGGCTTGGACATCATGACCATATGATCTGACCCTTTCACCTCCAGCACTTGGTCCGGTGGGTTCCTCTCGATCATCCACAGTATGAAGTCCTTGTTGAGCAGCTTGTCGTCCTCGCATATGACAGCAACTCTTCGGACAGACCCGTAATTTCGCTCAGACAACGTTATTTCCCTCGTCAAGTCCTCGTCGCTGAACACGCGTTGCGGTCTCAGCAGTGTGTTGGCCAACGTCAAATCCTACCGGGAAGGGCAAAAAAAAGTTTTTTTTTATGAAAGATAATATCCAATTCGATTGATTTAGAGAATTTCCGCAGTACCTGAATTGGGCTGAGTTGATAGACCTTCGAGGCCGAGAACATTGGGCCAAGTGTGTAGGCGGTCGGCGGGTTGTTTGGCCCATTGTCCTAGATATAGCGGCTGTCTCCTAGAGAACCTGCTCTTTTGAATGACTTCGGTCACAAGGGACAGCAGAAAAGTTATCACGGCGGTTAATTGAGGGAATAATTGCTTTTATTAGATTTGACTTTTCAAGAGAATAAAATTATAAGGACAGTTACCAAATGAAATGAAATGCCACAGAATTAATTGGTTTTAGGTAGTTTGTGTACTTGTTTGCTTTGCTAATATTGTGTCATCTGAATTAAATTTTGATAGAGAAAATTTCATTAACGATGGTACCAATTTGAAATTATCGTACCTCAGGGCTGACCGTAGTGGCATTAAGCGTCGGACCAGGCATTAGGGCAGTGACAAACACAGCAACTGCAATCTTCTTTGGGTATCTCTCCATGACATGAGAAAGAGCCATTCCACCGAAGCTGTGGCCTACAAGGATCACTCGCTGGCGCGAAGATAGACTTTCCATGACATCTCTTAGGGGCTTGAAGTAGTCGGAAATTGATTGGAGCGAGCTAGCCTGAATCGGGTGGATGCCAGAGGCAGCCAAATCGATCGTAGTGACGTCGTGACCAGATGATCTCAGCAAGGTCGCCACCTTGTACCAGCACCACGCGCCGTGACACGCCCCATGGACCAGCACAAAGTGCTTGCCTCTGGCGTTCGCCGCTTCATTTGGAGCGAAGCAGAGAGGGAAGATGAGAACCGCAAGCAGTGTGAGAATTAGTTTCCCCTGCACGGGCTGCATGTTTGGATTGGTTTCTTAATTCAAGGAATTGGATCGGCGTTTGGGAAGGTTGGGTTCATATATCCTTCACGAAGGCCCAAAAAGAGGGTGATTTCCTTTGACTTGGCTAACTAAATTGATCGAAAGATCTATCGTGCAATCCCCATGATGTTCCTCCTTTTGAATTGTTGTGCACCTGAAAATAGCCGCCACCGCCCCACCCTTGACCCCGAGCAAAAGATAATTGGTGTACTTGTATGATCTTTGGCATTTTACGTAGACTATCGTTATCTTCCTTGACTTAAGCTAAGATGGTGCCAAACTTCTTATCTTCGACTTTGGCTTACACCATTTAGACTTTTCGTGATGCAGGACTGCCTACCAACCAATGGTTCATACATGATAAGGTCACTTTGATCTTTAATGATTGGACTTATCTCTTGAGCTTCTTTAGGGAATAGACAACTTGTCCATGCCTTAATGATAGGACTATCAAAATGAGTAAAAAATATATATTCTAAATCACGTTTGTTTAAATGGGTCACTTCAAACTTAAAATATGAATTATAATAGGCTTAAAAGTTAAAAACTCAAAACAGATGTATTTAAACAAGTATGTTATAATTCCACCTTCAACCCATTTTATAAATAAATCAGGCTCGGCTCACTTTAGTCCTCCTTTGCCAGTCTCTTCAAGCGACATTTTCCATTCACTTGCTTTGCTTTTGCCATTGTTAGGTTTTTTAACCTTTGGCTCACAACTTCACATTATTGAGGCTTTACGAATAGGGTAAAACTTCATGTTTAGGACACCCACCACAAAGGCACAGTTTTACTTATTTTTGCCGTATGAGTAATTATTCCTTTTGTCCTAGATCATCTACCTTTTGAACATTCGCAATGTTTGCTTCGTGATCAATGTGTCAGGGATTCAAAGCCTTGCACCTGTCAATGTTCGTTTGATTATGTATGCCTCGTGGCAGTTGTGAAAAGACATGTTTGCAACCCAAGACTAGCCTTGCGCCTGCCTCAAGAATTACTGTAAAGTTGATGGAATGATAATGAAAATTCATGAGAAATGAATGATGGCATCGCCAAGGAAATGTGCAAAATTTGGACGATGTAATCTCTATAGAGCTTGTGATGAGTGATTTTCTTTTCCTTGTTAATCTAAGCCGTATGTATATAGACCATATCAAGTTTTAGAAATCGCGTCGTGCTATATCAGGTTGTATTCTACATCTAAAAGAGCATTTAATCCAATATATGTCAAGGGAAACCCATTTTTATATCTTTGCTACAACATTAGACCAAACATATTACCAGGTGGAGCACATGAATCCACATATCACAACTGACTATACCGCGGACACATTGATCATCCGAGTATGAATTAATCTAATGAGTCTTCTTTGAAGTGAGCCTGAAGCTACTCTTTTTCTGTGTAACCCATTTTTATATCTTTGCTCAACATTAGACCAAACATATTACCAGGTGGAGCACATGAATTCACATATCACAACTGACTATACCACGAACACATTGATCATCCGAGTATGAATTAATCTAATGAGTCTTCTTTGAAGTGAGCCTGAAGCTACTCTTTTTCTGTGTGTGTGTGTGTGTGTGATCATCCGAGTATGAATTAATCTAATGAGTCTTCTTTGAAGTGAGCCTGAAGCTACTCTTTTTCTCTGTGTGTGTGTGTACGCGCGTGTGCGGGTGCGCGCGTGCGTGTGGGTGCGTGCGTGCGTGTGGGTGCTTGCGTGTGTGGGCGTGCGTGCGTGTGCGTGTGCCTGTGTGTGTGCGCCTATGTGTGCCTGTGTGTGTGTGTGTGTTAAGTCTTAAGTCGACAATGCCAAAATGTGTGTGTGTGTGTGTGTCTTAAGTCTACAATGCCTGTGTGTGTGTGTCTGTGTGTGTCTGTCTTAAGTCTACAATGCCAATTTTATCACTAAGCAAAACATAAGATAATTCTCTAGGAGGCTGCGACTAAAACATAGTATCCAAACGTTTTGCTATACCAATATTAGCAAGTATATTAGTAGGCCGATTTCCTATCCAAAAATGTGACGAATTTTGAACTCAAAATGGGAAGCTAGTCATTTGATTCAGCAGCAGCACCTGACTATTGCAGCAAAACCATTCAGTCTCTTTCTAGTCCTAGATTCTCAGCAATGAATTCAGGCAATTTTTCAAAGGATTGCCCATGATGTTATCGGCTCGGACATCATGTGATGTGGACATCGAGCCATATCGAGGAGGAGGTGCTAGGGACCCATTGTTTATTCCGATTGGTTCGATCACTCGAGCGCGGGCCAAGCAATTTAGGCAAGCTGTTGGCGTCATGGTTCGTGATCTTTGGCGTAGAGATGACCTTGGATCAAATCTTGAAGAATCTTGGAAATCTTTTTTAGGAATATTCTATAATATGATGCATTATATCTCGAGGGTTGGTTTTAGGGTTTGTGTGGCAGCTAGAAGGCCTATATTAAAAACTGACTGAATTTCTTTGAGAGACATAATATATTTTTTTTGGAGGAAAAAAGTTGAGAGACTCTCTTCTACCGTTCTTTTGAGGACTTGACCTTATCAAGGTTCCCTTGTGACAGTCGATTCGACTTATCGAGCAAGATAGCGAATTCTTTCGTTCGTGGCGTCTATAACGTTGGTTGGTTGACATGCATTCATCAACAGGTCACGTTCATACCGAGGTTGCCAATCACAGGTTTGATTGGAGGTCGAGGTTCGCAATTCGCATCATCCGGGCCTTCGTAGAACGATCTTTCCGCAACAATTCACATCATTTGGTATCGGGCTTGCTTCTACAAGGTCTATTTATTTTTAATTTTCTGTTTATATTCAGCAATTTGAGATTTATTTAGCTAGGGTTTCGGTTCTAGCCAATTTAAGGATCCGATTGTTTTTATGCTTCCATACGTAGTTGTTTGCTGTTAGTTTTAATTTTTTTTCCTAGCATCTTAAATTGTATTTGAGTTAGTCAAAAAAAAAAAAAGAAAGAAAAAAATGCACACAAAAAAAGTGCGCAAGAGAAAAAAAAAACAGATTCAGCAGAAAAAAAAATATAGCCGAAGAAAAAAAATCAAGAAGATGTCTCGTTTTTTAGTGGACCGAAATTGAAACAAAATCAGTAGTGATTTGTGTTTCAATTATAATTTCGAAAGTTGTACTTGTTGGTTTGAAATTGTTACTTGCTGAAACAAAATCAGTAGTGATCTAATCTTGTTTGATTAGTTTGATTGATTGTCGTGAGGGGGTTGAGAGATGGGTTTTGAGTCTAAGGAAGAGCCTGTGAAAAGAGAATGCGAGAGGAAAAATGCAAGAGTGTATAAGCTTAATTGAGGGTGGATTAGCCTAGACTTGAGTTAAACACGAGGGGAGTGACAAACACCTTGAGAGAAACACTTGAGGGAGCGATTGGTGAGGATTTTTGTGACTAACGTTTACTTGCAGGTCTAAAATATGTCCCGCGAAGAAAGTGTGAATCAAAAGGAGGTTGACTCCATACGAAGGGATGAAGCGCTCGTGGAAAGCATCCAGCAATTGAGGGTCGTAGTGGAGGAGCTTAGTGGCCGAATGATGGGGAATGGTATGAGGGTTGATGGTGACCGAGAGCTACCCCGAGGAAGGCCGCAACATCAGCGAGACACCTCTAGAACACGACATAGAAGGCAGCGACATTATGATGATGATGAGGCCGACATGGAGGACGATCGAGATGCTCGATTTGAAAGGTGGAATGGAGCCCGAGGGTTTAGACACCGAGAAGATAATAAACTTGGCAATATCAAGATGGAGATTCCTTCTTTCCAAGGGAAGAATGATCCCGATGCGTATCTAGAATGGGAGAAACGCATGGAGATGATATTTGATTGCCAACAATACTCCGATCAACTTGTGACTAATAGGAGGCGCAATGGTGAAAGACCGATAGAGACGTGGGATGAAATGAAAGCGGTGATGAGGAGGCGTTTTGTACCAAGTCATTACCATCGAGATTTGTTTCAAAAGTAACAAAATCTCACACAAGGCAATAAGAGTGTGGAAGAGTATCATAAGGAGATGGAGATTGTCATGATTCGTGCTAATGTGGTGGAGGATCGTGAGGCCACAATGTCAAGATTTTTGAGTGGTTTGAGTCGAGACATAGCAAGGGTGGTGGAGTTGCAACACTATGTTGAATTGGAGGAATTGGTGGACAAAGCCATCAAAGTTGAGCGATAATTAAAGTTGGACCGAAATCACAAAAGTGGAGGAGGTTCAAATCAGAATTGGAGATCCAATTGGAAGAGAGATGAGAAGCCAAATTGGAGAGTAAACAACACCAAAACCGAAACCTCAAAGGAGAAGGAGAGGGACAGTAAAGTTGAATTCGGCTTCAGGTAAAACTGAAAACCCTAACACTAGAACTCGTGAGATTAAATATTTTAAGTGCTTGGGCAAGGGTCATATGGCGAATCAATGCCCTAATAGGAGGGTGATGATTATGACTGGACATGGTGTTATTGAGTCCGAAAGTGAAAGGGAAGAAGAGGATGATGAGATGCCACCGTTGGAGGATTGTAGTGATGGAGAAATAGCTATAAAAGGAGACTTATTGGTGGTTAGGCGTTCTTCTAGTGTGCAAGTAAAGGAGGAGGAGCATCATCAACAAAGAGATAACTTGTTTCATACAAGATGTGTGGTGAATGGTAAGATCTGTAGTTTGATAATTGATGGAGGTAGTTGTGCAAATGTGGCAAGTTGTATTATGGTGGATAAGTTGGGTTTGAAGACGACAAAGCACCCTAGGCCTTATATACTTCAATGGTTAAATGATAGTGGAGAGGTGAAAGTGTTGAAGCAAGTTTGAATCCCATTTGAGATAGGGAGATACAAGGACGAGGTAGAGTGTGATGTTGTACTTATGCAAGCGGGTCATATCTTGCTTGGAAGACCGTGGCAATATGATCGAAAGGTACATCATGATGGGTATACTAATCATTATTCATTGGCGATGAATCAAAAGACTTATACCTTGGTACCATTGACACCTAGTGAGGTGCATCAAGATCAGTTAAAGTTGCAACGAGAAGCCGAGAGAGAGAGAGAAAAAATGAGAAATCCGAGGGCTTGCGTGGTGTGTCTGAGACGCGAGGAAAATGAGAGGTCGAGAGAAGGATTGTGGTAAAAACTGAGGGAAAAGAAGAGAGGAAAGAAAATAGGCAAAATAATTTTTATGCAAAATCGAATGAGGTGAGGAGAGCTTTAGTTCTAGATCGACCGATGCTTGTACTTTTGTACAAGGAGGTTTTTTTTTTCTACTAACGATCTTGACCCAAGTTTGCCTAGTCCTATTGTGTCTTTATTGCAGGAATTTGAAGATGTCTTTCTTGATGAACTTCCTGGAGGGATACCACCAATTCGAGGCATTGAACATCAAATCGACTTGATTGGTGCGCCATTACCTAATCGACCCGCATATCGAAGCAATCCCGAGGAGACAAAGGAACTTCAATGGCAAGTTAGCGAACTATTGGAACGGGCGTATGTGAGAGAGAGTCTTAGCTCATGCGCCATCCCTATTTTGTTGGTGCCAAAGAAGGATGGAACTTGGCGAATGTGTGTCGATTGTCGAGCAATCAATAATATTATGGTAAAGTATCGACATCCTATTCCTAGGTTAGATGACATGTTGGATGAGTTGCATGATTCTTGTTTTTTCACTAAGATCGATTTGAAAAGTGGCTATCATCAAATTAGGATGAAAGAAGGTGATGAATGGAAAACTGCATTTAAGACCAAGTATGGATTATATGAGTGGTTAATTATGCCATTTGGATTAACTAATGCACTGAGCACATTTATGCGACTTATGAATCATGTTTTGCGTGCTTTTATTGGTCGATTTGTGGTTGTCTATTTCGATGACATCTTGATATATAGCTGAAGCCCTGATGATCATATTGAGCATGTGCAAGCTATCTTGCAGTTTTAATGGCCGAGCAATTATACGCTAATCTAAAGAAGTGCTCTTTTGTTACCAACAAATTAGTATTTCTAGGATTTGTTGTTAATGCTGATGGTATACAGGTTGATGAAGAAAATGTCAAAGCAATCCGTGAATGGCCAACGCCTAAGACCATAGGAGAAGTGCGTAGCTTTCATGGATTGACGAGTTTTTATCGACGATTTGTAAGAAATTTCAGCACCATTGCCGCACCTTTAACTGAGGTTATCAAGAAGCATGTGGGTTTCACGTGAGGAGAAGAGCAAGAGAAAGCATTTAATCTGCTAAAAGATAAGTTGACTAATGCTCCTTTGTTATCTTTGCTGAATTTCAATGCTACTTTTGAGATAGAGTGCGATGCTTCTGGTACAGGAATTGGAGCCGTGTTGATGCAAGGAAGGCGTCCCATAGCTTATTTCAGTGAGAAATTGAGTGGAGCAACATTGAATTATCCTACCTATGATAAGGAGATGTATGCTTTAGTGCGAGCTTTGGAGACTTGGCAACATTATTTATGGCCGAAGGAATTTGTGATCCACACCGACCACGAAACCTTGAAGTACTTGAAAGGGCAGCAGAAGTTGAATAAAAGACATGCCAAATAGATGGAGTTCAGCGAGACTTTTCCATATGTGATCAAGTACAAGAAATGTAAGGAGAATGTGGTAGCTGATGCACTTTCTCGAAGGTACGCGATTCTAACTATTTTAGAAGCAAAGTGTCTAGGTTTTGAGCATATCAAGGGCTTATATACTGATGATGATGACTTTGGGAGCGTGTTTGAAGCATGTGAGCATGTTGCATTTGATAAATTCTATAGGCGTGAAGGTTATCTTTTCCGTGAAAACAAACTATGTTTGCCTAAGTGTTTTTTGCGTGAATTATTGGTGCGAGAAGCGCATAGTGGCGGTTTAATGGGGGCATTTTGGCATTAATAAGACTTATGAAGTGCTGCATGAATGTTTTTATTGGCCACATATGAAGAGAGATGGCACACATGTCTGTGAGAGATGCATTGCTTGTAAGCAATCGAAGTCTACAACTAAATCGCATGGCTTGTATACACATTACCTATTCCAACGCATCATTGGACTGATATTTCTATGGATTTTGTGTTAGGATTGCCTAGGTCTAAGTATGGTAGAGATTCAATTTATGTGGTTGTTGATCGGTTTTCAAAGATGGCTCATTTTATACCTTGTCATAAAATTGATGATGCATCTCATGTTGCTGATTTGTTCTTTAGGGAGGTTGTACGTTTGCATGGCATGCCTAGATCAATTGTTTCAGATCGAGATTCTAAATTTCTTAGCTACTTTTGGAAAACATTGTGGAAAAAACTAGGAATACGGTTGTTATTTTCTACTACTTGTCATCCACAGACTGATGGTCAAACCGAGGTAGTTAATAGAACTTTAGGGGTATTGCTGCGTGCTATTATTAAAAAGAACATAAAATCTTGGGAATATTGTCTGCCACATGTTGAATTTGCATATAATAGGAGCATGCATTCTGCTACTAAATTTACACTATTTGAGGTTGTCTATGGTTTTAATTCGTTAACTTCGTTAGATTTAACCCTTTTACCTGTTGATGAGCGTGTGGATTTAGATGGAGCAAAGAAAGCCGAATTTGTCAAAGCGTTGCATGAGAAGACGCACGCAAGACTGAGCAATATGCAAAGCAAGCCAACAAAGGGCACAAGGAAGTGATATTTGAACTCGACGATTGGGTTTGGGTTCATATGCACAAGGAGCGATTTTCTGAGCAGTGACATTCTAAATTATTACCGCGAGGGGATAGACCATTTAATGTTTCTGACTTGACTCTTTTTGATGCAAGTGATAATTTGAGGGCAAATCCTTTGCACGGGGGAGGGAATGATGTGGACATCGAGTCATATCGAGGAGGAGGTGCTAGGGACCCATTGTCTATTCCGACTAGTTCGATCACTCGAGCGTGGGCCAAGCAATTTAGGCAAGCTGTTGGCGTCATGGTTCGTGATCTTTGGTGTGGAGATGGCCTTGGATCAAATCTTGAAAAATCTTCGAAATTTTGGCGCAATTTGATTATCTGGTTACCAAATATTTGACAAAGTCAAATATATATATATGAATATTCTAGAATTTGATGCATTATATCTTTAGGGTTGGTTTTAGGGTTTGTGTGGCGGCTAGAAAGCTTATATTAAAGACTAACCGAATTTCTTTGAGAGACATAATATATATTTTTTTGGAGGAAAAATGTTGAGAGACTCTTCTACTGTTCTTTTGAGGACTTGACCCTTATGACGGTCGATTCGACTTATCGAGTGAGATAGCGAATTCTTTCGCTCGTGGCGTCTATAACGTTGGTTAGTTGACACGAGTTCGTCAACAGGTCACGTTCATACCGAGGTTGCCAATCACAGGTTTGATTGGAGGTCGATGTTTGCAATTCACACCATTCGAGCCTTCGTAGAACAATCTTTCCGCAACGATTCACATTATCATGACCATAATATCAATCGGAGCCTCTGATCTCCACCACCCTCCGGACAATACCCTGATTTGCCTCGCTAAACTTCAAAAGCACAGAGAAAACTTCGATTTGCCGCATGAACCGCACAAAGTCTGAGAAGACTCTCAGATCTTCATATCCATCGAACACAGTTAACACGTAGGACTTCTCTTCCAGGATCTCTCTTTTGATGACATCATGAGATCCTAATTTTCTCGTCGATATGACATTCTTAAAGATCAAGAAAGATTTCGTAAGCATACCATATCTGGAATGGGCGACGCAAATGTAGAGTCTCGAATATTCGGTGTACAGTGTACTTACGCGTGAATCTTGTGGATCCCATAACTTTTTTATTTCGATAAGTAAGTTGTCCGCACTGCGCTCCAAACAAAGAGAATTGCGAGTGAACCATTCCCAGGCACAAGCTCAAAACTTTAAGAGAGAACGCGCGACTTCTTTGATTACATGGTTGATGACCTGCTTCCCATTTCCGGAGAGTTGGCGTGACTGGAGTTGCAGGAGTTCGATGCCGTGTTGGCTTTGTCATTCGTTCGACAGATTCTAGCACGAGGCCCAATTATTGTCCAAAGAAAAGTATTTTATCGGAATTTTCTGTCCTTTCTACTAAGAATTGGACAACAAGCAATCATTTAGAGACAGCCTAACCCATCACAAATTTTTCGGGATAATTGTCAAAAGAAAAAAAAAATCCTAAATATATTGTATAGATGCTATTAATTATAGATATTTTAATTTTACCAATTACTTTTTAACAATTTATCAATTTAGTCATTCCTGCCAATTTTAACCAAAAAATGTTGGCATATATTTCAATCTTTCTACATAACATAATTGGGGTTGACCTGGACAAATTTTTCAATATTTAAATAATTTTTCTGGATTTTTCTTTTCCTTTTTTATTGCATTTTTATATGAGGACCGCAATGTCCTTGCCAAATACTGGGTGAGGGCTTGCGGGTCCTTTGCTATGGTTGATGAGGGCCTACACAAGGGTCGAGATGCCCTCGCTGGATTTGGGTGTGGCCACTCAGGCGAAATCTAGCAAGAGCGACATTTGGGCTTAGCACCCTTTGTAGGCCACTATCGAGGCCATGAATTGGTAGAATAAAATAAGAAAAAGAGATAAATAAATTAAAAATTTATCAATGCCAATGCTAGTCATATCACATAAAATGTATTAACGATTTCTTATCAAAATTAATTGGAATGACCATATTGGTAAATTGTCAAAAAGTTAAGAATTAAATTGAATATATTGAAAGGTTTTGAAACTAAATGTGATCCGTACAATATATTTATGACTCTTGGTAATTTTCCCCTATATATATTGAGAATGTTCCATTATACACACAATTGATCATTTTGCGTTAAGATAAAATCAATTTCAATTAGAATTTTAATTCGGTAACACCATTGTGTATACTATGGGAGAGATTATAGAATCATGATCTCTCTTTTATATTGCATTGAGCCCTAACTTGTTCTTAGACCATCACATCTTGTTCGAGATGATCTTGTGCACCAATTGCATCTTCTGTCCAAATACTTTTCAACCAAATCGTGATGGAATCAGGAACCGATTATTTACCACCAACTCCACGAACAAAACTACCTCAATAAGCAAATATGCAAGCTCTTACGTCAAGCATCACGAACTCTTCGTCCTCAATTTACCTTTCTCCTCATGATTTTCCACATGGCCAGACACCATCCTAGTCACTCCTCAGTCACCTCCGAATCATCCACGCAATCGCGTCCAGGATCAGTCACATTGTGAAATGTGCCTCGTTTAACCAAAAAGAAAATGTTGATTTTGTTCTTTCCCTACCTTTCTTACGGAGCTCGCATCTCATGCCCCATCCAATATGACGCTCTTGCGGCTGCTAAATTCAGGGAAGCATGCGAAAATTTTGCACAGGAATTGCAGAAACTCGCGCACAAGCTGATGGGACTGATAGCTCAGAGCCTGGGCTTGCACGCTAACAGGTTTGATGAATTCTTTAAGGACCATACCAGCTTCGTCCGGATCAACCACTACCCGCCGTGCCCCACACCACACCTCGCTCTAGGGCATAGGCCGCCACAAGGACTCGGGGGCGCTCACCATCCTGGCTCAAGACGACATCCCAGGCCTCGAGGTGAAGAGGAAGAGCGATGGGGAGTGGGTCCTAGTCAAGCCCATCCCTGATACATTCATTATCAATATTGGCGACATTATTAAGGTACCGCTTATCAAAAAAGAACTTTTTTATGCACAATTTATCGCTCGAAAATGTGTACATAAAAGATTATTTGGCCCATGAGTGGTTGTGCCTATGCCTAATGTTTAAAATCCGTCCCTTTTACTCAATCTAACTCTTAAGGCATGATCATCTGTAGTTGCTTGAAGAATATGAAGATTATTATGGATCTCTCTCTAATGAAACCAGTCAATCTTCATGTTACAACCAAACCAAAATAATCAATTAATCAAATTCCAAGTTTATACGCACGCGCTTGCCTCTAACTTGATCAATATCTGTAATTTTAATACATAATCATCGGTCATGCATGTGTACCGCATTTGTGAATGTGGGTGAAGTACTTGGCGGAGTAATCTTGGTTAATTAACTCTTGACTATGTGAAGGTTTAGAGGAACGAGGCGTATGATAGCGTGGAGCATGGAGCGATGGTGAACTCAAAGAAAGACAGGATCTCGATTCCATTCTTCTTCATGCCGCCGCACTACACCATGGTGCAGCCGCTGAAGGAACTGACCGATGAGCACAACCCTCCAAAGTACAGGCCGTACAACTGGGGCAGGTACCTGGTCTCCCGAAAAACGAGCAACTTCAAGAAGCTCGATGTCGAGAACCTCCAGATTGACCATTTCAGGATATGAGATTGGGCAGTAGAATCTCCAAAAGATGACCATCTGTTGTGCTGAGTCGCAGGAGTTTATGTAGCAAAGTTGTAGCTGAAGCTTTTCTATTAGCATTGGCAACTTCGCAGTACCGTGCATTGTGGATATTGTCTATTTACCTAAATAAATAATGTAGCTGAGCAGTGAGCACAGCGATTTCAATAAAGTGGCGTCGTTGTTCCTTTTTTGCTGTAAACCATCCTTCTTTATTTGAGTATTTTATGCGTATAGGGTTTTCCTTCACTATCAACACCAAACAATCTCGCTGAACAAAAAACTCATCGCCTTCCCCCCTTGCAGAGACCGAGTTTTGGGCAAGAAAAACGTCGGACGAGAGGAGCTCAAACTTTCTCTTCTGTTTCGAGCAGGATGAAGCATCGCTTGAAATCAAGCACTTTGCGCTGGTTCGTGGTTCAGGGCACGGGGCATGGTGTTGGTGCAAGATAGTGAATTTGCTACGATTAGATCAATCAAAGTTCTCTCTCTTTTTGCCATATTCTATTCTGAATTTGCAGGATTTGACGTTGGCGAACATGTTGATCAGACCACTACTTTTATTCAGCGACTAGGATATGTCAAGGCAAATGACAATATCGCGGAAAATTATGGTTTTCTGGGCAGGATATTTTTGGTTTGCAAGGATGATAAGCTCGTTCCAAAGGATCTTGTGCAATAGATACCCGAGGAAAAATTGTCTAAAAAAGTCCTGAACTTATTACGTTTTTACCAATTTAGTCCTAAATATTTCAATTGTGCCTATTAAATTCTACACTTCTTCATATTTTGTTAGTTGAGTCGGGCCAATTTTGGCCAAAAACTGCTAATATGGATGTTGGTTGCTTTATGCGACAGAGCCAATGTTGATATAAATAATTTTTAATAATATTTTATTTTATTTTTCCTTTTTATTCTTCTCTTTCCATTCTTTACTTTTTCTTTTCTTTTTTCATTTATCTTTCCCCTTTTTTCCCTCTGTCAACCATTGTCGGGACTCGTTGATGGCCGGCAATTGCCTTGGGTGAGGGATGCCCATGTCTAGCCTTGTGAGGGCAACCGTCACCCTTGCCAAGCCAATGAGGGTGAGAAGAGAAGATAAAAGTTAAAAAAAAAAAAAAAAAAAAAAAAGAAGAAAAATTAAAGAAAAAGGAAAAACAAAAAATAAATAAATATTTTTGAAAAATATTAAAATATTATTAAGAATTGTCCATGTCGGCGTCGGTCGTGTCACATAAGATAGTTGGCGTCCACGTCGCGATTTTCAATTAAAATTGGCCCTATAGACTTAATTAGTAAAATGTGAAAATGTTTAATACTCAATTGATATAATTAGAGAATTTAAAATTGAATTGTCGTAAGTGTACAAACTTTTTGCTTTCCTATAGTTATTTTCGAATGACCACCACTGCCGCCGGTGGCGCAGTGGCTTCGGGCTCTCTACCCTCACGAAGAGGAGGAGTTCGAATCGTTGCATTCGTGCGACTCACTCACGGCTGGGTCTGTGGTGGTGGCTCATCCGCCCGAGTTTACGCTGTCGGTGCCAGTTGTACGGTGGTTCCTGGTTACCCAAAAAAAAAAAAAAAAACAGTTATTTTCGGATGACCTGTCTTCATCGCTGTCGCTGCCTATCCTTCCTCGTCGAAAACTTCTCCTTTTTATCTTCGTCGTCGTTGATTGTTAGGTTTTGTCCATCACTGTACTTGAATTACGATTTCGGAAGCTGGACTAGAGTGCATTGTTCGTTTTGATTTGGTCAGATTCCTCGGGCGTCGGATCTGGTGTTGTTGGCTAAAAAACGGTTATTTGTTTCTATACATGTTTGTTGGAAGTGGAAGGTGGGTTGCTGGATAATTGAGAATGGCCATGAGTAGCTCTTAGAGTACAGTGTGCTTTTCTCGTATCTTCTTTTACGCTGATTGATGTAGTTTTGGGTATTATTAGCTGCTAGTGGGATCTGAAAATGACCACAAATAGCTGAGTTCAATGTTGTGTTGATAGTCCGTTTGTATGTTATAACAGTGTTCAGAGGTCCGGACTTAGGAGAAGATCTAATTGCTTATGAAAATGATTAAATCGTTTACGAATTTGTTGTGTCGATAGTCTGTCCTCTACTTATGACAATGATTAAGTCATTCACGAATTTGTTTCAACATTGCACTTATCTGATTACTGGGAATTTGGCTTACCATAAGTTCCTACTTCAAGGTCTGTAATGTTGAGAGGTCCTTGGTTGTGCATTTTATTTAACCCGCGCTTTATACATTTAGGCTGCTGAGGCTGCTAAAAATGCTGTGAAGAGCATTTCCGACATTCAAAACGTTGATGAGAGCTCAGATTCTTCCAAGGAGGAAGAAGGGGCAGATGAGTCTGCCGTGGTAGAGGAAAAGGAGGATGCGAGTGACCAGCGGCGGAAATCTGCACTGGAGAAGCTGGAGAATGCAAGTGAAGAATCGCTTCTTGGCCAGGCAAGTGAATTAATGTCAAGTGCCCTTTTGTTTTGCCCAGATTTCGTATATTTTTTAGCTGCATAGAGATAGTTAGCACATTAGTCTATTTATACTTTTATCCCTTGGTTCTCAGATGTGTGCTTTTCCCATTAAAATCATGCACCAATCACATTCCATTGAAAAAAAATTGCTGCATTGAGTGTTGCTATTTGTCTTTTTTTCTGATATTCAGTGATTGTTTTTCCAATGATTAGTTAGCATTCAGACTCTGCCTCATTGTGCAGCATCTTATGTCATCAGGTTGTGGGGTTTATTCTTTATTTTTTCCCCTGAAAACCTTTCTCCCTTCAGCTGATTATCAGGAGCTTTCTCTTTGCTTACTTATTCGTGCCTGATGGATTACATACTGTGCTGGTAGTCTATGCTTTCAAATTGTTTTATTTAGAGATGATTATGGAAGAATGATCACCGCAATGCCAAATTATTAATCCTCTTTGGTTGACCCCTCTTATTGTGTGTGCAGAAATTGAAGGCTTTTGATAATTCTGTGGAGAATTTGGCTTCAGGTGCATGGCAAGCTTTGGGAATTGCGTGGAAAGGGGGCACTAATCTAGTTCATAAGTATGTTTAATAGCATAGTATCGCTTCACCATTTTGTGTAGAGAGATGTTGGATGTTTGGTGATCTATGTGGTTTGTGGAGTCTCTTGTGAGAAAGAAGGGAAAAAAGGTTTGCAAGTATGTCAATGTGCACAAGCACTTGGTGCCGAGTTGGAAGGGTTTCTTGAGAAGAATGACAGAACTTGGATGCTGCACGATTTCCTTTGCTTTCTTCTTCTCTCTCTTTGGTGGATTGGGTTGTTATTTTGGGTGGGGGAAGCTGGTGGGGCATTGCATAGGCATTTTGCTGCTAATTAGGGTGCACCTTTCCAAAGTTTTGTTTTAGGCCAACCACCTTCTTCAAGTTGTGCTATTATGGGTTGATTGTATAATGATAAATACTCAGGCTCGAGCATTCTGCTGTCAACCTTGCTGAAACCGTTCAGCAGGGTGGTCTACCAAGATCACCTGGTTCTGTAGCACCATCTTTGCTGGAGGTTTCTCGAGATCTTAGTTTTTTTTAGCTCATTGATCATGCGATTGCCTTATGTACACCATCGTTTGGAAGTGACAAAGTATTCTTAATTCTCTAAATCAATCAAATTCTTTTTTTTTTGTCAGTCCTACTCTAATACTACTCTAATACACACTTTCAGACTTTTGCAGGTCTCAGACTTTTGCCCTGCCTCCTTGCAGGGCGTAGGAGTCGAAACTCACTCCGGAAAGGAAATCGTCCCATTCCCAATCCTCCCTAAGAAGGTGGGGATTTGAACCCCCCACCTCCCCCTTCCGAGTTGGAAGGGTTGCCACTGGGGCGAATCCCAGTGGTTAATCAATCAAATTCTCTAAATCATTAACAATCATATTATGTTTAAACTCATTTATGACCCATTTATTTACTCATTTATGCCACGGAGATCTTACAGGCCCTCAAACATATTAGTAATGGGTAATATTGGCAATGTGCTGAAGGAGGGCGAGCAGTTGCATGGGCTTGGACATCATCACCATATGATCTGACCCTTTCACCTCCAGCACTTGGTCCGTTGGGTTCCTCTCGATCATCCACAGCATGAAGTCCTTGTCTATCAGCTTGTCGTCCTCGGATATGATAGCAACCCTTCGGACAGACCCGTAATTTTGCTCGGACAACGTTATTTCCCTCGTCATGTCCTCGTCGTTGAACAGGCGTTGCGGTCTCATTAGCGTGTTGGCCAACGTCCAATCCTACCGGAAGGGAAAAACAAGAAGTCATTTTTATTAAAGAAGAGCTCCAATTTGATTGATTTAGAGAATTTCCGAGGTACCTGAATCGGGCTGAGTTGATAGGCCCTCGAGGCCAAGAACATTGGGCCGAGTGTGTAGGCGGTCGGCGGTTTGTTTGGCCCATTGTCATAGCTATAGCGGTTGTCTCCTAGGGAACCCGTCCTTCTCGACGACTTCGGACACAAGGAACATCAGAGAAGTCATCACAGTGGTCAATTGAGGATATAACTGTTTTTTTTTATTAGAATTGACTTTTCATGATAATAAAATTATAAGGAAAAGTTACCAAATAGAATAAATGCCACAGAATTGATTCATTTTAGGTAGTGTATGTACTTATTATTTCGCTAGTATTGTGTCACCAAAATTGACTTCTAATAGAGGAAATTGCATCAGTGATCGTATCCATTCGAAATTAGCATATCTCGGCATAGACTGTAGTGACATTAAGTATTGGACCAGGCACCAAGGCAGTGACAAACACAGCAACTGCAATTTTCTTTGGATATCTCTCCACAACATGAGAAAGAGCCTACAAGGATCACTCGCTCATGCGAAGATAGACCTTCCATGACATCTCTTAGGGGCTTGAAGTAGTCGGAAATCGATAGGAGCAAGCTAGCTCGAATTGGGTTGATGCCAGAGGCGGCCAAATCGATCGTTGTGACGTTGTGACCGAACGATCTCAGCAAGGTCGCCACCTTGTGCCAGCACCACGCGCCGTGACACGCCCCATGGACCAGCACAAAGTGCTTGCCTCTGGCGTTCGCCGCTTCATTTGGATCGAAGCAGAGAGGGAAGATGAGAACCGCAAGCAGTGTGAGAATTAGTTTCCTCTGCACGGGCTGCGTGTTTTGATTGGTTTCTTAATTCAAGGAATTGGATCGGCATTTGGGAAAGGTTGGGTTCATATATCCTTCACGAAGGCCGGAGGAAGAGGGTGGTTTCCTTTGACTTGGCAACCTAAATTGATCGAAAAGGTAGATTTTCCGCGCAATCCCATGATGTTCCTCCTTTCGAATTGAAATCGTGCACCTGAAAATAGCCCCCGCTGCCGCCCGACCCCAATCAAGAGATAATCGGTGTACATGTCTGATCTTTGACATTCTATATTTACTATCTTTATCTTCCTCAAATTAAAGCTAAAATGTTGCCAAACTTCTTATCTTTAGGTCACGCCATTTAGACTTTTCGTGATGCAGCCTACCAATCAATAGTCAATATGTGATAAGGTCACTTTGATCTTTAATGATTGGCTTATCTCCTGAGCTTGTTTAGGAATAGACAATGTCTATATCTTAATGATACGACTGTCAATATATATATGTAAGGGTCACTTCTAACTTAAGATAATGAATCATAATAGGTTTAGTATATTATAAATCCACCTTTAACCCATTTAATAAATAAATCAAGCTCCACTCACTTTGGTCCTTTTTTGACAGTCCCAAGCTCAACTCACTTTGGTCCTTTTTTTGACAGTCCCTTCTCTCTCTCTCTCTCTCTCTCTCTCTCTCTCTCTCTCTCGCAACTTTACATTGTTGATGCTTTACGAGCAATGTCTCTCTCTCTCTCTCGCAACTTTACATTGTTGATGCTTTACGAGCAATGTAAAACTTCCTGTTCAGGACACCCAACACAAAGGCGCGTTTTTACTTAATTTCTCCATTTGACTAATTGTTCCTCTTATCCCAGAACATCGATCTTTCGAACATTCACAATGTCTGTTTTGTGATCGATGCGTTAGGGATTCAACGCCCCTCATTTGTCGATGTTTGTTTGATTATATATGCCTTGTGGCGGTCGTAGAGTGAGATGTTTGCAACCCAAGACTAGCCCCCCGCCTGCCTAACGAATTACTGCAAAGTTGCTGGAATGGCACATTAAAATTCATGAGAAATGAATGATGGCATCATCAAGGAAATGTGCAAAATTTGGACGATGCGATCACCATAGAGTTTGTGATGAGTCATTTTCTTTTTCCTGTCAATCTAAGCCATATGTTTATAGGTCATATCTGTTGTAATTATGGTTATAATTATGGTTAATGGGTCAACGAAAGCCAATAAATTAATATACGTCTTTTCTATTCACGTATCTCTTTTGGATTCATGAATTTTCTAATCTTTTATGTTCACGTATCTATTGAGTTCATGAATTTTCTAGATTCATGTATCTTTTAGTTCATGTATTTATTGAGTTTATGAATCTCTTGAATTCACGTATCTCTGAATTCATGAATCTCTTGAATTCATGTATCTCTTGATTCATGAATTTCGTGAATACATGCGTCTATTTAATTCATGTATCTCTTCTGTACATGAACTAAAAATCTCTATAAATAAATAGGAGCATAGAGCTTCATAAGGGGTTTTTTGGTTTTTCCAACTCAATTCCAAAAAGGTTCGAGGTGTTGTATCTTGGGAGGCATAATTCGTGAATCTGCGGAGCATCTTTGACAGGAACTAATCGCCTTAAGGAGATTCGGATATCCGTACCTCACCTCCAATTTTATGTTATTTTTCAGTGATATCTTATTTTCTTCTTCTCCAAGATTGGTAAAAGGAATGATATTATAAAATTGTTATCATCTTCTTTACATTGATGTTCTGATTACAATAAACAATTTGCTTTCTCTGGATTAATTTCCAACAATCTTAAGGCGATTATATCACCCACTGTTTGTTGTTCTTGTCAGATTATTGAGATGGCTGAAAACTATTAAGTGCCCTTCAATGTCCTAAATGTTTCAGGAGACGTTCCTATGGTCAATTCGACCATTGCTATGGAAGATGAGAAGCTTTATATGGCTAACTTTGCATCAGCAAAGATTGCCAGAAGATGAAAGGTGATCCTGAAGTTTACATTTGGCAAGGAGGTTGCCCTCCTGAATGTGCTGCATGAACCAGAGATTCGAAAAAACCTAATTTCTGGCCCCATACTTGTCAAGAAGGGTTTCAAAATTGTATTTGAATCTGACAAGTTTATACTTTCGAGAGGGATGTATGTGGGAAAATGGTACTTGTGTAATGACATGTTTAAAGCCAATGTGGCTGTCATTGATGTAAACTCAAATTATGTGTACCCAAAGACTATTAAAAAAAGAAAAGTCTTCAGTTTACGCTGTTGTGTCTCCTTATCTATGGCATGGTAGATTAGGACATGTAAACTATGGTACAATGAAGAGAATAACAAACTTGGGGTTAATTCCAAGATTTGAGTTGGATGTCCGTTACAAGTGTGAGACTTGTGTTGAGACCAAGTTTGCCAAGAAACTTTTCAAATCTATTGAAAGAACAAGTGATACTCTACAATTAATCCATAGTGATCTATATGATTTAAAGTTTGTAGAAAGTAGAGGTGGAAAGAAGTACTTCATCACATTTGTGAATAACTGTATTAGATTTTGCTATGTTTATTTATTAACTAGCAAAGATGAGACTATGAGCATGTTTGTCAAGTATAAAAATGAAGTTGAAAACTAACTTGATAAACGAATCAAGGTGCTTAGGTCTGATAGAGGAGGAGAATACAGTTAAATCAATTTCAAAGAGTTTTGTGCTAGTTTTGGAATAATTCTCCAAACAACTGCACCTTATACTGCACAATAAAATGGAGTTGTTGAAAGATTGAACATGACACTAAAGGAGATGGCTAACGCCATGCTTTTGAGTTCAGGTTTACCTCAGAACTTATGGGGGGAGGCAATTTTAACTGTAAATTTTATTCTTAATAAAATACCCCACAAAAGGCCAGGTAAAACTCCATACGAGTTATGGAATGAAAAGTTGTCATCTTACAATTTTCTAAAAGTGTGGAGGTGCCTAATGTGATTTATAACGGTAAGTCTAGACACATTCGTCGTAAACACAATACCATAAGACAGTTGCTCTCAAATAGAATCATTTTTTAGACTTTGTAAAGTCAAAGGAAAATATTGCGGATCCGCTGACAAAAGGTTTGTCAAGAGAGCAGATAAACTACGCATCGAGGGGAATGTGTTTAAAAGCCTTAACCCAATAAAGAGATTCCATGGTGGAAACCTAACCTATGCAATTGGAGATCCCATGGTCTAGGTTCAATAGGACAACGCAAATTTTGGAAACTCTAGTATAAGCACTGTCTCCCATTCCTATGATGCAACAATGCTTTCCTACAGCGTTATTAAGGGTACGCCATGCGTTTAATGATTCCTATAACTTGGAATGTAACATGCAAGTAAGATATGGTAGGATATCTTTAATAGGAATGCACATATATACGTGGAGCTAGCTGACTCTATGAAAATCTTTAAAGGCTAGATTTTCTAAAGCACGCATGAATCCCGAGAGGTTCAGGGCCGAAAGAACGAAGACAACCGAGAACCAATCTTGAATTGGAAATACTCCGTGTGAGGTTTATTGTCTAGGCTTACACAAAAAACTGGCGATTCAAGGCTTAGTCCATCGACTAGTTAAGTAAGTCCGATAGGCTTTCACTAAAGAAGGTTCAAAACGAAAGCTACCTATCTTGATGCGGTGTATTTCAACAAGCATACTCAGATTCCTTCGAGCCAAAAATGTTTTGTTGATCCATTAATGTGGGGGATTGTTGTAATTATGGTTATAATTATGGTTAATGGGTCAACGAAAGCCAATAAATTAAGATACGTCTTTTCTATTCATGTATCTCTTTTGGATTCATGAATTTCCTAATCTTTTATGTTCACGTATCTATTGAGTTCATGAATTTTCTAGATTCATGTATCTTTTAGTTCATGTATTTATTGAGTTCATGAATCTCTTGAATTCACGTATCTCTGGATTCATGAATCTCTAGAATTCATGTATCTCTTGATTCATGAATTTCATGAATACATGCATTTATTTAATTCATGTATCTCTTTTGTACATGAACTAAAAATCTCTATAAATATATAGGAGCATAGAGCTTCATAAGGGGTTTTTTGGTTTTTTCGACTCGATTCCAAAAAGGTTCGAGGTGTTGTATCTTGGAAGGTATAGTTCGTGAATCTGCAGAGCACCTTTGGCAGGAACTAATCGCCTTAAGGAGATTCGGATATCCGTACCTCACCTCCAATTTTATGTTATTTTTCAGTGATATCTTATTTTCTTCTTCTCCAAAATTGGTAAAAGGAAGGATATTATAAAGTTGTTATCATCTTCTTTACATTGATGTTTTGATTACAATAAACAATTTGCTTTCTCTGGATTAATTTCCAACAATCAAGATTTAGAAACTGCGTTGTATTATATCAAGTTGTATTTCATGCCAAAGAAAGTGTCTGGTCTAGTACATATTGAGAAACCCATTTTTATATCTTCGTTTTAACATTAGACCAAACATATTACTAGGTGGAGCACATGAATCCCCATGTTAAAACCAAACATATTACTAGGTGGAGCACATGAATCCCCATATCACAATTGATTAAACCATGCATATCTTGATCATCCACGTATGAATTATATAATAAGTCTTCTCCAAAGTGAACCTTAGGCTAGTCATTGGATGCAGCAGCACCTGACTATCGCAGCAAACCATTCAGTCTCTTTCTAGTCCTGGATTCTCAGCAGTGTATACTGGCAATTTTTCAAAGGATTGCCCATAATGTTATCGGCTCAGACATCATGACCATATTATCAATCGGAGCCTTTGATCTCCACCAAATTTCAAAAGGACATAGAACTCCGATTGCTGCTTGATCCGAGTAGACTCTCGGATCTTCATACCCATCAAACACAGTCAACACATCTGAGCTCTCTCCCAGCATCTCTCTTCGATGACATCACGAGATCCTACTTTCCTCGTCGACAGGATGGTCTTCAAGATCAAGAAAGATAACGCAGCATATGATATCTTGAATGGGTGACGGAAATGTAAGGTCCCAAATGATTCAACAGATTCTAGCACGAGGTCCAATGATTGTCCAAAGAAAAGTATATTATCGGATTTTTTTTTTCTCCTTTCTGTTAAGTATTGGAAAACAAGCAATCCTGAAAAAAAAATAAAAATCCTAAACCTATTATATAGATTCTATTCAATAGTAAAATTTTCAATTTATTCAATTTAATTTGGAAAAATTTCAAACAAGAACCTAGAGTATACCTTATTTCAAATAAGGGCCTGAAGTGGATATATCAATTTCAAAGAAGGGCTGAATTTATCAAATGTGAATGGTAATTTCATCTTTTTCAAATTAATTTTTTTCCTTTTTTCTTTTCAAAAAAGCTATAAAAAGGGGAAAACATAGGCAGGATGGATCCCTCCTGCCTATGTCCTTTTTTTCATTTTTTTTTAAATTTATAATCTAAATTAATTTAATTTAGGTTGTATTTGGACGAAAATACTCCTGATCGACCTGAATTTTTTGCTAACCAGTGAGATTAGGCCCTCATTTGAAATGGCTATAATTATTTCAGACTTTTCTTTGAGACTGATATGGGCATTTCACGCCATTATTTGAGAAAATGAGGACACTTCAGGCTTTTATCTGAAATTTTCTCAAATTAAATTGATCGAATTAAAAATTTTATAGTTGAATAGATTCTATAAAATAGGTTAAGGATTTTTTTTTCACTGACAATTATCCTGAAAAATTTGTGATGGGCTAGGCTGTCTCTTCTTGATTGCTTGTTTTCCAATTCCTAGCAGAAAGGAAAGAAAATTCTAATGAAATACTTTTCTTTGGACGATAATTGGACCTCGTGCTAGAATCTGTTGAATGATTGACAAAGCCAACGCGGCATTGGATTCCTGCAACTCAAATCGCGTTCTCTCCCTGGAAATGGTAAGCTGGTCATCAACCATGTAATCTCATGTTCAAAGAAGTAACGGGTTATCTCTTAAAGTTTTGAGCTTGTACGTGGGAATAGTTCACCCGCAATTCTCTTTGTTTGGAGCACAACGAAGACAACTTATCGAAATGAAAAATTTATGGGATCCACAAGATACACACATAAGTACAGCGTACACTGTATATTTGGGACTACAACACATAAATAAAGTGATAATCAAGCATGTGATTAAGCCCATTGTTTATATCCACATCCAATCATATGTACGTGGGATTTCTTTAGATCAATCCAGCTCTATATAAAATCTAAACCCATCATACAGGTGAATCGAAATTGGGTTTGACTTGGTTTGAAAATGATCCAACTCAAATGAATTTATTTAACAATTTTGACTCATTTCTATATAATGCAAATTTAATGACTCATGCTCAACATGACCCATCTTGTTATAGGAAAATTCATATCCAAACTGAGTTGAGAGTATAGGGAGAGCAAGTGCGAGATTGAGTAAGGGCAAAAAAATAAAAAATAAAATGAGAGAATCATAGGAATGGATTGGGTATAAGTAAATTATAAACTCGTTCATAACCCAATTGTATAATATAATTAACCCATTTATGATATATTTATCTATATAAACTAGGAAATTGGTCAATCATTCATTTTAATGGGTCTAATAAGAACATATCATTATGGTATGGGGATCTTATTGGCATCTAGGAAAAAGTAAACACTAAGCAAGAATATATCGGAGGCCACAGGCCCCGGAACATATTAGTAATGGATAGTTTTGGCAATGTGCTGAAGGAGGAAGAGCAGTTGCTTGGGCTTGGACATCATGACCATATGATCTGACCCTTTCACCTCCAGCACTTGGTCCGGTGGGTTCCTCTCGATCATCCACAGTATGAAGTCCTTGTTGAGCAGCTTGTCGTCCTCGGATATGACAGCAACTCTTCGGACAGACCCGTAATTTCGCTCAGACAACGTTATTTCCCTCGTCAAGTCCTCGTCGCTGAACAGGCGTTGCGGTCTCACCAGTGTGTTGGCCAACGTCCAATCCTACCGGGAAGGGCAAAAAAAAGTTATTTTTATGAAAGATAAGATCCAATTTGATTGATTCAGAGAATTTCCGCGGTACCTGAATTGGGCTGAGTTGATAGACCCTCGAGGCTGAGAACATTGGGCCGAGTGTGGCGGCGGTCGGCGGGTTGTTTGGCCCATTGTCATAGATATAGCGGCTGTCTCCTATAGAGCCTGCTCTTCTGGATGACTTCGGTCACAAGGGACAGCCGAAAAGTTATCACGGCGGTTAATTGTGAGGGAATAATTGCTTTTATTAGATTTGACTTTTCATGAGAATAAAATTATAAGGAACAGTTACCAAATGAAATGAAATGGTATGTCACAGAATTAATTGATTTTAGGTAGTTTATGTACTTGTTTGCTCTACTAATATTGTGTCATCTGAATTAAATTCTGATAGAGAAAATCTCGTCAATGATGATACCAATTTGAAATTATCGTACCTCAGTGTTGACCGTAGTGGCATTAAGTGTCGAACCAGGCATCAAGGCAGTGACAAACACAGCAACTGCAATCTTCTTTGGGTATCTCTCCATGACATGAGAAAGAGCCATTCCACCGAAGCTGTGGCCTACAAGGATCACTTGCTCGCGCAAAGATAGACTTTCCATGACATCTCTTAGGGGCTTGAAGTAATCGGAAATCGATTGGAGCGAGCTAACCTGAATCGGGTCGATGCCAGAGGCGGTCAAATCAATCGTAGTGACATTGTGACCGGATGATCTCAGTAAGGTCGCCACCTTGTACCAGCACCACGCGCCGTGACTTGCTCCGTGGACCAGCACAAAGTGCTTGCTTCCGGTGTTCGCCGCTTCATTTGGATCGAAGCAGAGAGGGAAGATGAGAACCGCAAGCAGTGTGAGAATTAGTTTCCTCTGCACGGGCTGCATGTTTGGATTGGTTTCTTAATTCAAGGAATTGGAATATGCGTTTGGGAAGGTTGGGTTCATATATCCTTCACGAAGGCCCAAGAAAGAGGGTGATTTCCTTTGACTTGGCTAACTAAATTGATCGAAACGGTAGATCTTTCGTGCAATCCCCATGATGTTCCTCCTTTTGAATTGTTGTGCGCCTGAAAATAGCCGCCGCCGCCGCCACCCTTGACCCCAGGCAAAAGATAATTGGTGTACTTGTAATAGATTTCAAACTTTTTGCTTGGCCAAACCTGTCTTCATCGTTGAACAAGGGTTGTGGCCTCGACTTCCACTCCCACCCGAAAGAAAAGGTTCAGAGAATGGAATCTGTACCAGAGAAGGAGATTGACAAACGATAGGGAGTGATTGCAAGCTTCGATAGCGAGGGCGAGGGATAACTCTGACACGAAGGCGTCGGCTTCCGCGAGAGTCAGATGTTGAAACTCTCGTAGCAGCATCGTCTCCACTGTCGCCACCTATCTTTCCTTGTCGCAACATCCACCGCCACCCGACAACCTCGCCTTCCCTCCGTTTGAACCCAGCCCCACCACCATTTCGCCTCCTGTAGCTGCCATTGCCAGCACCACTATTTATCTATGTCCAGTTCCTCTCTTATGCTTTGCCTCCGTTTTTCGTTTGAATTGATTTTGTTTTCATTTAATATTAAGTTTTGAATTGAGTGATCAAAGGGGATTTCGTCAATTTCATGAAAACGACGATCTCACAAAATATCAATCGACATCATACAAGCTCAAAAGTTGTATGGTCAATTTTACAGTAGGACAATTTTATATCACTGATATTTTTGACAATAGATTTGGTCAATTTGATATACTGATTTCCAAAATCCTACACTTTGGAATGTGTCGTGAGGAGGGCTCCATCACTTTATGGAAAGTGACGGTACCATCCTCTGAGCATAGCCCTACCAATTTTAATTGCAAACTGACATAGATTAAAAGAAATGGAACATAAACATAAAGAAAGCAACGATTCATATATTCTCTATAATCTCCGATTGCCACTTGAACCGCGTTAGTTCAAGTAGACTCTCGGATCTTCAAATCCATTAAACTACAATTGACACATAGAAAGAAATGGATACATTTTTCTAATGACCTCTCTTCCAATTACATAGTAAGATCTTGGTTTGCTCGACATGATAGTCTAGTGATCAAGAAAGATTTCGTGAGCATACGACATCCAAATATTGTTCATAGAAAATATATTTTGTTGATTTTTTTCTTTCGTTTTTGCTGAGAATTGGATAACAAGCAATCATAAAGAGATAGCCAAGCCCAACGTGAAATTTTCCTTATTGGGAGAGCTTGATTGTATAAATCAATCGTTTCAGATAGAGATAGAATTGGTTGACACTTGAAATTTAATTCAATAATTAGTTTCTCCACGTCGTTGTATACACTATGGATGACAACCATGCTTTTAAATGGCTTCGTTGTTCCTAAGCCATTTCTTTCCTTTCAAGATTATCTTGTGCACCGATTATATCACTTATCAAATACTTTTCAATTCAAAAGGGACAAAAATGTGGGATCGCAAGAATAGTCAACGCCATTGATTTCGTAATTGGTGACCAATGAAGGTTATCCTTCGCTAGCTTTAGTCAACACCAAACGATTTTGCTGAACAAAACCCATCGCCTTCCCCCCTCAGTAGAGGCCCAATTTTGGGTAAGAAAAAACATCAAGCAAGAGGCATATGGACAAGAACCTAAACCTAGCATCACTTGCCCTCCTCATCTTCTTCCTCTTCTGCTTCGAGCAGAAGGAAGCATCACTTGAAAGCAAGCAATTTGCACCGTTTCATGGTTCACGCCACGGTGCAAGGTGTTGGTACAAGATCGTGAAATTGCTAAGATCATCCGGTTACAGAGTCACTACACTTGACTTGGCGACTTCTAGTATGGATCCGCTTCAAGTTGTTAGTTCGATTCACTCTCATGTGGAAGAAGCCCAATGAATTGCAATCCCAAAAGGGCTTGAGCTCGTATAATAACTGACATAAAAAAAAAAGGTTTCTCACTATCTTTTAAACGGTAGCCGCAAAAAACGTCAATTGAGATGCAATAATAAGAAAGAAATAGAAAGCACAAAAATATAGGATCTAAGGCAGAGTCTGATTTAAATCAAGCTGGCATCGGAGGTCGATTCGTGATCCGATTGAATTGGATTTTTTGTCCATGTATTCATGGCGCACTCTTATCGAATTTGAACAGTTTGATTTTCGTTTGAAGTTCCTACATCAGGTTTTTCGTGGGTTGATCAAAACTTGCGTTTTTGCTTACATTTATACTTCATCTCTTGTGAAATTTATGTGTACTATTAAGAATGATGTTCTTGATGTCTTTGCTGCTATGTACATTTAATATTTACTAGAGAAGAACTTTGTTCACACGATTTTGTTGATAGTGAAGATTTTGAGTGGACTTCGGTCTCTTGTCTTTTAATCTCCTCAAGTTTTTCGCGTAAAAAATCATCTTGTGTTTGCGTGTTTAGAATTTATTTTGCTCTACTATATTGGCTCCTATTAGGTTTATATAAGATGAGAGATCATTTTGTTCGGTTATGTAAAAAATCATCTTCTTGTTATTGTTCTCCCATCACAGGCCAAATCTCTGCAATCGATCTTCGAGTACTTCAAGCCCCTGAGAGATGTCATGGAAGGTCTAGCTTCACACAAGAGAGTGATCCTTGTCGATCGCAGCTTGGGTGGGTTGGGTCTTTCTCAGGTGATGGAGACATTTCCCAAGAAGATTGCCCTTCTTGTTTTTGTGACTGCCTTAATGCCTGGTCCTGAGCTCAAAGTTTATACTCTCAATTAAGAGGTGTGTTCAATTTTAAACCTATCGTTGCCAGTGATACGATTTTCACTCCATTTTTACCCACGAATTTCGTATTTGTCAGCCATCATCAGTAGAAAACGTTAAAAGGGAATAGCCAAAAATCTTGTTAATAGTTTGTTGTACTTTGCAAGTGAAGTCTCTCAGAAGACCGCCACCGGTTCTAGACAGCCGCTACACCTATGAAGACTCGACCCATCGACCACCTTCGGTTCTGGCCCAATTTCTTGTCATCGAATGTTTATCAGCTCAGCCCAATTGGGGTAAAGCCGAAGACATATAAGAAACTACACCCCATGCTAATCGTCTTTGTATTGCGTTGTTTTAATTTTGTCGGATGGCTGACAACACAAACTCGACCAAACATGTCTCAGATCAATCGAAGCTCTCCCTCCTTTATCATTACCCTTTTTTGATTTTGCAGGATTTGACATTGGCGAACATGTTGATCAAGCCACTGTGTTTGTTCAGCGACAAGGCAAATAACATTTTCTCAGATGAATCATTTTTCATTGCATGGGATCTTTTCGGAAAAATTGTCCAAAAAATCCCAAACATATTTTACGGCGGCCAACTCAAAGTTAACTTGCTGATTTAGTCCTAAGCCTTGTAAAAATTTGCCAAATCAATTTTGGCCTGAAATTGTTGACGCGAACATCGGTTGACCTATAAGGCACAGCCAATACTAACGTGGATATTTTTTTATTTTTTGCTCTCTTCATTTCCTTTGTTTTTTTTTTTTTTTTTTTTTTTTTTTTAAAGCTGGGAGCAGCAAGAGTTGCTTGCCAACTCTCGCCAGCAAAGGGTGAGGGCTCACGGGCCCTTAGCATGGCCAACGAGGACCCATGAGACCTCGCCTAGATTAGATGAAGGTGTCGCGGCCCTCACCCAGTTTCGGCGAGGGTTGCTGGGCCTCGCCCCAAAAACATATAAAGAGAAGAAAAAAAAAACACAAAAATTATGAAAAAATTCAAAATATTCTTAAAAAAAGTCCAAGTCAAGACCAACGGCACCATGTATTATAGCCAACGTCTACGTCACTCATTTTCGGCCAAAATTAGTCGAGTTATCTAAATTGGTACAAATATAAAATGTTTATGATTAAATTAATCCATTTCAAAAGTTTATGATGGAATCGATACTAATACAATAAGATTAATACTTTTTTTTAATATACTTTTCCAATTTTTTCTCCATCAATTTAGGGTATATATGTATAGGGTAGATCATTTTTTGAAAGCAGTATTGCATTACATTATATCGCATTCAACGACGAAGAGTGTGTCCGAGTCTAGTACATCTCGGAAAAGAATCCATTCTTCTATATTCGCTACAACATCTGACCAAGCAAATTCCTAGTGGAGCACAAAAAGCCTCATACCGAAATTGATGAAACTACGGAAAAAGATCTATCATCCGTGGATAAATAAATCTTAATAACTTTTCTCCAAAGTTGTTGGAAGATACGCAATATCTTGTAGATACCATTGGGATCAATTAATAGGATCAATTAATATCAGATCCTATTCATAGATTATTTGGTTTCCTTTTCTTATACATGATTTGTATTATATATTCACAATTGTACATTGAGATGAATACACAGAAATATAGAAAATTTCCCCAACGCTCTCTTCTCTTTTCCTTGCCTTTGTCTTCTTTCATGGTATCGAGAGCACCCGTGCCGTGCTCGTGTTTCGCTTCCGCCTTTTTTTTTTTTTCTCTCTGATTGGCTACCCGCAAGAACAGACTAACCTGCAAAACAGTGTTAGCACTCCGGCGTGGCAATCAGTAACTTGAATTTTATTCTAAACCAACGAAGGAAGGAAAAGATCTTACCACCGCCATGGCCGATGAGCAAATACCTACCTCGGAGGTGCAGGACCTCATGCGGAATGCAGCTAGTGGAGTTCAAAATCAGCCTATTACAGGGCCATTGATTCAGTGGCAACCCAATCCGGGGCAGCCTACTTCGGGCTTTCCATACCAGTGGGTGCCAATGCCGATGTATTATGGGAACAACTCATTTTTTTCTTTTCCAGGAACTCAGACGCGCAGAGATGACGGCCCATTAGACACAAATGAGGCGGGCACAACAGAAGGATCCGGGTCGTCTCATGCGGATACAGACCCCAATAGGGCTGGCGAATCAAACACAGGGGCGTCAGGCGGGTCACACCCGGGTCAAAATTCAGGCCAAAACTCAAATCCCTACCCGGGAGTAACACCCGGTTTCCTGCCGTTCCCGTTCGCGGCCGCCATGGGTCGCCCAGAACCCGGCGACGCGCTGTACATTTCCACCGCCGATGGACCGGAGTTGCGGCTCATCAGCCACCTTCTCACGGGACCAGAAAATTACTCAAGCTGGTCACGGGATTTTCGCCGAGCCCTCGTCACAAAGGACAAGGACGGCTTCATCGACGGCAGCATACCCATCTTGACCGACGAGAAATTGGCACGACAGTGGAAAAAGTGTAACCAGTTAGTGAGAACTTGGGTAGGAAATTGTATAAGCCCCGAAATTGCCGCTGGCTTACCTCCCACAGAAGACTCGAAGACTATTTGGGAAAGCATTAAAGAAATGTACGGGAAGCTAGATCGAGCGAAGATCTTCTCGCTGCACCAAGCCCTCACAGAACTGAAGCAAGGAAACATGACCATCACGGCATGCTTCAACAAGCTTTCAGCTCTGTGGAACGAGCTGGAAGCAGCCGAGGAGAAACTAGACGGGCCAGAGGAAACGCTTCGACAGTACAAAAACATGAAAGACCGAGAAAAAGCCACTCGGTTTCTCTTGATCTTGAATGACTCTTACCTTGGTTTCAGTCGCAGATATTAGCGATGGAGCCCGCACCGCCTCTTGGCCGGATCTTCCGGTTGGCGGTGCGGGAGGAAAGCCAACGTCTTACCTCTTCGGAGACCAAAGGCGTCGAAAGTATTGCACTGGCGGCGAGGGGAGAAAGGGTTTCGAAAACCCTAGACAGAGAGGAGAAAGGAGAAAGACGTGCGGCGCTAGGGTTCCCCACGGATCCGCACGTATTTAAGGGTTCTGGCTTCGACGGCCAGGATCGTTCTTCATCATCTGACGGTCCCAGAGGCGCCCGCGACTTTCAGATGATGAACGGCCGAGATGGGCGCGACCTTCAAAACTCGAACGGCCGAGATGGTTCAGCATCAAAGGGATCCAACGGTGGTTATTTTTCGAAGAATTATGGGCAGAATTCAAAAAATAAAGGGAAATTGTATTGTGAATTTTGCAAAAGGCCCCACCACACAGTCGACAGCAATTTCAGGATTGGCCTCTACACCAGATGGATGTCCACAATGCTTTTTTGCATGGAGATTTACATGAAGAAATTTACATGGACATGCCACAGGGCTTACGAAGACAGGGGGAGAATAGAGTATGTCGTCTCCGCAAATCCCTGTATGGCCTTAAACAAGCTTCCAGACAATGGTACGCCAAATTTGCAGACTCCCTGATAGCTGCTGGTTTTCATCAATCCAAATATGATTATGCTGTTTTTACATGGACCAAAGGTACGTCGTCTATCTATTTGATGATATATGTAGACGATATACTTATTATGGGCAATGATGAAGTAGCTGTCAAAAACTTCAAGGAATATTTGCATTCTGCCTTTCATATAAAGGATTTGGGTCAACCCAAATATTTCCTTGGAATTGAGATTGCACGATCAGACCAGGGGATTTTGCTCAGCCAAAGAAAATTTGCCTTGGAAATCATATCAGAAACATGTCTATCAGGATGCAAACCAGCTGCTATTCCAATTGAGCAAAATGTTAAGCTAACTACGGCAGATTATGATGCTGGAATATCTCAAGAAGATGATCCTGTTCTCAGAGATCCTTTGGGTTATCAGAAGCTTGTTGGGAAACTCATATATCTGACTATGACCAGGCCAGACATAAGTTATGCAGTGCAGACGCTCAGTCAATTTATGCACAAGCCACAGCAGTCGCATATGAATGCAGCTTTGAAGGTAGTGAAATATTTGAAGAAATGTCCTGGTCTTGGGATTCTTCTCTCCAGAAAATGTAATATGAGTATGACTGCATATTGTGATGCGGATTATGCGACGTGTCCGATGAGCAGAAGATCTGTCACCGGTTTCTGTATTAAATTGGGGAATTCTTTACTTTCATGGAAGACAAAGAAGCAACCAACTGTCTCATTGTCTTCAGCTGAAGCAGAATATCGAGCCATGGCAAAGACCACCTGTGAAATAGTCTGGTTGCGAGGCCTACTTCAGGACCTTGGGATACAAGTTAAAGGACCTACTAAATTATTCTGCGATAATGATGCAGCTCTCAAACTTGCGTTGAATCCCATTGTTCATGAGAGGACAAAGCACATAGAAGTGGATTGCCATTTCACTCGAGAGAAAATCCAACAAGGAGTGATTGAAACACAGGGAATTGGAACAGAAGAACAGCCAGCAGATATCTTCACCAAACCCTTATGTCAGAGACAGCATGCGTATCTATTGAGCAAGCTAGGTGTCTTGGATATCTACAAGCCACCAGCTTGAGGGGGAGTGTTGGAAGATACGCAATATCTTGTAGATACCATTGGGATCAATTAATAGGATCAATTAATATCAGATCCTATTCATAGATTATTTGGTTTCCTTTTCTTATACATGATTTGTATTATATATTCACAATTGTACATTGAGATGAATACACAGAAATATAGAAAATTTCCCCAACGCTCTCTTCTCTTTTCCTTGCCTTTGTCTTCTTTCAAAAGTGAACTTGAATTGAAGCTAGTCATCTGATGCAGCAGCACCTGGCCGTTGAAACAAACCATTTAGTCCCTTTTCACCAAAGGATTGCCTATCAATCGTATCGGCTTGGGACATCATGGCTACATGATCAGAGCCTCTGATCTCCAAGGCTTCCATCTGCTGGATTTCTCTCAATCATCCACTTTCCAAAATCCTTTTCGAACATGCGACTCTTCCTCGGATATTACTGTTAACAGCCGCCCTCTGGACAGCAGCGTAAATAATCCTCAGCCAACGTTATTTTTCCAGCGACATGTCTTAGTCGCCGAACAAGGGTTCTGGCCTCACCGATGTGGTGGCCAACGTCCAATCCTACTCAAAAGAAAGGGGCCATAGCAATTTTAATTTCAAAAGGACAGAGGAAAATATAAACAGAAAGAAAGCAACCTTCATGTGTCATACACCGTGATCTCCGATTGCCGCTTGAACCACATAAGTCCATGCAGGCTCTCAGATCTTCAAATGCATCAATCCCGATCAACACACAGAAAGAGACCGATGCTTTTTTTTAATGGCCTCTCTTCGATCACATAGCTTGATCCTAGTTTCCTCGCCGACACAACAGTCTAGAGATCAAGAAGGATTTCGCGAGCATATGATAACTAGAGCGGCAACACAAACCGAGCCTTGCATGTACCCTGTACAACGTACTTATGTGTGCGTCTTGTGGATCTCGTAGTAAGTTGTCTTCATTGCGCTTCAAACAAAGAGAATCTCAGCTGAACTACTAGTCCCACGTACAAGCTCAGGACATGAACACAGTTCGCAACCAAAGAGATGGCCCGCTGCTTCTTTGAACGTCAAGTTACATAGATGATGGCCTGCTTTTCAGAGGTTAACGTGATTTGAGTTCCTGGAATTCATGCCCTGTTGGGCTCGTCATGCATTCGATAGATTTTAGCTCGAGTCCAAATATTTTGTCCAAAGAAAACATATTTTGTGGAAAAGAATTGGACAAAAAGCAATCATGAAGAGACGACCTAGCGCACCACAAAATTTTCCTGATCGAGAGAGTTTGGTTTTGCACTCAATCAAACGTTTCAAGTAGAGATAAAATTAATTTACACTTGAAAATTTAATTCAGTAATTAGTTGGCCTACATCATTGTATATATTATAGATGACAATATCGGGAATGATTTTTGTGATCATGCACTGAAATTTCATCGAAACCCTTCAATGTTCTTAATCGGAAGAATTACCATAAATGTTTTAAACCTATTGCAATTGCACTAATTGAGTTCTAAATTTTCATTTTGTTTTTGCGAATTGAGTCATAAACTTTTTGCATTTGTGTCAATTTAGTCCATTCGGCAATTTTTGTCGAAAATCGATAACATGGACGCCGAACATTCTATGTGCCGTTGGGCAATGCTTTGATGTTGATAAATTTTAATAATACTTTAATTTTTTTTTTCAAATTTTTAATTTTTCCTTTTTTCTTTTCTTTCTCTTTTTTTTTCTTCCCATCTTTCTCTAGCCTGACAATCAAAGAAAGGAAAGGGTCAGCGAGGCCGACCTCATGCCTTGCTCGCCATAACTAGTGGTCAACGAGGTCGACCTTCTAGGCCACAAGCCTCTGGCCAATTGTCAAGCTAGAGAAAGAAGGGAAGAAAAAGAAAGAGAAAGAAAAATAAAGGAAAATAAAGGAAAAAAAAACTGTTATTAAAATTGACCCACTAACCACACCACGTAAGATGGTCGACATTCATATTAATGATTTTTTTGTCAAAATTAGCTAGATGGACTGAAATATCACGAATGCAAAGTATTTTGACTCAATTGGCCCCAAAAAAAATTAGAATAGAGTTGGCATGATTGCAATAAGTTTAAGACTCTTTTTTTTTTTTGTTGATAATTTTTCTGTTCCTAATTCAATACTTTTACTTAAAGTATCTTGGGCACTGATTGGATCACTAGTCAAATACCTTTCAACAATATATGATGGAATCGGTTACACCTAAATTTTGACATTCCATTTAGTTATTAATTGCATAGAAAATTAGGGACTAAATTTTACCGTTAAATATATATACATATATATATATATATAAATATATATTTATAATATATAAATATATATTTTAAAGCCGCATATAGTTGGTATGAGCATTTGTGTTAGTAGTTAATAGGCTCATATAGTTCGCATTTTAATCGGATTGACAGCGGATGAATTCAAGTGAATGGTTTTGAGCTTAATTGATTAATTGGACTGAGCTCATGATAGTATTGCATTAGACTTTGGTCAAGCCCGTTAATTCCTTCAAGGCTGGAATTAGCCACAATAAAGCTTTATATTTTGGTCACATGGAAAGCAATTGGCAGGATATTCCAAAATATTCGTGTGTGAGAAATGGGCAAACTATTTTGTTATTCTTATGATCTTTGACATTCTATGTAGATTATATTTATTTTCCTCCAATTAAGTTAAGATTTTGCCAAACTTCTTATATTTGACTTTGGCTTACACCATTTAGACTTTTCGTGATGCAGGATTGCCTGCCAACCAATGGTCAATACATGATAAGGTCGCTTTGATCTTTAATGATTGGACTCATCTCTTGAGCTTGTTATGGGAATAGGCAACTCGTCCATGCCTTAATGATAGGAGTATCAAAATGAGTCACAAATTCATATTTTAAACCATATTTATTTAAATTGGTCAATTCAAACTTATAATATGAATTATAATAGGCTTAAAAGTTAAAAACTCAAAACAGATGGATTTGAACCAGTATGTTATAATTCCACCTTCAACCCATTTTATAAATAAACCAGGCTCGGCTCACTTTAGTCCTTTGCCAGTCTCTTCAAGCGACATTTTCCCTTCGTTTGCTTTGCCTCTACCATTGTTAGGTTTTTTAACCTTTGGCTCACAACTTCACATTGTTGAGGCTTTACGAATAGGGTAAAACTTCATGTTTAGGACACCCAACACAAAGGCACATTTTTACTTATATTCGCCAACTGACTAATTGTTCCTCTTGTCCCAGGACATCTACCTTTCAAACATTCGCAATGTCCATTTCATGATCGATGCGTTGGGGATTCAACGCCCTGCATTTGTTAATGGTCGTTTGATTATATATGCCTTGTGGCAGTTGCAGAGAGACATGTTTGCGACCCAAGACTAGCCCCTCGCCCACCTCACAAATCACTGTAAAGTTGATGGAATGGTACATGAAAATTCATGAGAAATGAATGATGGGCATTGTCAAGGAAATGTGCAAAATTTGGATGATGCAATCTCCATAGAGATTGTGATGAGTCATTTTCTTTTCACTGTCAATCTAAGCCATATGTATATAGATCAAATCAAGTTTTAGAAACTGTATCGTGCCATAATAGGTTGTATTCTGCATCAAAAAGAACGTCCGATCCAGTATATGTTAAAAGAAACCCATTTTTATATCTTCGCTACAACATTAGACCAAACATATTATCGGGTGGAGCACATGAATCCCCATATCACAGTTGATTAAACGCAAATACATCAATCATCTGCATATGAATTAATCTAATAAGTCTTCTCCGAAGTGAACCTGAAGCTAGTCATTTGATGCAGCTGCAGCACCCGACTGTTGCAGCAAACCATTCAGTCTCTTGTCCTGGATTCTCAGCAATGTATACTGGCAACTTTTCAAAGAATTGCCCATAATGTTATCGGCTCGGACATCATGATTTACCTCACCAAATTTCAAAAGGACAGACAAAACTCCGATTGCCGCTTGATCCGAGTAGACTCTCGGATCTTCATATCCATCAAACACAGTTAACACATATGACCTCTCTCCCAGCATCTCTCTCTTTGATGACATCGAGAGATCCTACTTTCCTCGACGACAGGACAGTCTTCAAGATCAAAAAAGATAATGTATCATACGATAACTAGAACGGGCAACGGAAATGTGAAGTCCCAAATATACGGTGTACACTGTACTTATGTGTGTATCTTGTGGAACCCATAACTTTTTCATTTTGATAAGTCGTCTTCGTTGGGCTCCAGACAAAGAGAATTGCGGGTGAACTATTCCCACGTACAAGCTCAAAACTTTAAGAGAAAACCCGTTACTTCTTTGAACATGAGGTTGTTGGAAATTTCCTATAATATGGGCTTACATTAATTAATTGATTTTCTATTTTAAATAATCGGGTTAATGGATATTCCAATATTTGTTGAACCCTACAGTGATCTGATTGAATTGGGTATTGGCATCTATTGATAACGGGCCTAGTTGAGCAGCAAAATGTAGGCAATTGTGTTTGACTGAAGCCCGTAATGGGAAGGGCCCAGTTGACACGCTGTTGATTAGGGTTTGCTAGGTCCCCTCTTTAGCCTATAAAAGGGTAGGTTATACCTATCAGTTGCTTTAATCCCATTGAAAACTGCTATATCGAAATAGGTCATAGAGAGAAAGATCTGGCATTCTAATAGATCCCTGATTATCAGAGTGATCTACTTTTCGTAAAGTAATGGCTCAAATAGGTACGCTTTAATTCCGCTGTATTTATTAATAAATGTGTTTTACAATCATATATGGATCCGTTTTTTTCTTGATTGATTAATTATTCATGTGAATAATTTTCTACATGTGGTATCAGAGCGAGTCATATATGATTGTAGAACCCAAATTTTTTTTTATAAACAAAATTCGAAATTTTCCTTTTTGAGCCGAATATGAGCGTTATTTTTCATGTGAATTTTTTGCTCGATTGATCTTGAAACCTTAGGGCTTTTATTCTACATGTCGAGATCTTTCCAACCATATATAATTTGCATAATTTCGTTGAGAATTGAGAGAGAATTTTAAATTTGAAATTCTAGGGTTTATACATAAAAAAGTTCTAGAATTTTCAAATTACTTGCAATCGATTGATGTTCGTTGTAAATCGTTGCATGGGTATTGTTATATATATGTTTTAGCATCCTTTTGTTGCATTAAAGTAAGCCCCCATCTTCCTCTCCGTTCTCTAGATTTCAAAATCTTAATTTGGAAAACCATTGCTTCATGTTCGTTCCTTCAGTGACATGATTGTTTTGGCGTGATCGGTTCGATAATCGATTTGGTTTTTCTCGGATGGATTGGTATGGGAGGGGTACGAGTATGGATTTGGATTGCTTTGCTATTGATAGCCTCTTATGCGCATGTTTCGCATTCTTGTTTTGGTGCAATGACCCTGTTAGATGCTGACATTCGGTGTTTTTGGATCATGGGTTTGCCAAGATTCTTTTCTTTTGTGAGCCTGTTCAAGGGTTAAGTTGATCTCTTGAATTAGAATTTTTTTTTTTTTTTAAGTAATGTTCTGGAAACTGTGGAATGAAGGGTCTTCCTTCTTTTATGCCCTGGGGCTGTGTTTATGGCGGGGGAGGAGCTGACGGTGTTTTTAATTGAATAAAAATAATGCATTCACATTGAGTAGATTGGACATCGAAATATTAGATTTCCTGATGATCCATGCATGAAACGCCAGAAACCCACCGATGACGAGCACGTCCGATTCACCGCACGAGAAGGACGGCGTGATTGGGCGCGGTCCCGCGCCCCCTCGCGAAGCCCTAGGGCTCCCGTTTCGGGTGTCAGGGAGTTGTTGGGGTTTTTTGTTTGAGTTCGGATTCGATTGAAACGTGATTCGTTGAGGTGGTTCTTCGTTTGCAATGTGGCGTGCGGATGTGGATTTACTTTTGAGTATTGTTCTTCTTTGGCACTTTAATGCTGCTGGGACTAGGGATTTTATTACTTCAGGTGGTTTTGCATGAGAATAAGTGGCATGCTTGCCGGGGATAGTGATTTGTGTGTGAATTGAGTGTATGATTTGATAGTTCTTTATGGGATCTCCGTTTTGGCTAAGCAGTAGGGAAAAGTAGTCGGAACGATGGCTTCTTGAGTAGTTCTGGTTTCGTGTGAGGCGTTTGTAGCTAGATGGAAGTGGATGATTCCGTGGGAATCGGAGACCATTAGTGATGGTTTTTCTCGTTGTGGTGATGGTCTTATGGTTTTTTTTTTTTTTTTTTTTTTTGGGTTTGGAGATTCTCTTCATGATGTAAAGTTACATGAGTTTTGGATTCTAGGCGGGGTGGCAGAGGCCAATTACAGTTAGGTCATGTTAGCCAAAAAAAAAAAAAGGTTTTGTAGTTGAAATTACATGACGTGCTTTTCTCTACAAGCTCACAGTGTTCTTGTGCAAGCAAGTCTTACTGATATATGGAGCTTTAAGATCTCCACTTATATGTTAATCATCTGGTTATGATGTTGCAGCACGCTTTGACTGTGAATCAAAGTCCAGTTTCAAACTCTACAAGAAAAGTAAGAAGGGAGAAGTAAAAAGTGAAGCCAGTCCCTATTCTGGAAATCGATTTTCTAATTGATGGTTGTTTACCCTGGAAGAAAATAGAAATCGTAACAATTCATTTGTTCATTGTTGGTAAACTAGTCATGGAAATTAGTGTATGTGCCTTTCTTTTGTCCAGAAATTTAGCATTTACTATTATTGGCACTTATTTTGTTGTAAGTGCTCAATTGGGTGAAGTGTTCTACTATCTTATCCAGTGAAGGTTCTTGGATGGTAATATTCGCATAAGTTGGTGATTCTCTTGGTCTTTGTGGCGATTTTCCAGCTAGTTTTAGTAATAAGGAGAATAACTATTTCATGCTAAAAATTACTGCCCACTGACTGCAACATAGAAATCTATTCATTCAAATACTTTGCTAATCCGTGTTGTCTGTGGGAAGTTAGAGAATGATCTTGAACTTGCATCGCGTACGTGTTGTGCGGGATCATCATCTGTGGGAGTGATTTTTGTATCGTTGGTTGGTTGTTGATGTCTCTCTCTTCTTTTGTTCTGATTTTTTATATGTTACTAATTTGAGAAATATATGGCACTTTACTTGCTTCCCGTCGCCCATTGTCGGAGAGCTTAGCCTACGGGTAATTAGGATCTCGGGCCCAAAATTTGTGGAAGTGATGCTTTCTTTCATAACATATTGCAATTCTTGTTGCAGAATCGGCGTTCACTTTTCTATTTGCTGTTTTGTCTTGGTCTCTTGCCTATATGTACTTGGGACTTGACGTGAGTGCTTAAGATTTGCTGGTGGTGCTTTTATTTATTAATTTAAACATGAGGACCTATTGACTAAAGGTGACAGAATGGTGGGTTGTTTTCCCTGTCTGAAGTAATTGGTTACGGTGCTTGCTTAGAGTGTCCTTCATTCTGTTTTAGTTGAGGTCGAGATTGATGAATGTACGCAGCTTGGGTGCCATTCTTTTTTCTTGTAAAAATTGTAGTTTCTGCCTGGGTGCCTTTGTTTTGGATTTGGTGACATGAGTCGTGTTGTTGGTATGTAGTAAGTAATTGGGTGCCTTCACAATTCGTGACCCAGTCGAGCTTTCTAATGACTGTGAACATGCACTGATTGCCCTGCGGAAAGAGCAAACGATTAGTTCAGGAAAAGTTCTGATGATCTAATGGTCTTAGTGTGTAACTGAAAGGGAAGGGAAAGAGAAGGAAACCTGGAGGAAATCCGAATCCTATGGGCGTGGTTTGGTTTAATTTTTTCAATATTATTAAGGTTTATGATATCGAATACACAGGAAAACTGCGGGCTAGACTTTTGACTTGAATTGTCAACTCGAGGAAATTTGTTGAAAGATAAAGAATGGTACTTTCCACAAACAAGAGTAGGATAATGCTTAATTTTGAGTTTGTTTTGGGGAAACGATCCATTGGTTCCGACTATGTCGGAGTCAACTGTCGAATTGACTTGGGCTCTTTTGCATTATTTCTTCATGAAAGATCGAGGCTGAGCACATATATGACATGTAAATCTATTCGATGTGCAAATCACCCGGCTCGCGGTGTTTTGATCCTGCCCCTGCTTGCGAATTTGAGGTGTGATGGTCGACGGTTGGCTCAGCTCTCGTGCATGCATGGTGTGTTCAATTCTATTGAAAGTACCTTTAAGCCAGTTGCATATACCTTGGAAGTGCGCAAATTTATTTTGCTACCCGGGTCGTTCCTCTTGTCAAAATCTGTTTTTTGGAGTATGAACTGCCATTCTTTTGACCATATGCTACTGGGCAGCTCATTATTGTTTCCTTGACTCCTTTGGCGTGAAAAATAATACAATCCACCCCATTAGAATAGAGATTTTATGAGGCCGTGTATTGCCATGGAAGCTGCTCATTCATTATCTTGGCCTTTCTGGGCTTACCAATGTGCTATCATGCATTCATGGATGCCCGGAAAGGTGCTTTTGATGAGTGATAATTTAGTCTTATGCCAATGCACTGGAAACTACTGATACATGAGTTGTTGTGTCGGCATGCTTAACCTGAAGGAGAAGTCTAATGTACTTTAAGAGTAGTATGACTTGAGACAATTATTCTCATTGCCTGCATTATACATTCTCCTTGAGTTCTGAATTTCCTACGTTAGCCCTTTGCTTGCTATGCTGTTGCAGTTTTTACATTCCAAGCTTCTGTTATTATCGTCCAATCTTACGCAGCGTGTTTGACTTATCCTCAATGCGACCATGTTTTCCTCTGTTCATCAAAGTTTCATGAATCTTGGTTAATCCTGAAACATCATAATGATGATCAAGTTTCCCGAGTGGTTTGTCAAAGCGCCCTCATCTATACTAAGGAGCAAACTCTTAGAGGTTAAATGATATCTTTAAACAGATGCTTGTTGGGGTATGAAATCTTCACTATGACTTTGAAAGATGATGAAACAAGACTTCCTTTGGCATTTACTTAAAGGTGCTTTGAGTGGTTTTTCATAAATTACTTTGTTTCATCATAAAATTACCATGTCTCATTGTTCATATGAGATATATTGCATAATCTTTTATTCCGAGTGTTTCCTTTTGAGTTATTGTGTTTGGATTGGTTCATAATAGCACAACAACGAGAAATGCTTAACGTGTTTAGTTCTATTGCGTTTTGTGGATTTACAATCTTCTGTCATCTAAGTTTTCATCACAATATATATATATATATATATTTTTATATATATATATTTTTTGGGGCTGCCTTTCTTTCCGATTGTCATCAAGTTGCTCTGGTTGATTCGGATTTATTTCTAGAATTCATGGCTCAGAAAAGTACGAGTTTTTCTTGTGTGTGACAGGTTAGTGATATATTTAGGAATAGTTGGAATTGTGGTGAATTATGGGTGTAAGCTTAGATTGGATGCTGCACACTAATAAATAAATAAATAAATGAAATTGTGGCAAAAATTGTTGTTTGATAAATGCAATATGATCTTGGGAAGCACATGTTGTAAAGTGCTTCATATTGTTAGATGAATTTTGGGCATATATTTTTTTGGAGTTTCCTATTGATAAAAATTAGTATATACAATTACTCGCCCAAAGGGAGTTATTGTGTATATTAATTTGAAAATTGCATGAAGATAAATTCCAAAATTAAAAGATGGGGATGTATGACTCAAAAAGATTTATCTGCCCAAAGGGGATAAATTTTTTAAAGTTATATGTAATTCCCCTCTATATTGATATATTAGAGATGAATGATGGGGATGTGTGACCCAAAAGATTTATCTGCCTAAAAGGGATAAATTTTTTAGAGTTATATATAATTCCCCTCTATGTTGAGATAATGGAGATGTATAATTTAAAGGATTTGTCTGCCCAAAGGGGATTGATCCTTGAAGATTATATGTAATTCTCCTTTATTGTCTCTATATATTGATATCATGGAGATGTATAATTTAAATGATTTGTCTGCCCAAAGGGGATGGATCATTGACAATTATGTGTAATTCTCCTTGTTATCATTTCATAATCTTCATGTTGTGGAAAATAATGGTGCATTATACACTCTGCCCAAAGGGGAGTTTATGATGTGCTAATTATTTTGTTGAATTGCTCATTGCCCATAATTGATCTTATTGCATTATATATGATAACACTACAATTGTGTGTTATTTTAAGAATGACAAGATTATCAATGTGTCCAAACACATGGAAATCAAATATTATACTGTTAAGGACTTGGTCAAAAATGGAGATATTGTAATTGAAAATATTATAACTGAGTCCATGTTGGCTGATCCTCTAACAAAAGGTTTGCGACCCATTTTGTTTAAAGAAACATGTAAAGAATATGGGTGTTTTAGATTCTTTTGATTTCTTTTGTTAGTGGGAGTAATACAAATTATATTTCTGGATACTATAGTTATATGCAGATTGATAATACTTTTATGATGTTTATTACAACATTTATTTTGATAATTGTTGTTATTGATTCTATTGTTATCCTTTCTCCTGTTGACTGAGAAAAGGAAGTATAAAACAGTATCTTTAAACAAATTTTAGTTTAAAGATGACTGGATGTCACTGATTATGAGATCTCATGTTGGACTGTGACATAGTCGTGCAATTTCATGTTGTTTAGAAATTGCGTTAATGTAGTTTCATGTCTTTGAGAAATTGCATTAAGGACCGATAAGAAATAGTGTATATTTTGATCACATGTTGGCACTATTTCTTACTACACTACTAGGCCCATGATTCATGAAAATATAATGCTTATTATATGTGATTATGGAAGGTCTTGTGTTGTGGCATTTTCTTAACACATTGATCTCCATAGTCCTATAGTGAGGTTATATAGGATTGGATTGGTTTTGAGATGCCGTTATTGGAATATTATTTTTTAAAGTTGTGGCCACATAAAACAAAATTTTCAATTATTAACCCGATAGTGTCATTTTCAATATAAAATCGTTTTCAAAATAAAATAAGTTAATTAATGTAGCCCAAGTGGGAGAATGTTGGAAATTTCCTATAATATGGGCTTACATTAATTAATTGATTTTCTATTTTAAATAATCGGGTTAATGGATATTCCAATATTTGTTGAACCCTACAGTGATCTGATTGAATTGGGTATTGGCATCTATTGATAACGGGCCTAGTTGAGCAGCAAAGTGTAGGCAATTGTGTTTGACTGAAGCCCGTAATGGGAAGGGCCCAGTTGACACGCTGTTGATTAGGGTTTGCTAGGTCCCCTCTCTAGCCTATAAAAGGGTAGGTTATACCTATCGGTTGCTTTAATCCCATTGAAAGCTGCTATATCGAAATATGTCATAGAGAGGAAGATCCGGCATTCTAATAGATCCCTGATTATCAGAGTGATCTACTTTTCGTAAAGTAATGGCTCAAACATGTACGCTTTAATTCCGCTGTATTTATTAATAAATGTGTTTTACAATCATATATGGATCCGTTTTTTTCTTGATTGATTAATTATTCATGTGAATAATTTTCTACAGAGGTTACTTGGCTGATGGCCATCTTGCCATTTCCAGAGAGAGAACGTCATTTGAGTTGCAGGAATTCGATGCCGTGTTGGCTTTGTCATTCGTTCAACAGATTATAGCACGAGGTCCAATTATCGTCCAAACAAAAGTATTTTATCGGAATTTTCTTTCCTTTCTGCTAAGAATTGGACAACAAGCAACCATGAAGAGACAGCCTAGCCCATCACAAAATTTTTGGCATAATTGTCAAAGGAAAAAAAAAATCCTAAACCTCTTGTATAGATACTATTCAATTATAAATATTTTAATTTGGTCAATTTAGTTTTAAATCTTTTGACAATTTATCAATTTAATGATTTTCGACCAATTTAAGCCAAAAAATGCCGTTGTAGACGCTAACCATTTTACATGGCATAGTTAATACTGATGTGAACAATTTTTACAATATTTTAATAATTTTTATGGATTTTCTCCTTTTTTTATTTTATTTTTATTTTTTTAGGAGGACCGCAATGCCCTTGATAAATGCTAGGTGAGGGTTGCAGGTCCTCGCTAAGGCCATTGAGGGCTTACGCAAGGGCTGAGCTGGATTTGGGCATGGCTAGGCCACCCACATCAAGCAAGGGCAGCGCTTGGGGCTAGCACCCTTCGCAGGCCATCATCTAGGCCACAAATCAACAAAGGGAAATAAGAAAAAGAAAAAAATCCAAAAAATTTTAATTTTTTTAAAAAATGATTTACATTAGTATCCGTCATATCATATAAAACGACTGACATTCATATCGGTGATTTTTGCCCAAAATTGATTAGAATGATTATATTAGGCGAATTGTCAAAATGTTAAGGATTAAATTGGCAAATTGAAATGTTTTGAAACGAAATGTGGTGCGTACGATATGTTTTGGACTCTACTGATAATTTTCCCTAAATTTTTTCATATTGAGAATGTTCCCTTGTGCATGTAATCAGTCGTTTTGCATTAAGATAAAATCAATTACACTTAAAATTTCAATTCGGCAGTAACATCAATTACACTTAAAATTTTAATTCAGCAATACCATTGTATATACTATTACTATAGAAGAGATTATTTGGAATGATTCTCATGATCAAACTTTGAAATCGCACTGAGCCCTAGCTTGTTCTTAGTCCATCACATCTTGTTCAAGATTCTCTTGTGCACCAATTGTATCACCTGTCCAAATACTTTTCAACCACAGGTTGATGGTATCAGAAATCAATCTTTTACCGCCAGCTCCACGAACAAAACTACCTCAAAAAGAAATATGCAAGCTCTTACGTCAAGAATCACGAACTCTTCGTCCTCAATTTGCCTTTCTCCTCGTGATTTTCTACATGGCCTGCCGCCATCCTAGTCGCTCCTTAGTTACATCCGAATCATCCACGCAATCGCCTCCAGGATCAGTCGTGCATCAGCCACCACCATCGCCTCTATAAAAATGCTCCTCCTATTAACTGCTTCAATATCACCCACGGCAAAAAGTAGAAGAAGAAAAGATTTTATCTTTCCTGATCAGTCACAAACTCACGATTAAACCCAAAGTTCATACTCACCATCTTTATCAAGAAAAAGAAAATGGGAGACGTGGATCCAGCCATCAAACAAGACGTCGAACACAGGCCCAATCTCGCAGCCCCTCAAGCCGAAAGCATCCCGCTCATCGACCTCGCTGCCCTCGCCAGCTACTCACCCTCCGATGGTGCGGCCGCTGACTCCGCTGCCATCAAAGGGCTCGTGGCAGAGATAGGGAAGGCGTGCAAGGAGTGGGGGTTCTTCACGGCGGCGAACCACGGGGTGCCGGCGGAGAAGAGGGAGAGGATTGAGCGGGAGGCGAGGGAGTTCTTCAGGCAGGATTTGGCGGAGAAGAAGAAGGTGCAGAGGAAGACGACGCTGGGGTATTACGAGACGGAGCACACCAAGAACGCGAGGGACTGGAAGGAGGTCTTCGACTTCACCGTGCAAGAGCCGACCGTAGTCCCGGCCTCGCCTGAGGACGGCGAAGAGGGTGTCATTGAGTGTACCAATCAGTGGCCCGAGTACCCTCCTGGACTAAGGTTAGTGTTCCCATGATTGTTTTTCCTTTGGCTACATGGCGTTTCAATAGAAGCTGGTACCTTACATCATATAAGAAGTCATATTGTGAAATGTGCCTCGTTTAACCAAAAAGAAAATGTCGATTTTGTTCTATCCTTACCTTTCTTATGGAGCTCGCATCTCATGCCCCATCCAAAATGACTCTCTTGCGGCTGTTAAATTCAGGGAAGCATGCGAAGATTATGCACAGGAAGTGCAGAAACTCGCGCACAAGCTGATGGGACTGATAGCTCAGAGCCTGGGCTTGCCCGCTAAGAGGTTTGATGAATTCTTCCAGGATCATACCAGCTTCGTCCGGATCAACCACTACCCGCCGTGCCCCACGCCACACCTCGCTATGGGCATAGGCCACCACAAGGACTCGGGGGCGCTCACCATCCTGGCTCAAGACGACAACGTCCCAGGCCTCGAGGTGAAGAGGAAGAGCAATGGGGAGTGGGTCCTAGTCAAGCCCATCCCTGATACATTCATTATCAATGTTGGCGACGTTATTAAGGTACCACTTATCAAAAAAAGAACTTTCTTTATGCACAATTTATCGCTCGAAAATGTGTACATAAAAGATTATTTGGCCCGTGAGTGGTTGTGCCTATGTCTAATGTTTAAGATCCGTCCCTTTTACTCAATCTAACTCCTAATGCATGATCATCTGTAGTTGCTTGAAGAATATGAAAATTATTATGGATCTCTCTCTAATGAAACCAGTCAATCTTCATGTTCCAGCCAAACCAAAATAATCAATTAATCAAATTCCAAGTTTATGCACACGTGCTTGCCTCTAACTTGATCAATATCTGTGATTTTGATACATAATCATCGGTCATGCATGTGTACCGCATTTGTGAATGTGGGTGAGGTACTCGACGGAGTAATCTTGGTTAATTAACTCTTGACCATGTGAAGGTTTGGAGCAATGAGGCGTATGATAGCGTGGAGCATAGAGCGATGGTGAACTCGAAGAGAGACAGGATCTCGATTCCATTCTTCTTCATGCCGCCGCACTACACCATGGTGCAGCCGCTGGAGGAACTGACCGATGAGCACAACCCTCCAAAGTACAGGCCGTACAACTGGGGCAAGTACCTGGTCTCCCGAAAAGCGAGCAACTTAAAGAAGCTCAATGTCCAGAACCTCCGGATTGACCATTTCAGGATATGAGATTCGGCAGTAGAATCTCCAAATGATGACCATCTGTTGTGCTGAGTCGCTGGAGTTTATGTTGCAAAGTTGTAGCTGAAGCTTTTCCATTAGCATTGGCAACTTGAAAACTTGGCAGTAGAATGTAATAAATGCGACTGCATCGTGAATATTGTCTATTTACCTAAATTAATAATGTAGCTGAGCAGTGAGCACAGCGATTTCAATAAAGTCGCTGCGTTGTTCGTTTTTTGCTGTAAACCATCCTTCTTTATTTGAGTATTTTATGCGTATAGGGTTCTCCTTTGCTATTGTTGGCTGGGTCCACCTTCATGTGGGGCCCAGCCAGCATTAAATAAAAAAACAAAAAGAAAAGAAAAGAACAAAAAGAAGTGGAGTAGTCGTGCGTGGGGTATCCGTCGAAAAAGAAAAGAGAGGAGAGAGAAACAGAAAACTGCAAGCAAGGAAGAAGAGAAGAAAGGAAGAGGGTTACAACTTTGCGGCTTAAATTCGAAGGCCAAATATTGACGGAATCGGCTCAAATTTCAGTATATTGTTCATGAGACCGAGGGCTACAAGTTGATGGTTTTTGTTCGTCGAGAACCATCTCCGAATTCTCCAGTTGCGATTAAGGTTTTCTTGCTCCAAACTTGTTTGTCTACCTATGTGGTGAGAAAAAGATGATTGTAATGTTGATGTTGAGTCTCTAGTGTGTGACTAGAGAATAATACTTTGTGTATCCTACTATTCTTGGTGATTAGTGGATGTTTTTGGGCGGTCCGTGGTTTTTCCCGCATCGGGTTTTCCACGTTAAATCCTTGGTGTCGTTATTTGCTTTGTCTACTTATCATTTCGGCATTATATTTGCATATTGTAAGGCTATACATTGCTGGTTGTTGCTGAGGGCTAAGAGATTTTAAGTTGATTTAGTATCGGGGGGAAATTGATCCTGGATTGCATTTGGCCGTGGTGAATTGTGTCCCCAGGTTCTCCCCAACAGCTATCAACACCAAACAATCTCGCTGAACGAAAAACCCATCGCCTTCCCCCCTTGCAAAGATCCAGTTTTGGGCAACAAAAACGTCTGACAAGAGGAGCTCAACCTTCCTCTTCTGCTTCGAGCAGAATGAAGCATCGCTTGAAATCAAGCGCTTTGCGCTAGTTTGTGGGTCAGGCCACAGGGCATGGTGCGGGTGCAAGATCGTGAATTTGCTATGATTAGATCAATCAAAGTTCTCCCTCTTTTTTCCATATTCTATTCTAAATTTGCAGGATTTGACGTTGGTGAACATGTTGATGAGGCCATATTGAGAAGGTGCTTGAAAGATTCAATATGAGCACATGTAAACCAGCAAGTACTCCACTTGCAGGTCATTTCAAATTAAGTAGTAATGAGTGTCCTTCAAGTGAGAAAGAGAAGGTTGAGATGATGAAAATTCCTTATGCATCGACCGTGGGTAGTTTGATGTACGCCATGGTTTGTACAAGATCCGATATTGCTCATGCAGTTTGTGTTGTGAATAGATTTCTCTCTAATCCAGGTAAGGAGCATTGGATCACTGTTAAATGGATTATGAGATATCTTAGAGGCACTTCTACACTTTGCTTGTGTTATGGAAATGCAGAGCCTAAGTTGAGTAGCTACTCAGATGCGGACTATGCCGGTGATGTTGATTCTCGGAAATCCACATTGGGTTATATAATAATCTTTGTAGGGGGTGCTATTTCATGGCAATCAAGATTGCAAAAATGTACCGCTTTGTCTACAACTGAAGCGAAGTAAATTGCTATTACCGAAGGAGGTAAAGAACTTTTATGGATGCAAAAATTCCTACAAAAGTTGGGCTTGAAGCAAGAGAAGTTTGTTCTATATTGTGATAGCATGAGTGCTATCTATCTTAGCAAGAATCCGGTGTTGCATTCAAGATTGAAGCATGTTGATGTGAAGTATCATTGGATCCGAGAAAAGTTAGAAGAGAAGCTCTTCCTACTTGAAAAAGTTCATACCGACAACAATAGGTCCGACATGATGACCAAGGCCTTACCCGTGATGAAGCTCGATGCTTGTAGAAGAAAAGCGAGCAAGACGAACCTTCCCACATGAGGTGGAGGGGGAGATTTGTTGGCTGGGTCCACCTTCATGTGGGGCCTAGCCAGCATTAAATAAAAAAAGAACAAAAAGAAGTGGAGTGGTCGTGCGTGGGGCATCCATTGAAAAAGAAAAGAGAGGAGAGAGAAACAGAAAACTGCAAGCAAAGGAGAAGAGAAGAAAGGAAGAGGGCTGCAACTTTGCGGCTTGAATTCGAAGGCCAAATATTGACGGAATTGGCTCAAATTTCAGTATGTTGTTCATGAGACCGAGGGCTCCAAGTTGATGGTTTTTGTTCGTCGAGAACCGTCTCCGAATTCTTCAATTGTGGTTATGGTTTTCTTGCTCCAAACTTGTTTGTCTACCTATGTGGTGAGAAAAAGATGATTGTAATGTTGATGTTGAGTCTCTAGTGTGTGACTAGAGAATAATACTTTGTGTATCTTACTATTCTTGGTGATAAGTGGATGTTTTTGGGTGGTCCGTGGTTTTTCCCGTATCGGGTTTTCCACGTTAAATCATTTGTGTCGTTATTTACTTTGTCTATTTATCATTTCGGCATTATATTTGCATATTGTGAGGCTATACATTGCTGGTTGTTGCTAGGGGCTAAGAGATTTTAAGTTGATTTAGTATCGGGGGGGGGGGAATTGATCCTGGATTGCATTTGGCCGTGGTGAATTGTGTCCCTGGGTTCTCCCCAATAGCTATCAACACCAAACAATCTCACTGAACGAAAAACCCATCGCCTTCCCCCCTTGCAAAGATCCAGTTTTGGGCAACAAAAACGTCGGACAAGAGGAGCTCAACCTTCCTCTTCTGCTTCGAGCAGAATGAAGCATCACTTGAAATCAAGCGCTTGTTTGTGGGTTAGGCCACAGGGCATGGTGTGGGTGCAAGATCGTGAATTTGCTACGATTAGATCAATCAAAGTTCTCTCTTTTTTCCATATTCTATTCTGAATTTGCAGGATTTGACGTTGGCGAACATGTTGATGAGGCCACTACTTTTATTCAACGACGAGGACATGTCGAGGCAAATGACATTATGACGGAAAATTATGGTTTTCTGGGCGGGATATTTTTGGTTTGCAAGGATGATAAGCTCGTTCCAAAGGATCTTGTGCAATAGATACTGAGGAAAAATTGTCTAAAAAAATCCCAAACTTATTACACTTTTATCAATTTAGTTCTAAACATTTTAATTATGCCTATTAGATCTTATACTTTTTCATATTTTGTTAACTTTTTTTTTTGGTTGATATATTTTGTTAGTTGAGTCGGGCCAATTTTGGCCAAAAAACAACTAATGTGGATGCCGGCTGCTCTATACGACACGTCCAATGTCAATGTAAATAATTTTTAAAAATATTTTAAAAATATTTTAAAAATTTTTTTATAACATTTCAATAAATTTTTAATAATTTTATTTTATATTTCCTTTTTATTCTTTTCTTCTCTTTCCCTTCTTTACTTTTCCTTCTTTTATTGTTTTTTTTTCCGTTTCTCTTCTTTTTTCATTTATCTTTTTTCCTTTTTTCCCTCTATCAACCATTGTCGAGACTCATTGATGGCCGGCGACTACCTCAGGTGAGGGATGCCCATGTCTAGCCTTGTGGGGGCAACCCTCGCCCTTGCCAAGCCAATGAGGGTGAGAAGAGAAGATAAAAGTTAAAAAGAAAAAAGAAAAAGAAAATAAGGAAATAAGGAAATTGAAGAAAAAAGGAAAAACAAAAAAAAATAGTTTTGAAAAAATATTAAAATATTATTAGGAATTGTCTATATCAATGCCGGCTGTGCCACATAGGATAGTCAGCGTCCACGTCAGTGATTTCCAATTAAAATTGACCGTATAGACTCAATTAGCAAAATATGAAGATTTTTAGTACTCAATTGATACAATTAGAGAATTTAAAACTAAATTGGCATAAATGTAATAGATTTCAAACTTTTTGCTTGGCCAAACCTGTCTTCATCGTTGAACAAGGGTTGTGGCCTCGACTTCCACTCCCACCCAAAAGAAAAGGATCAGAGAATGGAATCTGTACCAGAGAAGGAGATTGACAAACGATAGGCAATGATTGCAAGCTTCGATAGCGAGGGTGAGGGATAACTCTGACACGAAGGCGTCGACTTTCGCGAGAGTCAGATGTTGAAACCCCCGCAGCAGCATCGTCTCCGCTATCGCCGCCTATCCTTCGTCGTCGCAACATCCACCACCACCCGACAACCTCGCCTTCCCTCCATTTGAACCCAGCCCCACCACTATTACGCCTCCTGTAGCTGCCATTGCCAGCACCACTATTTAGCTATGTCCAGTTCCTCTCTTATGATTTGCCTCCGTTTTTCGTTTGTATTGATTTTGTTTTCATTTAATATTAAGTTTTGAATTGAGTGATCAGAGGGGATTTCGTCAATTTCATGAAAACGACAATCTTACAAAATATCAATCGACATCATACAAGCTCAAAAGTTGTATGGTCAATTTTACAGTAGGGCAATTTTACAGCACTGATATTTTTGACAATAGATTTTGTCAATTTGATATACCGATTTCCAAAATCCTACACTTTGGGATGTGTCGTGAGGAGGGCTCCATCACTTTATGGAAAGTGATAGCACCATCCTCTAAGCATAGCCCTACCAATTTCAATTGCAAATTGACAGAGATTAAAAAAATGGAACATAAACATAAAGAAAGCTATGCTTCATATATTCTCTATAATCTCCGATTGCCACTTGAACCGCGTTAGTTCAAGTAGATTCTCGGATCTTCAAATACATTAAACTACAATTGACACATAAGTACATCGTACACTGTATATTTGGGACTACAACACATAAATAAAGTGATAATCGAGCTTGTGATTAAGCCCATTGTTTATATCCACATCCAATCATATGTACGTGGGATTTCTTTAGATCAATCCAGCTCTATGTAAAATCTAAACCCATCATACAGGTGAATCGAAATTGGGTTTGACTTGGGTTGAAAATGATCCAACTCAAATGAATTTATTTAACAATTTTGACTCATTTCTATATAATGCAAATTTAATGACTCATACTTAACATGACCTATCTTGTTATACGAAAACTCATATCCAAACTGAGTTAAGAGTATTGGGAGAGCAAGTATGAGATTGAGTAAGGGCAACAAAATAAAAATAAAAGGAGAGAATCATAGGAGTGGATTGGGTATAAGTAAATTATAAACTCGTTCATAACCCAATTGTATAATATAATTAACCCATTTATGACATATTTATCTATAAAAACTAGGAAATGGGTCAATCCTTCATTTTAATGGGTCTAATAAGAGCAGATCATTATGGTATGGGGATCTTATTGGCATCCAGTAAAAAGTAAACACTAAGCAAGAATATATCGGAGGCCACAGGCCCCGAAACATATTAGTAATGGGTAGTTTTGGCAATGTGCTGAAGGAGGGCGAGCAGTTGCTTGGGCTTGGACATCATGACCATATGATCTGACCCTTTCACCTCCAGCACTTGGTCCGGTGGGTTCCTCTCGATCATCCACAGTATGAAGTCCTTGTTGAGCAGCTTGTCGTCCTCGCATATGACAGCAACTCTTCGGACAGACCCATAATTTCTCTCAGACAACGTTATTTCCCTCGTCAAGTCCTCGTCGCTGAACACGCGTTGCGGTCTCAGCAGTGTGTTGGCCAACGTCAAATCCTACCGGGAAGGGCAAAAAAAAGTTTTTTTTTTTATGAAAGATAATATCCAATTTGATTGATTTAGAGAATTTCCGCAGTACCTGAATTGGGCTGAGTTGATAGACCTTCGAGGCCGAGAACATTGGGCCAAGTGTGTAGGCGGTCGGCGGGTTGTTTGGCCCATTGTCATAGATATAGCGGCTGTCTCCTAGAGAACCTGCTCTTTTGAATGACTTCGGTCACAAGGGACAGCAGAAAAGTTATCACGGCGGTTAATTGAGGGAATAATTGCTTTTATTAGATTTGACTTTTCATGAGAATAAAATTATAAGGAACAGTTACCAAATGAAATGAAATGCCACAGAATTAATTGGTTTTAGGTAGTTTGTGTACTTGTTTGCTCTGCTAATATTGTGTCATCTGAATTAAATTTTGATAGAGAAAATTTCATCAACGATGGTACCAATTTGAAATTATCGTACCTCAGGGCTGACCGTAGTGGCATTAAGTGTCGGACCAGGCATTAGGGCAGTGACAAACACAGCAACTGCAATCTTCTTTGGGTATCTCTCCATGACATGAGAAAGAGCCATTCCACCGAAGCTGTGGCCTACAAGGATCACTCGCTGGCGCGAAGATAGACTTTCCATGACATCTCTTAGGGGCTTGAAGTAGTCGGAAATTGATTGGAGCGAGCTAGCCTGAATCGGGTGGATGCCAGAGGCAGCCAAATCGATCGTAGTGACGTCGTGACCAGATGATCTCAGCAAGGTCGCCACCTTGTACCAGCACCACGCGCCGTGACACGCCCCATGGACCAGCACAAAGTGCTTGCCTCTGGCGTTCGCCGCTTCATTTGGAGCGAAGCAGAGAGGGAAGATGAGAACCGCAAGCAGTGTGAGAATTAGTTTCCCCTGCACGGGCTGCATGTTTGGATTGGTTTCTTAATTCAAGGAATTGGATCGGCGTTTGGGAAGGTTGGGTTCATATATCCTTCAAGAAGGCCCAAAAAGAGGGTGATTTCCTTTGACTTGGCTAACTAAATTGATCGAAAGATCTATCGTGCAATCCCCATGATGTTCCTCCTTTTGAATTGTTGTGCACCTGAAAATAGCCGCCACCGCCCCACCCTTGACCCCGAGCAAAAGATAATTGGTGTACTTGTATGATCTTTGGCATTTTACGTAGACTATCGTTATCTTCCTTGACTTAAGCTAAGATGGTGCCAAACTTCTTATCTTCGACTTTGGCTTACACCATTTAGACTTTTCGTGATGCAGGACTGCCTACCAACCAATGGTTCATACATGATAAGGTCACTGCCTACCAACCAATGGTTCATACATGATAAGGTCACTTTGATCTTTAATGATTGGACTTATCTCTTGAGCTTCTTTAGGGAATAGACAACTTGTCCATGCCTTAATGATAGGACTATCAAAATGAGTAAAAAATATATATTCTAAATCACGTTTGTTTAAATGGGTCACTTCAAACTTAAAATATGAATTATAATAGGCTTAAAAGTTAAAAACTCAAAACAGATGTATTTAAACAAGTATGTTATAATTCCACCTTCAACCCATTTTATAAATAAATCAGGCTCGGCTCACTTTAGTCCTCCTTTGCCAGTCTCTTCAAGCGACATTTTCCATTCACTTGCTTTGCTTTTGCCATTGTTAGGTTTTTTTAACCTTTGGCTCACAACTTCACATTATTGAGGCTTTACGAATAGGGTAAAACTTCATGTTTAGGACACCCACCACAAAGGCACAGTTTTACTTATTTTTGCCGTATGAGTAATTATTCCTTTTGTCCTAGATCATCTACCTTTTGAACATTCGCAATGTTTGCTTCGTGATCAATGTGTCAGGGATTCAAAGCCTTGCACCTGTCAATGTTCGTTTGATTATGTATGCCTCGTGGCAGTTGTGAAAAGACATGTTTGCAACCCAAGACTAGCCTTGCGCCTGCCTCAAGAATTACTGTAAAGTTGATGGAATGATAATGAAAATTCATGAGAAATGAATGATGGCATCGCCAAGGAAATGTGCAAAATTTGGACGATGTAATCTCTATAGAGCTTGTGATGAGTCATTTTCTTTTCCTTGTTAATCTAAGCCGTATGTATATAGACCATATCAAGTTTTAGAAATCGCGTCGTGCTATATCAGGTTGTATTCTACATCTAAAAGAGCGTTTGATCCAGTATATGTCAAGGGAAACCCATTTTTATATCTTTGCTACAACATTAGACCAAACATATTACCAGGTGGAGCACATGAATCCACATATCACAACTGACTATACCGCGGACACATTGATCATCCGAGTATGAATTAATCTAATGAGTCTTCTTTGAAGTGAGCCTGAAGCTACTCTTTTTCTGTGTAACCCATTTTTATATCTTTTCTACAACATTAGACCAAACATATTACCAGGTGGAGCACATGAATTCACATATCACAACTAACTATACCACGAACACATTGATCATCCGAGTATGAATTAATCTAATGAGTCTTCTCTGAAGTGAGCCTGAAGCTACTCTTTTTCTGTGTGTGTGTGTGTGTGTGTGATCATCCGAGTATGAATTAATCTAATGAGTCTTCTTTGAAGTGAGCCTGAAGCTACTCTTTTTCTCTCTGTGTGTGTGTACGCGCGTGTACGGGTGCGCGTGCGGGCGCGCGCGTGCGTGTGGGTGCGTGCGTGCGCGTGCGTGTGTGTGTGTGCGCCTGTGTGTGCCTATGTGTGTGTGTGTGTGTGTGTGTGTGTGTGTGTGTGTGTGTGTGTGTGTGTGTGTGTGTGTTAAGTAGCATGCGTGCGTGCGTGTGGGTGCTTGCGTGTGTGGGCGTGCGTGTGCGTGTGCGTGTGCCTGTGTGTGTGCGCCTATGTGTGTGTGTGTTAACTCTTAAGTCAACAATGCCAAAATGAGTGTGTGTGTGTGTCTTAAGTCTACAATGCCTGTGTGTGTGTCTCTGTGTGTGTCTGTCTTAAGTCTACAATGCCAATTTTATCACTAAGCAAAACATAAGATAATTCTCTAGGAGGCTGCGACTAAAACATAGTATCCAAACATTTTGCTATACCAATATTAGCAAGTATATTAGTAGGCCGATTTCCTATCCAAAAATGTGACGAATTTTGAACTCAAAATGGGAAGCTAGTCATTTGTTTCAGCAGCAGCACCCGACTATTGCAGCAAAACCATTCAGTCTCTTTCTAGTCCTGGATTCTCAGCAATGAATTCAGGCAATTTTTCAAAGGATTGCCCATGATGTTATCGGCTCGGACATCATGTGATGTGGACATCGAGCCATATCGAGGAGGAGGTGCTAGGGACCCATTGTTTATTCCGATTGGTTCGATCACTCGAGCGCGGGCCAAGCAATTTAGGCAAGCTGTTGGCGTCATGGTTCGTGATCTTTGGCGTGGAGATGACCTTGGATCAAATCTTGAAGAATCTTGGAAATCTTTTTTAGGAATATTCTATAATATGATGCATTATATCTCTAGGGTTGGTTTTAGGGTTTGTGTGGCAGCTAGAAGGCCTATATTAAAAACTGACTGAATTTCTTTGAGAGACATAATATATTTTTTTTGGAGGAAAAAAGTTGACAGACTCTCTTCTACCGTTCTTTTGAGGACTTGACCTTATCAAGGTTCCCTTGTGACAGTCGATTCGACTTATCGAGCAAGATAGCGAATTCTTTCGTTCGTGGCGTCTATAACATTGGTTGGTTGACATGCATTCATCAACAGGTCACGTTCATACCGAGGTTGCCAATCACAAGTTTGATTGGAGGTCGAGGTTCGCAATTCGCATCATCTGGGCCTTCGTAGAACGATCTTTCCGCAACAATTCACATCATTTGGTATCAGGGCTTGCTTCTACAAGGTCTATTTATTTTTAATTTTCTGTTTATATTCAGCAATTTGAGATTTATTTAGCTAGGGTTTCGGTTCTAGCCAATTTAAGGATCCGATTGTTTTTATGCTTCCATACGTAGTTGTTTGCTGTTAGTTTTAATTTTTTTTCCTAGCATCTTAAATTGTATTTGAGTTCGTCAAAAAAAAAAAAAGAAAGAAAATGCACACAAAAAAAAGTGTGCAAGAGAAAAAAAAACAGATTCAGCAGAAAAAAAAATATAGCCGAAGAAAAAAAATCAAGAAGATGTCTCGTTTTTTAGTGGACCGAAATTGAAACAAAATCAGTAGTGATTTGTGTTTCAATTATAATTTCGAAAGTTGTACTTGTTGGTTTGAAATTGTTACTTGCTGAAACAAAATCAGTAGTGATCTAATCTTGTTTGATTAGTTTGATTGATTGTCGTGAGGGGGTTGAGAGATGGGTTTTGAGTCTAAGAAAGAGCTTGTGAAAAGAGAATGCGAGAGGAAAAATGCAAGAGTGTATAAGCTTAATTGAGGGTGGATTAGCCTAGACTTGAGTTAAACACGAGGGGAGTGACAAACACCTTGAGAGAAACACGTGAGGGAGCGATTGGTGAGGATTTTTGTGACTAACGTTTACTTGCAGGTCTAAAATATGTCCCGCGAAGAAACTGTGAATCAAAAGGAGGTTGACTCCATACGAAGGGATGAAGCGCTCGTGGAAAGCATCCAGCAATTGAGGGTCGTAGTGGAGGAGCTTAGTGGCCGAATGATGGGGAATGGTATGAGGGTTGATGGGGACCGAGAGCTACCCCGAGGAAGGCCGCAACATCAGCGAGACACCTCTAGAACACGACATAGAAGGCAACGACATTATGATGATGATGAGGCTGACATGGAGGATGATCGAGATGCTCGATTTGAAAGGTGGAATGGAGCCCGAGGGTTTAGACACCGAGAAGATAATGAACTTGGCAATATCAAGATGAAGATTCCTTCTTTCCAATGGAAGAATGATCCCGATGCGTATCTAGAATGGGAGAAACGCATGGAGATGATATTTGATTGCCAACGATACTCCGAGCTCAAAAAGGTAAAAATTGCAGCTGTTGAATTTATTGATTATGCTATAATTTGGTGGGATCAACTTGTGACTAGTAGGAGGCGCAATGGTGAAAGACCGATAGAGACGTGGGATGAGATGAAAGCGGTGATGAGGAGGCGTTTTGTACCAAGTCATTACCATTGAGATTTGTTTCAAAAATTACAAAATCTCACATAAGGCAATAAAAGCGTGGAAGAGTATCACAAGGAGATGGAGATTGCCATAATCCGTGCTAATGTGGTGGAGGATCGTGAGGCCATAATGTCAAGATTTTTGAGTGGTTTGAGTCGAGACATAGCGTGATGAAGCTGCAACACTATGTTGAATTGGACGAATTGGTGGACAAAGACATCAAAGTTGAGCGGCAATTGAAGTTGGATCGAAATCACAAGAGTGGAGGAGGTTCAAATCAGAATTGGAGATCCAATTGGAAGAGAGATGAGAAGCCAAATTGGAGAGGAAACAACACCAAAACCGAAACCTCAAAGGAGAAGGAGAGGGACAGTAAAGTTGAATTCAGCTTCAGGTAAAACTGAAAACCCTAACACTAGAACTTGTGAGATTAAATATTTTAAGTGCTTGGGCAAGGGTCATATGGCGAATCAATGCCCTAATAGGAGGGTGATGATTATGACTGGACATGGTGTTATTGAGTCCGAAAGTGAAAGGGAAGAAGAGGATGATGAGATGCCACCGTTGGAGGATTGTAGTGATGGAGAAATAGCTATAAAAGGAGACTTATTGGTGGTTAGGCGTTCTTCTAGTGTGCAAGTAAAGGAGGAGGAGCATCATCAATAAAGAGATAACTTGTTTCATACAAGATGTGTGGTGAATGGTAAGATCTGTAGTTTGATAATTGATGAAGGTAGTTGTGCAAATGTGGCAAGTTGTATTATGGTGGATAAGTTGGGTTTGAAGACGACAAAGCACCCTAGGCCTTATAGACTTCAATGGTTAAATGATAGTGGAGAGGTGAAAGTGTTGAAGCAAGTTCGAATCCTATTTGAGATAGGGAGATACAAGGACAAGATAGAGTGTGATGTTGTACCTATGCAAGCGGGTCATATCTTGCTTGGAAGATCGTGGCAATATGATCGAAAGGTACATCACGATGGGTATACTAATCGTTGTTCATTGGTGATGAATCAAAATACTTATACCTTGGTACCAATGACACCTAGTGAGGTGTATCAAGATCAGTTAAAGTTACAACGAGAAGCCGAGAGAGAGAGAAAAAGTGAGAAATTCGAGGGCTTGCATGGTGTGTCTGAGATGCAAGGAAAATGAGAGATCGAGAGCAGGATTGTGGTAAAAACCGAGGGAAAAGAAGAGAGGAAAGAAAATAGGCAAAATAATTTTTATACAAAATCGAGTGAGGTGAGGAGAGCTTTAGTTCTAGACCGACTGATGCTTGTATTTTTGTACAATGAGGTTTTGTTTTCTACTAACAATCTTGACCCAAGTTTGCCTAGTCCTATTGTGTCTTTATTGCAGGAATTTGAAGATGTCTTTCTTGATGAACTTCCTAGAGGGATACCACCAATTCGAGGCATTAAACATCAAATCGACTTGATTCCTAGTGCGCCATTACCTAACCGACCCGCATATCGAAGCAATCCCGAGGAGACAAATGAACTTCAGCGGCAAGTTAGCGAACTATTGGAATGGGGGTATGTGAGAGAGAGTCTTAGCCCGTGCGCCGTCCCTGTTTTGTTGGTGCCAAAGAAGGATGGAACTTGGTGAATGTGTGTCGATTGCCGAGCAATCAATAATATTACGGTAAAGTATCGACATCCTATTCCTAGGTTAGATGACATGTTGGATGAGTTGCATGGTTCTTGTATTTTCACTAAGATCGATTTGAAAAGTGGCTATCATCAAATTAGAATGAAAGAAGGTGATGAATGGAAAACTGCATTTAAGACCAAGTATGGATTATATGAGTGGTTAGTTATGCCATTTGGATTAACTAATGCACCGAGCACATTTATGCGACTTATGAATCATGTTTTGCGTGCTTTTATTGGTCAATTTGTGGTTGTCTATTTCGATGACATCTTGATATATAGCTGAAGCCCTGATGACCATATTGAGCATGTGCGAGCTGTCTTGCAGGTTTTAAAGGCCGAGCAATTATATGCTAATCTAAAGAGGTGCTCTTTTGTTACTAACAAATTAGTATTTCTAGGATTTGTTGTTAGTGTTGATGGTATACAGGTTGATGAAGAAAATGTCAAAGCAATCCATGAATGGCCAACGCCTAAGACCACAGGAGAAGTGCGTAGCTTTCATGGATTGGCGAGTTTTTATTGATGATTTGTAAGAAATTTCAGCACCATTGCCGCACCTTTAACTGAGGTTATCAAGAAGCATGTGGGTTTCACGTGGGGAGAAGAGCAAGAGAAATCATTTAATAAAGTTGACTAATGCTCCTTTGTTATCTTTGCCGAATTTTAGTGCTACTTTTGAGATAGAGTGCAATGCTTCTGGTACAAGAATTGGAGCTGTGTTGATGCAAGGAAGGTGTCTCATAGCTTATTTCAGCGAGAAATTGAGTGGAGCAACATTGAATTATCCTACCTATGATAAGGAGATGTATGCTTTAGTGCGAGCTTTGGAGACTTGGCAATATTATTTATGGCCGAAGGAGTTTGTGATCCACACCGACCACGAGACCTTGAAGTACTTGAAAGGGCAGTAGAAGTTGAATAAAAGACATGCCAAATGGATGGAGTTCATTGAGACTTTTCCATATGTGATCAAGTACAAGAAAGGTAAGGAGAATGTGGTAGCCGATGCACTTTCTTGAAGGTACGCGATTCTAACTATTTTAGAAGGAAAGTGTCTAGGTTTTGAGCATATCAAGGGCTTATATACTAATGATGATGACTTTGGGAGAGTGTTTGAAGCATGTGAGCATGCTGCATTTGATAAATTCTATAGGCGTGAAGGTTATCTTTTCCGTGAAAACAAGCTATGTTTGCCTAAGTGTTCTTTGTATGAATTGTTGGTGCGAGAAGTGCATAGTGGCGGTTTAATGGGGTATTTTGGCATTAATAAGACTTATGAAGTGCTGCATGAACATTTTTATTGGCCACATATGAAGAGAGATGCCACACGTGTCTATGAGAGATGCATTGCTTGTAAGCAATCGAAGTCTACAACTAAACCGCATGGCTTGTATACACTGTTACCTATTCCAATGCATCCTTGGACTGATATTTCTATGAATTTTTTGTTAGGATTGCCTAGGTCTAAGTATGGTAGAGATTCTTTTTATGTGGTTGTTGATCGGTTTTCAAAGATGGTTCATTTTATACTTTGTCATAAAACTGATGATGCATCTTATGTTGCTGATTTGTTCTTTAGGGAGGTTGTACGTTTGCATGGCATGCCTAGATCGATTGTTTCAGATCGAGATTCTAAATTTCTTAGCTACTTTTGGAAAACATTGTGGAAAAAACTTGGAACACGGTTGTTATTTTCTACTACTTGTCATTCACAGACTGATGGTCAAACTGAGGTAGTTAATAAAACTTTAGTGGTATTGTTGCATGCTATTATTAAAAAGGACATAAAATTTTGGGAAGATTGTTTGCCACGTGTTGAATTTACATATAATAGGAGCATGCATTCTGCTACTAAATTTACACCATTTGAGGTTGTCTATGGTTTTAATCCGTTAACTCCGTTAGATTTAACCCCTTTACCTGTTGATGAGCGTGTGGATTTAGATGGAGCAAAGAAAGCCGAATTTGTCAAGGCGTTGTATGAGAAGACGCGCGCAAATATTGAGCATAAGATTAAGCAATATGCAAGGCAAGCCAACAAAGGGCGCAAGGAAGTGGTATTTGAGCCCGGCGATTGGGTTTCGGTTCATATACTCAAGGAGCGATTTCCTGAGCAGCAAAATTCTAAATTATTACTGCAAGGGGATGGACCATTTATGGTGTTGGAAAGAGCTAACAATAATGCCTATAAGCTTGATCTTCCAAGTAAGTATGACGTTAGTGCTACATTTAATGTTTCTGACTTGACTCTTTTTGGTGCAAGTGATGATTTGAGGGCAAATCCTTTGCACGGGGGAGGGAATGATGTTGACATCGAGCCATATCGAGGAGGAGGTGTTAGGGACCCATTGTCTATTCCGACTGATTCGATCACTCGAGCACGGGCCAAGCAATTTAGGCAAGCTGTTGGTGTCATGGTTCGTGATCTTTGGCGTGGAGATGATCTTGGATCAAATCTGAATGACTTCGGTCACAAGGGACAGCAGAAAAGTTATCACGGCGGTTAATTGAGGGAATAATTGCTTTTACTAGATTTGACTTTTCATGAGAATAAAATTATAAGGAACAGTTACCAAATGAAATGAAATGCCACAGAATTAATTGGTTTTAGGTAGTTTGTGTACTTGTTTGCTCTGCTAATATTGTGTCATCTGAATTAAATTCTGATAGAGAAAATTTCATCAATGATGGTACCAATTTGAAATTATCGTACCTCAGGGCTGACCGTATTGCATTAAGTGTCGGACCAGGCATTAAGGTAGTGACAAACACAGCAACTGCAATCTTCTTTGGGTATCTCTCCATGACATGAGAAAGAGCCATTCCACCGAAGCTGTGGCCTACAAGGATCACTCGCTGGCGCGAAGATAGACTTTCCATGACATCTCTTAGGGGCTTGAAGTAGTCGGAAATCGATTGGAGCGAGCTAGCCTGAATCGGGTGGATGCCAGAGGCAGCCAAATCGATCGTAGTGACGTCGTGACCAGATGATCTCAGCAAGGTCGCCACCTTGTACCAGCACCAGGCACCGTGACACGCCCCATGGACCAGCACAAAGTGCTTGCCTCTGGCGTTCGCCGCTTCATTTGGAGCAAAGCAGAGAGGGAAGATGAGAACCGCAAGCAGTGTGAGAATTAGTTTCCTCTGCACGGGCTGCATGTTTGGATTGGTTTCTTAATTCAAGGAATTGGATCGGCGTTTGGGAAGGTTGGGTTCATATATCCTTCACGAAGGCCCAAAAAGAGGGTGATTTCCTTTGACTTGGCTAACTAAATTGATCGAAACGGTAGATCTTTCGTGCAATCCCCATGATGTTCCTCCTTTTGAATTGTTGTGCACCTGAAAATAGCTGCCACAGCTGCCACCCTTGACCCCGAGCAAAAGATAATTGGTGTACTTGTATGATCTTTGGCATTCTACGTAGATTATCGTTATCTTCCTTGACTTAAGCTAAGATGGTGCCGAACTTCTTATCTTCGACTTTGGCTTACACCATTTAGACTTTTTGTGATGCAGGATTGCCTACCAACCAATGGTTCATACATGATAAGGTCACTGCCTACCAACCAATGGTTCATACATGGTAAGTTCATACATGATAAGGTCACTGCCTACCAACCAATGGTTCATTCATGATAAGGTCACTTTGATCTTTAATGATTGGACTTATCTCTTGAGCTTCTTTAGGGAATAGACAACTTGTCCATGCCTTAATGATAGGACTATCAAAATGAGTAAAAAATATATATTCTAAATCACGTTTGTTTAAATGGGTCACTTCAAACTTAAAATATGAATTATAATAGGCTTAAAAGTTAAAAACTCAAAATAGATGTATTTAAACAAGTATGTTATAATTCCACCTTCAACCCATATTATAAATAAATCAGGCTCGGCTCACTTTAGTCCTCCTTTGCCAGTCTCTTCAAGCGACATTTTCCGTTCACTTGCTTTGCTTTTGCCATTGTTAGGTTTTTTTTAACCTTTGGCTCACAACTTCACATTATTGAGGCTTTACAAATAGGGTAAAACTTCATGTTTAGGACACCCACCACAAAGGCACATTTTTACTTATTTTCGCCGTATGAGTAATTATTCCTTTTGTCCTAAATCATCTACCTTTTGAACATTCGCAATGTCTGCTTCGTGATCGATGTGTCAGGGATTCAAAGCCTTGCACCTGTCAATGTTCGTTTGATTATGTATGCCTTGTGGCAGTTGTGAAAAGACATGTTTGCAACCCAAGACTAGCCTTGGGCCTGCCTCACGAATTACTGTAAAGTTGATGGAATGATAATGAAAATTCATGAGAAATGAATGATGGCATCGCCAAGGAAATGTGCAAAATTTGGACGATGCAATCTCCATAGAGCTTGTGATGAGTCATTTTCTTTTCCTTGTCAATCTAAGCCACATGTATATAGATCATATCAAGTTTTAGAAATCACGTCGTGCTATATCAGGTTGTATTCTACATCTAAAAGAGTGTCTGATCCAGTATATGTCGAGGGAAACCCATTTTTATATCTTTGCTACAACATTAGACCAAACATATTACTAGGTGGAGCACATGAATCCCCATATCACAACTGACTATACTGCGAACACATTGATCATCCGAGTATGAATTAATCTAATGAGTCTTCTTTAATGTGTGTGTGTGTGTGTGTGTGGCCTAACTATACTGCGAACACATTGGTCATCCAAGTATGAATTAATCTAATGAGTCTTCTTTAATGTGTGTGTGTGTGTGTGTGGCGCATCGATCATCCGAGTATGAATTAATCATAATGAGTCTTCTTTTGTGTGTGTGTGTGGCACATCGATCATCCGAGTATGAATTAATCATAATGTGTGTTAATCTAATGAGTCTTCTTTAGTGTGTGTGTGTGGCGCATTGATCATCCGAGTATGAATTAATCTAATGAGTCTTCTTTTGTGTGTGTGTGTGTGAGTCTTCTTTAGTGTGTGTGTGTGTGTGTGGCGCATTGATCATCCGAGTATGAATTAATCATAATGAGTCTTCTTTTGTGTGTGTGTGTGGCGCATCGATCATCCGAGTATGAATTAATCATAATGAGTCTTCTGTGTGTGTCTGTGTGTGTGTGGCGCATCGATCATCTGAGTATGAATTAATCATAATGAGTCTTCTGTGTGTGTGTGTGTGTGTGCGCATTGATCATCCGAGTATGAATTAATCATAATGTGTGTTAATCTAATGAGTCTTCTTTAGTGTGTGTGTGTGGCGCATTGATCATCCGAGTATGAATTAATCTAATGAGTCTTCTTTTGTGTGTGTGTGTGTCTTCTTTAGTGTGTGTGTGTGTGTGGCGCATTGATCATCCGAGTATGTGTGGTGCATTGATCATCCGAGTATGAATTAATCATAATGAGTCTTCTTTTGTGTGTGTGTGTGTGTGGCGCATCGATCATCCGAGTATGAATTAATCATAATGAGTCTTCTCTGTGTGTGCGTGTGTGTGTGGCGCATTGATCATCCGAGTATGAATTAATCATAATGAGTCTTCTGTCTGTCTCTGTGTGGCGCATTGATCATCCGAGTATGTGTGGCGCATTGATCATCCGAGTATGAATTAATCATAATGAGTCTTCTGTCTGTCTCTGTGTGGCGCATTGATCATCCGAGTATGAATTAATCATAATGAGTCTTCTGTCTGTCTCTGTGTGTGTGCGCGCGTGCGCACGCATCCGAGTATGTGTGGCGCATTGATCATCCGAGTATGAATTAATCATAATGAGTCTTCTGTCTATCTCTGTGTGGCGCATTGATCATCCGAGTATGAATTAATCATAATGAGTCTTCTGTCTGTGTGTGTGTGTATTGATCATCCGAGTATGAATTAATCATAATGAGTCTTCTGTCTGTCTCTGTGTGGCGCATTGATCATCCGAGTATGAATTAATCATAATGAGTCTTCTGTCTGTCTCTCTGTGTGTGTGCGCGCGCGCATGCGTGCGTGTGGGCGTGGGCGTGTGCGCGTGCGCGTGCGTGTGGGGGTGCGTGTGCGCGTGCGCGTGTGTGCGTGCATGTGCGTGTGCTTGTGCGTGTGCGTGTGTGCGTGTGTGTATATGTGTGCGTGTATGAATTAATCTAATGAGTCTTCTTGTGTGTGTGCGCGCGCGCGCGTGTGTGACGTTTTGTGTGTGTGATCATCCGAGTATGAATTAATCTAATGAGTCTTCTTTTGTGTGTGTGAGATCATCCGAGTATGAATTAATCTAATGAGTCTTCTTTTGTGTGTGTGTGTGTGTGTGTGAGTATGAATTAATCTAATGAGTCTTCTTTTGTGTGTGTGTGTGTGATCATCCGAGTATGAATTAATCTAATGAGTCTTCTTTTGTGTGTGTGTGAATACAAGATACAAAATAGTATCCAAACATTTTGCTATACCAATATTAGCAAGTATATCAGTAGGTCGATTTCCTATCCAAAAATGTGACGAGTGTGTGTGAATACAAGCTACAAAATAGTAGTGTGTGTGTGAATACAAGATACAAAATAGTATCCAAACGTTTTGCTATAGCAATATTAGCAAGTATATCAGTAGGCCGATTTCCTATCCAAAAATGTGACGAGTGTGTGTGAATACAAGATACAAAATAGTATCCAAACATTTTGCTATACCAATATTAGCAAGTATATCAGTAGGCCGATTTCCTATCCAAAAAAGTGACGAGTGTGTGTGAATACAAGATACAAAATAGTATCCAAACATTTTGCTATACCAATATTAGCAAGTATATCAGTAGGCCGATTTCCTATCCAAAAATGTGACGAATTTTGAACTCAAAATGGGAAGCTAGTCATTTGATTCAGCAGCAGCACCTGACTATTGCAGCAAAACCATTCAGTCTCTTTCTAGTCCTCGATTCTCAGCAATGAATTCAGGCAATTTTTCAAAGGATTGCCCATAACGTTATCAGCTCGGACATCATGTGATGTGGACATTGAGCCATATCGAGGAGGAGGTGCTAGGGACCCATTGTCTATTTCGACTAGTTCAATCACTTGAGCGTAGGCCAAGCAATTTAGGCAAGTTGTTGGCGTTATGGTTCGTGATCTTTGGCATGAAGATGATCTTTGGCGTGCATTATATCTCAAGGGTTGGTTTTAGGATTTGTGTGGCGGCTAGAAGGCTTATATTAAAGACCGATTGAATTTCTTTGAGAGACATAATATATATTTTTTTTTTTTGAGGAAAAAAGTTGAGAGACTCTCTTCTATTGTTCTTTTGAGGGCTTGACCTTATCAAGATTCCCTTGTGACGGTCGATTCGACTTATCAAGCGAGATAGCGAATTCTTTCGCTCGTGGCATCTATAACGTTGGTTGGTTGACATGCGTTCGTCAACAGGTCACGTTCATACCGAGGTTGCCAATCACAGGTTTGATTGGAGGTCGAGGTTTGCAATTTGCACCATCCGGGCCTTCGTAGAACGATCTTTCCGCAACGATTCACATCATTTGGTATCAGAGCTTGCTTCTACAAGGTCTATTTATCTTTAATTTTCTGTTTATATTCAGCAATTTGAGATTTATTGAGCTAGGGTTTTGGTTCTAGCCAATTTAGGGATCCGATTGTTTTTGTGCTTCCATACGTAGTTGTTTGCTGTTAGTTTTAATTTTTTTTTCCTAGCATCTTAAATTGTATCTGAGTTCGTCAAAAAAAAAAAGAAGAGAAAGAAAACGCACGCAAAAAAAAGAAAGTGCGCAAGAGAAAAAAAAAACAGATTCGGCAGGAAAAAAAAATATAGCCGAAGAAAAAAAATCAAGAAGAAGACTCGTTTGTTAGTGGACCGAAATTGAAACAAAATCAGTAGTGATTTGCGTTTCAATTCGAATTTCGAAAGTTGTACTTGTTGGTTTAAAATTGTTACTTGCTGAAACAAAATCAGTAGTGATATAATATTGTTTGATTAGTTTGATTGATTGTCATGAGGGGGTTGAGAGACGGGTTTTGAGTCTTGTGAAAAGAGAATGCGAGATGAAAAAGGCAAGAGTGTGTAAGCTTAATTGAGGGTGGAAAAGCCTAGACTTGAGTTAAATGCAAGAAGAGTAATAAACACCTTGAGAGAAACACATGAGGGAGCAATTGGTGAGGATTTTTGTAACTAATGTTTACTTGCAAGTTTAAAATATGCCGCGCGAAGAAAGCGTGAATCAAAAGGAGGTTGACTCCATACGAAGGGATGAAGCGCTCGTGGAAAACATCCAGCAATTGAAGGCCGTAGTGGAGGAGCTTAGTGGCCGAATGATGGGGAATGGCATGAGGGTTGATGGTGACCGAGAGCTACCTCGGGGAAGGCTGCAACATCAGTGAGACACCTCTAGAACACGACATAGAAGGCAGTGACATTATGATGATGATGAGGCCGACATGGAGGATGATCGAGATGCTCGATTTGAAAGGTGGAATGGAGCCCGAGGGTTTAGACACCGAGAAGATAATAAACTTGGCAATATCAAGATGGAGATTCCTTCTTTCCAAGGGAAGAATGATCCCGATGCGTATCTAGAATGAGAGAAACGCATGGAGATGATATTTGATTGCCAACAATACTCCGATCAACTTGTGACTAATAGGAGGCGCAATGGTGAAAGACCGATAGAGACGTGGGATGAGATGAAAGCAGTGATGAGGAGGCATTTTGTACCAAGTCATTACCATCGAGATTTGTTTCAAAAGTAACAAAATCTCACACAAGGCAATAAGAGTGTGGAAGAGTATCATAAGGAGATGGAGATTGTCATGATCCGTGCTAATGTGGTGGAGGATCGTGAGGCCACAATGTCAAGATTTTTGAGTGGTTTGAGTCGAGACATAGCAAGGGTGGTGGAGCTGCAACACTATGTTGAATTGGAGAAATTGGTGGACAAAGCCATCAAAGTTGAGCGATAATTAAAGTTGGACCGAAATCACAAGAGTGGAGGAGGTTCAAATCAGATTGGAGATCCAATTGGAAGAGAGATGAGAAGCCAAATTGGAGAGTAAACAACACCAAAACCGAAACCTCAAAGGAGAAGGAGAGGGACAGTAAAGTTGAATTCGGCTTCAGGTAAAACTGAAAACCCTAACACTAGAACTCGTGAGATTAAATATTTTAAGTGCTTGGGCAAGGGTCATATGGCGAATCAATGCCCTAATAGGAGGGTGATGATTATGATTGGACATGGTGTTATTGAGTTCGAAAGTGAAAGGGAAGAAGAGGATGATGAGATGCCACCGTTGGAGGATTGTAGTGATGGAGAAATAGCTATAAAAGGAGACTTATTGGTGGTTAGGCGTTCTTCTAGTGTGCAAGTAAAGGAGGAGGAGCATCATCAACAAAGAGATAACTTGTTTCATACAAGATGTGTGGTGAATGGTAAGATCTGTAGTTTGATAATTGATGGAGGTAGTTGTGCAAATGTGGCAAGTTGTATTATGGTGGATAAGTTGGGTTTGAAGACGACAAAGCACCCTAGGCCTTATATACTTCAATGGTTAAATGATAGTGGAGAGGTGAAAGTGTCCAAGCAAGTTCGAATCCCATTTGAGATAGGGAGATACAAGGACGAGGTAGAGTGTGATGTTGTACTTATGCAAGCGGGTCATATTTTGCTTGGAAGACCGTGGCAATATGATCGAAAGGTACATCATGATGGGTATACTAATCATTATTCATTGGCGATGAATCAAAAGACTTATACCTTGGTACCATTGACACCTAGTGAGGTGCATCAAGATCAGTTAAAGTTGCAACGAGAAGCCGAGAGAGAGAGAAAAAATGAGAAATCCGAGGGCTTGCGTGGTGTGTCTGAGACGCGAGGAAAATGAGAGGTCGAGAGAAGGATTGTGGTAAAAACTGAGGGAAAAGAAGAGAGGAAAGAAAATAGGCAAAATAATTTTTATGCAAAATCGAACGAGGTGAGGAGAGCTTTAGTTCTAGACCGACCGATGCTTGTACTTTTGTACAAGGAGGTTTTTTTTTTCTACTAACGATCTTGACCCAAGTTTGCCTAGTCCTATTGTGTCTTTATTGCAGGAATTTGAAGATGTCTTTCTTGATGAACTTCCTGGAGGGATACCACCAATTCGAGGCATTGAACATCAAATCGACTTGATTGGTGCGCCATTACCTAATCGACCCGCATATCGAAGCAATCCCGAGGAGACAAAGGAACTTCAATGGCGTTAGCGAACTATTGGAACGGGCGTATGTGAGAGAGAGTCTTAGCTCATGCGCCATCCCTATTTTGTTGGTGCCAAAGAAGGATGGAACTTGGCGAATGTGTGTCGATTGTCGAGCAATCAATAATATTACGGTAAAGTATCGACATCCTATTCCTAGGTTAGATGACATGTTGGATGAGTTGCATGATTCTTGTTTTTTCACTAAGATCGATTTGAAAAGTGGCTATCATCAAATTAGGATGAAAGAAGGTGATGAATGGAAAACTGCATTTAAGACCAAGTATGGATTATATGAGTGGTTAATTATGCCATTTGGATTAACTAATGCACCGAGCACATTTATGCGACTTATGAATCATGTTTTGCGTGCTTTTATTGGTCGATTTGTGGTTGTCTATTTCGATGACATCTTGATATGTAGCTGAAGCCCTGATGATCATATTGAGCATGTGCAAGCTATCTTGCAGTTTTAATGGCCGAGCAATTATACGCTAATCTAAAGAAGTGCTCTTTTGTTACCAACAAATTAGTATTTCTAGGATTTGTTGTTAATGCTGATGGTATACAGGTTGATGAAGAAAATGTCAAAGCAATCCGTGAATGGCCAACGCCTAAGACCATAGGAGAAGTGCGTAGCTTTCATGGATTGACGAGTTTTTATCGACGATTTGTAAGAAATTTCAGCACCATTGCCGCACCTTTAACTGAGGTTATCAAGAAGCATGTGGGTTTCACGTGAGGAGAAGAGCAAGAGAAAGCATTTAATCTGCTAAAAGATAAGTTGACTAATGCTCCTTTGTTATCTTTGCTGAATTTCAATGCTACTTTTGAGATAGAGTGCGATGCTTCTGGTACAGGAATTGGAGCCGTGTTGATGCAAGGAAGGCGTCCCATAGCTTATTTCAGTGAGAAATTGAGTGGAGCAACATTGAATTATCCTACCTATGATAAGGAGATGTATGCTTTAGTGCGAGCTTTGGAGACTTGGCAACATTATTTATGGCCAAAGGAGTTTGTGATCCACACCGACCACGAAACCTTGAAGTACTTGAAAGGACAGCAGAAGTTGAATAAAAGACATGCCAAATAGATGGAGTTCAGCGAGACTTTTCCATATGTGATCAAGTACAAGAAATGTAAGGAGAATGTGGTAGCTGATGCACTTTCTCGAAGGTACGCGATTCTAACTATTTTAGAAGCAAAGTGTCTAGGTTTTGAGCATATCAAGGGCTTATATACTGATGATGATGACTTTGGGAGCGTGTTTGAAGCATGTGAGCATGTTGCATTTGATAAATTCTATAGGCGTGAAGGTTATCTTTTCCGTGAAAACAAACTATGTTTGCCTAAGTGTTTTTTGCATGAATTATTGGTGCGAGAAGCGCATAGTGGCGGTTTAATGGGGGCATTTTGGCATTAATAAGACTTATGAAGTGCTGCATGAATGTTTTTATTGGCCACATATGAAGAGAGATGGCACACATGTCTGTGAGAGATGCATTGCTTGTAAGCAATCGAAGTCTACAACTAAATCGCATGGCTTGTATACACTGTTACCTATTCCAACGCATCATTGGACTGATATTTCTATGGATTTTGTGTTAGGATTGCCTAGGTCTAAGTATGGTAGAGATTCAATTTATGTGGTTGTTGATCGGTTTTCAAAGATGGCTCATTTTATACCTTGTCATAAAACTGATGATGCATCTCATGTTGCTGATTTGTTCTTTAGGGAGGTTGTACGTTTGCATGGCATGCCTAGATCAATTGTTTCAAATCGAGATTCTAAATTTCTTAGCTACTTTTCGAAAACATTGTGGAAAAAACTAGGAATACGGTTGTTATTTTCTACTACTTGTCATCCACAGACTAATGGTCAAACCGAGGTAGTTAATAGAACTTTAGGGGTATTGCTGCGTGCTATTATTAAAAAGAACATAAAATCTTGGGAAGATTGTCTGCCACATGTTGAATTTGCATATAATAGGAGCATGCATTCTACTACTAAATTTACACGATTTGAGGTTGTCTATGGTTTTAATTCGTTAACTCCGTTAGATTTAACCCTTTTACCTGTTGATGAGCATGTGGATTTAGATGGAGCAAAGAAAGCTGAATTTGTCAAAGCGTTGCATGAGAAGACGCACGCAAGACTGAGCAATAGGCAAAGCAAGCCAACAAAGGGCACAAGGAAGTGATATTTGAACCCGACGATTGGGTTTGGGTTCATATGCACAAGGAGCGATTTTCTGAGCAGGGACATTCTAAATTATTACCGCGAGGGGATGGACCATTTAATGTTTCTGACTTGACTCTTTTCGATGCAAGTGATAATTTGAGGGCAAATCCTTTGCACGGGGGAGGGAATGATGTGGACATCGAGTCATATCGAGGAGGAGGTGCTAGGGACCCATTGTCTATTCCGACTGGTTCGATCACTCGAGCGCGGGCCAAGCAATTTAGGCAAGCTGTTGGCGTCATGGTTCGTGATCTTTGGCGTGGAGATGGCCTTGGATCAAATCTTGAAAAATCTTGAAAATTTTGGCGCAATTTGATTATCTGGTCACCAAATATTTAACCAAGTCAAATATATATATATGAATATTCTAGAATTTGATGCATTATATCTCTAGGGTTGGTTTTAGGGTTTGTGTGGCGGCTAGAAAGCTTATATTAAAGACTAACCGAATTTCTTTGAGAGACATAATATATATTTTTTTGGAGGAAAAATGTTGAGAGACTCTTCTACTGTTCTTTTGAGGACTTGACCCTTATAACGGTCGATTCGACTTATCGAGTGAGATAGCGAATTCTTTCGCTCGTGGTGTCTATAACGTTGGTTAGTTGACACGAGTTCGTCAACAGGTCACGTTCATACCGAGGTTGCCAATCACAGGTTTGATTGGAGGTCGATGTTTGCAATTCGCACCATTCGAGCCTTCGTAGAACAATCTTTCCACAATGATTCACATTATCATGACCATAATATCAATCGGAGCCTCTGATCTCCACCACCCTCCGGACAATACCCTGATTTGCCTCGCTAAACTTCAAAAGCACAGAGAAAACTTCGATTTGCCGCATGAACCGCACAAAGTCCGAGAAGACTCTCAGATCTTCATATCCATCGAACACAGTTAACACGTAGGACTTCTCTTCCAGGATCTCTCTCTTTGATGACATCATGAGATCCTAATTTTCTCGTCGATATGACATTCTTAAAGATCAAGAAAGATTTCGTAAGCATACCATATCTGGAATGGGCGACGCAAATGTAGAGTCTCGAATATTCGGTGTACAGTGTACTTACGCGTGAATCTTGTGGATCCCATAACTTTTTTATTTCGATAAGTAAGTTGTCCGCACTGCGCTCCAAACAAAGAGAATTGCGAGTGAACCATTCCCACGCACAAGCTCAAAACTTTAAGAGAGAACGCGCGACTTCTTTGATTACATGTTTGATGACCTGCTTCCCATTTCCGGAGAGTTGGCGTGACTTGAGTTGCAGGAGTTCGATGCCGTGTTGGCTTTGTCATTCGTTCGACAGATTCTAGCACGAGGCCCAATTATTGTCCAAAGAAAAGTATTTTATCGGAATTTTCTGTCCTTTCTGCTAAGAATTGGACAACAAGCAATCATTTAGAGACAGCCTAACCCATCACAAATTTTTCGGGATAATTCTCAAAAGAAAAAAAAATCCTAAATATATTATATAGATGCTATTAATTATAGATATTTTAATTTTACCAATTACTTTTTAACAATTTATCAATTTAGTCATTCCTGCCAATTTTAACCAAAAAATGTTGGCATATATTTCAATCTTTCTACATAACATAATTGGGGTTGACCTGGACAAATTTTTCAATATTTAAATAATTTTTCTGGATTTTTTCTTTTCCTTTTTTATTGCATTTTTATATGAGGACCGCAATGTCCTTACCAAATACTGGGTGAGGGCTTGCGGGTCCTTTGCTATGGTTGATGAGGGCCTACACAAGGGTCAAGATGCCCTCGCTGGATTTGGGTGTGGCCACTCAGGCCAAATCTAGCAAGAGCGACATTTGGGCTTAGCACCCTTTGTAGGCCACTGTCGAGGCCATGAATTGGTAGAAGAAAATAAGAAAAAGAGATAAATAAATTAAAAATTTATCAATGCCAATGCTAGTCATATCACATAAAATGTATTAACGATTTCTTATCAAAATTAATTGGAATGACCATATTGGTAAATTGTCAAAAAGTTAAGAATTAAATTGAATATATTGAAAGGTTTTGAAACTAAATGTGATCCGTACAATATATTTATGACTCTTGGTAATTTTCCCCTATATATATTGAGAATGTTCCATTATACACACAATTGATCATTTTGCGTTAAGATAAAATCAATTTCAATTAGAATTTTAATTCGGTAACACCATTGTGTATACTATGGGAGAGATTATAGAATCATGATCTCTCTTTTATATTGCATTGAGCCCTAACTTGTTCTTAGACCATCACATCTTGTTCGAGATGATCTTGTGCACCAATTGCATCTTCTGTCCAAATACTTTTCAACCAAATCGTGATGGAATCAGGAACCGATTATTTACCACCAACTCCACGAACAAAACTACCTCAATAAGCAAATATGCAAGCTCTTACGTCAAGCATCACGAACTCTTCGTCCTCAATTTACCTTTCTCCTCATGATTTTCCACATGGCCAGACACCATCCTAGTCACTCCTCAGTCACCTCCGAATCATCCACGCAATCGCGTCCAGGATCAGTCACATTGTGAAATGTGCCTCGTTTAACCAAAAAGAAAATGTTGATTTTGTTCTTTCCCTACCTTTCTTACGGAGCTCGCATCTCATGCCCCATCCAATATGACGCTCTTGCGGCTGCTAAATTCAGGGAAGCATGAGAAAATTTTGCACAGGAATTGCAGAAACTCGCGCACAAGCTGATGGGACTGATAGCTCAGAGCCTGGGCTTGCACGCTAACAGGTTTGATGAATTCTTTAAGGACCATACCAGCTTCGTCCGGATCAACCACTACCCGCCGTGCCCCACACCACACCTCGCTCTAGGGCATAGGCCGCCACAAGGACTCGGGGGCGCTCACCATCCTGGCTCAAGACGACATCCCAGGCCTCGAGGTGAAGAGGAAGAGCGATGGGGAGTGGGTCCTAGTCAAGCCCATCCCTGATACATTCATTATCAATATTGGCGACATTATTAAGGTACCGCTTATCAAAAAAAGAACTTTTTTTATGCACAATTTATCGCTCGAAAATGTGTACATAAAAGATTATTTGGCCCATGAGTGGTTGTGCCTATGCCTAATGTTTAAAATCTGTCCCTTTTACTCAATCTAACTCTTAAGGCATGATCATCTGTAGTTGCTTGAAGAATATGAGATTATTATGGATCTCTCTCTAATGAAACCAGTCAATCTTCATGTTACAACCAAACCAAAATAATCAATTAATCAAATTCCAAGTTTATACGCACGCGCTTGCCTCTAACTTGATCAATATCTGTAATTTTAATACATAATCATCGGTCATGCATGTGTACCGCATTTGTGAATGTGGGTGAAGTACTTGGCGGAGTAATCTTGGTTAATTAACTCTTGACTATGTGAAGGTTTAGAGGAACGAGGCGTATGATAGCGTGGAGCATGGAGCGATGGTGAACTCAAAGAAAGACAGGATCTCGATTCCATTCTTCTTCATGCCGCCGCACTACACCATGGTGCAGCCGCTGAAGGAACTGACCGATGAGCACAACCCTCCAAAGTACAGGCCGTACAACTGGGGCAGGTACCTGGTCTCCCGAAAAACGAGCAACTTCAAGAAGCTCGATGTCGAGAACCTCCAGATTGACCATTTCAGGATATGAGATTGGGCAGTAGAATCTCCAAAAGATGACCATCTGTTGTGCTGAGTCGCAGGAGTTTATGTAGCAAAGTTGTAGCTGAAGCTTTTCTATTAGCATTGGCAACTTCGCAGTACCGTGCATTGTGGATATTGTCTATTTACCTAAATAAATAATGTAGCTGAGCAGTGAGCACAGCGATTTCAATAAAGTGGCGTCGTTGTTCCTTTTTTGCTGTAAACCATCCTTCTTTATTTGAGTATTTTATGCGTATAGGGTTTTCCTTCGCTATCAACACCAAACAATCTCGCTGAACAAAAAACTCATCGCCTTCCCCCCTTGCAGAGACCGAGTTTTGGGCAAGAAAAACGTCGGACGAGAGGAGCTCAAACTTTCTCTTCTGTTTCGAGCAGGATGAAGCATCGCTTGAAATCAAGCACTTCGCGCTGGTTCGTGGTTCAGGGCACGGGGCATGGTGTTGGTGCAAGATAGTGAATTTGCTACGATTAGATCAATCAAAGTTCTCTCTCTTTTTGCCATATTCTATTCTGAATTTGCAGGATTTGACGTTGGCGAACATGTTGATCAGACCACTACTTTTATTCAGCGACTAGGATATGTCAAGGCAAATGACAATATCGCGGAAAATTATGGTTTTCTGGGCAGGATATTTTTGGTTTGCAAGGATGATAAGCTCGTTCCAAAGGATCTTGTGCAATAGATACCCGAGGAAAAATTGTCTAAAAAAGTCCTGAACTTATTACGTTTTTACCAATTTAGTCCTAAATATTTCAATTGTGCCTATTAAATTCTACACTTCTTCATATTTTGTTAGTTGAGTCGGGCCAATTTTGGCCAAAAACTGCTAATATGGATATTGGCTGCTTTATGCGACAGAGCCAATGTTGATATAAATAATTTTTAATAATATTTTATTTTATTTTTCCTTTTTATTCTTCTCTTTCCATTCTTTACTTTTTCTTTTCTTTTTTCATTTATCTTTCCCCTTTTTTCCCTCTGTCAACCATTGTCGGGACTCGTTGATGGCCGGCAATTGCCTTGGGTGAGGGATGCCCATGTCTAGCCTTGTGAGGGCAACCGTCACCCTTGCCAAGCCAATGAGGGTGAGAAGAGAAGATAAAAGTTAAAAAAAAAAAAGAAAAGAAAAGAAAAGAAGAAAAATTAAAGAAAAAGGAAAAACAAAAATTAAATAAATATTTTTGAAAAATATTAAAATATTATTAAGAATTGTCCATGTCAACGTCGGTCGTGTCACATAAGATAGTTGGCGTCCACGTCAGCGATTTTCAATTAAAATTGGCCCTATAGACTTAATTAGTAAAATGTGAAAATGTTTAATACTCAATTGATATAATTAGAGAATTTAAAATTGAATTGTCGTAAGTGTACAAACTTTTTGCTTTCCTATAGTTATTTTCGAATGACCACCACTGCCCGCGGTGGCGCAGCTGGCTTCGGGCTCTCTACCCCTCACGAAGAGGAGGAGTTCGAATCGTTGCATTCGTGCGACTCACTCACGGCTGGGTCTGTGGTGGTGGCTCAGTCCGCCCCGAGTTTACGCTGTCGGCTGCCAGTTGTACGGTGGTTCCTGGGTTACCCAAAAAAAAAAAAAAAAAAAAAACAGTTATTTTCGGATGACCTGTCTTCATCGCTGTCGCCGCCTATCCTTCCTCGTCGAAAACTTCTCCCTTTTTATCTTCGTCGTCGTTGATTGTTAGGTTTTGTCCATCACTGTACTTGAATTACGATTTCGGAAGCTGGACTAGAGTGCATTGTTCGTTTTGATTTGGTCAGATTCCTCGGGCGTCGGATCTGGTGTTGTTGGCTAAAAAACGGTTATTTGTTTCTATACATGTTTGGTGGAAGTGGAAGGTGGGTTGCTGGATAATTGAGAATGGCCATGAGTAGCTCTTAGAGTACAGTGTGCTTTTCTCGTATCTTCTTTTACGCTGATTGATGTAGTTTTGGGTATTATTAGCTGCTAGTGGGATCTGAAAATGACCACAAATAGCTGAGTTCAATGTTGTGTTGATAGTCCGTTTGTATGTTATAACAGTGTTCAGAGGTCCGGACTTAGGAGAAGATCTAATTGCTTATGAAAATGATTAAATCGTTTACGAATTTGTTGTGTCGATAGTCTGTCCTCTACTTATGACAATGATTAAGTCATTCACGAATTTGTTTCAACATTGCACTTATCTGATTACTGGGAATTTGGCTTACCATAAGTTCCTACTTCAAGGTCTGTAATGTTGAGAGGTCCTTGGTTGTGCATTTTATTTAACCCGCGCTTTATACATTTAGGCTGCTGAGGCTGCTAAAAATGCTGTGAAGAGCATTTCCGACATTCAAAACGTTGATGAGAGCTCAGATTCTTCCAAGGAGGAAGAAGGGGCAGATGAGTCTGCCGTGGTAGAGGAAAAGGAGGATGCGAGTGACCAGCGGCGGAAATCTGCACTGGAGAAGCTGGAGAATGCAAGTGAAGAATCGCTTCTTGGCCAGGCAAGTGAATTAATGTCAAGTGCCCTTTTGTTTTGCCCAGATTTCGTATATTTTTTAGCTGCATAGAGATAGTTAGCACATTAGTCTATTTATACTTTTATCCCTTGGTTCTCAGATGTGTGCTTTTCCCATTAAAATCATGCACCAATCACATTCCATTGAAAAAAAATTGCTGCATTGAGTGTTGCTATTTGTCTTTTTTTCTGATATTCAGTGATTGTTTTTCCAATGATTAGTTAGCATTCAGACTCTGCCTCATTGTGCAGCATCTTATGTCATCAGGTTGTGGGGTTTATTCTTTATTTTTTCCCCTGAAAACCTTTCTCCCTTCAGCTGATTATCAGGAGCTTTCTCTTTGCTTACTTATTCGTGCCTGATGGATTACATACTGTGCTGGTAGTCTATGCTTTCAAATTGTTTTATTTAGAGATGATTATGGAAGAATGATCACCGCAATGCCAAATTATTAATCCTCTTTGGTTGACCCCTCTTATTGTGTGTGCAGAAATTGAAGGCTTTTGATAATTCTGTGGAGAATTTGGCTTCAGGTGCATGGCAAGCTTTGGGAATTGCGTGGAAAGGGGGCACTAATCTAGTTCATAAGTATGTTTAATAGCATAGTATCGCTTCACCATTTTGTGTAGAGAGATGTTGGATGTTTGGTGATCTATGTGGTTTGTGGAGTCTCTTGTGAGAAAGAAGGGAAAAAAGGTTTGCAAGTATGTCAATGTGCACAAGCACTTGGTGCCGAGTTGGAAGGGTTTCTTGAGAAGAATGACAGAACTTGGATGCTGCACGATTTCCTTTGCTTTCTTCTTCTCTCTCTTTGGTGGATTGGGTTGTTATTTTGGGTGGGGGAAGCTGGTGGGGCATTGCATAGGCATTTTGCTGCTAATTAGGGTGCACCTTTCCAAAGTTTTGTTTTAGGCCAACCACCTTCTTCAAGTTGTGCTATTATATTGTATTGATATCGGGTTGATTGTATAATGATAAATACTCAGGCTCGAGCATTCTGCTGTCAACCTTGCTGAAACCGTTCAGCAGGGTGGTCTACCAAGATCACCTGGTTCTGTTGCACCATCTTTGCTGGAGGTTTCTCGAGATCTTAGTTATTTTTAGCTCATTGATCATGCTATTGCCTTATGTACACCCTCGTTTGGAAGTGACAAAGTATTCTTAATTCTCTAAATCAATCAAATTCTTTTTTTTTTTTTGGTCAGTTCTACTCTAATACTACTCTAATACACACTCTCAGACTTTTGCCCTGCCTCCTTGCAGGGCGTAGGAGTCGAAACTCACTCCGGAAAGGAAATCGTCCCCATCCCAATCCTCCCTAAGAAGGTGGGGATTTGAACCCCCCACCTCCCATTTCCGAGTTGGAAGGGTGGCCACTGGGGCGAACCCCCAGTGGTTAATCAATCAAATTCTCTAAATCATTAACAATCATATTATGTTTAAACTCATTTATGACCCATTTATTTATTCATTTATGTCACGGAGATCTTACAGGCCCTCAAACATATTAGTAATGGGTAATATTGGCAATGTGCTGAAGGAGGGCGAGCAGTTGCATGGGCTTGGACATCATCACCATATGATCTGACCCTTTCACCTCCAGCACTTGGTCCGTTGGGTTCCTCTCGATCATCCACAGCATGAAGTCCTTGTCTATCAGCTTGTCGTCCTCGGATATGATAGCAACCCTTCGGACAGACCCGTAATTTTGCTCGGACAACGTTATTTCCCTCGTCATGCCTCGTCGTTGAACAGGCGTTGCGGTCTCATTAGCGTGTTGGCCAACGTCCAATCCTACCGGAAGGGAAAAACAAGAAGTCATTTTTATTAAAGAAGAGCTCCAATTTGATTGATTTAGAGAATTTCCGAGGTACCTGAATCGGGCTGAGTTGATAGGCCCTCGAGGCCAAGAACATTGGGCCGAGTGTGTAGGCGGTCGGCGGCGGCGGTTTGTTTGGCCCATTGTCATAGCTATAGCGGTTGTCTCCTAGGGAACCCGTCCTTCTCGATGACTTCGGACACAAGGAACATCAGAGAAGTCATCACAGTGGTCAATTGAGGATATAACCGTTTTTTTTATTAGAATTGACTTTTCATGATAATAAAATTATAAGGAAAAGTTACCAAATAGAATAAATGCCACAGAATTGATTCATTTTAGGTAGTGTATGTACTTATTATTTCGCTAGTATTGTGTCACCAAAATTGACTTCTAATAGAGGAAATTGCATCAGTGATCGTATCCATTCGAAATTAGCATATCTCGGCATAGACTGTAGTGACATTAAGTATTGGACCAGGCATCAAGGCAGTGACAAACACAGCAACTGCAATTTTCTTTGGATATCTCTCCACAACATGAGAAAGAGCCTACAAGGATCACTCGCTCATGCGAAGATAGACCTTCCATGACATCTCTTAGGGGCTTGAAGTAGTCGGAAATCGATAGGAGCAAGCTAGCTCGAATTGGGTTGATGCCAGAGACGGCCAAATCGATCGTTGCGACGTTGTGACCGAACGATCTCAGCAAGGTCGCCACCTTGTACCAGCACCACGCGCCGTGACACGCCCCATGGACCAGCACAAAGTGCTTGCCTCGGGCGTTCGCCGCTTCATTTGGATCGAAGCAGAGAGGGAAGATGAGAACCGCAAGCAGTGTGAGAATTAGTTTCCTCTGCACGGGCTGCATGTTTTGATTGGTTTCTTAATTCAAGGAATTGGATCGGCATTTGGGAAAGGTTGGGTTCATATATCCTTCACGAAGGCCAGAGGAAGAGGGTGGTTTCCTTTGACTTGGCAACCTAAATTGATCGAAAAGGTAGATTTTCCGCGCAATCCCATGATGTTCCTCCTTTCGAATTGAAATCGTGCACCTGAAAATAGCCCCCGCTGCCGCCCGACCCCAATCAAGAGATAATCGGTGTACATGTCTGATCTTTGACATTCTATATTTACTATCTTTATCTTCCTCAAATTAAAGCTAAAATGTTGCCAAACTTCTTATCTTTAGGTCACGCCATTTAGACTTTTCGTGATGCAGCCTACCAATCAATAGTCAATATGTGATAAGGTCACTTTGATCTTTAATGATTGGCTTATCTCCTGAGCTTGTTTAGGAATAGACAATGTCTATATCTTAATGATACGACTGTCAAAATATATATATATATATATATATATATATAAGGGTCACTTCTAACTTAAGATAATGAATCATAATAGGTTTAGTATATTATAAATCCACCTTTAACCCATTTAATAAATAAATCAAGCTCCACTAACTTTGGTCCTTTTTTGACAGTCCCCTCTCTCTCTCTCTCTCTCTCTCTCTCTCTCTCTCTCTCGAAACTTTACATTGTTGATGCTTTACGAGCAATGTAAAACTTCCTGTTCAGGACACCCAACACAAAGGCGCGTTTTTACTTAATTTCTCCATTTGACTAATTGTTCCTCTTATCCCAGAACATCGATCTTTCGAACATTCACAATGTCTGTTTTGTGATCGATGCGCTAGGGATTCAACGCCCCTCATTTGTCGATGTTTGTTTGATTATATATGCCTTGTGGCGGTCGTAGAGTGAGATGTTTGCAACCCAAGACTAGCCCCCCGCCTGCCTAACGAATTACTGCAAAGTTGCTGGAATGGCACATTAAAATTCATGAGAAATGAATGATGGCATCATCAAGGAAATGTGCAAAATTTGGACGATGCAATCACCATAGAGTTTGTGATGAGTCATTTTCTTTTTCCTGTCAATCTAAGCCGTATGTTTATAGGTCATATGTGTTGTAATTATGGTTATAATTATGGTTAATGGATCAACGAAAGCCAATAAATTAATATACGTCTTTTCTATTCACGTATCTCTTTTGGATTCATGAATTTTCTAATCTTTTATGTTCACGTATCTATTGAGTTCATGAATTTTCTAGATTCATGTATCTTTTAGTTCATGTATTTATTGAGTTTATGAATCTCTTGAATTCACGTATCTCTGGATTCATGAATCTCTTGAATTCATGTATCTCTTGATTCATGAATTTCGTGAATACATGCGTCTATTTAATTCATGTATCTCTTCTGTACATGAACTAAAAATCTCTATAAATAGATAGGAGCATAGAGCTTCATAAGGGGTTTTTTGGTTTTACCAACTCAATTCCAAAAAGGTTCAAGGTGTTGTATCTTGGGAGGCATAATTCGTGAATCTGCGGAGCACCTTTGACAGGAACTAATCGCCTTAAGGAGATTCGGATATCCGTACCTCACCTCCAATTTTATGTTATTTTTCAGTGATATCTTATTTTCTTCTTCTCTAAGATTGATAAAAGGAAGGATATTATAAAGTTGTTATCATCTTCTTTACATTGATGTTCTGATTACAATAAACAATTTGCTTTCTCTGGATTAATTTCCAACAATCTTAAGGCGATTATATCACCCACTGTTTGTTGTTCTTGTCAGATTATTGAGATGGCTGAAAACTATTAAGTGCCATTCAATGTCCTAAATGTTTCAGGAGACGTTCCTATGGTCAATTCGACCAATGCTATGGAAGATGAGAAGCTTTATATGGCTAACTCTGCATCAGCAAAGATTGCCAGAAGAGGAAAGGTGATCCTGAAGTTTACATTTGGCAAGGAGGTTGCCCTGCTGAATGTGCTGCATAAACCAGAGATTCGAAAAAACCTAATTTCTGGCCCCATACTTGTCAAGAAGGGTTTCAAAATTGTATTTGAATCTGACAAGTTTATACTTTCGAGAGGGATGTATGTGGGAAAATGGTACTTGTGTAATGACATGTTTAAAGCCAATGTGGTTGTCATTGATGTAAACTCAAATTATGTGTACCCAAAGACTATTAAAAAAAGAAAAGTCTTCAGTTTACACTATGGTACAATGAAGAGAATAACAAACTTGGAGTTAATTCCAAGATTTGAGTTGGATGTCCGTTACAAGTGTGAGACTTGTGTTGAGACCAAGTTTGCCAAGAAACCTTTCAAATCCATTGAAAGAACAAGTGATACTCTACAATTAATCCATAGTGATCCATATGATTTAAAGTTTGTAGAAAGTAGAGGTGGAAAGAAGTACTTCATCACATTTGTGAATGACTGTATTAGATTTTGCTATGTTTATTTATTAACTAGCAAAGATGAGACTATGAGCATGTTTGTCAAGTATAAAAATGAAGTTGAAAACTAACTTGATAAACGAATCAAGGTGCTTAGGTCTGATAGAGGAGGAGAATACAGTTCAATCAATTTCAAAGAGTTTTGTGCTAGTTTTGGAATAATTCTCCAAACGACTGCACCTTATACTCCACAATAAAATGGAGTTGTTGAAAGATTGAACATGACACTAAAGGAGATGGCTAACGCCATGCTTTTGAGTTCAGGTTTACCTCGGAACTTGTGGGGGGAGGCAATTTTAATTGTAAATTTTATTCTTAATAAAATACCCCACAAAAGGCCAGGTAAAACTCCATACGAGTTATGGAATGAAAAGTTGCCATCTTACAATTTTCTAAAAGTGTGGAGGTGCCTAATGTGATTTATAACGGTAAGTCTAGACACATTCGTCGTAAACACAATACCATAAGACAGTTGCTCTCAAATAGAATCATTTTTTAGACTTTGTAAAGTCAAAGGAAAATATTGCGGATCCGCTGACAAAAGGTTTGTCAAGAGAGCAGATAAACTGCGCATTGAGGGGAATGGGTTTAAAAGCCTTAACCCAATAAAGAGATTCCATGGTGGAAACCTGACCTATGCAATTGGAGATCCCATGGTCTAGGTTCAATAGGACAACGCAAATTTTGGAAACTCTAGTATAAGCACTGTCTCCCATTCCTATGATGCAACAATGCTTTCCTACAGCGTTATTAAGGGTACGCCATGCGTTTAATGATTCCTATAACTTGGAATGTAACATGCAAGTAAGATATGGTAGGATATCTTTAATAGGAATGCACATATATACGTGGAGCTAGCCGACTCTATGAAAATCTTTAAAGGCTAGATTTTCTAAAGCACGCATGAATCCCGAGAGGTTCAGGGCCGAAAGAACGAACACAACCGAGAACCAATCTTGAATTGGAAATACTCCGTGTGAGGTTTATTGTCTAGGCTTACACAAAAAACTGGCGATTCAAGGCTTAGTCCATCGACTAGTTAAGTAAGTCCAATAGGCTTTCACTAAAGAAGGTTCAAAGCGAAAGCTACCTATCTTGATGCGGTGTATTTCAACAAGCATACTCAGATTCCTTCGAGCCAAAAATGTTTTGTTGATCCATTAATGTGGGGGATTGTTGTAATTATGGTTATAATTATGGTTAATGGATCAACGAAAGCCAATAAATTAAGATACGTCTTTTTTATTCACGTATCTCTTTTGGATTCATGAATTTTCTAATCTTTTATGTTCACGTATCTATTGAGTTCATGAATTTTCTAGATTCATGTATCTTTTAGTTCATGTATTTATTGAGTTCACGAATCTCTTGAATTCACGTATCTCTGGATTCATGAATCTCTTGAATTCATGTATCTCTTGATTCATGAATTTCATGAATACATGCATCTATTTAATTCATGTATCTCTTCTGTACATGAACTAAAAATCTCTATAAATATATAAGAGCATAGAGCTTCATAAGGGGTTTTTTGGTTTTTCCGACTCGATTCCAAAAAGGTTCGAGGTGTTGTATCTTGGGAGGTATAGTTCGTGAATCTGCGGAGCACCTTTGGCAGGAACTAATCGCCTTCAGGAGATTCGGATATCCGTACCTCACCTCCAATTTTATATTATTTTTCAGTGATATCTTATTTTCTTCTTCTCCAAGATTGGTAAAAGGAAGGATATTATAAAGTTGTTATCATCTTCTTTACATTGATGTTCTGATTACAATAAACAATTTGCTTTCTCTGGATTAATTTCCAACAATCAAGATTTAGAAACTGCGTTGTATTATATCAAGTTGTATTTCATGCCAAAGAAAGTGTCTGGTCTAGTCCATATTGAGAAACCCATTTTTATATCTTCGTTTTAACATTAGACCAAACATATTACTAGGTGGAGCACATGAATCCCCATATCACAATTGATTAAACCATGAATATCTTGATCATCCACGTATGAATTATATAATAAGTCTTCTTCGAAGTGAACCTTAGGCTAGTCATTGGATGCAGCAGCACCTGACTATCGCAGCAAACCATTCAGTCTCTTTCTAGTCCTGGATTCTCAGCAGTGTATACTGGCAATTTTTCAAAGGATTGCCCATAATGTTATCGGCTCAGACATCATGACCATATTATCAATCAGAGCCTCTGATCTCCACCAAATTTCAAAAGGACATAGAACTCCGATTGCTGCTTGATCCGAGTAGACTCTCGGATCTTCATACCCATCAAACACAGTCAACACATCTGAGCTCTCTCCCAGCATCTCTCTTCGATGACATCACGAGATCCTACTTTCCTCGTCGACAGGACAGTCTTCAAGATCAAGAAAGATAACGCATCATATGATATCTTGAATGGGTGACAGAAATGTAAAGTCCCAAATGATTCAACAGATTCTAGCACGAGGTCCAATGATTGTCCAAAGAAAAGTATATTATCGGATTTTTTTTTTCTCCTTTCTGTTAAGTATTGGAAAACAAGCAATCCTGAAAAAAAAAATCCTAAACCTATTATATAGATTCTATTCAATAGTAAAATTTTCAATTTATTCAATTTAATTTGGAAAAATTTCAAACAAGAACCTAGAGTATACCTTATTTCAAATAAGGGCCTGAAGTGGATATATCAATTTCAAAGAAGCGCTGAATTTATCAAATGTGAAGGGTAATTTCATCTTTTTCAAATTAATTTGTTTTCCTTTTTTTCTTTTCAAAAAAGCTATAAAAAAAAAAGGGAAAACATAGGCAGGATGGATCCCTCCCGCCTATGTCCTTTTTTTTCATTTTTTTTTAAATTTATAATCTAAATTAATTTAATTTAGGTTGTATTTGGACGAAAATACTCCTGATCAACCTGAATTTTTTGCTAACTAGTGAGATTAGGCCCTCATTTGAAATGGCTATAATTATTTCAGACTTTTCTTTGAGACTGATATGGGCATTTCACGTCATTATTTGAGAAAATGAGGACACTTCAGGCTTTTATCTGAAATTTTCTCAAATTAAATTGATCAAATTAAAAACTTTATAGTTGAATAGATTCTATAAAATAGGTTAAGGATTTTTTTTTTTCACTGACAATTATCCTGAAAATTTTGTGATGGGCTAGGCTGTCTCTTCTTGATTGCTTGTTTTCCAATTCCTAGCAGAAAGGAAAGAAAATTCTAATGAAATACTTTTCTTTGGACGATAATTGGACCTCGTGCTAGAATCTGTTGAATGATTGACAAAGCCAACGCGGCATTGGATTCCTGCAACTCAAATCGCGTTCTCTCCCTGGAAATGGTAAGCTGGTCATCAACCATGTAATCTCATGTTCAAAGAAGTAACGGGTTATCTCTTAAAGTTTTGAGCTTGTACGTGGGAATAGTTCACCCGCAATTCTCTTTGTTTGGAGCACAACAAAGACAACTTATCGAAATGAAAAATTTATGGGATCCACAAGATACACACATAAGTACAGCGTACACCGTATATTTGGGACTACAACACATAAATAAAGTGATAATCGAGCATGTGATTAAGCCCATTGTTTATATCCACATCCAATCATATGTATGTGGGATTTCTTTAGATCAATCCAGCTCTATATAAAATCTAAACCCATCATACAGGTGAATCGAAATTGGGTTTGACTTGGTTTGAAAATGATCCAACTCAAATGAATTTATTTAACAATTTTGACTCATTTCTATATAATGCAAATTTAATGACTCATGCTCAACATGACCCATCTTGTTATACGAAAATTCATATCCAAACTGAGTTGAGAGTATAGGGAGAGCAAGTGCGAGATTGAGTAAGGGCAAAAAAATAAAATGAGAGAATCATAGGAATGGATTGGGTATAAGTAAATTATAAACTCATTCATAACCCAATTGTATAATATAATTAACCCATTTATGACATATTTATCTATATAAACTAGGAAATGGGTCAATCATTCATTTTAACGGGTCTAATAAGAACATATCATTATGGTATGGGGATCTTATTGGCATCTAGGAAAAAGTAAACACTAAGCAAGAATATATCGGAGGCCACAGGCCCCGAAACATATTAGTAATGGATAGTTTTGGCAATGTGCTGAAGGAGGAAGAGCAATTGCTTGGGCTTGGACATCATGACCATATGATCTGACCCTTTCACCTCCAGCACTTGGTCCGGTGGGTTCCTCTCGATCATCCACAGTATGAAGTCCTTGTTGAACAGCTTGTCGTCCTCGGATATGACAGCAACTCTTCGGACAGACCCGTAATTTCGCTCAGACAACGTTATTTCCCTCGTCAAGTCCTCGTCGCTGAACAGGCGTTGCGGTCTCACCGGTGTGTTGGCCAACGTCCAATCCTACCGGGAAGGGCAAAAAAAAGTTATTTTTATTAAAGATATGTAAGAGTTTACCTAATTTGGACTACATTAATTGATATTGTAATTTACCGTTTAACGTTTACCGTTTTACAGGGTTTGGTCTAAGGTGAGATAGAAGATTTCTTAATTAGTCTAATATGAGCTGGCTAGTGTGGGCCGAGTTGAGCCTAGCCCGTAATGAGAGGGACTGGCTGGAAACTCTATAAATAGTGCTCAAATCTCTCCTCTAACCCTAATTATCACATGTATCCTCACCTAAGGAGTGTTTACCTAACATTAAACGTGAGGGGGGTTGCCTCATTGAGCCAGTGATACGGAGGGCAATAGAGGAGAAGGACTTACGCGTTGAACATTGTGTTTCCGCTTCAAGTACAATGGATCCTAAAACAGGTGCGTAAATCTTTCTGATCTTTTATGCATGTTCTTGTTCTAGTTATGGAGATCTTAAGGTTGCATAATTTGCATCCAACATGTGGTATCAGAGCCTCCATAACCCTAGAACACGAAGCAAATGATTTTGCCCTAATTTGTGTTTTTTCGAGATTTTTCGTAAAACAAAAATATAATTAAATTATATATTCGGACTGGAATCGGTGAGACGAGCGAAACCGTGGGCGGCGAGTCGCCGAGGGATTCCCCACGCGCCCCCACACTTGGCCAGACGCCGGCTGGGCGTCGAGCACGCGGGTGCTGACGTCACGTGACGTCAGCGACCCGGACCCAACCCGAATATTCCGGGTGATGACGTCATCCACCCGGACCAGACCCGATCCGCTTCGCGGGCGCTGACGTCACGTGACGTCAGCGACCCGGACCCGGAATCAACCCGATCCGGTTCCGGGTGATGACGTCACCTGACGTCAGCAACCCAAAGCCGGACCCGACCACCACGATGACGTCATCCACCCGGACCCGACCCGAATGGCAACCGACCTAGGACCCGACCCGACCCGGTCAACCGGTCGGACCGGTTTTGACCGGCAATTGACACCCGCGCGTGGGCTCCACGCGCCGTGCACTCAGGCGGCGTGTGCGGGCGCGTGGGACGTCAGATCGGCGCGTGACTGGCGGCGTTGGACTCGTATGATTGTCCTCTATCTTGTGGTGTATTTGTTTTACATGTTTGATAATTTTATGCATGTGAAAATACATACGGAACCCTAAATACGTGCTTTTTTAGTGTATTTTTGCATATTTTTCTTGTATTTTTTCTGTGATTTTGGAAATACAGGTGCTGGGTTACAGGTATGTTATCACATGAGCTTTATGATTATTATTCATTAATATTATACAATAAAATTTATTTTTATTAATGAATGAAGCAATGTAATTAGCATGATATGTGATTTTAGTGATTTATTGCCCCTGTCACTAAAGTTAAAATCACATATGTATGGTTTATGTGAGATGTAATTTTATATCCCTGGCATGAGAGAGTTTCAAAGATTCAATTGAGTTGTGACCGCCAAAGTGGCACACTTGATTGGGTTTGAGAAATTTCGGTCTCGTATATTGATTGGGATGTCTCCTGATCTAATACATAATCATACTCCCAAAGGAGGTGATTGTGTATTAGTTCATGGAGGGATACATGATAGTGCGGTGGAGGAGTGATTGATCATAATGGTTCATATGCCCAAAGGTGATGAATGGTTTGCCTGCAGACTGTACTGCTAGGCAGATGATGGAGGCCTTGATGGCTAGAAACCGTGTTTCACCTAATGCCAAGATAGGAACACACCTGCAAACATTATTTACTATGAAGTTTGATGGTTCTGGTGGAGTTAGAGATTATGTTATGAGGATGGTTGATTTGCAGACAAAGCTTGAGGCTCTCAATGCTATTATTCCCACTGCGTGCATTGTGCATCAAGCTCTAAATAATCTTCCTCCTGATTTTGGGATTATTAAGACCAATTATAATTCCCAAGATGAAACCTGGTCAGTTAATGATTTGATTGCAAGGGTGGTGGCAGAGAAAGAGAAATTGAAGAAAGATAAAGGGCACATTGCTCTTTATGTTTCTAGTTCTAGCAGTGATAAGGGTAAGAATGTGAGAAATTATTCTTATAAGAGCAATTCTGAAGTTGCTGGACCTTCCAACTATAAAGGAAATTCTGAAGGTGCTGGACCTTCTAACAGTTTTGGTCCTAAGAAAGCATTCACCAAGAAGGATGGTGTTCTTTGCTACTTTTGTAAGGAGAGAGGACACGTAAAGAAACGTTGCAATAAATTTAAGGCTTGGTTGTCTAAGAGAAACAAGAATGAGCCTAAAGGTAATAATTCTTTGGCATTTGTTTATGAATCCAATCTATCTGAAGTCCTGACAAATTCGTGGTGGCTAGATAGTGGTGCAACTAATCATGTTGCATTTACCATACAGGGGTTCATAAACCGAAGGACGCCAAATCAGGATGAATTAAAGCTCACTATTGGGAACAGCGTTGGAGTTGACGTCGAGTTCGTGGGAGATGTTATTTTGATTTTAGATTCTGGTTTTAGGATAGCGTTGAGAAATACTTTTTACATACCTTCTTTTAGGCGGAATTTAGTTTCAGTGTCTTGTTTAGACATGTGTGGATACTCTTTTGAAATAAAGAGTAATATTATTTCCATGTTTTATGATTCAAATAAGATTGGGTGTTGCAATTTATCCAATTGATTATATCGATTGAGTTTATCTCCCAACGACATGTACGTTGCTTATTCAGTTGAAAAGGTTGTTTCCCAAAGGCCTCTATCTAAGGAACAGTCTTATGCATTGTGGCATAAACGTCTTGGTCACATCTCTAAAGAAAGAGTAGAAAGGCTTATGAAGGCTGACATATTGCCTACTCTTAAAGGTGATCTAGAGACTTGCATAGATTGTTGTAGAGGTAAGATGACAAAGATAAAGAAGAAATCCGCCGTACGAAGTTCTGACTTGTTGGAGGTTGTTCACACTGATATCGGTGGACCATACACGGCTACTTTGTGCAGGAATTTTTATTTCATCACATTTATTGATAACTATTCCCGATATGGATACTTATACTTGATTAAAGAAAAGTCCGAGTCTCTTGACAAATTCAAGATCTTTCAGACTAAAGTGGAGAAACAGTTGGGAAAAATTATAAAGATCGTTAGATCTGATCATGGTGGTGAGTATTTTGGTAGGCACGGTGATGCTGGACAACTTAAAGGGCCGTTTGCTTGATACCTAGAGGATTCTGGGATAGTAGGTCAATTTACTATGCCCGGAAGTCCTGAACAAAATGGTGTAGCTGAAAGGCGCAATCGTACTCTTATGGACATGATGAGATGTATGATTAGCAGGACCAATTTGCCTAATTTTTTATGGGGTGAAGCTTTGAAAACAACTCTTTATATTCTAAATCGTGTTCCTACTAAAGCAGTTCCATTGACTCCTTTTGAATTGTGGACTGGACATAAGCCTAGCTTAAATCACCTTAAAGTTTGGGGATGTCCTGCAGAGGTGAAGTTATATAATCCGACATTGAGTAAGTTGGATTATAAAACTACTCGGTGTTACTTTGTATCCTACCCAGATCATTCAAAGGGGTATCGGTTTTATAACCCTAATGGAGGTACAAGAATTGTGGAATCTCAGACTGCAAAATTTCTAGAATTTGATGTAGCTGAAAAAGGTAGCTGCTCACAAGCTATCGAAGATGATAATATGGTGGGGATTACTGGATCCCCGTTTCATCCTATGCAAACAATTATGGAGCCTCCTGCACCACAAACTGAGCTTGTTGCAGCTCAAGATCCTGTTGTTGAGACAGTTCCTGAAGAAATTCCTCAAGTCCCTCAAATTCAGAATGAGGTTGAAATAGCTCCACTCAGAAGATCGACTAGGGAAAGACGTTCAGCTATACCACCAGACTATCTTGTCTACCTAGGAGAGCATGATTATGATATTGGCTGTTTTGTCGATCCGGTGACTTATGCGGATGCCATCTCATGTCCTCAATCAGATTTATGGCTAGATGCGATGAAAGATGAGATGCAATCTATGAAACACAATGGTGTTTGGGAGCTTGTTCAATTGCCTGAAAGTTATAAACCCATTGGCTGCAAATGGGTATTCAAGACTAAAAGGGATTCCAAAGGAAAGATTGAAAAGTTTAAAGCCAGACTGGTAGCTAAGGGTTTCACTCAAAGAAAAGGAATAGATTATGAAGCAACTTTTTCTCCAGTTTCTTCTAAAGATTCCTTTAGAGTGATCTTGGCTTTAGTAGCTCATTTCGATATGGAGTTACACCAGATGGATGTTAAGACTGCTTTTCTAAATGGAAACCTTGATGAAGAGGTTTATATGGTGCAACCTGAAAGTTTTGCAGCAGATGACTCAGGTAAGCTTGTTTGTAAATTGCAAAAGTCTATTTATGGCCTTAAGCAAGCTTCTAGACAGTGGTATTTCAAGTTTCATAGTGTTGTCACTTCATTAGGATTTATTGAGAACAAAGTAGATCAGTGTATATACACCAAGGTCAGTGGGAGGAGATATATTTTTCTCATACTTTATGTGGATGATATCTTGCTTGCTAGTAATGGCATTGGTTTACTACATGAGACAAAGCGGATGTTATCGAAAAATTTTGATATGAAAGACCTTGGTGAGGCGTCTTTTGTTCTTGGCATTGAGATCCATAGGGATCGCTCACGCCGTTCATTGGGTTTATCTCGAGGGGCATATATTGATCGCATTTTAGAAAGATTCAATATGCAAGATTGCAAACCAGGAATTGCTCCGTTGTTAAGGGTGATAAGTTGAGTCTTTCACAATGCCCTAATTCAGATTTTGAGAAAGCTCAAATGATGGATGTACCTTATGCTAGTGTGCTTGGAAGTATCATGTATGCTCAAGTTTGCACTAGACCAGAAATTGCTTTTGCAACAGGACTTCTAGGCAGATATCAGTCAAATCCAGGTCATGATCACTAGGTTGCTGCCAAGAAAGTTTTAAGGTACTTAAAGAGAACAAAAGAGTATATGTTGTTTTATAGATATGTTCCAGACTTGCAACTAGTAGGGTATTCATATGCAGATTTTGCTGGTTGTCAAGATGATAAGAAGTCGACGACAGGATACATATTTATGTTGGCAGGAGGTGCAGTATCATGGAAGAGCGAAAAACAGAAATCCATATCTTCTTCTACCATGCAAGCGGAGTTTGTAGCATGTTTTTCAGCTGCTACTCAAGCTATTTGGCTCCGGAACCTCATTAGGGAGTTATCAGTTTTTGATTTTGTGGATAGGCCCATACAGCTATATTATGACAATAACTCTGCAGTGTTGTTTATTAATAACAACAGAACTCTCAAGGGGTCTAAACACATGGAGGTCAAATTTTTGACAATAAAGGAATCAGTGCAGAATGGTGACATTGCAGTAAATTATATTCCTACAGATGATATGATAGCAGATCCACTGACTAAAGGCCTACACCCGTGTGTATTTGATCGACATGTCATAAGCATGGGCCTAGGAGCATCTTGAGATGCTGTTATTTAGTGGGAGCTGTGTTTTATTTTTCTTTGAATAAAGTTTACATCTGTTTTTTGTTACAATTTAGTAACACTTTGATATATATATGTCAACTTTTGTTTGCATTCAATAAATATTTTTGAATGGATTGTTATTATGTTGAATATATATATATATTAAAAGTCTCAAGGTATTGCTAAATCCTTGAGTGAAGGCTAGGGGCATCCGGTTATTAGCATTGTGCATATGTCTTGTGATTCATAAAGAAAGGTTAACCGTAAGGATAAGACATATGTGGGTTCATTGGAACCATAAAGCATTCTCTAGTGCCACAAGTTTTTGTGACTCCTAAAGTTAAGAGAATGGTGACTAACAAATGAGATCTCTCTATGAGAGATGTTATCCATTTGCCACACTACCATATTAAATCCATATCAATAAAGTTAAGAACATTTGTGACCATGGAAGGCTCTGTGTGTATACATGCAGTTACCGCCATGATTCGGTGTTTAAGACTTTATGGGATAGGATTGATTATTAAGAATTATCTCTGGACCAAAGTGCGCACATACAGTACGATTTCAATTAATATAGTCCAAGTGGGAGAATGTAAGAGTTTATCTAATTTGGACTACATTAATTGATATTGTAATTTACCGTTTAACGTTTACCGTTTTACGGGGTTTGGTCTAAGGTGAGATAGAAGGTTTCTTAATTAGTCTAATATGGGCTGGCTAGTGTGGGCCGAGTTGAGCCTGGCCTGTAATGAGAGGGACTGGCTGGAAACTCTATAAATAGTGCTCAAGTCTCTCCTCTAACCCTAATTCTCATATGTATCCTCACCTAAGGGGTGTTTACCTAACACTAAACGTGAGGGGGGTTGCCTCATTGAGCCAGCGATACGGAGGGCAATAGAGGAGAAGGACTTGCGCGTGGAACATTGTGTTTCCGCTTCCACTTCAAGTACAATGGATCCTAAAACAGATGCGTAAATCTTTCTGATCTTTTATGCATGTTCTTGTTCTAGTTATGGAGATCTTGGGGTTGCATAATTTGCATCCAACAAGATAAGATCCAATTTGATTGATTCAGAGAATTTCCGCGGTACCTGAATTGGGCTGAGTTGATAGACCCTCGAGGCTGAGAACATTGGGCCGAGTGTGGCGGCGGTCGGCGGGTTGTTTGGCCCATTGTCATAGATATAGCGGCTGTCTCCTATAGAACCTACTCTTCTGGATGACTTCGGTCACAAGGGACAGCCGAAAAGTTATCACGGCGGTTAATTGTGAGGGAATAATTGCTTTTATTAGATTTGACTTTTCATGAGAATAAAATTATAAGGAACAGTTACCAAATGAAATGAAATGATATGCCACAGAATTAATTGATTTTAGGTAGTTTATGTACTTGTTTGCTCTACTAATATTGTGTCGTATGAATTAAATTCTGATAGAGAAAATCTCGTCAATGATGATACCAATTTGAAATTATCGTACCTCAGTGTTGACCGTAGTGGCATTAAGTGTCGAACCAGGCATCAAGGCAGTGACAAACACAGCAACTGCAATCTTCTTTGGGTATCTCTCCATGACATGAGAAAGAGCCATTCCACCGAAGTTGTGGCCTACAAGGATCACTTGCTCGCGCAAAGATAGACTTTCCATGACATCTCTTAGGGGCTTGAAGTAATCGGAAATCGATTGGAGCGAGCTAACCTGAATCGGGTCGATGCCAGAGGCGGTCAAATCAACCGTAGTGACGTTGTGACCGGATGATCTCAGTAAGGTCGCCACCTTGTACCAGCACCACGCGCCGTGACTTGCTCCGTGGACCAGCACAAAGTGCTTGCTTCCGGTGTTCGCCGCTTCATTTGGATCGAAGCAGAGAGGGAAGATGAGAACCGCAAGCAGTGTGAGAATTAGTTTCTTCTGCACGGGCTGCATGTTTGGATTGGTTTCTTAATTCAAGGAATTGGAATATGCGTTTGGGAAGGTTGGGTTCATCTATCCTTCACGAAGGCCCAAGAAAGAGGGTGACTTCCTTTGACTTGGCTAACTAAATTGATCGAAACGGTAGATCTTTCGTGCAATCCCCATGATGTTCCTCCTTTTGAATTGTTGTGCGCCTGAAAATAGCCGCCGCCGCCGCCACCCTTGACCCCGGGCAAAAGATAATCGGTGTATTTGTAATAGATTTCAAACTTTTTGCTTGGCCAAACCTGTCTTCATCGTTGAACAAGGGTTGTGGCCTCGACTTCCACTCCCACCCGAAAGAAAAGGTTCAGAGAATGGAATCTGTACCAGAGAAGGAGATTGACAAACGATAGGGAGTGATTGCAAGCTTCGATAGCGAGGGCGAGGGATAACTCTGACACGAAGGCGTCGGCTTCCGCGAGAGTCAGATGTTGAAACTCTCGTAGCAGCATCGTCTCCACTATCGCCACCTATCTTTCCTCGTCGCAACATCCACCGCCACCCGACAACCTCGCCTTCCCTCCGTTTGAACCCAGCCCCACCACCATTTCGCCTCCTGTAGCTGCCATTGCCAGCACCACTATTTATCTATGTCCAGTTCCTCTCTTATGCTTTGCCTCCGTTTTTCGTTTGAATTGATTTTGTTTTCATTTAATATTAAGTTTTGAATTGAGTGATCAGAGGGGATTTCGTCAATTTCATGAAAACAACGATCTCACAAAATATCAATCGACATCATACAAGCTCAAAAGTTGTATGGTCAATTTTACAGTAGGGCAATTTTATAGCACTGATATTTTTGACAATAGATTTTGTCAATTTGATATACCGATTTCCAAAATCCTACACTTTGGAATGTGTCGTGAGGAGGGCTACATCACTTTATGGAAAGTGACAGTACCGTCCTCTGAGCATAGCCCTACCAGTTTTAATTGCAAACTGACATAGATTAAAAGAAATGGAACATAAACATAAAGAAAGCAACGATTCATATATTCTCTATAATCTCCGATTGCCACTTGAACCGCGTTAGTTCAAGTAGATTCTCGGATCTTCAAATCCATTAAACTACAATTGACTTATAGAAAGAAATGGATACATTTTTCTAATGACCTCTCTTCCAATTACATAGTAAGATCTTGGTTTGCTCGACATGATAGTCTAGTGATCAAGAAAGATTTCGTGAGCATACGACATCCAAATATTGTTCATAGAAAATATATTTTGTTGATTTTTTTCTTTCGTTTTTGCTGAGAATTGGATAACAAGCAATCATAAAGAGATAGCCAAGCCCAACGTGAAATTTTCCTTATTGGGAGAGCTTGATTGTATAAATCAATCGTTTCAGATAGAGATAGAATTGGTTGACACTTGAAATTTAATTCAATAATTAGTTTCTCCACGTCGTTGTATACACTATGGATGACAACCATGCTTTTAAATGGCTTCGTTGTTCCTAAGCCATTTCTTTCCTTTCAAGATTATCTTGTGCACCGATTATATCACTTATCAAATACTTTTCAATTCAAAAGGGACAAAAATGTGGGATCGCAAGAATAGTCAACGCCATTGATTTCGTAATTGGTGACCAATGAAGGTTATCCTTCGCTAGCTTTAGTCAACACCAAACGATTTTGCTGAACAAAACCCATCGCCTTCCCCCCTCAGTAGAGGCCCAATTTTGGATAAGAAAAAACATCAAGCAAGAGGCATATGGACAAGAACCTAAACCTAGCATCACTTGCCCTCCTCATCTTCTTCCTCTTCTGCTTCGAGCAGAAGGAAGCATCACTTGAAAGCAAGCAATTTGCACCGTTTCATGGTTCACGCCACGGTGCAAGGTGTTGGTACAAGATCGTGAAATTGCTAAGATCATCCGGTTACAGAGTCACTACACTTGACTTGGCAACTTCTGGTATGGATCCGCTTCAAGTTGTTAGTTCGATTCACTCTCATGTGGAAGAAGCCCAATGAATTGCAATCCCAAAAGGGCTTGAGCTCGTATAATAAGTGACATAAAAAAATAAGGTTTCTCACTATCTTTTAAACGGTAGCCGCAAAAAACGTCAATTGAGATGCAATAATAAGAAAGAAATAGAAAGCACAAAAATATAGGATCTAAGGAAGAGTCTGATTTAAATCAAGTTGGCATCGGAGGTCGATTCGTGATCTGATTGAATTGAATTTTTTGTCCATGTATTCATGGCGCACTCTTATCGAATTTGAACAGTTTGATTTTCGTTTGAAGTTCCTACATCAGGTTTTTCGTGAGTTGATCAAAACTTGCGTTTTTGCTTACATTTATACTTCATCTCTTGTGAAATTTATGTGTACTGTTAAGAATGATGTTCTTGATGTCTTTGCTGCTATGTACATTTAATATTTACTAGAGAAGAACTTTGTTCACACAATTTTGTTGATAGTGAAGATTTTGAGTGGACTTCGGTCTCTTGTCTTTTAATCTACTCAAGTTTTCCGCGTAAAAAATCATCGTGTGTTCGCGTGTTTCGAATTTATTTTGCTCTACTATATTGGTTCCTATTAGGTTTATATAAGATGAGAGATCATTTTGTTCGGTTATGTAAAAAATCATCTTCTTGTTATTGTTCTCCCATCACAGGCCAAATCTCTGCAATCGATCTTCGAGTACTTCAAGCCCCTGAGAGATGTCATGGAAGGTCTAGCTTCACACAAGAGAGTGATCCTTGTCGATCGCAGCTTGGGTGGGTTGGTTCTTTCTCAGGTGATGGAGACATTTCCCAAGAAGATTGCCCTTCTTGTTTTTGTGACTGCCTTAATGCCTGGTCCTGAGCTCAAAGTTTATACTCTCAATTAAGAGGTGTGTTCAATTTTAAACCTATCGTTGCCAGTGATACGATTTTCACTCCATTTTTACCCACGAATTTCGTATTTGTCAGCCATCATCAGTAGAAAACGTTAAAAGGGAATAGCCAAAAATCTTGTTAATAGTTTGTTGTACTTTGCAAGTGAAGTCTCTCAGAAGACCGCCACCGGTTCTAGACAGCCGCTACACCTATGAAGACTCGACCCATCGACCACCTTCGGTTCTGGCCCAATTTCTTGTCATCGAATGTTTATCAGCTCAGCCCAATTGGGGTAAAGCCGAAGACATATAAGAAACTACACCCCATGCTAATCGTCTTTGTATTACGTCGTTTCAATTTTGTCGGATGTCTGACAACACAAACTCGACCAAACATGTCTCAGATCAATCGAAGCTCTCCCTCCTTTATCATTACCCTTTTTTGATTTTGCAGGATTTGACATTGGCGAACATGTTGATCAAGCCACTGTGTTTGTTCAGCGACAAGGCAAATAACATTTTCTCAGATGAATCATTTTTCATTGCATGGGATCTTTTCAGAAAAATTGTCCAAAAAATCCCAAACATATTTTACGGCAGCCAACTCAAAGTTAACTTGCTGATTTAGTCCTAAGCCTTGTAAAAATTTGCCAAATCAATTTTGGCCTGAAATTGTTGACGCGAACATCGGTTGACCTATATGGCACAGCCAATACTAACGTGGATATTTTTTTATTTTTTGCTCTCTTCATTTCCTTTGTTTTGTTTTTTTTAAAGCTGGGAGCAGCAAGAGTTGCTTGCCAACTCTCGCCAGCAAAGGGTGAGGGCTCACGGGCCCTTAGCATGGCCAACGAGGACCCATGAGACCTCGCCTAGATTAGATGAAGGTGTCGCGGCCCTCACCCAGTTTCGGTGAGGGTTGCTGGGCCTCACCCCAAAAACATATAAAGAGAAGAAAAAAAAAAAAAAAAAAAACAAAAAATTATGAAAAAATTCAAAATATTCTTAAAAAAAGTCCAAGTCAGGACCAACGGCACCATGTATTATAGCCAACATCTACGTCACTAATTTTCGGCCAAAATTAGTCGAGTTATCTAAATTGGTACAAATATAAAATGTTTATGATTAAATTAATCCATTTCAAAAGTTTATGATGGAATTGATACTAATACAATAAGATTAATACTTTTTTTTTAATATACTTTTCCAATTTTTTCTCCATCAATTTAGGGTATATATGTATAGGGTAGATCATTTTTTGAAAGCAGTATTGCAATACATTATATCGCATTCAACGACGAAGAGTGTGTCCGAGTCTAGTACATCTCGGAAAAGAATCCATTCTTCTATATTCGCTACAACATCTGACCAAGCAAATTCCTAGTGGAGCACAAAAAGCCTCATACCGAAATTGATGAAACTACGGAAAAAGATCTATCATCCGTGGATAAATAAATCTTAATAACTTTTCTCCAAAGTGAACTTGAATTGAAGCTAGTCATCTGATGCAGCAGCACCTGGCCGTTGAAACAAACCATTTAGTCCCTTTTCACCAAAGGATTGCCTATCAATCGTATCGGCTTGGGACATCATGGCTACATGATCAGAGCCTCTGATCTCCAAGGCTTCCATCTACTGGATTTCTCTCAATCATCCACTTTCCAAAATCCTTTTCGAACATGCGACTCTTCCTCGGATATTACTGTTAACAGCCGCCCTCTGGACAGCAGCGTAAATAATCCTCAGCCAACGTTATTTTTCCAGCGACATGTCTTAGTCGCCGAACAAGGGTTCTGGCCTCACCGATGTGGTGGCCAACGTCCAATCCTACTCAAAAGAAAGGGGCCATAGCAATTTTAATTTCAAAAGGACAGAGGAAAATATAAACAGAAAGAAAGCAACCTTCATGAGTCATACACCGTGATCTCCGATTGCCGCTTGAACCACATAAGTCCAAGCAGGCTCTCGGATCTTCAAATGCATCAATCCCGATCAACACACACAAAGAGACCGATGCTTTTTTTTAATGGTAGACCGATGCTTTTTTTTAATGGCCTCTCTTCGATCACATAGCTTGATCCTAGTTTCCTCGCCGACACAACAGTCTAGAGATCAAGAAGGATTTCGCGAGCATATGATAACTAGAGCGGCAACACAAACCGAGCCTTGCATGTACCCTGTACAACGTACTTATGTGTGCGTCTTGTGGATCTCGTAGTAAGTTGTCTTCATTGCGCTTCAAACAAAGAGAATCGCAGCTGAACTACTAGTCCCACGTACAAGCTCAGGACATGAACACAGTTCGCAACCAAAGAGATGGCCCGCTGCTTCTTTGAACGTCAAGTTACATAGATGATGGCCTGCTTTTCAGAGGTTAACGTGATTTGAGTTCCTGGAATTCATGCCCTGTTGGGCTCGTCATGCATTCGATAGATTTTAGCTCGAGTCCAAATATTTTGTCCAAAGAAAACATATTTTGTGGAAAAGAATTGGACAAAAAGCAATCATGAAGAGACGACCTAGCGCACCACAAAATTTTCCTGATCGAGAGAGTTTGGTTTTGCACTCAATCAAACGTTTCAAGTAGAGATAAAATTAATTTACACTTGAAAATTTAATTCAGTAATTAGTTGGCCTACATCATTGTATATATTATAGATGACAATATCAGGATTTTGTGATCATGCACTGAAATTTCATCGAAACCCTTCAATGTTCTTAATCGGAAGAATTACCATAAATGTTTTAAACCTATTGCAATTGTACTAATTGAGTTCTAAATTTTCATTTTTTTTTGCGAATTGAGTCATAAACTTTTTGCATTTGTGTCAATTTAGTCCATTCGGCAATTTTTGTCGGAAATCGATAACATGGACGCCGAACATTCTATGTGCCATTGGGCAATGCTGATGTTGATAAATTTTAATAATACTTTAATTTTTTTTTCAAATTTTTAATTTTTCCTTTTTTTCTTTTCTTTCTCTTTTTTTTTTCTTCCCATCTTTCTCTAGCCTGACAATCAAAGAAAGGAAAGGGTCGGCGAGGCCGACCTCATGCCTTGCTCGCCATAACTAGTGGTCAACGAGGTCGACCTTCTAGGCCACGAGCCTCTGGCCAATTGTCAAGCTAGAGAAAGAAGGGAAGAAAAAGAAAGAGAAAGAAAAAAAAGAAAAAAAAAGGAAAATAATAAAAAAAACTGTTATTAAAATTGACCCACTAACCACACCACGTAAGATGGTCGACATTCATATTAATGATTTTTTTGTCAAAATTAGATGGATGGACTGAAATAACACGAATGCAAAGTATTTTGACTCAATTGGCCCCAAAAAAAATTAGAATAGAGTTGGCATGATTGCAATAAGTTTAAGACTCTTTTTTTTTTGTTGATAATTTTTCTGTTCCTAATTTGATACTTTTACTTAAAGTATCTTGGGCACTGATTGGATCACTAGTCAAATACCTTTCAACAATATATGATGGAATCGGTTAACACCTAAATTTTGACATTCCATTTAGTTATTAATTGCATAGAAAATTAGGGACTAAATTTTACCGTTAAATATATATATATATATATTTTAAAGCCGCATATAGTTAGTATGAGCATTTGTGTTAGTAGTTAATAGGCTCATATAGTTCGCATTTTAATCGGATTGACAGCGGATGAATTCAAGTGAATGGTTTTGAGCTTAATTGATTAATTGGACTGAGCTCATGATAAGATTGCATTAGACTATGGTCAAGCCCGTTAATTCCTTCAAGGCTGGAATTAGCCACAATAAAGCTTTATATTTTGGTCACATGGAAAGCAATTGGCAGGATATTCCAAAATATTCGTGTGTGAGAAATGGGCAAACTATTTTGTTATTCTTATGATCTTTGACATTCGATGTAGATTATATTTATTTTCCTCCAATTAAGTTAAGATTTTGCCAAACTTCTTATGTTTGACTTTGGCTTACACCATTTAGACTTTTCGTGATGCAGGATTGCCTGCCAACCAATGGTCAATACATGATAGGTCGCTTTGATCTTTAATGATTGGACTCATCTCTTGAGCTTGTTATGGGAATAGGCAACTCGTCCATGCCTTAATGATAGGAGTATCAAAATGAGTCACAAATTCATATTTTAAACCATATTTATTTAAATTGGTCAGTTCAAACTTATAATATGAATTATAATAGGCTTAAAAGTTAAAAACTCAAAACAGATGGATTTGAACCAGTATGTTATAATTCCACCTTCAACCCATTTTATAAATAAACCAGGCTCGGCTCATTTTAGTCCTTTGCCAGTCTCTTCAAGCGACATTTTCCCTTCGTTTGCTTTGCCTCTACCATTGTTAGGTTTTTTTAACCTTTGGCTCACAACTTCACATTGTTGAGGCTTTACGAATAGGGTAAAACTTCATGTTTAGGACACCCAACACAAAGGCACATTTTTACTTATATTCGCCAACTGACTAATTGTTCCTCTTGTCCCAGGACATCTACCTTTCAAACATTCGCAATGTCCATTTCATGATCGATGCGTTGGGGATTCAACGCCCCGCATTTGTTAATGGTCGTTTGATTATATATGCCTTGTGGCAGTTGCCGAGAGACATGTTTGCGACCCAAGACTAGCCCCTCGCCCACCTCACAAATCACTGTAAAGTTGATGGAATGGTACATGAAAATTCATGAGAAATGAATGATGGGCATCGTCAAGGAAATGTGCAAAATTTGGATGATGCAATCTCCATAGAGATTGTGATGAGTCATTTTCTTTTCACTGTCAATCTAAGCCATATGTATATAGATCAAATCAAGTTTTAGAAACTGTATCGTGCCATATTAGGTTGTATTCTCCATCAAAAAGAACGTCCGATCCAGTATATGTTAAAAGAAACCCATTTTTATATCTTCGCTACAACATTAGACCAAACATATTATCAGGTGGAGCACATGAATCCCCATATCACAGTTGATTAAACGCAAATACATCAATCATCTGCATATGAATTAATCTAATAAGTCTTCTCCGAAGTGAACCTGAAGCTAGTCATTTGATGCAGCTGCAGCACCCGACTGTTGCAGCAAACCATTCAGTCTCTTGTCCTGGATTCTCAGCAATGTATACTGGCAACTTTTCAAAGAATTGCCCATAATGTTATCGGCTCGGACATCATGATTTACCTCACCAAATTTCAAAAGGACAGACAAAACTCCGATTGCCGCTTGATCCGAGTAGACTCTCGGATCTTCATATCCATCAAACACAGTTAACACATATGACCTCTCTCCCAGCATCTCTCTCTTTGATGACATCGAGAGATCCTACTTTCCTCGACGACAGGACAGTCTTCAAGATCAAAAAAGATAATGTATCATACGATAACTAGAACGGGCAACGGAAATGTAAAGTCCCAAATATACGGTGTACACTGTACTTATGTATCTTGTGGATCCTAATAACTTTTTCATTTCGATAAGTCGTCTTCGTTGGGCTCCAGACAAAGAGAATTGCGGGTGAACTATTCCCACGTACAAGCTCAAAACTTTAAGAGAAAACCCGTTACTTCTTTGAACATGAGGTTACTTGGCTGATGGCCAGCTTGCCATTACCAGAGAGAGAACGTCATTTGAGTTGCAGGAATTCGATGCCGTGTTGGCTTTGTCATTCGTTCAACAGATTATAGCACGAGGTCCAATTATCGTCCAAAGAAAAGTATTTTATCGGAATTTTCTTTCCTTTCTGCTAAGAATTGGACAACAAGCAACCATGAAGAGACAGCCTAGCCCATCACAAAATTTTTGGCATAATTGTCAAAGGAAAAAAAAAAATCCTAAACCTCTTGTATAGATACTATTCAATTATAAATATTTTAATTTGATCAATTTAGTTTTAAACATTTTGACAATTTATCAATTTAATGATTTTCGACCAATTTAAGCCAAAAAATGCCGTTGTAGACGCTGACCATTTTACATGGCATAGTTAATACTGATGTGAACAATTTTTACAGTATTTTAATAATTTTTTATGGATTTTCTCCTTATTTTATTTTATTTTTATTTTTTTAGGAGGACCGCAATGCCCTTGCTAAATGCTAGGTGAGGGTTGCAGGTCCTCACTAAGGCCATTGAGGGCTTACGCAAGGGCTGAGCTGGATTTGGGCATGGCTAGGCCACCCACATCAAGCAAGGGCAGCGCTTGGGGCTAGCACCCTTCGCAGGCCATCATCTAGGCCACAAATCAACAAAGGGAAATAAGAAAAAGAAAAAAATTCAAAAAATTTTAATTTTTTTTTAAAATGATTTACATTAGTATCCGTCATATCATATAAAACGACTGACATTCATATCGGTGATTTTTGCCCAAAATTGATTAGAATGATTATATTAGGCGAATTGTCAAAATGTTAAGGATTAAATTGGCAAATTGAAATGTTTTGAAACGAAATGTGATGCGTACGATATGTTTTGGACTCTACTGATAATTTTCCCTAAATTTTTTCATATTGAGAATGTTCCCTTATGCATGTAATCAGTCGTTTTGCATTAAGATAAAATCAATTACACTTAAAATTTCAATTCGGCAATACCATTGTATATACTATTACTATAGAAGAGATTATTTGGAATGATTCTCATGATCAAACTTTGAAATCGCACTGAGCCCTAGCTTGTTCTTAGCCCATCACATCTTGTTCAAGATTCTCTTGTGCACCAATTGTATCACCTGTCCAAATACTTTTCAACCACAGGTTGATGGAATCAGAAATCAATCTTTTACCGCCAGCTCCACGAACAAAACTACCTCAAAAAGAAATATGCAAGCTCTTACGTCAAGAATCACGAACTCTTCGTCCTCAATTTGCCTTTCTCCTCGTGATTTTCTACATGGCCTGCCGCCATCCTAGTCGCTCCTTAGTTACATCCGAATCATCCACGCAATCGCCTCCAGGATCAGTCGTGCATCAGCCACCACCATCGCCTCTATAAAAATGCTCCTCCTATTAACTGCTTCAATATCACCCACGGCAAAAAGTAGAAGAAGAAAAGATTTGATCTTTCCTGATCAGTCACAAACTCACGATTAAACCCAAAGTTCATACTCACCATCTTTATCAAGAAAAAGAAAATGGGAGACGTGGATCCAGCCATCAAACAAGACGTCGAACACAGGCCCAATCTCGCAGCCCCTCAAGCCGAAAGCATCCCGCTCATCAACCTCGCCGCCCTCGCCGGCTACTCACCCTCCGACGGTGCGGCTGCTGACTCCGCTGCCATCAAAGGGCTCGTGGCGGAGATAGGGAAGGCGTGCAAGGAGTGGGGGTTCTTCACGGCGGCGAACCACGGTGTGCCGGCGGAGAAGAAGGAGAGGATTGAGCGGGAGGCGAGGGAGTTCTTCAGGCAGGATTTGGCGGAGAAGAAGAAGGTGCAGAGGAAGACGACGCTGGGGTATTACGAGACGGAGCACACCAAGAACGCGAGGGACTGGAAGGAGGTCTTCGACTTCACCGTGCAAGAGCCAACGGTAGTCCCGGCTTCGCCCGAGGACGGCGAAGAGGGTGTCATTGAGTGTACCAATCAGTGGCCCGAGTACCCTCCTGGACTAAGGTTAGTGTTTCCATGATTGTTTTTCCTTTGGCTACATGGCGTTTCAATAGAAGCTGGTACCTTACATCATATAAGAAGTCACATTGTGAAATGTGCCTCGTTTAACCAAAAAGAAAATGTCGATTTTGTTCTTTCCTTACCTTTCTTATGGAGCTCGCATCTCATGCCCCATCCAAAATGACTCTCTTGCGGCTGTTAAATTCAGGGAAGCATGCGAAGATTATGCACAGGAAGTGCAGAAACTCGCGCACAAGCTGATGGGACTGATAGCTCAGAGCCTGGGCTTGCCCGCTAACAGGTTTGATGAATTCTTCCAGGACCATACCAGCTTCGTCCGGATCAACCACTACCCGCCGTGCCCCACGCCACACCTCGCTATGGGCATAGGCCACCACAAGGACTCGGGGGCGCTCACCATCCTGGCTCAAGACGACGACGTCCCAGGCCTCGAGGTGAAGAGGAAGAGCGATGGGGAGTGGGTCCTAGTCAAGCCCATCCCTGATACATTCATTATCAATGTTGGCGACGTTATTAAGGTACCACTTATCAAAAAAAGAACTTTCTTTATGCACAATTTATCGCTCGAAAATGTGTACATAAAAGATTATTTGGCCCGTGAGTGGTTGTGCCTATGTCTAATGTTTAAGATCCATCCCTTTTACTCAATCTAACTCCTAATGCATGATTATCTGTAGTTGCTTGAAGAATATGAAAATTATTATGGATCTCTCTCTAATGAAACCAGTCAATCTTCATGTTCCAGCCAAACCAAAATAATCAATTAATCAAATTCCAAGTTTATGCACACGTGCTTGCCTCTAACTTGATCAATATCTGTGATTTTGATACATAATCATCGGTCATGCATGTGTACCGCATTTGTGAATGTGGGTGAGGTACTCGACGGAGTAATCTTGGTTAATTAACTCTTGACCATGTGAAGGTTTGGAGCAATGAGGCGTATGATAGCGTGGAGCATAGAGCGATGGTGAACTCGAAGAGAGACAGGATCTCGATTCCATTCTTCTTCATGCCGCCGCACTACACCATGGTGCAGCCGCTGGAGGAACTGACCGATGAGCACAACCCTCCAAAGTACAGGCCGTACAACTGGGGCAAGTACCTGGTCTCCCGAAAAGCGAGCAACTTAAAGAAGCTCAATGTCCAGAACCTCCGGATTGACCATTTCAGGATATGAGATTCGGCAGTAGAATCTCCAAATGATGATCATCTGTTGTGCTGAGTCGCTGGAGTTTATGTTGCAAAGTTGTAGCTGAAGCTTTTCCATTAGCATTGGCAACTTGAAAACTTGGCAGTAGAATGTACTAAATGCGACTGCATCGTGAATATTGTCTATTTACCTAAATTAATAATGTAGCTGAGCAGTGAGCACAGCGATTTCAATAAAGTCGCTGCGTTGTTCGTTTTTTGCTGTAAAGCATCCTTCTTTATTTGAGTATTTTATGCGTATAGGGTTCTCCTTTGCTATTGTTGGCTGGGTCCACCTTCATGTGGGGCCCAGCCAGCATTAAATAAAAAAATAAAAATAAAAGAAAAGAACAAAAAGAAGTGGAGTGGTCGTGCGTGGGGTATCCGTCGAAAAAGAAAAGAGAGGAGAGAGAAACAGAAAACTGCAAACAAGGAAGAAGAGAAGAAAGGAAGAGGGTTACAACTTTGCGGCTTAAATTCGAAGGCTAAATATTGACGGAATCGGCTCAAATTTCAGTATATTGTTCATGAGACCGAGGGCTACAAGTTGATGGTTTTTGTTCGTCGAGAACTGTCTCTGAATTCTCCAGTTGCGATTAAGGTTTTCTTGCTCCAAACTTGTTTGTCTACCTATGTGGTGAGAAAAAGATGATTGTAATGTTGATGTTGAGTCTCTAGTGTGTGACTAGAGAATAATACTTTGTGTATCCTACTATTCTTGGTGATTAGTGGATGTTTTTGGGCGGTCCGTGGTTTTTCCCGCATCGGGTTTTCCACGTTAAATCCTTGGTGTCGTTATTTGCTTTGTCTACTTATCATTTCGGCATTATATTGGCATATTGTAAGGCTATACATTGCTGGTTGTTGCTGAGGGCTAAGAGATTTTAAGTTGATTTAGTATCGGGGGGAAATTGATCCTGGATTGCATTTGGCCGTGGTGAATTGTGTCCCCAGGTTCTCCCCAACAGCTATCAACACCAAACAATCTCGTTGAACGAAAAACCCATCGCCTTCCCCCCTTGCAAAGATCCAGTTTTGGGCAAGAAAAACGTCGGACAAGAGGAGCTCAACCTTCCTCTTCTGCTTCAAGCAGAATGAAGCATCGCTTGAAATCAAGCGCTTTGCGCTAGTTTGTGGGTCAGGCCACAGGGCATGGTGTGGGTGCAAGATCGTGAATTTGCTACGATTAGATCAATCAAAGTTCTCCCTCTTTTTTCCATATTCTATTCTAAATTTGCAGGATTTGACGTTGGTGAACATGTTGATGAGGCCATATTGAGAAGGTGCTTGAAAGATTCAATATGAGCACATGTAAACCAGCGAGTACTCCATTTGCAGGCCATTTCAAATTAAGTAGTAATAAGTGTCCTTCAAGTGAGAAAGAGAAGGTTGAGATGATGAAAATTCCTTATGCATCGACCGTGGGTAGTTTGATGTACGCCATGGTTTGTACAAGATCCGATATTGCTCATGCAGTTTGTGTTGTGAATAGATTTCTCTCTAATCCAGGTAAGGAGCATTGGATCACTGTTAAATGGATTATGAGATATCTTAGAGGCACTTCTACACTTTGCTTGTGTTATGGAAATGCAGAGCCTGAGTTGAGTAGCTACTCAAATGCGGACTATGCCGGTGATGTTGATTCTCGGAAATCCACATCGGGTTATATAATAATCTTTGCAGGGGGTGCTATTTCATGGCAATCGAGATTGCAAAAATGTACCGCTTTGTCTACAACTGAAGCGGAGTAAATTGCTATTACCGAAGGAGGTAAAGAACTTTTGTGTATGCAAAAATTCCTACAAGAGTTGGGCTCGAAGCAAGAGAAGTTTGTTCTATATTGTGAAAGCATGAGTGCTATCTATCTTAGCAAGAATCCGGTGTTGCATTCAAGATTGAAGCATGTTGATGTGAAGTATCATTGGATCTGAGAAAAGTTAGAAGAGAAGCTCTTCCTACTTGAAAAAGTTCATACTGACAACAATAGGTCCGACATGATGACCAAGGCCTTACCTGTGATGAAGCTCGATGCTTGTAGAAGAAAAGCGAGCAAGACGAACCTTCCCACATGAGGTGGAGGGGGAGATTTGTTGGCTGGGTCCACCTTCATGTGGGGCCTAGCCAGCATTAAATAAAAAAAAGAACAAAAAGAAGTGGAGTGGTCGTGCATGGGGCATCCATTGAAAAAGAAAAGAGAGGAGAGAGAAACAAAAAACTGCAAGCAAAGGAGAAGAGAAGAAAGGAAGAGGGCTGCAACTTTGCGGCTTGAATTCGAAGGCCAAATATTGACGGAATTGGCTCAAATTTCAGTATGTTGTTCATGAGACCGAGGGCTCCAAGTTGATGGTTTTTGTTCGTCGAGAACCGTCTCTGAATTCTTCAATTGCGGTTAAGGTTTTCTTGCTCCAAACTTGTTTGTCTACCTATGTGGTGAGAAAAAGATGATTGTAATGTTGATGTTGAGTCTCTAGTGTGTGACTAGAGAATAATACTTTGTGTATCTTACTATTCTTGGTAATAAGTGGATGTTTTTGGGCGGTCCGTGATTTTTCCCGCATCGGGTTTTCCACGTTAAATCATTGGTGTCGTTACTTACTTTGTCTATTTATCATTTCGGCATTATATTTGCATATTGTGAGGCTATACATTGCTGATTGTTGCTGGGGGCTAAGAGATTTTAAGTTGATTTAGTATCGGGGGGGAAATTGATCCTAGATTGCATTTGGCCGTGGTGAATTTTGTCCATGGGTTCTCCCTAATAGCTATCAACACCAAACAATCTCGCTGAACGAAAAACCCATCGCCTTCCCCCCTTGCAAAGATCCAGTTTTGGGCAACAAAAAGGTCGGACAAGAGGAGCTCAAACCTTCCTCTTCCGCTTCAAGCAAAATGAAGCATCGCTTGAAATCAAGCGCTTGTTTGTGGGTCAGGCCACAGGGCATGGTGTGGGTGCAAGATCGTGAATTTGCTACAATTAGATCAATCAAAGTTCTCTCTTTTTTCCATATTCTATTCTGAATTTGCAGGATTTGACGTTGGCGAACATGTTGATGAGGCCACTACTTTTATTCAACGACGAGGACATGTCAAGGCAAATGACATTACGACGGAAAATTATGGTTTTCTAGGCGGGATATTTTTGGTTTGCAAGGATGATAAGCTCGTTCCAAAGGATCTTGTGCAATAGATACTAAGGAAAAATTGTCTAAAAAAATCCCGAACTTATTACACTTTTATCAATTTAGTTCTAAACATTTTAATTATGCCTATTAGATCTTATACTTTTTCATATTTTGTTAATTTTTTTTTTTGGTTGATATATTTTGTTAGTTGAGTCGGGCCAATTTTGGCCAAAAAACAACTAATGTGGATGCCGGCTGCTCTATACGACACGTCCAATGTCAATGTAAATAATTTTTAAAAATATTTTTAAAATATTTTAATAATTTTTTATAACATTTCAATAAATTTTTAATAATTTTATTTTATATTTCCTTTTTATTCTTTTCTTCTCTTTCCCTTCTTTACTTTTCCTTCTTTTATTGTTTTTTTCCTTTTCTCTTCTTTTTTCATTTATCTTTTTTTCCTTTTTTCCTCTATCAACCATTGTTGAGACTCATTGATGGCCGGCGACTGCCTCAGGTGAGGGATGCCCATGTCTAGCCTTGTGAGGGCAACCCTCGCCCTTGCCAAGCCAATGAGGGTGAGAAGAGAAGATAAAAGTTAAAAAAAAAAAAAAAAAAAAGAAAATAAGGAAATTGAAGAGAAAAGGAAAAACAAAAAAAAATAGTTTTGAAAAAATATTAAAATATTATTAAGAATTGTCTATATCAACGCCGGCGTCTTATAGGATAGTCGATACGTCCACATCAGTGATTTCCAATTAAAATTGACCGTATAGACTCAATTAGCAAAATATGAAGATGTTTAGTACTCAATTGATACAATTAGAGAATTTAAAACTAAATTGGCATAAATGTAATAGATTTCAAACTTTTTGCTTGGCCAAACCTATCTTCATCGTTGAACAAGGGTTGTGGCCTCGACTTCCACTCCCACCCAAAAGAAAAGGATCAGAGAATGGAATCTGTACCAGAGAAGGAGATTGACAAACGATAGGCAGTGATTGCAAGCTTCGATAGTGAGGGCGAGGGATAACTCTAACACGAAGGCGTCGGCTTTCGCGAGAGTCAGATGTTGAAACCCCCGCAGCAGCATCGTCTCCGCTATCGCCGCCTATCCTTCGTCGTCGCAACATCCACCACCACCCGACAACCTCGCCTTCCCTCCATTTGAACCCAGCCCCACCACTATTTCGCCTCCTGTAGCTACCATTGCCAGCACCACTATTTAGCTATGTCCAGTTCCTCTCTTATGATTTGCCTCCGTTTTTCGTTTGTATTGATTTTGTTTTCATTTAATATTAAGTTTTGAATTGAGTGATCAGAGGGGATTTCGTCAATTTCATGAAAACGACAATCTTACAAAATATCAATCGACATCATACAAGCTCAAAAGTTGTATGGTCAATTTTACAGTAGGGCAATTTTACAGCACTGATATTTTTTACAATAGATTTTGTCAATTTGATATACCGATTTCCAAAATCCTACACTTTGGGATGTGTTGTGAGGAGGGCTCCATCACTTTATGGAAAGTGATAGTACCGTCCTCTGAGCATAGCCCTACCAATTTGAATTGCAAATTGACAGAGATTAAAAAAAATGGAACATAAACATAAAGAAAGCAATGCTTCATATATTCTCTATAATCTCCAATTGCCACTTGAACCGCGTTAGTTCAAGTAGATTCTCGGATCTTCAAATACATTAAACTACAATTGACACATAAGTACAGTGTACACTGTATATTTGGGACTACAACACATAAATAAAGTGATAATCGAGCTTGTGATTAAGCCCATTGTTTATATCCACATCCAGTCATATGTACGTGGGATTTCTTTAGATCAATTCAGCTCTATATAAAATCTAAACCCATCATACAGGTGAATCGAAATTGGGTTTGACTTGGGTTGAAAATGATCCAACTCAAATGAATTTATTTAACAATTTTGACTCATTTCTATATAATGCAAATTTAATGACTCATACTCAACATGACCCATCTTGTTATACGAAAACTCATATCCAAACTGAGTTAAGAGTATAGGGAGAGCAAGTGCGAGATTGAGTAAGGGCAAAAAAACTAAAATAAAAGGAGAGAATCATAGGAGTGGATTGGGTATAAGTAAATTATAAACTCGTTCATAACCCAATTGTATAATATAATTAACCCATTTATGACATATTTATCTATATAAACTAGGAAATGGGTCAATCCTTCATTTTAATGGGTCTAATAAGAGCAGATCATTATGGTATGGGGATCTTATTGGCATCCAGGAAAAAGTAAACACTAAGCAAGAATATATCGGGGGCCACAGGCCCCGAAACATATTAGTAATGGGTAGTTTTGGCAATGTGCTGAAGGAGGGCGAGCAGTTGCTTGGGCTTGGACATCATGACCATATGATCTGACCCTTTCACCTCCAGCACTTGGTCCGGTGGGTTCCTCTCGATCATCCACAGTATGAAGTCCTTGTTGAGCAGCTTGTCGTCCTCGCATATGACAGCAACTCTTCGGACAGACCCGTAATTTCGCTCAGACAACGTTATTTCCCTCGTCAAGTCCTCGTCGCTGAACACGCGTTGCGGTCTCACCAGTGTGTTGGCCAACGTCCAATCCTACCGGGAAGGGCAAAAAAAAGTTATTTTTATGAAAGATAAGATCCAATTTGATTGATTTAGAGAATTTCCACGGTACCTGAATTGGGCTGAGTTGATAGACCCTCGAGGCTGAGAACATTGGGCCGAGTGTGTAGGCGGTCGGCGGGTTGTTTGGCCCATTGTCATAGAAATAGCGGCTGTCTCCTAGAGAACCTGCTCTTCTGAATGACTTCGGTCACAAGCGACAGCAGAAAAGTTATCACGGCGGTTAATTGTGAGGGAATAATTGCTTTTATTAGATTTGACTTTTCATGAGAATAAAATTATAAGGAACAGTTACCAAATGAAATGAAATGCCACAGAATTAATTGATTTTAGGTAGTTTATGTACTTGTTTGCTCTGTTAATATTATGTCATCTGAATTAATTTTGATAGAGAAAATCTCATCAACGATGATACCAATTTGAAATTATCGTACCTCAGTGTTGACCGTAGTGGCATTAAGTGTCGGACCAGGCATCAAGGCAGTGACAAATACAGCAACTGCAATCTTCTTTGGGTATCTCTCCATGACATGAGAAAGAGCCATTCCACCGAAGCTGTGGCCTACAAGGATCACTTGCTCGCGCAAAGATAGACTTTCCATGACATCTCTTAGGGGCTTGAAGTAATCGGAAATCGATTGGAGCGAGCTAGCCTGAATCGGGTCGATGCCAGAGGCGGTCAAATCGATCGTAGTGACGTTGTGACTGGATGATCTCAGTAAGGTCGCCACCTTGTACCAGCACCACGCGCCGTGACATGCTCCGTGGACCAGCACAAAGTGCTTGCTTCCGGTGTTCGCCGCTTCATTTGGATCGAAGCAGAGAGGGAAGATGAGAACCGCAAGCAGTGTGAGAATTAGTTTCCTCTGCACGGGCTGCATGTTTGGATTGGTTTCTTAATTCAAGGAATTGGATCGGCGTTTGGGAAGGTTGGGTTCATATATCCTTCACGAAGGCCCAAGAAAGAGGGTGATTTCCTTTGACTTGGCTAACTAAATTGATCGAAACGGTAGATCTTTCGTGCAATCCCCATGATGTTCCTCCTTTTGAATTGTTGTGCACCTGAAAATAGCCGCCACCGCCGCCACCCTTGACCCCAAGCAAAAGATAATTGGTGTACTTGTATGATCTTTGACATTCTACGTAGACTATCGTTATCTTCCTCAAATTAAGCTAAGATGGTGCCAAACTTCTTATCTTCGTCTTTGGCTTACACCATTAGACTTTTCGTGATGCAGGATTGCCTACCAACCAATGGTTCATACATGATAAGGTCACTTTGATCTTTAATGATTGGACTTATCTCTTGAGCTTCTTTAGGGAATAGACAACTTGTCCATGCCTTAATGATAGGACTATCAAAATGAGTAAAAAATCTATATTCTAAATCACGTTTGTTTAGATGGGTCACTTCAAACTTAAAATATGAATTATAATAGGCTTAAAAGTTAAAAACTCAAAACAGATGAATTTAAACAAGTATGTTATAATTCCACATTCAACCCATTTTATAAATAAATCAGGCTCGGCTCACTTTAGTGCTCCTTTGCCAGTCTCTTCAAGCGACATTTTCTGTTTGCTTGCTTTGCTTTTGCCATTGTTATGTTTTTTTAACCATTGGCTCACAACTTCACATTGTTGAGGCTTTACGAATAGGGTAAAACTTCATGTTTAGGACACCCACCACAAAGGCACATTTTTACTTATTTTCGCCATCTGAGTAATTATTCCTTTTGTCCTAGATCATCTACCATTTGAACATTCGCAATGTCTGCTTCGTGATCGATGTGTCAGGGATTCAAAGCCTTGCACCTGTCACTGTTCGCTTGATTATGTATGCCTTGTGGCAGTTGTGAAAAGACATGTTTGCAACCCAAGACTAGCCTTGTGCCTGCCTCACGAATTACTGTAAAGTTCATGGAATGATAATGAAAATTCATGAGAAATGAATGATGGCATCGCCAAGGAAATGTGCAAAATTTGGACGATGCAATCTCCATAGAGCTTGTGATGAGTCATTTTCTTTTCATTGTCAATCTAAGCCGTATGTATATAGATCATATCAAGTTTTAGAAATCGCGTCGTGCTATATCAGGTTGTATTCTACATCTAAAAGAGCATCTGATCCAGTATATGTCAAGGGAAATCCATTTTTATATCTTTGCTACAACATTAGACCAAACATATTACGAGGTGGAGCACATGAATCCCCATATCACAACTAACTATACCGCGAACACATTGATCATCCAAGTATAAATTAATCTAATGAGTCTTCTCTGAAGTGAGCCTGAAGCTAGTCTTTTTGTGTGTGTGTAAATACAAGATACAAAACTAAGAAAAATTAATGTCTTAAGTCTACAATACCAATTTTATCACTAAACAAAACATAAGATAATTCTCGAGGAGGCTGCGACTAAAATATAGTATCCAAATGTTTTGCTATACCAATATTAGCAAGTATATCAGTAGGCCGATTTTCTATCAAAAAATGTGACGAATTTTGAACTCAAAATGAGAAGCTAGTCATTTGATTCAGCAGCAGCACCTGACTATTGCAGCAAAACCATTCAGTCTCTTTCTAGTCCTGGATTCTCAGCAATGAATTCAGGCAATTTTTCAAAGGATTGCCCATAATGTTATGGGCTCGGACATCATGACCATATTATCAATCGGAGCCTCTGATCTCCACCACCCTCCGGACAATACCCTGATTTGCCTCGCCAAACTTCAAAAGCACAGAGAAAACTTCGATTTGCCGCATGAACCGCACAAAGTCTGAGAAGACTCTCAGATCTTCATATCCATCGAACACAGTTAACACGTATGACTTCTCTTCCAGGATCTCTCTTTGATGACATCATGAGATCCTAGTTTTCTCGTCGATATGACATTCTCAAAGATCAAGAAAGATTTCGTAAAAATACCATATCTAGAATGGCGACGCAAACGTAGAGTCTCGAATATTCGGTGTACAGTTTACTTACGCGTGTATCTTGTGGATCCCATAACTTTTTTTTATTTCGATAAGTTGTCCGCAACTACTCCCACGCACAAGCTCAAAACTTTAAGAGAGAACGCGCGACTTCTTTGATTACATGGTTCATGGCCTGCTTCCCATTTCCAGAGAGTTGGCGTGACTTGAGTTGCAGGAATTCGATGCCGTGTTGGCTTTGTCATTCGTCCAACAGATTCTAGCACGAGGCCCAATTATTGTCCAAAGAAAAGTATTTTATCGGAATTTTCTTTCCTTTCTACTAAGAATTGGACAACAAGCAATCATATAGAGACAGCCTAACCCATCACAAATTTTTCGGGATAATTGTCAAAAGAAAAAAAAATCCTAAACATATTGAATAGATACTATTAATCATAAATATTTTAATTTTGCCAATTACTTTTTGACATTTTACTAATTTAGTCATTCAAGTCAATTTTAACCAAAAAATGTTGGCGTGTATACCAATCATTCTACATAGCATAATCGATGCTGACGTGAACAAGTTTTGCAATATTTAAATATTTTTTCTGGATTTTTTCTTTTTCCTTTTTTAATTTCATTTTTATATGAGGACCGCAATGCCCTTGCTAATTATAGGGTGAGGGCTCGCAAGTCCTTGCTATGGCTAATGAGGGCCTACACAAGGGCCAAGATGCCCTCGTCAAATTTGGGAATGGCCGCTCAAGTCAAATCTGGCAAGGGCAGCACTTTGGGCTAGCGCCCTTCGTAGGCCACTGTTGAGGCCACAAACTGGTAGAGGGAAATAAGAAAAAGAGATAAAATAAAATAAAAATTTATCTATGTCAATGCCAGTCATATCACATAAAACGTATGAACAATTATTTATCAAAATTGATTGGAATGACTATATTAATAAATTATCAAAAGGTTAAGGATTAAATTGAACAAATTGTTCGGTTTTGAAACTAAATGTGATCCGTACAATATATTTATGACTCTTGGTAATTTTCTCCATTTTTTTTTTCATATTGAGAATGTTCCATTGCATTGAGATAAAATCAATTACACTTAAAATTTTAATTCGGTAACACTATTGTATATACTATGGGAGAGATTATAGAATCGTGATCACTCTTTGGGCCCTAGCTTGTTCTAAGACCATCACATCTTGTTCGAAATTATCTTGTGCACCAATTGCATCACCTGTCCAAATACTTTTCAACCACATCGTGATGGAATCAGGAATCAATTATTTACCGCCAACTCCACGAACAAAACTACCTCAAAAAGCAAATATGCAAGCTCTTACGTCAAGAATCACGAACTCTTCGTCCTCAATTTGCCTTTCTCCTCATGATTTTCTACATGGCCAGACACCATCCTAGTCACTCCTCAGTCACCTCCGAATCATCCACGCAATCGCGTCCAGGATCAGTCGTGCGTCAGCCACTACCATTACCTCTATAAAAATGCTCCTCCCGATAACTGCTTCAATATCACCGACGGCAAGAAGAAGAAGAAAAAAATTTGATCTTTCCTATCAGTCACAAACTCAAGATTAAACCCAAAGTTCATACTCACCATCTTTATCAAGAAAAAGAAAATGGGAGACGTGGATCCAGCCTTCATACAAGACGTCGAACACAGGCCCAATCTCGCACCCCCTCAAGCCGAAAGCATCCCGCTCATCGACCTCGCTGCCCTCGCCGGCTACTCACCCTCTGACGGTGCGGCCGCTGACTCTGCAGTCATCAAAGGGCTCGTGGCGGAGATAGGGGAGGCGTGTAAGAAGTGGGGGTTCTTCTCGGCGGTGAACCACGGGGTGCCAGCGGAGAAGAGGGAGAGGATTGAGCGCGAGGCGAGGGAGTTTTTCAGGCAGGATTTGGAGGAGAAGAAGAAGGTGCGGAGGGATGAGAAGAGGACGCCGGGGTACTACGAGACGGAGCACACCAAGAACGTGAGGGACTGGAAGGAGGTCTTCGACTTCACCGTGCAAGAGCCGACGGTCTTCCCCGCTTCGCCCAAGGACGGCGAAGAGGGTGTCATTGAGTGTACCAATCAGTGGCCCGAGTACCCTCCTGGACTAAGGTTAGTGCTTCCATGATTGTTTTTCCTTCGGCTACATGGCGTTTCAATAGAAGCTGGTACCTTGCATCATATAAGAAGTCACATTGTGAAATGTGCCTCGTTTAACCAAAAAGAAATTGTCGATTTTTTGTTCTTTCCTTACCTTTCTTATGGAGCTCGCATCTCATGCCCCATCCAAAATGACTCTCTTGCGGCTGTTAAATTCAGGGAAGCATGCGAAGATTATGCACAGGAAGTGCAGAAACTCGCGCACAAGCTGATGGGACTGATAGCTCAGAGCCTGGGCTTGCCCGCTAACAGGTTTGATGAATTCTTCAAGGACCAGACCAGCTTCGTCCGGATCAACCACTACCCGCCGTGCCCCACGCCGCACCTCGCTCTGGGCGTGGGCCGCCACAAGGACTCGGGGGCGCTCGCCATCCTGGCTCAAGATGACGTCCCAGGCCTCGAGGTGAAGAGGAAGAGTGATGGGGAGTGGGTCCTAGTCAAGCCCATCCCTGATTCATTCATTATCAATGTTGGTGACATTATTAAGGTATCACTTATTCAACAAAGAACTTCTCATATGCACAATTTTTTTTTTGGTCAGTTCATATGCACAATTTATCGCTAAAAAATGTGTATATAAAAACTTGTTTGGCCCGTGAGCGGTTGTGCCTATGCCTAATGTTTAAGATGCGTCTCTTTTACTCAATCCAACTCTTAATGCATGATCATCTGTAGTTGCTTGAAGAATATGAAGATTATTATGGATCTCTCTCTAATAAGACCAGTCAATCTTCATGTTACAACCAAACCAAAATAATCGATTAATCAAATTCCAAGTTTATACACACGCGGTTGCCACTAACTTGATCAATATCTGCGATTTTAATACATAATCGTCGGTCATGCATGTGTACTGCATTTGTGAATGTGGGTGAAGTACTCGACGGAGTAAACTTGATTAATTAACTCTTCACTATGTGAAGGTTTGGAGCAACGAGGTGTATGATAGCGTGGAGCATAGAGCGATGGTGAACTCGAAGAGAGACAGGATCTCGATTCCATTCTTCTTCATGCCGCCGCACTACACCATGGTGCAGCCGCTGGAGGAACTGACCGATGAGCACAACCCTCCAAAGTACAGGCCGTACAACTGGGGCAAGTACCGGGTCTCCCGACATGCGAGCAACTTCAAGAAGCTCGATGTCGAGAACCTCCAGATTGACCATTTCAGGATATAAGATTGGGCAGTAGAATCTCCAAATGATGACCATCTGTTGTGCTGAGTCGCTGGAGTTTATGTAGCAAAGTTGTAGCTGAAGCTTTTCCATTAGCATTGGCAACTTGAAAACTTCGCAGTAGAATGTAATAGATGCGACTGTGCATCGTGAATATTGTCTATTTACCTAAATAAATAATGTAGCTGAGCGGTGAGCAGAGCGATTTCAATAAAATTGCTGCGTTGTTCCTTTTTTGCTGTAAACCATCCTTCTTTATTTGAGTATTTTATGCGTATAGGGTTCTCCTTTGCTATCAACACCAAACAATCTCGCTGAACGAAAAACCCATCGCCTTCCCCCCTTGCAGAGATCCAGTTTTGGGCAAGAAAAACGTCGGACGAGAGGAGCTCAACCTTCCTCTTCTGCTTCGAGCAGAATGAAGCATCCTTGAAATCAAGCGCTTTGCGCTGGTTTGTGGGTTAGGCCACGGGGCATGGTGTGGGTGCAAGATTGTGAATTTGCTACGATTAGATCAATCAAAGTTCTCCCTCTTTTTTCCATATTCTATTCTGAATTTGCAGGATTTGACGTTGGCGAACATGTTGATGAGGCCACTACTTTTATTCAGCGACAAGGACATGTCAAGGCAAATGACATTTTCTGGGCAGGATATTTTTGGTTTGCAAGGATGATAAGCTCGTTCCAAAGGATCTTGTGCGATAGATACCGGAGGAAAAATTGTCTAAAAAAGTCATGAATTTATTACATTTTTACTAATTGAGTCCTAAATATTTCAATTGTGCTTATTAAATCCTACATTTTTTCATAATTTGTTAGTTGAGTCGGGCCAATTTTGGCCAAAAACTGCTGATGTGGATGCTGGTTGCTCTATGCGACATAGCCAATGTTGATGTAAATAACTTTTAATAATATTTTATTTTATTTTTCCTTTTTATTTTTTTCTTCTCTTTCCCTTCTTTACTTTTTTTTTCCTTTTCTTTTCCTTTTTTCATTTATCTTTTTCCCTTATTGTCGGGACTTGTTGATGGCCGGCAACTGCCTTGGGTGAAGGATGCCATGTCTAGCCTTGTGAGGGCAACCCTCACCCTTGCCAAGCCAATGAGGGTGAGAAGAGAAGATAAAATTTAAAAAAAAAAAAAAAAATTGGAAAATTGAAGAAAAAAGGAAAAACAAAAAATAAATAAATATTTTTGAAAAATATTAAAATATTATTAAGAATTGTCCATGTCAACGTCGGTTGTGCCACATAGGATAGTCGGCGTCTACGTTAGCGATTTCCAATTAAAATTGATCGTATAGACTCAATTAACAAAATGTGAAAATATTTAATACTCAATTGATACAATTAGAGAGTTTGAAACTAAATTGACATAAGTGTAATAGATTTCAAACATTTTGCTTGGCCAATTATTTTCGAATGACCTATCTTCATCGCTGAACAAGGGTTGTGGCCTCGACTTCCACTCCCACCCAAAAGAAAAGGATCAGAGAATGGAATCTGTACCAGAGAAGGAGATTGGACAAGCGATAGGGAGTGATTGCAAGCTTCGATAGCGAGGGCGAGGGATAACTCTGACACGAAGGTGTTGGCTTCCGCGAGAGTTGAATGTTGGAACCCCTGCAGCAGCATCATCTCCGCTGTTGCCGCCTATCCTTCCTCGTTGCAACATCCACCGCCACCCGACAACCTCGCCTTCCTTCCGTTGAACCCAGCCCCACCACCATTTCGCCGCCTGTAGCTGCCATTGCCAGCACCACTATTTATCTATGTCCAGTTCCTCTCTTATGCTTTGCCTCTGTTTTTCGTTTGTATTGATTTTGTTTTCATTTAATATTAAGTTTTGAATTGAGTGATCGGAGGGGATTTCGTCAATTTCATGAAAACGACAATCTCACAAAATATCAATCGACATCATACAAGCTCAAAAGTTGTATGGTCAATTTTACAGTAGGGCAATTTTACAGCACTAATATTTTTGACAATAGATTTTGTCAATTTGATATTCTGATTTCCGAAATCCTACACTTTGGGATGTGTCGTGAGGAGGGCTTCGTCACTTTATGAAAAGTGATGGTACTGTCCTTTGAGCATAGCCCTAACAATTTTAACTGCAAACCGATAGAGATTAGAAAAAAAATGGAACATCAACAGAAAGAAAGCAACGCTTCATATATTCTCTGTAATCTTCGATTGGCGCTTGAGCCACGTTAGTTCAAGTAGATTCTCGGATCTTCAGATCCATCAAACTACAATTGACACATAGAAAGCAATGGATACACTTTTCTAATGACCTCTCTTCCAATTACATAGTAAGATCTTGGTTTGCTCGACATGATAGTCTGGTGATCAAGAAAGATTTCGTGAGCATACGACATCCAAATATTGTTCATAGAAAATATATTTTGTCGATTTTTTTCTTTCGTTTTTGTTGAGAATTGGATAACAAGCAATCATAAAGAGATAGCCAAGCCCAACGTGAAATTTTCCATATTGGAAGAGTTTGATTGTATAAGTTAATTGTTTCAGATAGAGAGAGAATTGGTTTACACCTGAAATTTAAATCAATAATTAGTTTTTCCACATGGTTGTATACACTATGGATGACAATATCAGGAATACCATGCTTTTAAATGGCTTCGTTGTTCCTAAGCCATTTCTTTCCTTTCAAGATTATCTTGTGCACCGATTATATCACTTATCAAATACTTTTCAATTCAAAAGGGACGAAAATGTGGGATCACAAGAATAGTCAACGCCATTGATTTCGTCATTGCTGACCAATGAAGGTTATCCTTCTCTAGCTTTAGTCAACACCAAACGATTTTGCTGAACAAAACCCATCGCCTTCCCCCCTTAGTAGAGGCCCAATTTTGGTAAGAAAAAACATCGAGCGAGAGGCAAATGGACAAGAACTTTTTTTTTTTTGGTCGGTTATGGACAAGAACTTGAACCTAGCATCGCTTGCCCTCCTCATCTTCTTCCTCTTCTGCTTCAAGCAGAAGGAAGCATCACTTGAAAGCAAGCAATTTGTGCCGTTTCATGGTTCACACCACGGTTCAAGGTGTTGGTACGGGATCACGAAATTGCTAAGATCATCCGGTCACAGAGTCACTTCACTTGACTTGGTAGCTTCTGGTATCCACCCGTTTTAGGTTGTTGGTTGGGTTCACTCTCATGTAGAAGAAACCCAATGAATTGCAATCCCAAAAGGGCTTGAGCTCATATAATAAGTCATATGAAAAAAATAAGGTTTCTCACTATCTTTTAAGTGGTAATTACAAATAACGTCAATTGAGACGCAATAAGAAGAATAAAAGAAAAAGCAGAAAATATAGGATCTAAGGAAAAGTCCGATTTAAATCAAGCTGGCATTAGAGGTTGATTCATGATCCGATTGAGTTGAAATTTTGTCAACGTGTTCATGGCACACTCTTCTTGAATTTGGACGGTTTGATTTTCATTTGAAGTTCCTACATTAGGTTTTTCGTGGGTTAATCAAAACTTGCGTTTTTTGTTACATTTATCCTTGATCTCTTGTCAAATTTATGTATACTGTTAAGAATAATGTTCTTGAGGTCTTTGCTGCTATGTACATTTAATATTTACTAGAGAAGAACTTTGTTCACACGATTTTGTTGATAGTGAAGATTTTGAGTGGACTTCGGTCCCTTGTCTTTTGATCTCCTCAAGTTTTCCACGTAAAAAATCATCTTGTGTTTGCGTGCTTATTATTTATTTTGCTCTACTATATCTGCTCCTATTAGGTTTATATAAGATGGGGGATCATTTTGTTCCATTATGTTCAATCCAATATTGTTCGGGTTGTTATTGTCCTCCCATCATAGGCCAAGTCTCTGCAATCAATCTTTGAGTACTTCAAGCCCCAGAGAAATGTCATGGAAGGTCTAGCTTCACACGAGAGAGTGATCCTCGTCGATCGCAGCTTGGGTGGGTTGGTTCTTTCTCAGGTGATGGAGACCTTTCCCAAGAAGATTGCCCTTGTTTTGGTGACTACCTTAATGCCTGGTCCTGAGCTCAATGTTTCTACTCTCAATTAAGAGGTGTGTTCAATTTTAAACCTATCGTTGCTAGTGATACAATTTTCACTCCATATTTTTTACCCACGAATTCGTATTTGTCAGCCATCATCAGTAGAAAACGTTAAGAGGGAATAGCCAAAAATCTTGTTAATAGTCTGTTGTACTTTGCAAGTGAAGTCTCTCAGAAGACCACCAACGGTTCTAGACAGCCGCTGCAGCTACGAAGACTCGACCCACCGACCACCTTCGGTTCTGGCCCAATTTCTTGTCGTCGAATGTTTATCAGCTCAGCCTAATTGAGGTAAAAGCAAAGACATATAAGAAACTACACCCCATGCTAATCGTCTTTGTATTGCGTCGCTTCAATTTTGTCGGATGGCTGACAACACAAACTCGACAAAACATGTTTCAGATCAATCAAAGGTCTCCCTCCTTTTTCATTACTCTTTATTGATTTTGCAGGATTTGACATTGGCGAACATGTTGATCAAGCCACTATGTTTGTTCAGCGAGAAGGTAAATAACATTTTCTCAAATAAATCACTTTTCATTGCACAGAATCTTTTCGGAAAAAATGTCCAGAAAATCCCAAACATATTATACGGCGGCCAATTCAAAGTTAACTTGCCGATTTAGTCCTAAGCCTCGTAAAAATTTGCCAAATCAATTTTGGCATGAAATCGTTGACACAAACATCAGTTGTCCTATATGGCACGGCCAACACTAACGTGGATATATATAAAATTTGCTCTCTTCAATTTTTCCTTTTTTTAAGCTAGGGGCTAGCAAGAGTTGCTAGCCGACTTCGCTAGCAATGGGTGAGGGCTTGCAGGCCCTTACCATGGCCGACGAGGGCCCATGAGACCTCGCCTAGATTAGACGAAGGTGCTGCGGCCCTCACTCAGTTTCGGCGAGGGTTGCCGGACCTCGCCCCAAAAACATATAAAGAGAAGAAAAGAAAAAAAAAAACACAAAAATTATGAAAAAATTCGAAATATTCATAAAAAAAAAGTCCAAGTCAGCACCAACGGCACCATGTATTATAGCCAACGTCTACATCACTAATTTTCAGCCAAAATTAGCCAAGTTAACTAAATTGGTACAAGTGTAAAATGTTTATGATTAAATTAATCCAATTCAAAAATTTATGACGGAATTGATATCAATACAATAAGATTAATATTTTTTTTAATATACTTTTCCAATTTTTTCTCCATCAATTTAGGGTATATATGTATAGGGTAGATCATTTTTTGGAAGTAGTATTGCATTACATTAAATCGCATTCAACGACGAAGAGTGTGTCCGAATCTAGTACATCTAGGAAAAGAATCCATTCTTCTATATTCGCTACTACATCTGACCAAGCAAATTCCTAGGTGGAGCACATAAATCCTCATACCGAAATTGATGAAACCGCGGAAAAAGATCTATCATCCGTGGATAAATAAATCTTACTAACTTTTCTCCAAAGTGAACTTGAATTGAAGCTAGTCATCTGATGCAGCAGCACCTGGCCGTTGAAACAAACCATTCGGTCCTTTTTCACCAAAGGATTGCCTATCAATCGTATCGGCTTGGGACATCATGGCCACATGATCAGAGCCTCTGATCTCCAGGGCTTCCATCTGCTGGATTTCTCTCAATCATCCACTTTACAAAATCCCTTTCGAACATGCGACTCTTCCTCGGATATTACTGTTAACAGCCGCCCTCTGGACAGCACCGTAAAAAATCCTCAGCCGACGTTATTTTTCCGGCGACATGTCCTAGTCGACGAACAAGGGTTCTGGCCTCACCAACGTGGTGGCCAACGTCCAATCCTACTCAAAAGAAAGGGGCCATAGCAATTTTAATTTCAAAAGGACAGAGGAAAATATAAACAGAAAGAAGCAACCTTCATGTGTCATACACCGTGATCTCCGATTGCTGCTTGAACCGCATAAGTCCAAGCGGGCTCTCGGATCTTCAAATGCATCAATCCCGATCAACACACAGAAAGAGACCGATGCATTTTTTTAATGGCCTCTCTTCGATCACATAGCTTGATCCTAGTTTCCTCGCCGACACGACAGTCTAGAGATCAAGAAGGATTTCGCAAGCATATGATAACTAGAGCCGCAACACAAACCGAGGCTTGCATGTACCTTGTACAACGTACTTATGTGTGCGTCTTGTGGATCTCGTAGTAAATTCATTGCGCTCCAAACAAAGAGAATCGCAGCTGAACTACTAGCCCCACGTACAAGCTCAGGACATGAACACAGTTCGCAACCAAAGAGACGGCCCCGCTGCTTCTTTTAATGTAACGTTACATAGATGATGGCCTGCTTTTCAGAGGTTAACGTGATTTGAGTTCCTGGAATTCATGCCCTGTTGGGCTGGTCGTGCATTCGATAGATTCTAGCTCGAGTCCAAGTATTTTGTCCAAAGAATACATATTATGTGGAAAAGAATTGGCCAAAAAGCAATCATGAAGAGACGACCTAGCGCACCACAAAATTTTCCTGATCGAGAGAGTTTGGTTTTGCACTCAAACAAACGTTTCAAGTAGAGATAAAGTTAATTTACACTTGGAAATTTAATTCAGTAATTAGTTGGCCTACATCATTGTATATATTATAGATGACGATATCAGAAATGATTTTTGTGATCATGCACTGAAATTGCATCGAAACCCTTCACTGTTCTTAATCAGAAGAATTATCATAAATGTTTTAAATCTATTGCAATTGTATTAATTGAGTTATAATTTTTATTTTTTTTTTGCGAATTGAGTCATACACTTTTTGCATTTGCGTCAATTTAGTCCATTTGGCAATTTTCGTCGAAAATCGATAACATGGACGCCGGAGGTTCTATGTGCCGTAGGGCAATACTGATGTTGACAAATTTTAATAATATTTTAATTTTTTTTTCAAATTTGTAGTTTTTCCTTTTTTTTCTCTTTTTTTTTTCTTCCCTTCTTTCTTTAGCCTGACAATTAGCAAAAGGAAAGGGTCGGCGAGGCCGACCTCATGCTTTGCTCGCCATCACTAGTGGTCAATGAGGTCGACCTTGCTAGGCCACGAGCCTCTGGCCAATTGTCAGGCTAGAGAAAGAAGGGAAGAAAAAAAAAAAGAAAAGAAAAAAAAAAAAAAAAAAAAAAAATTTATTAAAATTGACCCACTAACCACACCACGTAAGATGATCAACATTCATATTAATGATTTTTTTGTCAAAATTAGCTAGATGGATTGAATTGGCACGAATGCAAAGTGTTTGGACTCAATTGGCCCAAAAAAAAAAAAATAGAATAAAGTTGGCATGATTGCAATAAGTTTAAGACTTTTTTTTTATAATTTTCTATTCCTAATTCGATACTTTTATTTAAAGTATCTTGGGCACTGATTGGATCACTGGTCAAATACTTTCCAACAATATATGATGGAATCAGTTGACACCTAAATTTTGGCATTCCATTTAGTTATTAATTGCATAGAAAATTAGGGACTAAATTTTACTGCTAAATAAAAATATATTTTAAAACCCCATATAGTTAGTATGAGCATTTGCATTACTAGTTAATAGGCTCATATGGTTCACATTTTAATCGGATTGACAGCAGATGAATTCAAGTGAATGATTTTGAGCTTAATTGATTAATTGGACTGAGCTCATGATAGTATTGCATCAGACTTTGGTCAAGCCCGTTAATTCCTTCAAGGCTGGAATTATTCACAATAAAGCTTTATATTTTGGGTCACATAGAAAGCAATCGGCAGAATATTCTAAAATATTCGCGTGTGAGAAATGGGCAAACTATTTTGTTATTCTTATGATCTTTGACATTCTATGTAGATTATATTTATTTTCCTCGAATTAAGCTAAGATTTTGCCAAACTTCTTATATTTGACTTTGGCTTTCACCATTTAGACTTTTCGTGATGCAGGATTGCCTGCCAACCAATGGTCAATACATGATAAGGTCACTTTGATCTTTAATGATTGGACTCATCTCTTGAGCTTGTTTAGGGAATAGGCAACTTGTCCATGCCTCAATGATAGGATTATCAAAATGAGTCACAAATTCATATTTTAAACTACATTTATTTAAATGGGCCTGTATGAATTATAATAGGCTTCAAAGTTAAAAACTCAAAACAGATGGATTTGAACCAGTATGTTATAATTCCACCTTCAACCCATTTTATAAATAAATCAGGCTTGGCTCACTTTAGTCCTTTGCCAATCTCTTCAAGCGACATTTTCCCTACGTTTGCTTTGCCTCTACCGTTGTTAGGTTTTTTTTAACCTTTGGCTCACAACTTCACATTGTTGAGGCTTTACGAATAGGGTAAAACTTCATGTTTAGGACACCCAACACAAAGGCACATTTTTACTTATTTTCGCCATCTTACTAATTGTTCCTCTTGTCCCAAAACATCTACCTTTCAAACATTCACAATGTCTGCTTCATGATCGATGCGTCATGGATTAAACGCCCTGCATTCGTTAATGGTTGTTTGATTATACATGCCTTGTGGCAGTTGCATAGAGACATGTTTGCGACCCAAGACTAGCCCCGTGCCCACCTCACAAATCACTGTAAAGTTGATGGAATGGTACATGAAAATTCATGAGAAATGAATGATGGGCATCGTCAAGGAAAGGTGCAAAATTTGGATGATGCGATCTCCATAGAGCTTGTGATGAGTCATTTTCTTTTCACTGTCAATCTAAGCCGTATGTATATAGATCAGATCAAGTTTTAGAAATTGCATTGTGCCATATCAAGTTATATTCTGCGTCAAAAAGAACGTCTGATCCAGTATATGTTAAAAGAAACCCATTTTTATATCTTCGCTACAACATTAGACCAAACATATTATCAGGTGGAGCACATGAATCCCCATATCACAGTTGATTAAATGCAAATACACGATCATCTGCATATGAATGAATCTAATAAGTCTTCTCCAAAGTGAACCTGAAGCTAGTCATTTGATGCAGCTGCAGCACCCGACTGTTGCAGCAAACCATTCAGTCTCTTGTCCTGGATTCTCAGCAATGTATATACTGGCAACTTTTCAAAGGATTGCCCATAATGTTATCGGCTCGGACATCATGATTTACCTCACCAAATTTCAAAAGGACAGACAAAACTCCGAGTGCCGCTTGATCCGAGTAGACTCTCGGATCTTCATATCCATCAAACACAGTTAACACATATGACCTCTCTCCCAGCATCTCTCTCTTTGATGACATCGAGAGATCCTACTTTCCTCGACGACAGGACAGTCTTCAAGATCAAAAAAGATAATGTATCATACGATATCTAGAACGGGCAACGGAAATGTAAAGTCCCAAATATACGGTGTACACTGTACTTATGTGTGTATCTTGGGGAACCCATAACTTTTTCATTTTGATAAGTCATCTTCGTTGTGCTCCAGACAAAGAGAATTGCGGGTGAACTATTACCACGTACAAGCTCAAAACTTTAAGAGAAAACCCGTTACTTCTTTGAACATGAGGTTACTTGGTTGATGGCCAGCTTGCCATTTCCAGAGAGAGAACGTCATTTGAGTTGCAGGAATTCGATGCCGTGTTGGCTTTGTCATTCGTTCAACAGATTCTAGCACGAGGTCCAATTATCGTCCAAAGTAAAGTATTTTATCGGAATTTTCTTTCCTTTCTGCTAAGAATCGGACAACAAGCAACCATGAAGAGACAGCCTAGCCCATCACAAAATTTTCGGCATAATTGTCAAAGCAAAAAACAAAATCCTAAACCTCTTGTTAAGATACTATTCAATTATAAATATTTTAATTTGGTCAATTTAATTTTAAACATTTTGACAATTTATCACTTTAATCATTTCCAACCAATTTAAGCCAAAAAATGCCATCGTAGACACTGGCAATTTTACATGGCATAGTTAATGCTGATGTGAATAATTTTTATGGATTTTCTCCTCTTTTTTTTATGAGGACCACATTGACCTTGTTGAATGCTAGGTGAGGGTTGCGGGCCCTCGCTAAGGCCATTGAGGGCTTACGCAAGGGCTGAGCTGGATTTGGGCATGGCCAAGCCACCCAAATCAAGCAAGGGCAGCGCTTGGGCCTAGCACCCTTCACAAGCCACCATCTAGGCCACAAATCGACAAAGGGAAATAAGAAAAAGAAAAAAAATCCAAATAATTTTAATTTTTTTTAATTATTTACATTAGTATCAATCATATCATATCAAAAGACTGACATTCATATCAGTGATTTTTGGTCAAAATTGATCAAAATGACTATATTAAGCGAATTGTCAAAATATTAAGTATTAAATTGGTCAAAAATTGAAATGTTTTGAAAAGAAATGTGATGCGTATGATATGTTTTGGACTCTATTGATAATTTTCCCTAAATTTTTTCATATTGAGAATGTTCCCTTATGCATGTAATCAGTGGTTTTGCGTTAAGATAAAATCAACTACACTTAAAATTTCAATTCGGCGATAACATCAATTACACTTAAAATTTTATTCGGCAATACCATTGTATATACTATTACTATAGGAGAGATTATTTGGAATGATTCTCATGATCAAACTTTGAAATCGCACTGAGCCCTAGCTTGTTCTTAGTCCATCACATCTTGTTCAAGATTCTCTTGTGCACCAATTGTATCACCTGTCCAAATACTTTTCAACCACAGGGCGATGGAATCAGAAATCAATCATTTACCGCCAGCTCCACGAACAAAACTACCTCAAAAAGAAATATGCAAGCTCTTACGTCAAGAATCACGAACTCTTCGTCCTCAATTTGCCTTTCTCCTCGTGATTTTCTACATGGCCTGCCGCCATCCTAGTCGCTCCTTAGTTACATCCGAATCATCCACGCAATCGCCTCCAGGATCAGTCGTGCATCAGCCACCACCATCGCCTCTATAAAAATGCTCCTCCTATTAACTGCTTCAATATCACCCACGGCAAAAAGTAGAAGAAGAAAAGATTTGATCTTTCCTGATCAGTCACAAACTCACGATTAAACCCAAAGTTCATACTCACCATCTTTATCAAGAAAAAGAAAATGGGAGACGTGGATCCAGCCATCAAACAAGACGTCGAACACAGGCCCAATCTCGCAGCCCCTCAAGCCGAAAGCATCCCGCTCATCAACCTCGCCGCCCTCGCCGGCTACTCACCCTCCGACGGTGCGGCTGCTGACTCCGCTGCCATCAAAGGGCTCGTGGCGGAGATAGGGAAGGCGTGCAAGGAGTGGGGGTTCTTCACGGCGGCGAACCACAGGGTGCCGGCGGAGAAGAAGGAGAGGATTGAGCGGGAGGCGAGGGAGTTCTTCAGGCAGGATTTGGCGGAGAAGAAGAAGGTGCAGAGGAAGACGACGCTGGGGTATTACGAGACGGAGCACACCAAGAACGCGAGGGACTGGAAGGAGGTCTTCGACTTCACCGTGCAAGAGCCAACGGTAGTCCCGGCTTCACCCGAGGACGGCGAAGAGGGTGTCATTGAGTGTACCAATCAGTGGCCCGAGTACCCTCCTGGACTAAGGTTAGTGTTTCCATGATTGTTTTTCCTTTGGCTACATGGCGTTTCAATAGAAGCTGGTACCTTACATCATATAAGAAGTCACATTGTGAAATGTGCCTCGTTTAACCAAAAAGAAAATGTCGATTTTGTTCTTTCCTTACCTTTCTTATGGAGCTCGCATCTCATGCCCCATCCAAAATGACTCTCTTGCGGCTGTTAAATTCAGGGAAGCATGTGAAGATTATGCACAGGAAGTGCAGAAACTCGCGCACAAGCTGATGGGACTGATAGCTCAGAGCCTGGGCTTGCCCGCTAACAGGTTTGATGAATTCTTCCAGGACCATACCAGCTTCGTCCGGATCAACCACTACCCGCCGTGCCCCACGCCACACCTCGCTATGGGCATAGGCCACCACAAGGACTCGGGGCGCTCACCATCCTGGCTCAAGACGACGACGTCCCAGGCCTCGAGGTGAAGAGGAAGAGCGATGGGGAGTGGGTCCTAGTCAAGCCCATCCCCGATACATTCATTATCAATGTTGGCGACGTTATTAAGGTACCACTTATCAAAAAAAGAACTTTCTTTATGCACAATATATCGCTCGAAAATGTGTACATAAAAGATTATTTGGCCCGTGAGTGGTTGTGACTATGCCTAATGTTTAAGATCCGTCCCTTTTACTCAATCTAACTCTTAAGGCATGATCATCTGTAGTTGCTTGAAGAATATGAAGATTATTATGGATCTCTCTCTAATGAAACCAGTCAATCTTCATGTTACAACCAAACCAAAATAATCAATTAATCAAATTCCAAGTTTATGCACACGCGCTTGCCTCTAACTTAATCAATATCTGTGATTTTAATACATAATCATCGGTCATGCATGTGTACCGCATTTGTGAATGTGGGTGAAGTACTCGGCGGAGTAATCTTGGTTAATTAACTCTTGACCATGTGAAGGTTTGGAGCAACGAGGCGTATGATAGCGTGGAGCATAGAGCGATGGTGAACTCGAAGAGAGACAGGATCTCGATTCCATTCTTCTTCATGCCGCCGCACTACACCATGGTGCAGCCGCTGGAGGAACTGACCGATGAGCACAACCCTCCAAAGTACAGGCCGTACAACTGGGGCAAGTACCTGGTCTCCCGAAAAGCAAGCAACTTAAAGAAGTTCAATGTCCAGAACCTCCAGATTGACCATTTCAGGATATGAGATTGGGCAGTAGAATCTCCATATGATGACCATCTGTTGTGCTGAGTCGCTGGAGTTTATGTAGCAAAGTTGTAGCTGAAGCTTTTCCATTAGCATTGGCAACTTGAAAACTTCGCAGTAGAATGTAATAAATGCGACCGTGCATCGTGAATATTGTCTATTTACCTAAATAAATAATGTAGCTGAGCAGTGAGCACAGCGATTTCAATAAAGTGGCTGCGTTGTTCCTTTTTTGCTGTAAACCATCCTTCTTTATTTGAGTATATTATGCGTATAGGGTTCTCCTTTGCTATCAACACCAAACAATCTGGCCGAACGAAAAACCCATCGCCCTCTCCCCTTGCAGAGATCCAGTTTTGGGCAAGAAAAACGTCGGACGAGAGGAGCTCAACCTTCCTCTTCTGCGTTGAGCAGAATGAAGCATCACTTGAAATCAAGCGCTTTGCGCTGGTTCGTGGGTCAGGCCACGGGGCGTGGTGTGGGCGCAAGATCGTGAAATTGCTACGATCAGATCAATCAAAGTTCTCCCTCCTTTTTCCATATTCTATTCTAAATTTGCAGGATTTGACGTTGGCGAACATGTTGATCAGGCCATTACTTTTATCCAGCGACGAGGACATGTCGAGGCAAATAACATTATCGCGGAAAATTATGGTTTTCTGGGCAGGATATTTTTGGTTTGCAAGGATGATAAACTCGTTCCAAAGGATCTTGTGCAATAGACACGGGGAAAAAATTATCCAAAAAAGTCATGAACTTATTATATTTTTACAAATTTAGTCCTAAATATTTTAATTGTGCCTATTGAATCCTACACTTTTTCATATTTTGTTAGTTGAGTCCGACCAATTTTGGTCAAAAACCACTAATGTGAATGTCACCGCCCTATGCAACACAGCCAATATCCAACACAGCCAATATAGATGTAAATAATTTTTAATAATATTTTAATTATTTTATTTTATTTTTCCTTTTTATTATTTTCTTCTATTTACCTTCCTTACTTTACTTTCTTTCTTTTTTTCCTTTTCTCTTCTTTTTTCATTTATCTTTTTCCATTTTTTTCCTTTTGTCAGCCATTGTCGAGCCTTGTTGATGGCTGGCAACTGCCTGGGGTGAGGGATGCCCGTGTCTAGTCTTGCGAGGGCAACCCTCGCCCTTGCCAAGCCAATGAGGGTGAGAAGAGAAGATAAAAATTAAAAATAAAATGAAAATAAAATAAGAAAAATTGAAGAAAAAAGGAAAAACAAAAAATAAATAAATAATTCAAAAAAAATTAAAATATTATTAAGAATTGTCCACGTTAACGACAGCCGTGCCACATAGTCGACGTCCATGCGGTGATTTCCAATTAAAATCGGGCGTATAAACTCAATTAGTAAAATGTGAAGAGATTTAGTACCCAATTGATATAATTAGAGAGTTTAAATTGAATTTGCATACGTGTAATAGATTTTGAACTTTTTGCTTGGCCAACAGTTATTTTCGAACAGCGTGTCTTCATCGCTGAATAAGGGATGTGGCCTCAACGTGCACTCCCACCGATAGGAAAAGGACCAGAGAATGGAATCTGTACCAGGGAAGGAGAATGGACGAACCATAGGGAGTGATCGCAAGCTTCAATAGCGAGGGCGAGGGATAAATCTGACACGAAGGCGTTGGCTTCCGTGAGAGTTGGATGTTGAAAACCCCCGCAGCAGCATCGTCTCTGCTGTCGCCGCCTATCCTTCCTCGTCGTAACATCCACCCCCATGCGACAACCTCGCCTTCCCTCCGTTTGAACCCAGCCCAACCACCATTCGGCCCCTGCAGCTGCCATTGCCAGCACCACTATTTATCTATGTCCAGTTCCTCTCTTGTGCTTTGCCTATGTTTTTTGTTTGCATTTATTTTGTTTTCATTTAATAATAAGTTTTGAATTGAGTGATCAGCGGAGATTTCGTCTATTTCATGAAAACGACAATCTCACAGAATATCAATTGACATCATAAAACCTCAAACGTTGTATGGTCAATTTTACGATAGAGCAATTTTACAGAAATGACATTTTTGACAATAGATTTTGTCAATTTGATATTCCGATTCCCATAATCCTACACTTTGGGATATGTGGTGAGGAGAGCTCTGTCACTTTATGGAAAGTGATAGTACCGTCCTCTAAGCATGGCCCTAACAATTTTAACTACAAACAGATAGAGATTAAAAAAAAAGTGAAACATAAACAGAAAGAAAGCAACAATTCATATATTCTCCGTAATCTCTAATTGCCGCTTGAACCGTGTTAGTCCAAGTAGACTCGCGGATCTTCAAATCCATCAAACTACAATTGACACATAAAAGAAATGGACACATTTTTCTAATGACCTCTCTTCCAATTACATGGTAAGATCTTGGTTTGCTTGACATGATAATCTAGTGATCAAGAAAGGTTTTGTGAGCATACAATATCCAAATATTGTCCATAGAACATGTATCATGTCGATTTTTTCTTTAGTTTTTGCTGAGTATTGGATAACAAGCAATCATAAAGAGATAGCCAAGCCCACCGTGAAATTTTCCATATCGGGAGAGTTTGATTGTATAAATCAATCGTTTCATATAGAGATAGAATTGGTTTACACCTGAAATTTAAATCAATAATTAGTTTCTCCACATCATTGTATGGATAATTATATCAGGAATACAAAAATGGCTTCGTTGTTCCTAATCCATTTCTTTTCTTTCAAGATTATCTTGTGCACTGATTATATCTCTTGTCAAATACTTTTCAATTCAAAAGGGATGAAAATGTGGTATCACAACAATAGTCAATGCCATTGATTTCGTAATTGCCGACCAATGAAGGTTGTCCTTCGCTAGCTTTAGTCAACACCAAACGATTTTGCTGAACAAAACCCATCGCCTTCCCCCCTTAGCAGAGGCCCAGTTTCGGGTAAGAAAAACATCAAGCAAGGGGCATATGGACAAGAACCTGAACCCAGCATCACTTGCCCTCCTCATCCTCTTCCTCTTCTGCTTCGAGCAGAGGGAAGCATCACTTGAAAGCAAGCACTTTGTGCCGTTTCATGGGTCATGCCACAGTGCAAGGTGTTGGTACAAGATCGCGAAATTGCTAAGATCATCCGGTCATAGAGTCATTGCACTTGACTTGGCTGCTTCCTACATTGACTCGTTTCAGACTGTTAGTTGGGTTCACTCTTATGTGGAAAAAGCCCAATGGATTGTAAGCCCAAAATAGCTCAAGTCTATATGATAAGTCATAAAAAGAAATAAGGTTTTTCACTATCTTTTAAGTGATAGCTGCAAATAACATCAGTTGAGACGCATTAATAAGAAAGAAAGAGAGAGCAGAAAATATAAGGTCTAGGGAAGAGTCTGATTTATATCAAGCAGACATCGGAGGTCGATTCGTGATTTGATTGAGCTAAAATTTTGTCAACGTGTTCATGGTACACTGTACTTGAGTTTGAATGGTTTCATTTTTTTTTTGAAGCTCCCTACATAAGGTTTTTCGTGGATTGATCAAAACTTAAGTTTTGATTGCATTTATCCTTGATCTTTTGTAAAATTTATGTGTACTGCCAAGAATGATGTTTGTGAGATCTTTTTGTTATATTCCTCTAATATTTACTAGAGAAGAACTTTGTTCACATGATTATGTTGATAGTGCTTCGTATGTATCATGCTTTACTATTTCGATTCCTATTAGATTTATACAAGATGGGAGATTATTTTGTTCCGTTATGTTAATCCGATATTGTTTGGGTTGTTATTATTTTCTCATCACAAGTCAAGTCTCTACAATCGATCTCGGAGTACTTCAAGCCCCTGAGAAATGTCATGGAAGGTCTAGCTTCATATGAGATTGCTCCTCGTTGATCGCAGCTTGGGTGGGTTGACTCTTTCTTAGGTGATGGAGACATTTCCCAAGAAGATTGCCCAAGTTATTTTCGTGACTGCCTTAATGCCTGGTCGTGAGCTCAATGTTTCTACTCTCAATCAAGAGGTGTGTTCAATTTTAAACCTATCATTGCTAGTGATACAATTTTCACTTTGTTTTTACCCACGCATTTCGTATTCGTCAGCCATCATCAGTAGAAAACGAGAATAGCCAAAAGTCTTATTAAAAGTCTGTTGTACTTTGCAAGTGAAGTCTCTCAGAAGACCACCACCGGTTCTAGACGGCCACTTGAGGCTGGCAATCTCTACCGGCAATTGACAAGGCCTAGCAAAGGGAAAAAGAGAGAAAGGAAAGGGAAAAAAAAAAAAAAAAAAACAGAGAGAGAGAAGAGAAAAGGGGGAAAATTAAAGAATGAAAATAGAAAGAAAAAAGGAAAAAGAGAAGAAAACTACATGAATAATTCAAAAAAACATTTAAATATTATTAAAAATTATTCACGCCAACCCTAATCAAACGTCAATACTAATCATGCCACATAGATTGATTAGCGTTCACATTAGCGATTTCTAGCCAAAATTGGCTTTATATACTTAATTGACAAAATTTAAAAAAGTTTAATACTCCATTGACATGGTTAAAAAGTTTAATATTAAATTTAGAACTTTTTGCTTGGCCAATGTTATTTTCTGGCGATGTGTCTTCATCGCTGAACAAGGGTTGTGGCCTCAACGTCCAATCCCACCCAAAAGAAAGGGACCATAACAATTTTAACTTCAAACAGACAGATATAAAAAAAATGGAACATAAACAGAAAGAAAGCAACCCTTTATATTGGCCATAATCTCCGACTACTGCTTGAACCGCTTTAGTCCAAGTAAACTCACGGATCTGCAATTCATCAACAAACAATTGACACATAGAAAGAAACGGTTACATTTTTCTAGTGACCTCTCTTCCAATTACATAGTACGATCTTGGTTTGCTCTTCAACATGATAGTCTAGAGATCAAGAGGGATTCGTGAGCATATACAATATCCAAATATTGTCCATAGAAAACGTATTTTGTCTAATTTTTTCTTTTGCTTTTGCTGAGAATTGGATAACTAGCAATTATAGAGAGACAGCCAACCCTAATCACCACCAAATTTTCCGTATTGGGAGAGTTTGATTCTATAAATCATTTATTTCAGATAAAGATAGAATCAGATTATACCTAAAATTTAATTCAGTAATTAGTTGCTCCACGTCGTTGTATACGCTATGGATGACAATATCAGGAATACGACGCTTTTAAATGGCTTCATTGTTCCTAATCCGTTTCTTTTCTTTCAAGATCATCATGTGCACCGATTATGTCACTTTGTCAAATACTTTTCAACCACGTGTGATGGAAACAGGAATCAATTATTTACCGCAAACGCCACGAACAGAACTATCTCAATCAGCAATGCAAGCTCTTACGTCAACAATCACGTACCCTCCGTTGTCTTTCCGCCTATCTCCACATGACTTTCCCCGTGCCCCGACACTATCCTAGTCATTCTCCTTATTTACTTTCGAATTGTCCATTCAATCGCGTCCAGGTTCGATCGTGCGTCAGCCGCCACAATTACCACTATAAAAGTGCTCCTTTCTGTAAATGCTTCGACATCACCCGCGGCTAAGAAGAGAAGAAGAAAAGATTTGATCTTTCCTGATTACCCCCGATCTTTATCAAGAAAAAGGAGATGGGAGAGGTCGATCCAGCCTTCATACAAGACGTCGAACATAGGCCCAAGCTCGCCGTCTCACAGGCCGAAGGCATCCCACTCATCGACCTCACCGCCGTCGCTGGCTACTCACCCTCTGATGGGGCGGTTGCTGCTTCTGCCGCCGCCGCCATCGAAGGGCTCGTGGCAGAGATAGGGGAGGCTTGCAAGAAGTGGGGATTCTTCACGGTGGTGAACCATGGTGTGGCGGCGGAGAAGAGGGAGAGGATAGAGCGGGAGGCTAGGGAGTTCTTCGGACAGGGTTTGGAGGAGAAGAAGAAGGTGAGGAAGGACGAGAGGAAGGTGATGGGGTACTACGAGATGGAGCACACCAAGAACGTGAGGGACTGGAGGGAGGTCTTTGACATAACCGTGCAAGAGCCGACGCTCGTCCCAGCCTCGCTCAAGGACGGCGAAGAGGCCGTCATCGAGTGGACCAATCAGTGGCCTGAGTACCCTCCTGGATTAAGGTTAGCGTTTCCATGATTTCTTTCTTTAACTTTGGCGACACGGTGTTTCAATAAAAGCTGGCGCATGATCGATATCTGAAGCACTAACAACACCATCATCGATTTCATTCTTTTCCTACCTTTCTTATGGAGCTCGCGTTTCACGCCAGTCCAAAATGATTCTCTTGTGGCGGTTAAAATTCAGGGAAGCATGCGAAGAGTACACACAAGAAATGGAGAAACTCGCGTACAAACTGATGGGATTGATAGCTCAGAGCCTGGGCTTGCCCGCGAACAGGTTTGGCGAATTCTTCAAGGACCAGACTAGCTACCTCCGGCTAGTCCGCTATCCGCCCTGCCCCGCGCCGCACCTTGCTCTCGGACTGGGCCGCCACAACGACTCGGGAGCACTTGCGATCCTGGCTCAAGACGATGTTGGAGGCCTCGAGGTGAAGAGGAAGAGTGATGGGGAGTGGGTACTAGTCAAGCCCATCCCTGATGCTTTCATTATCAATGTTGGTTGCGTTATGCAGGTACCACTTATTAAAAAAGAACTTTTTATATCATCGACTTATCACTTGAAGATGTGTATATGGAAGAACATATGTGCCCCAAGTGGTTGTGCCTGTGCCTGATTATGATCCATCATTTCGGTCAATTTCTGTGATTTTCATACATGATCATTGGTCATACATATGAATTGTATTTGTGAATGTGGGTGGAGTACTTGATGGAACAGAACAAGCTATATATTCTTGATGAATTAACTCTCGACTGTGTGAAGGTTTGGAGCAATGACATGTACGAGAGTGTCGAGCACAGAGTGATGGTGAACACAGAGAAGGAGAGGTTCTCGATTCCGTTCTTCTTCAACCCATCACACTATACCATGGTGCAGCCACTGAAGGAATTGATTGATGAGCACAACCCTCCAAAGTACAGACCATACAGTTGGGGCAGGTTTTATGTCATTCGAAAAGGAGGCAATTTCAAGAAGCTTGATGTGGAGAACATCCAAATTCACCATTTTAGGATATGAGATTCATCAGTAGAATCTCAAAATAACTGTTGAGAAATAATGAGTTATTTACCGTTGTTGTAGCTGAAGCTTTTCAATTAGCTTTGGTAACTTGAAACTTTTCCCTAGAATGTAAGGAACGTGACTGTTGATTGTGAATATCGTGTGTTTGCCTGAGTAAATAATGGAACTGAGCACGGTGGTTTCAATAAAGTGCCTGTGTTGTTCGTTTTCTGTTGTAAGCCATCCTTGTTTATTTGAGTAGTTTGTACAAGGTACACAATTTCAGTTCAAACGAGAACAGTCAACTAGGCAAGGCCATTGATTTCGTAATTGCCGACCTATGAAGGTTCCCTTCGCTAACATTAGTCAACACCAAACGATCTCCCTGAACCAAAACCCATCAGCTTTCCCCCTTCCAGAGACCCAGTTTTGGGTAAGAAAAACATCAAACGAGAGGCAAATGGACAAGAAGCTCAACCTCGCATCACTTGCCCACTTTATCCTCATCCTCTTACTCTTCCTGTTCTGTTTCGAGAAGAATGAAGCATCACTTGAAAGCAAGCACTTTATGCTGTTTCATGAGTCACGCCACGGTGCATGGTGTTGGGACAAGATTGCGAAATTGCTAAAGATCAGCCCGTCACAGAGTCACTGCACTTGACCTGGTGGCTTCGGGGATCGACACGTTTTGGGCCAGGTCTCCGCAATCGATCTCTGAATACTTCAAGCCCCTGGTCTTGCTTCACGTGAGAGACCTTGTCGGTCGCAGCTTGGGTGGGTTGGCTCTTTCTCAGTGATGGAAAAATTCCCCAAGAAGATTGCCCTTGCTGTTTTTGTCTCTGCCCTAGTGCCTGGTCCTGAACTCCATGTTTCTACTCTCAATCAAGAGGTATGTTCGATTTTAAACCCATCATTGCCAGCGATACACTCTCCACTCCATTTTTAAGATAGGAATTTCTCATTCGTGAAACATCATTAAAAAAAAACGTTAAAAGGCATAGCCAAGAGTATTCTTAGAAGCAGTTCTTTTCTATATCGGTCGTGATCGAACTGTGTATTTTGCAAGTGAAGTCTCACAGAAGATCTCCTCCTGTGCCGGACAGCCGCTACACCGACGACAATGGGCCAAACAAAACCTCCGAGCACCTTCGGTTTTGGCCCAATTTCTTGTTATCGAATGTTTATCAGGTCAGCCCAATTGAGGTAAAACCAAAGAAATAATAAGAAACTTCAGCCCCATGCTAATCGTCTGTGTATTGCATCATTTCAATTTTGTCGGATGTCTGACAACACAAACTCAGCCAAACATGTTTGAGATCAATCAAAGCTCTCCCTCTTTTTCCATTGTTCTTGTTTGATTTTGCAGGATTTGACATGGGCGAACATGTTGATCAAGCAACTATGTTTGTTCAGCAACGACAACATGTCGAGCCAAAGAATGTTGTCTAGAAAAAAATCATATTTCATTGTGCAGGATTTTTTTGGAAAATTATCTAAAAAGTCCTAAATATTTTATACAGAATAGTCGCCGTAAAATCATTTCCAAATAAGTTTTATTCTGGATCTGTGTCGCAACCTTGATAAGTTCAGTTATGGACTTTTCCTCTTTCTGGTCTTGACACGATCTCGATCTGAACTCGTCAAAGTGAGATATGCTTGTAAGATAGAATAAACTTTAATAGAAATCTTCAATAGTTCCTCATAAACAACTTATACCAAAACCTATTCTAGAAATAAGCATTAAAGCCACAAAGTTTTGTCAACTTAAAAATTTGGTAGAAATTTTCTCAACATGACCGATTGTCAAGCTAGAGGAAGAAGGAAAGTACAAAAGAAAAAGAAAAAACCAAATAAAAACTATTATTAAAATTGACCCCCTTAGCCCAACAGCATCATATAAGATGACTGACATTTATATCAGTAATTTTCAGCTACAGTTGTTCGGATAGACAGAATTGACAAAAATGCAAATTATTTAGCATTCAATTTGTAAAAAAATAATTAAATTGACACGATTGTAATAAATTTAAGACTTTTTTTTTTCCTAATTCGATACTTTTTATTTGAAGTATCTTGTGCACCGATTAGATCACCGGTCAAATACTTTTCAACAATATAGGATGGAACCAGGAATCGATTACTTACCGGAAACTCCGCGGACAAAACTACCCGAACAACAAATGCAAGCGCTTACGTCAAGAACCTCGGACAAAACAACCCGAACAACAAATGCAAGCGCTTACGTCAAGAACCACGGACTCGCTGTCCTCTTTCTTGCCTATCTGCTCGTGATTTCTTTTCCATGTCCTGACGCTAACCTAGTCACTCCCTAGTTACTTCCGAACTGTCCACTCGATCGCGTCCAGGTGCATTCGTGCACCAGCCACCACAATTGCCACTATAAAAAAATGCTCCCCTCAATAATTGTTTCAATATCATCCACGAAAAAAAGAAGAAGAAGAAGAAGAAGAAGAACAGGGTTCACAAACTTACAATTAGCCCAAGATCATACTCCCGATCTTTATCAAGAAAAAGAAGATGGGAGAGGTCGATCCGGCGTTTATACAAGACGTCGAACAAAGGCCCAAGCTCGCCGCCACACAAGCCGAAGGCATCCCGCTTATTGACCTCGCTGCCCTCGCTAGCTACTCACCCTCCGACGGCTCGGTTGATGCTTCCACCGCCGCCTTCAAAGGGCTCGTGGCAGAGATAGGGGAGGCTTGCAGGAAGTGGGGATTCTTCGCAGTGGTGAACCATGGCGTGGCAGCAGAGAAGAGGGAGAGGATAGAGCGGGAGGCGAGGGAGTTCTTCGGGCAGAGCTTGGAGGAGAAGAAGAAGGTGAGGAGGGACGAGAAGAGGGTGATTGGGTACTACGAGACGGAGCACACCAAGAATGTGAGGGACTGGAAGGAGGTTTTCGACTTGACCGTAAAAGAGCCAACGCTCGTCCCGGCCTCACCCAAGGATGGTGAAGAGGCGGTCACTGAGTGGATCAATCAGTGGCCTGAGTACCCTCCTGGATTAAGGTTAGTGTTTCCATAATTTTTTTAACCTTGGCAACATAGCGTTTTGATAGAAGGCGGCGCATCATCTATAGGAATTGATAATCTTACATCATATAATAAGTGACATGGTGAAATGTGCTCTGTTTGACCATATAGCTATCGATTTTATTCTATCAAGAACCTTTCTTATGGAGCTCGCGTCTCCTGCCCGTCCAAAATGATTCACTTGCGGCTGTAAAAATTCAGGAAGGCATGCGAAGAGTACGCACAAGAAGTGGAGAAACTCGCGCACCAGTTGATGGGACTGATAGCTCAGAGCCTGGGTTTGCCCGCAAACAGGTTTGACGAATTCTACAAGGACCACACCAGCTTCATCCGGCTCAACCACTACCCGCCATGCCCCGCACCGCACCTCGCTCTAGGCGTGGGCCGCCACAAGGACTCGGGGGCGCTCACCATCCTGGCTCAAGACGACATTGGAGGCCTTGAGGTGAAAAGGAAGAGTGATGGGGAGTGGGTTCTAGTCAAACCCATCCCCGATGCCTTCATTATCAATGTTGGTGACATTATTCAGGTACCATTTATTAAAAATGAACTTTTTATATGCATGACTTATCGCTTGAATATGTGTATTTCAAAGACCATTTGTGCCGCAATTGGTTTTGCCAGTGCCTAATGATTATGATCCATTTTTTCAATCAATTTCGGTGAATTTCATACATGTTCATTGGTCATATATACGAATTGTCCTTGTGAATGTGGGCGAAGTATTTGGCAGAACAAAACAAGCTATATATTCTTGACAAATAAACTCTCGACTAAGTGAAGGTTTGGAGCAATGATACTTATTGCTTGAATATGTGTAATTCAAAGATCATTTGTGCCGCAATTGTTTTTGCCTGTGTCTAATGATTATGATCCATTTTTTCGATCAATTTCTGTGAATTTCACACATGTTCATTGGTCATATAAACGAATTGTCCTTGTGAATGTGGGCGAAATATTTGGCGGAACAAAATAAGCTATATATTCTTGACGAATTAACTCTCGACTATGTGAAGGTTTGGAGCAACGATACTTACGAGAGCGTCGAGCATAGAGTGATGGTGAACTCGAAGAAAGAGAGGTTCTCAATTCCGTTCTTCTTCAATCCATCACACCATACCATGGTGCAGCCACTGAAGGAATTGACCGATGAGCACAAACCTCCAAAGTACAGGCCATACAACTGGGGCAAGTTCTTGGTCACCCGAATGGGAGGCAACTTCAAGAAACTTGATGTTGAGAACCTCCAGATTTATCATTTCAGGATATGAGATTCAGCAGTAGAATCTCCAAAACTTATCAATTAGCATTGAGAGCTTGAAAACTGTGTAGAATGTTATAAATGTGACTGTGTATTCTTAATAGTATCTATTCCCCTAAATAAATAATGGAGCTGAACACAACGATTTCAATATAGCGCCTGTGTTGTTCGTTTTCTGTTGTTTGAGTAGGTCCACAATTGCAATTCAAAAGGGAGGAAAATGTGGAATCACAAGAATAGTCAACACCACTGATTTCGTAATTGCTGACCAATGAAGGTTATCCTTCGCTAGCTTAAGTCAGCACCAGACGATTTTGCTGAACAAAACCCATCGCCTTCCCCCTTAGCAGAGGCCCAGTTTTGGGTAAGAAAAAACATCAAGCAAGAGGCATATGGACAAGAACCTTAACCTAGCATCACTTGCCCTCCTCATCCTCTTCCTCTTCGGCTTCGAGCAGAAGGAAGCATCACTTAAAAGCAAGCACTTTGTGCCGTTTCATGGGTCACGCCTCGGTGCAGGGTGTTGGTACAAGATCGTGAGATTGCTAAGATCATCCGGTCACAAAGTCACTGCACTTGACGTGGTGTCTTCCGGTATCGACCCGCTTCAGGCTATTAGTTGGGTTCATTCCCATGTGGAAGAAGACCAATCAATTATAAGCCCAAAAGGGCTTGAGTTCGTATAATAAGTCATATAAAGAAATAAGATTTCTCACTATTTTTTAAGTGGTAGCCCCAAAAAAGTCAGTTGAGATGCAGTAATAAGAAAAAAAGAAAAGCAGAAAATATTGGATCTAGGAAAGAATTTAATTTATATTAAGTTGGCATCGGAGGTCGATTCGTCGTCCAATTGAGCCGAAATGTTGTCAGCATGTTCATGGTGCACTCTTCTTGAATCTGAACGGTTTGATTTTCGTTTGAAGCTCTCTATATCAAGTTTTTCATGGGTTGATCAAAACTTGCATTTTTTGTTAAATTTATCATTGATCTTTTGTGAAATTTATGTGTACTATTAAGAATGATGTTCTTGAGATCTTTGCTGATATGTGTCTTTAGTATTTACTAGAGAAAAACTTTATTCACCCGATTTTATTTATAGTGAAGATTTTGGGGAGATTTCGGTCCCGTGTTTTTTGATCTCCTCAGGTTTTCCACGTAAAAAATCATCTTGTGTTTATATGTTTGGTATTTATTTTGCTCTACTATAAGATTTACATAAGAGAGGAGATTATATTGTTCCGTTGCATTAATCCGATATTGTTCGGATTGTTATTGTTCTTCCATCACAAGCCAAGTCTCTGCAATTGATCTTCGAGTACTTTAAGCCCCTGAGAGATGTCATGGAAGGTCTAGCTTCACATGAGAGAGTGATCCTCGCTGATCGCAGCTTGGATGGATTAGCTCTTTCTCAAGTGATGGAGACATTCCCCAAAAAGATGGTCCTTGCTGCTTTTGTGACCGCCTTAATGCCAGGTCTTGAGCTCAGTGTTTCTACTCCCAATCAAGAGGTGTGTTCAATTTTAAACCTATCATTGCTAGTGATACAATTTTCACTCCATTCTTACCCACGAATTTCGTGTTTGTCCGCCATCATTAGTAGAAAACGTTAAGAGGGAATTGTCAAAAGTCTTATTAATAGCCTGTTGTACTTTGCAAGTGAACTCTCTGAGAAAACCACCACCGGTTCTACCGACCACCTTCGGTTCTGGCCCAATTTCTTGTCATCGAATGTTTATCAGCTCAGCCCAATTGAGGTAAAACCAAAGACATAATAAGAAATTACACCCCATGCTAATCGTCTCTGTATTGCATTGTTTCAATTTTGTCGGATGGCTAACAACACAAACTCGACCAAACGTGTTTCAGATCAATCAAAGCTCTCCCTCCTTTTTCATTATTCTTTCTTGATTTTGCAGGATTTGACATTGGCGAACATGTTGGTCAAGCCACTATGTTTGTTCAGCGACGAGGCAAATAACATTTTCTCAAATAAATCATTTTTCATTGCACATGATCTTTTTGGGAAAATTGTCCAAAAAATCGCAAATCTATGATACGATGGTCAATTTAACGTTAACTTGCCAATTTAGTTCTAAAATTTCCAATTGATTTATGATGATTTGCAAATTTAATCTTAAGCCTTTTTAACAATTTGGCAAGTCAATTATGCTATGAAATCATTGACGTGGACAACGGTCGCTTATATGGCGTAACCGATGCTAACATGGATATTTTTTAATAATATATTAAATTTTATTTTAAAAAAATAAATCTCTCTTCACTTTTTATTTATTTATTTAAAGCTAAGGGATCAGCAAGAGTTGCTAGTCGGCCCTCACCGACAATGGGTGAGGGCTTGCGAGCCCTCACCATGGCCAAGAGGGCCAATGAGACCTTGCCCAGGTCTGACAAAGGCACTGTGGCCCTTACCCAATTTCAACCAAGGTTGCCAGCCCTCACCCCAAAAAGACATATAAAGAGAAGAAAAGAAAAAAATCACAAAAATTATGAAAAAATTCAAAATATCCTTAAAAAAAAGTTCCACCTCAACACCAAACGCGCTACACATTACAACCAGCATACACATCATTAATTTTTGGCCAAAATTTTTAGTCGGGTTGACTAAGTTGGTATAAATGCAAAAGGTTTAGAATTAAATTGATCTAATTCAAAATTTTAAGACTGAACTAATACCAATGTAATAAGATTAAGACTTTTTTTAATACTTTTCCTAACTTTTTATCCATCAATTTAGGGTATATATATAGGGCAGATCATTTTTTGGAAGCAATATCACATTACATTATTCGCATTCAACGATGAAGAGTATGTCCGAGTCTAGTACATCTCAGAAAAGAATCCATTCTTCTATATTCGCTACGACATCCGACCAAGCAAGTTCCTAGATGGAGCACATATATTCCCATATCAAAATTGATCAAACCACGAAAAAAGATCGATCATCCGTGGATAAATAAATCTTAATAGCTTTTCTCCAGAGGGAACTTGAATTGAAGCTAGTCATCTGATGCAGCAGCACCTGGCCGTTTAAACAAACCATTCAGTCCCTTTTCTCCAAAGGATTGCCCATCGATCGTATCGGCTTGGGACATCATGCCCACATGATCAGAGCCTCTGACCTCCAACGCTTCCATCTACTGGATTTCTCTTAACCATCCACCCTACAAAATCCTTTTTTGAAACATGCGACTCTTCCTTAGATATAACAGTTTACAGCCACCCTCTGGACAGCACCGTAATAATCCTCGGCCAACATCATTTTCCGGCGACAAAGGGCTGTGGCCTCACCAACGTGGTGGCCACCGTCCAATCCTACCCAAAAGAAAAGGACCATAGCAATTTTAATTTCAAAGCAACCTTCATGTATTATACATGATGATCTCCGATTGCCGCTTGAACCGCATGAATCCAAGCAGGCTCTCGGACCTTCAAATCCATCAAACACGATCAACACATGGAAAGAGACCGTGCATTTTTTTAATGACTTCTCTTCGATTACAAAGCAAGATCTTAGTATACTCGGGGACATGACAGTCTAGAGATCAAGAAAGATTTCATCAGCATATGATACCTCGAGTGGCAACGCAAACAAAGGCAAGCATATACCGTGTACAGCGTACTTATCTGTATCTTGTGGATCTCGTACCTTCTTTTTTCTCAAGAAGTAAGTTGTCTTTATTGCGCTCCAAACAAAGAGAATCTCGGGTGAACTACTCCCTCGTACGAGCTCGGAGCATGAATACGGTTAGCAACCAAAGAGACGGCCCCGCAGCTTCTTTGACCATCATCGCAGACATAGTTGATGGCTTGCTTTTCATAGGTTAACGTGATTTGAGTTGCAGGAATTGATGCCCTGTTGGGCCGTCATACATTCGACGGATTCAAGCACGAAGTGCAAATATTATTAGAGAAAACATATCTTGAGTGCATTTGGTTCAGCATTTCCAAAGGTTTTTTAGTTTTTAAAATCCCTTGGAGAAATGCTGGATCATTTGACGACCATTTTTAAGTAGTTTTTTTTGTGAAAGCTAACATTGGAAAGACTGAAAACCCAATGTTAGTAGGAACTAGCATTAAGCTTTCAGCCTTTGGCGAAATGCTAAAACTCTTTTTTTTTTTTTTTTTTTTTTTTTTTAAATTACCCTCACCCATTCTTCAAATTTGTGATTTTTCCCTCATTATTATTTTTTTAAATGCTAAAAAATGCTAAAAAAACAAATATATATATATATATATATATATATATATATATATATAAAAAAAGAAAGGACCAACCCTTCGTCAATCCGATGAAGGACTACAATTGCCAACGAGCCAGATTTGGCATCAACGACTGTCAGTCGAGATCCCCCAATAGAGCAACCTCCGGCAAGGGTTGCGTGACCCTAGCGAGGGTAGCTAGAGGTCACACACCACCGTCGCACGACCCTCACTGGACCCAGGTGAGGGTTGCCTAAGGCCGTGAGACCCAAGCGACAGTTGCCTAGGTCATGCAACCCTTGTCGAGGGTCGCTCAAGGTTGGGCGACCTCCGGCAGCCCTCGCCAGGGTCACGCGACCCTCACTAGAGGTCCCTCAACCTTGGTCAACCTCAAGCAACGGCCACGCAGCACAAGATCTGGCTTGCCAACGGCTTAGCCCTTCACCAAACCGACAAAAGGTTTGATCTTCTAAAAAAAAAAATTATATATATTTGATTTTTTAGCATTATTGTAAAAAATTATAATTAAAAAGTTGCATATATCTTTTTTTAATTTTAAAGAAATAAAAATTAAAAAAAACTAATATTATCATGCAAAAGGCTTTTCAAATGAATTTTCTACCAAATGATATTTCTTTCAAAATTGATTCTTAAAGCATAGTTTGCAAAACAACATTTGCATTAACTCAAAGTCTTTTAGACTAAACTACTCTGTATTTTTTTAATGGGTTTTCAAAATACTAAACCAAATGTACCATTTGTTGAAAAGAATTGGGCAAAAAGCAATCATGCACAGCCGGCCTAGCGCACCACAAAATTTTCCATATTGAGAAAGCTTGGTTGTATACTCAATCAATTGTTTTGGATAGAGATGGAATGAATTTACACTTAGAAATTTAATTCAGTAATTAGTTGACCTACATCATTGTATATAGGGTTAATATCTCGAAAAATCCTAAACTAATACACATGTGACAATCTACCCCGAACTAAGGTTCAAAAAGTCTCAAACCGGTACATCTTTGACAAATTTATTCCAAATTAGTATACTTGTGATAATTTTTAATTTGGGATAAATTTACCTTCTGTTAATTTTTGTTAAATCTCATTATTAAATTGCTAAGTTTGATGACACGTGACAATTAACTAGTTTACTGGTTGAGATTTTACTCTTCATATGTCACAATTATACAATTTTTATGGGTTTTTGTGGTATTAATCTAAGTTAACAGAGGATATATTTGTAACAAATATATCATTTTAAGGTCTCTAGTGGTCAAACAAACTAATTTGGGATAAATTTATTATAAGTGTACTAATTTGAGGTTTTTTTGTAGTTATTTGGGGTACATTTGTCAAATATGTATTGATTGGGATTTTTCATGGTCAAAAAATTAATTTAAGGTAAACTTATCACACGTATACTAATTTGGGATTTTTCAGTATATTAACCATTGTATATAATATGAGAATATCATGAATGATTTTTGTGATCACGCTCTGAAATCACATCGAAACCTTTCATCGTTCCTAATCGGAAGAATTTCCATAAAGGCTTTAAACATATTGCATTTGTGTTAATTGAGTTCTAAGATTTTCTTTTATGCTAATTGAGTCAAACACTTTTTGCATTTGTGTCGATTCAATCCATCTAACAATTTTGAGCAAAAATTGCTAACATGAATGCCAGGCGACCTACATGTCGTGGGCAGTACCAACATTGAAAATTTTAACAATATTTTAATTTTTTTCCAATTTTTTAATTTTTTAATTTTTTAATTTTTTTCTTTATCTTTTTTATTCTTCCCTTCTTCCTCTAGTTTGACAATCGGCTAGAGGCAAGGGCCGGCGAGGCCGACCTCAAGCCTTGCTCGCCATCTCTAGTGGTCGGCGAGGTTGACCTCGCTAGGCCTCATCTTTGACTGATTGTGAGGGTAGAGAAAGAAGCAAAAAATAAAAAGAAAGAAAAAGAAAAGATAAAAGGAAAAAAATAAAAAGGGTAAAACTATTATCAAAATTGACCTCATTAGTATCGAGATAGCGCCACGTGAGATGACCGACCTTCATATCGGTAATTTCTAGCCAAAGTTGGACTAAATTGGTATAAATGTAAAAAGTTTAAGACTACATTGCCAAAAGCAAAAAGATTTAAGACTAAGTTGTCGTAATTATAATAAGTTTAAAATTTGTTTAATAATATTAATGTTCTTAATTTCATACTTTTCATTTAAAATTATCATGTGCACCGATTGGATCACCAGTCAAATACTTTTCAACAACATATGATGGAATCAGGAATCAATTAATTATCGCAGACTCCACCAACAAACTACCCAATTAACCAATGCAAGCGCTCTGAACAAAAAAAAAAAACCAATGCAAGCGCTTACGTCAAGAATCAGGAACTCTCCGTCCTCTTTCTTGCCATCTCCTCTTGATTTTTTCCTTGTCCCGACACTATCCTAGTCACTCCTCATTTACTTCCGAACTGTCCACTCGATCGCGTCCAGGTTCAATCGTACATCAGTCGCCACCATTATCACTATAAAAAATGCTCCTCTCTATAATTGCTTCAATATCATCCACGAAAGAAAAAAAAACGCCAAGAAGAAGGAGGAGGTTCACAAACTCACAATTAGCCCAAGATCATACTCCTGATCTTTATCAAGAAAAAGGAGATGGGAGAGGTCGATCCAGCGTTCATACAAGACGTCGAACATAGGCCCAAGCTCGCCGCCATTCAAGCCGAAGGCATCCCGCTCATCGACCTTGCCGCCCTCGCCGGCTACTCACCCTCCGACGGCACGGTCGCTGCTTCCACCACTGCCTTCGAAGAGCTCGTGGCGGAGATAGGGGAGGCTTGCAAGAAGTGGGGATTCTTCGCAGTGGTGAACCATGGCGTGGCGGCAGAGAAGAGGGAGAGGATAGAGCGGGAGGCGAGGGAGTTCTTCGGGCAGAGCTTGGAGGAGAAGAAGAAGGTGAGGAGGGACGAGAAGAGGGTGGTCGGGTACTATGAGACAGAGCACACCAAGAACGTGAGGGACTGGAAGGAGGTCTTCGACTTTACCGTAAAAGAGCCAACGCTCGTCCCGGCCTCGCCCAAGGATGGCGAAGAGGCTATCACGGAGTGGATCAATCAGTGGCCTGAGAACCCTCCTGGATTAAGGTTGGTGTTTCCATGATTTTTTGTTCCTTTGGCAACATGGTGTTTCAATTGAAGCTGGCGCATGATAGATAGGAATTGACAATCTCACATCATATGATAAATGACATGGTGAAATGTGCTCTGTTTAAGCAAATAGTATCGATTTTATTCTATCCCGAACCTTTCTTATGGAGTTCGCATCTCCTGCCCATCCAAAATGACTCTTGCGGCTGTGAAAATTCAGGGAAGCATGCGAAGAGTACGCACAAGAATTGGAGAAACTCGCGTACAAGCTGATGGGACTGATAGCTCAGAGCCTGGGCTTGCCCGCGAACAGGTTTGACGAATACTACAAGGACCACACTAGCTTCGTCCGGCTCAACCACTACCCGCCGTGCCCCGCGCCGCACCTCGCTCTGGGCGTGGGCCGCCACAAGGACTCGGGGGCGCTCACCATCCTGTCTCAAGACGACGTCGGAGGCCTTGAGGTGAAAAGGAAGAGTGATGGGGAGTGGGTCCTAGTCAAGCCCATCCCTGATGCCTTCATTATCAATGTTGGTGACATTATTCAGGTAACACCTATTACAGAACTTTTTATATGCACAATTTATTGCTTGAATATGTGTATATGGAAGATCATTTGTGTGGCGGCGATTGGTTGTGCCTATGCTTAAAGATTATGATCCATCCTTTCAATCAATTTCTGTGATTTTCATACATGATGATTGGTCATACATACGAATTGTACTTGTGAATGTGGGTGAAGTACTTGGCAAAACAGAACAAGCTTTATATTCTTAACGAATTAACTCTCAAACTACGTGAAGGTTTGGAGCAATGATACTTACGAGAGCGTCGAGCATAGAGTGATGGTGAACTCAAAGAAAGAGAGGTTCTCGACTCCGTTCTTCTTCAACCCGTCACACTATACCATGGTGCAGCCACTGAAGGAATTGACTGGTGAGGACAACCCTCCAAAGTACAGGCCATACAACTGGGGCAAGTTCTTGGTCACCCGAAAAGGAAGCAACTTCAAAAAGCTTGATGTTGAGAACCTTCAGATATATCATTTTAGAATATGAGATTCAGAAGTAGAATCTCCGAACAATGACCATCTATTGTGCTGAGACATGAGGCGTTATGCAGCGTTGTTGTAGCGAAAGCTTTTTAATTAGCTTTGGCGACTTTAAACTTTGCAGTAGAATGTAAAGAATGTGAATGTTGATTGTGAATATTGTGTCTGCCTAAATGAATAATGGAACTGAGCACAGTGGTTTCAATGCAGTGCATTCGTTTTTTGATGTAAACCATCCTTATCTATTTGAGTAGGTAGACAATTTCAATTCAAAAGATATATCACAAGGATAGTCATCACCATTGATTTTGTAATTGCTGACCAATGAAGGTCCTCCCCTTCGCCAGCCTTAGTCAATGCCAAACGATCTTGCTGAATGAAACCCATCACCTTCCCCACTGGCAGAGGCCCAGTTATGGGTAAAGAAAAAGATCAAGAGAGAGGCAAAGACAAGATCCTGAACCTGTCTCACTTGCCATCATCATCCTCTCCCTCTTCTGATTTAAGCAGAATGAAGTATCACTTGAAAGCAAGCACTCTCTGCTGGTTCATGGATCAGGCCACGGTGCATGGTGTTTGTACAAGATTGCCAAATTGCTAAAATCAGAGTCACTGCACTTGACCCGGCAGCTTCCAGTATGAACCCACTTCAGGCCAAGTCTCTGCAATCGATCTCTGAGTACTTCAAGCCCCCGAGAGATGTCATGGAAGGTCTAACTTCGCATGAGAAAGTGATCCTCATCGGTTGCAGCTTGGGAGGGTTGGCTCTTCCTCAGGCGATGGAGAAATTCCCCGAGAAGATTGCCCTTGCTGTTTTTGTGACTGCCTTAACGCCTGGTCTTGAACTCAATGTTCCTCCCCCCTGTTGTATTTTGCAAGTATTCAAAGAAAACGTCAAGAGGAGTAGCCAAGAGAATTCTTAGGAGCGGTTCTTTTCTAGATTGTTGGGATAAACCTCTGTCGTCCTTTGCAAGTATAGTCTATTGGAAGACCACCACCCGTTCTATAAAACCACTACACCTACGAAAACTCAACCCTCCGACCACCTTCGGTTCTGGCCCAATGTCTTGTCATCGAAAGTTCGTCAGCTCAGCTCAGTTGAGGTAAAACCGAGAAAAAATAAGAAACTACACCCCATGCTAATCGTTTTAATTTTGTCGGATGTCTACATAAACTCGACCAAACATGTTTCAGATCAATCAAAGCTCTCCCTTTTTTATGATTATTCTTTTTTTTCATTTTGCAGGATTTGACATTGGCAAACATGTTGATCATGCCACTGTGTTTGTTCAACAACGACGACATGTCGAGGCAAATAACATTGTCTCATTAAAATCACATTTCATTGCGCAAGATCTTTATGGAAAAATTGTCCATAAAGTCCTAAATCTATTATATGGTAGTCGATTCAGTCCTAAACAATTTAATTGTGTCAATGTGGTCTTAAACCTTTTGGCAACTTGCCGATTTTGACTTAAATTTTTCAATTGGCCTATGATGATTTTTCAATTTAGTCTTAAACTTTTTAATAATTTGACAATTTAGTCATTCCGGTCAATTTTAACCAGAAATCGCTAACATTAACACTTGCCATCTTACATGACATGGTCGATATTGATGTAGATATTTTTTTAATATTTTGATTTTTTACGGTTTTTTTCTTTTTTCCTCTCTTCATTGTTTTTTTTTGGGGGGTTGAGGGTGAGCAAGGGTTGGTTGGTTCAACAATGGGCGAGGGTTCACAAGCTCTCGTTGTGGTCGATGCCCACGTAAAACGGCTAGTGTTCACGTCACGATTTCTAACCAAAATCAGCTAGATGGACTAAATTAGCACAAATGCAAAAAGTTTAAGACTAAATTGGTCCAATTAAAAGTTTAGAACTAAATTGATACTAACACAATGAGTTTAAGAATTTTTTGATACTTTTCCTCCATCAGTTTAGAGTATAAATGTATAGGGCAGATCATTTTTTGGAAACAGTATCTAGTACATCTCGGAAAAGAATTCATTCTTCTATGTTTGCTACCACATCCGACCAAGCAAATTCCTAGATGGGGCACACCGCGAAAAAAGAACGATCATCCCTGGATAAATAAATGTCAATGACTTTTTTCCCAAAGTGAACTTGAGGCTAGTCATCTGATGCAGCAGCACCTGGCCGTTGAAACAAACCATTCAGTCCCTTTTTGAACATCATGACCACTGGCTCTGATCTCCAGCGCTTCCATCTGCAGGATTTCTCTCAATCATCCACTCTACAAAATCCTTTCTGAACATGCGACTCTTCCTCAGTTATTAACAGCCACCCTCTGGACAGCACCGTAATACTAATAATCCTCGGCCAACATCATTTTCCCGCGACATGTCTTAGTCGCCGAACAAGGGTTGTGGCCTCACCAACGTGGTGGCCAACGTCCAATCCTACCTAAGAGAAAAGGACCATAGCAATTTTAATTTCAAAAGGACGGAGAGGGAAATATAAACAGAAAGAAAGCGACCTTTGTGTATTATAAACCGTGATCTCCGATTGCCACTTGAACCGCATAAGTCCAAGTAGGCTCTTGGATATTCCAATCCATCGAACCCAATTAACACATAAAGAAACCGATGCATTTTTTTAATGAAACTCTCTGAGTACGTATCAAGATCTTAGTTTACTCATCGACATGATGGTCTAGAGATCAAGAAAGATTGCGTGAGCATATGATACCTCGAGTGGCAACACAAACAGAGGCTCGCATATAACGTGTGCGGCGCACTTATGTGTGTATCTTCTGGATCTCGCAACTTCTTTCTCGAGAAGTAAGTTGTCTTCATTGCGCTTCAAACGAAGGGAATCGCCGGTGAACTATTCCCACGTACGAGCTCAAAACATGAATACGGTTAGCAACCAAGGAGACGGCCCCGCAGCTTTCTTCGAACATCACATTACATAGATGATGGCCTACTTTTCAGAGGTTAACGTGATTTGAGTCCCTGGAATTCATGCCCTGTTGGGTTTGTCATACATTCGACAGATTCTAGCTCGAAGTCCAAATATTTTGTCCAAAGAAAACATATGTTGTTGAAAAGAATTGGGCAAAAAGCAAATCATGAAGAGCCGGCCTAGCACACCACAAAATTTTCCATATTGAGAGAGTTTGGTTTTACACTCAATCAATCGTTTCAAGTAGAGATAAATTTAATTTGCATTTAGAAATTTAATTCAATGATTAGTTGGCCTACATCGTTGTACATACTATAGATGACAATATGAGGAACAATTTTTGCGATCACGCTCTAAAATCGCATCGAAACCCTTCATTATTCCTAATTAGAAGAATCACCTAAAAGGTTTTAAACCTATTGAAATTGTACCAATTGAATCTTAAACCTCTTTCATTTATGTCAATTTAGTCCATCTAACTAATTTTGGCTATCATTGACATGAACGCCGGGCGTCCTACTAACGTGGCCGAACTAACGTGGACAAATTTAATAATATTTTAATACTTTTGATTTTTTTTTCTTTTCTTTCTATTTTTTTTTCTTTCCTTCATCCTCTAGCCAGTTGCCAAGGCCAGTTGCTATGGCCTTGCTAGACCTTGGCAACTTGCCAAAAGCAAGGGCCAGCGAGGTTGACCTCACTAGTCGTTGAGGTCCACCAACCAACTAGAGGAAGAAGGGAAGGAAAAAAAAAAAAAGAGAGAGAGAGAGAGAGAGAGAAATTAAAAATTATTAATATCGGCGTCGGTCGTGTCACATAAAATAGCTGGCATTAATGTTTGTGATTTATGGCAAAAAATGGTTAGATGAACTAAATTGGCATAAACACAAATAATTTAAGACTCAATTGGCCAAAAAAAAGTTTAAGATTGAATTGACATCATCATAATTGGTTTAAGGCTTTTTTGATAATTTTCTCGTTCCTAATCCAATAATTTTTATTTAAGCTTATCTTGTGCACCAATTAAATCACTTGTCAAATACTTTTCAACAACATAAAATGGAATCAGGAATTAATCATTTATCGCAGACTCCACGTCAAGAATCACCTCTCCGTCCTCTTCTGGCCTATCTCCTCCTGATTTTCCCCATGTCCTGACACTATCTTAGTCACTCCTTAGCTACTTCCGAATTATACTAGGCACGTCTAGGTTTAATCGTGCATCAGCCACTATCATTACCACTATAAAAATGCTCCTCTCTGTAATTGCTTCAATATCATCCACGAAAAGAAGAAGAAGAGGAGGAGGAGGAGGAGGAGGAGGAGGAGGAGGAGAGTTGATCTTTCCTGTCAGTTACAACTCGCAATTAGGCCAAGATCATCATACTCCCGATCTTTATCAAGAAAAAGGAGATGGGAGAGGTCGATCCGGCATTCATACAAGTTGTCAAGCATAGGCCCAAGCTTGCGGCCACACATGCCGAAGGCATCCCGCTCATCGACCTGGCCGCCCTCGCCGGCTACTCACCCTCTGACAGCCCGGTCACTGCTTCCCTCGCCACCTTTGAAGGGCTTGTGGCGGAGATGGGGGAGGCTTGCAAGAAGTGGTGATTCTTTGCGGTAGTGAACCATGGCGTCACGGCCGAGAAGAGGGAGAGGATAGAGCAGGAGGCGAGGGAGTTCTTCAGGCGGGGCTTGGAGGAGAAGAAGGTGAGGAGGGACGAGAGGAGGGTGGTGGGGTACTATGAGGTGGAGCACACCAAGAACATGAGGGACTGGAAGGAGGTCTTCGACTGCACCGTGCAAGAGCCTACGCTCGTCCCAGCCTTGCCCGAGGACGGCGAAGAGGCTGTCACTGAGTGGATCAATCAGTGGCCTGAGTACCCTCCTGTATTAAGGTTAGTGTTTCCATGATCTTTTTAACTTTGGCTGCATGGTGTTTCTATAGAAGCTGGGAATTGATAATCTCACATCATATGATAAATGACATGGTGAAATGTGCTCTGTTTAAACAAATAGTATCGATTTTATTCTATGCCAGACCTTTCTCATGGAACTCGCATCTCCCGCCCATCCAAAATGATTCTCTTGCGGCTGTTAAAATTCAGGGAAGCATGCGGAGTACGCACAAGCATTGGAGAAACTCGCGTACAAGCTGATGGGACTGATAGCTCAGAGCCTGGGTTTGCCCACGAACAGGTTCGACGAATTCTACAAGGGCCGGACCAGCTTCGTCCGGCTCGACCACCACCCTCTGTGCCCCGTGCCGCACCTCGCTCTGGGCGTGGGCCGCCACAAGGACTCAGGGGCGCTCACCATCCTGGCTCAAGACCGTGTCGAAGGCCTCGAAGTGAAAAGGAAGAGTGATCGGGAGTGGATCCTAGACTCCTAGTCAAGCCCATCCCCGCTGCCTTCATTATAAATGCTGGTGACATTATTCAGGTACTACTTACTAAAAGAACTTTTTTACATGCACAACTTATCACTTGAAGACATGTATATGGAAGATCATTTGTGCTGTGGCTAGTTGTACTTGTGCCCAATGATTATTATCCATCTTTTCAACCTAATTTTTGTGATTTTGGATTTTCATACATGATCATTGGTTATACACATGAATTGTAATTGCGAATGCGAGTGAAGTACTCAATGGAATAGAACAAACTATATATTCTCGACAAATTAACTCTCGACTATGTGAAGGTTTGGAGCAACGAGACGTACGAGAGTGTCGAGCACAGAGTGATGGTGAACTCACAGAAAGAGAGGTTCTCAATTCCGTTCTTCTTCAACCCGTCGCACAGTACCATAGTGCAGCAACTGAAGGAATTGACTAATGAGTACAACCCTCCAAAGTACAGGCCATACAACTGGGACAAGTACTTGGTCACCCGAAAAGGAAGCGACTTTAAGAAGCTTGATGTTGAGATCCTCCGGATATATCATTTCAAGATATGAGATTCAGCAGTAGTCTCTGAATAATGACCATCTATTGTGCTGATACGCGAGGCGTAATGTGGCGTTGTCGTAGCCAAAGCTTTTTCAATTAGCTTTGGTGACTTGAAAACTTTGCGATAGAATGAAAGGAATGTGACTATGTATCGTGAATATTGTCTGTTCGCCTAAATAAATAATGGAGCTAAGCACAGCAATTTTAATATAGTGCTGTCGCGACCTAAATTTTCGAGTGCACGACCTAAGATTAGGTTAATGAACTACTAAGTTTTAAACTTAGTTCGAACTCTCCCAAGCCTATACACGCAAAAGATTATTAATTAGGAATCACCACTAATCGATTTACGGTAGATCGATTAAACACCTAAATAAAATAATGGGAGAATTATTTTATTCCTACGAACTAGAAACTAAGGGTATGGGGACTTTGTTACACTAGAATTCTCTAATGCCATTTCAGTACCATTTCTTTTTATTTTTTAAAAAAGTTTTTGTAGGCAGCTTGGATTTATTTTAACCTAAATTACTATCATGTCAAAAGGTGATCACACGGGTGCTCAACATTTATTAAACATTCAATAAATAAAATAAATTGCATCACACAAAACAAATGATTTTTTTGGGTTTTCTTTGAAATTAGAATTCTTTTATAAAAAAATGCATTTTTAACTACATGATCTAATTTTGCTAAAAATTTTCTAATTAAATGATCCTATTATGCAAACTAGTTAATATGCACCTAATATTTTTATATTTTTTATTAGAAATTCGCAATTAATAAAAACCCTAATTAAACTATCTAAAGCGAACAATTTTCTAATTTATTTTAAGAATTAATTTGACTTGAACCCTATCCTATTTTAGAAAACTATTTTTTAGAAAAATGAGATAATTAAAATATGCAAACATTATCTAAAACCCTATTTATATAAAATAAATTATCTAAGTCCAACCCTAACCTATTTCAAAAATTATCTAAAAATGCAATCCTGAAAAAAAATTCTAATTTACTAAACCTACATGTCTAATTTACTAAATCGACATGCTTTGATGCAAAAATTGATTTTTTGATTTTTATATTTTTAGTGTTTTTCCTAGACAAGCAAATATCAAATAAACTAATTAGAATATTTAACAAATAAAGGATTGAAATAATCGAAAAAATAATCTGTTGTCTCACAGATCAAATTAATGATTACTCTAACCCCAAACATCAAGACAAAAAGTTCAAAATAATTAAAAATCTAATCCGAAGTCTTACGAATCAAATTAATAACTATAATGATTTAACAATTAAAATTCTACCAAAACGCCCAAAAACTAATATAATTAAAAAAATGATCCGACGTCTTACGAATCAAATTAATAATTACAAAGTCTTGGGCAAAACTCCTGCGGTTAATGCCTATAAAATTCATGAAATCAATATTGACATACTAAGTTCTAATTTAAACAATAATAACAAAACTTAAAAATGATAATAAAATAACAAAAAATAAATAAAACTAAAACTAAAACTAAACTACCTACAACAGGGACTCAACACCACAGTAGAAGGCGTGTTGGCTTTGATTTATCACCAAAAATTTATTGTGAATCTCTCTAATTTATTTCTAAATTAGCACTCAGAATCTTTTGGTTTCATTTTCTGCTTCTATTCATATTTCCTTGGACGTGTCCACATTCGCTCATCTCCATTCACAATTCCTGGGCTGACTTGATTATTTCCTTTCTTGCGAATATGGCCGGGTGGACATTTATCATTTTCTCTAACTATTCTATAACCAGCTCATTAGTCTCCTTTTATAAATTCCAGCAACCCACACCTTCCACACATGCCTGGATTTCTTTCCTTCATTTTGTCAAAACCCTCACCCTTTACTCACCTGATTTTTAATTGCTTCTGCATTTATCAAAATCAGAATTTCAAACTGTCATGCATAATCAAATCAGATTGATCATTTCCTTATTTTCCTTTTATTTCTTTTTTCTTCTTTTTTTTTTTTTTATTTACTCTAATGCAATTTTTATTTTATTTCTTTAGGGTTGCCAAAATTTAGGTGTCAACAAGTGCCTATATTGTTCGTTTTATGCTGTTCAGCAGTAAAATCACTGAATAATGACCATTTATTCTGTTCAGATGCAGGGTGATGTAGCATTGTTGTAGCTAAAGCTTTTCAATTAGCTTTGGTGACTTGAAAACTTTTGCGGTAGAACGTAAGGAATGTGACTTGTGTATGGTGAATATTGTCCGTTCGCCTAAATAAATAATGGCGCTAAGCACAACTATTGCAATATAGTGCCTTCGTTGTTCGTTCTCTTCGGTTGTAAGCCATCCTTATTTATTTGAGTAGGTACACAATTTCAATTCAAAAGGGAGGAAAGTACGGGATCACAAGAATAGTCAACACCATTGAATTCGTAATTGCTGACCAATGAAAGCTCTCCCCGCTTTAGTCAACCCCAAACGATCTTGCTGAATAAGACCCATCGCTCCCCCTCTTGCAGAGGCCCAGTTTTGGGAAAGAAAAAACATAAAGCAAGAGGCAAATGGACAAGAACCTGAACCTTGCGTCGCTTGCCCTCCTCATCCTCTTCCTCTTCTGCTTCGAGCAGAATGAAGCATCACTTGAAAGCAAGCACTTTGTGCTGGTTCATGGGGCAGGCCACGGTGCATGGTGTTGGTACAAGATCGCCACATTGCTAAGATCAGCCGATCACAATGTCACTGCACTTGACCTGGCGGCTTCCGGGATCGACCTGCTTCAGGCCAAGTCTCTGCAATCGATCTCCGAGTACTTCAAGCCCCTGAGAGATGTCATGGAAGGTCTAGCTTCACATGAGAGAGTGATCCTCGTCGGTCACAGCTTGGGCGGGCTGGCTCTTTCTCAGGTGATGGAGAAATTCCCCGAGAGGATTGCCCTTGCTGTTTTTGTCTCTGCCTTAATGCCTGGTCCTGAACTCAATGTTTCTACTCTCAATCAAGAGGTGCGTTCACTTTTAAACCCATCATTGCCAGCGAATTTCCACTCCATTCTTAGCCAGGAATTTCTTATTCGTGAACCATAATTAAAAGAAAACGCTAAGAGGAATAGTAAAAGTATTCTTAGAAGCAGTTCTTTTCTGTATTGGTTGTAATAAAACCGCTTGTATTTTGCAAGTGAAGTCTCTCGGAAGATCTCCACCTGTTATGGACAGCCACTACACCTACGACAATGGGCCGAACAACCCTCCGACCACCTTCACTTTCGGCCCGACTTTCTTGGCATCAACGGTTTATCAGCTCAGCCCGATCGAGGTAAAACTAAGAAAAGAATTGGAAACTCCACCCCATGCTAATCTTCTCTGCATTGCATAAGTTCCGATTTTGCTGGATGTTTGGCAACATAAACTCGGCCAAACATGTCTCGGATCAATCAAAGCTCTCCCTCTTTTTCTTCATCATTCTTTTCTCATTTTGCAGGATTTGACATTGGCAAACACGTTGCTCAGGCCACTGCGTTTGTTCAGCGACGAGGACATGTCAAGGCAAATAACATTGTCCCAGAAGAACTATGGTTCTGTGCGCAGGATCTTTGTGCTTTCTGAGGAAGATAAGCTCGTTCCAAAGGATTTTGTGGAGTGGATGATCAGGCACAATCCGCCAGATGAAGTATTGAAGGTGAAAGGATCGGATCACATGGTCATGATGTCAAAGCCTGCAGAATTAGGGGCAATTCTCCAGAAAACTGCCAGCAAGTAGATGAGAAGTGGAGACGAAGATAGGGACTTTCAATGGTCGCTCGCAAGGGTCAAAAGTTGTGTTCCATGGTTAGTGTCAATTCAACTCCATTTTGGATCCTATCTTATTAATAAAACGGGGTAAAGCAAATAGTTTGACCCAGTATTTGCACATTATTCATATTATAAGCCCCGTGATATAGAGAAAAAGAGAGACCATCTAATGTTTTTCATACCAATAAAATACGAAAACAGTATTATTTCACTTTCCTTTTAGCTCGTCCGCCTCGTCTTCCTGTCTTTTTATCTTTCGTTTTGTGAACCAAACAAAGCAGCCAAATCATGTCTCGCTGGACAATATATATGTGTGTGTGCGCGCGCGCATGCGCACACACATAAAGAAATCAAGCTTCGGTTCGAAATCTTCATGGTTAATGACTGCTTTTTACGGTGTTCATTCCATGGTCTTCGTCTGTTCTAATTCAAAAACCAAGAGGGTATCTTTAAACAGCATATTCAAGTTGGAGGATTATAGTTCTGTATAGACTGTGCTAAGTTAATAATTATCCGATCTTACGTGCAGATTCGCCCGAAATGCCAAACCTCGCAACGCACCAGAAGCAGCCACTAAACATGAGTCCAAGCTACTTCTCATAAAAAAATGAAGAGAAAACCAAATGCGCTTTTTCCTCTTGAAAGTTCTGCGCAATCAACATTCTCTAATAAAGTAGATAACTCTTCTGACAAGATAGACATATAATATATTCATTGCCACGCCTTCTCTCCCATGCGCTGTGCATGGGGCGAGCAAGAACCTTATCCAGAACAACGCAGAGAAGAATCCAAAAGGCAAAGATCCCATCTCAAAATGAGAATTTTCTCATCCATTGGGGAGCAAAAGACGACGATTCTATGCCCCAGAAAAAGATTACTCAGCTGAAACGGAGTCTCTGAACTTGAAGATCTGTTGATCAAGAATTCAAGCTTGAAGAATCAAAATTCTGGCCCTTGTATACATCGAACTTTTCACATGGTGCAAACAGTAGTTGAACAACGCCAGCAAGAATTGCCGCTAACACAGTGCTACTTCTTCTCCTGATGGAGATCGGACCTAACATAATACACAACGAACGAACTGACGTCTCTCCCTATCAGTGCCCTGTAAAGTGCATTGAGACCCAACGATAAGAAAGAATTTCAGGCAAAGAGACCAGTGAGAGGCACAGACGGAGCGGATGCGAAAGAGGAGTAGGCGAGCCGCGGAAGCCGCCTTTCATGGGGGACTACCATGCTGAGAGCTTGTGCAGCGACGAGGACGAAATCGAGGGCCAGATTTAGCAGGCTCTCTAACATCTGGAGTCTCGACACAAGCATCATCCCGATGTCGGAGAGCATGAAAACGTGTTTGGGTTTTGGCTAAGGTGGTCTTCTCCTCTTCTCCCGTTTTTTCTCTTTTTCCTCGTCAATTAATGGCCGTTGTTAGTTGAGAGTTCGTTTTTATGCATGAGGAGTGACTCAGAAAGATCCGGAGCTCGATCAAATCCGGCTCTTGGAGAGGCCAACGGACAAATCTCTCCCTCTCTGTCTCTCACTCTCTCATGGTTATAGAATATACTTTTGGCTAAAACTGATGATTTAAATTCACCAAACTTAAGATGTAAAAAAAAAAAAAAAAAAAAAAAACCATCATAAATTATAAATACTATAATTATGGGTCCTGTTAACAAGTGTCCCTTAGACATTACTCAAGTTAATTAAAAAGATATTGTTAATAAGTATCCGTACCGATCTAATTAAAGTCACTAAAAATAAAATGAACGCTTATCAATACAGTTTGAAAATGGGACAAAAGCACGTTTCGAGAGAGCATCATGTTTTAAACAGAATTGTTTTTGGTTCCTAAGCTTAAATACTAACCTTCAACTGAAAAAGAAGTAGATCGTCGGCAAATATTTCTGTGTGAGATATTTTGCTGTCGAGTCAATTAAGATGATGTTCTTGTCCAATGCGAGATATTTCCTGGAGATTGCACGAGCGCGGTGTCATGCTTAAGTTCCATGTTGCATTTGGCTTCAATAATGCTTTAAGGGACATACCATTTTGTGTGTGTGTGTGGGGGGGGGAGGGGATTATTAAAAAGTCGGAATTTTTTTTTGTATTTATGTCAATTCAATCCTAAACATTTCAATTGTGCCAATTAAATCCTAAACATCTTGACAATTTGTCAATTTGACACTTTGACCAATTCTGACCAAAAATTGTTGACGTGGATAACAATTAACCATCTTATGTGACATGACCGACCCTAACAAATACAATTTTAACAAATTAAAAGAAATCGAATATTTTTTAAATTTTACTCATTTTTCTTCTTTTTTTTTTTCTTTTTATTTTACCTTCTTCATCCACCAACCACCGAGCCACAGCGTTGGCCAACCTCGCTAGCTTTGGGTAAGGCTCGAGCTTGTCGAGATTTAGCAAGGTGAAGGCTCGAACATATTGAGACCCAGCAAGCTAGAGCTTCGCCGTCCTTGGGTGAGATTAACCTTGTTGGGATCTTGTAAACCCAGCCCTCTCTTGTGGCTGGTTGCTAGCTATCATCGAGACCCAATGACTAGTAGCAAAAGAAGGAAAAAGAAAAGAAAAGAATAAAATTAAATAACTAAAAAATTCGAATCTTTTTTTAAAAGAAAATTTGTAAATACTATTCACATTTTTTTTTGGTAACAGAGGACTCCACCATGGACCCCCCGTGCCCGAACAGCTCCTGAGGGCCGGGCCCCTATACCTCGGAGGAGACTAGCCCAACAACCCACCGCTAGGACCCCCACTTAAATCGCTAGCAACTGCAGGTTTCGAACTTTTGATTTCTGCGATGAGGGAGGGACTCTCAACCAACGCAGCTACCCATGGATGGGTGTAACTACTATTCACATTAGTATCATCTGTGCCACATAAAAAGGTCAATATCCATGTCAATAATTTCTAGCTTAAGAATTTTTTGGTGATTTTCCTAATAAGTGCACCTCGCTTGTTGGGAAATATTTTAACATTGTTTAGGACCCTAGAAGACCTCGAGAGAGATAAAAAAAAATAGCCCTTTTAAAATTCCAAGATAATTTATTTTATTATTAGATATCAATGACTTCGGCGTTTCAAATGTCAGCTACTCAAATCATTTTAAAGTAGCCATGTACGTCATTATTTTTTCTAAGTAATAGTTGGCTCAAACAAATAAAGTTGACGATCGCGTCACGATTTCGGTCAAATATTATGGTTTATTCGTGTAAGAAAAGCTCAGTTGAATTGAAATTGTCGATGCTTGAATAAATAAAGGAGTAGCATAAGCTCCAAGCTTTTCTGAAACTATATATATATGCTAATGCTATTATTTACTCCACAAAATGGAAAGTAATCAACTTCTCTCCAAAGTTATCGATAAGAAATCAGAAAGATAGTTACTAATAAGTTTAATCCATTAGTGAATTCACATGATATTCACCGACATCTATTTCCATGGGCTTATACTAAATTCGTCAGACATTTGTAGACACGTGACTATATGTGATATCATCACTTCTACCACACTATTATCCAAATTCATTAATCTCTAAATTAAAATAATGGGGATTTTGTAAATTTCGTCACATGATTTGATTTATTTCTCCTAGTAGATTGGACCTTTCAAACGAGAGAAGTTACTAACATGCTTTTAGGTATGATAACTTTAGAACTCGTTCGAAAATATGTTGCGTTTGGATAGTGGTCCCACATGCGTATTGGCACATGTTATTGCCATTATCATAAAAGTTTCCCGAAAATTTGTAATCCATTATGTTGGTGATTTGAGCAGCTGTTACCACAAGCACTAAGGCTGCGTTTGGCAGTCGGGATAAAATTCGGGATAAGATATGATTTATCCTATCCTACGTTTGGTGCTCGCTCAGGACAGGATAAAGTCGGATATAAGGGGGATATAGGTAGGATAAAATTATCTCAGAGGGAGGTGGGATAAAGATAGATAGAATTTCTAATGTCCATAATAGGAAAGTTATTTTTCTCGAATAACAAAATTATTAAGTTAACAAAATTGAAATTATATTTCAATATAAATAATATTTGAATTCTAATTTAAGAAATTAAAAATAAAAAATAGAAATCTATTTTTAATTAATCTTATTTTAATTTATATATTCAACTTTAATTCTATCTTATAATAAACATTCAATCTATAAATTAAATATTTATATTTATTATATATTTTAGGTATGTTATTACAGTTTACTATTTGATAAAATTTTATTAAAGAATGATGAAAGGGGAAAAAAGAAATAATAAAGAAAATAATATAAAAAAAGGAAAAATAAAAATAAAAATAAATTAAGGAATAGTGTTACGAGATATTTTCACCATCTCCATTTATAAACATTTAGGTTCATTTATAATGACATGCCATTTATAAAAATAAAAATAAAAATGTACTTGATATGATGTGAATATATCCGACTTTAATACTGCAATTTACCAAACAATGGACATGATATAAAAAAATCCTAGAATTTCATATCATGTCATATCCAATCTTATCATAATTAAAAATCCGAACAACCAAACGTAGCCTAAGTTTATCGACCCGTTCGCAAATGTTATGGGGAGTGAGGCAGTAATTTCAAGGGTAAGTTTCAACTACTACCCCATAGCAACATGTCACGGCCCAAATGTCACAACCATATAACTTGATGCATTCCAAAAGTTTCCCAAACAAAGGACCGTGGCCCATCTATGAACAAGTGACCCTCTAGCTTCCTGAAGCCATAAGGTGTTTTAGAGCCCTTGTCGAAAGGTGGCAATGCAGTGATTGTAAATCTATGTAATGATTGCAATGGTTGTAGGAAATTTAAACCCCACTGTTAGATCAAAGAAAAGATCAACGGTTATGGTTAATTCCATACTTGTATTTATATAGGAGCTCTTCCCCTTAAATTATATTATCTTATTCATAAGTGAAATAGAAAAAATAGCTTCTCTCTCTAGACCATTTATCTACTATCCCTGTAAGTTGAGTGTGAGTAAGACTAACTTAGGAAGAAATTCTTGAGAACACACAAGTTGGGAAACGTTAGATCAATCGACCCACAACAAACACATGATCTTATAGTCACTCTCTTCTTCCTCCATCTCTTTGTCCATGATAAAATATTCAACTATCAAACCACACATTCATCTAAAAACTTAAGCTTTTATACTAGTTAATAATAGTCCCATCAAAACCCAACATGGTATCAGTACAAGAGTTTTCGAATTTGAATCTATCAAGACCCTTAGGCCCCTATTTGTTGCCTCCCCAGGGAAATATTTTTATACTTAATACTAGGCAAAACAATTAGACTAATCGTAGGGGGAGTCTTGGAACATCTAAATATTAAATTATATCTTCATGTAAAAATTTAAGTCTTTAAAAAAGTTGGCAGGTAACCCATAAAATCTTTCATGGTATTAGAGTAGGAGATTTTAAGTTCGAAACTCTTCCAAACCCTTGTGTCTTTCCAATAAATATTTTCACTTTTAGTACTAGGTAAAAAGATCAAACTAAGCGTGAATTAGTAATATAATACTTTAAATATTAAATAACATATTCATCTAAAATTTTAACTTTTAAAATAATTGGCAATTAAACATATCCATCAGTCGTGGCATAAAGTTGCCACTTCGTCGGGAACCTAGCACACCGCCATGAGATTGTGCCCCATCGCCAAGCCTTGGTAGAGACAACAGGGACAACCAAATTGGTGAGGCTCCTTCCTCAGACCTTGCTGCCATCAACAAATGGATACCAAGGCCAAGGCTTGATGGTTGAGGCACAATGCCAACAAAAATGGACTATTATGGCGTGGCTTGATGGTCGGGGCACAATGCCACCGAAAATGGACTATGGCGGCCCATACGACTGTGGTGACAGCAGTGGCAAGAGAAATAGATAAAGATCAATTTTCTCTTTCGGGGGTTTTTGTGTGTCAATGGCACCTGTGGGTCATACGAAGAAGAACTTCAAATATCAGTCCATAAATGTTATTGAAACTATTTTGGCGACTTCTCAAAATATCGAAAAAATTGATTGTCATGAGGGCAATGTGCCTAATATGCATATAAATATGGATGATATTACATCAATAATCAATTATATAAGATTGACAATAATCATGGTATCTCGTGAATTATGAATTGCGATATGTAAATGATTTAGATGCGGGTAAATCCTCGTCATATCGAATCACGAGCCCTTAATAATCAAAAAAGATTTCGTAGTTTCAATTTATTTTCCGAAGGAAAAGGGCATTTCCCAATCTCGGGCTCGAATTTGAATCCAATTCGCAAATGAGACCTCCTTGCTTCAAACGTAGGGCCCACACCCCCAAGACGAGGTTCAATCATTCGTATCAGAGCCGTTGGAGAATTTTACACTTTGGGGATTATGCCCACCCTTTCGCTTTTACGAAAGAAGCCCCCCACCCCAAAATTTTCAAATCCCACAAGCGCTCAGGAGGCGTCGATTTCAAAAATCCAGATCCCATCTCCGCCGTCCATCTACCTGGAACGGTCCCCTTACCTTCCACTCTCTAACCCCTCCGATTTCGAATTTTTGAACTCCACAAGAGTTCTTGTCCAGTTCAAACTTGCAGACAACGGACATGCGAGAGAACGAGAGAGAGAGAGAGTAGAACTAGGATGCTTCCTTCGATCGATGACTCGGTGACTTCGCTCCGTCTCTGACAGACGTTGTTCTGTTCCTTCTTGTCTTCGCTCTCGTCGAGGATTTTTTTTCAAAGCGCGGAAGGAAAGAAAGGTTTTTCCAGCTTAACTGAGCTTCGAATTCAGCTGAAAAATTTCAGGGTCGAGGGCATTAGGCATTCTTTTCTTCAATTCTTCGTTCAGGTACGCATTTCCTCGACCTTCTTCTTCGTTCTTTGAGTTTCCATGTCGTTTTCTTACGGTTCGATAGCCTCTGGTCTCGCATTGCCCCATTTCGTATTAAGGGAATTAGTTGTCGTTCTCTGCTGAGATTTTCTCTCTTCCGATGTCAGAATGTTGAGAGATTTGAAGTTCCTCCGTCGGAATTCCGGCAAGCACGAGGAAGTCGAGAATTTACCCTTACAGCCTACTAGTTCATCAGCAATTCAAACCGCTTGGGACTCATCTCGGGCGCCGTTAAACGCTATTCAAGAACCTACCCAAAACCCTAGACCTGAGGCAGAAGTCAGCGCTAAAGGCAGGGTTGATAGAACCCCAAGTAAGCCCAAGGTCAGAAATGCAGATCCCTCGTTGCCTCTTCGAACCCCAGAAAAGCATAACTTGGGTATTTCATCCAAGAACCGGTTCGGGTGGGCCAAAAATGAGGGCGGTTCGGTTACCGCCGACGCGAATGATGATTCCAGGACTGACGAAAAGAACTTTTCGACTCAAATTAGTCGGGGGATCGGTGTAGGAAATTTCGCAACTCCGAGGACGACTAGGACGGTTGGAAGAGCGAATTCAAATTACTCCGAGAGTACTTCCACGCAAAGTACACCGACTAAGAGTGTCAACAAGCCTCCCAGCGTTGGTCTCCGAGGTAAGATGGATGGCAATGGTGTCGGCCGCTGGGGAAATTTTGCTGCATTGTACAAAGGGATCCCAAGCTCTATTGGTCCCACGACGGTGGTTAACACAGTTGAAGTGCCTCACTTCGACCTCAAGGAAGATCCATCATTCTGGATGGAACACAATGTACAGGTATGGAAATTGTCTGATATTCTCCTCTTTTCTGAGCTGTATGTGACACTATCAGGTGAAGACCAATATTGGGAATGCTTCCTCATCTTTGCTCCAACGGTTGAGAGAAATTTTGAGTCATGTATATGATTTTTTTTTTCTTTGGCTGTTTATGTTGATGTTGGAAATCTCGTCTAGGTTCTTATCCGCATCCGTCCTCTCAATAACATGGAACGGAGCGCATATGGTTACAACAGGTGCTTGAAACAAGAAAGTTCTCAGAGCATGACTTGGATTGGCCAACCTGAAACTCGATTTACTTTTGATCACGTAGCCTGTGAAACTGTAGACCAGGTATTTCCAAACAAAAGTAAATATGGGAATACCAATTCCATCATTCATATAGTTTTTCATGTTGATGGCCTTTTCTATTTTGGTCGTGATTTTGTCTCAATATCCAACTTTGCAGGAAATGCTCTTTAGAATGGTTGGTCTTCCAATGGTGGAGAATTGTTTGTCTGGGTATAACAGCTGCATGTTTGCTTATGGGCAGGTACTCCTTTCAATAATTAGCGAACATCATTTTATGTGCTCTTGGTGTTCACAACTCATGACTAGCATCTGAAACATTACTCAGTTTTGTTAATTGTGCTTTTCCTTCACTGGCTCACTGAATTTAATCCAAAGATTGCATCTGATTTTGCAGACAGGAAGTGGGAAGACTTATACAATGCTTGGTGAGATTGAAGAACTAGAACTGAAGCCTAGTCCTCATCGAGGAATGACACCGCGCATCTTTGAGTTCTTGTTTGCAAGGATTCAAGCTGTAATTTGAACTAACCATATAAATTACGTGGGGTAAATTTTTATTTGTATGTGCTGCTTCTTATTATATTAAATGTTGTAGGAAGAAGAAAGCCGAAGGGATGAGAAATTAACGTACAATTGCAAGTGCTCATTCTTAGAAATTTACAATGAACAAATTACGGATCTCCTCGATCCTTCATCTACAAATTTGTCGGTGAGTCAGTTGTCTAAGATGCAAACTTCTTACTTCTTAGAAGCCAAAGAACTTTTAACAATGTTTACTCAAATGCAGCTGCGGGAGGATGTCAAAACGGGCGTCTATGTAGAAAATCTCTCTGAATTTGAAGTCAGGACAGTGACTGACATTCTAAAGCTACTGGCTGAGGTTAGGAGTCATTGCTTTCGTCTCTCTCTCTCTCTCTCTCTCAAATTTATTAGCACAAAGCAACCAAAGTCCTGCTTTGTTGCATTCAGGGTTCCTCAAATCGGAAAGTTGCAGCAACAAATATGAATAGAGAAAGTAGCCGCTCTCACAGTGTCTTCACATGTGTGATAGAGAGTAGGTGGGAAAAAGATTCCACAGCGAACCTAAGATTTGCGAGATTAAACCTGGTTGATCTTGCTGGTTCTGAGAGGTGGGCCATAAGATGCAATGTTATTGAACTATATATACACATTTAGCATAGTTCTTTCTGTTTGACCATCTTATCCTCCAATAGGCAGAAGACATCTGGTGCAGAAGGAGATCGTCTAAAGGAAGCTGCTAACATCAACAAATCACTGTCAACTCTAGGGTACTTCATTTGTAAAGGTTTATGTAATTTTTCTCTTTCATGTCTTTGTTTTTTGGTCTTGTTGGCAATAATATCACACAATTGGACTGCAGTCATGTAATTATGGTTTTGGTCGATGTGGCAAATGGGAAACCGAGACATATTCCTTATAGAGATTCAAGGCTAACCTTTCTGCTCCAGGTCAGAACCATCTCCTCTCTGGAAAATTCATGAGGCTCATGTTCGCTGTCATCAGTTTGTTTTATTCTGTTTTCTAAACTAAATGCAGGATTCTCTTGGCGGAAACTCAAAAACCATCATTATTGCTAACATTAGTCCTTCAATAAGGTACAATGATTCTTTATGTGTCCTTTGATTATGAACCCTCCAACTTATCAACTTGCATCCTTAATAAGTATCTTTTCTATAGAGATAATTAATATTGTCTTCTACAGCTCCTCTGCAGAGACATTGAACACTTTGAAATTTGCTCAGAGAGCAAAACTCATACAGAATAATGTAAGCTTGGTTCATTGGTCCAATAACAGTATTAAATTCTGTTGACTGTTAACAACTTTATGGCAGTAAATGACTTCCTCCTTTCTGGAATAGGCTGTGGTGAATGAAGATTCTACTGGTGATGTAATCGTTCTGCAAAATCAGATACGCCTCTTAAAGGTGGACTAAAGTTTTCTGAACAACTTCCTTGTCTGCTGATCTATAGCTAAAATACTTCCCACAGATTTCATAACTTCGAGCAAGTATTTGTCATTCTAGCTTATTCATTATTAACTAGTGGAAAATGGATTTCTATCAGGAGGAGCTTGCTGCACTTAAATGCCATAACATCTCCAGATCTTTATCATTTGGTTCAACTTCCATTGGGGGGGCTGGTGATAAAAGTGATGGTGATAAGCAGGAGGTGGATGATTCTCTGCACTTTGATCCCAGCGGTGTTGTCAGAATGTCCAATAAACAGGTATGGTGGCTTGGGTCTAGGATGGGAATTCAAGGGACTAGATAAATGGAAGATACTCTTTGAGGAGAAGTATGAGTAATCTGCACATTTTACTCTTAAGTGTCAGTCAATATGGTTTGCTCTTATTTAATCACATTGTCAGTTTATATGCTATGTTTGCCATTTAGGCAACAACGAAAGCCTACTCTGCATTTTAGAACCTTTGCAAGCACATTTGCTCATATGATTAGAAGACTCTGTACCTGTCTTGCCCTACCATGTGATTACCCAAGATCACATTGACTGACTTGAAAGAAGTCTTATAAAATGTCATCATTTTTAGCATCACTGCCCTCATATGAGCCTAAAATATTTGTGAATGTGAATCAGCTGAAATCCTTGGAGACGACACTTGCTGGTGCTCTAAGAAGGGAGCAAATGGCTGAATTAACCATCAGGCAACTTGAAGCAGAGATTGAGCAGTTGAACCGTTTGGTACTTTCTGCATTTTTTCTGTCATTTTCTTCACAGCATGAGCTGTGTGCAATCATGCTGACTCTCTTTCTTCCATAGGTACGACAAAGAGAGGAAGACACCAGGTGCACCAAGATGATGCTCAGGTTTAGGGAAGACAAAATCCAAAGGATGGAATCTCTCCATATTGGTTCAATCACTGCAGAGGTATACTTGCATGAGGAGAACAAAACTCTTTCTGAAGAGATTCAGTTGCTTCAAGCCAAAGTTGATCGAAACCCTGAAGTAACTCGCTTCGCTTTGGAGAATATTAGGCTCTTGGATCAACTAAGGAGGTGAGGTTTTGGACACGTCTTATTCTAGTTTGATATTCCTTAACCACATTGTTGCTCAAACTGATTGCCCTTTCAGGTTCCAAGAGTTCTATGAAGAAGGGGAGAGGGAACTGCTACTGGCAGAAGTAACTAAGCTGCGAGATCAGGTACTAGCAGAGACCACACAAGTATATTGCTGATTTCTCTTCTTTGTGATTGGTAGCGGGTATTAATTAGAGTTTGTTGTTTTATTCACAGCTGCTGCAATTCATGGACGGAAACTCTGAACAGCCCAACCATTTGAGTTCAGGCATCCAACCTCAGGTTGGTCATGTTCATCAAAACATTGTTATTATTGTAAATGGTTTTTAGTGACAACATATTTAGTCTTACTTTCTCTAAGGCGCTTGGATTTACACCTATGTAGAGTGAAATTTCCTCTCATTCTTCTCCTTGCATCTTCGTATGGTTCTTGACTTTTAACCTTGAAATTTCTTTCTCTGATACAGGAAGCCATGCAGGCAGGCAAAGAACATGCTACACTCCAATTAGAGGTTTCTTTATTCTTCAACTTTCTAACTTTTCTATCTAGATATAATCCCTGTATTAATCTCCTATTTTGCATTATAATTAGTTGAGGAACACGTCCAAAGAACTGGAGGAATGCAGACGGAATCTAACCTCTTGCCTAGAGGAAAATGCTAAGCTTAGCAGGTAAAGTGATCTTATCTCCTGTATTGAAGTCTTTTAGTCTATTTTCAATGCTTCAAGATAATTTGTAGTAAAAAAGAAGTTTCTGAAACTGTGAATGATTCATGCTGGAATACGTTGTTGGTCCAAAATTACATTTTCATGTTCCAAAATATCAGCTTCTCAAGCTTACAAAGTCAACGCATTGACTGCACAAAAGGACTCAATGGACTTATTTATAATGCATCACGTGGCCTCATGATATCTAGTTTGTAAAGTACTTAGTTCTGTTACCACATTAATTGGGAATTCAAAGGATTCTCAGGGTGCACTAGCTTCACAAAATGCTCATGTTACTTCTTTCACTTTTGCAGAGAAATACATCATCTAAGTTGCAAGTTAGATAGTCTCAATTCCCAAGACGACAATGGAGATGGCAATTCCAAAAAGGTACTTGTTTGGTAGTATCCATAATCACTTGTCATTTGTAAAATATTCTGTATTGGTTTGAGGCGGTTTGTGGCATACTCATTTTTGCTAGTATCACTGTGTAGAATGTTGGTTCATATTCCAGAATATTAAAAGCTTACGAGTATTATAGATTCTGTGGAAAGTAAAGGGAAAGCGTATTATGTGTTGAGATGTCAATGTCACTTTAACTTCTCACATTCTTCCAGTTACTATAAGCATGTAAAGCAATCAAAATTATTTAACTTTATTTCAGGATTTAAGAGACGAATGTTCTCAAGAGCCACAATGGAAGCACACAATTCTGGGGAATAAACGGGCGGAAGAAATCATGGATTTGCAGCTGGAGTTGGACATTTTCAAGATAATTCTCAAAGAAGAGCGAACATCACGAGGCAAACTGGAGGAGAGAATCATCTGCTTGAATAAAGATCTTGAGCTGGCAACAGAAAAACTTTTATCAACTTCCAAAAGATGCGAAGATTTTACCAGTGAATTGAAAGAAGCAAAGTCTGTTATTGAAGCTCTTGAGTCTCAACAAATTCTTTCCCTCAATGAGATGGAGGATCTTCAGAGCAGTAACAGTAATTATATGAAACTTTTGAGCTTGAAAGAGACAGAAATTGTAGCACTAAAGAAGCAACTTTCAAGCAAAAGGTTTAGAGATCAGGAACCCAGTAAAGGTGCAGGAAGTGAGGACTCGCCCATGCAGGCAAGGTTGAAGAAGATGCAAGATTCTCTTGAGAAGGCTAAGCAGCTGAATATGTGGTACCAGAATGACCATGCATTTCAAGAGTCTAATGAAGAAGAAATGGATAAGGTTCGCAAGCAAGCTGAAGCTGAAACTGTGGAGGTGATTGTCTGCTTGGAGGAAGAACTTACCATTCTTCAGCAGCAGGTTCTTGATAGTCAGGTGAGAGAGATGGAGACCAAACAAAGTACAGCAATGCTTCAAACTGAACTAAAGGATCTCCAGGAAAAACTTGATCTTGTTACTGAAAATAACACACAGCTCATTGGTCTGCTCGAAGACAGAGACAGAGAACTCCAGACATTGTCAGAGGAATGGAAACTTTTGACTTGTGAGATTGAAGAAGTACTTGCCAACGGGAATGAATCACTTGCAGTTGCCTCTGATGAGCTGGGCTACATTTCCAACTCTTTCCCTCAGAAAAGGATTTGGATTGCTGAGCATTTCAGTCAGATGATTCGGACTATATCTGAGAAGGATCTGATGATTGAAGAACTCAGTAAATATTTAGAAGATGCAAACAAGAAAAGAAATGATTTGGATTGCATGTTGAAGTCTTTGAGAGGAGCAGCCCTGGCCATTACTGAAGCACACCAGCAGGAGTGTAGTGAAAAAGAGAGAGAAATTGTCTTGTTGACCTCACAATTAGAGGCGACAGCACATGAACTATGCAAGTTGGAGGAGAGAGCTAAATTTGCTGAAGATACAATAAAAAATGCATCAACTACGGCAACCGCTGCTTTTGTAGTTGTGAATAGATTTTCCGAAGTAAATCACAATTATCTCACAGAATTGGAGCAAAAAGATATCCTTCTACGTGAGTCAGCAGATATGAACATGAAGAAGGATATCTTTCTCAGCGAACAGGCTGCAACTATTGAGGAATCGAAGAAGCAGATCGACTCTCTACAAAAGGATCTAGTACATTTGGAAAATGCTTGTACAGAACTAAGAAAGGAGCGCTTAGAGGAGCAACAACATCTCTTTGTTATGGAGCAAAAGCTAGAACAGATGGAAGAGAGTCATATTATGAAGGCAAGAGATAAATTAGACGAGCTCAAAACTGGCGTATCCATGCTCAGGTCTTGCATGAGTGATTACTTAGAGCATGATGAGAGTCCTCAAGGAACTGATGAACAATTATTTTATGCATCTTCCAGCAACAAGGTTCAAAGACCGGTAAGCTAACTTTCCCACCTCTCGTTTGGGGACCAAAACTTTGAGGGCAGTCCCCTTTCTGCATTTAATAAGCCTGAAATGCTCGTTTGATTTGTGACTCACCATTTCTGAATGTTATTGCAGATAAATTCTGAAACATCTACAGAAAAGAGCTTAAATTTAAGAGCTGTCAAGGGTCCGAGTGGTGATGATACTTCCTGTTCTTTTCTGGTGGGGAATACCATGCCTCCATATTCTTGTGCCAGAGATATCACAATCAGTCTTCTGAGAAAAGAGATAGAATGTGCCTTGGAAAGTTTGAAACAAGTGCAAACCGAGATGGCCCAACTTTACAAGGAGAAAGAAGAGAGATTGTTGTCTGAGGAGAGGGGCAGGGACAGAACAAAATGGCTCACAAATCAACTGCTCTCCCTAGAAGGAGTCATGAGGAACTTTGAAGAGCAATCACAACTTAAGATAGAAGCTCTTAATCTTAAGATGCAGACTGTTGGCCAAACTGTGAAGAGTGCAAGCACAGATTTGTGCAAGACAAAAGAGGTAAACCTCCATATAACTCAGTGTTCTGTTTCTACCATGTAAACTTTTTTGTAGTACACTCCGAATTTCTTATTTGATTGTGAGATTTCTCAGTTGAACCTATGTCTGTTGTACAATATCTGGTTCAGTGTCTTTAGACCTCTTTTCTTCGAAGATTGTCGAAACAATTTTGTCAGTGGTTTAAAATGCCAAAAATTATAGAATGTGAACATCATGATGCAATCTGAAGTCATAATTTTTCTTCTATCTCTCTCTTCTTTTTCCATAAAGCATCTAAATTTGCATATCAGGGCATGGTGGCAGCATTTTGTCAACCAGTTTATCTATATTTCTATTGAATTATCTATTGACAATTCCCTAATACGACAGTTGCTTGAATGTGAAGTTGGCGAGGCTGAGATAGTTGCAGCACAAAAGTCTGCGGAGGCTTCTATTATTCTAGCTAAATTTGAAGAGGCTCAGGATACCCTGAAAGAAGCTGATATCATAATCAATGAACTAGTGATGGCAAATGAAGTAATGAAACTCGATATCGGTAAGCTGGAAAAAAATGTAGGGTCATTGATGAATGAGAGGGACATGCTATTGAATGAGGTTCAAAACTTGCAATCCATCAACTCTCAAAAGTATGAGCAGATTGACAGCCTTGAAGAGCATATTAGCTTGCACATGGCAGAAACCAGAGATATGCTTGCAGGACTGCAGGGAATTGCTGGAGAGTTCCAGAGCACTTTCGAAGAACAGTTCTCATCGCTAGCCAATGACTTCAACAGCATAAAGTTTCAAGTCTCAAACTCCACAAAGTTAGTGAAGTCATGGCTTGAAGACATCTGGTCTGAGATAATTGGTAGGGATTGTGCTGTGTCAAGCTTGCACCTTTGTCACATAGGAATTATGTTGGAAACGGTAACTGGACTGAATGCTGAGAATGGTCTACTCCAGCATGGCCTACATCAAAAAAATTCTCTCCTCACTGATTTAAGAGAGCACAATCTTAAGTCAAAAAAGGAGCTGGAAGTATTCAGAATCCTCAAGGGGAAATTGCTAGCTGACATCAAGAACAGCTTCGATCGCATCTCAAGGAAAGAAGAGGAAGCTGGGGATATGAGAAATAAGCTAACCGGTTTTGAGAAAAAGATATTAGACCTACAGTATCAGGAGGAGTTAATGTTAGAAAGGTCTAATCATATGGGATCTCAACTTGCTATTTTGATGAAGGAGTTGGACTGGACTAACTCAAATGCCATCAATTCCCTTCTGGAACAGGAGAAGCTGATGAGAGCAGAAGAAGAGGCTTTGCATTCTAAGCTTGAGCTCCTTACCCTAGACTCGTTCTCAAAAGACTTGATGTTGCTTATCTTGCAGAAGGAGATTGAAGAGATTGCTCTCCAAAAGGCTAATCTAAACAGCAAGAACGTCAATTCCTTTGCAGCTTTACAGAATCTGACAAGGGAAATCATTATATTTAAAGTCGATGGAGAGTTAAAAGAGCAGATATTATTAGACAATGAGATTCAGATTTCTCTTCTAAAGAAAGAAGTTGAGGAAGCAGAGAGTAAGAGACTGGATTTGTCTACTAAGCTCGGTGAAAGCAACTCAAGGATTTTACAGATGGATGGTGTTATTAGAGCTCTCGAACAAGATCTTCAGCTACTAAAGGAAGTCGATCATGCAAACAGTTTGTTAAAAGCTGAACTTTCAGAAACTAAAACTACTGAATTGAGGCTTTTGAACCAGATTGAATCACTTGAAGCTGATCGAGAGAAAATTGCAGAGAATCTAAGAACAAAGGAGACAGCATTAGACTGCTCATCCAATCAGATGTCGTCCCTGGATCAGCATAATCAGAAGTTGCAGGGGGACGTTTGCTCACTGAAAGCTTCATTGGAGGTGTTCCAAAATGAGTTGGATCAGAAGAATCAGGAACTGAGCAGGATGGTGGGGCTGAGGGAGGCGTATGAGTTGCTTAACATGGAGATGAGTAAGTTGAAAAACGAAAAAACATTAGTTCTCCAAGATTTGGCAGAGAAAAAGTCAGAATGCGAATCATCATTAAGCGGCATAGACACATACAATAAGGAGAACATCAGGTTGAATGATCAGATTATTTTATTGGAGACTAGCATTGTCAGTCTAAAGACTGATTTGGAGGAGAAAAATGCTCAGCTGCATGAAATCCAGCATTCTAGATCTTCGCTCTTGGAGGACTTGTCGCTGAAAGGGGAAGAACTTCAGCGATATACTTATTCGTTAAGTAATTTGGAGAACGAGAATAAGTTTTTGAGGAATAAGCTTCAAGTTACTGAAAAAGGCATTGAGTTACTCATTGCATCTGGCTTGGAATCTGAAATTTGTGCGGAGCTCGTCAATACTATTGATATCTCCAATGGCAGATTATATGATGAAATCGCAGGCAGTGCTTTTAACAGTATGGGCAATATGTTAGAGCAGACACATGAAGAAGCAGAACAAGTATCTAAGTTCATAGAACAGGTCGAGTGCTTCGAGCACCATGTTAAAGAGTTGATGTCTGAAAACTCAACTCTCCGGACTGAGCTGCTGAGGAAGGACGATGTTCTAAAGGGACTGTTGTTTGATCTCAGCTTGTTGCAGGAGTCTGCTTCTAATACAATCGATCAGAAGGATGAAATTGAAGAAATGACAGCTAATTTGGAGTCTCTAGAGAATGAACTTGCTGGAAAAGTAGACGAGCTTGATGAGGCCATTGCTCGCAGTCAAAAGCTTGAGGCTGAATTGCAGGAAAAAGTGCATGCCATCTCTATTCTTGAATTGGATATATCCAAAGAGTGTGAGAAGACAGATTCTCTTTCAAAGGAAAATTTGGATCTGAAAGCCTGTTTACAAAAAGCTTTGGCAGAAAAAGGTTCTGCTGAGGAGGACCTAGTTGAGAGAAGCCAAGAAATTGAGAGTTTGGAGATGGAGCTTTCAGCTATGGGCAATGCTATTGACCAAATGAATGACTCGATGGAGTACTTGAAAAGCAACTTAGACGAACTTAATTTTGAGAGGGATCAGTTCCAGGCTGAGGTGCTTACACTACAAGAGAAACTTGAGAAGGCCTGGGCCACAGCTCACAAAAACGAAGCAGTTGCTATAGAGGCGAAAAGGGTACTGATTTTCTAGAGTCTCAGTTTTTCTTTTTCCAGTTTTCATGTGCTCATATCAGCTAACCGCAGCTTCCCATGTCAATCTCAGAGGGCTGAAGAAAGAGAGACCTATGCTCTTGACAAGGAAGAGGAAGTTAAGTTGCTGGAGAGGTCTGTGGAAGAGCTTGAACATACTATAAATGTGCTGGAAAACAAAGTGAGTTTTAAACCAAGTTAAAACCACCTCTATTTCAAGTACACTGTATTATTGGTCTCCAATATTATCTTGTTATCTTCAAGGATACACTTGATTTCACACCATGTAAAAAAATTGTTCCTTGGCAGGTTGACATAGTTAAAGGAGAAGCTGAACGTCAACGTTTATTGAGAGAAGAGTTGGAATTGGAGCTTCATTCCATAAAAAGTCAGATGCAGAATGTTCAAATTGCTGATGCTGACATTAAAAGGTCTGAGCAATTGCTCTTAGACATTTGTCTGCATTAGATGAGAGTGTTTCACTCGATGAAGATCAGAAAACGTTGCCTCTAACTTTTGTCATTTAACTGTTTTGAATTATAGGCATCTAGATGAGAAAAAAGCAGACCTCGAGAAATCCCTAAAGCAAGTCCAGATGTTGGAGAGGGAAATTGCAGAAAAGGATGCAGAGGTAATGGAGTTATCCTTTTCAATCCCATACCTTGTTTGTACTACAGACTGAATACTGTCCTCAACAAGTTGGACTATCTACAACCTAAGGCTAATTTTCTTGCATATATCAACAGAATGTACAACTTAAAGCACATATCGCTGAGCTAAATTTGCATGCCGAAGCACAGGCAAGTGAGTACAAGCAAAAGGTAATGTGGAGCAGTTTTCGAGTTCTTCTATCTCAATTTTATTGGAGTACATAGACTTTTGGGTGATTTCAGGTAATGTTCTGTTAACATGTTACTAAAATATGAAAGCAGTTCAAGGCACTGGAAACAATGGCAGACCAAGTAAAGCCTGAGGGCTCTTTCACCCAAAACGCAAATCAGTTGTCCTACAAATCAGAGAAAAATACCCCCAGGCCTAGGGGCTCAGGATCCCCTTTCAAATGCATTGGATTGGGTTTGGCACAGCAGGTGAAATCTGAGAACGTTGAGGAACTAACTGCTGCAAGGCTACAGATTGCTGAGCTTGAATCATTAGTTGTCAGCAAGCAAAAAGAGGTATCATCAACATCTGATATATTTAATGGCTCAAGTTCTTTTAAGTTATCCCGACATTATGTGTCCTATAATCCTCAATCTTTGTCCTTTACAGATATTCTCCTTGAACGCTAAACTAGCTGGTGCTGAGAGCATGACACATGATGTAATTAGAGACTTGCTTGGAGTCAAGTTGGACATGACCTCTTATGTGGTAATTTAACTTTGCATTATTCTTCTGTCAGTCCTCTTCACCTTAAGATAATTACATGAACTGGTAGATTGATATTTCATATTATGCTCAGCATTTTCAGGAATCTTTTACTGCATTATGATTGAACCAATTCACTTTTATCGTGCGCACACACACACGGGTAGATTGGTTTGCTAAAAGTTCATCTCTGCCTATTTACCTGGCTGATTACCATTACTTTCAATCTTCAATTGCTAGTCATTGTGGCATAATCAACAAGTGGAGAAGGTAACCGAGAAGCCTCTTTTGCAAAAATCAGAATCTCAGTCAGAGGTACTTAATCATTTAGGATAAATTAGCATACATGGATTTATTTGATATCTCATTGAGTCATTCCTGGATCAGGATCAGGAGGTAATGAAGCTAAAGAAAGAGCTCGATGAATTTGTTGATGAAAGGAAAGGGTGAGCCACACAATTTATTTTCCTTTGTCATTCTACAACAGGGAGTTTCTTTTGCATCCTTCTGTTTTTCTCAAGTGTTGTTTGAATCCTTCAGATGGCTAGAGGAAATTGACAGAAGGCAGGCTGAATTGGTCACTGCCCAAATCGCATTGGAGAAGCATCGCCAACAAGAGCAGCTGCTCAGTACTGAAAACGAAGTACTTAAGGTTGAAACTGCATAGGCTCTGCATATGATAGGAATGTGCTTTTTGTTTATAGAAACTCTGCCGCTCACATCTTCAACTTATATCAGACTGAGAATGTGAAGTGCAAGAAGAAGATCACAGAGCTTCAAGATGAAATTTCAAAGCTAAGTGGCCAGCAGAACCTCCAGCAGCGCATTCATCATCATGCCAAAATCAAGGCAGGCTTTATATGACTTCTTTATACACCAGATATTTTTAACCTAATCCCAAGCTAAACATTTATGATATTCATGTGAGCAACAGGAAGAGAATACCATGTTGAAGACTCAAAATGAAGAACTGGCCACTAAACTGCGGCGAGCCGAGGTTATTCTTTCACGTGTCAAGGAAGAGCTCGCCCGCCATCGTGCTTCTGCTGGGAAGACTCCGTACATAAATTTTGACGAGGAACAAAGGTGGAGCGACAAGTTTAAGGTTAGTGTGGATTTCTTTTGCATGTGCGCATGTGTGTGAGAAAGAGACACATGGCTGACAGTCAGGTGAATCTACTGCAGGAAGCCGAGGAGGAGAAGTTGCAATTAGCACAGAAGCTATTGGGCTTGTGTACCAGGATCTTGAAGGTACGCAAATAGAAAGTGTTACTCCCTCTCTTTACCAGGGGTAGTGCTGGTCAACATCTCTGATGTCCTCGACTGAAAATACATGTGATTTTCCTTCTTCCAGGCTGCTGGATTTCGCAAACCACATTCAGAAATTTGCCCCTCCGTTGCTGAAGAGGCTCTCGAGCAACTGAAAGACAGAATCACTTCAATGGAGAGTGAACTGCATGATCTTCAAATTAAGGTGAATCTCGCCCACCCCCATTGGCTTTGCCCTCACCATTTTGCAAACTCGTATTTCTCACTTTTTCAGACAATGTACTTGTTCCGATGACATCAACTTCAAATGGATACGACTCGTTAACAGATAGAAATACCCTTTTGCAGAATAGAATTGACAACGAAAGAGCTAGGTTGTCTGAGCTTATACCACAACAAGAAGAGCATTCACCCACAAACCGACGACCGGATGAGACCTACAGGAGTTCGAGGAGGGCATCCAGAACTCCATTTCTTTCTACCTTGGATCGATAGTGAGCGGTCTCTTCACTACCCAACACATTAGCTGCAGCATCTGTACATTATATCATTCAGCTGCGGAAATATAAGAAGGCGGTTTCATTATTCGTTTCCAATACGTGTACACTCGATTCTTCTCGGTGTTTGTATATTTATATGTATATAGTCATTTTAAGATGTAAATGATTGAGGGTGTACTCTTACGATCCATTTTTCAACCAAAGAGAAATCCATGCATTGTATAAAATCTTCAGGTTTGTCTTTTTAATGGAGCGCTTTCTAACATAGTCGGTAAACGGGTGGCGTATCGACATGGAGGATTCCAGTGCTCCATGGGGGCGGAACAGCTGCTCCGAACCGAAAATTACGTGAAACCATTGGTGACTCTCAAATCTCGTAATTAAAACTTGACACTTGGCTCGTTGCTCGGGACATGCTGGACATGGGCTCCACTCATGTGCCGACCATGTAGAAAAAATTGAGCTTCATTACTATGTAGAAAAAATATTCGAAAACGAAAAAAGAAAAAATATATGTTCTTATGTTTCTTAATGACAAAAAGTAAAATATTTGGAAGATTGAAGGAATGCAAAGGGCAAGAATAACAATCTTGCCAAGAAAGTTAGTTTATAAATTAGGAAAAATAACAAAAATTGTCTATGAACTTTCATTCAATGTATAATATCCTCTTTGGACTTATCATTTATTCAATGGAGTCTCTATGCTATTGATAAATGTTCAATATAGTCAATTTTGCTATAACGACAAATTAGATATTATTGGATAACGTAAATATTTATATGTTGACTTAGATATTTAGAAATGATCACTATCACCAAGTCCTATGTTAAAAAAAGAAAAATAAAATTAGGGCGTTATTATGTCCATTATTATTGAATGATTTACGTCTTGATATGAAATGAATATCTCATGACATCTACGTGTAACCTTTTTTTTTTTTTTTTTTGGTTCACCATTTTAACTAAACAAATAGGAAGCTATGTTAGCAAATTTAGTTAATTGAAATTACTAAAAGGATAATATATAGTATAAGGATTAGATTGAAGATTTATTAATAATTCAGGGATCATATTGAACAAATTAAAAATTTAAGATACACATTGCATATTAGACTAAATTCATGAATCATTTGTGTCATTTTCCCTTTAAAAATCCAAATCAGGATTTTGCAAAAATTTTATTTCCATGATGTGGGTTTTCATTGTTTTGTAGAACATAAATGATGTAGAAAACGTTTTCTAAAAAAATAATAACTTGTCTTGTTTGAAATAATTAGTTAAAGCGATCATTTTTAGCATAATATTTTTCAAATCATTCATTTTTCATGAAATAAATTGAGCATAAGATTTAAGTTTAATTCAATCTCTTAGACATGTAAAGTATATATTGAAAATTTTATTAAAATGGAAAATTTCAATTAAGAGCCTAAAATGCTCTCATTTTCTTAAGTAAGGGTTTGAAGTAAACTTTATTTCAAATAAAGATTTTAAGTAGTCATATCAATTTCAAAGAAAAGCGAAAAGTGACTATGACTGTTTCAAATATGGGACGAGTCTCGTTAGTTGGCAAAATATTCCAATCAATCAATGACTCCAAACATAAGTTAAATTTAAAGTAAATTAAATTAAAAAAATAAAACTTGAAAAAAGGAAAAACACGGGCAAGTGGGAGTTCTTGCCTATGGCCACCAGCCCATTTCTGAGGTTTGGAGGCATTGGGCAAGGGCCGTCAAGTTTGCACTAGGGCCGACGACACTCACCCAAATCTAGGAGAAGGTTGCTGATCTCTCCCACTTTTAGCGAGGGTTGCAAGCTGGTGATCCCATCGGCCTTTGTCGCTACCCCATTGGCGATAGGGTAGTGGCTAGTGTTTTCCTTTCTTGTTAAGCTTTTTAATTAAAAAATATTAAAAAGCAAGAAAAAAGGAAAATTTTAAAATTTTAGAAGATGAAATTGTCCTTCACAATCGATAAAAGTTCATGTCCTCTTGATTGAAATAAATAAGTCCATTTTCAAGCTTTTATATAAAAAATAATAATATTTTATATTTTATTTAAAATAATATCCACTTAGACACTATTATTTGATAAAATGATGGGACCGAGTGATATCTTAAAATTTTCCCTTAGAAAAATTAGGACTTGAGATTTCGCGTCCTTCCGTACGAGCATCCGAGCAGCGCTAACCTTCGAAACGAGCCGCCCGGACAGTGTTCGTTCACGTTTCCTCTCAGTCGCGACGTCGCCTCCATCTCCATCTCCGCCGCCGTAGGAGCTCGTGCCAATATCCAACCGTCGGCGGTTGCTCCGGCAAGCGGTCGGTTCCTTTAACGCTGTCTGGCTCAGATTGACTTCAATAATCTCGCTCTGTCTAACTCCCCTTCATGTGCTACCTTTTTTTCCCTGCGAAAAACGTGCTCCTACGAGGTTTCACGAGTTCGTGCGTTTCTCTTGTCTTGCAGCTCGGAAGTTGAGGATGAGCTTGTCGATTTCCAGTGCCGCTCGTTTGGATTCGGGATGCTTTTGGAAGGTGCCTACCTGTAATCCTTCTGGTGGTTGCATGCGTGAGAATGTTATGGCGGAAATGCTTAGTTGCAGAAGATTGTTCTGCATTGAATTTCCTCAATTACAAACTAAACTGTGGTGACCTTGACAGTGGCCTCTTGGAAAATTCGGTTACTTTGGATGTTGTGAATATTTTGAATCGATTGGAGTTAGTTAATGCAGAAACTGTGTGTGAATTTTAGGAGGGAAAGATTGCGAAATCCGATATATGGAGCAATAGGCAGCTGCTTGTAAGAGCATCTATAGCACCGTCTCCACAAATTGCATGGAAGAAAAGTGAGAAGCTCCAAAAGGACGTGCGAGTCGCCGTTCTCGGAGCCAGCGGTTACACTGGTTCTGAGGTAGGACATTGTGTGTCTTGTATCAGGAAATTTGTGTGATGAGATGTCACTGTTTGATCATTTGCTGGCAGATCGTGAGACTCCTCGCAAACCATCCTCACTTTGGCATTACTCTAATGACGGCGGACAGAAAGGCAGGGCAGTCACTGGGATCTGTCTTCCCCCATCTGATCAGTCAAGTAGGACTTTTTCTCATTTTCTAAGACACTTTTTATTCTTCTTATATGAGCTGTTCTAGTCCTGTTCTTGTCTCGACTATGAACTAAAGTTGCCTGGTAGAGAGCTGTTTCTTGGAGGGTGTGGAATTTTAAAAGACGAATCGTTATCATTCTAACTAGCTGATCCAGCATTCAAATGATTATCTTGTTAGTCCTCTTCATGTCATTAATTGGGTAATATAAGAGGGTTGTTGGATGCAATTCCTACAGAAGTCAGCAATTATAACTTTCACAACTCCATTTGTGATAAAATCCTCACTTTGTGTAATTAGGAAAAGAAGTTATGCCTTTGTTAGTGTTCTACCAATCAATGGTCATGTGCATCTGATTCTATTGTTATAAAGCCAGTGATCCTGTTATGAGTTTTACAGAAAAAGAGAGAATTAAAAGCAGAAGTCTTTTTTCCCTTCTTTCTTAATGGCCTAGCCATACTCACAATTCCTTCATGATTAGCACATTATAAGCTGACCGTCCAGTATGTTTGCAGGATTTGCCGGATATGGTTGCTGTCAAAGATGCAGATTTTTCTGAAGTGGACGCTGTATTTTGCTGTTTGCCACATGGAACGACACAGGTTGGTATTCATTTATCAATCACCTTTTGTCTTGAAAAAAATGACGGCAGATGAAGTTCCTTGTCTACAATGTGAAAGTTGATTATGTTATCTCCTACATTAATTACAGGAGATAATCAATGGTCTTCCCAAAAACTTGAAGATTGTTGATCTTTCTGCAGTATGCTTCTCTCAAGCTCTTTTTTTACTATCTTAACATTGTCACAACTTCTTTACACTCCTCTTGCAGTAAATATGAACAGTTGCGATTCTTTTTACAAGTATTCAGGATTTTCGGCTGCGAGACATTTTAGAATATGAAGAGTGGTATGGTCAACCACACCGAGCTCCAGAGTTGCAGGTATCTAGTTTCTCCTATCTTATTCCGCACATTTTCATTCATTGGAATGTGAAGAGCCTGAGAGTGTGCTTCTGTATGTCCTCAATAATATTTCCTTTGTGAAAACAAGTTTCTGATGAAGTAATGCCGTGTGTTTAACTTGCTTGTCATGACTTGCATGCATAAGTAAAGTTGTAAACTAAATCATGTCATCTATGCAACTTTGTCAGAGTTTATTGATTTACTGGATGGTGAAAACGTTATTTCCATGCTGCAGAACAGGGCCATGATATTACATGTATTGCTGGCAATTTTCATTTTACTTTACTGTGTGGGCTTTATTCTCCACCTCTTTAACTTCTTTGTTACCATTATCCAGAAAGAAGCTGTATATGGTCTAACAGAGATTTTGAGGGAGGATATAAGACATGCTCATCTAGTTGCCAATCCTGGTTGCTACCCAACTTCAATTCAACTCCCCCTTGTTCCCTTGATAAGGGTATGTCCTACCATTTTTAATTTGTCCATTCTTGACACCCAAATACAATGGAAGTATTTTATTGTGCTACATTTGATTGGTTTCTTAGGAAGCTTGATTCCTGTTTTTGAGCTTTTCTAGGCTTTCTGGGTGTTCTAGGAGCACTAAAAATTTCCAAGTCCTTCGTACAAGAGTGAATTGTTTTCAGTATATTGCAGTGATGCCTGGTAATTAGCTACTAAAATGTTTGGTAGCTTAGAGTAATTGAGTTAACCATCATATATTATTTAGAGGATTGTTAGGGAAAATAAATATGTGATATGATGCTGGTGAAAAGTTTAAGCCATTCTGGACATTTCCTTGAGAAGTTGAGCAACAGTTATAACTAGAAGTAACACAGTGTGGTGTTATTTCATTGTAGTAAATTAGAAAAAGTCTTTCTTTTATGTGGACAACTTTGGCACCTTTTTCTCTTATGTTTCTGCAACCAGGTTTTAGCAATAAAAGGTTCAGGTGTCTAGCTAAATAATGAAATGAAACGCCCTTAGACCATTCTTTTGCCACTTTTTGATTCAATCATTATCATTGAATTGCAGGCTAATCTTATTCAATTAAAAAATATCATTATAGATTCTAAATCTGGTGTCAGCGGTGCAGGTTAGCCTCTCTCCCTCTCTCTTGCTTTTCCCCAACCCCTCCCTTCCCCTTCCCAAGGGTCTCTCTCCTGCCACATCCAAATATAAAGTAGCCATGAAAGCTCTCTTTAGCATTTCTTATATATAAAATCGAAAATTTTGTGCAGGACGTGGTGCTAAGGAAGCTAGCTTGTACACTGAAATAGCCGAAGGCATACATTCTTATGGCATTACGAAACATCGTCATGGTCAGTCTTAATTCTGAAAATTCATTTCATTGTGGTGTCTTTATATGCTTAAATTAAGCTATCATGATGGGTGGTGGGAGAAAACTTATATCATACTGCTGGTGCATTTCTTGATATCCTCTAGAAGTTGTCTGCATGAATAAGATCTATGTTGCTTAGAGGGTTGCCTCATAAGAGAAGCATTATATTGGTCAGAAAAAAAAAAAGAGGGAAGCATGATATCCTTTGGGAGTAGATTGCTCGTAATTTTGGGAATCTAGGAGTTTAAGTTGGGCGCATGTTTCATTAGTTATCAAAAGCTAATGTTTCTGTTTGGTTAGCATTCTAGGATTGATGTTGCTCTAGAACTATTCTACTTGGAATTTCTTCCAATGGAATTCCACCAGATTCCTCATTTGTGTCTGGATGAAATGACCTTCCCAGTGTAATATCTGCCAATTATGCATTTACATTCTTGAGTTCTTGTTTGGCGAGCTGATGACATTCTTTTTCCATTCTTCTTTTCTTTTGAGCTGGGTCTGGGGTTTGATGACTCTAACTCATGGATGAATTCATTAAAGCAAGTGCAATAATCTGGATTGCTCCCTTTGTGATTTCCTTTCCTGCAGTTCCAGAGATTGAGCAGGGATTATCTGAAGCTGCGCAATCAAAGATCACTGTCAGCTTTACCCCACATTTGATGCCAATGGTCATAGTTACAATGTTGATGTATTCCCATTATTAAAGTTGAAATTCTGCTTCTCTGGCAATAATTTTTAGTTTTCTTCATCTATTTATGTAGAGCCGAGGAATGCAATCAACTATTTATGTTGAAATGCCTTCGGGTGTAACGGTAGATGATCTATATGAGCAGCTTAAAGTTGCTTACCAGGTAACCTTTTTCTGGCCTATTAATGCTTGGCATTTAATGGCTTAATGTTCTAAGTGTTGACTTTAGCTTGTGTTTGCTGCGGTACTTGTTTTCAGTGTTCATGTTAGGCTTAATCGAAGTAAATTTATTTCACGGATCTTGTTCAGTCAGTCATGTAGTAGACTTGTTGTTCTGCAACTTCTCGTATTATCAAGTGTGTTTGGAGATTGATTCCCACATACTTCATTCCATTTGATCACTTAATTCATCTTATCTTGCAGGATGAGGAATTCGTTGTTTTATTAGGAAAAGGAGATGTTCCTCATACTCGACATGTTCGAGGATCCAATTATTGTCTAATGAATGTCTTTCCTGATCGCATTCCTGGACGAGCAATACTAATCTCTGTTGTATGTTCCCCGAGTGTCTGTTTTTATATTAAATGCTTACTTTTCCTGTAACATGAAGTCATCTTATCATACTAAGCTGTCTAAACCTGTTTTTGCAGATTGACAATCTTGTCAAGGGAGCTTCTGGTCAGGCTGTGCAGAATCTCAATGCGATGTTGGGATTACCTGAGAATATGGGGCTTAAATACCTGCCATTGTTTCCCTGATGCATTATTGTGAGTGAATGAGCATGCGCAGATTTTGTTCAAGAAAGCTTACTTAACAACGAGTTGTGTCTGAGCTATAGCTTTTGTTTATTCTTCTGTTGAACTGTTACGCCTTTCTTTCTCTCTGTGTTTTTACATAAGGGTAACATGATCCTTTTTTCGTCTTTTGTGACGCCCTTCCTGCTTTTTCTTGACAAACAACCAATGGCTTATCTGCAGATACGACACTCCTGTGCTTGATATTATATGCACATCCTAACATGTAATTAACAATCACTTGACATGCATGTGCTCTTTTCCCAAACCAGAAAGAAGGGCAAATTAAGTTTTCCTTTTCATTAGGGTCAAGAGCTGAAACTCAATTTAGATGTTGCATTATTTACATTGCTCCTTTTCCTTTTAGTTTATTGTAAAGGAACTATCATGTCATGGTTTATAGTAGAAATTTCTGTCTGAATACATGCATTTATTCTGTGTCAATAATATGATATGACTGGTCTGCTCTGCTATGTGAACAACTTATGTTTCACTTGCCATGGCAGATACCAGGCAGCACGACCTTATCTTCAAAGAGCTCGCGAAGATGCGAATGACATTGGAATAAGTTAAGAGTTGATGTTCTAAGACAATTATTTTGGTGTATCTTAGCATGTTGTAAGGGGTTCAGGAAAAGATGTTGTGGAGGAACTAGAGTTGCATTAGGGTTGCTGACCTCTAGTAAGATGAGATATGTTCCTGTCTTATTCTGATATGAGTTTTCATTCTGTAACGTTCTGTATTTTCAGCCCCAGTTGGATTTTTTTCTGTGATGTTAAGAAACTATTGCGTACAAACATTCAGGTGTCTTGTGACTTGGTGCTCTCACATGTTCATGTCCCTTTTTCATTGGGCTTGTCTTGCCAGTTGCCGCCCCCACATAGTTCTAAAGTGACATTAGTTTAGTCTCTGGTTTAGCGACTGCTCATGCTCTATGCTATAGCCTTTCTCTGGACTTTGTCAAAAGAGTTATCTACCAATGTTCGAATGTATTAATAAAGTCAGATTTGATAGTTTTCCTTGTGATTTGTCCTTCTTAAAACGATCCCCTTTGTCGATATATTTTCCACTGAAAGAAAAGAGTATTGAGAAATTAGAGTGCCATTCGGCGAAGGATGCGACCCACAAAGTAAATTGCCTCCCCGAAATGAATCGGGTTGGCTCGATGAGTGAACCACTGACCTCAAGGCTCGAGCCAACTACTGATCGATGTCCAAATCTGCGTTCGCTCATGGTCGTGGTGCCACTTGTTCGTCACATCAAGCAGTGAGCAACAAAGCAAATTTGCAAAAAAAAATTATTGGTCGTCTTTAGGCATCCGTTGTGCTACATGTCACGGAAATTTTACATTTCTAAAGAATATTTTCCAAAAGTAATTTTTCAAAAAAATAACGTTATTTTCTGATGTTACATGGAAATCTTAAAATAAAATTGATAATTATTTTTCATCAATTGAAAATGAAACCTACTTTTATTTTCCTAAATAGACAAATACTCTTTGAGCACTATTAATATGGACATGAACAATCAAATAATTAAGTACGATCACTAAGGTACCAAATAATTAAGTACGATCACTAAGGTACCAAGCCTGACCTCGATGGACTTAGGCATGGCCACTGCCATCCCTATTCCGTAAAAGCCGAGCTCAAGACTCTAGTGTCCATGCCAAGCTCTTCAGTACCCAAGTCTAGGTCCATAGAGGCTGGGCTCGAGAACCCGACACCTACGCTCAGGCCTCTATTTATGGAGGCGGACCCTTGATCCTCATAAGCCAGCTTGACACCCCAATGCTCGTGTCTTCATCCTCGCGCAACTAAGCTCGAGATTCCGATACCCATATCTAGGCTCAAGTCATCGAGGGCAGGCCCGGGTCCACAAAGGCCAAACCTAGGAGGTCGGTGTTAGTGTTCGAATCCCCAAGGCGTGGCGTCGAGATCCGGGCATTAGGTTATGTTTCACTTGATATTGTATATATATTTGCATTAGATTTCATATCATTTTTTATATTTGCAGTTCACCTCATATCCGTCCCATCTTTGCAAAAAGTGGAAAAATAAAATTGAAAGGCAAAAACTGCGCGACACAATTTATGATGCAGAATCGGTTCGGTCTGGCCCCCGTCAAACCCTTCTTACATGCAGAAGCAGAAGCAGAAGCGACTCAGAGGAATTGAAGAATCGGGAGACCACCTTATCTCATACACGCGCTCATAGCAGCAGCAGCAGCAGTAGCAGAAGCTGAGTGCATGTGAACTTTGCAAGGGCTCGAACGCAATTTGGAAATGGCCTCCATCTTCCCTTCGTCTCCATCTATCGATAGGCCCTCTAAATTGTTTTGTGGGAATCCTTCTCCTCCTCCTCCCATTTCTCTTGGGCAATTCAGGGTAAGCATCAAAATCTCCAATTTTTTTTTTCTCGAAGCTCCCGTCTTCTTTTTCCCCCCTTGTCAGAATTCTTTCTTTTGGGTCTTTAGCAGTGAACTGGAAGTAAATTTCTCCGTGTGGTTTTTTTCCGGCGAAATTTATGTTGGTTATTTAGATGAAGTCGTTCCTTCTTGGGCTGTCTATATGAGCTCCTTTTTCTGCTAGCATCAGACTTAACCTCTGTCTGAAAATAACTGGATAAATTCCTTGACGGAATTCTTTCGCCCAATGTCTGTCTTAAATTGCACCGTTTAGGTTGTAAATCTAATTTCTTGAGCCCTTTTAGGAGCTTGCTCTCGGTACGATTTTTTTTTTGAAGTTCTTGATGATTGTCGGTAATTTGGCTTCTTAAATGCTGATGATACTTTATATCACTGTTAAATTCAGTGGTTGAGTTAGATTCAACATCAATGATCATAGATTGGTGGAGGTGTAATGTATCATTGATCTCATAAGATCAGTGGTCATATCTTTTACAATTTAATCTTGTTTCCTCTTAACCTGGAAGATACTGCTTTTGGCTTGGTTTTTTAATCTATATCCAGGTTTAAACAAGACTCCTGTGTTGATTAGTATTTCTGTATTTCTTGGCTTTGTTCTCCATTGTTATGTTTGTTAAGATGCTTTGACGATATCATTTCACTATTGTCTTTTTAGTTCTCCTAATTTTTGGGCCAGTAGCTGATATAAAATGATAGATATGCAGTTTAGTAGGATATGGATTTGGTTGGAATTTTCAGACATGTAACTGACCATGGAAATTATGTGTCTGACACAGCTGGGTTGGCCACAGCATGGTAAAGGATATAAAAACTTCAGAATTGAACAAATGAGTGTGGTTGAGAATGGCAGGCATCCTCTTTTGTGTGCAATGGGAATGGCGGCAAGGCACTCGGGCGATCCTGAAAGAACGAGTTTTCATCATCTATTAGAGAAGGGGAAGGAGTTGTGGGACAGTTCACCAGAACCAGTCAAGAGCTTCCCTTGGATCCAAGCTTTGGAGAATTTCATTCAACTCATTCTTGATCTTGTCTTGGCAGTATTCAAGTTCTTGTGTGTACCGTTATTTGCTGTATCTTCTCTAAGCGAGATGTCCTATTGTGCTCATGAAAAGAAGCTGCAACTTGTGCCTTTGCCACTTCTCGTTGGTGTTGCTTTTGCTGGGGTGTTAAATGAGACAGCTCTGGAATTATCTCCACTGCTTAAGGTAGAACTTTCTGTTCCACTTCCATGTAATTTCAAGAAAATGCCAGATCAGCAAATTTTGACTTCTGCCTTTTAGCAGGGTGAATCTTTTTCTAGCGTAATGATTCATATCCGGAGTATAGTCGGGGGGAGGGAACCACTTTGTTCTGTTGTTTATTGGCTTGTTCTTTTGCTTGCTTGGCAGGATGCAGAAGTGCCATGGCATCTGATTGCCATTGCTGTTTTTTTTACGATGCTGAAATTGCCTGGACCTTATTACCCTTACTGGGGTCGCATACTTATTCCTCACTTTGCAAATGGAGGGCTATTGAGGATTTTGTGGTATGCTTTTTTATGGAATAGAAGGCCCCGGAAGGGATCGGTCTAAATTTTCTGAATGGTGGTCCTGCTGTTTTCAGAGGTACGGAAGTCGTTTCTTTAATCTTCTGGTTGTTACCTATTCCTTTTCGCTCCCATAGTTCCACATTTAAACTTTGCTACTAGCTGGTCGGACTGTCTGTTTTTTCTTGTTTATAGGAAAACTCTCGATAATTTCAAAATTCCGAAGCTTTTTCAGTAGCAACTGTTTTCTTTTTCCCGGCAGTGCCAATTCGTTGTTACTGAATTTCATGTGTTTCATCTTGATGTGTAATTCACTAAAGCCATCCGACTGCACTTCAAATAAGTACAATGAGAAAAATGAATTTTCTTATATTTTCCCATCTCTATTTATTTGAAGTCATTTAAGAAATTTAATATATTCTCGATGAGGTGGTCCTCAGATGCTATTGCACATTAGCATCGCAATGTGATGGTTCGCAATGTTCCAGCTTCCTCGTTTATGTATTAGAACCTCTGCAGAATCCAAGATCACTCCTTTTAGAACGAGCACTTTGAGTTATTTTGTCATCCTTCATCAGAAACGATGGTCTTACGGCCTTATTGTCCATCTTGGGTTGTGATGCAGGTTATAACTGCTATGAGGAAATTGACTATTGATGTCATCATAGTAAGCATTGGCATGTCAGCGTCAGCTGCCGCATGGAAGCTGAATGGAGGTGGAGGAGCATGGCATGCCGCATATCGGCTAAATCAACCGATTTTGCCGTTATGTGGGTTTAGTCCCCCATTCTTTTGGTCGAATAGTTCTCTTCTGATGGGGGATCATACAGAAATAGTCTCTAGCTATGCTTCCCCAGGAACCGTAGAGTTCGGATTGTGTTGCTCTTTTATGTTTCTTCCTCCGTGATTTTTTTTTCCTAAAGCACAGTTCTTTTTTCCCCCAATCTTACTGTCCAAAGATTGCAGTTCCTAACCATACATATATGCCTTAAACTAATTGCCGGTCGCCATCGATTTCATGTCAATATATTGCGCGCTGTGCTTTTACAATGCAATAACAATCCATTTGTTAAGCTTGACAAATATTGGAAATGAGGGTATGTGCATAATTTGTTCACCATTCGGGATGTGATCTTTTTCTCCTCCTCTTCTTATGGTGACAGTAGAAGCTCCGCTGAAACAGCCGGCCAATTTTGCATTAAGCTTCATGTTGTGGGGTGTCTCATTCGTTGCCACAATGGAAACGACGTTGCATTAAACCGATGCAGGAGAGAATAAAGCATAAAGCAATACGAAGGATTGTAGAATCTCACTGAAGCTTTGTTGAACATAAATTTTTGCATTTCGCTTTTTTGGCTTCGAGAAATAAAAGCCCATCAGGTATTTATCAATTAGAGCTTAGCGACATGTGTTTATAGACTCAAGCGGACATTATTATGACGTCATAGGACAGAAAGATGATAAACTAAAAATGAAGGATAAAATCAGGTGTCCAGAAGTAAAAATGTCTGAGCCCGGGTTCGAACCGGGGACCTCTAGTGTGTGAGACTAGCGTGATAACCGACTACACCACCCAGACGCTTGTGACTTTCTCGGTTCATCTCATAATATATTAAAAAAAATTCTGAACCCAGACATTTCTACAACTGCTAAAGATTGTGGTGGCCCAAATGCAGGGGAAACGGGGGAAAGAAAGCGATTCATGCCAGGTTCAAGGTTGAAAGATTTTGATGCACTCGAGTTCTGATAGGAGCAGATTTATCTGCACGTCCTAGAAAAGTTTTTAAAAATATGGAATAGGGCCAAGAACTATAAAAGATTGAGCAAGTGGGTGATTTGGATTTGGACCGACTCTCCTGCTAGAGGGAAGTGCACGATGGTTTTCCACTTTGTTTTCGAGCCTGTTCCATAGCACATGCTCTTAAGCTGGCGTCTGTCTCTCATGTCTTTCTTGTAGCTTCGTGGAATAGGATGTTACCTGCAGAATGTACTGAAGTTCTTGCCACTTCCAAACACGAGAAAAGACCGTTTATCGTCTTGATAAACTGTTGAACCTCTCTTCTTGCATTACTTGCCAAGAAATGAAGTGATCTGGCTAATAGACCAGCGATTGCCCCTGCAGCATTATTGCCATTAGCACCTTTGTGTCCGTTCCCCTATTCATTAAGGATTGTTGTAACAAACGAGGTCGCCTCCGATGCTCGGCCGTAGGAAACATACCGAGCTATGCTATTCTTCACAATTTGCCATCACAAGTTCGGTCTCGGAGGAGCTTAGTCACGGAAAAAGAAAAGATTTGAGTACAACCAACACATCTAATAAAGCGAGATAGTTTCTTTTTAGTTTACCCATCAGATCATGCACCTTCACATTACCAAAACAACGCTCCACAAAAAACTTCTCACGCTGAAATTACCAGGCATGCAAGTAGCAAATTGCATTCCCTCAAAAGCAGCAGATATAACAAGGGGGTCCAAATCAGATTATACAAGATTTATAAGTTTAAAGATGCATCTGTGACAAAATGAAACAACATACAGCACAAGAGTTCACCATCATGAACACCACAAAGAAGCATCATCCACCTGACTTCTGATTTGCAGAAAGATATACAATATACCCCCATCATCTTATGAAAGTTTACTGTCACAACTACATTGCATAGATTACTTCGCCACTGCTGTCAATGTCAAGTTCAGGATCTGACTCCAGGTCTTCATCCATGTCATCATCAATGTCAAGGCTACCAGTCAGATACTGGTTGAGGTTGTTGGTACCAGCGGCAGGTATGGTGGCCTCAGAAATGATCCGCATGATTTCCTCCATGCTCTGCATAGGCTGATCTGGCTCCTGAAATTGATTGTTCTTTGTGTTCTCATCCATGAGATCCACTGGAAGATTTTTCAGAAACCACTCATGATTCCGTATCTCAGGAATTGTAATCCTCTGGAGCAAAATAACATGATGTAAGAATTGATGAAATTGCAAGATTTAGGTTCCTTGTCTGTGTCTTATCAGATGAAGTCAGCACAAAACAAAGAAACAAAACCATCAAGTCTAAATGTATAAAATGACACATGAATGGAGGGATATAACACGAATGTCGAATCAGTGCTCAACATCTTCTGTCTGTTCAAGACAGAAGGAATAAATTATGTATCAATCCTCCATCCTATCCACAGCCTTAATAAGTGCACATAATTATGTCACACGAGTAGGCCCGAAAGAGAATTTAATGTGAGATTATTTACAAAAACCTGACTATGACTTTGGGAAGTTCAGTGTACATGGCAAAAACAGAAAACCCGTCCAAGCTAAGGTGTACAGCTCAAACTAGACACAAACATAGTCTTCCCCTTTGCCTGACATCAAATGGACAACTACAATCATGCTGACTCCAGACAAGAAAAAGAAAAAAGGGCTGGTAAGCTAACCTTTGTGGGGTCAGCCACAAAAATCCTTGAAATCAGATGGTGGCACTCGGGAGAGATATGAACATAGTCAGGAATGGAGTACTGGACATTCAAAATTCGCTGCATGAAGAAAAAAAATCAGATGAGCAGTTCCACACATCAGAAAAGTGACTTGCTAAATTTAGCAATCATTTACTTGTATGGTTCGCCGGAAGTTCTTGGGGTCCTCAGGGTCCTCGAAAGGATAAGCACCCACCAACATCACATATAAGGTCACACCGCAAGACCAGACATCTGCAACCTGATGGCAGTTACAGACCAAATCAAAAGTGTCATATTGCAAAGAATCCGATGATATCATTATTAGTCATCCGCAAATAGTTGAATTTAGATTAAAAAGATTACTCAGTCAATATGTTTTTTAAGGAGAATTAGACTTAAAAGAGCCAATAGCAGTAATGACAGAGCCACGAAAGGACCATCAACCAGTCATACCCCAGAAAACCCCACAGTCTGAATTCACTAGAGGTACGGAACATTAAATACCTTGCCATCGTATTCTTTCTTGAGTAAAACTTCAGGAGCGATATATGCAGGGGTCCCAACAGTTGATTTTGGTTGTGAATGCAGCAAGGACGACTGACAATGATTAAAAAACAAAGAGACAGGTAAGATAAGCAAACAAAAGCTTTTGGTGAAGCATTAAGGAGATGCTAACAGAAGAACACAGCTCTGCCGCATATAACACATAATGAATTGTCATCTCTCCTGATAAAATTGATAAATTGTGCCAATCAACTTCTGTATCCATAGCAAACCTAAACAAATACAAGAATCCCAATCTGAAATTCACTGAAGTGAGCATAGCAGACCTTAGAGTAGCCGAAATCACAGATCTTCAGACGAGGAGCTGGACTGCCATCCAGCAATGTGTTCTCCAGTTTCAAATCACGATGGCATATTTGCTGGATGATGAGTACAAAGGGGGTCAGACTTCACAACTGGACAACGTGTCCAAGTGAGATTAATAGAAAAGAAAATCCGAGATTGGCATACCATAGTATGGCAATAGCTAACTCCTGATATAAGCTGTTGAAAAAAGAACCGAGCCTGCAGCAAAAGAAGGTATCTAATTACTTGTTCAGCAGCATATATAGCAGGGAGAAGGAGAAAAAGATTGCACAAAATAAATAAAAAACCTCATCTTCACTGAATCTGCCAGCATTACAAATCCTCTCAAAGAGCTCTCCACCAGCTGCATATTCCATGACAATAGCTAGATGAGTTGGCGTTAATATGACCTACAGAGAGATGGCAGAACAAGGGTCTGAGGTGACATAACCCAATTGGAAGAATGGCAGGAAAAATTCTGACTTGTAAAAGGAATTCACTGGATACAAACCTCTCTAAATCGTATGATGTTGGGGTGTATTAGTGACCTGTGATTAATGATTTCCCTTTGCACATTTTCGTCTATCTGTCGCAAAATAGCAGCATAGGTCACTTCTCGATTAAATAGAGAAAGCTATATATGATCAAGATCTCGTGCGAACCTAATAATTACAACAAATTCAAGTGAATAAATCCCTCAGCTATTAGGGGCAATTATCTAAGAATTTACATGACGATCACAATCGTGTAAGTCACGAAAAGCAGCAAATTCGAACCAAATTTTGATGGTACCAGAAAGTCAGTCCTCCTAACAATGTATGAAAGCATGACTAAAGGAACAAACTTCAGAGGACTCACTATGCCCCACCATCATGAGCTGGGGTGGGAAGAGGATATAGTTTCCAAATTTGGACTCCAAATATGCAGCTGTAAATGAAGCATATGACTTTTGAACAAGAGGATACACTTTCTAAATTTGGACTCCAGATATGCAGCTCTAAATGAAGCGCAACTCTCGAACGGATTCTGTTTGGATCCGAATAGACGAATGCACGAGCGTACTAAAAAAAAACGTCTCAGCAAGTCGAGATAAGAAGATTCGCGATCCCAAATCTCGCATTAAATTCTCCACAACGGAGTTCAGGCCACGGACAGTCGAAAATGAAATTCAACAAAAGAATGCCGTCAGCTCTCAAAAACTTCTTCACGCTTCATCAAAAAACGCATTCTAAACCGCGAAAAACGTCCTTTAAATTACAAACAGTAGACAGAGAGACAGAACGGCAAGAGGAATCACGGCAGCGAACCTTGTCCCCTCTCTCGATGTACTTGACAGCAACGAGCTCATTGGTCTGCCGGTCCCGCATCAGCCGCGCGACGCCGAAATTCCCCGATCCGATGTCGCGCACCAGCTCGTACCGATCGTTGTCGTGCATGATCGGCAAGTCCATCCCGGGTCCAACGGTGATCGCCGCCCGATCCATAGCGGAAAGCCAAAAACGCAATCCCCCTCCCGAACCCGAACGCTCGACAAAAAAAGGCCTCCCGGGAAAACCTCCGCAAAAACCCTACGCGGACTCCTCGATCAATCAGTCAGTCAGTCAGTCGCCGAGCTTCTTCCGCATGATCGAGCTCACTTCCCAGCGACGCCACCCCATGCGAGAGGGAGAAGAAGAGGCGGAAGGGGTCCCGATCGGGGATCGAGGGTGGAGGGGGAGGGGCGGTTGGGGGCCCGTGGGGGTGACGTGGCTCGATCAGGGGGAGGGGAAGATCGATCGACCCGTGAGGGGGGAGGAGCTGCTCGCTGGCTGTCGTTCTCTTTCTTTTCTTTAAGTTTAAAGTGGGATTTCTTGGTGACGGATCGCGAGGGGAGTGTCGCGGGGGGTCGGTGATTAGCTCGTGAATGGCGTCCCTCTCCCTCTCTCTCTCTAAAAGCTTGGGTGTTTCTCTCTCTAGGTAAGCAGCAGCAGCAGCAGCAGCAGCAGCAGGAGCTGCCAGCAGTTCCATGTTTTATTTTATTGTTTGCTTTTATCTCTCCCTTTTTTAATGCGCCTTATCCAAAGAGCTTCGACGTCACGGGGAGAGAGAGAGAGAGATACAGGTAGGAAAAAAATCTAAGACTTTATCTTTGTCCTTCAAATATTGACTCTCTAATCTCCATCATGTCTCTGACCAAAAAATAAAAAATCTCCATCATATCGCCTTTGCCCCCCCTTTAATTTTTGTCTCGCCTATCCCAACAATGATTTTAAAAAAAACACTAATGTTTATTAGTGTGAGAATAAATAAATATATAGCTTCCTCAATTGGCGCGCATGTCATTTTCCGATCATATTGCTTCGTAATGGGCTTCCAATTATTGAATAAAGACTATAGGAACAAGTTTCAATTATTAATTGAATGTTGACAGTTTTTTTTTTCAAAAACTAATATGGTCATAAATATTTTATGACTAAAATTTACAGATTTAAATATAAAAATCCAACTATCTAACGATTCATAAAATACCATATGATCTTATGACTCGATTAAGTCCAGTCATGTGATTTATATATGCTCTTTATCTATTTTCCAAAACCTCTAAATCGATTGTGCTCTTCTGAAGGTGAAGGTTAAAATAACATTGATTCATAAATTGGTACGAATAGAAACAGTGTTTTCTTTCACTCCAGTACAATTTGGCGTGAAAATCGCCACCTGAATTCAATCCTTGGCTTCGACAAAAAATAAAGAGATGAATACGGACCAGCCTGTAGCTGATCCGCCTCGGAGTCACCGAAGTTCCTAGGGGGGCGGTTGAGTTGACGAAAATGCCCTTGGCTTTTGGGCGGAAAGGAATCGGAGATTGGGCAAACGGAGAGCCCGAGCGGTGCCTCTCTCCTCCCCTTCGCCAATAACGGAGCACTTTTTTGGGAATGGGCCGCCAGGATTTGGCGAGTACCGAGGCGTTATCAGGAATTTCGCAGCTCACGTGGCATCGTCCAGCACGGGCACAGCTACAGTTCATTTCGACCGAGCCCATCACAATCGCACCACTCGGAGCGAGTTTATCCCGAGCCCGACCCGGAAATCAGATCGACGCTATCGACAAATTCGAATTTCCAGAGATCGAGAAGGGAGCGAGCGAGCGAGCGAGCAAGAGATGCGAATTTTGTCTTCGAGGCCGTGTTTGTGCACGGAAGAACGAACGATGATGACGATGCCTCGAAGAAGGAAAGTAGAGAGGGGAGAGGGGGGCATTTAAGGTCTTTTACTTACCGGGGGCAAACGGATAAGGATTCACGGGTTCCGAGGTGTCCTCGTTTCTTGGCTCTGTTTCCACCTTCGGACAAAAAAGCCCGCAACCGCCCGAAAACGGCTGGACAGGACGGCACTGTTGCTTCCCCTTGTTTTCCGACACCCGAAGACAAAATATCCGTTCGACCCAAAAAAAAACAAAAACACAAAATATCAGTTCCACTTTTTTTTTTCTTTTATGACGTTAATTAACAATTCTAGATAACTACGGGAACGCTTTATCACCAAAGAGTTGGTTTTTGCCATCGATGAATATGCAAGAGTGTTTGTAGATATGATTTTATCAATGGGTGTTCATAGAGCATTTGACATTTATAGGGAAAAATCATTATTTTCAATATATAATATATCTCGTATTCATATAATTAGAGGTATTGAGCCAATAAATAAATTACATAACATTGTGTGAAGTAACGGTTAACCCAATAGGAACCCATTAAAGCTTCACCTTCTCATTTCTGGTATAGGAGGCTATTATATTCGCCTACTTGGTGATAGTCCCTTATGAAGAAAATAAGGGAAGTTTAGGGCATATTTGTTTATTTTTGTTTCTGTTCTCCGAAACAAAATTTATGTTCTTTTATTCCGGGGAACAAAAAAAGAATATAAACACGTTTAGTAAAAATTTTATTCTAGGGAACAAAAAATCAATTTTTTTTCTCGGGAACAGATTTGGAACAAAAACAATAAGTAGAACAAACTTATTTCTTATTTCCGAAACAATTCCGAAAAACAATCGCTCTCATCTTTTTTTTCTTCTTCCTTTTGCCGGTCACCGGCCTTGGCCATGGCCAGTGCTAGCGACCGGCCAGACGAGGGTCGGCGACCTTGCTAGAATGTTGCCAGCCCCCGGAGACGCTGAGCCTCGCTTAGACCTCGCCTAAACCTCGCCTAGCCACCAACGAGGCTCGGCCTCGCCAGGTCAGGATGAGGCCGACCTTGCTTAGGTAGCGCAAGGCTCGCCTAGCCACCGAGGCCACCGGCAAGGCCGAGCCTTGTGATGGCCTGGCAAGGCTTCGGCGAGCTCGCCCAACCCGATCGGCCCCGCTGCGGTGGCCGCAATCGGCCACAAAGAAAAAAAGGAAAAAACAGAAAAAAGAAAGAAGAAAAAAAAGGAAAATATAATAAAAAATATTGAAAAACTAAAAGAAATAATAAAATGATACAAATTTACCAAATGCATTTCTATTCCTGGAATAGAAATTTTTTATAGTTACCGGCGTGTTCTTATACTCAAAAATTGTTCCCTAAACAAAAACAAAAATAATTATTTTTGTTAAAAAATTATTCTCTGGAGTAAAAGCGTTACTAAACGCGCCCTTACCTCCCCCTAAGGTCTCTCGAGTTCCCAGGTGAATGTTTTTCTTCCCCACCTATAAGGGAATACTTCCAATGTTTAACATTCTAAAATTCAAATGAAACGGTTTGGGAATTAACTTAGATCGTAGATGTATGCAAATGCATAATAGAAGTGATTTATCACTAAGGAGTTGACTTTTGCCATTGTTGAATATGCAAAAGTCCATGTCAACGCGATTTTGTCGATAAGTGCCTATAGAGTACAGGTTAAATATCTAAATAGGGAAAGATTGTTATTTTCAATATGTAATCTATCTCATATTATATATAACCAACACTTTGAAAACAACAATTTTTCTTTGCTTGGTAAGTTAAAGCGTGCTTTGAGGGCACTCGTTAAATAAACTTTTGTATATAAATTTGCTCATTCATGTGATAATACTTGAAGACCCTATCTTTGTAATTCGCCTTGTCTTCGACTATTCAAGTACAAACAATAAAATTTTGACCAAAAAAAAGTACAAACAATAATTCGACCGAAAAAAGAAGAAGGTACAAACAATAAGACGTGGCTTATTGAAAAGGTCAAGACAATACGATATGGTCAATAAGAGTATCAGAACTAAACTGATTAAAAATAACATGATTTTCCACATTATAAGATATAAAAATGGGAAAAAATAATTGAAAATAGAGAAATCCCAGTATTAACACAATGGGCAAGCGTACATATTACTTCAAGAAGCTGCTGCAAATGGAAGCGTGCTGCTACAGCCAGCTGAACTGATGATTTTCTGAATATTTTGTTTAGTATTCTGGTCGTGAAAATCAAGCAAGGTATATACTTGGCAATTCCAATGAGCTAAACTTCGTCTCAAAGCTTCATTTATCTATTGCCAGCGTCAGGGAGGAAATGATTTTGTATTCTAAATAATTTCACGAGAAAATAGCAACGACCAACCCTACATTTTATGACGTTGTCACCAATCTATGGGCTCTTTTTGCTTCTTATTTTTTCCCCCATTTTCTCCCCTCATTTTTTAAAGTTTATTCAATCTGGGTCTCACATTTTTGTTTGGTATTCGATTTTAAAGTAATTTGGATCAAAGTCTCTACACGCCTCCTTCTTTTTTTTTTGTGGTCTGGGAGATCACGACGCGGATGCTTCGGAGGAAAAGAAATTGCAGGTGATGACATTGATTGCTCATCAATTATGTGATCCAAAGTATTCTTTTTCACAATATAAAATTAGTTCATTTGAAAGACGGAAAACCTTTTTCGTGAAAAAGCAACAATTTTTTAGATTGGCCAAGAAAAACTTCCCCTTCTAATTAAAAGGAAATTACTTTCCCTTAATTTCCAAGCAAATGAAAAATAAACCATTTTTTAGAAAAGGATTTATATGAAAAATATATTCTCTTATCATGAAATTTTCAGTGAAACAAATACGATATAAATTATATTGGTATTATGGAGAAAAGTAGTGAAGAAAGAAAATCACTCTCTCTTGCCATTCAATATACTAACAAAAACACAAGTGGCCAACTTACCGAGAAATGTAGATATCTTACTACAGAAGGAATTGAATTCTGGTTTTAATGGGCAATGTTCAAGACTCAGCTCTACCTATTCTCAATTTTAAGATTGAGCCCATGAGCCCTGTCTTTTGGGCCTCGTGTGACCGGTCCCAACAGTTAGGTTCAGGTGTCTGTCTCCAGGTCCCCCACAAAAGTACAATCACAGGGGCATTTCGGTCCATACGGTCCAGGTGCCATTCCTCCACCATTGTCCCTCCAAATCAGTTGCCGGATAACCGGTTGGGTAATATACACGAATAGGGACAATTCCAAGCCTTAAGGGAGTTACTTACGGATCTTAGGTTGACTATGGCTTCAGCTAATTACGAGAGGACAGGATTCGAACTCTTAATTTTGAGGTCATGAGCCTCACGAGTTGACCAATTTCAGCGAAAAAAGAAAATTTTATTACATTGAAAAGATTGAATTATCATTGTAATTATACACGACAATCTAGTCGATTTTACGATAGTCTTACAAAATACAGATCGAACAAATACAGTGCACATGGATATTGGGTAATTCTGTTTAGTACTTCCTTCATCTATAATGGGAATTAAATGTCTTCATTGCACAATGTATTATTATCTTGCCCATTCACATATTTGATTTCTACAATTGGAAAGGGTAGGTATTCTGAATGATGCCTAATTCGATAAGAAAAGCAATCATTATCACAAGTATTCAAGGGTGCACTCAATGATAAGGATACATTTACCTAATTTCGTCACTGACTTTCCTTCCCTTCTCACGCTATTCGCTTTCCTCTGGCAAACCCAATTAAAGAAATTCGAATCCCAATACCCGTTTTGCTCCCCCGGTTCATAAAGTTCCATTCAGTTCCAACCAGCCTCCAATCACGTCGAACCGGTCAAACCAGTTGGCCGAAACCGGTCCGACTTTAGAGAACAACTTCCACTTTCGAAAGAGCAAGAGCCGGGCCAATCCGATTTTTGTTGCCCGCAATGCCGCAAATGCCCTCGCCCCCCTAACCCGCTTCTGGCCGTCTTCGCGGTCGCCTTTTTAAGCCCCCAAATTGGATTCAATTTCTCTCTCTTGCACTCTGCATGAGACGCCAACTCCGAAGAATCTCTTCTCTTTCTCTTCTCCATCGGAAGCAGTCGTCGCCCTGACCCGACGAGGAAGGAGGTGAGAAATGGTGTCGGAATCGGACCTCGTGAGCCGGCTCCGGGAGATCCTCCAGAATTCGGACCTCGACCAGGCCACCGCCGGCTCCGTCCGCCGGCAGCTGGAGGCGGATTTCGGCCTCGATTTGTCCGACCGCAAGACGTTCATCAGGGAGCAAATCGACGCGTATCTCCAATCCATCGGGAATCCGGAGGACGGCGCCAATGACGACGGCCAATGCGGCGGGCCCGACGTCAAGCGAGAAGAGGATGGGGAGGTGGAGGAAGATGGAGAGGAAGAGGGGGAGGAGGAGGAAGAAGAAGAAGGAGATGATGAAGAAGAGGGGAAGAAAAGTAAAAAGAGGCGGTAAGATTCGGGGTTCTTTCGAGCATTTTTTGTTTTCGGAATGGCGTACCGTTTCGGCGACGGTTATTTGTGGATAAAAAAGGCACCTTTTTTAAGTTGAGACAGTGGATGTAGTTTTGGGTGTGGTCGAGGGAGACGATGATTGCCGATTCTGGTGCTGTGAAGGTCAAGATTAATCAGTGCGATTTTTTTGTGTTTATTCCGTATTGCACTTTCCTTTGTCTAGAGTATGCCGCATGCTTTTTGGTCATTCTCTGTAGTTCTTTGATTACGAGTTATTTGGGAGTTCGGACAGGGAAAGTGAGCAAAATTTGAAACGTGGTCTTTCCGTTAGAATGCTGTTGCATGTGCAGGTGCATTGGAGATTTTGTTGTTCTCCAAGTGCCATTGGAAACTAGGCTGGATATCTGGGGGTCCTTATTTTGGCCAAGACTTCCACAACGTGCTACTTTTTACATTCCTATCTTTTCTCGGAGCCAATGGTCGAGTGGAGATTACTCTGTTTATGTCGGTATTTAGGGGTCAGCTTTAAACATTCTAGACTTGCAATAACGTTCCATTGTTGCATGCTGGTTAACCCAGATGAATGGTCACTTTAATCAGATGTTACAGGATATTCTTGGACTCTTGGTATGTGCCTATCGATTTGGAAGTGCATCACTCCTAGTTAGAGATTGAACTATATGAGAAGGAAGTTGTATCATAACCTCTGTCGGTGATCATTCCTTTGCTAATAAAATCAGCGAAAGCAGTATTCTGGGGGGTTGTTCCTATTTCTCAAATGACTAGTTGAATATTGTTAACTTTCCATTCGTCTGCTGACATTATCCAGTTCCTCATGAAGCTACCAAAACATTAGAAACATTTAAATGCATCACCACTTGCTTGAAATTGAAGTTAACATTCAAAAATTCAGGTATGAAAAAGGATTCTTGGGTAAGAGTTTGGGAAGTCTCTCAATTGTACTTATTGATTTCAAGTCTAAATGAACTCGTGGATTTTTCTTTTGTGGGGTTTTGTGAAGTACTTGGCTAATCATTTAGATGCCTGTTTATTGTATTGGATGAATGTCACTGGCACTGATCTTACAGTCTCCGAGCTTCAAGCTGATGATTCTAATGGTAGTTCCTGTGAATATTATTTCTCTAGTGCGGCAAGTAAGGAAAAAGTAATCAAGAGGAGAGGAGGATTCAATAAGCTGTGTAGCCTCTCTCCACAGCTTCAAAGTTTTGTTGGAGAGTCTACATTGGCCAGAACAGAGGTAAATCCAGTAAAAAGGATTGTGATTTATCGGAAGAGTATAATACACATCATATTCACGCTCTCCTTTCTTGATTTAGGTTGTGAAGAGAATCTGGAACCATATCCGACAAAAAAATTTGCAAGATCCAAGCAATAGGCGTAAAATATTGTGTGATGAATCACTGCACAAGCTTTTCCATGTCAATTCTATTGACATGTTTCAGATGAATAAAGCCCTTGCCAAGCATATATGGCCATTAGACGCTGACGATGGTATTTGCTTGATCCTTTTTTGAGTTACTGCTGAACTTTGGCTTTGAGGCTAGATATCATTCTTTGCTTTTAGTTTTTATCTTTACCGTATAACATGAGTGGATCCTGCTTTTGGTACATAAACCACCATGCTTCCTTTTGATTTTGGCTTGATCTCTTCTATTTCGCTCTTAGTTCCTTTTTATGAGGTATCGAACATAATATGAGGGACTCTTTCCTGCCTTTTTTTTACCTCTCAGTTATAGAAAGAAAGATTAGGTCTGTGTCACCTCTATGGTTGTCAAAACTGAATCGGTTATGGTGAAGGAGTCTATAATGTTTGTTAGTTGCAAGTTTCTTTTTGGGGGCTTCGAATGTTTCATTCTGATTGGAAGTAGTCGTCAGTGGTATAGTTTAAGTAGTACAGGTGCCATATGTATAGTCATTCATGCTACCAGAATAGTCGTACTTTGATGTATAAATGATCATTCTTCGAGGTATCAGTGGCATGCCTTTGACAGTGTCCTTCGTTCATATTCCCTTCCTTCAATAAAGAAGCCCTGCTCCCTAAGGGGCTGCAGTCTTATCTGGTAATTTCGCGTTGAAGTTTCCCATTGTGTGGTGCGTGGAGGAGCCAGTCTTGTCAAGCATCCGAGGAACTGCAGAATTTTTTTATTTTTTTTTTCCATATTGGCTTCCGAACAGTCCTTTCACTACTACCTCCCATCCAGATCAGATTGAATGATTCTGAGGGAATGGGCATTTCTTTAGTTTCAGGGTGAAGGCCTTGATGAAACCTTAGCCATTTCCTGAGGTGAGAGTTGAGGAGAGCTACAAGTTGAATTCAACTTGAAAGCTGTCTGTGTTCTGGTTCACGGAACCTCTCAATAATGCGGGACAAAGGAGCACTTCATTTCTTTTCTGGAGTAATGCGAAGACAGGTTCAATTGCACTAAATCGTTGAAAAAAAAGAAAGCAGCTCCTAACTTTAAAAAATTCATCTCAAGTTGAGACTTTTAAGCGAATTAGTTAGAAACTTCCAGATATTGTGTCCTTCGGTTGGCAGTTTGAAATAGTGCAGCCAGGCAAAATGCCTTCTTCTTGATGCTTAACCATTGTTCGTTCTCTTCTGTGCAACATGGTCTTGATTATTCTTCTCTAGCTATGATCTCTTATAGCAAACAGAATGACAATGTAACAATTGATGCCTTCAAGGCACCTTTGTGGCCTTTCATTTTGCATGTTCTTTCACAGTTATATATATGGTAACACAAAGTGGAGGAATATGCTTCTCATATGCTTTTTATCCCTCCTGGATGGGACACTGTTATCATGACTCGATTTATGGACTAAATAATCAATGTGAAACCCAGAAAATGCAATAAAGAAGACAAAGAATGAGGAGTCCGTCGACTCTCACTCAGATGGAGAAGTCAGCAATGCTATGGAAGAAGCTGAAGAGGATGAACAAAATGAAAATGAGGAAGAGGAAGAGATGAATGGACGGAGAAGCAAGAAAGGACGGTGAGGCTTTCTACTTTCCCGTTCTTCCTTTGCAGCCTGGTCTTTTGGTTTTTTATCATGTGAAGATTTGCCTGCAATTGCCACTAGAAGTGATTTGGATGGTTTTACTATTTATCAGTCTTCAAATCGGATTATGTTGTATATGTCCTCTAAGGGAACTATGGTCACACCATTTTTTAGGCAGGGATTGTCCTATTACAGGCTTCATTCTGGTTTTAATCTTTCCCTGGATTACCTTTAGGCAAAATTTACTGAATTGGGTTTCAGCAGGGAATTGTGCTGGTGGTTCAGTTAATTTTGGACCCAAATTTTTTTCTATTTCTGAACCTTAGCCTGTTTTTGGGGGTCCGGATAATAACGGGCATCCCATCTGAAAATAAAAGCAACAAGGCTCTAGCATTCTGCTGGGTGGACTGATACCAGGACCTTTTAATTTATGGTAAAGCAGGCTGATTAGCTGGGCAATGTAGTGTGTTGTATCTGCTTTGGAGATATTCATCCCATCAATATTAACAACTGTGCTAACAAATTGATCAAAGGGCTAGCTGCTTCATTCATTGATCTCGTTCAGAGGCACGGTGGTGAGATAAATGAGTTTTCCCAATTCTTGTAACCAGTTTCTTAAGTAATTCAGCTTTAGTCATAAAACGAAGTTAGATTTTGGGTGATAAATTGCTCTTTTTTTTTTTTTCAACTCTAGGTTTTCTTAATGATTATTAGATGCATCCTGCATGAGATTTAACTCTATTAACAAAAAGAAGACTTTTGCCAGTGGTAGAATTCACTCGCAGTGTGGCGGCAGTGAGTTGCTGTCACCTGTTCGCAGATAGCAATTAGTTGGAGATCCTTCCTTGTGGTCCTTTCTTTTATATGATCGTTTATTTGAAAGTACTGAGGTGCTTCAGATGGTAGTTATTATGCTTTACTTGGCATTAAGCCCTCTAAGTCAAAGCACCAACTTTTACCATGGTTCCGTACTTTCTGTTTGTTCAAAAGAGTCCCCCAACTCCAATATTATACTGAGAATGGAGATATGGAACCTCGGCAAGTAGGCTTTCCTGTATCTTATATGAATGGTAAAGGGTGCTTCTAATCTCGTGATTGATTTATGCAATTTAACTTAAAATGGTTGTGCAGGATTTTGTGATATATGTTGTGCTGCTGGAATTTATACGTTGAGGCCTGTTTATAGTCAAGCTTTACATATGTGTTCTAGTTTGTTCTTTTAGTGGAGACATCTGTGGCTTCTTTTTAGGATGACTTCAGTTTTGTACTTATGGATAAGTGATGTCATTGTGGTGATAGGTAACTGTAGACTGGTTAGTGGTGCTTTTACTTCACAACTTCGTGTTCTTACCTGTTAGGTCTTCTAAAGAGGACAAAGGAGTTAAGAAAAGAGGTGGCGGGTTTAATAAATTGTGCAGTCTCTCTCCCCAACTTCAAGTGGTCACTGGGGAGCCTGAGCTGGCTAGACCAGAGGTAACGTTAGTACTTTTTGAAAAATCTTGCAGTAGGCTTTTTGCCTGAAAACACCCTCCCATCTCGTTATGAAACATCCTTTGACCCAAGGAAAGTAATGCAGGGTCCAAAATGTGTTACATTAATATTATGATATATTGTTTTAGGTTGTGAAGAGGCTTTGGGCATACATCCGGGCGAATAATTTGCAAGATCCAAAGAATAAGCAAAATATCGTTTGTGATGAATCCCTACGGTCCCTCTTTTGTGTGGATACTATCAACATGTTTCAAATGAATAAAGCCCTTTCCAAGCATATTTGGCCATTAAATGGCGGAGAAGGTAATTTTTTAACTCGTTTCATTATAATGTGCAACAACCAAAGGAGATGTTCACATGATATTTCGTTTTCGTTTCGTTGCCTTTGTCTCTGGTCTGTCTGAAAAAAGTGCTTATCAAAATTTACCTGAGTAAACATGCTTCTGCTACTTGCTTGTCTGACCAGGCTGTTTGGTGGTGGTAAAATAGAGAAACCATTTAGCGAGTGAAATTTTGAAAAGATGATGCTATTAAATTGGAATCATTTTGTTGTGAATTTCGCATGGGCTTTGGAAATAGCATGAGATACCATGCAAAAGAGAAAAGATAATAATGTGAGAAGATTTTATTGACTTTTAACTTAAGGTATCTAAAAGACACAGATTGAATGGCCTCAATATATGTTATTTCCATTTTGTTCTATGGTTCCACTAGATTCCTCCTCAATTTTGTTAGAAATCAGGAGAAGAAGCCCAAAGTCCCCAAGCAAGAACCCACTAACACCCTAACTATAACCTAGTTGCCGGCGCCTCCACTCATTGAAGCTATTCTCTCCCTCTCCCCCCCCCCCTGTCTCTCTCTCTCTTGGAGAGCAGCCTTTGCCTTGACAACCTTCATGTGCGACCCCCGCCCCTTTCTCACCTTTGTCTGCTCGCAAGCTCTGTCAGATCTTGAATATTGCTGATTGAGGTTATGCAATCTCCGGATTGTACTTGACATCCTGGCTATCATTCACCCTCTGAGTTGAGAGTGGCAATGGTCAATAGCCTTCTATCCAAGGTGACAAAGTTGCAAAGAAGGCCTAGAGGGTGTTGGGAAAGAGACACATGTACGTGGCTGCCTTGCTATGGGGGCTGATGACAAGAGGCTGCTGGTGTGTCGCTATTGTCAGAGGCGACAAGGCATCCAGCAGTCGGTGGTTTACAGTTACAGTTTTTGGTTGAGGTTTTCTTTGTGGATGGCTTAGAAAAGCGACTGGTTCTTTTGAAAGTAAAATGGCAATTATGTTATCTGATGTTAGATGCAATTTGAAGTCTATTTACAAAGTTCAGGGTGCAAAATAATGGTTGTGAAAAGTAAAGAATGCAAAATGAAATTGAAGGTGGAAATGATTATGGTTTTCTTGAATTTTCTCTTACAAATTTGTCGGAATCATGTGGCCTTTCTCTATAGCAATGTTGTCTTATGCTTTCTTGATCTCATGGTAACAAGATGGTTATTTCATTACTTCTGATTGCCAGCTCCTGAGAAGAATTCTCTGAAGGAGGAGACATGTCAGGCAACAAGAGATGAAGGTGAGGTGAAAAGTTTAACTGTTTGAGATGATTAATATTTTGGTTAGTGGTTTATTCACCACCCTTGGGTTCCATGTATTATTGAATTGTGCAACCCTACAGAAGAAATGGCCTAATTCTAGTCATTTAGAAAAGTTATATGTTCATTTACTCGGTCCAGATGAAGAAGAGCAGAAAGATGAAAAGCAGAAGAAAAGAGGTTCTGGTTTTACTGCCCCCCTACCCCTCTCAGATGCTTTAGTGAAGTTCTTTGGCACAGGTGAAAGTGCATTATCTCGAGCTGACGTCGTAAAGCGAATGTGGGATTATATAAAACAAAATGATTTGCAGGTATGTGGTGGCTATTACATGTCGGAATCTTTCCTTTTTGATTTGATATTGCCGAGTAGATGACATTCATCATGTAATAAACCACAACTTAACGGGGGTGGTGTATGACTTGTACAGTTAATGTTTTAGTTGGTGTTTATTGTTCTCAATTGTGAACATATTAGTACTGTTATTGTAATCCGACATTGATTTGAAGGAATTATTTTTGATTTTTTGGCTCTGACAAAGTTTTCTGTTGCTTTATAGGATCCATCGGATAAGAGGAGAGTTATATGTGACGAGAAACTGAGAGAACTTTTAGAGGTCGATTCTTTCAATGGGTTCTCAGTCTCAAAGCTTCTCACGGCGCATTTTGTCAAAGGCAGGTGACTAAGGCTACTTGAAATGTACATATTTGAAGCCCGCAAGAGGTGGGCAATTTTGTTTAGCAACAAATTTCTCATCACAGTCCAGTAGCTTGTATTTTCCTCACTGAAAATATATATGGCCCTTGGCATTTTGTTGTCCTATTCCTTGACCTCTGCCAGTGCCTTTATTCATCTGATTTTCACTCTGTTTGCTCGAGTTTGGGAACAATACGGTGATATGTATGGTTACTCTTTCGTCAATTTTGCTGCGGAATTAGCTTTAAAGGTTCGATTTCCATTCTTTCAGGAGGATGTGGCTTATGTTGTTTATCCTAAACTATAATGGGTTATTCGAATATTCAGTCCATTACAAACTTCGTTTGTCTAGTTAGAGGTGATATCTTTACATGGTCTCATTCACTTAGGTTAGTTGGGAGAACTTCCACAAATTTGGGTGAAAAAAAGGGCTTTTCTGCACTCATAGATGTCATTTGGATGCTGGACTCTTCTCAGCCAAGGGTCTAGCGCTTGTTATTGATACTTGGATCTTTCGAAATTTTAGTTAAGAGCGAAATATTTTTAATGGATCTTTCGAAATTTTAGTTAAGAGCGAAATATTTTGAACCTTTCAGAATATACTAATATTTACATGCGGTCAAATATGGCTGTTTTCATAATTTTTCAGAGAAATTAATTTTTCCACCGAGTTAGATTTTAGGTTAAAATTGTCGAAAGAAACGGTCCTTTAGTGCGCACGTCGAAAGCTGTATACATTATGCAAATTTCGAGTTTTTGTTCAGCTCAAAGAACAACGTACCGTACATGCCGTCGCCAGATTTGACTTGTGCACCGTCGGGTGGAGGGGGGAGCTGGTGATGGGATCGAGAATGGAGTCAATACTCAATAGAGCCAATTTGAATTTCTCCGCCTTGGCTCATGGGGCCTTAAAGGGTCGATTTCCTCTTCGGGTGGAACAGAGACTGGGTCAAGAATTTTCCTTGTAGAAAGATCTTTTTCCCTTAGAATCTAAGGAACGTTGGTCGAATCTTGCTGTTATCGGGGCAAGATATGCATTGACTTATGAAAGAAGGAAAAGAAAGATGTGAGTGTGAAACATGGAAAAGGAAATTATAGACCCACACCCACCTAAAACTTGTCAATGATGCCGGTATAAACGGAATGGAATAAGGATCAACTTGCGAATTATACCGCGTGGTGTCCGGCCCAGGAAATGCAAAGGAATAGAAGTGGGTGGAAACGAATTGCCTCAACTTTCTAAAAGTCGTTATTTCATGAATAAAAAATATACAGAGAAATTCTTTTAAGAGAAATAGAATTTGCATTATAAATTGACTTGCTTTCAGCATAACGACCGGAAACCCCGGAAAAGAAGAAAAATAAAAGGAAAAAGGACAGAATCGATCTTCCGGTAAATTTTATCCGATCATAGAATGATGAGAAAATAAAATAACTATAGAAAGTAACATACATTGTACTTGGCGGAGAAACAGAAAGGCGAATGGCCCAGTTTGAAAACATAAATTATAGCAAAAGAACCGAGGAGGAGGAGGCAAATTGGGTGGATAGGACGCGACGACCCGAGAAGGAATCTTTCCTTAAGGGAAAAAAAGAAGAAAAAAAACGACGACTGTGTCCTCTTTCCCCTCCTCCTCCCTGCCTTGCCCGAAAGGAACCAAGAATCTTCCCCCCGCCTCTCTCCATCACCGCACTGTTTTCAAGATCTGACCCAGTCGCTCTCCCGGCGGCGGCGGCGGCGGCGGAGAGGCGATCCACGCGGTGGCCCGGAAAATGTGTTCCGCTTCCGACTCCAGCCCGCCCCCGCCCTTCCTGCCCAGGACCATCCGCCACTTCCTCACGGAGATCGCCGACGTGGGCGACGGATCCTCCAGGCTCGACGACTTCGTCGAGAGGTTGGAGGGCGAGCTCGACAAGATCGATGCGTTCAAGCGCGAGCTCCCTCTCTGCATGCTCCTGTTAAGCGAGGGTCGGTCTGCTCGAGTGAAGTCATCGCTGCCCGCGAGAGTTATCGAATTTTTTTACTTCTTTTTTTGTTCCGAGGGGGAATTACTAATGGGGTTTCTGGTGTTTGGTTTTTTTCTCTCTCTTGCAGCGATCGAGGCTCTCAAGAACGGGTCAATGCGACCGAGTGCACCGAGCGCTCGGCCTGTTCTGGAGCAGTTCATCCCGTTGGAGAATGATGCTGGCGGGAGCGAAGGGGTTGGAGAGAAGCCGAGAGACGAGAGGAGATGGACGACGGGCTCTCCCAAGCTGGTGGACACTGCGGAGAACTCCTCCTCCTCCTTCGATTTAAACGAAAACCCTAAAGCAGAACTCCAGACTGAGGTATTTCAAGAGCCGAAAAAGGTTTCAGGAACGACATGCCTTGTCCAAATTATGCTTATCGATGAATTGAGGTTAGATAGCGTCCGATTCATATGTTGTGCTGCGTTAGATTGTTGAAGAGCAGAAGCTGGCCGCGTGCGAAGATCAATCGCAATTCCGGACCTGTAAGAGCGGGAATGCAGACGCAAGACAATCGCACCCCTTGTTCCCTTCAGCTATGGCTTCAGGTGAACTGGCGGAGATTCCGTTGCATGGGTTTTTATCCCTCGGGGTTGGGATCAAGAACCCCAGCGAAGAATCATCTTCTTCTACCGGTACAGTAAGTGGTCGCAGTAGGACGATTTCCTCGGTCGACTGCAATGCTCCATCAAGTTCGAGGGGCGGAAACCAACAGACTGCCAAGAAGCGGAGGCGGTCCTGGTCTCCCGAGCTGCATCAGCGCTTCCTCGATGCGTTGCAGCAACTGGGTGGCCCGCAAGGTTAGGAATTTGTTGATGCTAAACAGCTTTGGTCGCTTTAACCATGATCTCATTTCTGTCTAAGAGGAGGTTCAGGAGCCTAACCTATTTGCGCGATTGGGTTCTCCTTCAATCCAAACATGTGGGTCGTGGACACTAACAAGTGCATTGTCCTCAGGCCTGCAAGTTGCAACATCCTTTATCTATTCTTTAGCGGAACCAAAAACATCTTTCATCTATTCTGAACGTGTTAGAGGGAAGAAACCTTTCCCAAGTTCTTTACTTTTCAACTACACCGCCAACTCACCGCCAATTCCTTTTCCAAATTTATCCATAGTCTACTTCCAATTGCTACTTTCACACATATTTGAGTTTTCTAGAGAATGGAATTTCCTTTCCGGAAGACTAGTACGATCATATCTGTTCGCATCATAACAATGGAAAGATGTTGAGATATATGCTGGTTCTTGTGAGATAGACGTTCAACTCGATCTGTTCTTTTCCTTGAAACTCAAATGTTGTGACATAACTACAAGAAGGTGCTCGACTCTTTGATCACTTCCTTCGTAAGCAGCTAATAATTTACACTTAACTTCTGCAGTTGCAACTCCAAAGCAGATTAGAGAACTGATGCAGGTCGATGGCCTTACTAATGATGAAGTCAAAAGTCATCTGCAAGTGGGTTTGTGAAACTCCCATCTCTTCTAATCGCCTTTCATTGACTTTTAGGGACAGTGAAAATATCTTTATGAAGGGGCAACCAGTGAATAACTCGTTTGTTCTTTAAAATAAGTCTTTTAAGCTCAATTCTTGGTTTGTCTGATTGCAGAAGTATAGGCTTCATAATCAAAGACATCCCATCAAAGCTTTGCGATCACAAAAATCAGGCATTCAGATGGATCTTCAGATGGCAACGGATATTTCTGGTGACTCCTTGAAGATGACCGGTCCCCAATCTCCTTCTCCTCAGAGTTCATTTCACATTGCGGGAAATCCTGGGTTGACCTCCCACACTGCCAGTGACAGCATGGAAGAAGATAGAGAACTGCGAGATCCATAGCTTGACGAGCAAAATTGATGCGCTTAAGAAATGAGTTTTCCTACTCTTACAGCACAAGTTTTTCAGATAAAAAAAGGTATACATAAAGGAGCAAATGACAATTACATATCACACATGCCAGACATACATACTTCTGTACAAGGTTGGATCAGAGGCTATCAATTTTTGCAGGATCAGTTCTCTTCCCTCAGAAATTTTTAATTCTTATTGTGCCTTTCTTCTGCTTATTTTGGCAATCTTATTCTGACCTTATACTTGTATACATTTCTTGCTATGTAAGTATATAGAAGCATCGAGGCCTTGATTGAGTTTCTCGATATGATTGACATTTCTCCAGACTAGTTTATGGGTGAACTTGCAGTCTGTTACTCATCAGATTGAATGGCAGGTGAGTTCTCCACTACAGCTTCTAGTTTCTTGACTCGATTATGGTAATTCTGCATTTTTTCTCATGCAATGACCTAAATTTCACTGCCCCTAGCATATCTTTATCTTTATTTAGTTGAAAGTGTGAAAGGCAGTGCATCATTCTTAGGGATTGTCTGGGAATCTTCCTCCCGGAAAAGTGATTTCTTTCTTTCTTGCTGGGGCGAGATAGATGGAGACGCCATTAGAATTGTCCTGCCTCGTCTTTTATCGTCACAACATGTCAATTTCCTTCTATCATCATAGCACATCATTTCAGGAAGGATTCAGTATTTTCATACTATATGAACTTGAGGAAGAGATCCTGTAGCCCATTCGTGTTTTCTTTTTTCTTTTGTTTTTTGTTTGTTTGTTTTTTTTTTTTTTGGGGGGGGGGTGGTGGGTGTTCTCATTCATCAAATCTATTGATTCATCTGCCTGTAAGGGTGGGTGTGATGTTCATTACTAACGTATCTGACGCATCAGTGGGAATACCGAACATGGTTAGAGGATCCTTGTCACCGAACCTCAAGAATCATCCATATGTCCTTTCGGACGATACGCCATATTTTTGGATAAATAGGTACTATTATGTTCAACCTCAGGAAAAGAAGAAGCTAATGGATAGAGCTTTATGCATGGAATGGGGCGGCGAGTGAGAGGGGGCCAATCATAGGTGGCCACGTTTTAGTCCCACGAAAAAGCCCAACGGGCTAGTTTTTGCAGCCCTTCCTTTACCTCCCCATTCAGAATCCAGACATCCTAAGCTATGAATTTCAATGTACCCAGGATTGATCGTGGACAAGAAACGTTTGAAAGAAGGTCGGCTCTAAATCAGTCCTGAATGGATGAACCTCGATAGGGTGTTAATCAAGTTAAAGTTACAGAAATGTCAATGAGGAATGTAAACCTAGTTAGAGTAAGGGGAGGAGCTAGATGCTGCTCATGCGACCTACTATGTCCATTGTCTGCTGTACTAAGCAATTGACTACATTTCACAAAACCACTGAGCCCCTTTAAACAACAGCCTTCCATTTAAAGCCATCTTGTATCCCTATAACTGCTAGCATCTATATTTTATAATTACATAATGAAAAGCTCTTCTTTAAACATTATTTCTATAAGGGACATATGGTATTTTAATTTGTAAGGAATCAATCATTCTCCTTACAATGGGTATTTATTTTATTTTATTTTATTTTACATTTTCCACTCATTTTGTTTTCAAGGAGAATTTGTACTTGCCTCAATAAATACCATGGGATTTCTTATAACAAAATAGTTTTTATGTTGCAAACTATTGACTGAAAATTTTAACATTTTTTGTAACTCTTACTATAAAGCATTTCCCAGAAAGATTTTTGTTATCTTCTCTCAATATTGCAATAATTTGTAGAGTATATACAAAATTATCCTATATCATATAACAATGGAAATTAGAAATTTTCTAACTATTATTGTGTTTCTATTTTTCACATTGATGGATAAAATAAACTTTGAATTATGCCCTTTTGATGTTATCCAAAAGAGGAAGATTCATGCGAAGCAACATGCAATTTGTCGAAATTTTTTCATCTAAAATAAGTTCGTATTCCAAGTTCACATGAATGAAAAAAAAAAATAATGCACAATCCTCAAATTTCGACATCAAACATAAATGCATGAATAGAGAATGCACGAACCTCAAATTTCAGGATCAAACATTGAATGGTCACTCTTCAAATTTCAAGATCAAAAATTGAAAGATCATAGAGAAAAAAGGAAAAAAAAATGAAAAGTGGGCAAACTTTGGAAAAGTACAAAAATCTAATCTTCTGACTTCCGAGCACTAACTTAACATGCCAAAATGACTATCAGCCAAAAAAGTTTCTTTTAAATCGCTTTATCTCTTTCTTTTTTTAAGTGAAAAAGGAACTTGATAAAGCAATAATGAATTTAAGCACCCGTATTGAAGTGGTGCACCTCTTCTCTCGTCTTTCCAATTGTTCAATCCACTAGACAAATTGAGTGCCAATTAACTTTAGAAAATAATGCAAAGTGCTGATTGAAGTATCTCTCCTTAGCCTGCCTTACGTGGACATCTGTACTTCCACTGGCATCAACATGAAATTCTCCTATCACTCCTCCTCCTCCTCCTCCTCCTCCTCCTCATCCCTTATCTTCTCATTGACTTTTTTTGTTTAAGATGTCATTAGGGTCCGACCCTCTCCAAATAAGACCTCATTTAACAGAACCCTTTTGGCACGTGCGCTTTGTTTAATGTTTCCACACTACCTTTCCAAATCGATTTGCCACCATCAAATATCGCGTCAACTGAGAAATCTCCCATTTCTCTTCCCCCACGCCAGAAGGGTACAAGTAAGAAATCTCTTGCTTTTCTTTGATTGTAAAGAGAAATGTCGGGTCGGTTTGGTTAATTAGATGAGCTGATTTTTGTTTTTCTGGAGTCGGGTCTTAATCAATAAAAAGGAAAATGAAGGGGATATGTGTTGATCGTTGAGGTGCTTGTTCAAGTTCAGCTGGTCACCCTTTCAACCTTTTGATGAAATTGTCCAGCTAGAAGAAGAAGAACAAGAAGAATGATAAGACAGACAAGAAAAGAGAAGCCTTTGATGAAATCTCCAAGGTAATTTAGATCCAAACACAAGGCGTGAAAATTCCTCGTATGTCATCCCCTGCTTAATGACAATGAAATCTATAGTGCCGAAGCAGGCGATGTGATGGCTGAGTTAACCTTCCACTTCGTATAAACAAACGTAATCGGACAAGCACGAGACGTAACGAAAAGCACGCTCAAGCAAGTGCTTTTTCCCAGCTCCTTTTGAATGAGAAAGTAAAGGAGCTGCTTCCAATTGCTTAGTTGAATACGGATCTGCATCAACTGCAACAGACTTTTCCAGGTTATGAAGGGAAGAGCAAGTGCAGCCATGCACATCTCCCCACCCAAAATTTGGCTCTTGTTTTAATTTGTCATAGGTGTACTAATTTGAGATTTTTTGTTATAAAAAAATTGGTTTTAAGTAAATTTGTCACAGATATATCGGTTCGGGACTTTTTTATAGTAAAAAAAATAAGTTTTGGATAAATTTTTTAGAAGTATATTAGTTTAGGGTTTTTTGTGGTATTAACTCAACAATAAGCGCCACATTGGGCAACGCAAATCTTAAACGACCACAAAATCGAGAGAGAGGGAGACTCATAGGTTGTCGACAATGCTGGCATGGCAGCAAGTTGAAGCTCTATGATCAAGGCGGTCATGCTGTTTGAGATCAAGCTGACGACAGCCAAACTATTAGATAAACTCACAAGATTAATAGACATTCTGTCATCCAGATTCGTCACGCACAACCTATTGAAACAACCAAACAATGAGACCTAATCGATCCCACACATCAAACATTATTCGAATTTCCCGGACTGATGGATCAGTTGTGCTTGATGAAGGAGGCGAACTTGTCCCTCAACTCGCCGGCCTTCTCGCTCTTCGGATCCAACAGGTAAAAAGCAATGCTCTTCCCCAACGCTCTCCACCAGCTTCGCACTCCCTCTCCACCCACTCTTCTTCAACTCCTCACGGTACCCAATCCCAACCTCCCCCAAGCGATCCTTCCCCCCCACGAACGCCAACGCCTCCTCGCACCTGAGCCTCACCAGATCCTCCTCCGTCGGCTTCAGCCTTTGGTCCGATAGCCCACCGCACGTCGGGCACATGTACAGCCACATCTGGTCGATCCCGGTTGAAGTATGAGTGCACGAGCATGACCCCCACCATCCTCACGCCCGCCACCATCCCCATCAACCTAACCCCGGTGGCCAGCGTGTGCGAAATGTTCCCCCCGGCGCTGTTGCCGCCGATGAAGACCTGCCTACAGTTGGCATGATCGTTCAGCCACAGGTCGGGCCCATCTCCATCGGCGTGGCCTGCGACCCACCTAACAGTTTAATGTTCAGCCTATCACACCAGTTTTTAGACGTGAAACTTTCTAATACAACTCACATATACATCTAAAAAAAAGATATTTAGGGAACTCGGTTTATCACCTTTAAGGTGAAGTTTCACGTCATCAAAAAAGAGAAGAAAGAAACGATGTCAAAAGTGGCTCGTGACTGCCAATACTGCTAATTAAACTCGAGTTGTAGATGTGGCCACTAGGTTTTAGCAACTATAGTGGAGTCACAACGGTTAATCTTCAGCCAATAGAACTTCGTCTAAGGTCACTTAATGTTGGTTATAAATTAGCCCACATCCCTTCTTTCGCTGGTCACACACAGCCAAGTCAAGCAAGCTATGGCTTCCAAGCACCTTTTTCTATTCCAAATTACATTGATTAGCTTGATCTTAGCAGTCTCTTGCTTCCCTGCTTATAGCCCGATAGGCCAGCTCTCTCCGTATTATTATGACAGATCGTGCCCTCGCTTGCAATGGATCGTCAGATCCAACGTTTGGGCAGCCTTCCAGAAAGATACAAGGATTGCTGCCTCTCTTCTTCGATTACACTTTCATGACTGCATCGTCGATGTAAGTAATTCGATCCAAGTGTCGTCATGATTGCAGCTTATTTGCGTGCACTTTTCCTCGATGATAATTTTAGGTTCTGTCGCTTCATCTCGGTTTGGCGACTTAGCAGAGACATGTACAGCACGTTTTATTAGGAAAAGTCTTGACGGCATATGTTTCGCATTTGCATTGCTACCTAACATCGTGACATGGTTAAGCATGTGACCGGACTCGAGGCTTATGTTATCCCTAGACACTGAACAACACTACACCATCGATGTTAGGGCTGCGAAGGATCCGTGCTTCTTGATGACACCGTAGACATGAAGGGCGAGAAGAACGCCTTGCCAAATCGCAACTCTCTCCGAGGCTTTGAAGTCATCGACGCTATAAAAGCCGACCTCGAGAATTTCTGCCCCTCCACCGTCTCGTGCACTGATATACTCACCCTAGCTGCAAGAGAAGCCGTCTATATGGTACCTTAATAAACCCCAGTTCTCTTCTTCACGAATACCATAGTTGAGCATAGCTCCTAAGCTAATAAGCACTTAATGAAAAACTAATTGGCCTTGATGGAGTTTTAGTCAGGTGGGCCTTTTTGGGCCGTACCATTGGGAAGAAGAGATGGAATCACGGCTAGCGACAAGTCGGCCAATGAACAGATACCGTCGCCCATTGAGCCTTTGGATAACATCATTGCTAAGTTCACTTCAAAGGGTCTGGAGTTGAAGGATGTTGTGGTCCTCTCAGGTACTTAATTTTCTCTGCATGCAATAGTAGTGAACAAAAGCAGACTTCTCCGAGCAATACGAAGGCCAGAAGAACAATAACCAGAGAGAAATAAAGTCATATGAACTTGTTTTGGTCTAACAGAATTTAGACATAATTAATGATCGCGATCACAATAAGAAAGACGTGAAATCCATGTCTTTTTCATTGATACGAGATAACCAAGGTACACTTGGAAGCGCTGTATATGTAAAGGAATTGATTCTAATGAGTTGTCCTCATTTTTTCAAAATCACTTTCAGGAGGGCACACCATAGGCTTTGCCCAGTGTTTCACCTTCAAGAGGAGGCTCTTCAACTTCAAGGGGTCCGGCAAGCCTGACCCGACCTTGGACACCTCCCTCTTATCGAGCCTCCAGAGCACATGCCCCAATAGAGACGCCTCCAACACCAACCTCGCTCCTCTCGACTCCACTGTGGACAAATTCGACAACTACTACTACGCCAACCTGGTGAACAATTCGGGCCTACTTGAATCGGATCAAGCCTTGATCGCTGACGCGAGAGCCGCCCCACTCGTCAATTCCTACACCACCAACCCCACGCTGTTCTATAATGATTTCGCCGCTTCCATGTTGAAGCTAGGCAATGTTGGAATTCTCACTGGGCAGAGTGGGCAGATTAGGAAGCAGTGTGGCTCCGTGAACTAAAGTGGACTAGTGAAATAAATGGGACATATCGTTACCTTAAAACAAAGTTGTGACATCAGTAAATTATCGATTTGGTGTTCCTATGTTGAGTAGATAACTTAAAGCGTTGGTTGTCCCATCATCACTAGATGTGCAAAGACATGATCAAATGAGAACATTTGAGATGTAGATATTCCTCTTTCTTTTGAAGCATGGACTTCCTGTTTTAAAAAGTTTTTAAAATCGCAAAAATGCTGTCGAAATCTAAAAAGATGGTGAGATCGACAGGGGGAGTGCTTGGATTCCAAGGACATAGACAAGGGAAAAGCTGTAGATGCCTGACCAGCCATCCTCCATCTCTCTCTCTCTCTCTCTCTCTCTCTCTATAGAATACAAACTTTTGACCTAGCCGGATCTGCCCAAATAATTGAATATCAAAGAAGAGTCCTGATCGACATCGTCACCCAGAGAGACATTATTCTCTGATTGGCGACGAGATTCTCCCTCTAGATTGATTATTGGCCTTTCTCTGCCTCCGACGTCTGTCAACATGCCTTCGCCTTTCTTACATATAAACAGTCCTCCCCAATTTCAAAATCTGCACCGTCCTCGGGGCGGTAACAGGGCCCATTTCAAAGCTGATCAGCAAATATCGCCATTGGACCATCTTCCCCTCTCTTGCTCTAGGAGACTATAGGAAGTAGGAAGTCACTCTCGTTTGGAACGACTCGTTCATCAGGGGTCTCAACAATTTTCAAAGCAGTGAAGCGCAAGAGGAGACTGGGATTCATCATATCAGGTGCTCAAATCGATTCTTCGCGTTGCAACATCATGCCGTAACACCGCATCGTGTCTTGTCCTTGTCGTTTTCTTTTCTCGTATTTTATTGTGGATAGGGAAAAGGGGCATGACAGGCAGCACCCAGCCTTGCTGCTCCTTTCACTGTTATTGCTACGCGTGAGAAGAAGGGACAAATAAAAATGATAGAGACAAGGAGTCATAAGATATGATGAGGCTAAGGGCACCAAAAATTTCACTGCTCTTTCTTTATGTCCAAAAAACATATCCTTTAGAGTAAAATAACGGGAACGATAACATCCCCTCCCGCACGAATGGAAAATTCAGGTTCCGGGAACGTCTAATTAAAATGTGAAAGAGGGCTGATACCTCAATTTTCAAATGCAAGTTCTTTCCTTCTTTTTTTTCTTTTCCGTTATCAAAGAATATAGACCTTTAATTCGGGAATTAAAGATAACGCTCTTTCAGTTTCAGATCAGGTGCATGACCTCAAAAGACAACAAGCACCGCTGATGGCTATGCCATATTCAAGCAGCCTAAAGTCATAAATTCCCCCCCTTATTAGAAAAGGTCCTGAGAAAGCTCTTCCCACATTCCGTAATTTTATCAAAAACAATAATAAAAAAGAAAGGACGTTTCTCGGGCTTTGCCCCTCCTCCATTCTCTCTCTCTCTCTCTCTCCCTCTCTGTGCACAGTGCACACTTTACCTTTCACCCTTAGATCATCACAGATCAACTAGGTCTCTTCTTCCCAATAATTTTTGTTTTCTTCAAGGAAAGAAAAGCAAAAGGAGCGGTGGAAATGTAGGGAGAGGGGAAGAAAGTAAAAATTTGAGGAGCCCTTGGAAAAAGTTTTCCCTTTTGTGATCAGTTCTTCACCGAGCGGTGACTTCTCCCTCCCCCACTTTTTGTCCCTAAAGCCCCGAAACCCAGTGAAAGAATTTCTGCACTTCCAATCCCCATGAACCATGATGTCTACCTGAGCAGATTTCCATCTCCCTAATCCGCCGAAGCCCACCGCTTCCGAGGTTTTCGTCTTTGCGCCGAACCTCTTAAACCCTTTCAGAACCTCGCAGGTTGTTTGTACTCTCTCCCTGAGGACGACCCAGTACACCCCTGGGTCCTTTTGCTCTCTCGGTAGCCTTGCCGTCGATACTGGCATGTCTACCGCCACGCCGCTGTACGAGCAACCGCCGCCCACGCCCGTGACGGCCCAGGCCTACACCTCCCACGCCGGCCGCGGCTCGGTCGGGCCGGTCATTGCGGTCCTCGCGGTGATCACGGTGCTGGGAGTGATAGCCGGCATGATCGGCAGGCTGTGCTCCGGGAGGCCCATCATGGGTCACGGCCAGTATGACTTCGAAGGATGGATCGAGAGGAAGTGCTCCGCCTGCCTCGACGGCAGGGTCGACCCCCCTCCCCCGCGGCCGGCGGTGGGCGCCGCGGCCGCCGTTGGCGTTGGCGCCGAGGAAGCGATCCAGGAGGAGGCTGTGGAGGAGATTAAGGTAGAGGAGGAGGAGGAGGAGGAGGAGTTGGAAGAGCCTCAGCTGCAGAGGAGACAACATGGACATGGCACTTCTTAAAGTCTCGACAATCTCATTCGCCTGTGGAGTTTGTTCTTTCCAGTCTCTCTCTTAAAGCTGGATCTCTCTTGAATTTGATAGCTGGTGGCGTTCTTAATTGTTTTCTTCAGTTATGAAATTTGCATTCTTTTGGTAGAAACTGTAGCCGGGCTACTGCGAAGGCGATCTGGAAATGATCAATGATCGATTTCTCTAATCTCTAACATCCTGAGAGGTTCCTCTCATTGTGGAACTCGGGTTTTCCGCCACCTTTAGAAATTCCTTTTGCTTAAACATTAACGTTAGATTAGTCACAGGGCCAGCGGGACCGATTTAGGTAAACATTTTCAAGAATTCATCCGGCATCTCAAGGACACAGCTACTGCAAAATGTTGTGGCACGATTGATATTTTGCGTTCTGCGTAAGAGGTCCACAAGCTCTTCTAGCTTTATGTTTGAATATACTCATTATTCTTCGCCTCTGCGGATTCTGACCATCTGCATTGAGTTGCACATGGCATTGTGAAACTTTTCTAACTCTAGCATAAAAGACAATGCAGAGTCGTATAAGCTTAATTGCCATTTTTGGGCTCTAGATTCTCCAAGCCTTTGAATAATACACGGGCAATGATGGCCTGCGCAAACCGTCGTTTTGAAAGAAGGGCGTTCGGTCCTTCCTTTCTTTTTCCGAGCTCTTTTAACTTATTCAGAGCACAGCTTTTTCAAATAGAATTTTACTAGCTACGCGCTTTGCTTTTCGCGCGAATGCGAATATCTATTCGAGTATATATTCGTAATTATATTTATATATGTTCGTACGAATTTTAAGCTATATAAAAAAGAGCTACTATTTCTCGAGCGAAATATAAAGAGACCATTAAGTCATGCGGGGAGGGAAAATTGGTACCTGCCGAAGACTGAGAAAAGGAAAAGCGAAAAGGTGGGCAAAGTGGGGTGGCCATCGGCTTGAAAATCTGTCTCGCCTTTTCGGCCACAATGGAAGGAAGAAAGAAGCCACGGCCATTGGCTACCAATGACCGTATTCGGTGCGAACGCGGCTGGCATCACATGGCCTTTCGAGTCGGAATTGCGCGTGGTACCACCACCCAAGCTACTCACGGTAATAATTTCTAATGGCACTCGCTCTGTCTACGTTATTGCAAGACGCGAGAAGTCGCTTCCTACTCGAGACATCGATCGATTGATCAGGGGAGAACAACCGGGGTCGCGAGGATCTGATTTGGTCGGTCAGGCTCGGGGCACCCGAGTTTGGTGGGAGCTAAGGCTTGGAAGGACGAAAGGATTGGACTGATTGTTGGTGGAGGAGGAAAATCCATGTGATGGAGTCAGCTTTTCTTGTCCCGGCCACCGCTTCCGCTCCCTAGGGCCGCCTTTGGTGTCAGTCCGTCCCCACCTCTCGATTAGCTCCTTTTGACCAGTCGGGTCGTTTCCATCATCCATCCTCAAATCCCACCAGAAGCAAGAAAAAGCAGAACGAGCCGTGTACTTTCGAGAGCCCTTCGTGGGCCCGATCCAGCGTGTCGGGCCCAGAAAGCCTTCTCGCCTTTCTTAGATGGGCCTTTGTAATTTGCAGTACCCGTTACCGGATCATCAAAGCTTCCGTCGGCTCCACCTCCTCTCTGGCAATCCAAAAGCGAAGAATGAATTCAGGAAGTGGAGAAGGCCCACATGATAATATGAGTAGTTCCAGCAGCCTAGTTTGCAACCCCACAAAAAAAAAAGAAATTCAACTCCACGATGAGTTGGTTCCTACCTTGCATAGCCCACTCAAACGCTAAGAGAAATATCCCCCGAACGTCTCGAACCGTTATGGATGTTAAGATTGGACTTTCTTTCAACTTGAGAACTGGTTTAGAATGACACTATAGTGGTGTTGAAAGAAACAAAGGACTTTAAAGCAAACGAGTGAAATTAGGTACTAGAGTGAAAATTTTCAAAATTAGTTTTTGTTGGAAGTGTGTAAGAGAAGTCCAATCCCTTCATGTGAGGACATCACCAAAAGAGAGTTCAAGTTCAAACCCATCAACATATCTAGTTGAATCTATCTTCACTCAAAAGCTTAAGTCAATAACTCATGAATCAATTACGATATATTAACTGCTCTATACAACATGAATTATTCGATATGCGATTTTCTCTAATATGATTCACTCACGCGTGTATCCTAACTGATTTGACTCTATTCTTTGGAGGGAACTCCCGGTTAAATTTACCTTTTTTCTCTGTAACTCCCAGGCATTCGTTTGTTCTATTAAACAGCCCACAGAATTAGGTGCTCAATCATGTTTTGGGCAGGGGGGAGCCCACTTCCAAACGAGAATTGTGGTCGTGAGCTCCCGCCTCCCGCTAGCGTCGTGCACGAGTTTTCAAAAGAGCCTCTCGATCAGCTGCATGAAACTCGCATTGCATTGGCCCCTACCTTCCCACTACGATCAATGGAAGAACGCCGATCCGCAAGCGAAAAGCATCGGAGCCCGGTGCCAATGCGAGAAGAGAGACGAGTCATCTTTGCGTGTACTCAATTACCGCACCCCTAAAGACAAGGAGCGTGCCCCTCTTTTTAACTAACTCGTTTAGGAATAATCGAGAGAGCCCAGGTGAATGCACCATCCCCCCGTGGATCCGGTTCGTCGTCCTGTCGTGGTCCCCCTTTTTCTCTTCTTGTCCTCTCTTAGCGCCCAATGTGAACGCGCCGATGGCTTCGAGAATGCGCGTGCGAATGCATCCACGCATGCATGTAAGATCCAAACTTAGGTCTATCGGACCAAGCGTGGACCGGGAGCCGGCTTTCCGAACCGCCGAAAAGAAAAAGCCGGACGAGATATTGGGTAGTAGGCGTAAATATCATGGGAACTCTCTTGACTAACGAGGTATGTAGGTGTCTCTATTTTCAAATCGTACGAATGATTTCCGGTGTTGGACTCTTGCTCAGATATATAATCTCTATCTCTCCTCCATGATTTCTCTGCAGTGCATGGAAAACTTGTACTGGTTATGAAAATGATGCCTTCGCGTTTAGATCGCTAAATTCATATAACATTGAAATGAGTGAATATAGGTTAGGTAATTTTCAAACTGATTCAACATGTCTGACAAGACTTTTTGCGCCTCGCGGAAGCAACGGATCGTTGTGGGGTATGAACAGGAAGCAGCACAGTCTGTCTTGCTCCTCGGATGTAATGGCGCCTTGACCCGGCGTCATCGTGGCCAATGAGCCTTCGAGGGAGAAAGTTCTAGACGCGTCACGAGGTGCACCGTCGACGCAAGCAGACAAGAAAAAAGGAAGGGGGGGGGGGGCAAAAAGGACGAGATAGAGATAGAGATAGAGAGAGAGAAAAAGTTGATAAGAGCCCTTGCATATTCCATTCGCGAGCGCGCAGCTCACGCGCCGGAGAAGCAGCGTCTGGAGAAAGAGAGAGCGACGCATTTAAATATTTCGCAGGAAAGGGAGGAGAGAGAGAGAGAGAGAGAGGGAGGGACTGACATTGTGCAGCGATTTCGCTTGAGTCGCCGCGCCGGGCTATAAATACGGGGGCAGCTGCTGCCATCGTTGCTGCTTCTTCGCTAGGGTTTTTTATTTTTTTGGTTGTTTGCTTCTTTCCCGCCGAGGAGGAGAAGAAGAGTCTAGAGAGAGAGAGAGAGGGAGATGGCGAAGCCGAGGTGCTTCATGGACATCAGCATCGGAGGGGAGCTCGAAGGCAGGATCGTCGGCGAGCTCTACACCGACGTCGCCCCCAAGACGGCCGAGAATTTCAGGGCCCTCTGCACCGGCGAGAAGGGCATTGGCCCTCACACCGGCGCCTCCCTCCACTACAAGGTGAGTCGTCGTCGTCGTCGTCGTCTTCTTCCCCCTCCGTTCGCTCTACGCCTGTCCGTCGGCGTTCGCGCGCGCGGTTGCGCCGTGGAGTGCTGGTCCCTCGTTGTTGTTTCGATTCGAATGGAGCTGGTTCTCGATGCTCGATGACGCGGAGCGGTGTCGCGGATTCGAGGAGCGTTTCTGGTTTTGGTCGTGAGGGATTGATGCTTGCGGACGGTGTGATTGTTTGTTTTAGTATTGCGCGGCAGGGGTGAGTGATTTGTCGTGATGTTGTGTGAGCGGCTCTGATTGGTTTGATGATTGGCGATTGCTGATGTGCGGAGATAGCGCTCAATGCATGTGTGATTTGGTCCGGAAAGATTGACTAGATGTGGAAACTTCACCTTTCATTGCACGAACATGTTCCTGCCTTTGACAGGGACTAAGCGTTCCGAGGCGTTCTGAATCTATGTGTCACTGAAGGTCTGCTATCTGATGGGGAATTGTTCAGAAGTGCTTGTAATTTTGCTGTAGTGGGGAAGAGAAGGTGAGGTGTCATTGATGACTGCAAATATAAGTGTTCATGGAGACAGCAATAGGTTTGAGTTAGTTGATGAGAGCTCTGTTTTCTTTGCAAATGAAGCCATTAAATTATTCTCTTTTCAGATTCAGACTTTGTTTATTAGATTTCATTAATCTGATAATAGAGTTGTTATTGCTTGCCACTTACTTATAGGTAATTTTGGTTAATTTCTGCATATCGTGGGATTAGAGAAGATTCTTTGATCTATTTATAAATCTTAATTCATAGTACATTGGTTGAACCTCGACAACAGATTCTTTGATCTATTTATAAATCTTAGTTCATGGTACATTGGTTGAACCTCAACAACAGCTAATATTCCTGAAAACTCTGTTGTAAGGGTAGAATTTTTGTTTTTTTTACTCCCAAATTCGACTTCATATTTTCCTTATTCGACGAAGTGCTCCTGCACTACCATTTATGATGTGACTAAATGGTTCTTCTTGTTCGGAAGGCTAAATGAAGAGATTATAGTCCGTTTCCAATGCTTCTTCTGGATCTATTGCAGGGGGTTCGCTTTCATCGTGTTATCAAAGGATTCATGGTGCAAGGGGGAGATATCTCTGCTGGCGATGGTACCGGGGGAGAATCTATCTATGGCTTGAAATTTGAGGATGAAACTTTTGAGCTGAAGCATGAAAGGAAGGGAATGTTATCAATGGCAAACTCTGGCCCAAACACAAATGGCTCCCAGTTCTTCATCACAACAACCCGCACTTCGCATCTGGACGGAAAGCATGTTGTGTTTGGGAGGGTAATTAAAGGAATGGGAGTGGTCCGATCAGTTGAGCATGTTACAACTGATGCTGGTGACTGTCCAACTGTTGATGTCGTAATTGCTGACTGTGGAGAAATTCCTGCTGGGGCAGATGATGGCATTCGAAACTTTTTTAAGGATGGTGATACTTACCCCGACTGGCCTGCTGATCTTGATGAGAGTCCTGCTGAACTTTCTTGGTGGATGGATGCTGTAGATTCTGTCAAGGCATTCGGGAATGGAAGTTATAAGGTAATAGGTGCAACTAAATTATTGTCAGATTCACAATTAAATGTCTCTATAGTCTCTAGAAGGTGAAGTGTTCTAGATACTCATTTACTGCTCAGTGAGTGGTGCAAGGCTCATCTTTAGGATATCTCCATGACCAATCTTTTTTTCTTGTGTTGCTTGATATGGTCTTTGATACATTGTTTTTTGTCCTTCTTACATCTCTTCTAATTCCGAGAGCTTATCTAATACGAGCAGAAACAAGATTACAAAATGGCTCTCAGAAAGTATCGAAAGGCCCTGCGCTATCTGGATATCTGCTGGGAGAAAGAAGGGATTGATGAAGGTTATTGTCTTCTTGCTTGATAGTATATTGTTTGATTTAGTTCACTCTATCCTGAAGTGATCGAGTTTTCGGGCATCTTGCAGTTGAGAGTTCATCTTTGAGGAAAACGAAGTCACAGATATTCACCAATAGTTCTGTAAGTTGCAAAACTCATGTTTCTATATTTTTTTACTGTTGATCTACTAGGTCATTGTCCTGTACTAGTTTTTAGCTTAAAAAAAAAAATTAATGATAATCGCAGGTTTTTTTAATCAATGATGTTTGAGATGAAAATATTCTTTGTGTACAAAGCAGACAGGATATCGAAGAGAATAGGACTTTGCAAAAATTTTCCGCTGAATTAATTTTTCTATATTGTTGTATCTACCATAAAAATTCAATTCTGTTCTGCAATTTCTATGTGAATCATCTCGATGATTTCTATCGAAGCATTCTGATTCCATTTGGAGGTTACAATCGTTGAATTTGATCTATTGGATCCAAATGATTGTGCATGCATGGGTGTGTTGTTTCTTTCTCACAAATGGTTTTGTATGACCATCTGCTAGTTTATGTATACTGCTTTGGTTTTTCTTCGGACAAGCATCCAAGTATATTAGAGATGCTATTTCGGTGTCTCTGAGTAGTTTCTTTCTACTCAGAGTTATCAGGACATGAATGCTACTGGTTGAATTTCATGCATGCTTCTGCTTGATCTTCTTTTAATAGTGGCCCTAAAAGTATGGTCTGATAATAGTTGCTCGATATATTGCAAACAGGCTTGTAAATTGAAACTACGTGATCTCAAGGGAGCATTGTTAGATGCAGAATTTGCTGTTCGTGATGGAGAAAACAATGCAAAAGCTTATTTTCGACAGGGACAGGTTGGTGGTGTGGTAGCTAGTTCTGGCAAATATTTGGGTCATTTGTGTCTGAGAAGTTACTGATTGTCACAATTCTACTTGATGGGTATCTTCTGTGTGCTAGCTAGTATGACTCAGTGTCTCTGCCGTTGTCTGACCATGAATTTTTCTAAGTTTTTTGTATTCTTTGGATATTTGAAATAGCACCTTCCTAACTGTGCCAATTTTTCTGCTATGTTTATGTTCTCATGGATGAATGCATACGGATGCATTTGCAATCTAACATGCTATTTTTAATTTTCATCTGTCAGGCTCATATGGAACTTAATGATATCGATGCTGCAGCGGAAAGCTTCTCTAAGGCGTTGGAGTTGGAGCCAAATGATGGTAAGGAACAATTTTGGACTACAATTTATGTAAATTCTTCATTTTTTCGTTTTGAAAAAGTAACCATTAACTTGCAACAAGTGGGAAGGCTACAGCTCACCACAAGCCCCAAAGTATACAAATCCATATTTAACTAGCTGACCCCCTGACTGTTTATCTAGGCTTAAGGAAAAGTGGAAAACCAAGGTAGTCTTGTCTCTCGTATCATTGTTTTGGTGGTGGTTAGACAATTGTTTTAATCACCCAATTTGGGTTTGGTAATTGTGTTGGCCAAACATGGTTATCAGGAGTGGTACATGAGTACGACTGCCCCTTTGTCTCATTTTATGGTGCTTGACGGGAGAAATAGGGTGGACACATTGAAATAGTAGAAACTTGCTTGCTAATCAGATGATGAAATGTTAACTATTGAAATCATGATATATTGCGTTGTTGAGGTTTTGGTTGACATTCTATTTTCACTCTTCCTGCTGTTTGTCACCTTTTCCAGTTGGGATCAAGAAAGAGCTTAATGCTGCCAAGAAGAAGGTTAGCTCTTGTTTGCTTAAGTCAATATCTAGGAGCTTCAAATCATATTAAACTGAACTTTTTCCCTTACATATTGAACTGGACTTTTCCCCTCATCTTTTGACAGATTTTTGAGAGGCGCGAACTGGAGAAGAGGGCATATCGGAAGATGTTTCTATAGCAGGTCTGCATATTGCCTTCCATTATAATTTCTCTCTACTTCGCTGTGAACTATTGGCCCAGGTATTCAGAAAGTGTCCGAGTCTCATAGGATACATGCTACTACCTGTCTTCTAATACTGTACTGTTCCGTCATGCTCTTTTTTTGGGCAATGGCAAGCTTCTCTCTGCAGCCTTCACTATTGAGGGGGCATATCTAAATGTAGTGGCGGCTTTTTGAGTTTACGTTGTGGAGAAGAGATTGCCATGATACCTATCCCTGTTTCCAGGAAGAACCTTTATTAATGTCCGTTTCTCCTCCAAGTTAAAAATGAGAATGTCCAGAAGAACTTGATCCCTGTTTTATGTTTACGTGAGTAGTAATCCTGTTCCTGTAACGATGTAATGTCGGTTCCTGTGGTTGTGTTTTCGCAATTTTTGGGGTTGACATTGTTCTACGTCTGTGCACATGCACATGCACCGTCAACGTGCAATATTTTCTTGTGACTTGGGAAAAATTAACCTCCTGAAAAGTTCTTGAAACCGAATTTTGGATTGTGGTTGAGCTATTTACGCAGTTATCGAGTCAGGTTGGTAGTCTAATAGTTCCACCTTTTTTTTTTCTTTTTGGCTGGCAGATGCTCTACTATTGCAGAGGAAAGCACAAAGATTCTTGGCAAACCAACTGTATAGATTGGAGGCAGGGATCAGATCAAGATTTTTATTTGCAGCTAAATAGAGTTGAAATTCATTAGCATAAGAGTTTTTGTTTACACCCGGGGGGGACCATCGTCGTTGCCCAAATGGCATGACCAGGACATTTTGGAACTGGACATTTTTAGTCACTTCTCCACGTCATTTCGGTTTAACTCTAATGGGGGGCGTTGTGCGTTTCAGGGCCTTTCTCCTGGTGGATACTTTAGCCATTGATGTCGACCACTTGTGTGCCCCCCCAGCATGAATTGAATTGGAATCCATCGCCGTCTTATCGGTCTATCCATTGGATCTGGCCCTATAAACTGATCCCTTCGGTGATTTAAGGGCCTATATTTGCCCTCGAGTCGCCTATTATTCGATTCTGGTACGAACCTGTTTGCTGATCTGGGCCGAATTTGGGCTTCTTTACTGCCCGGGCTTTTCGGCTTTTATCGGCCCAACTTTAGCCATCTTTTAGACCCGAATTTAATTGAGGCACTCGTGTGGGTCTGCTGCCCAAAATTAGTCCAGAAACGTCTCGGGCCAGAATAAGAACAATCTTGGGCCCAACGCTCGAGGCCCAAGTGGATAAAGCCTGTGGCCCAGATCCCGTCCGCCCAGCTAATGTTGTAAGATGGGTCCTGTTGGGTTTGGGTTGGGACCCATATGGGCTCGTGGGCCTTTATTAGATTCGCCGTCGGGGAAGTTGGGCCAGAATTGGGGCCTATATATGAGGTCGAAATTGGGCGCCATTTTGGGTGGGGCCAATAGCTAGGGCCACACGGTGGCCTTTACTGGGACCAAATTTGGGCCGTACAGAGCCCAGGTTGTGACCGACGTGGAATTTGTTAGGTCCGGCTTTGAGTTCTAATGGTGGCCCTTATTGGGCCCAATGTCGGGGCTTATGGGATTTAAAATTGGACCATTAACTTGGATCCTGCGGGGCCCAGGTTTGGGCCCGTGGTCTTCCATAAGTTGGGCCTTATCACGCTTGAGATTGCACTAGAATTTGGGCCTCATGGGCCCTGGTTTGGTACTATTTTCTGCTTTTATGGGTTCAGTGTGGGCTCGACTGTGTCCTTTTAGGGCCTTATTGGGCTTGGATTAGGCGCCAAATTGGGAAACGTGGACCTTACTGGATCGGTATTTGGGCTTTAGTGTGGGCCCTATTTTTGATAAATTGGGCCTTATCTGGCCCAGGCTGGGGCTTATCGATGGGTCTTATTGGACCTGTACTTACGCCAACCGAGACCAAACGTGGGCCTTTTTGCCATCTTTTGGGCTTTATAGATTCAGGCTCGGGCCCAATTTGGGGGCTTTATGGGTTCCGTTGTGTGGACACATGGGTCCTGTTCTGGGCCGTATTGAGCTTGAACCTGGACCGAATTTGCTAAAGTGGGCCTCCATTGAGTCCTTAAGTTGGACGTTTGTGGGCTTATCAGTCAAGGCTTGGGATGCGCTTTCAGGGATCCGGTTTCGGACTTATGGCCCCAGCGCCATTTTTGGGTCCTGTTTTAGGTTTCGTTGGGCCGTTCACAAGGGTGATCTGGGCCCAAACTGAGAGGATTTTAGCCTCGGACCCAAAACACAAAAGGATTATAGCACCGAGGAACGATGACTATACCATGAAACAAATTCTCTTAAGATTACTTAAAGCTGTTGACACGCCTAGAGATTCCTCCAAATTAGGAAATCACAACAGATTGAAAGAAAATCCTTCAAAAGCATTAAAAAAGGGCTGATATAAAAGAAAGAAAACATCACCAAGAAATTTGTAGTAGCGCGCATTCCCAATGTAGATGCCCTCTTTGTCGAACAGCTTCCAGAATTATTCCGTTCCAAAAGCTTGTACTGCCCAGAGAGCTCTTGAGCTCTTCTCCGACGTTCATATTTGGAGATCTTCCTCGGGTTTTAAGATAGAAACTTCGCCTTTAACAAAGCGCTTCAGAAATACAACCGCACATATGGACACTATGTTCGGGAAACACATAAGATGAACGAAGCGACTCTCTAGTTGACCAAAACTTTCGGAACAGGTTATCTCAAGATCAACAAGATAAAAGTGAAGTGGCAATCGAGATTTTCAAATGCTTTCGAAAATATATTACCAGTGTAAGGTCTACAAGTTGTAGTCATCAAGCCCCAAATCTCTGAGTGCGTCCGTAGCAGCATCCCTACAGCTTTCATGGTTTTGCTTTGCTTTTCTTATATACTTCTCGATACCATTATTAAGCAAGAGAGTCCTGCTCAAGGCCAAAGTTAACCTCAACATCACTTCATACATGGCATGAATAATTTCTGACAAGTCATACTTACAGATTATTATTGTTCTTTTATGTAATTCCCTCGCTCTATAAGGAAATTTATACATTTTCTTTACATAACTAGTAGACTTTATGAGACTTACCTGTTCTCCGCATTTCTAACAACAAGGTTCCGGATCATGAGACAGGAGCTCCTTTGCAATTGCTGTGCTAAAGGAAATTTCTGCATGGACTGCATAGCAAGATCTCCAGCTCCTGCTTCAATAGCACGGGCTGCATTATCCGAAGATCTCAAGCAGAGCACTGAAATTATAGACATAACCTAAATCACCATTAAGAGTATCATGTTAGAAGACATTCTATGATACTGAAATGACTGGATAATGCAATTTTAAATGGGCAAAACTCATCTGCATTTAGTGTATAAATGAAGCTAATGCTTAAACTTAAAGCTCTTACATAAATCATCTTAAATGTTACTGATATCGAGTTGCACCAGCGTGAGGGATAGATGAATTTATCAGAATAGCTATAAAGACGATAGCTTATAGTTTTCTTGCCTCTTGCAGAACTGAAGGATCCTCAGAAAATCGGGAAGACAGTCTGATGAGCCTATCAAATCCACCCTTCTCGATGATGGCGTTCTTGTTTGCATCGCTTCCTGCCAACTAATGGAACAATTAAATTAAGAACCTTCAACAGGCGCCAGTACATAAATAGTACTCATCATATTCATCAAATAGGAGACTTTAAGGCATTCGATCTGGTTTTCTATTAGTCCACTTAAAATAGTCAAGAAAGTCGGGACTGTGGTAGAAAAGTTTCTCCAGTCTAGGGTACAGCTGAACAGTCGAACAGTTTGTCGGAGCTGCAACTACACTCAAACAGTACTCTTCAGAGACCCTAATGAGAGATATAGAAAAAGCTGCAGTCCTCCATAGCACCTGAAGCAGATTGTTTGGTTCCATTTTGTTATGCCACTTCTCAGGTTACAATTTTCCAGTTCCGGTTACTCTAAAAACCTCCGGCGACTCAAACTGATCCCCAAGCCAGAAAATGACAAGAATTAAGTGCAGGAAACTCTATACAAACAAGACTTGAGCTGACATGTACGGGAAAGCACAGGGAATGTTGACACGTCCAAACACTACCTATGTATAGAACTCCTATTTACACATGGGACGCCAATTATAATGACATACAGAAAGAGAAATAGAGCATGAGATGGTCAAAAAAGCCAAAAAGATTGTCATGTGGATAAAAATAACTCATTCTCTCTAGACCCTTCCTTCTTCGAGAATAGGTTGAATTTAATATTCCAACTTTCATGCCTGCCGGTAGATATCCGTGAATATTATTAGGTAACTAGAACATCCAGAAAAATATTGAAAAATATGTCTCTAAATATTATTGGGTAACTAAAACGACCAGAAAAATATTTAAAAATATTAATTGGGAACCTTTCAAATATGTTTGCTGTGATACTCATTACTGTGTAGATGAGTAACACACTTCTCCACCACCATGTGAATCGATAAAATAAAATGCCAATTCTCAAAAGAGTTGATGCGCTAAATACCTTAGACAAGAGAGAGCAGGAGACTCTGGCTATAGATTTGTTGCCTTGCTCTCCACTGTCATCAATGCAACGGAGCAGTGCATCAATGCCCCCATTTTCTGCAATATATTTACAAATTTCATCCTGCAATTTTCACCATCCTTCACCATTCAGAAAGACAAAATAATCCTGAGTTGGAAAACCAGTCTTTCGCTTTGAAGAGATCCTATTAAATACTAAATTTTTAAGCCTCAGAATTTAGCTGCAGTATGGAGGCAGCTGAATGGACAAAACCTATGAAAATTATTTATATTGTAGATTAAACCCCCCTAAGTGTCAGATATCAGAGCTAGCAACTAAGTGGATTGATCAAGCAGTGGATACATACATTGACAGCAATAGACCTCAAGGCAATGCATGCTGAAACTAGACTGGGTGAGGTAATCCCTTCGTGGAGTGAGTCTACCAGGGCTCCTGCAATTCCAGCTTTTGCAAATTTTCGAGCATAACCATACACCTGCATTTTGTTGCATCAAAAAAACCACTACAAAATCTTATGGCAGTTTCAGCTTAGCTATCACCTATTTGAATTAAGATTATACATAACTTAGCAAGCATTATTGCAATTTTCTACTGATTTTTGTATATTTTGAAGAAGGCCATGAATCTATTACTTACCAAAAGACTAATTACACTGATAACCTCAGAAAATGAAACACTGTGAAAATTGCAAAATGGACAACCAATTGGCATCAGCATAAGTTACAGTATCATCAAACTGACAAAATAATCCATATTATCAACAGATGAAAAACAGACTCCATGACCGGTGAGCTACCAGTTTCCTAGCAGTTCTACAATACACTAGACTTCCCATTTTACATCCAACCCTAATGATGTGAACAATATTAAAAGGCAAAAAAGGAAAAGACAAATAAGATAAACTAGTTTTTCACTCACTTGAGAAGCCACAACACGATTATCATCCGCTGTTAATAAAGCACGTATGGTGTCATATACACTTTGGATGCAGGCTTCTCCCTGCCTGCTTAGTGTTTGCATAATAAGCTCATCAATTTTCAGTTCCATGAAGGATTCCTTGAGGACCTCATTCCCAGTGGCAGCTGCAGCAACGGCGGCGTAACCATTAACCAAGATCTCAACATTTTTGCTAATTTTGAGAATATCCACAATGATTCTTGGTCCATCACTATTTTTAAATGTTTCTGTGCTCTGAATATCTGTAGGAAACCCTACCGTGTTAGATAAGAATAAGACCTGCAATGACTTTGTAATATAATAATGACAGCAAAAGGATAAAGCAGACACTGATTACAACATTTTCTTGGAGAGAAAAAAAAGATTGCAACATCATGCCCTCACACCTAATTTCAAATTTGAAACACCAGTTCAATCCGGACAACTTCATTTGTTCTGCCATGTAAAAGTTGCAATTGCTCACACCACTATGTATTTTATGAAGCAATTTAACCAATGAAAGGCTAAGTTAGTGGGACATATCAATTATGCAATAACCCTTGGACCAAGGCTGCACAAGTAAAACTCCCAAACTGGAAATACATGAGGATTGTGAGTCAAAGATGCTCTTCCCATTGGAGTATAGAAAATTTTAATTCTAAGTCTCATCTCTTCTTGCTCAAATTATTCCATTCTCTCATTAGAGTTGTTCGTTTCATAGCCATAAAAAATTTAAGGTGCTCTGGATGTTTTCTCTCACTAGATACCTAGCAATGGAGAAAATTCAGTCATTGTTTCATATGTCAAAGAGAAGAAAGTGTAAAGCAATCAACCAAGCTCACAGAAACCATACACTAGCCGAAGTATTCAATTAACAAGAAAGCCTAACTTTACGAGAGAACAGCATTTTGTCTGAGGGCTCATGAATGGTAAAAACAGAACCTTCTTCAGCTAAGAAGATATTGTGAGAGAAGCTTTGCTAAAGAGAAATGCTCCAATAACAAAATTTATCAATTTTAGATAATCAGAGTTTTTTTGAAACCAATAGTCTCAAGAAAATTAGTCTATTTTGTCCAACATTTACTATTATAGACCAATCAAGGACAATGATGGCTAGGTTTTTGCTACAGATGTAAAAGTTGGAACATAATGATCATGGGACAGTTTTATAATTCCCTGCTGTCTTGATTGTTTCCTAGGAAAGGATTATCATCTACATGCGCCTAAAACCTTAAGAAGCTAACTAGGAGCTAGGGGGGTAATTTTGACAATTTGGGGAACTAGGGGCTAGGGGGTATTTTGACAATTTGGGGAGGGGGGGATAGAGAGGGAGAGAGATTAGAGAATATCCACTAATGGAGCTGCTATTGAGCAACCTACGTGATCATTTCCTGAATGAGCCAGAACCAGAAGAGAGACAATGGATTGAAGGGTTGAAGGGTGGTATGATTGTAAATGCAATGTGCATCAAGCTAGGCCAGCTAGAAATCATATTATAAGAAATTACAACAAACTGCAACATAAAGGTCTACTTGCTAAAATTAAGCATATAAAAGAACAACAAATGATAAAGCACTTTTACCGTAAAGCATTGGTGTTAATGCCTTCAGACATGAAAGGAGAACACGGTCGCACTCAATTGGGACCTTAGAACAGAAGGAACAGACCAATTCTACTCCACCGTTCCTCATGGCAATGGCTGCATTACCGGATTCCTCAACACACAAATGAGCTAGCTGATCAAATAATGCCACCAACTCGCTGTGCACCTCTTTATCGTGAATTTGAATCTTAAAATCCGAATCAATGCGCTTCAACCCATCCAAGCACTGTATCACCGGATTATCCTTGGCACCGCCCTCTCCTGGTGTGCATGTCACAATCCCTGAGACATTAAGTTACAGCCACATTTAGTGAGAAGAACGTCAATAACCTATCCGATCCACTATCCCAGTCTGACTATCAAGAAATCGTGGAGAACATGCACATACTTTTAACAATCAGAACTCAAGATGAGCACTACTACCAGTGCTAGAACATGATAGATCTTACGCATCGGACGAAGGATTTCCCTGGACATCCTTCGATGACAGGATCCACAACCAGCTTAAGGTTCTCTTACAATACATAGGCGGAACGAGGAGATAAAACACCTCAACTGAGAATCAATCATCCTTAAATGCGCCAACCGACTACTAGCGTCTCTGCTCTAGCGCGAGAACCAAACAGGATAACGTCCTGACGCAGAAAAACGAATAAACAAAATCACGAATGGCGGATCGATCGCCAAACAGAGGGATTGAGAGATCGAGACCTGAGAGATCGACGCCTTGAAGAGAGAGGGTCTCGACGGCGTCTTGGACGGCCTCCGCGGGGTCCATGCCGAGTTCCTCCATGTTCTCCCTCACCAGATCATCGAACGCCTCCTGCGAGATCGCGCGAACGGCCCCCGGCGGTCCCATTTCGCCCTAATCGCGAGCTTCCTCGAGCGCCTGTTCCTGAAAGTTGTTCTTCGACCGCGTGCTCGACTTGGAGATCGGATCTGGCGTTCGCTACAGTGAGGGGAGGGGTCGAGGTCGCCGGAGAGCTTTCTTCTCCGGCGGGAAGCTCCGGCGGCGATCGCGGATGCGCCGTTCTGCGACAGTATAAGCTCCGCCGAAGCTGTGCGATGCGTGTAGGGGTTGTGGGAGTTTTCCCGGTTCGAGGATGGGGAATTTGAAGTTTGAACGAAACGATTGCTCGTCGCTCCTCTGTTTGTTGGAGCTGCGATAAATGGAAAAGTTTTACGTGAATATACAATTATATATTTGGATTTTGTGAGAGTTTTTAAGTATTTCAGATTTTAAGGAAAAGTAAATTATTTGCGGCGCAAAATTTTGATTAATTAAACTTAAAAAAGGTCAAAATCAATTCAGATAAATTTTCAGTATGCATTATTTTTTATGTCATGCTCCGTCATTATTAAGAAGAGAAAAAGAGACTTATGATATTGTTTGTATTATGACGTGATAGATTACAAGTCTCACTCGTTATCTTTTGTCATATAATAACATTTCACAAAATTACATCTATCATAAATCCATTTAGACAGTTTTCAGAAAATTAAGTAAATACCTCTATCTATATCGACATAAAAGTTGATTTGTGTCAAAAGATCAATTTACTCAACATGCTCAATTCATCTCGATTTAATAAATTTTTCGAATGTTCATGCTAAAAAGACATTAGATTTGACTCAAACAAATGGTGCTAATTAGAAATGTTAAATCCACGTGAAAATTGCGAATTAAAATATAATCTTGAATTCATGAGTTGTCAAATATATCTCACTAATCAAAAATGTTAAATCCATATGGAAATAGTGTCGAACGCTCTTCTAGGACCTCCAGTCGGTGTTAGACGCGTGTCAGTGTTCAACACACAATCAACAAGTATCGGACATCTTATGTGTGATTAACACTTTGTATACATCAACTAAAAGTGAGTCTAACATCCCGACACGCTAGAGCTCAATTTTAAATATTTTCAATGAATTAAGGATCAAAATGCAAATCTATCAAAAAAGAAAAGAAGGAATTGGAAAAAAGAAGAAACCCCAGTCTTCTATCATGCCTTGCCTCAGATTGTCCCTCACTCCACGCCTTCAACTCTGCCGTGCCTTGCCTCCGGCCCCCACTCTCACAGCCTCGGCCTTGCTCTTGCAATCGATTGGCGTTACCTAGTTAATCGGTGGCTTTGTGCTTCACGACCTTCTCTTCGTTCTCGTCCATCTCTCGCACCAACAAAGTCCCTTCTTCCATCCAAAAACTCCCATTTCTTCAACAATCCGCTTGAGCTCTCTCGTGCCGAATAATCATAAAAATGACAATTTGACTGAATTTATAATAAAAATAATAATATGTCATGTATATATAAAAATACATATTTAATACATAATGTATCAGAATTCTTAACTTTTTTTAAAATGACATGTGGTCGTGTCATATCGTATCACATACGTGTCGGCACTACTTAGACTACATGGCCGAGACTTTTTAGGGTGAGCTTCTCACTCGTTTCACTCCAGCATCTGCACGACGTGCCCCACAAGGAATCGAACTAGAAACATCCGCAAGGGACACCAACTTACAGGAGACGCCAGTTTCTTTTCTCGCTGAATATACCCAATTGGGCAACATTCTCTTTCAGAATCACAGCTAAAAATTTGCACCAACGGAACGATTCATGATGAAAGTAAAGCGGTAAATACGCTGTAATAGTATTTATATACAAAGCACGGGATGTCAGACCCCATCCTAGTGACTCCACACTCGTGTCAACTCTTACCACATGTACAGGTTACCAAGAAGCTTCAGAATCCACCTGCAAAACACTCGCGGTTTACTCATGTCTGAGTTGGGTGTCACCCAACTCCCTCACACGACGGGCAAGCCGTCGTCTCTGAAAAAAGCCGACTAGACGTAGCATCACAAACAGTAGAACGGCAGTGTAGTCAAAGACTCTCACAATACCCAGTCTACCTGTACAACAGAGGCAATATGGACTGTTATCAGATCGCAAATCTTCTTATAGATAAGAACAGCTGTATAAACCTTCGATGCAGATTGGCGTTGACATGAAGAAGGAAAAAGAACGGCCATCAAAGATGCGGTTGCAGTGTTGTCTACTCCATACATGAGAAAAAAGTGAAGCACGCCACAGACTATGCCTTCCTTTTTGCTTTCCCCTTCTCTTCCCAGTTTCAAGGTTCAGCTGATTTATTAATTCAAAAAGCTCTTATAATAAAACAGAACCCGGGAAAAATAAACGAACATCTTCTACCATTTTTTGAGAGCCCGATATAGCAAGTTCACCCAGTGTCCGGGTACAACTAAACTATGACAGACATGGGTCACACAAGAATTTTTGCTGATAAGAGCAGGGTTTGTCAGCAAAGCCTTTGCAATTTGTCCATTTTTTCCTTTTTTTGGAAAGCCATTCCAGTTAACTTGTATTAAAATTCCTAACCAGTCACCACGAGCAAAAGTAACATGACCAGACACGGTTTGCAATCACAGTATGCAGGGCATAGGAGCATCAAATAATCAAGGAGGAAAGGTATCGAAGAAGTTTGTCTCCCACCATAGAAGATGTCAACTATCTACTGCATCTTGTTAAGAATGACCTGACACTGATGTTCATCATTCAAGTGAGAGAAACTCACCCGTCGGAATGAAGTCAAATGGTGTAGCCATATACAGAGCACTCAGTAACATCTGCAAATCATGAGACAGAAGCCCAAATGCTAAGAGCTCAGTTCAAACAGTTAGCTGATAAAAAGTTCCTGAATATTTTCATACAAACTAAAAAAACATTTGCCAACATGGCTGCACCAGCTTTAGATGCCATGAATGCATCTAATACACTATTTAGGAACATATATATTAAGTTACATCTGCAAGATGGCAGACTAACAAATTCTGACAACTTGGAATGATACAACATATCCAACCACTCAGAAGAAGACGCGACAGTAAGAGTTCCACTTCAGTTGCATATTGCTATGCAACGTGATGACTTTGAACACCCATTTGGCATGTTCATTTACATACAAGAAAGGCCCCTACATAAGATTACCTATTGGCATATTCCTAGTATAACTTATTATGACTCAATCATTGGCTGAAAGAGAAGCGGATCTGACAGACTGATGGACATGGTTTAAAACTATCTCATAGAACCATTTAAAAGAAAGGTAAATAAAAGAGTTGGGCAACCCTGTCTATACACGTGGCACTCCCTTTTAGCCCACAACCTATCCAGACACATATCTTCTATCATACTTTCCACAGATTCAAAATTACATTGCTCAATCTAAACTAGGCCCTACAGAAAGGCCTATCATTAGGAGGCCCTGTGGTAGTGAGTTTCCCATGATCAGTCAACTGTCCACCACTAATCAACTGTAAATAAAACCTCAATCGCTAGCAATATCTTCTCCTAATTGTATTTTGTCTTCCAAGTCCTCAGCTGTACTGGCATTAAGTCTACTGTTCACTGCTGACCAACTGAGAATAAACATCCCTTGATAGTTATATTATTTTTTATTGCCTTTGGTCTTCGAAGTCCTGAGCCGTACTGGCGTTAAAAAGCAATATGGGCTCATATCTGCGTCACTTCCTTTTACTTTTCTATATGCTTTAAATAGAAGAAATCTAGTATGATCACAGGCTTCAAGTCGATGGACTTTACACAAACTCAACAACTGCTAAAGCACATGGAGAGGCTTAAGAGGTGCTTTATGTGAATCCTGAAGTCAGGGCAAAACAAGTATCCACAATTTGTCTCCTCGAATAAATAGATTACATCACCAAGAAGATATGCAATCAACTGCTTTTCCATGCATTGGAAAGAAAAGTCGATGTTTCTATGAGACAGAATCTTCATTATTGCCATACTCAGAAAGCTATTTGTCATTTCTCTGTCGCATCATCATCACTTACTTGAATGATGCAACACCCAGAGAGTTTACTCATGCATTCTATGTGTTCACCAGATTCAATGAAACAACAAAAGATTTCATGGATAATGCCAGTAAGAGGGAAAATGACAAGTCATGACAAACACTTTCCCACTCTCTAAAGTAGACCGCCTACACCCTTTTCCAAAATGGAAAAGCCATGCATACAAAGAAGGTATGCAAAAGTCAATATACAAAATGACAAGTCACGATTATATTGGATATATGCACATTGGTATACCAAAAGTAGCTCCTTTAAAATTATAGTTTCAGGTAGACAAGCACAGGCATCAGCAACAAAACTATGCTGTACATTTGAGCAGCAAGGGCATCACTCCTTGACCAAATTCAGCAGCAATAATGGAGATAACTATCATGACTGAAAAATGGGCTTAAAATGAAGGATGGCTTACTGCTATAAGGCGAATTTCAGAAACACTGGGATGAGGCCTATCTGGATCCAGCATCGCTAGAAGGTATCTCTTGACATATGATGGCAACTGATACACTTTCTGTAAGGGCAGGAGGACAATAATGTCAGAAGGCCTCTCGATATGTAGTAAGGCATTAAGAAAATGCTACATGAGATGTTCTCAGTGGCCAAACAAGAAACTAGTATAGGTAATACACCAACATGTTTCAAATCCACCAATTGCTAATTTGTATGGTTCAGAAAGGTCACCCTTCTTTTACTTCCACTTTTTGTTAGCCTTCTCTCTTGATTTCTTAACGGGAAGGGGGTTCCTAGACATCTTTTCTCAGATTAAGACACTACCATATTCTAGATGCAAATGAAGGCTCGTAGATTCGTACAAACCTGGACAAAGCCCCTTGCCCCACCAATGAAATGGAGATTATACCGATGAACATCTGTGAGAACCTTAACAATCTCCTCCTCGCGCCGATGAAGGAGCGACTCCTGCGGTGTCAATTTATAAATGCTGCGAGAGCACATGGGACACTTGCAAGGCGCCGACGTGGCGGTGTAATTCCAGAGTTGCAAAATGCAACTGCCTGCATTCACAAAAAAGCACAAAACTTGTAGCCATCAACCGTAACCACAAGCCGTATCTCGGAAAGACCACTCGCAATGTACGATCCAGAGAAAGCATCACAGGGACTTCGCCAAGGGCCATTGCGCCCCCGGTTTATATTCATGCTTCCGTTCGAAAAGGAACTAATTTGACCTTATATATCATCGAAACGACGCAACACGATGCTTTCGAGACGCGTTACGACGCGGTCGTCAACAGAGGCGCGGATTTCACGCAATCGGCGTCCTGCTTCAGCAGCTCTGCTCGCGCTTCGTCCGCGAAAAGAGAAGGAGAGGCAGAGAACTCACCGCAGTACCAGTGGCCGCAGACGGTCTTGCAGGGAACGGTGAAGTCGCCGAAGCAGATGGGGCACACGTCGTCGTCGGGCGGCGAATCGTGCTTCCCCCTGTCGGTCCGGTCGCCATCGCCGTTTTCCCGCCCCGACGCCCGATCCATCGCCTCCGCCCCCGCTGTCCCTCTCCTCCCCTCTCCTTCCCTTTTTCTAAGCTCTGCGATTTCCTCTCTCGCTAGGGTTTTGGCTGTTCATCTGGTTCTCGATCATGGCGGACACGGGGGCGGTGAGTTTGATGCAGTTCGCTGCTTCACGGAGTAGTAAGTTCCAGCAGATCGAGCTGAGGCCGGGACACGTGTCGACGCGCGAGCTCTTTCGTGACGGAATTTTTTTTTGGAACGTACCTAATGTTTCCCTTTTTTTTCTTGCAATTAGTTTTGTTGAGCAGGTTTCATCGCCAGTGATTTATAGTTTTAACGCTTCCAGAAAACAAAAAACCAAAAAATAGTTCTAGAACGATTTTGGTGGAATTTGCTCTTTACTTTTAATTAGTAAATTTTTTTCGTAAAAATTAAATTGCATGCTCTTTGTAGATTTTAGACAAAAAAAAAACTGTTTTTTGTGAAATTTGTGTACTGGCATCCAGTCCTTTTCTTTCTTCCGATGATATACATAAAGGGGAGTTGTCTATTAATTGTATTACAAAAAGGGTTAGTAACATTAATCGTTAATATTTATTTTTCAACGCTATTAATTGCATGGAGGAACTTATCTCCATCAAACTCAAGTATCAGAATAATTTTAAAATATTAATTTGCGTGTTTAGAGAATTATTACATATGGATATATTGAAAGGTTGTTTTGCATATATATATATATATTTTGGTAAAGGGTAAGAAACTTACATATATATTTGATAACTAGTTTGTTTTGCATATATTAAAATATCGATCGCTTTGGAAACTTATCGTCATCGCTGTCTCGATACTTACTATGTGAAATAACACATCATCCTTTCTTTATGTGAAATATAACGGTTCACATGAAGATAAAATATTAACAAATATGCTCATGATCCACGGGACATCAATTATTGATGGATACATACTGAGTTATATTTTCAAAATTTTACTTTTAATGTTTCGCATTCTATTGTTATTTTTAGTATTGAGCAATTCAAAATTTGAGGAATCTGCATAATTTTATATCACCAAAATGATTTCGCACATCTTTCCCACTTGGAATAATCAAGAGGAAAAGAAATTGAAAATGTAATATCAATGAAATCAGTATAAAGATTCACCATAATGTGACGTGTAAAGGATTTGAGACATAATATTGTGTTATCAAAATAACGAGCAAAATGATTTTTCTGTGAAATATATAAATCATAAAATTAACCAAAAAAATTAAAAAGCATTGCAGGATGAAACGGATATAAATTACTTGGGAGAAATATATGGAATCGTATGAAACTTACCTTAAATTTGCCATTCCCTTCGTTGTACGATGATGTAATAAATGGGGATTGCTACTGACTTCACGGGGACGACGCAAGATTCTGGTTCCACCGTCTTCAACCTCCGCAGCAGCCCCTGCTAAACCCTCAAGAACCCTCCAAATTCGAGCAACAAGAAGAAGAAGAAATTCGCAGAACCCAAATGCCCACTCTCAATCCCGAAGTCCTCCGTCCGCTCCCTTCCCTTCCTTCGCCGGCCGACGCCGTCCTCGCGGAGAAAGCGCTCACCTTTCTCCGGCGCCATCCTCGTCACCTCGACTCCCTCTCCACCGCCTTCACTCCTCAAGCCGCTTCGTACCTGCTCCTCAAGTGCCAGAACGACCGGACTTCGGTCCTGAATTTCCTCCGCTGGGCTAAACCGCATGGGTTCTTCGGCCCCCGGTGCAAGTGCCTCGCTCTTCACATCTTGACCCGCTTCAAGCTGTACAAATCGGCCCAGGCGGTCGCGGAGGACCTCGCTCTCGGCACCGATGATGAGACCGGTAATTTGGTCTTCACCTACCTCAAAGAATCGCACGATCAGTGCAATTCTAGCTCCGCCGTGTTTGATCTGGTGGCGAAGTCTTACTCGCATGTCAATATGGCCGATAAGGCTCTGCGAATGGTGAATTTCGCTAAGTCGCACGGTTTCATGCCGGGCGTGTTGTCGTACAATTCGATCCTAGATGCCATGATTAGGTGTAGGCAACCGGTTAAATTAGTCGAAGAGGTGTATGGCGATATGATCAAGTGTGGAGTTTCGCCAAACGTGTTTACTTTCAACGTGCTGATGAGGGGTTTTTGTGGGGCTGGTAATTTGGAAATGGCATTGCACTTCTTTCATGATATGGAGAAGCATGGTTGTCTGCCTAACGTGGTTACATATAACACATTGATCAATGCATATTGTAAGTCGGGAAGAATGGATGAAGCATACGAGTTGTTACGATCGATGTCGTTGAAGGGTTTGGAACCAAATGTGATATCATATAATGTGATCATTAATGGGCTGTGCAGAGAAGGGAAAATGAAAGAGACAAGTGAGGTTTTGAATGAGATGAGCAGAACGGGTTTTGTTCCTGATGAAATCACCTATAATACACTCATAAATGGCTATTGCAAGGATGGTAACTTCCATCAGGCGCTTGTGTTGCATGCGGAAATGGTGAGGAACGGGTTGTCGCCAAATGTCGTCACTTATACTTCCTTGATAAATAGTATGTGTAAAGCTAGGAACTTGAACAGAGCTATGGAGTTTTTTGATCAAATGCATGTTCGGGGGCTTTGTCCTAATCAAACGACGTACACGACGTTAGTCGACGGCTTCTCTCAACAGGGATTGTTGAAAGAGGCATATAAGATCTTGGATGAGATGACTCATAAGGGGTTCTCACCAACGATAGTGACGTATAATGCTCTAATTAATGGACACTGTTTCCTGGGAAGAATGGAAGAGGCTTTAGGGTTGATTCAACAAATGGGGCATAAGGGGATTTCACCAGATGTGGTCAGTTACAGTACCATCATATCTGGGTTTTGCAAACATGGAGATCTCGAGAGGGCTTTGGAATTGAAGCAAGAGATGATCGAGAGAGGCATAGAACCAGATGCAATCACTTACACATCACTCATTTTGGGGTTCTGCGGACAAAGAAGATTGACTGAAGCTTGTGAACTATTTCAACAAATGTCTCGGATGGGCCTGGTTCCTGATGAGTTTACTTACACTACCCTCATAGACGCTCATTGTGCAGAAGGAAATATTAAGACTGCTTTTGATTTGCACGACGAAATGATACAAAAGGGTTTTCTTCCAGATGTGGTTACTTATAGTGTTCTTATCAATGGACTCAATAAACAAGCTCGGACCAGAGAAGCGAAGAGGCTTTTGCTCAAGTTGTTTTACAATGAGTCTGTTCCGGGTGATGTTACCTACAATACCCTTATAGAGACTTGCACTAATGTTGACTTTAAAAGTGCATTAGCTCTTCTCAAGGGATTTTGTATGAAGGGTTTGATGAAGGAAGCAGATCAGGTGCTAGATTCAATGCTTGAGAGGAACCATAGGCCTAGTGACGCAGTTTATAATGTAATCATACATGGGCACTGTAAAGGTGGGAATATACAAAAGGCATTCAATCTGTACAAAGAAATGATGCTGGCTGGCCTAGTTCCTCATACTGTAACTGTCACTGCCCTGATAAAAGCACTTCACGAGAGGGAGATGAATGACAAGTTGAGTGAAGTTATACACAATACAATGAAGAGCTGCAAGCTTTCTGATGCAGAAGTTGCTAAAGTGCTTGTTGATATCAACCATAAGGAAGGGAATATGGATGCAGTATTTAATGTTCTTTCCAAAATGGCTAAGGATGGCCTCCTTCCGAATAGTGGAAGAACTGCCTATGCTGGATGATTTGCTGGGAGATGATCCCCAACAAGCAGTATGCATTGTGGAAGAGGACCATGATTTTGGAGCAAAGGTTCATGTTTAAAATTCTGGACAAGTGGACCATGGAATCTTTCCTCTGTTCCATTACCTCGTGGTCCTTTATACATCCCCTAGCTCTGTTGGCATCTACTCACAGAGAATCAGAGAATTTCATGAAGTGATTCTTGAAGCATAGAAGTCAAATGTGTATTTTTAGCTGTGATCGTAAAAGAAAATGTTGCACAAGCGGTTGCATTCAGTGAGAAAAGAAGCTGGCATCTCGTGTAAGTTCGATTCCTTCTAGGGTATGTTGTTTAGATGCTGTAGTGAAATGAGTGAGTAGCTTGCGCTAGAAAATCCCAGACACATAGTCTGAGCGGATGAAAGTCATCTTGGTCTTGAAACTACCTATTTATTGACATACTGTCACCAAAAAATCGACGAATGAATTTTAAAAATTGGTAATGCCTCTGCAGTCTGACCGTGTCTAAAATTCCTCTCTGATAAATCTGCATATTCTTCCATCCATGACTGTATGATGTAAAATTCACTGGACTCTGGTTCCAAATGACTGTGATAGGATCATGTTCTTGTTCTGTCTATTTGTCGTACTCTCATCAAGCTACAGTTGAAGTGATAATTGTTTTATCAAATTCCCTTATTTTACGTCTTTCCCGAACTTATTTTCATGTTTTGCACTTTGTAAGTTTCTCATTTGCTGACTTCGATTGTAACTTTGCGAGAAAAAAGCTTCATGAATAGTTCCTGCAAGTTTCCTTCATGGTTCAATTCAAAGGAGACTTTGTTGATTGCACACTCTTATCTAAAAATTGACTCATTAGTAATCATTAAAGAAAGCATGTACATTATTACAAGGAAGGACTACAAATGCAGTGTCTAATGTACTTTCTGAAGTGATCACCAACAAGCGGTATGCCTTGTGGCAGAGCAGCAAAGCTTCATGTTTAGTATTGTGGAGAAGTGTTCCATGGAATCTTTCCCCTGTTCCATTTTCTCATGGTCCGTTAGACATCTCCTAGCTCTGTCAGTGTCTGCTCACGGAGAAGCAGATCTACACTATCATTTAGTGATTCATGAAGCATAGGAGTCACGTGCATATATCGTTGGACTCAAGCTTATCATCTCTTGTTATCATAATGTCTTCTAAATTACCCTTTTTATTGCGTCAGAATGATTCTGCAGATCTTCCCCAGAGTAGCAGTTGTGCTGATCAAAAGCATGTTTTTCAGTAGACAGGCGACTTCTACATCCTTCACCCTCAAAATATGCAAGGGAATGGCCACCTTTCCATGACCAGAACAATATCCCCATTCACCGGTACAAAATTTGGGTTTCCATTAGTTGTGGCTGGATCGATGGTTGAGTTGAGTAAACTTCTTCTTTGTGGTTCTAATCTGCTATGCAGATTGAGATATTGCTGACAGAGAGAGAGGACTACTGGTTCACAATGGGCATGGACTTTTATAATTTTGATTGGTGCGAATCATGGCTCTGCATGATAGATCCAGGCGCATCGTGAGCCAGACCTTTCAAAACAATGAATGGGCCAATCATGATGTCTCAATTGCCTTTTCTACTGGACCTGTAAAGACAGTACAATATTGCTTTACCAAAGGTACTTCATCCTCCGTGGACTGCGTTATTTCTTAAAATTTTCAAGTTTGAGGAACTTAAGAAAGGCCCTTTGTCAGCGAAAGCAAGGACACTATCTTCTTTAGTTAGGTTCAGATGCCCATAGATAACTGACGAGCTCTTCATTGAGGCAGATGCTGATTGTAAAAATTTCTTGAGATCCTATTAGGCATAGAAAATTAGATGAGGAAGTTTATGTAATGCGTAAATTTTGAATGGGATCCTGGACTGTTATCAATATGCTCAGGCAAGCAAATATTTGTTACCTGTTTTTCGGCTTTATGGGGATGGAAGGGAACAAGGTCATTTCTCAGCTCACAGACATATGATCTCACATGCAGAAGGTAGACAACGATGTTTCTGTAGATTCTAGATTGGCTCTACAGAGAAGGCTTCTAATATATGAGGATTGCATGCAATGACAGTCGAAGAGTGAATATGTGATTACAGCGGCACATTGGAAGATTCTCACCTAGTGTATGCCACTATTACCATTTACCATGCATGTTGAGTTTGCAATGACAAATCAATGGCACATCAGAAGATGATCTTTTCAGGTGACAACAAAATCCTTGGTTAAGTAAGCTATGATCCATATTACCCTGTATCCAGGATAAATGCGCTCGATAATGTCATCTTTGCAGTCCACAACCTTTCCCAAACTTGGCAATAGCACTAAAATGCACACAACAAACGAAAGCTAGGCATCCTGTTAAGACTGCAAAAAGAAGGCTATAACGAAAATGAGCCATTTTGGCCAATCGGCTAAAGTAAACAGCTCAACAAGGTGTCCAAGACGTTGGAGTGAAAGGCATAGACGGGTCTTAAAGGAAACTAGCTCCACACAAAATAACTGATCTGCTTCAGTGAAAACCTATATGTTGGTCCTGCTGAGACAAGCAGAGTGCAATAAAGACAGCCTTTCAATGCTTTCTGTGGACATAAATCTTCCATCTATTCCAGATCCTCAAGGAGACCAGTTATGATTAGTTCATGACTACCCAGCAAGGCAGAACTGGAGATGTAATAAATATCACAAATCCATAAAATGCTTCCAATTCCAACCAAAGGGCCGCACGAGAAAAAATGGCCTTCCCTTCCTTTAAGACCTCTAGTCTCTAGCGATCGCTAATTCAACCCCAGACAAAGTAAGAATGGCTAAGCGAAATATACCATATTTGCATCATCATTACGGCCACTTTGCCAAGACCAAATTCTAAACTATTATTCACCACATGCATCTAACAACAACTTAACACATCAACAACCTTTCCTTTACAAGGGGGAAGCTAATAACATTCTTTCAAGCAAGTAAGAGAACATCATAAAAGTCAACAAGTAGTTCATAGAGAACTTCTGAAAATGATGAAAGAACTCTCAGGTGCAGATAAATGGTTGCAATTACTGCATTCTAGAGTACATACAATCACCAATCTTTAAAGTACATTCCTAGGTTAGCATCAGCATCCTAATGACATACAAAGGGGTTGCACCAGATGTAGGTTCCACTCTCCACAAAAGATATTCTAATGCCCTCTGATAGGTCAACAAATTTAAGAAACAAACCCATCACCGGGAACAGGTTGAAGCTAATAGGACTAAGAGACCTTATTCTCGTAGCACAAAAGGATATGACAAGTGATCTCCTTATCTTGACGAAAGTCGCTGGTGTAACTCATCGGCCAGCGCCTGCCTCAAGTTTTGCCCATGATAGAAGAACGACTTCTCGCTTTCAAGCACCCTAGCTGGTGCACCGATCTCATCAGGCTCCCTGGCAGTATCTGGCTCCGGTTCTCTAGCAATCTGACACAAATTATGCAACACACAACAAGCAACAATCGTCTGCGGTGCGTGATTGAGACCCACATTCAAGTCCTGAAGAATCCTCCACCTCCCTTTCAGAAGTCTTATGGCTTCCACCACCATAGACCGCCCTTTCATCAGCATCCCGTCGAACAAATTCTGAGCCGGAGTGCCCGTCCCTTTCGAATTAAAGGGAGTCATCATAAAAGACATCAAGGGATAACACCAATCCCCAACTATGTAAGGTCTAACATGATGACCCCTTACGTTTATCATCTTATCCCAGACTATATCCCCTGAAGTGAGCCTATTGTACAACAAACTATCTCTAAAATGAGTAGCGTCCTCAGTCGCACCAGGTGCCTTAACACAAACATCCCAGAAAATCTTCTTGTGATCAGCCACGACCTGTAGCAAAACCGAATCATAACCATATTTGCATCTATAAGAACTGGAAGAAGCCCGGTCTCGCGGAAGTCGGTGAAGCTTGATAGCGCTCCCATCAACAGCCCCGCAAACGTTGGGCAAAGCGGTGAGCTCTTCAAAGGCCTGAGTCGCCTCGACCAATCTGCGGCGGCTCACCGGGATTTTGATAAATTCCGGGTACAGCTTCGTCGCCAAGAGGCGCGTGACCATGTTAGTGATCTTGGAGACGAGGAACGGGTCGAGGGAGCAGCGGGACGCCACCGCCTTCGCGGAATGGCCGTGGGCGAGGCGGGAGAGGACCATGGCGACGGCGTAATCGGAGGGGAGGGAGAGATTGGAGGCGGCGATGAAGGGGCGGAGCTTGTCGACGACGGTGGTGAAGACCGGGTACGAGAGGCCGAACAGCGAGCGCCACCGCGCGTCGCGGAGCGGGGGCTCGAGGGACCAGATGTGCTCGGTGGAGAGGGCGCGGAAGGCGGCGACGGAGAAGTCGGAGGACGGGGACGGCGGGCCGGCCTTCGAGGGGCCGGAATTAGGGTTACCCTTGGACTTAGGGTTTGCGGAGGCGGCGGAGGAGGAGGCGACGTAGGAGAGCACGGAGGCGATGGTGAAGAAGAGGAGCGGGGCGGCGGAGGAGGAGGAGAGGAGGGAGGTCGGGGAGCTGGCGGAGGGGGTGGCGGCGGAGGAGGAGGCGGTGGAGAGGAGGGAGGTGGTGGGGTCGAGGTGGTTGTGGAGGTGGAGCAGGTTGGAGAGCACCAGCAGCAGCGACTGATCCATGTCTCTCGAGCTCTGTGACTGATCCTGGTGCTCAACTAGGGTTTTGAAACGGGGGCGAGGAGGTCGTCGGTCACATAGTGGTGGTGGCGGCGGCACCGCGGGCGGGGGCGGCGGCGGCACCGCGGCGGTTGTCGTTCGGGATCTCCGGGGGCACGGCGGCAGGCTTTTTTCTCATGTTTTCTCGATGTCGGGTCGATTCGGCGCTAAAGAACGGCCGACCCGGGACGGGCCTCCCGCTCCCATCTTGATAACTCTTTTTTCTATTTTTCTATTTTTCTATTTTTTTTTTAAAACTACGAGATGCGTTCCAGATTGAACGCATTTTTTTCAAAAACGACTCTCCGAGTAATATTTATCCCAAATAATTTCCAAATTGGACTGTCGTGTTCTAAAGTCTAAACGACCCGTTATCTTACTGCCGACGAAGAAAAGTATCTCGCGACGGCCACCTGCCGATCACGTGTTCCTTATTTGTCCTGAAAATTCATTTCCCCCCAATTAAAACCAACACCAATCCCCCAGAAGAAAAACTAAAACAAAATCTTTAAAATTCCCTAATCCTAATTCCTCCGCCACATAAACCCCCACTTGAATTTTGGCAAATTTGGGAGGAAATGTATTTTTGGGACAAACCATCCAACCGCAAGAAAGGGGAACGTGGTTATCAGTAGGCTTGGAAACACTAATATTCTTCAAAAATTTTCGTGTCGTGTCGGATATTTTCGAACATTCCGTCACACGTATCGAAAAATTTGACATCCGATTAACTTTCTCGGCACTCAAGTTGATATTTTGATATGCGAATTTTTGACACATGGTTTCGATACGCGAGGTTAATTTTTAAAATTTTCAAAAAATGAGGGTCAAAATATACATATGAAAAAATAAGAATAATAATAAAAATAATAAATGGGGAAATATAAAAAAAATATATAGTTTTCTCTTTTCTTTTGACTCTCGTTTCCCATGATACACGATTTATGCCCCCAAGTTTTTTCTCTGCTCTTCCAATACATTTGACACGTGAGTTTAAAATGTGAATTATTTATTTTTTTTCCTTCAAGTTTTATTGACTATCGGAATGGAGTTAAATATGTCGAATTCAAACAATGAATGATATTAATAAATTGTGGATAAATGTTTTTATTGTAAATTAATTTTAGGTTTTTTTATTATTTATTTATTTGCGAATTCGAGTCAAATTAGTAAAGTGATAATTTATTATGTTTATATAAAGATACAAATTTAATATACAATGTGTCACAACGTGTCAGAATTATCTATTTTTTAAAAAATGACATGTCGCAACGTCGTATTGCGTATTGGTATTGGTGCTCCTTAACCGAATGTAAGTAGTTCGATTCAATTTGGTTTGATTCATTGAACGGAACCAATAAGGAAATTCACTGAACTGAACCAAAATCTGATCTGATTCAAAACCGAACCGAAATCTCGATTCGGTTTGGTTCGTTTTTTGGTTTTCACTTTTATTATTTATTATTTTTTTATTTTTTGCTATTATATATATTATAAGATTAATTTTCCAATCAAATTGTTGCCTAGCAAGATAAAAACTTCATTGGTTTTCATAAGAATTTCATTTTTTTTATTAGGTGAAAAAATAAATTCAATATACCGCCATTAAGGACGGGAGTAGATTCGATAAAAAATGATGCTTTTTTATTACGTTCTCGAGAACAGATTCTAAGCATTTTAAGTCGTTTGTAACTATCCAAAATTTCGATTCTAGAATAGAATTGCGTTTGAGTACGATCTTCATTGATTCTATTTCAAATCAATATCTTTTAATTTTTAAATAATTTTTATACTTTTTCCTTTTTTTTTTTTTTTTTTTCTTTTCCGTTTTTCTTTTTTCTCCTATTCTTCTTCTTCTTCAGGCCGGTCGCTGCTCACTGGAGTGTCGCTAGCCCTTGTTAGCCGAGCCTCGTCAGCAGCTGGGCGAGGCTCGTCGGACCTCACCTTGGCCTGGCGAGCTCGTCGGATCGGTTGCCGGCAACGGCGAACGGTGGCCAGCAGCGGACGGCATACGGCGGCGGCAGACGGCGTAGGGTGGCGGACAACGGACGCCGACGGCGGACGACAATCGCGGGATGGCGGTAGATAAAGAAGAAGAAAAGAGAAGAAGAAGAAGAGAAAATAGAAGAAGACTTGATTTTCAAATTTGTTCCCCGAATAAGAATCGATTTTTTATTTATTCTTGATTCTACTCAAAATCTGTTCCCGAGAACAAAAATTTTACCAAACGCAATTATGTTCCCAAACTGCTCCCGGGAACAAAAAATCAGAATCAATCATTATTGGGATGGTTACTAAACAACACCTAATTTTCCAAATGAAAAACAATTTTGCGAATGCTACCATGTGGAAATAAATAAAATGCAATATTAAATTATGTATCAATTCAATTACCTTAATATTAGCATTTTACTTAATTTTTTTTATCACTTTAAAGTACACCAAAACCCTTATTTTTTGCATGAGATCTAATGTAACATATTAGGTATATAATACATATAATAGCTAATGAAGGCTCGGGAACACAATCCATTTTTGCGTACTTTGTATTATGAATTCACATAATAGGCTTGGAGAATAATTGGTCTTGCATATCTTCGTAGATATAATTAGAAATATCAACGGTACCAATAAATGAATTTTAATTACAAAATAGATGAATGAGTTTTATATTATCTTAATTTACTAATTGTGAACTGGACAAATTATGAAATGGCGGAGCAGTCTAAAATTAGTGAAACTAATGTTAGAGCCCAAGCAAATGAACGTCTCATTGATTGTCTCAGCATTGTGCTAATGACATTTTTATAAGGAATTATCCAAAAATTCTTAAACCTATTGCACTTTTACTGATTTAATACTGCACATTTCAATTTTGTTAATTGAGTCATAAATCTTTCAACATTTTGCTAATTGAGAATTGGCTATAATTTGCCGATGTGGACATTGACCATTCTACGTGGATGGCTGACATTAACACGAACAAAATTATTATTTATTTTTTTCTTCTTTTTCCCTTTTCTTCCTCTGGCGGGTCTCCTAGCCTCCGACGATTGGCCAAAGGCCACGATTGGCGAGGGTCGGCCTCGCTGGCCTCAGGCAAGGTTGCCCTTGTCAGGATCTAGCGAGGGGCGACCTTGCTGGCCGCAAGCAACGCTCACTCGAGGCTTGCGAGGTGCTAGATCTCGGTGAGGGCGACCTCCTTAAAGTCCGCGAGGCCAACCCTCATCGGCCTTTGGTGAGGCTTGACCTTGCCAGACTTGATAAGGCCGACCCTCGCTAATCGTGACCTCTGGCTAGTCGCTGGAGGCTTAGTGATCGGCTAGAGGAAAAAAAGGAAGGAAATAAAAACAAAAGAGAGAAAAGAAAAAAAATTATAAACATAACAAAATAGTTTAAAAATTGAAAAAATATTAAAAATTTAATAAAAATTATCCACGGCGTCAATGTCCATATCAGCAAATTCCGATCAAAATTGACCAAATGGACTTAATTGACAAAAAGTGAAAATATTTAGAACTCAATTGACAAAATTGAAATGTTTAGAACTAAATTGGTAAAAGTATATTAGGTTTGGGACTTTCTGGATAATTTTCCCCATTTTTATTGGCGATGTAAAAAATTATAATACTTTTTGTCTTGTTGACATGAAATTGAATTTTTAATTGGGGACTTCAAGCTTAAACGTGTATATTCGCTTTTGAAATTAACAAACAAAGAAAAGATCGAAAATTAAAATTTTAGATTTTATCGATTTGGTTTGGTTAACTGAATCAGTTAAAAAAATTTGGTTTTTAATATTATCTAAATTGAATGAGAGCCGAATCGAAAAAATCGAACTTTTTGATTTGGTTCGGTTTTCGGTTCGGTTTTTGACACTCTTAGTCACCAGGAGGTGTCTTTTATGCTGGCAATGAGGCGGGGGTCATTTGGAACATATTGGTTCAATTTGAAGAGTCATTTGAGATGGACATCATTTTGAGGCTCTTTTAAGAAAATATGTTTAAGTTAAATTATTTTTTTTGGAAAATTTCCAATTTTCTTTTATTAATCCAACTTCACAGGCTTTCTTGGTTCAATCCGCTCAGACGTGTTATCCGGTTTACAATTCACCCCGTCAAATCATTCAATTTGGCTTATGAACAATTCAGACTTTAAGCTTTTTGTTCGAACCATTTTTCCTTGAAAGCTCTTCAGACATTTCTCAAGCTGCAGCTCCAATTCGGTTTTCTGATTTCCTAAAAATCCAAGTTCAATGTGCAACGTGTCAACCTGATCCATTATCTTAGAGACTAGGCCAGATCCTCCCTCGATGTACGAAACAATTCGTCCGTCCAATTTAAGCCTTTTCGGGCTTGTAAAAGTTCCAAACTATGAAATCAAATCCTTCTTCCTAGAGAGTGACTCCTTTTCACTATCCTCGAAGCCGAAATTTCAACTTCTCCGGCTTTTGACGTTTCTTCAAATTCTGCAGCTTGGGCTCTTAATCGTATGTTTTCTCAGTCAGTTGTTTTCCTCTCCATCAACTCGTCTGCACTATTTCAAGTAATTCCAGTTTATTTGTGCTTGGCAGTCTTCCAAAGTTGATAAATCATTCTGACGTACTTGATTTGATGAACTTCTGTCAGAGCCGAAAGTACCCTTTCTTTCCATCCAAAGTTATCTTCTTTTCTGCCGAATTACGGATGTTGTCTTGCATTTGCTTGTGCACATTCTCAATGTCATGAGGAAAGCTCGGACGTTTTAGGGCCTGCATGTTTTTATTTCTAGGATTTGTTTATGAACAGATTTTTCGTTTTTTTGTTCCCGGAACTCAAAAAGAACAGAAATGAGAAACAAAAAAAATTTATTTCTTGTTACAGAAACAATTTTGAAAAAACACTTCATTCTTCTCTCTCTTCTCTTTTCTTCTTCTTTTTTCTTTGGCCGGTCGCCGGCCTCGGCCATGGCCGGCAACCGGCCGTCGAGGGCCGGCGACGCCGTTGAGGGTCGACGACCTCGCCGAAGCGTCGCCGGCCCCCGGCGAGGCTCGGCCTCGCCCGCACCGGCGACGCCGAGCCTCGCCTTGGCTGGGCGAGCTCGGGCTCGCCTAGATCCGGCGACGCCGAGCCTCGCCATGGCCGGGCGAGCTCGGGCTCGCCTAGATCCGGTGAGGCCGAGCCTCGCCGGGGCCGGCGCCGGCCTGGGCGAGCTCGAGCTCGCCCGACCAAGGCGACCGGCCGAAAGAAGAAAAAAAAAAAAAGAAAAGGAAAAAATAAAAAATAAAATAAAAATATTAAAAAATTAAAAGAAACAAAAAAAGAACATAAATTTACCAAACGTGTTTCTATTCATTTTTTATTCCCTAACAAGTTTATCAAACGCATCTTTTTTGGTCAAAAATTGTTCCCCGGAACGAAACATTTTTTTCTATTTCTGCTTCGCAGAACGGTTTTGAACGAAACGTTACCAAACGCGCCCTTAGAAGCTAGAGACGTAGGGTGCGTTTTGGAAGTGGCATTTGGAAGCCACTTTGAACCCCCAAAGCTCCTTGGGCTAATTTGTGGGTGTTTGGTAAAAATTTTCAAACCTCATTTGAAATGCCAAGCCTTCCCAAAGCTGAAAGCCCAAGGCAGGTGGGGGGCTACCTTGGGCTTTTAGCCTTATCGACATGCTGAGAGCTGAGCCTAAATCAAAAAATTTCTTCTCAAATTGTCCTCGTTGATTTTTCGTTTTTCCATTTTTACCTTGACTGTTCATCTTCTTCTTCTTTCTTCTTCGTGAGCGGTTGTCGACGAAGGGCACGCAGTCGCCGGCGACCGTCGCGCTCGCCACGATCTCCGCCGCGGCCGCGCGACCCCACTCGAGAGGTCGCTGCGGAGGTCGCGACTAGATGTGGTCGCCAGTCGCGACTTTCAGGCGACCTCCGCAGAGGTCGCAACCGTGACCCATTTGGTCGCAGATCTGGTCGCCGGTCACGACCTTCGCGCTACAACCAGATGGGTCGCCGGCCGCGACCTTCGCACTGCGACCAGATGGGTCGCCGACCGCGACCTTCGCGGAGGTCGTGACGCAAATCTGGTAGCGACCAGTGCGTCGCCGGTTGTGCTTCAAGCGACCTTCGCGCGACCCATCTGGTCGCGGCCTTCGCGTGGCGACTAGATAGGTCGTCGACCGCGACCTTCAAGCGACCTTCGTGGAGGTCGCGACGTAGATCTGGTAGCGACCAGATCTGCGTCGCCGGCCGTGCTTCAGGTGACCTCCGCGGAGGTTGTGACCTTCGCGCGACCTGTCTGGTTGCAGATTTGGTCGCGACCAGATGTGGTCACCGGCTGCGACCTTCGCGCGCGACCAGATGGGTCGCTGGCTGCGACCTCCGCAGAGGTTGCAATGCAGATCTAGTTGTCGGCTGTGACCTTCAGGCGACCTCCGCGGAGGTCGCGACCTTCGCGCGACCCATCTGGTCGCAGATTTGGTCACCGCGACCCTCGTCGGATGGCTTGCATCTTGCATCGGACCGCCCGCCCTTCGCCAGACCGCTTGCTCCTCGCCGGCGACTACTTGTTCTTGACTGGCCAACTCTTCTTTTTTCCAAACACTAGTTTACTCAAAACTACTTCACAAAGGACTTTTACAATACATTTTACCAAATACAACTTGCATTTTGAAAAATATCTTTCACCTAAGAGCCTTTGCATTCTCTCAAAAGACTTTTCCCAAAAGTCTTTCCAAACGCACCCCTAGTGCTCTTCCAAGGTGACTTCTAGGGAGTGGATTTGCAATTTTCCGTTCCGCTAATTCTTGATGGTCTTTCATACCTGAAACGTGGCCTTTCACGAATTCTAGTTGCAGCTCCAGAGCTGGTTTTTCAATCCTTTTTATAATAAATCAAGTTTCTCAAGTCTCTGATAATTTGGTCTCCCTCTTCAATCTTTTTCAGAGCAGCCTTTTTCTCTTTGATCAAGGTCTCTTTCTCAACGGTCATGTTCTCCAATCCTTTTTTTGTTCTACTTCAACCTTATTGAGCATTTCCAGCTTTTCAGTTGGTTTCTAATTGTCAGCAAAATAAGTAGATCTTTCCTCAAATGACATCATAATAGCTTTTAATTGCTCATTGATACCACAATAAAGAGCAAACGCACACTATCACATCTAGAACTCTTAAAATAATCATACTTTTTTTTTAATTCAATAAGTGTTCATTACATCGTTCAAATATATCAATGCGATTTATAATTTCTTACAACCTCTCCCTTTTAACATTCATCTGGAAGGCTAAGAAACTTCATTGCCTAGCAATGATCTTGGATTTAGCATGAAGTTCAATATTTTTCGGATTACGATATGACCCGTTAATGACTCGATTGTATCATGAAATCTGTTCATTCATATTATAGAACAAAACTGTCAATCTTTGTAGTCATATAAAGATTATCAGTAAATCTGTATCACGTATCATTGTAATCCAATTCATTGCCTTTATAAGATGTAATTCCCAAGGGATAATCATCTTGAAAAATATTAGTTTTTGCCAAAGCAAAATTACCTATACTTTTATGAGAAGAGGAAGGTGGAGGTTCAAATTTTCCATTTTCAAGGGAATTTGGAATAAAAACGATTTACTTTTATACTTTTATGAGAAGGGAAAAGTGGAGGTTCAAATTCTCCATTTTCAAAGGAATTTGATATAAAGATAATTTACTTTTAAGCGTGGATTTTGACTCTTATATTCATCAAGGAGATAGAATAAATATTTGAGAATGGATGTTAGAGTAGGAATATAGTAAAATCAACAAAAAAGAAAAGAAAAATATCGTATGATGGCCCAAAATAAAACCTGGTACCTGCTATACATGTTGTGTATATGTATATATTCACTTTACGGTCATCAGTCAAGGCCATAGCAACACCTCCTGTACACGACACCGCCCTCGAGTCCCCGCGATCCGCTACCTCCGCCTCCACCTCCACCGCCGCCGTCGACCCCACCAACGTCCCTCCCAGTCCATCTCCCTCCGCCTCCTCCGCCACCCCCCGGTGCAGCCTCTCGCTCCACGCTCCGCCACCCCCCGCGCCCTCCCGGCGTGCCCGTGGAAGACACCGTAGAAATCGCAAACCTCGCCCGCCTTCGACTAGGGCTCTCAAACGATCTTACTTTTCCAGATTCCGGATTCAGCAACTTTTTGTAGCATCGTCTCAAATTCATCAAGCGATTTACAGTTTCTTGCAATTTCGCCCCCTTTTGCATCCACCGGGAAGCCGAGAAACCCCGATTCGCAGCCATGACTGAGGTAATATTGAAATTCTTAGCCCTTTGGTTTCTTATTCGCGACAATGATCTTCGATTCAGCTGGAACTTATGATTTTTTGGATTACGATATGGCCGGTTAATGACTCGATTGCCGATTGCGTCATAGAATCTGTTCGTCGACGGAAGGAAAGTGCCCGTCGTTGTAGCCATTTAGGTATCATCGACTAACTATGAGTGAATTGAATCGGAAGAGTAGCGGTAAGTCCGTGTCCGGTGTTGTAATGCATTACGGATTCATGATAAATCAGAAGAGTTCAATTTTTCTATAAGTCATCAGCTCACACGTTCCTTCCCTTCAAGTCTGGAGAGAATAAATGAGCTCTGGTTCCCAGGGCATGGATGGGATTTCTCTTTCACATTCTAATTCCGTTCGATATCCAAGTTCACTTGACCCGTTGTCTTCTGATATTTTCATGGCCACGATTCTTTCTGAGGGTTGAAGTATTTTGACTGCCCTTGGGCGCTTCATAGACACAGTTTCTTCTGAATGAATTACGTATTAGGGAACATGTCCAAATTTTAGGATCTGGTTCTGACACAATCTGGGCTAACTCCTCTTTTATCCGTTGGAATTCTTGTGACTGTGTTCTTTGAATTGTTTTGATTGCCCTATATTTGTTGCACTTGATTAGTAGTTAATGTGTTTTTGTATATCTCACGTTCAACTAGACAAATATGGATACTTCATCTCGCAACAGATTGTTCGGTATCTTTATATCTTGGGAATTCATTCTTTCCATTCCTTTTCTTTTCCAGTATTGGGTGAGCCAGGGTAATAAATGGTGCGACTTCTGCAAAATCTTCATATCAAACAATCCGTCTACCATTAGAAACCATGAACTTGGTCAGCGACACAAGGATAATGTGGCCAAGAAGCTCAATGACATGAGGAAGGAGAAGGCTGCCAAGGATAAGGAGCAGAAGGAAGCAGCTCGCGCCATTGAACAAATTGAAGCAGTAAGTATTTGTTGGTAAGACTTCTCTTCCGCACTCAGCATATAAAGAGGTTATGCTTCGCCTGTGGTCAGGTCAAGGGTTAACTCTTACTTTTTAAAGGTGTCGTTCCACTTCCACTGTGATGTAACAAAAAATTAGTTGAGATAAGATGGCTCCTGGAGCTGTACGACATGCATAGAAAATGTTTTCTTGACTTAGTATAATAATATCTGCTGTTTATAATTCATGCTAGAAAGCGAAGCGTAGCTACCAGAAGGATGTTGCAAATCTTCAGGAGGCTAGGGAGACTAGTGCCCGTGTACTAGATGTTCAAGCAGGCGGTGAAGAGGGTAAGTATTGAGAACTTGAGAGCTGCAGGAATGAATCAAATGTTTTTTCAAAGATCACTTTCACCTTTTTTGCGGGGAACACCCCTGCCCTTGGGCTTTTTTCAAACTTTTGAGAGGAATTCATGCTCTTGGAGCATTTCTAGCCCCTGGTGTTCTTTGCAATCTTTTGATAGAGAAGTTTCTGTCTATTACCTTGATTCTATCGTCATAGCTTGAAATCAAAGCATTGTCACATTGTTGTCAAAGTTTGATCCCACAAAGTGAAAAGTGAGGTCACTGTGATCCTTTAAGGGTTATCTCATTAACTAAACAAGAGGGAAAACAAGCTAGACTATTATTGGCACAGTTTTCTTAGCAGGCCAAGTTTACATGAATAGCTTCAGATCAATAATTTTCCTGACATGTGATCATACTTTCAGCTATATGCTTTTCCATTATTTCAGACTTGATTTTGTGTACTGACTAAAGTGTCTATCGAGTTGTTTGGCATTTTCATTTGTATGCATTTTCAATTTTGTGCTAACCTAATAGGCAATTGGAGCATGTGATGCCTAGAGCCAAAATCTATTTTAGTTCAAGAATTTCTTAATGAATCTCTCCGAGCTTTGGCATTCATCTGATGTTTATATTTCAAGCATGAAATAGTCCTATCAGGATATCTATCTTTCTCCAATACTGTTGCTTTTCCAATCGAAATCCTCATTAAACTTTTGCAGAATGGGAGCATGACAGCAGTTCGGGGTATTACTATAGCCAGAGCACTGGGCTTTACTACGATCCTAAATCAGGCTTCTTCTATTCTGAATCTATAGGTACCGAATCAATTTTAAGGGAAAAGTTAATTATGGAAAAAAGGGGAGTTTAAGAAGAGAAGTTAACCATGAGTCATGTTTGGATCACTGACGTTAAACTTTGATTTTTAATGTGGCAGGAAATTGGGTGCCACAGGAAGAGGCATACAAGGCAGTCCAAACTTCAGGGAATCCCAAACGTGGGAAACCTTTCTCTGGGAAATTGGCGTCATCTTCGAAGGGAACTCAAGATTCAGGAGGAGGTATGGCTAAACCACAAAATGCACCAGCGCCTGGGCCAGTGGTTTCGAAATCCTTGAATCCCATGAGATCAGTTAAAGGAGCCGCCTCTTCTCTTGCTGTTAATAAGAGGAAGAGACAACATGAGAAGCCGAAAGCCATATCGAAGGAGGAAGAAGCAGCGCTAAAAGCAAGGGAGGCTGCGAAAAAGAGAGTTGAAGAGAGGGAGAAATCATTGCTCGGTCTTTACAGCGGAAGTTGGAAATGAAAAAGCAAGCACTCCTGTACCTTACGGTGTGTGTTTTCATCATCTAGACAATTCTGTTGCCTGATTCGATCAATGACGATTTAATCGTTGATGTGTTATGCTAAGGTGTTGCAATGGTCTTGAAACGGGTATCCATTTGCCTGTGATTTACTGCATGAGTGTCTTAACCACTTTTAGTCGGCCAGATGGTTTACTGATAACATTATATTAACAGAGCTTTCAAACTTATGGAGTCTTTATCTCTTGAATGGAGCTTCCGTCTCATTTATTTACCCAAGCAACTATCTTCCCATTGGGAAGTTGTGCCTGTGTGATCTTTCAAGAACTTCCTTCTTTATTCTGGTCAGGGATCTTTCGACAACATGAAAAAAGCAATTTTGATTCCTTGAAAAAACCCGACCGACCAGTGTTTCATGGGGTTGATGTGGGTCGTCAGCTGATGGTGGTGGCTTGGCTGACGATGGCGGCAGTAAATGACAAAGTCGACGACGGAGTGACTGAAGATTGAGACAAATATCAAACGACATGCGCCAAACATAAGCCCGAAAGCCTTCGAATTGATTTCTTTGATTTCAAGTCCCTCTCCATTCTCCGCGTTGCCCGTCCAGATAGTCCGAAGGCTGATCGGACGAGATCTTATACCGGGGTCTTGCTGAAGATGCCGGAGGGGGTTCAGCATCATCACGTGGCATAGCAATACGCAACTGAAGCGGATCTGTTACTGTCCTTTCTTCTTCTCGACGCCTGCATTTGCTGCATCATTTCAAGTCGTCAGATTCGACACGACCCTATAGTGCGTTTCGTACATTGACGGTATCATTTCAAGAACGCGTACTTCCATTAGTGGTGCGCAGCACGTGCCCGTTGCATACTTTGACTCGGTCCCCATTTCTTTGACTCGGTCCCCATTTCTTTGACTCGAAAGTCAAGCTTATCGGCCGTGACGGTGGCGGAATATTTAATAGGAGAGGGAGAAATTCACGGTCGATATAATTTTTAGTCAACGTCGGGGCTTCCACGTGGTTTTCCCTGCCCCGCTTTTTGACTTGGGTCGTCCATCTCGGTTCTGGACCACCGTGGTTCTTCTCGTGCTTAACGTTGACTAGGTTCCTTCGTGGATCGCAACGTGTTCGAGATCAAGACGAGGGTTCAAGGCTTGGGACTCGGGACCATCTCATCAGTCAATCTCGAGGGAAGAACTCTCGGGTGGAAGACGGGGAAACAAGAGGGTATGAAATACTTTCGGACAAGCATTGCAGAGGTTTCTATTCTAGGACCCCGTAACCAATTCTCATGTCGAAGTGATGAAAAGCGCCTAGATAACTAGTAATTCCTTCCTTCAAGAGAAAACTATAGAGGCATGGTCCAAACGCCCTCTCTTCAAATAAAAGCTACAATGAAGCCAGGTGGGTGTTAGAATTAAAAAGAATAGTCGGTAGTGATGCCACCAAATTTCTTCATGAATTGATTTTTGAAGAGGCATCAATTCTTGTTGGTGGGACCTCATGTTGGAAACCTGATTTGAGACGGAAAAAGAAAAAGACAAAAGAATAGGAGAAATGTAGAAATTTCATATTAGTGATTTCAAAACTTGTCATTTTGAATCGATCGACTAAATTTCTCTAGTTGATCGATGCTACATAGATCTCCCATAGAGAAAACGGAAACAAGGGGCAAGTGGCACTATACACAAGCCTTTGCTGATTTGAAGCACACTCACTCATTCAAGCATGTCGAGCAACGCTATTACAACAACCTCAATTCACGAAAAGCAAAACCTCGAAAAAAAAAAAAACCAGCAACAAATCTACGAAGACCGTTTCTATTACACTCGATTTCCAGTGGGTCCATTTTGCTCTCAGACAAAAGGATAGACCTCGAATATGCTTTGAGGGGGAAAAAAAGAAAGGCGCTTTTGCATGCACGTCTTTTGGCTTTGCCCCCTTTTTTTCTTTCGCCCATATGAGCGTCCCCATCGTCGTGCAGCATGCTGCGTGACGTGGTCCGATACAAATCGACCGCTTTTGTTTTTACTTTTTCTACTGTTGTCTCGTCGATCATCAATACTGGCCATGCGATTGCATACTTGGCACCTTCGATTTGTTTATTTGCTGACTCGGTTCTTCTTAACGAATAATCCCTTTTCTGTAAAATAACCGACCATTTTGCTGTCGTCTTCACCGTTGTTATCGCCTTATCTCTCCATGCCGAAGTTAGCTAAACTTGAAGATTTTATCTAGCCCATATGCCTAACTTCTGTATAATATTACATTATGCGTGGAATTTTGGGTCTTTGAACGGTCTTCCAAAAGCCAAATTCACTCTTAATCTCAAGCTCTATTAAGCCTGATTTTCTATAGTCTCTTCTGTGGAAGTTTCTGTGTGGCGCTTTCAATTGCTTGTTTCGCAAGAGAAATGCTGTTAAGTATTCTCCTCATGGATCTAAATAGAGTTCTTATATTTAGAAAGGAAAATAGAAATGGGGAGGGGAAAAAAGGAGAAGGAAAAGAGGACTCCATCGCCAGATCAGAAATTGTTCGGTCTTTGCTTGGAGGGGCCTCGAACTTTTCTAAACATGAAAAGCCTCTTTCGAATAAATCTTCATCATTGCCATCTAACTTTTATTTTCTCCCGAGGAAGAAGAGAAATGGACCTTTTTTACACCGAGACATTTGGTGCCAATCAAAGGCGGAACGACGCCTTTATTATACCTAACGCAGCATCATCATTCAAAAACCCAATGATTATGGCACGAGAACTTTTGTTTCCCGTGGGGTGGGGATTTGCTCCTGTTTCTCTTGGCTAATCCATGTTTTGTCCCTGTTTCCACACACTAAAATTGTCTTTCCTTCTCTCTCTATTTAGTTTCGGGAGAGGAAATGGCAACCTGTTAAATAATTAGTGAGGATGGTAATTGTAGGTTTTAAAACGTGATGATGATGGATTATACATATGTAGCAAAGTTGAGGATATTTGTAATTTTCAATTTAATTTTGTTGTTGGGGATTTCCCGCATTAATATCCGCAAATGTAGCTGGTGTTATTGCTTCAGATGGCAAGGTCAACTCATCTTTTATGGACGTGAAGTTCAGTACAAGACTCGAGCACGTATCCGATTGGAGATGTGTGTGAACGGGAATTTTATTGAAAGAGCATTCTTCATTTCGCCAAGTTCTTTCTCATGTTACCCTACAATCTTGAAGCTGTTCAACAATTATTTCCGTCGGCTAAGGATGCAGAGAGAAAAGGAAAGAGATGTGACATGTCCGTATATCTTGAAAAACCCGACAATTTCCAAGCGGCTTCGACGATGCTTGCCTTCAAAGGTCGTAGAAACATGCCTCTTAGGGCCCTTTTGATTCCGTTCTGCACACATAATGTAAAAAGAAGCAGCCACCCCTCGTCACATGGCGTCACGCCTTATACTAACTACTAGTCGGCAGACTACATGTGGGGTGACGCTCGACGTTTATTAAGAATAACGTTTTCTTGTCGTGCTTTAATTCTTGGAAATGAACAGCCGCCGTGGACTGATTCAATGTTTCCGTTCAGTCTTAACTACAAAGGTTTGTACACTCGAGTCCAATTCAGGGATAAGGCCTACGAGCGCAAGACAAACATTAAAGAAACAATCGAATCGAGATCGCTTGTGTATGCTTAATATGCTTTCAACATGAGAGATATTACAGGACCACAAAAATCTACAGTTCTCTTGAACGAGAGAGAGAGAGAGAGAGAGAGAGTCTAACTCGGATCGCGGTATCGGGATCGGTCCATGCGCGTTAGCGACCCAGTACCCGGGCCAAGTCGTGCACGCCCGGAGAAGGATTGAACCCCAGGCAACCCAGCAGCCCGTGCTTGTATGGCAAGGTGGTCTTCTTCTTCATCTCCTCCGAAACCGCTCTGTTCACCGTGTAATGCCGCTCGTGCGCCGACACTGGCGCGGCCCCTGATCTCCTCCTCGAGCTCACCGAGCCGACGCTCTCCGTCGACCTGAAGCTCGAGCTCTTCACGTCGTCCGCTGCTACGTAATTAAATGACGATCTCTTCGACATAGCCACGTACTTGCGCAGTGGATCCTTTTCCGTGCCGCGCCCCTCCGATGCGCTGCGGAACAGCAGAAAGTCCTTGAAGCTCCACTTCCTGTAGCCCTTGGAGAACGATATCGACGACAACAGGGAAGAGAAATATGAAGAAGCATGGCTCGATGAGGACGTGGAGGAGGAGGGCGCTGCGCGATCTTCGGCTTCTCGATCGGCCTCCATGATGTCGGAAACCCTCAAGGGCGATAAAGATCTCGTCCCTTTACGTACATAACTGCCCGACAACATCCGCGACGACGAGGAAGATCCCGCCTTTCTTTCCCTTCCGCGAGGACGGCTTGAGTCCTCGTGTTGGTTGAGATTCATCTGTCGCTTCCGGGTCTCTTCCAAGGCTGCCGAGAAGGGGTCGAAGTCTCTCTTGTGGTGGCGAGGAGAGAGTGCTTCTTGGACCATCCTCTTCCCCTGAGCGAATCTCGACGGCGATCTCGGGGACGCCGGAAGCGAGCTCATCGCCGAGTCAGCGTCGCCCGAGCTGGCTTGCAGTCTCGGCGGTGGTTTGAGAGGCTTGATCTTGCCTCCATCGAAGAGCTCATCAGCAGAAGCCGAAGCCGAAGCCCTGTCCAGTTGACCACTGAAGTCGAACTCGAAATCGTCGTCGTCGTCGCCGCCGCCGCCGCTCAGCTCGCTCCCTTGTCCCTTCGGGACACCGGGCTTCTCTTCCCAGGCGAAGGGTATCGCGGAAAGGGACCTTCTTGAATTCCTCAGCTCGCGAAGGAAAGCCGAGGCCCGGGTAGGGCTCGTGGGTGCGCTGAAATTCAAGTTGCCGAAGCGCTGCGGGCTGGAGGGGGCGGTGATGAACGGAGAAGAGGACGTGCTGTCGAAGTTGAATTCCATGTTCGGCAGCGGGACCGCGACTTCCATATCCATGGCCGTGGTTTGAGGAGGATTCAAGAATGGAGAACAGTCGGTACGCAGGATTTTTTATAGGGAAGGGAAGGGAAGGGAAGGGAAGGAGGGAGGAAGGAGATGATGGGGGAGATATTGACTGGAGAAAGGGATCGGTCAGAAATTACGAAGCCGCCTCTTTTTATTTTATAATTAATTGAAAATTATAAGATTATACCTACTTGCTGCGTGACATAATCATTTTTCAGTCTGTGTCCGAGTGGTTGGCGTTCACTCTGAGGACGTGGGAAAGAGTTTTGGGTGATTTTTTCCTTGTTTATCGCTTTCGCTTTTTAAATTTTACCTCGGGTTAAAATGGTATTTTTATCCTTCTTTTTTCGTTAAGGCTTTTCTTTTTTTTCCCCTTTTTTAGTCACTTCCTTTTTCTTTTTCTTTTTTCTGCCTTTTACAATGTGATTATATATACTTAGGTAAAATGTATGGGCATTACATATCATTCGAATGATCTGCAAAATTTGGTTAGCGAGAGGAATCCGGACCAAGATTTCCCCATATCCATGCATCGCGCTTGTTTTTTTAGAATTGACTGACTAAAAAGTAGTTTTTTTTTTTTTTCTTAAAAAAATAATAATATTTGAATATCTAAAAATTATCAATATTTTGGGGTTGAAAAAAGTCAAAATACATCAACTGCTAAATTTAGATTTAAGCAAAAATAAAATTCTATCCAACATGGCCAATATGGCCCATATATTTATTGATGTTTTCTCAATCGTTACTACAATCAATTACGAAAGTTAATAAAATCACATTCACATGGATCAATGTTTACATGGTTTGGATGCAACCCAAGTAGTAAACATCGAATTCATCCTCTAAAACTCTAATTTCGAGATATATACTAGAAAGATATATATATATATATATATATATTTTTTATATATATATATATATATATATATATTTTTTTTTTTTGAAAATGACATTTTCCCAGATTAGTGTAACGAGAGTGTCCGTGCATATTCATGTTATACTAACACTGCGCAATTGGAAGAACTTGTTTTCAACACTTTGAAAGTAGAGAAATTCAGATGGCATGCTCCTTTTGAAGATTCAGCAGCAGGACTGGGATTCATTATGCAGTGTATACTTTATGTCCTTCTTCAAGGTAATGAGTGCATTCAAGGAAATCACGGGCACAAAGCAAAATTTTCAAGAGTGATCTTTAGTGGGAGGCATGGTCGTTCGAGATGTGACGGATAGCTAAAGATTTAATAAGGAAATGAAAGCTCTTTCCAGAGAAAGGATATGGGTGCCCTAAAAATTGGCCGGTTTTAGTTAATTCTGAATTTTGCCAAAAAGTTGTAACTATAAATACTTTTTTTTAAATAAATATCTAATGGGTACGTGATAAGAACCTAAAAATAGAAAGGGAAAAAAAACAATTTTAGTGCATGCTAACGAACCTGAAATGTCGAAAATAGATTCTCTTTTTAGCATGTTATAAACAAAAACACAACTTCAAAAGCGCTCATCGAGCCATCTAGAAGAACATCTTAAATTAACAAATTACATTTGTCGAATGAACTTAGTCAAGTGATTGGTTAAGTCAATGAGATGATTAGGCTTTGTTATACCTAGAAAAAGGTTAGGTTTAATGTGATGGATAGTCTTCAAAGGTCAGAGGAATTGAAAATATTTGATGATGTAATGAACGGGACCGAGGGGTTACTAGGTGCCGAGGATGGTTGAGTTTATGGCGATATATTAATGAAGCCGGTCAGCCATTTCGCCTTCAGTTGTAAAATGCTAATTGGGTTCTTGTCATTACGCAACAGACTTGTTGTATATTGCCTCCTGGAAACGTCAACCTGTAGCTTTTTTGCAACATGTGAGAGCGTAGCTTTTTGGTCGAAGGAAAGGTCTCCATTGTTGTTCGACTGCGGAGCCCAAGATTCCCTGTATCTCTTCTTCCTGCAGCTCTTTCAACACAACTCGTATCATCCAACAGTTTTGACAATGTATCAGACGGACATGAACTCGATCTGCGGAGCAATTGTTGGTCCAAAGTGAGTGGAATCTCCGTTCAAAATTCAAAAAGCCTTGCTTTGAGAGGAAAGATAATTTCGCCCTGCGCAGACCCCGAAACGAGAGGTGCTTTACTCTTACTAGTGACGTCGAATGAGTTTAAATCCAACGTTAATATCCCCAAAAGGCTAGACCAGAGAGAGAGAAATGCAGGACAAGATGTCATTCCTCGTTAGTCATTGTGGGAACACAAAGTTTGGTTAATGACAAAAGCCGGTGTTCCTTTTTTATAGTCGCGCAGAACAATATGTCGTGAAGCACGCAGCTCAAAGCAGACCAGAAGAATAAGAGGACACGATCCATCTGGAATTTCCTTCTTCTTTTCCAATTTTTAGGTCCTATTAGGATTTTGACTTAGCGGGTAATGGGTAAGTCTTGTGGGTTTACACATAAACCCTTTTGTTTAATGAGAAAAATCAGGGAGATCTTTATATGCTGCATGATTTGCCCCCTCCTTTTTCAATCGGTGCAGAATCATGCCACGACAAAGTGAGTCAGGAATTCACTCAGAGGAGCTTGAAATTGCAAGTTTCCAAGATTAGATATGATTCTTTGGTCATAATGTTCAGGGGAGCCTTTACTGACCTGAATTTGGAATTTCAGATTGAAGCAAATATAATTTGTCAGCAATCCACCCAGCTCTTGACTCCTCGATGAAAAATTGAAATGGCAGAAGCAAGACGAGATAATTTGGTGTGTGCTGTAATCGAAGGAGAAGAAATTACGGATATCAATATATATAGTGAGCATTATGGCTCAATAACAATGAAGAAAACTAAATTATCCTTCAACACTCCTTCGAGTTGGGGCATAAATATTAAAAAGCCCCAACTTGATACATAAAGTTGTCACTCTACGATCTTGCAATGCTTAGTGAAAAGGTAAGCAAGTTGGTCTTTGGTCGGTGTGTATTGAAGTGTTAAATCCTTGTTTAGAATCTTTTTCTCTCCACTTCAATCTGCTACGTGCACTCATGAAAAATTGGATTTGAAGTGATATGCATAGCAAATTGGTTATCACAACACATAACTAAGGAAGTTGAAGATGGTATGCTAAATTCGGATAACAATATTTTCAGCCAAAGCAACTCACTAGTCACATGAGCCATGACCCAATATTTTCGCCTCTACACTTGATCAGCACACCACCTATTGCTTCTTACTTTTCCAACTCATAAGATTGCCTCCCCAGAAGACACAATAGCTAGAACTCGATCTCCTATCAATATGACATCTAGCCCAATCAGCATTGGACACTATGATGTCCATGATCTTGAATAGTTCCCTTCACCTAGTGCTCCTTTTAAGCACTTAAAAGCATGTAGTACTGCCTCCCAATGTGTAGTGCGAGGAGCACTCATAAATTGACTAATCATGCTAACAACAAAAGAAATACTGGTCGTGTGATAGTTAAATAATTGAGCTTACTCATTAACCTCCAATACCTACTTGGATCATGAAGTAAGTCTCCATAATTGAGCTTACTCATTAACCTCCAATACCTACTTGGATCATGAGGTAAGTCTCCATGTTTTGCATCGAGTATCACATTAGGATCCATTGGAGTATCAACAAGCTGAGCTCCAAGAAAAATCAACCTCGCTGAGGATATGTAGAACATATTTCCGTTGTGATAATGAGATACCATCACGTGAGTAGGTCACCTCAATGCCTAAGAAATACTGCAGACAACCCATATCTTTTGTACTAAACTTGTCTGTAAAAACTGTTTCAACTTTTGTATACTCATTGAATCACGTGATGATAATATTGTCCACATACACAATTAGGAGAACACACCCCGTAGAGGAAGTGGAACTAAACATGGAATAATCCATGGTACAACGCCGCAAACCATGTTAGACAGGAATAATCATCCATGAACGTAACAAAATACTTATGACCAAACATATCATTGACAAGATATGGTCCCTCAACATCATAATGGACTAACTCAAAAGGACTTGACACACGACTCTTGACACGGACAGGGAAAGATACTTGATGATGTATGTCAAATTGACAAGCATTGTAAATCATGAATGATGAAATAGGAGAAAAATGACAAAATATGTCAGGTTGTGGATGACCCATACGACAATACATCTAAAAGAAGTCAGAAGCGGTGCTCTTCCAAATGGCAGCGGCAATAATATCTTTGTTTAAGTAGTATAACTCATTGGACTCATGCCCGTTACCAATCATCCGTTCGGTCTTTAGATCCTGAAAGACATAATGAATGGAGGTAAATGTCACATAACAATTCAAATCTCTAGTAAGGGAACTAACAAAAAGCAAGTTATATGGGAAAACTGGTAAATGGTAAAATAGATGAAAGAGAAAGAGAGGGACTCAAGATTACATTCCCCGACTAGTGATATGAGACTATGAACCGTCAGCAAGTGTAATAGATGTAAGTGACATCGAGGTAATACCAGATAATAAGTTAGAGTTACGGGTCATATGATTGGTGCACCCTAGTCTATGACCTAGGAAGTAGACGCGTAAGAGAGTAAACAAGATGAACTACCTGAAAAAGTCTATCCCGAAATAGTAGTAGGAGTTGAGGAATCCACCACCCAGTGGGAAGTACTAAATGGTGCTAGGTAATTCTCGTGACTGAATTGAGAACCTTCTACATTGGGGACTCACCCACATCGGCATAAGCAGCTCGTGGACGAAGCTCGAGATGTAGAGTATGGCAATAAGCCTTAGTATGGCCAACTCACCAACACTGGTTTCAATAATTGGAACTTCTAGCACCCCTATCGCCATCACGGCCACAATAAAGAGAAAAACCAGGTCTACCATGGCAACAAGGACCATGGCCACAGGGACCATGCTACTGACCTCCACGACCACTGGAAGACTGAGAAACGATAGCACTTGCTATAGGTGCAGAATAGAGTGAAGATAATAAAGTAAGCATGTATCGAATAACTCGAGAGAAGACCTCATCAATTGATGGAAGAGAACTCTTAAGAAGTAATCTGATGTTGAAGAGAAGAATGAGTAAGACCAAGCCCTCGGAGAAATAACATAACTCTCTTTTCTGCCTAACGCTTGGTCAACTCTCTAATGTCATTAATGACAAGCAAATAAGTGTGCAGTCTCTCACAAAGAGTGGTAAACTTGGAATAGTAATCAGGTATAGACATATCTCCCACACGTAGATCAAATAACTCCTCTGAAATATCACAAACACGGATCATGTCATCTCTACCTAAAAACATAAGAGCACACTTGTCGCAAATGACTTTGGCCGATGTACATTGCACAAACTGAGGACTAGTCTTAGAATCCATGATATTCCACAATAATGTTTGAATGGCAGCATTGTCAGAGCATCAATCATCCACCTTCATTTTATCTGTTTTATTTGAAGGTGGAGGTGAAGTTAGATAACTTAATTGTCCGGTAGCCAATAGGTACATATTGACCGCCATAGACCAAGAAGGGTAATTGATCCCATCTAGCTTGACAGAACTTACTTTATATTTGTAAAACTAGTATTCACGCTCACACTAGGTTCAGAGTTTCTAGCCATAACTCAATAATAAACAGATAACTTAAATTGGCACTAAACATAAATTCACTAAACATTGATCACATCTTTAAACATAAAATCATCCCTTAAGGCATTAAACTGTTCAGATATCCAAAGCTAGCATCGACACTAAACCATCGAACATGAAGTCCTAGATCAACAACAAAACGTATCAAAATTCTATAACTGTAAACAAACCCATGTCACTCTTTGTTGAGAAGTGAATCCACTAATCATCATATATTTCCAATCAACCATACTATTAAACGATTGCATTCGCTGCACTTGCAATTCTCGGCCATATATCGGCGCATTCCTTTCCAATAGGGCCAATAATAGTAGGACCTTTCATTTCTCCCTTTGGATTGGCAATGACCCCAGCATTATCTTCAAAGTACATGTACATTCACATGGAAACCTAGATGCCCAAAGAGAATATCCTGACAGATGGATAAGTTCGCGCGCATGACCTAGAAGAACTTCATGTCCTACTGCATCAAACTACTCTGAAAGTCTAACACACTGGATGCTCCCCGAGTGAGGAAGGAGGAACAGACCTTGTCCGCTATGCCAGATCTGGTCACGAGGATAGGTGACCACGGCTACAGTTCGGACGATGCTAGATCTGGTCACCGAGCCTTGGCGACAATGGCTAGAGCGCCATGGATGTCATCGTCCAGCAACGGTAGTTTCTATGGTAACATAATGGTGACTGCCGGCAGCTAGGGTAAAAGATTTATTTTTGTGGCTCTGATACCTTGTAATCGAAAGAGGAGAAATTACTATTTTCATAATTACGGATGACATCAATGTATATAGTGAGTATTAGGGCTCACTAATAAAGAAGAAGACTAAACTACTCTTCAATATGTACCTTCCCAATAACTTACTCTAATCCCTTCATTATCTCCCCAATTAACTTTTCAAGAAAATATCGCCCTTTATATATCCAAAGTATAGAAGACGAGAGAGGAAGAGAAGGCGTCGGTATTGAATATCCCTAACAACAAGGTCAATTCCCACCATTTCTGATTGGAAGAACGTGGCCTTCGATCGGTGGGTGTTCTCCGTATGAGTGAAGCACTGATCATAAAGTTGGTTGGAGAACAACCCTTTTCCGAAACATAAAGAATGAAGAGAAAAAACGTCACTGTGAGGGGAGAAGAGAGGCGAGGGAGATCAGGGCCATCTCGATCAACTTCAGTACGCTAATGAATAACTTCATGAGATCAGCTCGGAGTAGGTTAAGATGAAAAAAGTTCCATCAATCGTTGTCCGAAAAGCATCATTGGGGTCGTAACGATGCAGGCATGGATTATCTGATCGACATCATTTGACAAGCACGTCTTATTTACTTGGAGATCCTATTATGATGAATGTGGACACATAATGCTCCAACAGTAGGACATATCATCCGGTTATCATGGCCGGCTCTCCATGACGTCCTCTTTCAGTATCTCAGCTCCCTTCCCATTTGTCCGTTCCATCTACCCGAATTACATGCACATCGATCAAGTATGCACTGATGTGAAACTTCAACCACGACTCTATGAGCACTAGCAGGAGAGCAAGTCACTGTCATGCATGGAGTTTCTCTTCACGTTTGTTGGAACATCACGTTTTTGTTTTCGCTCTCTTCCTCATTAAAATAGTCGAAAGATAAGTCCAGAGGGACGGATGGCTCGCTGAACCGGGGAAGATTCGACGGAATTGAGTTTTCAAGTTTGACTCGCAAGCACGCGACGAAGAAGCTTTCCTCGCCGTTGCACTGAGGTGGGCTCGAAACGGAGACACGCCCCTCACCGGTCGAAACTGGCCTGAGGCGAATATTTCAGAGGATAATCATTGATGCCGGGACCTCCCATCCATCTAATTTGACTTATATCATTCAAAGCACCGAAATATAGACCCGTGCGTGAAGATAATCATATATTATGTTCGACAAGAATCTAAATTGTTGATCTCTCCACATTGATGTCGTTCACTTGACCATTAAGCTGTTGAGAAAGCAGCTTTGATATTGAGAGGCCTACTATTTCTTTAACGGCGCGCCTGATTGCAATGTTACCTTGGTGACATATATGATGCAATTAGCACAAAGAATATTCTTAAAATCATGCCGATGCATTTACAGTTCGAGTATCGGAATGCATTGAGCTCACACACACCCGGTGCATCCAAGAATATGAAAATTCTTTCCCCTGAGCGGGCGATTGAATAGATACTGATCGCAATTTCAAATGTTTAATCTTCTGCGTTCTCTGTTCCATGGTGCGCAGATGTAGAGATAAACCGATTGTCAACCACTCATTTGCAAGGGAAAAACAGGGAATGGCAGCAAAACATTTGAGCGAAAAACGAAGTAGAACTGAATTTTCTTTTGCCCCAATCAATCAAAGCCCAGTTTCAAGATTCCCAATTGGAACCCAGACAGTGGAAAAAAGAATTAATTGAATATAATTAGAATTTTGGTGGGAAGATAAGGTAAATTAAAAGAAATAAAGAAAGAAAGAAGGATGACCAAAATGCAGTTGCCATGAACAAAATTTCAACAGGGTGGCTGACCTGTGGGCACCTGCTCACAAAAAAAAATGAAGAAACAGATTAAGGAGAAGAATTAATATGTACACGATCCTAACGCTTTATTTCCGATAATCTGCATGAAGAAAGCTCTCAAATTGCGTTCCTCTCAGCGTCTTTTCAATCTCATTCCAGTTTTCAACTTGATTAGATAAGGAGCCCTTGTGTATCTTGACCTGGCGACTCTTCAGATCCAGGCGTGGAACCTTGAGAAAATCTTGAACATCTAATAATTTCTGCACAAAAAAGAAATGGTTCTTCCCTTACTCTTTTCCCGATCACGATATGTGTCATGAATTGAATTCATCCATACAATCTGGGATGTCAGCAGATAACACAAGCAACAAACAAAAGGAAAACAGTTTTCCTTACAGTGCGGTTCTTCACAACATCCTCATAATAGAGGACGATATGCCTGGTGCTCTTGAAGTACTCCAGGGCTTTTGCTGTCATCTCTTGTACTTGCCTCAGGTCGGCTATAAGCAAGGTAGAATTCAACGAAGGCTTATATCTTGCTAGTATCTCGGCCTGAAAGCATCACACATCCACTAAGTAAGACTCTCTCTCTTCTTCTATATGGGTTAGAGATATCCATCACAAAATAAGCTTTGTTAGTGTATGTACACAGATGGTTTGAGAGGAAGGGAGGGACAGACACCTCGTGGGGTGAATGCACATGAGATTTGTGAGTGCCATTTAGTGGCTTGGCATCTCGATCATAGGAATTTGCGAGCACTGATATCATTCTGCGCAAAAGATTTCTTCTGAAGAGGAAAATAGCTGAAACACCCTGGTTTCTGAAGTAGTCCACTATTTCTTCATGATGCTGCATCAAACCCTGCATTACGCATCAGTAGAAAAATACCCTTAAATCACCAGGAGAAAGTCAGGCAACCTCATAAGAAGTCACAAAAACGAAAATTCCATCCAGTGCAAGGAAAGAGCAGCTAATAATGGAGGCAGAAAGAAAGTCTCTTACTGTCTCATAAATCATCACAAATAAAAAAGACAACTTCAAGCTATTTAAATGGAGTACAAGTATATGTTTGAATGCCGTGAATTAGCAATCGCACATCGATCAGCAAGTAACAAGGGCCTGGTTTTGCCCGTACAGATGTGCGAAAGATAGATGAGGCAAACAAATGACCAATCACATTTGTTCCCATCAAATCAGTTTTACATGAATAGCTGTGTTCTCTGCAAAATCTTAAAGGAGATACAGGATATTCTACACAGAAACTACAACCCTTGCTTTTTATACAACAATATGCTACTTAATGAAGCAAAAAAGGTACATGGCTTACGACAATAACTCTTCTGCAGTATCTACATTTTAATCATCCAAACATTAAAGAAGAAGTGTCCTAATGGGTCTCAACTAATGCAGCCCCAAATATTACTGAGGATCAGAAAAACAAATTGTATCACGTGGCATTATCAAGCTAATTAAACCATTTCTACTTTAATGACTGAATTCTTGATTTGGAAGAGCACATACTTGGTGCGCCAAAGTTCCAGAACAGGAAAAGCGATGGCAGAAAAAAGGCTGCAGTTTCTTTTGAATCAAAATAAAAGAAACATAATGGTTGGAAAAAAGGGTGAAAGGAACATATAAATCATTCCATCTCATGAGAAAATTATAACATTTCTATAAAGCATATCTTCAATTGGCTATTTCCCTTGTAAATGCCATTTTGGCATTCTAGACACATGGCGATCCTTCTAATCTGAACAGGGGATTCCTGATCAGGTAGTTGGAGGAAACTGAGACGTAAGGTCACTGGAAAATTCCTGGATTGTTTTAGCACATCCATTTAGCATTTATCGCATTCATTGTTTCTTGAGAATTCAAATCATACTCAGAAAATTTTCTCGAGCATTTGTAACAGAGCAGGAAATTGAAGGTTAACTCATTGGCCCCTCTCAATGGTATCAATCCTTGGAACCAGGCACCACTTTAATGCACATACTGGCACTGTCACTAAGATTGACCAAGATTTGCCCTGATTTCTTTAAGCAGTATTTATGGGCATAAAATATCTCAGTTTGTCAAACTAGGAATATCCGAATATCAGAATCTTTATAACGAGCCATCATAAAGTGCGGATGATAAATATAGATAGACGAGATTGAGTATGAGAGGAGATTCTATACCTCTTTGAAAAGAAGTATAAAAAACCAACTAGAGAAGCAAAATAAGAACGGAAATAATACTTAATAAGTTTATTCACATTTTCTTACTAACTAGCAAAAGCACGCATTGTTGACTAGAGAGAATCTGGAATTTGCAGCCGGAATAAAAAAAAAACCAACAATGCATGATTTGTCAAAAGCTTGTATAACTAAGGCTGGATTATATCTATTAAGAAGTTCACAGGTGCTACACGGACGGTATAATATCCAAGAGAAATCGGCTTTATTAAAGATACATAACGGAGATAAACATTGGAATAAAACAATACTTTAGTAGGTGCAATCACCTGATTAAGCATCCATTTTAAGCCAACTGCAGCCGTGCACTCGTTCTTTGACGCGCTACTCATCCAGTCCAGGTTATAAATTTTATCCAAAGTCTCCGTTATCATGGAAATGTTGCTCCTTCTAATCTTAACAGAGAAAATTTCCCCATTTGAGCTAATATTTGTGTGATTGTTCAGCAACGTCTCGAACCACCCACTACCGGATCTCTGCATCGAGAAAATGGCAAAGTACCGTACAGGATTGCACGAACATTCAGCCCTTAATACATAAGAAGCAGCTGATCAGTAAGAATTACATGAGATCCGAACCCAATCCACCGTATGCAATGACGTACCTACTGTAAGTTTGGGGCTTGGGATAGTGCAGATAAGGAATTTCCCACGGCTCGATCATCGGCTCCGGACACGGACGATTGATCACTTCCACATTCAAAAGGACCGACTTGGTCTGAAAGCCGATTTGCTTGATGCAAATCGAGCAAATGTAAACGCCGCATATGGTCGCGAAGACCAGCACAACCATCCGCAGCACCAGCGGGGATTTCTTCACAGACTTGATGCCAAAAGATTCCTGTACATAGAAGCCGACACAAAACACTTAGGGTTATGCAGCACGTAGGAACTCCATTCATGGGGACTCCCGACAGAAAGCGCAATGCCGGGACGAGGATTTATGCAAGCGGGCGGAGGAACATCGAATCGGACTCGATCGAACGATTTATGGCCAAAAGGGGAAAGCCACGGAATCAATCGGGAGCTGGATTCGCTTGCTTTAAATGGATATCGAGGGGAAAAAAAAAACCAAAAAAAAGAATAAAAGAAAAATTGCGAGCTAAATTATCAGCTGCTCAGATCAGGGGAAAATAAGAAAATCATCAATCCGCTCGAAAAACGTCGGAGCTATGCGGACACGGACAAACACCACGTGCTCTGCGCACGAAATCCCGCCGCGATTTCCGCCGGAGGCACTCCGTTGGCCGTACCTTGGTGAAGGAACAGAGATCGTCGGCCATCGTCGCGGGAGCTCGAGAGAAGCAGAACGAAAAAGCATCTGGCAGCAGCTCAAGGGGAGTCTTCTCTCCTTCCTTCCTTTCTTCCTCCTTCGTTATCCGAAGCTCGCTCTCTTTTTCCCTTTCAAAATTTCCTCAGGCTTTCTTCCCCCTCATTTTCTCGAGAAAATACGGGAGCGCAGAGACAGAGAGAGAAAGGAGGGGGCAGCTTTTTTCTCGTGAAGGAGGGAGGGGAATGATTATATGCATCGAGGACCGTTGCACGCTCAGTTCGCTTTGTTGCTGCTTCTCGGATTTTTAACAGATCTCTGTTTCGCAATCTGAAGTAGTTCGTTCGTTCTGTTTTTTGTTTTTTGTTTTTTTTGTTTTTCTTGTTTTTGTGAGCTGTGTGGCAACAGCTCGAGAAACGAACGAACGAAGGGGGAAAAGAGACGGTGCAGGACGACGTCGTTTTCTTCCTCGTGCCACGTCGGCGTTGATTCTCTCGGTCCTCTTTTTTAGTTAAAATGCTCCGAGCACCACCCGACCGTGCGGCAATTTGGGCATGACTTTTCACTTTTTCGTGTAATTTTTTTACTGTTTGCCGATCGATTGCGTGGAAAACTAGCGTCTTCGCTCTCACGTTGTCCCGCTTTGAATGATTCAATCGCTCGTGGAAAAGTGGCTCGATTTTTCTCCTTTTAGGTGCGAATATTTTATTGTGGTTAAATGGCCAGTACCATCATCACACAACATTCGTTGAATTAATTAGACAAAATCTTAAATCTCATGAATGCGGGATATGATTGTGAATGATGGATAATCTCCTACCCATCTAAATAAAGGTCGAAATCCAACTTTCAATTTTATGGATAAAGACACGATAATAGATAGAAAACCCATTATCCTCTTGTCTACGGTATTAATCTCTATTTATAAATAAAATTCAGCCTTTGTTTGTCGTGGGAGGTTAAAGAGAAAAAAAGGGAAGAGGACCACCATAAAGAGATTTTCCCATTTCCATCCGCACTTTCTTTAGATCGCTTCAAGCACACTCGATGGCCTTTTCATAGTGCTTTCCACTTTGAAAATAGCAATAGAAAAGAAGGGGAAGGAAAAAACATAGACAATTGCGGAAAGATCCAATCGGGATACAAAAACTTCCCACGGGTCCGACGAGACTTTCGGGCCTTCCCTGTCAAAGACGAAAAGGTCGTGACTAGCCGAGGCTTTCTTCCGAGGAGGTAATTAAGTCTGGGCTTCCCTCCGCTCCAACCAAACATGTCCCGCCCGGTCCAACCTACCTACCAACCAACCAAACTTGGCCCGTTCCCCACGTTGAGGTGACACGTCAACCTTATCGCCGTTGACCACGACACGTCGCCGAAACCGACACGAAAAGCACGACCCGACCCGACCCGACCCAGTTCCATCCCCCTCCATATTTACTCCAACAGACGATCTCCAGCTGCTCTCTCACTCGCTCTCGCCGACCATGGACTCGACCCCCGGCGCCGGCGAAATCGCCTTCGACTGTCCCTTCTTCCGGATCTACAAGGACGGCCGAATCGACAGGTTCCAGGGCACCGACACCGTCCCCGCCTCCCTCGACCCCCATACCGGCGTCCAATCCAAGGACGTCCGGTTCTCCTCCGACCCCGACCTCTCGGTCCGCCTCTTCCTACCCGGGCACTCCGATCCGGCCCGCAAGCTCCCCCTCCTCGTCTACATCCACGGCGGCGCCTACTGCATCGAGTCCCCCTTCTCCGCCATCTACACCAGGCACCTCAACACCGTCGCCTCCGCCGCCGGCGTCGTCGCCGTCTCCGTGGATTACCGGTGGGCGCCGGAGCACCTGCTCCCCGCCGCCTACGACGACGCGTGGGCCGCGGTCCGGTGGGTCGCCGCGCAGGTCCTGGGGGAGAGAGGGGCTGAGGCCGAGCCGTGGCTCCGCGACCACGCCGATTTCGACCGGGTGTTCCTCGCCGGCGACAGCGCCGGGGGCAACATCGCTCAGCACGTGGCCGCGCGGGCCGGGGTGGAGGGGCTGCCGGGCCTGAGGATCGCGGGCGTGGCTCTGATGCACCCGTTTTTCAGGAACGACGAGCCGGATAAGCTGATGAAGATCGTATACCCTTCGAGCTCGGGCGCGACGGACCCGCGGATGAACCCGGCGCACGACCCGAACTTGAAGAAAATGGCGGCGCAGAAGGCGCTTGTGTTCGTGGCGGAGAGGGACCATCTGAAGGAGAGGGGGCGGTCGTACTACGAGGCGTTGAAGAAGAGCGGGTGGGAGGGGGTGGTGGAGATTGTGGAGACTGAAGGAGAGGATCACGTGTTTCACCTGTTCAAGCCGGGTTCCGACAAGGCCGCGGAACTGGTGAAGAAGTTTGCTTCTTTCCTGAATCAAGATTCGGGAGCGAGGCAGTGTCTGTAATTCGTCGTTAAACGTCTACCTGATCTTGGTTGGGTTAACAATAAGTCATCGATCATCAGTTGACGGTCGTCGGAAGTGAGAATTGTTCTGAAGTGTCTTTTGTTGTTGTGTTATCTTTTCAGCTCTGAGTCGTGTCTGCATTACTAGATCAAAGCTTTGGTGGGTCGAGTCTGCTCTGTTACTTCTTTATCCCCTTGTTGAGAACAGGGATGCTCGATCGCACTAGAAGCTTAATTCATGTATGCATGTGTTTTATCAGCTTCTAAATACCACATTCGTGTGATGTTCTACATGAAGTGAATTCAAGGATGACTACCGCATTCTCTATCTCATTCCCCGTGTGTGGAACTATTATTGCTCGTTGCCAGCGGGACGAACAAAGAAGTAATATTCATTTTGAGCCCTTTCTGGATGTGGATGATCCTTTCGTCCAAGCGGCAATGTGCTCGTGAACTTGGATTGGGATAGGCAAGAGTTCTATCGAGGAGCAAATTGGGAGCTGCAACTGTTAGATTAGGTCAGGAACCAGATGCTTCTCCCACCTAAAATGCCTCGAGACTCTAAAATTCTGTTGGCGCATAATGTAGAGAGATGCCACTTGAACTCAGATGGAGTTTCATTTTCTCTAGGCTCTCTACTCAAGTGAACTCTCAATACAACGTATGAATCTTTTATGCGTCGATTCCTAGGGAAATAATTGACGAGGGTGTAGAATTTGGTTGAATCGGAGCAGATAACTTCCCACCTTCTCCTCAGAGAAAATATTAGGTACCCTGATAGTGCCACGCAATCCGTGCTCTGATCCATCCACGGGTCGACACCGACAGGTCCACGTCTGCTTTCTCTTCTCGTCGCTTCTTTCCTCCCAATAACTCTTGGCTCGGCTGATGGCTCGGCTCGACTGGCAGAAGAGAGGACGGATGAATGGGTAATAAATGCGCAGCACTCCCGCTTAAAATTTCTCTCTCCTCACTTAAATTTTCTAGGCTTTGTCTCTCTCTCCTCGTGGAAGAGCAGACAGTCTTCTCTCTCCTCTTTGCTCTCTCTTCCTGCTCCGACGCTCCTTCCGGTCTAGCGATTCCTCCGACGACCGTCGCTCCCTCCCGACGACGGCCTTTCTCTCTCCACTGGACGGCCTCATCTCAGGGCTTCATTCTCTCGGCGCGCTTCTTCCTAAATCGCGCTCTCTCCCGACGGCCGATTTCGCTCGCCTCTCCCACGACCTCCATGCTTTTGGCGGTTCTTCCCTCGCGGTTCGGTGAGGTCTCGGGTATGCCCTTGTGCTGCGTCTCTTCTTCCTTGCTCAGCAACACCATACTGCCTCTCTCTCTCTCTCTCTCCGAGTGTGTCTCTCTGTGCATTCTTTCATCCATGAGGCAAGCATTTCGACTAGGGTTCAGGGGTTTCGCCACCCCTTCTTTGAAGCTCGTCCGGGTACTCTCATTTTTGTGAACCCAGCGTGAATTTTATAGTCTTTCTTTCCAGATCGTTCCTTCAGCACGTTGCTAACTTTTTCGCACGTTGTAGCTTCGCGGCTGCTCCGAGATTCTGGGCTGGTCTTTCTATCGTCTTGCTCGGAACGAGCGAAATGGTGTCCAAAAGGGGCGTGTCGAATTCGTCGACACCTGAGTCGGCGGCGACTTTTGAGGACAAGAAAGGGAAGAAATCGAAAGGATCGGTGGCTTCAGTTCCTAGTTCTACCAAAAGTCATGTCAAGGTATTGTCTTTTAATCGAACCTATCGTTCCACCCCTGTTTTGGGGACTTGACCATTTTGCATTCATTTTTTCTGCAGAAAAATTCTGGTGCAAGCATTGGTGAAGTCGTTTTGCCTAATAATGACCCGGCCAAAATTGAGGCAATGGCATTTCACGAATTGAGAGCTACATTGAGGTGGGGATGAATTGTTTTAGTTGCAAGCGTGTGATAGTCGTTATAGTGTTTCCTGCATAACCTTTACAGTAAGCAAAAATCAAGTTTTTCTATTTGATGCTTGCAAGGGAGATTATTGAGCAGGGAAATGAATATTACTGATGGAAAACCATGAGGTCTTGAGAATTTGCCTTCAACAAAGAGCAAGGTCTTGAGAATCCACTTCGTTTGGGTCAAGATGGTGGGCTCCGCAGCTGCACAAGTCCATGGTCTCGCGCTGTATGGTCCGGGCTTGTAGCTCCGTCGACGGCAAAAGCAAGGTCTACAGAGAACTCGGTCCGTCTCCCTCGCCTAATTCCATTATGTTGGTCTTTCTCGAATGCTTTCATGTGGGTAGTTCTTTTGGTCAAATTTAGATGGAGTGCTCGGTTCATTTGCAAATGCACAAGATGAAGATGTCGTGTGCCCGACTTGTTTGATGATGAGTAGCATGATTAATTGCTTTTTGGGGTGTTGGCAATAGAACGTCTGCTTTCAAGTGGGAGGAAAGGTGACGCCACGTGAACAGGTTGCAATTGCCATCCCAAGATGTAGGGCATTGGACTCTTTGGAATAAATTGTGTGATATTGTGTCGAGGATGCCTGTAGGGAGGAAGAGACTGCAGTGGTTCTTGCTGCATAAAGTTTAGGGGAAACACGAATTGAAGTTGCTTACCTCGTGTTTTCAACAATAGATGTGCTTTCTAGAGTTTAGGGCCATTCATAGGCAGGCCATGCTGATAATGTACAGTGAGTTGTTGCCGTATCTGTTGTTCCTTTTCTGGTAGAGTTAAAATTTGGGACTCAAAAAAATGATAGTTTCAATCACGGAATATGGAAAGAGAAAAAAAAAAAAAAAAAAAGAGGCTGTTTCTGGTTAAACAAACTATTAGGAAAAATATTCTCAAGACTGTCTGAAGTTGCACCCACAACAAAAATATACTCCTAAGAATTATATTGATGTTTTTAGAATGAAAGAAAGTCTACAAAATGACAATAAGCAAGGATTTTTTTTTCTAAGCTCATAAAATTCAAACTGAGAAGGCAACTGTCTCATACAAGTGTTGGGAGAGTATTTTCTGTGCTGTTACAAATCATATTTGCAAGAATGATTAAGAAGTAAGGCATTGCGAAATATTTGTTTGCCTTTGCTATCAACTTATTATGTTGGATCTACAGTCTTTCTGTTTATCAGCTTGCACGCTCTAGGTATATTCTGTTAGGGACTAGCAATACCTATGTTGATGCTTTCTTGTGAATTTTTAGTTGTCATTTCAAAGCTGTTGTGCTCTCGTGCTTGGGAGCAGTTAAAAACTCATTTTACTTCTTGTCTTCTTCCAATCAATGATCTGTGCGAAAGGGTGGGGCCTTTTTTAATGATTAGACCAACGAAAGAATTCACTATGATTTGAGATGAAGCACTCGAAATCATACATATAAAAGAAACTGTCATATAATCTAGTCAAGGGGAATTGAGTGATCAATGATTTTTGTGTTCAGATTGAATTATCCAGGTTTAAGAATGCAGAAGCCCCTGTTTACTATCTCTCTCTCTCTCTCACTCTATAGGAATCTTTATGGCAAGTGAAGATGCCAGACTACAAAAGGTCCTATCCTTTCCATCAATAACTAAGGCTTTTTTGGAAGTGCCACCACAGCCAATATATTTCCCAACTTCCAAGTGCCACATGGACATGCTGCCGAGGCAAGAACAAGCTAAGCTTGCAGCTTGTCCTGGTAGCAGCATTGTCACGGGAAGCTCTGGCAAGAGTGAAGCACACAGTTGCTGGTGCAAGGGCTGTGCAAGGGTTGCGCTGGATATCGAAGTCTCCTCAATCGGAGTTCACCAAAATCAAATGCAAGTGGTAATTCAGCTATAATGTTATTCAAAAGTTTTGGACCTGCTGGGTGCACTGCCTGATGAAAGCAGGTGGATTTGATCGGGTTCAACTGCAGGTGCAGCAACTTCCTATAATTCAGCACAGGTGAGAAGATCGAGCTACCTAGAGACCATGCAATAAAGACAAATCTCATGAACTGATTAAATCTAGACCTTTGGCCTATGCAGGTGGCCCTAATCCAAAGCAGTTTGCACTAAATAGATGAGATTAGACGGATGACCTCCGGTTGCTCTTCGAGATGGTGCATCGGCATCACTATTCTGATATGCATGGCTGCCCCTCTGATCACTGGACCACTGCCCAGGATGCTATTGCTAAAGGAATCCCCATCCGTCATCAAGGCAATAAGAATTTGATAATATCTTAAAATGCGGGAGCTGCGTTGAAGGGTCTCAGACTCTAGTCTGATGCTAGTTTGACTTCCTGTGAGCGCAGCATGCCAGCTAGCTCATGTCTTGAAGCTTTAGCATTGATGACATTTTCTCATGTAAACAGCATTTGCAACACAGCTTATGATAGCACAATTTATTTGTTGTTGGGTACGGAATTTGTGTCTCTAACGACTTGCCACTCGGAATCTTGGATGGATGGTGTCATTCTGGTTGTAAAAATTTGTGATTTGAAGTATTACTAGTTAAGATTTGGCAAATCGTAAGCATGCAAAACGTCTCTTGTGCATTTTAGCATGTGAACTGGCCTAGGCTCTGCAAACAAAATCTGCACAAAATGGATATCCAATTCCCAACTTGCTGATCGTCCTTACGCTGGACACCCAGTTAAATTCTAGTTCTCCTTTCAACTGTTTTCAGCTAAGTCAAGTAGGACACATTGCTCCTAACCCCAAGATGCGGCCATGGCATTATACTAAAATCTTGATTGGTTCTAATCTGATTAGACAAAGACATTGCTCTGAAGTTGCAATCGAGAATTTTGATTGAATCGCGTAAGCTTTCACCTTATTCATCTCAGAATTGAGAGTTTAGTGCAACCTAAAATTGCTTGATGCCTACTTGTTTTGCGGGAAGCATTAACAAGTTTTGTTTTGCCAAGCAAACAAAGAGATTTGAGAACAAGTCAGTCTTATATACTTAAAATCTGACTCCACTGTTTTATGACAATTGAGATGAAGTATACTGAGCAAGTCTTCTGCTCAAAAGATCATATGTACATCCCCCTCTATTCAAGGATAGCATAAATATGGAATCAACTCAAACTAATCTCTCAAGAATAATGAACGATGTCTTGAGTTAATGTTAAAATAATATTTACTACAATTCGTTCATGCCATCACCTTATGCGATAGACCGAAATTAAACAGGTGGCGTTGATGAAATCAAGAAAGCAGAATGAATTAAACCATACTCATAATCCAAAACTTGAGCTTCTCTAGTTTTTCTTCATCTAGAAGCTGCTGAACATTCATTGGCAGTCTTTGTAATGTTCAAATGAACCCCTGGAGAATGATCAGCCATTTGGTAGAAAAGTAGTCCAATCCCATTTGGGAAAGTAAAGTTCCTGTAACTTAAGCATGCACAAAACTATAGGCAGCAATTTCCAGTATTACAACAAATGTAGTTCTTGCGCTGCCAGAAGATAAGGAAACAAACCAAGAGTGCATTGAGCATCTGTCATCCCAAAATATCATTCAAACAAAGGGGAAATCAAACACACCAATTTTGGCTACAGAAATTAGAAGCATAAGAGAGTGCTCAAAGCAACCAAAGCTATACACAGTTAATCCAATACATCACATGTTCCTGTTATTTATGCCTGGACTTTTTGGCAGACTTTCGGCTCTCAAGTTTCTTTCTTGCAGCCTCAAACTCTTCTTCACTGGGTTCTGAACTCTGCATTCCACCACCATATTTATTCACCCGAGATGAAAACATGGAATCAAAATGCTCCTTTCGCTCGCTACGGCGCTGAGATATAATTGCAAGAAGATCGTCTGACTTCTTCTTCGCTCTATCAGAAATGGGAAACAAAGGTTAGCATTCCAATTCAAAAGAAGAACATACTACTAACAGTACAGTCAAGAAATCGAAGCAAAAATTATGTAGAATAGAAAGCCCAGTGCAGCTGTGGCACTCACTCCCCCCTCTTTCTAAGAGGATCTGTAGGTGGTTCAGTTTTGGAAATTTGCTTTGCCCACTTCTCGTATGCCTTGGTTGTCTTCAACGTTCCTGTAGGACACAGAGAAACAGAGCATGCATTAAGCACTATATCAGGATAGTGTACGCTACATTATCAAGCACGCATAAGATCTAGGCTACTAAACACCAGTATCCTCAGACCAGCATTATTTAGAAACATAAAAAGACAAAAAAGGATGCTCTCCATAAAAGTAAATGAGCAACCTGTGCTAAATTTTATCATTGTGAAAGAAAATTATTTTTTAAATATTGACCTCGCTGTTATTAAACTCTATAAAACACGAGGAAGCCCAGCCCTGCTTGAAGTCTCAAATTCTGACTGAGGTTTAAGAGTAAATCTAACGGTCAAGAAGAGATCAAATTGTCAAAAAACCAACCTGCTGCTATTGCATCATCAATGATATCCTTAAAGAGGTGGGAATCAAGCTTGGGATCTGAGTAGAGCATCGAACAGAAAAGCCTGTGAAGGAAAAGGTACAAAAGATTTCAAATACTTTTATGTCAGATAGGCATCTATAAGAAAGGAAAAAAGAGAGGAAAAAGGACATATCAACCCCACCTGTTCATGTTACCCTTGAATTTCTCGTATAGATCAATAAGATCATTCTTTTCAGAATCAGAACCTCTATAGTTTGCCTCAAACTCTTCGATGTCTGCTTCAGTAACCACCTGGATGAAGCCATGTCAGATAACTTCAAACCTAGAGATATTCATGCAAGAGAATGTCATTCACATCAGAAAGATGTCATTCCAGGTAGAATATAATCAACCTTGTATACAGCTCTAAAATACTCGTGCAGATTCTGAGCGACTTCCCCTGCAAGGTCCTAAGTACCAGGAAGATAGATGTGAGAAAAAGCACTCGCAATAATGAAAGAAAACTCTAATTGCCCAATAATATAAATTATCATACTTGGGCTTAAAGTATATCACAATTTGATCATCTTTCGTCACATTTTAGCTAGGCCATTTCAAAGCACAGAGTCTATGGACCATGCTATCTTAAATATATTCAACTAAGTAACATAATTTCTCTCTTTGCTTGGAGCAGATATTTATCTATCGAATAGAGATCAAGACTTAATTCTCTCCTGTTTTTTGTGACTATGCTTCTGCAAAGATTCGGGTGGAACTCACAGCATACAAAGTGCAACTCATGTCGATTTTATTATTCATCCAACATCACTTGAGATGCTAATTATATCTCATAAGCAACTTAACTGATCATTGGCTGTGATCTTTATTTAAGATGAGAAGCATTTCATTCGAATAGACACAAAGCAAATGGGCTAACTCTACTACAAGCATATTATTATATCAATTAACTAGATTAAAACATCAGAATGTCTATATAGACTCCGACTTTCTCGGTCAAAATATGACAATTCATTGGAGTCAAATGCACTTGCTGTAACAAATCAGAATGCCTCTGAACTGCAACAGTAGGTAGGGAGCCAGTCCTTCAACCCAGTCGTTCCGTGTACTCTTCCCACATGCTTTACAATAACAATTTACAAGCCTCAGAAACAACCATAGAAAGACAAAAAAGGACTTACAGGTTTCATTATCATTTTGAGAAAAAGCGTGATGCAAAAAATTTCATTTTCATAAACAAATTGCTCTTTGTTGAAGGCAAATTCTCAAGACCTCATGGTTTTCCATCAGTAATATTCACTTCCCTGCTCAATAATCTCCCTTGCAAGCATCAAATAGAAAAACTTGATTTTTGCTTACTGTAAAGGTTACGCAGGAAACACTATAACGACTATCACACACTTGCAACTAAAACAATTCATCCCCACCTCAATGTAGCTCTCAATTCGTGAAATGTCATTGCCTCAATTTTGGCCGGGTCATTATTAGGCAACACGACTTCACCAATGCTTGCACCAGAATTTTTCTGCAGAAAAAATGAATGCGAAATGGTCAAGTCCCCAAAACAGGGGTGGAACGATAGGTTCGATTAAAAGACAATACCTTGACATGACTTTTGGTAGAACTAGGAACTGAAGCCACCGATCCTTTCGATTTCTTCCCTTTCTTGTCCTCAAAAGTCGCCGCCGACTCAGGTGTCGACGAATTCGACACGCCCCTTTTGGACACCATTTCGCTCGTTCCGAGCAAGACGATAGAAAGACCAGCCCAGAATCTCGGAGTAGCCGCGAAGCTACAACGTGCGAAAAAGTTAGCAACGTGCTGAAGGACCGATCTGGAAAGAAAGACTATAAAATTCACGCTGGGTTCACAAAAATGAGAGTACCCGGACGAGCTTCAAAGAAGGGGTGGCGAAACCCCTGAACCCTAGTCGAAATGCTTGCCTCATGGATGAAAGAATGCACAGAGAGACACACTCAGAGAGAGAGAGAGAGAGAGGCAGTATGGTGTTGCTGAGCAAGGAAGAAGAGACGCAGCACAAGGGCATACCCGAGACCTCACCGAACCGCGAGGGAAGAACCGCCAAAAGCGTGGAGGTCGTGGGAGAGGCGAGCGAAATCGGCCGTCGGGAGAGAGCGCGATTTAGGAAGAAGTGCGCCGAGAGAATGGAGCCCTGAGATGAGGCCGTCCAGTGGAGAGAGAAAGGCCGTCGTCGGGAGGGAGCGACGGTCGTCGGAGGAATCGCTAGACCGGAAGGAGCGTCGGAGGAGGAGAGAAAGCAAAGAGGAGAGAGAAGACTGTCTGCTCTTCCACGAGGAGAGAAAGACAAAACCTAGAAAATTTAAGTGAGGAGAGAAATTTTAAGCGGGAGTGCTGCGCATTTATCACCCATTCATCCGTCCTCTCTTCTGCCAGCCGAGCCGAGAGTTATTGGGAGGAAAGAAGCGACGAGAAGAGAAAGCAGACGTGGACCTGTCGGTGTCGACCCGTGAATGGATCAGAGCACGGATTGCGTGGCACTGTTAGGGTACCTAATATTTTCTCCCCACGTCAACGAAGTTTCCTCCTTCACAACAACTCCTTACTCCTAGTTTGACCGACGGGTGAATACCGAGTACTACATTGGGGGTCCCACCGTCCACTTCCCTACTCAATTATTACCAGGCCTCCTCCTCCCTCAGTCTCACTTCGTCGAGCCTCGTCCATCGCCCGCTCCGCCGCTCCCCCCAAATGGCTTCGGAAACCGACGAGGTGGTCAAAGAGTTCCGGTTCTTCAAAGTCTACAAGGACGGCCGCGTCGAACTCTTCAGCCCTCCCGTCGAGAAGATCCCGCCCTCCGATGATCCTAACACCGGCGTCCGATCCAAGGACGTCGTCATCTCATCGGACCCGCCCGTGTCCGCTCGGATCTTCTTGCCCCGCATCTCCGACCCGGGCCGTAAGCTCCCCCTCCTCTTCTACATTCACGGCGGCGGGTTCTGCATGCAATCCCCCTTCTCCCATCGCCACCACAACTTCGCCAGCACCGTCGCGGCTGAGGCCGGGGCGATCGCCGTTTCCGTTGAGTACGGGCTCTTCCCGGCTCGGCCCATACCGGCCTGCTACGAGGACTCGTGGGCCGCGCTCCGGTGGGTCGCGGCCCACGCCGACGGAGACGGGCCCGACCCGTGGCTGAACGAGCACGCCGACTTCGGGCGGGTCTTCATCGGCGGCAACAGCGCCGGGGGGAACATATCGCACACGCTGGCCGCCCGGGTGGGGTCGATGGGGCTGGCGGCGGGCGTGAGGGTGGTGGGGGTCATACTCGTGCACCCGTACTTCGGTGGCACGGAGGACGACCATATGTGGCTGTACATGTGCCCGGCGAACGGCGGGCTGTCGGACCCAAGGCTGAAGCCGGCGGAGGAGGATCTGGCGAGGCTGGGGTGCGAGAAGGTGCTGGTGTTTGTGGCGGAGAAGGATCACCTGAGGGAGGTGGCGATTGGGTACTGCGAGGAGTTGAAGAAGAGTGGGTGGAGAGGGAGCGTGGAATTGGTGGAGCACGTTGGGGTCGAGCATTCCTTTCACCTGGCTGATCCCGAGTACGAGAAGGCCGTGGAATTGAAGGACAAGTTCGTCTCCTTCATCAAGCATAATTGATCTCGACTACGTTGTCGTAATTAACTACAAAACATCGTTTTGAACTCGTTATAATCCAGAGTATATGCCTTTTTTTCTTTTCAATCAAGCCTTCGAAATTTTTATTTTTCAATTGGGTCTTTAAATTGTGTTCTTTTCCCAATCACGTCCCCACGCTCTGCCTTTGATGTTCCATCTCAACGCCGCTCCTCCTTCGCGGTCGCCGTCGTCGCCGTGGTACCCCCCTCTCTCCCCATCCGTGTATTTGTTCACTAAGGTTGTTAGACGACGTTGTCACCGAAGTTGGGGCCCTCCCTCGACCTTACATGGACCACAATCTAACGCGGCGTGGGAGGGGGAGCGAGAGAGTATGACCGCCGCCGCCGCCGTCCTCCGGCATGATCAAAAACCACTACTAGAGCACCACCATAAGCTCGAACATCGCCATCGCTGTCAAAGTACGTAACTACCACCAGCATCGACCACAAAGACTGCCAAGAAACAAGAAGAACATCACCACATAATCAAAATTCAACCTTGGCAACAATTTCCAAGCCTATCAACTTGCGAAGCCACAACGCATTCGAACTCATCGAAATCAATCAGCGTGTCTTCGAAAAATCGAGCTTCGTTCTCTGAATTTCATCTTCAATCCAATAAAAAAAGACATTGGCACAAAAATGGTAGACAAGATGCAAAAGCAAATGTAAGCCTGAAAATTAGAATATTCGAAGAAGATAAGTTAGGCCACAAATTTGCAATGCTGGTCTTGCGACAAGTTCATACTTGCCATTGCCACTCACAAAATCAGATGGATCGAACTATTTTTGAGATATTTATTACAACATGCTCCATTCATTATGATTACGATGAAATGAGCGACATGATGAGCTATATTACATATATAGCATTGAGTAGCAAGGAAGTACTAAATAAGGACGACCTTGGCATCATTTGCGCATGGTGACTGGTGTTCTCAATAGTTAGCATGCTCGATTAGAAGAAAAGCTTTGATTCTCTTTGATAATCCAATTAGGCAATTTGCTCCAGACGGGAAACCTTGATTGTAACCCTCATTCTAAGCAAGTTAGTCTCATTGGAAGAGGCAACGACCTCACCATCACCCGAGCACGAAATTCCAACTGATCCACAGCAACATCTAATGGCTTGATCTGTCCAGACAGGAGGCGGACATCATTCAACTCAAATAAGAGTAATGACATGGCTATCTACCTACCTGAAGGACACAATCTCAAATATAATCAATATTGACCCATTATCAAATATATCTGATAAACCGTAATCTGATTGAATGATCAAACTTTTAAAATCCATCGAGCATATATACACATCTAAACTCAATTGAACCCAACAACTATCCATAGGCATATAAATCTATATTGTCTCATACTTGAAAGTCCAACTAACAAAAGATTGCCAACATAGCACTCTCATCCTACTTGCCCACTAACTGAAAAACCTAAAAAACATTTAAAACAAATGCTATGAGCAACATTGTACATAATATATCTAATCCTTTTCATTTTTTCAAAATATGAATTTAAAAATTCAATGAGGAGATAGCATTACTTACTTAGGAATGTCCAATACCAAATAACGTAGCTATTTGAGCTAAAAATCGAACAAACCTGTCAACTAAATGAGAATTGTAAAACAGTATTTTAGCTATCGAATTGACTAAACTACGCTTATTTGTCTATTAATTGACTCCTACGCAATAACGAAAGGTTCACTGTAGCATGTGTTCACTATTGTCCCTTACGTGCTGCTTGTGCATCAAACTTATTCATGTCACAACTCTCTCCATGGAACTTCGACTCTAGCAAATCTACTGTCAAGCGAAAGCACTTTCGAGATACTTAGATATCTTAAGCTTGACTCTCAAGACAGCGAGGGACAAGCCAAAATCGTCACTAAAATAGCAACTTTGCTATTGTTCCAACATGTACGCATAACTTTGAAAATTTATTTCAAGCAAATCGTAAGTCTGAATCAAGTTTTGTAGAATCTCACAACTGCATAACACCCTAAAATATCAATCCTCCATAATTTCTCATCTTAACTCCTAGATTTAACTCACCAGCTCAAAATCAACAAGGATCCAAAATTAGGGCTTGGTGTTGAAAATCTCTCTAATTAGATAAACAAAGGGTGAAAATCCTTACCGGATATTGCAAAATGAAGTTAATCCAGCTTGACGAGATCTTCTGACATGTAACGAAAAACCCTTTTTTCCTTCTGTCTTCTTTTCCCTTAGTAGGTGCACCTATCTTTTATAACTCTTCTTTTTCTTTGTCTTTTTCAATTCTTTTTAAAACCCCACCTCTTTTAACTTTCCATTCATTTCGTAAAAAATATGGCGTTTTTAGAAAATATTTTCTAAGAAAATATAATTATTTTTGGATATTTGACTAAAACCTAAAAATAAAGTGAAAAATAACTCTTGCTGTTTAGTAAGGAAAATCTTTTCTCCATGCACTTTTTTCAATAATTTTTTATATTTTATATTTTAAAATCGATTTTTTAGTTATTTTTAATTTTTTAAAATCAATTTAATTCTTTTTCTTTTTCTTTTCTTTCCTTTTATCTTTTTCTTTTTTGGCCAATCACTAGCCATAGTGACAGCCATCAACCCGTCTAAGGCGAGCTCGAGCTCGCTGCTTGTCGACCTTAGGCCTTGTCAAATCAACGAGCCAGAGGCTCACGCTCGCCACTGGCTTAAGCGACAAGCTTGAGCTCACTGACCTCAGGCCTCACGGGATCGACGAGCTAGAGGCTCACGTCACCATTAGTTCGCCGATCTAGTGAGCAGCAAGCTTGAGCTCACCAAAGGTTGGTGAGCCTCAGGCTCACCTATGGCCGATCACTAGCCATAGCCATGGCCGGTGACAAACTAAAGAAGAAGGTAGAAAAAAAAAAAGGAAAAAAAAAGAAATAGAAATAGAAAAATAATTAAAAATTCAAATTAAAAAGGGGGCTAATAGAGTATGAGATAAGAGAGAGTGAGTAAAAAAAATATTTTCCTCAACTTGAGAAGCGGAAAATAATTTTTCCTATTTTAGAAGACTTTTTTTCTTGATGAAAAATGTTTTTCCTGACTAATTAATTTTTTGTGAAATAAACATCGAAAAATCCGGAAAATATTTTCCTAATAGTTGTTTTCCGTAAAATGAACGGAATCAATAAGTCAAAAGAAGGTAATATTACAAAGATATCCTATAAAATATGCTCCCCATCCTAGCTTTAATATCATCAACAATTCCTTTTTATAAAAATCAAAACCGTCTATTTATTGTTTTCTTTTCGAAAGCGTCAGCTATATTTCCTAAAAGGGGTCATCATCCTCCCTGAGTTGATTTAAGGGTGGAATTTACTAAGGTGGTGTTAACGCCGCTGAGTATCACTTAATGCGAATTTTTATTTCCCTCCCAAACCAAAGCTAGAAATTTTGCTGGCCGGAGATTTCTCTTTATTTTCCCAAAACCAAAGTTGATGATTTGACTTTATCTTAATCTCAAAATACTATTGGTAGTTTCGTTGAACCAAGTTATAAGTTGACGTGGCATGCATTTTTGTTAAAATCCAATCAAAAATTGCCATAATTTGTGGACATAATTCCACTCCGTTCCAAGCCATATACATGGTCTAGGTGGGCACTTACCACCCTAGAATCAGGAACCACCAGCTAAATATCAGTTTTGAAAAATTGGTACCCAAAACCACCCATTAGTTGCATGGATCCATTTGGGAACTAAACTATGGAACCGGTCCGATTCCTAAGTAGATCCATGAAATCAGTCAAGAAGCTTTTTCCTCCCCTTTTTATCTTATTTTATTTCTTTCTCGAATTCTTCATCCCATTACCTAGAAATAGGATATTAAACCCAGAACGCCATAGCTCCTATAATACCGTACACTCAAACAAAAGACCCATCATCAGACCTGGTGCCTTTGACCACCAGATGGGAATTTGTTGGCATTCATCCTCATCATCATCCATTCAAGACTTATAATTATAGCCACATCACAAATACATAGGACATTCACAGAGATATGGCCAAAGCACAAAGCGAAGGTAACCAAAGATTGAAGAGATTCAGACTCGATAGAGATGGAATCTGATTGAAAATATACACAGTAATCAACAAAAAACTTATACTGCACACCATATACTCACGTACTCCTTTGGACAATTCGAAATTAGAGATTAATCCTAACAACTTTGGTTTGGGTTTCTTCAAACACGTGGCGGGCGTGGATCGAGAGGGAGATGTTGCACATCTTTTGTACTCAAATCCAAGAATATCTCGAAATCAGAGATTAATCCTAATAATTTTTTTAATATTGAAATTAATATATTATCATGATATAACCAGTTTGGTCAGATGGACGAAATGAGCAAATCCAACCATGAAATCGGAAACCAAATCAGTACCGACCGATTTCCAACCGGATCAGTTTCCTTAGTTCCGGTCTGATTCCGAACTATTCGAGTGGATCCCAATTCCTATGCACATCCTAATATACAGCCGTCCACAAGGGGCTCTCGGATTTCCAGATGTTCGCGAGTGCTCGGATTTCCAAATCTGGCCGAATGACACGAGTGTCAGCGTCACCCTGTCGGATTTTCAAATTTACCCTCAATATCTCTCTCTCTCTGATAATTTGTCCTTTACCTTCATCCCTTCGGTTTCTTCCCTCCTTTCGATGAACAATGAAGCCACTGGCCCACTACAAGTTGCCAGCACGGTTCGTGGTCGCCTAATTTTGGGAAAAATTGCAAATTTCGGTCTTTGAGCCCAAGCTTCGTGAACGAGAAGCCCGACCTCCTCCTTCCTCAATCTCATTTCGTCGCTCCCCCAAAGATGGCTTCGGAAGCCAACGAGGTGGTCAAAGAGTTCCCGTTCTTCAGAGTCTACAAGGACGGCCGCGTTGAACTCTTCGGACCTCCGGTCGAGAAGATCCCGCCCTCCGATGATCCCAACACCGGCGTCCGCTCCAAGGACGTCGTCATCTCATCGGACCCGCCCGTGTCCGCTCGGATCTTCTTGCCCCGCATCTCCGACCCGGGCCGTAAGCTCCCCTCCTCTTCTACATTCACGGCGGCGGGTTCTGCATGCAATCCCCTTCTCCCTCGACCACCACAACTTCGTCAGCACCGTCGCGGCTGAGGCTGGCTCGATCGCCGTTTCTGTCGAGTACGGGCTCTTCCCGGCTCGGCCCCTACCCGCCCGCTACGAGGACTCGTGGGCCGCGCTCCGGTGGGTCGCGGGCCACGCTGACGGAGACGGGCCCGACCCGTGGCTGAACGAGCACGCCGACTTCGGGCGGGTCTTTGTCGGCGGCAACAGCGTCGGGGGGAACACATCGCACACGCTGGCCGCCCGGGTCGGGTCGATGGGGCTGCCGGCGGGCGTGAGGGTGGTGGGGGTCATACTCGTGCATCCGTACTTCGGTGGCACGGAGGACGACCATATGTGGCTGTACATGTGCCCGGCGAATGGCGGGCCGTTGGATCCAAGGCTGAAGCCGGCAGAGGAGGATCTGGCGAGGCTCGGGTGCGAGAAGGTGTTGGTGTTCGTGGCGGAGAAGGATCGCCTGAGGGAGGTTGGGATTGGGTACTGCGTGGAGTTGAAGAAGAGTGGGTGGAGAGGGAGAGTGGAATTGGTGGAGCACGTTGGGGTAGAGCATTCCTTTCACCTGGCCGATCCCGAGTACGAGAAGGCCGGGGAGTTGAGGGACAAGTTCGCCTCCTTCATCAAGCACAACTGATCCATCAGGCCAGGAAATTCAAATAATGTTTGATGTGTGGGATCGATTAGATCTCATTGTTTAGTTGTTTATGTTGAAATAATAATTATTTCCTTTTACACGTGTTGCTGATTTGGTTTTTCAGTTATTAGAGTTAGTGGAGTCATGTGTATTGGTTATCTTAATTTTTAGGTGTTAGTGGGGTAAGTGTTTTATGTAGAACATGGGTAGTTATGAGTCCTCTTTTTTAGTGGTGGTGTTTTTTTTTACGTAATGTATTTTTTGTCTTTTGTAAAAGAATTGGTTGTTCTGTACGAAAAATGAAGTTTCAGCCTCATCTCTCCTCCTTTTAGCAATTTAACAGTGGTATCAGAGCCTGAGAAAAACGTGAGAGAGGTGTGAGATACTTTCGTCAGATAATTGCAGTAGCAATATTTCCAATGGCCAACGACAATTTTATTCAACCAACAATTCCACACTTTGATGGTCACTATGACCATTGGAGTATGCTGATGGAGAATTTTTTACGATCAAAGGAGTATTGGTCGGTTATCGAATTTGGAATTTAAGAGCCACCAGCAGACATGGTTTTGACAAGTCTCCAGAAAGCAGAAGTGGAAGCTAGAAAGTTGAAGGACAAGGCAAAAAATTATCTCTTTCAGGCTATTAATCGTTCCATCTTGGAAACTATTCTTTGCAAAGAAACTTTCAAGGATATTTGGGATTCTATGAAGAAGAAATATCTAGGCTCTGTTAGGGTGAAGCGTGCACAGCTTCAAGCCTTGAGAAGAGATTTTTAGACACTAGCAATGAAGGATGGAAAATCTGTCACTAGTTATTGTGCCAGAAGAATGGAGATCAGCAACAAGATGCGATTCCATGGCGAGAAGATGGACGACATCACCATTGTGGAGAAGATTTTGCGTTCCTTGATACCAAAGTTTAATTATGCTGTCTGCTCAATTGAAGCGAAAGATATAGATGCATGGACTTAACAATAATTTTATTCTACGGCAACAACTCGCAAGGCTGTCTCTCCCAACTCCAGGCGATTCTGTACTGTTCACGTTCTGTTTGATGGCTTGTTCCCGGAGTGTCGGGCATCCATTTCAGCTGATTTTTGGAGGATAGAGTCCTCTTTCCATCCCCTGCATTTCCACCGAGCGGTTTTTCCTAATTCGAGCTACATTTCAAGATCTTGACAGCCTTTTGCGCCGAAGTTTCTGGTTCGCTGTTTTTGGTGCGTGTCTTGCTGAGGACGCTTGGGTTGTCGTCTCGGCTTGAAATTTGGTAGGGTTGGTTGCCTCACCACCCTCTTGTAACCACCCAAGCTGGCCCTTTTGATTCGGCCCATATAGGTAGAACTCGTTGGTTGGTCATGGGCAGCACTATTCCTGTGTTTGTGAAGTTTTTCGGCCTCTTCATCTGAGGTGGACTTCTCCCGTGCAAGCTTCTGCTCATCCCTGGTACGATTTGCATCCTTGGCGCTTAGCTGGGTAAGTCTTTCCCTTCCTATAATGGCCCATGCTGGTTAGTTCGAGTGTTGCACGCTAGGTGTTCGACAGATGGCCTCAACTACTTCTGGCGGGGTTGGGCTTCCCTGTTCAGATCAAGTTGTTGCTGTAACCTCCCAGGGTGGTGCTGGGAAGGAAGTTATGGGAAGAATCGATCAAACTCCTGCTGTTTCGAGAGATGGGTCGGCTCTTGATCGATCTGATCAAGCCTCTGCTGATCCTCGATCCATAGCTTCGGCTTCTGTTATTTCGAAGGAAAACCCAGACCAGTCGCGTCCTCCTTGTGCTCCTGCTGGTTCACGAGATAGAAGCAGGGGTAGATCTCGCTCTAAGTTCCCTCAGCGTAGGGGCAACTGGAAAAATCCTAATGGCCGCACCTGGGCTGCTGTTGCCAGAGTCGCAACCAAAGGATACGACCTTGAATTCACCCGGCCTACCTATGTGAACGGTAAACCAGTTATAGAAATGACTGATCAAGACCTTCAAGCTGCTGACCCCAAGCTGTTCGAGTGTCTGGTGGGGTATTTTCTAGGTAGGCGACTTCATTTTAAGGTCGTTGAGGATGCTCTAAAGAAAGCTTGGAGTCCGAAGCTTATGGAAGTGATGTCTAATGGGCAAGGGCTCTTCTTACTTCATATCCCAGACAGAGATTTCCATAGACAACTCCTTGAAGGTGGCCCTATCACTGTTGCTAAGATTCCATTGGTTCTTCAATAATGGAAACCGGCGTTAGAACTATCAAAAGACACCCACTTGACGGTTCCGGTATGGGTGAGACTGTGGAATCTCCCGTTCTCCTTTTGGTTTGCACAAGCCATTGGCAAAGTGGCAAGTGTTGTGGGATCCAAGGCTAAAGCCGGCGGAGGATGATCTGGTGAGGCTCGGGTGCATGAAGGTGTTGGTGTTCGTGGCCGAGAAGGATCGCCTGAAGGAGGTTGGGTTTGGGTACTGCGTGGAGTTGAAGAAGAGTGGATGGAGAGGGAGTGTGGAGCTGGTAGAGAGCGTCGGGGAAGGGCACTGCTTTTACTTGTTGGATCCGAAGAGCGAGAAGGCCGGGGAGTTAAGGGACAAGTTCGCCTCCTTCATCAAGCACAACTGATCCATCAGGCCACGAAATTCGAATAATGTTTGATGGGTGGGATCGATTAGGTCTCATTGTTTAGTTGTTTCAATGGCCTGTGTGAGATGAAATTGGATGTCTTGACAATCTTGTTTCTTTATCTAATAATTTGGCCGGTTTTTGGCTTAACCTCGAACAGCATGGCCGCCTCGATCATAGAGCTTGAATCACGACCATGACGGAATGGTTGACAGCCTATGAGTCTCTCTCAATTTCACTGTCGTTTAAGATTCATGTTGCCTGAGGTGATTAGTTCCTTCGGTGGGGCGAGGAACCAAAATTCATCACTACATACAAGATCAAAACCATGTATTCTACTAGATGGACCACCTGAATCTCACGAGCGAATAGAGAGGTTGATCTACATTGAATCTCTCATGTAAATCGTCCCATCAGTCCTCTTGAGGAGAGGTAGGTTCAAGTTTTGGAATCACTTGTTAAATCATACAAATTAGTCATAATCCACCCCACAAATGTGATCATGCAATTGCTTGGGCATTTACCAAGAGAAGAAAAAGGAAAAGTGTTTTGTTTAGGCGATGCTTGGTGAGGCCACTCTGGCTTGGGCAAGAGTCGGCCTCCCCAAATCTAGTCTAGGCAAGCCAAACTCTCGACAGGGCCCTAGTGAGGCTATGGTCAGTAGTCGATCATCGTTTGTAGCTAGTGGTTGGCCATCGGTAAAAGGAAGAGGAAGAAGAAAGCTTAAAAAAAAAAATAAATAAATAAATAAAAATAAAAATAAAAAGTATTAAAATGTAATTAAAAATTATTCATGTATATGTCGGTTGTCTGTATGCGGCTGACGTCAATGTCAATAAATTCTAGTTAAAATCGGCCGAATAAATTCAATTAGTAAAATGTGAAAATAATTATGATTCAATTAGTAAAATTAAAATGTTTATAACTAAATTGATAAAAATGCCATAATGTTAAGGCTTTTTTTGACAATTTTCCCAAATAACTAATTGCTTATGACTACGAAGTGTTGCAATTAATATAGAGTTAATATCACAAAAAATCTCAAAAAACATTTATCTCAAACTAATTTTTGAATCATTAAAAACCTTAAATTGGTATTGTAACAAATTTACCTTAAATTTCACAAAAAATCTTAAATTGATCTATTTGTGACAAATATATCATTTATTAATTTATGTTAAATTAGATTAATATTATAAAAACTACAAATTGGTAGATTTATGATTTATGACAAATGGAAGGCAAAACTTCAAATTAATAAATTTGATAATAAGATTTAACGAAAATTAACGGATGATAGATTTGTCGCAAATATAACAATTTAAGATTTTCGGTAAATTTATCATAAATATTTTAATTTATGATTTTTTTTTCATGATAATAACCCATTAAAATAAAGAATTGTTAGGAGTCACTCTCCCCATGCCCAATCTGACCGGTAGCTGAAGAACGTCAGATGTCCACTCACTCCTGATCAGCAGTTCTCATGCTTGACACCTCGCTTTCCTCGTCGAAATCGACAAAAGTAACACGAAAACAATAAAAGCTTCACCGACCTCGTTCGTCTCCATCATAACAAGGACCTCCTTCCTCCATCTCGATCCTCGTCCCTCGCCCGCATCGCTCCCCAGAAATGGCTTCAGAGAGCAGTGAGGTGGTCATGGAGTACCCATTCTTCAAAGTCTACAAGGACGGCCACTTGGAATTCCGCTTTCCGCCGGTCGAGAAGATCCCGCCCTCCGATGACCCCGACACCGGCGTCCGGTCCAAGGACGTCGTCATCTCCTTGGACCCGCCCGTCTCCGCCCGGATCTTCCTGCCCCGCATCCCCGACCCGGCCCGGAAACTCCCCCTCCTCTTCTACGTCCACGGCGGCGGGTTCTCCATTGAGTCGGCCTTCTCCCGCAACTACCACAACTTCGTCAGCACGGTCGCGGCGGAGGCCGGCGCGATCGCCGTCTCGGTCGAGTACGGGCTCTTCCCGTCTCGCCCCATACCGGCCTGCTACGACGACTCCTGGGCCGCGCTCCGGTGGGTGGCGGGCCACGCCAGCGGGGACGGGGCGGAGCCGTGGCTGAACGAGCACGCCGACTTCGGGCGGATCTTCATCGGCGGGGACAGCGCTGGGGGCAACATTTCGCACACACTGGCCGCCCGGGTCGGGTCGATCGGGCTGCCGCAGGGGGTGAAGGTGGTGGGGGTCATATTGGTGCACCCGTACTTCGGCGGGACGGACGACGACCAGATGTGGCTGTACATGTGCCCCACGAACGCCGGGCTGTCGGATCCGAGGCTGAAGCCGGCGAAGGAGGACCTGGCGAGGCTGGGGTGCGAGAAGGTGTTGATGTTCGTGGCGGAGAAGGATCACCTGATGGAGGCCGGAATTGGGTACCACGAGGAGTTGAAGAAGAGTGGATGGAAAGGGAGTGTGGAGCTGGTGAAGAATGTTGGAGAACAGCACTGCTTTCACCTGTTCGATCCCAAGTACGAGAAGGCGGTGGAGTTGAAGGACAAGTTCGTCTCCTTCATCAAGAACAACTGATTGATTTGAGCCGTGAAATTTGAGTAATGTTTCATGCGCGGGATCATTTAATTCTCGCTGCTTGGGTGGTTTCTATGGCTTGTCGTGGTGAATGTGGATGATTGGATATCTACCAATCCTTGTAAGTCCATCTAATAATTTCCGGGATCTTTTGTTGGTATTTTGTTTATAAAATAAATTAAGTGGTGCATTATCCCATATCGGAAGAATGTGAGTGTGTTTGTTGTGTTCTGTTAAAGTTATGGTTATTTCATTATTATTTAATTTTGAATTTATTATTTTGATCTAACAGTTATTGGGCGTTCTTACAATCTTTAAAATGTTATGCCTGTTCGGACATAACTTCTTAACATTCGAAAAGTTGGGTCTGTTCAAACATAACTTTTTCAACTTTGAAAGGTTATATCTATTCAAATATATTTGAGATGAGTTCATGAGAAATTCTAAAACTTATTATGAAAATGCAATTAAATCCTAAAATTTGAAAAAAAAAATGCAATCAAAACTTAAAAATTTTCAAATTGGTTCAATCAAAATGCTGACATGTCTTGTTTTATTACTTTCTTAATACACATGACGTGGCACCCACCAAGTGCCATTTTAGAAAAATATTAAAAGATGAGAAAATATAAACAAATTTAGATTAAAAAAATAAAAAGGTAAAAATTGAAAAAGAAAATGAAGAGGAAGAAGAAAAAGCAAACTCAAGCTATGGTCAAGCCCTCGTTGATGGTTGCTGCCACAATCACTAGGAAGGGGCGGTAAAGGTTGCTCGGTGACCCTCACTGACCCTGAACGAGGTGTTGATGGCCCCTAAAGAGGGCCTACTAGCCCGAATTTTGAGAAGTTGAGGATCGGCACTAGAGAATTTCAAGAAAGTGAGGGTCAGCACTAGAGAGGGATGGCAACCATCACTTAGATTTGGGGTGAGGGTCATGTTGTCCCCTACCCTCACCCTAAATGTGGGCCAGCAGGCCCTCGTGGGGGGCCAATGAGGGTTGTTGAGCTTTGAGAAGGCCCAAGCGAACTTCGCTGGTCCTTCTCGGCAGCTGTGGTAGTGTCCAACAATAAGAGCTTGGCCAAGTTGCGAGTGAGATTTTTTTTTTTAATTGTCTTATTTATTTTTAAACAAATTTTTTTTTGTATTTTTCAAATTTTTTTGACATGGCACTTGATGAGCGCCACGCCATTGCCATGTGTCTTAAGAAAATAATAAAATAAAACATGTCTGCATTTTTCGTTAACTAATTGGACGAAATTGACGAAAGGATTCGATTAAATTAATTTAACAAGTTTTAAGACTTTATTGTAATTTTTGCAAGTTGTAGACTCAATTGTATATTCTTGACGAGTTTTAAAATTTCTAGTGCATATATCTCAATATATTTTCTATTCAACATTTCTATTCAATACTTTCAACTTCTAATTGTTTCCTTTTGAGAGATCTTGGAAAAATACTTAAATTGTCATACAAAAGATTCTTATCGAGATTTTATTATATCATAGAGGATTTTTGCAAGTAACCATTAGCAACATTGCAAGGCAATTAATTCCTTTAAAAAGTGTTATCATAGCTCCAAATTTGACTTCATTGTTTTTTAAAAGGTTGTATCTGTTCAAATATTTTTTTTTCAACATTTCTATTCAATACTTCCAATTTCCAATTTCATTTTCTTTCAAAAATATGCAACTATAGTTTTCAATTGTTTCATTTTGAGAGATCTTGGAGAAATATCGAAATTGCTATTTATATTCTCATTGAGACTGAAGTATTTTCTAGTAACATTAGAAACGTTGTAGAGCAAGTAACTCGTTAAAGAGAATATTATTACACCTCAAAGTTTAACTTTATTGTTCTTCCCGATTGGTCGATTTTCCCATCATCTTGTATCGTGATGAATATCCAATTAGCCATCCATCTACAGTCTACATTCATCATTTATTCTCTAATCTCTACAGTGGGCTTCATTGATTCGATACTGTGCAATCATCCCAATCAAAATCAAATAGAATGATACTAAAACTGGTCGAAGATAATCCCAAACCGAGACGTCTCATGCATAAATGGCCGAAAGAAAACTAAAAATGGGTTTTGGTTGAGTTTCAGATCGTTTCTCGGGTATCAATTGATCTGTCGGGCATCAATCTCAATCCGTCACTCCCCCAAATGGCATCGGAAGCCAACGGGGTGCTGAAAGAGTTCCCATTCTTCAAAGTCTAGAGGGACAGCCGCGTGGAACTCTTCGGACCTCCGGTCGAGAAGATCCCGCCCTCCTCCGATGATTCCAACACCGGCATCCGTTCCAAGGACATCATCATCTCATCGGACCGACCAGTGTCCGGTCAGATCTTCTTGCCTCGCGTCTCCGACCTAGACGGGAAGCTCCCCTTCATCTTCTACCATCACGGCGGCAGCTTCTGCCTTCTCCCTCAACCACCACAACTTCGTCAGCACCGTTGAGCTGCCAGCAAGCATGAGGGTGGCGGGGGTCACACTCGTGCACCCGTACTTTGCTGGCATTGAGAACGGCCAGATATGGCTGTATATGAGCCCGACGAACGGTGGGCTATCAGATCCAAGGCTGAAACCGGCGGAGGAGGAAGAGCATCGCTTTTACCTGTTCGATCCGAAGAGCGAGAAGGCCGTGGAGTTGAAGGACAAGTTCGTCTTATTCATCAAGCACAACTAATTCATCACACGAGGAAATTCAAATAATGTTTGATGTGTGGGATCAATTAGGTCTCGTTGTTTAGTCTTTTCAATGGCTTGGGTGTGATGAATCCGGATGACCAGATGTCTAACAATCTTGTTAGTTTAATCTACCAATTTGGCCATGGTGAGCTTGAGCTCGAACAACATCGCCCACCTCCATTGTCTCGGCGGCCATGACTCTCTCTCAATCTTGCTATTTCTTTAGATTTTATGCCGCTCGATGAGATGTTCGTTTGTACCTTATAATATTTTTAGCGAACTATAAAACGACACATGTATTCCCACAATCTATATTATAAGATATTTTTTAAAGAGTAAAGAGACGATGTTGATGTATCGACAAAAGTATAGAGACAACTCATGAAATTAATTCATCCAAAAGACACGGAATCCATCTCTGCCCTTTGACTACCAAGTCTCTCTATTGCTCTTCTCCGATGACCAACTTAAAATTTCGATGGCTAATCGGTGTCGCAAGCTTGAAAAGAATTTTTCTTGCAAACAGGAAGTATTGCAACGTGCTGCAATTAAAATGAAATTGTTAGGAATCACTCTCCCAAAGCCCAATTTGACCGACAGGTGAAGAACATCGGATGTCCATTTAAAGGGTCATCTACATTTATCACGCTCGACACCGTGCTTTCCTCGTCGAAGCCGACAGAAACGATAAGTTAAAGAAATAGAAACTTCCTGTTCAAAAAAAAAGAAATAGAAACTTCAGCACCGTCGCTTTTTCCTCCATTTATATATCACCCCCTTCATCTCAACCCTCGCATCGCTCCCCAAAAATGGCTTCGGAGAGCAGTGAGGTGGTCAAGGAGTTCCGATTCTTCAGAGTCTTCAAGGATGGCCGCTTGGAATTCTTCATGCCTCCCGTCGAGAAGATCCCGCCCTTCGATGACCCCAACACCGGCGTCCGATCCAAGGACGTCGTCATCTCCTTGGACCCGCCTGTCTCCGCCCGGATCTTCCTGCCCCCGATCTCCGACCCGGCCCGGAAGCTCCCCCTCCTCTTCTACGTCCACGGCGGCGGGTTCTCCATGCTGTCCGCGTTCGCCCGCAGCTACCACAACTTCGTCAGCACGGTCGCGGCGGAGGCCGGCGCGATCGCCGTCTCCGTCGAGTACGGGCTCTTCCCGTCTCGCCCCATTCCGGCCTGCTACGACGACTCCTGGGCCGCGCTCCGGTGGGTGGCTGGCCACGCCGGCGGGGACGGGGCGGAGCCGTGGCTGAACGAGCACGCCGACTTCGGGCGGGTGTTCATCGGCGGGGACAGCGCCGGGGGCAACATCTCGCACACGCTGGCGGCCCGGATCGGGTCGATCGGGCTGCCGCAGGGGGTGAAGGCGGCGGGGGTCGTATTGGTGCATCCGTACTTCGGCGGGACGGACGACGACCAGATGTGGCTGTACATGTGTCCCACGAACGGCGGGCTGTCGGATCCGACGCTGAAGCAGGCGAAGGAGGACCTGGCGAGGCTCGGGTGCGAGAAGGTGTTGGTGTTCGTGGCGGAGAAGGATCACCTGATGGAGGTCGGAATCGGGTACTACGAGGAGCTGAAGAAGAGTGGATGGAAAGGGAGTGTGGAGCTGGTGAAGAATGTCGGGGAAGAGCACTGCTTTCACATCCACAATCCCAAGTACGAGAAGGCGGTGGAGTTGAAGGACAAGTTCGTCTCCTTCATCAAGAACAACTGAGTGATCTGATTCTGTGCCATGAAATTCGGGTAATGTTTGATCCGCGGGATCGATCGATTCTCACTGTTCGGCTTGTTTCAATGGCTTGTCGTGATGAATCTGAATAACTGGATATCTATCGATCCTTGTAAGTTCCTCTAGTAATTTGAATTTGACTGATCTTCTGCCAGCTGCGAATATCCGATTATCCAGCCATTTGTAGCCTACGCTCTGTATCTGTTTTCTAGTCTCTACAGCGGGTTTCATTAATTCGGTACTGCCTATTCGAAGACAATCATCCCAATCAAATAGGTTTTGGTTGAGTTTCATATTGTTTCTCAGGTATCTAATTGATCTGTTGGGCATCTATGGATCCACGGGTGAAATAGTAATCAACACCATTTTGCTTTCAATCATTGTTGAAACAAGACGACCCCGACACAATCATTGTTGGGCCGCTTGCGCACCCACCACCCTGTCATTTGCTCATAACTAAAGTTGTCGAAATGATCACAATATCACATGCTAACCCCACCTTTAGTTAAATGGATCACCTCAAATTGAAAGTATGGATTATAATGGGTTTTAAAGTTTAAAACTTAAAATGAATGGATTTTAGTGGATCTGTTATAAACCTGCTTACGACCCATTTAATAAAGAGATCAAAATCAGTTCACTTTGATCCTTCTTGGCTAGTCTCTTCTCTACCCCTTTTCGATTTCGTGACTCGCGACCTTCTCCTATCGTTCGCTCTGCCTCCGCCAGCATTAGTTTTCTTCAACCTGTAGCTCGTAATTTCACGCTTCTGTGGCAAATTGCACTTCTCTTCCCAAAGGTATGGCTTAACTTCTCTTTGTTTTTTCTCGCAAAAACGCAATTGCTGGTTGTTATTGAAAGGTCTGCGTTTTTTTTGTCCTTTTCTCCCTTTAGAGCAAAAAACAGAAGGAAAAAAAAAACACCTTCTTGAGTTGTATGTTCCAAATCAATCTCAAAGTCCCTCCAAATCCATAGCTTTTCGTTCTTGGAGATATAAATTAAAACTATGCGTTTTGCTTTTTGGTTTTAAGTTTGTGCTTGAAAAAGCTCAAGTAATTCTCGATGATGGACAAGCTTAGCACTCGGTGAATTCCGGTTTTTCAATGCTCTGTGCATTTTGAGATATCGTTCATGGGTTAATAGTTGTGCTTTCTTCTTTTGAACAGTCGTCGTTGATCAGATTAAGCTTCGAGCAAATTCAAGAAGAAGCTCCAATTTTATGGCAGGAACTTTAAGTCCATTGTTCTATTTAATTGAATGAAATTCGATGATTTTTCTTTTGTTTAGGGGGAGTCATGGAAATCGTTAAGATAATTTAACTGTCGCATGACAGTGATGTTTTGCTTTTGTGATGGATTATGCATTGTGTTTTCTTTCTTCCTTTTATATTGGGAGTGTCCCTATATGTGAAGTGAAGTGAAGGCCTTTTCTTTTGCTTTTATACAGAGGTTAGAGACACCGTAGCTTCTTTGAGCGCTAAAAGTCTATTGCCCTAAGGTGAGTAAATTTGGAAAATGATAAAAGAAGATAAAATAGCATGGATTCATTTTTTTTCTTTTCTCAAGAGAAATGTAAATCGGGCTTTCATCAAGCCTAATACCTTAAGATCGCTAATGTATATTTAAAAACTACAAAACAAAACAAAACAAAACAAAACAGAGCATGAACCCATTTTATGATTTCTAGATGGTTCAGGTCGGAATTCACCACCACCTTTGCACTTGTCCATGATCGGATCCAGAACTCTTTCACCAACTTGACAAGTCGGTTCATGGAGCCGCCATTCTTTGAAGAAAATAATTTAAAGAGAAAAGTTGCTAAAAAATGGAAGACCTTCACTTCAAGAAAATCCAGTGGTTTTGGACTACCTACCTTCTACATCTGGTCAGTTTAGTAATGCTAATAACACAGGTGACATTTTTCCACCTCCTGTGAGGATATCGCAAACACTTGAGACTCCAAACAAGAATAATATTGGTTGGAATATCCAAGACTTGTTTGGCCTTGTTAATAAAAATAATCAGAATAATGCTTGTCAAAATAATTGAAATGGGATCGATAACTTGGCAAATCAGAATGACCGGCAAATAGGACCAATGCCAAATACTGAGATTAAAGGCCACTCGGTGCAACCATACCACCAAATGTGATCAATATCCCATGGAGGTCAAATGTGCTGATTAATTCCAATATGGATGATCAAACACAATTAACATTTCCACCTAGGGGCATAAAGGTCAATATAATGAATAGTGGGCCTCAGAATCGTTGAAGTTGTACGACGACAGATGGGTGTGTATAAGGGGAATGTTAGGCCCGTCCACAAGAAAGCATATCCCGAATGGGTCAACATCCAGCCTTTTCGAAGGGGGTTCAAAATATCGGACTCGCCCTCTTCACTAAGGAAGATGGCCAATCAACCATTGAACATATTTGTAGCTTAATGTGGTGAAGTAGAAACTAACGAGTTCTTAGGAATTAGACTATTTCTTTTGTCTTTATCACAAATCACCTTTACATGGTACACTAACTTATCACCTAATTCAATGTATAAATAGATAGAGATGGAAAGACAATTCCATTATTAGTTTTATAGAATGATACATTAGGTAACGGTAGTAGATTTAGCTAAACTCTATCACCATAATAGTGAATTGGTTGAGCGATTTATCTTTCGATTTAAAAAAAATAAAAATAGAAATAGATGCCTTACTTCACTTTCGCAGAAGAGTTGGTAGATTTAGCTTTCAATGGTTTGAAATTTAATTTGAGGGAAAAATTCGAAGGGCAAACTTTAATTGATTTGTTCCAACTGACGGTAACAGTGTATAATTATGAATACTTGTTGAAAGAAACAAAAATGCAACGTAAAGACTTTAAGCAAAGCGTAGCTTTCATTGAAAACTATGAACCTAAAAGTGAATTAGACCAATAGGAGAACATTAAAGATATTGTGGCTATAAAGATGCTTGACAAGCCATATCGTTGTCCAACTTTAAAACCCCGTTAAGGTTAAAAAAAAAAAAATCATGACTCCTAAAGATACTCGAATTTACACATTCGATGTTCATAGATTAGATGAGATTTTACGCTTCATCTTAAAAGAAGGCCTAATAAAATTAACAGAGGTCCAAATTAGCTCAAATAAAGAATTTTGGTAAATAAGAAATTTGCAAGTGACATGATTCCTAGAGTCATAATACAACTAACTGCATTGTCCTTAAGAAAACGATTTTGGAGGTTATTCGGCAAGGGAAAATAAGGTTGGCTAATGATGAAACAAAAGTGAAAATGGAAATTGATGTTGATTGTTGGCCCGTGTACATTATAATGAGACATTAAAAGGAATGTCAACGGAGAATAATTTAGATGAGTTTTCTTATGAAACGAAGATTAATCGAGGATGTTAACGCGTCCTATGAAGCGAACTTTAAATTTGTAGGTAAATGTGTCGTGTTGAAATCAGTTTGAGGTTGTCAGGATTACTCTCTGGATACGCAATTTGAGCGACGCGTGAAGATATTTCTTTTGGGTCAACGGAAAGGAAAAGGAAAACCAAAAAGTCTTCACCGCCATCGCTTTCTCCATTTTCCACAATGACCTGCTTCCTCTGTTTCAATCCTCGTATCGTACTTCCCATCATCACTCCCCAAAAATGGCTTCAGAGAGCAAGGAGGTGGTCAAGGAGTTCCCGTTCTTCAAAGTCTACAAGGATGGCCACTTGGAATTCCTCATGCCTCCCGTCGAGAAGATCCCTCCCTCCGATGACCCCGACACCGGCGTCCGGTCCAAGGATGTCGTCATCTCGTTGGACCCTCCCGTCTCCGCCCGGATCTTCCTGCCCCGCATCCCCGACCCGGCCCGGAAACTCCCCCTCCTCTTGTACGTCCACGGCGGCAGGTTCTGGACGCAGTCCGCCTTCTCTCGCAAATACCACGACTTGGTCAGCACGGTCGCAGCGGAGGCCGGGGCGATCGCCGTCTCTGTCGAGTACAGGCTCTTCCCATCTCGCCCCATACCGGCCTGCTACGACGACTCCTGGGCCGCGCTCCGGTGGGTGGCGGGCCATGCCGGTGGGGACGGGGTGGAGCCGTGGCTGAACGAGCACGCCGACTTCGGGCGGGTCTTCAATCCTCGTATCGTACTGCCAGTCTTTTGTAGCCTACACTCGGTATTTGTTTTCAAGTCTCTACGGCGGGATACATTATTTAGCACCGCCTGTTGAAAAGCAATCATAAGAATCAAGTAGACTAATACTGAATAACAAATGCTCATAGAGTGGCAAGGGGGATGCAGGGATGATTCTACGATGTCGTCGGCCAAAAAAAATGGTAAAATATGTGGTGGGGGGACAGAAGCCGTTAACCAAGTACCTATGTTACTGTAATTAGTTAAGTGTATGATGCTCGTTTTGCTATTACTATAGAGGGTATAAATTGTTGATCAAAGATGATCCCAAGCTGAGATGTGCCATTGGTGTATGGCCGAAAGAACACAAACATGAGTTTTGGAAGAGTTCTCAAATTGTTTCTTGGGGTATCCAATCGATCTGTTCGGCATCTGTGGATCCACAGGTGAAATTGTAATCACCCCCGTTTTGCCATTGGTGAAGTCCACACCAAAAAAATTGTAACAAAGGGCATGCAAAATCGGGTCTAAACACCAAAGAAACATAACGACCCTGACCCGATTGTTATCGGGCCGGATACCCACCCACCACCCAGTCATTTTGCCCATTAGGCGGATCTGAATCTGAGCGCACCTTCGTCTCCCTCAAATAGTCGCAGAAAGAACCAGACCAAACTCAATCCTGCTCCCCTGCTTCCGCCGCCTCAGCCGCCCGAAAATGGCGTCCCTCTCTCGCCCCTTCTCTCTCCTCCTCCTACTCAGACAAAACCGCGTCTCATTCCCTTCCCGCTTCAGTTCCCTCCCCAACTCCATCTCTAATCCACCTCGAAGAATCCGTTGCCGCAGCATCAGCAGCGGTGGCGGCGGCGGCGAAGTAGCCCACGAGTTCCCATTCTTCCGGGTCTACAGAGACGGCCGGGTGGAGAAATTCCACCAGACCCGCAAGATCCCTCCCTTCGACGACCCGGTCACCGGGGTCCGATCCAAGGACGTCGTCATTTCGCGCGACCCCCGTATCCGCCCGCATTTTCCTTCCCGAGATCCGCGACCCGAATTCCAAGCTCCCCGTGTTGCTCTACGTCCACGGCGGCGGGTTCTCCTTCGAATCCGCCTTCTCCCCCGACATCCACAGCTACGTCAGCTCCATCGCCGCCAAGGCCGAGGCGGTCGCCGTCTCGGTCGAGTACCGGCTGGCCCCAGAGCACCCGATCCCGGCTTGCTACGACGACTCCTGGGCCGCGCTCCGGTGGGTCGCGGCCCACGCGGGCGGGGCCGGGCCCGACGCTTGGCTCAACCGCCACGCCGACTTGAGCCGCCTCTTCGTCGCCGGGGACAGCGCCGGGGGGAACATCGCGCACGACCTGGCGGTCCGGGTCGGGCGGGGCGGGTTGCCCGGGGTCGTCGGGTTGGCCGGGATGGTGCTGGTGCACCCGTACTTCGGCGGGACGGAGGACGACGCGATGTGGCTGTACATGTGCCCGGAGAACGGCGGGCTGGAGGACCGGAGGCTGAGGCCGGCGGCGGAGGATCTGGGCCGGGTCGGGTGCGAGAGGGTGCTGGTCTTCGTGGCGGAGAAGGACCACCTGAGACGGGTCGGGGCGTGGTACGCGGAGGAGCTGCGGCGGAGCGAGTGGGGAGGGAAGAGCGTGGAGCTGGTGGAGAACTTCGGTGAAGAGCATTGTTTCCACATAAGTGATCTCGGGTACGAGAAAGCTGCTGAGTTGGTGGACAAATTTGCATCCTTCATCAGGCAAAGTTGATTAGTTCGTTTTCATTGGAAAAGCTATATTTAGTTGGTTTGGTGCAATCATTGCTCAAACCTAAGTTATATTTAGATGGTTTGAATTTATTTATTTTTAAAAATTATCATTTGTATCATTTGAAATAATAAATTAATGAAAAATTTTAATTTATTGACGATATTTTATATTTTAATATGTTTGTAAATGATAAAAATATTTCTCATTTATTTATTTTTGTAGGAGATACAAGTGTTCGTAGTATTAGTTTTAGGAGAATATTTTTAAATTATTCATTTACTTGAAATAAATTACCCTTACGTGAATTTGATTATAAAGCTAGATCAAAGCTTGCCGATAAACCTACCTTTATGTACAAGTTTAATTTAGCTAATCATGCATACTCTACAAAGACTTGTATGGTCCATATGCTTGCTAGGAAAAGGAAGTTTCATTTGTGACTCCCTAAGAGTGTGACTCCCTAAGAGGAATAGGTTTTCACCAAAAAACAAAGACAAGAGAAACATAGGTGTGACTTTTAGTCTTCCGAAGAGAAACGCAAGTGCAACTACAGGTCCTCCTCTCTCTTTCCCTGAAGATGACAGAAATGCTTTCGAATCAACTTCCTACAAAGAGACAACAAGAAGCATGTCGCCAGCAATTAGTATTCTATACATGAATGGCGATTTGTGCTCGGTCGCTTTCGGGAGGTGTCCTTTTCGCTGCGAAGGTGAGTTTTTTGAGTCCAACCTAATGAATTTCCAAATCAAAACCCATTTCCGTGAATTTGCATAAGAATCGCGACAATTTGTTTTCTTGCTCCATCAAGGATTAAGCATTGGTCCATGAAAACGAAATACAACTAGTTCGATTTAAGTCTGTCGGATCAAATCTTACGGAACTCGGACACTTAGAAACTTTGAGTGGTACTACCAGCAAAACCTCCGAACCAGATTCTTGCAAAAAGCAAAAGCAGCCAAAGCCATGTGCAGCAGAATTAGCTCAGCGAGGCACGGTGGCAGGTGGTGGTTTTCAGACCCAAGAACTGAAACTGTGGATCCCTCCAATGGCCTCATTGCCGAACGCATCAACTCACCCGAGTCTAACTAAGGAGAATGCTAGCAGGTGCGTTCACTAATTCGTTCCTAAATAACAATATCAGTTGGTAAACACCCTGCTAGAAACATATTTCAATGTCATTTTCATTGGACCCACGGAATCGGGTCCATTTTGCTCATTGCTTATGTACATGGTTAATGGTTAAGATGGACACGGTTCAATGAATTCAACTCCGATGATCCTGAACCAAAAATAAAAAATAAAATTAATTGATGAAAATATATTCCGGTGTTCTCTTATAGTGGAGGCTAGACTTATAGAAAGGCAATAAACATATTTCAATGCCATTTTCGTTGGATCCACGGAATCGGGTCCATTTCGCTCGTTGATTATGTATATGGTTAATGGTTAAGATGGACATGGTTCAATGAATTTAACTCCGATGATCCTGACCCCCAAAAAAAAAAAAATGATGAAAATCCATTCCGATGTTCTCTTATAGTGGAGGCTAGACTTATAATAAGGCTAGAAATATATTTCAATGCCATTTTCATTGGATCCACGGAAACAGGTCCATTTCACTCGTTAATTATGTACATGGTTAATGGTTGAGATGGACATGGTTCAAGGAATTCAACCCCGATGATCTTGAACCAAAATAAGAAAAGATGATGAAAATCCATTCTAGTGTTCTCCTATAGCAGAGGCTAGATTTATAATAAGGTTAGAAACATATTTCAATGCCATTTTCATTGGATCCACGGAATCGGATCCATTTCACTCATTGATTATATACGTGGTTAATGGTTAAGATGAACACGGTTCAATGAATTCAATTCCGATGCCCCTGATGAGAAAAAAAAAAACTGGTGACAATCCATTCCAGTGTTCTCTTATAGTGGAGGCTAGACTTATAAAATTGGGTCATAGACCTCTTTTTAACCCATAATATGATGGTTTGAATTATCATATGGACTAGTTTAATTTAAAAAATATATTTAAAATGGCAAAACCAAAAAAAATATAAATGTTAAATGGGTTTGCAGTCTACCTAAACCAACCCACATTTATGACTCTTTCTTAATCTTTTATTAGGAAATAATGGTCTCATTGGGGTATTCTAAGTTTAGAGAAATCTTGGTGGGCCCACAAAATGGGCCTAACTTTACCCTTGTTAAAAATATCAAGAAATATTGAGACTGCTTCTTTTTTCCCACCATTACTTTTTATTTTTATTAATATCATAAATTTCATCCATTAGTTATTCATCCATTAGTTATTGAATGGTTATTGGAATATATTTTTCCTTGATTGTATTCGGCATTGTTACTTTTATGTGATATTATGTGATATTCTAATATTAATTCTTGTTATTGCAATCAATGATCATTATAAATCATCTTATTCAAAATCTAACTTCCATGTAATTAAAAATTCAACTCCTCCACGCTGCCAATTTTATTTTATTTTTATTGTGAATGAATACAAAAATTGAAAAATTTATGCAATGTTAAAAGCCAATTCTTTAGAATTTTATAGTCGAAATAGAGATTTTTATCTAATTAACAATCCAAATGAAGAGCTTAGAGTGAGTTAACTAGATGGATATGGATTTTTATGGGTTAAATTAAATATGAAAATATTTTAGTAATATGAATTGAGAAAGGGTCCGATCGAATTAAATTTGTATTATATATAAATAGGTCAAAAATGGTTAAATAGATTTTGGATTTGGCCATTTTTGACTCTGACTCACTTGTTTGATAGTCACAAGGAGGCTTTTAGTTCTATCTCAAAATACTTTTCTTTGATGCAGAAAGCTAGCCAATTTCTTTTTTGTTTTTTTTTTTTTTGGTCCAAGAAAGCTAGTTCAACAGGTAAGTAATTTTCAGCAAATCCTGTTCTAGAAGACCATAGAAAACCGGAACGAGATCCTCCGACCGTCCGATCGCGTCCAAGAAGACTGGGCCCCATCCACCTGACCGATATCTTCCATCGGCAACCACGCACGCTCTCTCGATAACAGTCAGTCGCACCACCACAAACCTCACAAACAAAAGCACCACCATTTTCCTCCCCAACTCCAAGCACGCCCACGCCCTAAAAAAAAATTCAATGGCTTCCGAGATTTCCCAGGACTTCTCCCCCTTCCTCCGCATCTACAAGGACGGCCGCATCGAGCGCCTCATCGGCACCGCCACCGTCCCCGCCTCCCTCTACGCCGCCACCGGCGTCGCCTCCAAGGACGTCCCCCTCTCCTCCGACCCCGCCTTCTCCGCCCGCCTCTACCTCCCCGCCGCCGCCCCCGCCCAGGGAAGCTCCCCCTCCTCGTCTACTTCCACGGCGGCGGCTTCTGCATCGAGACCGCCAGCTCCCCGACGTACCACAACTACCTGAACGCCGTCGCCTCCGAGGCCGGCGTCGTCGTCGTCTCCGTCGAATACCGCCGCGCCCCCGAGGAACCCCTCCCCGCCGCCTACGACGACTCCTGGGCCGTCCTCCAGTGGGTGGCCTCCCACGCCGCCGGGGACGGCCCCGACGAGTGGCTCAACGAGCGCGCCGACTTGAAGAGGGTGTTCCTCGCCGGCGACAGCGCGGGGGCCAACATAGCGCACCACATGGGGCTGAGGATCGGGTCCGACAAGCTGGACGGCCTGTCGGTGGCGGGGATCGTGCTGGTGCACGCGTTCTTCTGGGGGAGCGAGCCGGTGGGGACGGAGACGGCGGACGCCGGGAGGCAGGCGTGGACGGTCAAGTTCCTGGAGATGTTGTGCCCGACGATCAGCGGGGCCGACGACCCGATCATCAACCCGGGTGCGGATCCGCGGCTCAGGGGCCTGGGCTGCGACAAGGTGCTGGTGTTCGTGGCGGAGAAGGACGGGCTGAGGAGCAGGGGTTGGTACTACGAGGAGGCGCTGAAGAAGAGTGGGTGGAGCGGGAGGTCGGAGGTGGTGGAGACGAAGGGCGAGGATCACGTGTTCCATCTGATGAATCCGAGCTGCGAGAACGCCCTGGAATTGATGAAGAGATTGGTCAAGTTCTTGAACGAGTGAAAAAGCATGGCGTCTCCGGTTTGGTAAAATGATGGGTACGGTGGTTCGTCGCTTTTGTACGCCTTCTTAAATATTTTATGGACTCTACTTATTTTTGGTTTCGTCTTGGTAAATTACTGGACATGTTTAGCTTTGTCGAGGTGATACATTCCGACGCTGCTGATGTGATGCGATGGTAACTTTCGAGTTCAATAAGATTGCTTGTCTTGTGCAAATTTTTGTCGGTGAGTCCTATGTTGTCCGCGGTAGAGGCGAACGCTGCCGTGGTGGTGGTGGTGGTGGTCGCCACTATCAAGCAACCCGCGGTCGAAAAACTTTCTCGGGTCGAAGATCTGACACCTGCGCAGGAGATTTTTCGTCCAAAGGTAGCCACCCACGATGGTTGCTCTCCTCTGGTCACCGGTCTTGTGGATCGTTGCGGAGGTTTCTTGCCCGAATTCAGTCGCGATAGAGGCAACCGCCACACCTCTAATTGCAGCCACCTCAGCGATCGACGCGGTCGCCGTGTGGTCGCAAGAGATTAACCTTTTCATTTTCTTTTGATATTTTAGTAATTTTTTTTTTCAATCCTATCTTAAATGGTCTATGGGCGTGATGAGATTCCACGCAGTTCAAGGAACTTCTTATGACTCTGTCCTAAAGTCTCTCCTAACCCTGTGGCCAGACCAACATGGATTATGTGCCAAAAAAAGAAAAGAAAAGTAATATGGTACATGCACTGTCTCTCGGATCGAATGTAGTTCCAGCTACATGAACTTTTCCAATTTTCATATCAAAGGACGGAAAAGAAAGGTGAACTGGCTTTTCCACCGGGATACTTTTTGTGCACAGTATTCTTCATGACTAATTGATAATGGTTGAAGTCTAAACATCTTTTCGTAACTTCCATTACTTTGTGAGAAAAAAGCAAGCCTGCGAAAAAAAAAAAAGGAAGAGGCGGAAAGTATAAATTGGCTATAAAAGATTTTTTTTTTTTTTGAAACCATAATTTAAGAATGCTTTTACCCAAAAAAAATAATTAAGAATGCTATATGTAACATTTGAAATTTATTCGCTGTGATGAGCTAAAGAGATATATTCTTCGCTAGAAATCCTTGAAAGATTTACTGAATCGAAACACAAGTGGCAATTAATTGATAAGTATTTGAATATAATTGATTGCTCTAATATTTACATAATCTTTTTTTACGTTTCATTTTGATCAAGTAGACATGTCACGTATGTTTAATAAGTCAATCACGAGCTTTACAAAGATTCACACTATTTCATTGATCGAGAAGTAATGTCTACAAGTAATGCATCTCAAGTCAATAACAAGTGATTGTATCGATAAGTCGAAATTAGCATAGGAGAGTCTCCCTGTTATTTTTGTTTTAAAGTTTAAAAAACTAGTCACTCGAAACTCAAAGATTTCTTACTTTGTCGGCACAATTTAGTTCAACAAATGGGATAAAACTCTCTGGCGATCCGACCATTTTTTTTTCTCAACCCCGTTTTCGAGCATTCACCCTTTAAACGGGCGACAAGTGGAATTTAGAGAAAGTCGTGCAATCGAATTTATGTCACTCATTACCCCTAACGACTGTTCATCAATCGGACGATGGCCATCCGCCCCAACGCCTTGATCCTCAAAAACCCTGCAACATCGAGAGTGCGCCTTCTTTCCACATAACCGGAAATAGGAAAATCCTCCAGAGAGAGAGGGATGGAGATGGCAGATCTCGTGATAAAGTACGAGAGAATTGCAACGGAGCCTGCTCTTCCCACGCCCTGCAAAAGTACGTCCAAGAGAGCCATTCCGGTGTTCTCTTATAGTGGAGGCTAGACTTATAATAAGGCTAGAAACATATTTCAATGTCATTTTCATTGGACCCATGGAATCGGGTCCATTTCGCTCATTAATTATGTATGGGGTTAATGGTTAAGATGGACATGGTTCAAGGAATTCAACCCTGATGATCTTGAAACAAAAAAAGAAAAGATGATGAAAATCCATTCCAGTGTTCTCCTATAGCGGAGGCTAGATTTAGGATGCGTTTGATAATCATTTTGTTTCTGGGAACGATTTCTAATCAGAGATGATTTTATTTTATTTTATTCCCGGAAATAATCTCTGAGCAAAATAACGTGTTTGGTAATTGTACAAAATTTTTTATTCTGAAATAAAAAAAGAGCAGAAATGTGTTTGGAATCGCATAAAATTTATATTCCAATTCTTTTTCAATTACCTTTTTAGATGAGTGTAAATTTGATATTGAATCCTCATAAACCACTCACCAATATAATTGTTTTCTTATGAGAGAATAAATCATATTATATTTTATTAGATTTTCAATTTCAAAAGAATTCGAATTTAGAATTTGAAAATTCTATCAAATCATCGAAATTCTATTGATTAATATATTTATACCGAGTAATAAAAATATTAGCTAATCAAAATTTTATTAAATAGTAAATAATAAACTATAGTATAAATTATAAATATAAATACTAAATAATAAATATAAATAAAAAACTAAATATGTATTATATATATAGCAAAATTTCAATTTTTACTTCAAATATTTTTTTTTTAAAAAATTAAAAAAAAATTATTATTTTTTCCTTATTTTTTTCTTTTTCTTCCTTTCTTTCTCCCCTTCTTCTTCTTCTTCAAGGTGGCCAGTCGCTGGCTTTGGGATGATTGGCGACCAGCCAGATGAGGGCTAATGACCTCATTAAGTGTCGCCAGCCCTCGACAAGGCCATGCCTTGTCGGCTGAGCCTTGCTAGCAGCTGGGCGAGGCTAGCCGGTGGCCAAGGGAGGCCCCTTGGCCACTAGTGAGGCTTTGGCGAGCTCGCTAGGCCTTGCCGAACCACGCCCTAGCCCGGCAAGCCTCCGACGACCGGCGGACGGCGAGGGGTGGCGGCGACGGCGAGGGGCGGTGGCGATAGCGACAGACGGCAATGGCGGTGGCGGCAGCACTTGAAGAACAAGGAAGAGGGAAGAAGAACAAGAAGAAAGAAGAGGAAAAAGAGAAAATATGTTAACTTGATTCTAGAATTTTTCTTGGGAACAAAGAATCAACTTTTTTTTATTCTCGATTCCGTTCCAAATCTAATTATGAGAACAAAAAAATAAAAATTTGTTCCCAGGAATAAAATTTTTACCAAAAACATTTTTGTTCCATATCTACTCTTGCAAACAAAAAAATAAAAATAAGCACTGTTTGGCAACTTGCCAAACAGGCCCTTATAATAAGGTTAGAAACATATTTCAATGCCATTTTCATTGGATCCACGGAATTGGGTCCATTTCACTCATTGGTTATATACATGGTTAATGGTTAAGATGGACACGGTTCAATGAATTCAATTTTGATGCCCTTGATGAAAAAAAAAACCGGTGACAATCCATTCCAATGTTCTCTTATAGTGGAGGCTAGACTTATAAAATTGGGTCATAGACCTCTTTTTAACCCATAATATGATGTTTTGAATTATCATTTAAAAAATATAAATGTTAAATGGGTTTGCAATTTACTTGAACCAACCCACATTTATGACTATTTCTTCATTTTTTTTTATCAGAAAATAATGGTCTCATTGGGGTATTCTAAGTTTAGAGAAGTCTTGGTGGGCCCGCAAAATGGGCCTAACTTTACCCTCGTTAAAAATATCGAGAAATATCGTGACTGCTTCTTTTTTCCCACCATTACTTTTTATTTTTATTAATATCATAAATTTCATCCATTAGTTATTGAATGGTTATTGGAATATATTTTTCCTTGATTGTATTTGACATTGTTACTTTTATGTGATATTCTAATATTAATTATTGTTATTGCAATCAATGATCATTATAAATCATCTTATTCAAAATCTAACTTCCATGTAATTGAAAGTTCAATTCCTCCACGTTGCCAACTTTCTTTTATTTATTTGTTATTGTGAATGAATACAAAAATTAAAAAATTTATACAATATTAAAAGCTAATTCTTTAGCATTTTATAGTTGAAATAGAGATTTTTATTTAATTAACATATACAAATGAAGAGCTTAGAGTGAGTTAACTAGATGGATACGGACTTTTATGAGTTAGATTAAATATGGAAATATTTTAGTAATACGGATTGAGTAAGGGTCGGGTCGGGTTATTGAATTTGTATTATATATAAATAGGTCAAAATGAATTTAATAGGTTTTAGATTTGGCCATTTTCGATCCGATTCACCCATTTGACAGCGGTGTTGCAGAAAGCCAATCTTTTTTTTCTTATTTTGGTCCATTTCAACAGGTAAGTAATTTTCAGCAAATCCTTTTTCTAGAAGACCATAGAAAACCGGAACGAGATCCTCCGACCGTCCGATCGCGTCCAAAATTCTTCACGACGTGCCTCCTCCATTATTTGGATGGCACGTCGTACGTCCGCATGTCATACGCACTCTCGTCATCCACAAGAGGACTGGACCCCATCCACCTGACCGACATCGTCCATCGGCAACCACGCACGCTCACTCCACAACAGTCAGTCGCACCACCAGTCTCCTCCCCAAACACGCCCTCGCCCCTGAAAAAAGATTCAATGGCTTCCGAGATTTCCCAGGACTTCTCCCCCTTCCTCCGTATCTACAAGGACGGCCGCATCGAGCGCCTCGCCGGCACCGCCACCGTCCCCGCCTCCCTCGACGACGCCACCGGCGTCGCCTCCAAGGACGTCCCCCTCTCCTCCGACCCCGCCTTCTCCGCCCGCCTCTACCTCCCCGCCGCCGCCCCCGCCCAGGGAAGCTCCCCCTCCTCGTCTACTTCCACGGCGGCGGCTTCTGCATCGAGACCGCCAGATCCCCGACGTACCACAACTACCTGAACGCCGTCGCCTCCGAGGCCGGCGTCGTCGTCGTCTCCGTCGACTACCGCCGCGCCCCCGAGGAACCCCTCCCCGCCGCCTACGACGGCTCCTGGGCCGTCCTCCAGTGGGTGGCCTCCCACGCCGCCGGGGACGGCCCCGACGAGTGGCTCAACGAGCGCGCCGACTTGAAGAGGGTGTTCCTCGCCGGCGACAGCGCGGGGGCCAACATAGCGCACCACATGGGGCTGAGGATCGGGTCCGACAAGCTGGACGGCCTGGCGGTGGCGGGGATCGTGGTGGTACACCCGTTCTTTTGGGGGAGCGAGCCGGTGGGGACGGAGACGACGGACGCCGGGAGGCGGGCCTGGACGGTCAAGTTCCTGGAGATGGCGTGCCCGACGATCAGCGGGGCCGACGACCCGATCATAAACCCGGGAGCGGATCCGCGGCTCGGGGGCCTGGGCTGCGACAAGGTGCTGGTGTTCGTGGCGGAGAAGGACGGGCTGAGGAGCAGGGGGTGGTACTACGAGGAGGCGCTGAAGAAGAGCGGGTGGAGCGGCAGGTCGGAGGTGGTGGAGACGAAGGGCGAGGATCACGTGTTCCATCTGATGAATCCGAGCTGCGAGAACGCCCTGGAATTGATGAAGAGATTGGTCAAGTTCCTAAACGAGTGAAGAACATGGCGTCTCCGGTTTGGTAAAATGATGGGTACGGTGGTTCGTCGCTTTTGTACGCCTTTTTATTTTGTTTTATGGACTCTACTTATTTTTGGTTTCGTCTGGTTTCGTCTTGGTAAATTATTGGACATGTTTAGCTTTATCGAGGTGATAAATTCCGACGCTGTTGATCTGATGCAATGATGACTTTCGAGTTCAATAAGATTGCTTGTCTTGTGCAAAATTTTGTTGGTGAGTGAGTCCTATGTTGTCCGTGGTAGAGGCGAACGCTGCCGTGGTGGTGGTGGTCGCCACTATCAAGCAACCCGCGGTCGAAAAACTTTCTCGGGTCGAAGATCTGACACCTGCGCAGGAGGTTTTTCGTCAAAAGGTAACCATCCGCGATGGTTGCTCTCCTCTGGTCACGGGTCTCGTGGATCATAGCGGGAGAGGTTTCTTGCCCGAATTCAGTCGCGGTCATCCAGTCGCGATACAGGCAACCACCGCACCTTTAATCGCAGCCACCTCAGCGATCGACGTGGTCGCAAGAGATTAACCTTTTCATTTTCTTTTGATATTTTAGTAATTTTTTTTTCAATCCTATCTTAAATGGTCTATGCGCGTGATGAGACTCTACGCAATTCAAGGAACTTCTTATGACTCCATCCTAAAATTTCTCCTAACCCTGTGGAAAGACCAACATGGATTCTGTGCCAAAAAAAAGAAAGAAAGTAATATGGTACATGCATTGTCTCTCGGATGAAACGTACTTCCAGCTGCATGAACTTTATTTAATTTTTATATTAAAGGACGGAAAAGAAAGGTAAACTGGCTTTTCCACCGGGATACTTTTTGTGCACGGTATTCTTCTTCATGACTAATTGATAATGGTTGAAGTTTGAACATCTTTTCGTAACTTCCATCACTCTGTGAGAAAAAAGCAAGCCTGCGGAAAAAAAAAAAAGGGGGAAGAGGAGGAAAGTATAAATTGGACATGAGACTTTTTTTGAAACCATAATTTTAGAATGCTATATGTAACATTTGAAATTTATTCGCTGCGATTAGCTAAAGAGATATATTTTTCGTGTTGGAAATATGATTTGATAACTTAGGAAATACCGATCCTGAGTATCAATGATTGATTTATTTAATTGGTAACTGACTTGGTAAAATAGGAATTAGAATCGGTGTATATTTTCATTTATTTCTTTCCGGTTCTACACTTTATCCTTGTATTACAAATAGTGCAATGAACATGTACAAGAGATATACAGAAATACAAAGCTCCATTGTTCCTCTCCACTTCATTTCAATTTCTGTCATGGTATCAGAGCAGGCTTTCTGATCCATCTTCCGCAAATTTATTTCTGGATTGCCTTTGACCCTTCTTCTGTTTTGTTGCTGCAAAACATTACCTGCAGAACAACATTAGCGCGTCAGAAAGGAATCCAGGCTTCCATTCATTCTATTCTGGCCTAAGCTTCTGCATCTTCAAATTGCCTTCCGGTTTCTTTTTCTAGTTTGCTGTTGCGACCTCAACTCTGCAAAACAAGCCAGCCACCGAATAGGAATTTTCTTTACTATGCTCAGATAAAATCAACTCCACCAATGGAGGAAACCCCCAACTCACCACAACGAATCTCAGATCCAGCATTAGTCGACCCAACAGAAGAAGGTGCGATACCTGCTCGATCATCAACTACGGCTTCATCGGTACTTGCTCAACCATCGGTTACGGCTCCATCTGCTTCGTTCCAAATGCAAGGACCGACCCAATGGCCTCACCTTGGCTGGTATCCCTTCCAAGGCCAATGGGCCGCTGGGTCAAGTGACGGGTTGGGTTGGGCAAGAATGGGTCCTGGATCCGGATCCATCCCAACAGATCCCTACCCGGTTCCACAGCCCGGTTTTCTGCCCTATGCGTTTCCAGTCAACGGCGGCCGTCCCGAGCCCGGAGATCCTTCACACGTTGACGGTCGACGAACCGGAGCTCCGACTCATCAACATGCAGCTCACCGAACAGGACAACTACAACGCCTGGGCTCGAGACCTCTGGTGAGCACTTGTAATGAAGGACAAGGACGGTTTCCTTGACGGCACCGTCCCCTATCCGACCGACGAACGATTGCAACATTTTTGGAGAAAATGCAACCAATTAGTGCGTACCTGGATCGGGAATTGTCTCGCTCCGGATGTTGCAGCTGGACTACCACTGACCGAGGACTCGAAGATTTTTTGGGCGAACATCCAAGAGATGTATGGGCGTCTTGATCCGGCGAAGCTCTTCACTATCACCCAGGCCATTTCAGAACTAAAGCAGGGAAATCAATCGGTCACTAGCTGCTTCAATCGGCTCTCAGCTCTCTGGAATGAGCTCGAGGTGGCCGAGGAACGTCTCGAGGGACCCGAAGCAACGCTGCAACAGTACCGGAAAATTAAGGAACGGGAGAAAATGACTCGGTTTCTACTTATCTTGAACGACACATACTCACCCTTTCGATCGCAGATCTTGGCGATGGACCTGTTACCTTCGCTTGGCCGGATCTACCAACTAGCGGTCCAAGAGGAGAGCCAGCGGCAAGCCACGACCGAACACGGCAGAGCCAGCGAAGGAGTTGCCCTTGCTGCCCTCTAGACCTGCTTCCGACCTGGAGAAACGCCGCGCGGAGTCCATGGTAGTCGCGGGATGGCTGGAGGAGACGAGGGCTTCGGGCAAGGAGGGGGCGAACGATTTGGGACTTCAATTGGGTTAGGTGGAAACCCTATAATGAACGGCTGGGATGGAAGCAAGATGGACGGCTGTGGTTTGATCCGCCCATTAGAATCCAACGGTCCACATCAGAGGAGATCGGACGGCCCTTATTTGCTCGTCGGCCCATATGAATCAAACGGCCCTTATTCAGCCACAACAGCACCCGCATATAGGGCATCCGAAGGCTCACGAAATGCCACGTCATCTACCAAAAATACTGGGCAAAATTCAAAAATTAAGGGTAAATACTGTGAATATTGTAAACGTCCTCATCATACTATTGATACGTGCTAGAAATTACATGGAAAGCCAGGTGATAAGAAGGAAAAAGAAATTGCTGCTTACCAGGTTTCGGCACGAAGAACTGATGGGACAAATCAGATCATTACCCAAGATCAGTACTAGAATATAATGAAGGCATTAAATCAGCTAGCAATAAATGATAAGGCTGCGAATTTCTCAGGTACTTCTTTATACAAGGAAAATTCAATATCAGTTGATGCATGGATAGTTGATTCAAATGCCAGTGATCATATAGTTTGTAATGAGCGGTTATTTTCTAATATTCAAAAGAGGCCACATTCTTTAGTATCTGTACGCCTCCCCAATGGAAATACCACTCATGTTACCAAAGTTGGTACTGTCCACCTTAGTCCAGATATTATTCTCAAAAACGTCCTATTCATTCCTGATTTCGAGTTTAATCTCTTATCAGTCTCAAAAGCTTGTGAGGATAATTCTTGTCGTGCCATATTCAATCGCAATGATTGCTTCTTTCAGGACCTTTTGATTGGCAGACTGATGGGCTTGGGTAGTGTTGCAGAAGGGCTATATTTTTGGATTGATCCTCAAAGGAACTTTGAATTTTTCAATAAAAGCATTTCTTGTAATGCCATTGCTCGTAATAAAAATCTTATTTTTCATCAACGCTTGGGTCATACCGCAATATTCCCTTATCCTAAATGTCCAATCTGCCCATTGGCAAAACAGTCTCTAACACATTTTCCAGTTAGCACATATAGATCCACTAGTGCTTTTTCCTTACTTCATATGGATATTTGGGGACCTTACCACACTCCACATCGTGATGGGTCTCGGTTTTTCTTGACCATTGTTGATGACTATACACGAGCTACTTGGGTTTTCCTTATGCAATCCAAGAGTCAGACTTTTTCAACACTGTCGAATTTCCTATCTCTTATTAAAAATCAATTCGACAAACCTGTCTAGAAGATTCGCACTGATAATGGACGTGAGTTCTTTTTTGCGGAATGTGACTCTTTCTTGTCTTCTCGAGGAATTTTACATGAGAGTTCATGTAATTATACACCCCAACAAAATGGGATTGTCGAAAGAAAACATCGCCACCTCTTAAAGGTAACTCGAGCCCTAAAATATCAAGCTTCCATACCTAAAGATTTTTGGGGTGATTGTGTAGTCACGGCAGCTTATTTGATCAATTGTATGCCAACTAGAATTCTCAATGGGCGGACTCCTTTTGAATTGCTTCATGGGAAGCAACCAGTAATTGATCATCTTCGAGTTTTCGGATGTTTGTGTTATGCGGCGACCTTGGGCCATCGAAGTAAAATGGATCCTCGTGCCATTCGGTGTGTTTTTATGGGATATCATCCATTGCAAAAAGGCTACCGCGTCATGGAGATTTCTACAGGGCATTTTTTTGTCAACAGGGATGTTATCTTCCACGAAGATATTTTTCCTTTTTAAGAAACTGCGTCGATGACTTCCACTTTAGAGTCAGATCATCGACCTTTCTTATCAGAAGAAGATCTCACTGTTCAACATCAGTATGTATTTATTGCACCAGAACAACATATGCCAGTAATGACAAATGATTCAAATCGAGCCATCGACTCATCAGTTTCTTCACCTGAGAAGGATCCTTCATCAAATTCTTCATCAGCGACCTCTTCGCCTATGACTCACTAGAGTTCGTCTCCCGTATTATCAGAAGAAACTAGAATTGAGCAGCCTCGACGTTCTGGACACCACACTCGACCTCTTACGTGGACAAAAGATTATATATGTCTTACGTTGGATTGTCCAGGTACGTAGTTTCCAGTATCATCTTATGTTTCTTTTAGTAAACTGTCATCAGAATACATGTGCTGCATTAGTAGAATTTCCGAAGAACAGGAACTGTCATCGTACTCTAAAGCAGCGCATGATCCTAAATGGCAACATGCTATGGAAGCTGAACTCAAGGCTCTCAATGAGAATCACACTTGGGACATTGTTCCATTACCGGCAGGACGAAAACCTATTGGTTGCAAATGGGTTTATAAAATCAAATTTAAGGCAGATGGATCCATTGAGCGATACAAGCTCGTTTAGTTGCGAAAGGATTTACGCAACGGTTAGGCTTTGATTATCATGAAACATTCTCTCATGTGGCCAAAGAAGTCACTGTTCGCTCTTTCTTATCCATTGCTGCTTTTCGCAATCGGCTGCTACATCAAATGGATGTTAATAATGCTTTCTTACATGGAGATCTGGATGAAGAGATTTAAATGGAGCTTCCACAGGGATTACGCAGACAGGGGGAGTCTCGTGTGTGTCGTCTCCGCAACTCCCTATATGGACTCAAACAGGCTTCTAGGCAATGGTATGCCAAGTTCACTGCTACTTTAACCAACACAGGTTTTCAGCATTCCAGACACGATTATGCCTTGTTCACATGGACTGAAGGTACTTCATCAATTTATCTTTTAATATATGTTGATGACATTCTTATCATGGGGAATAATGAATTGGCCATTGCAAAATTCAAAAGCTATCTGCATTCCACTTTCCATATCAAAGACTTGGGATCTCCTAAGTATTTTCTCGGCATTGAGATAGCTCGGTCTGACAAAGGAATATCTCTCAGTCAAAGAAAGTTCATTATGGAAATAGTCTCTGAAGCAGGATTGTCAGGATGCAAACCGGTAGTTATCCCGATTGAGCATAATGCAAAATTAACAACATATGAATATGATTCGAGCTCATCTTCTTCCATTGAGGATCCACTACTTGAAGATCCATCAGTATATCAATGACTTGTTGGAAAACTGATTTATCTCACGATGACAAGACCAGATATATGCTATGCTGTGCAAATACTCAGTCAATTCATGCACAAGCCGAAGCAGTCCCACATGAATGCAGCCTTGAAAGTGGTGAAATACTTGAAGGGATGCCCGGGACTTGGGATTTTTCTATCTCGAGATTGCGACATGAAAATGATGGCGTATTGTGATACGGATTATGCCACTTGTCCGATGACGAGAAGGTCCATCACTGGTTTTTGTATCAAATTTGGAAAATCTCTTATCTCGTGGAAAACAAAGAAGCAGTCAACCGTATCACTATCATCAGCAGAATCAGAATATCGGGCTATGGCAAAGACTGTTTGTGAAATAATCTGGATACGAGGATTGCTTGCGGATCTTGGAGTACAAGTCGATGGACCCAGTAAATTATTCTGTGACAATGATGCTGCACTCAAGTTAGCAGCCAATCCAGTGTTTCATGAAAGGACTAAACATATAGAGGCCGATTGTCATTTTACTCGAGACAAGATTCGAGAGGGAATCATCACAACGAGAGGAATAGGAACTGCGGAGCAACTTGCAGACATTTTTACCAAGCCATTATGCCAAAGACAACATGCATATTTATTGAGCAAGCTTGGTGTCCTCGATATATATATAGGTCACCAGCTTGAGGGGGAGTGTTGGAAATATGATTTGATAACTTAGGAAATACCGATCCTGAGTATCAATGATTGATTCATTTAATTGGTAACTGACTTGGTAAAATAGGAATTAGAATCGGTGTATATTTTCATTTATTTCTTTCCGGTTCTACACTTTATCATTGTATTACAAATAGTGTAATGAGCGTGTACAAGAGATATACATAAATACAAAGCTCCATTGTTCCTCTCCACTTCATTTCAATTTCTGTCATTTCGCTAGAAATCCTTGAAAGATTTACTGAATCAAAACACAAGTGGCAATTAATTGATAAGTATTTGAATATAATTGGTTGCTATGATATTTACATAATCTTTTCTCAAGTTTCATTTTGATCAATGCTAAGGAGTAGACACGTCATGTATGTTTAATAAGTCAATCACGAGCTTGATCATTGAGAGAGAAGTAACGTCTACAAGTAATGCATCTCAAGGCAATAACAAGTGATCGTATCAATAAGTCAAAATTAGCATGGGGGAGGCTCCCTATTATTTTTGTTTTAAAGTTTAAGCAAACTAATCACTCGACGCCCAAAGATCTCTTACTTTGTCGGCACAATTTAGTTCGACAAATGGGATAAAACTTTCCGTCGGTCCGACCATTTTTTTTTTCTCAATCCCATTTTCAAGCATTCACCCTTTAAACGGGCGACACGTGGAATTTAGAGAAAGTCGTAATCGAATTTATGTCACTCATTACCCCTAACGATTGTTCATCAATCGGACGATGGCCATCCGCCCCACCGCCTTGATCCTCAAAAACCCTGCAACATCGAGAGAGCGCTTTCTTTCCACGTAATCGAAAATAGGAAAAGCCCCCAGAGAGGGAGATGGCAGATCTCGTGATAAAGTACGAGAGAATTGCAACGGAGCCTGCTCCTCCCACGCTCTGCAAAAGTACGTCCAAGAGAGCCATGTCACTCGTCGCCTCCGAAGAACCGCCGGGGCCGCCTCCTTCGGCTCCCGCCGTCGCGACCGGCCCCCCTATCTCCGCTTCGCCGGAGGGACCGCCGCCGCCCGGTCGCGGCGGCCGCGTCGCCGGCGACCGCCCCTCCTGCTGCCGGTGCGGCCAGCTCCCCTCCGCCGTCAAATCCAGGGGAAACTCGAACAAGAGGAAGCGATCCTCAGGTTCAGAGGTAACTTCGGAACTTTGAATTTCCTAAAGGTCGTTCCGTTTTTCTCTCGCCGAGTAATAACGGTCTCGAGTAGATTTTGTTTTTCTTCCTCAAAAGGAAAGCAAATGCATATCTCTGATCTAAGAGAAAGTACTGTCTCCTTCCTTGAATCGCTCGGGATTAGATCTTTTTTCTCGCCCGGAATTTACGGATTCTGACCTATCATGGGGGAACCTTTGTCATGTCTATCTTCATCTGCTTCAAAATACGAGGGGTGTATAGTTTCCATTAGCGATTTAGCAAACGCAATCTTGCCGAATAATTTTCGAAACTCCATTTCCGGTTTCTTTCCATCATCGTGATCGTAGGGCTCTGCTTCACTGGATCTTCTTGGCCAGCAAGTGCGATTTTATCTGTTTCCCCAACGGCTCACACCGTCTTAAAAATTTTGAACGTACCGTTTCAGGCCGAGAATTTGAAAATTGAAAGCGAGGACAAGACGTGCGCCGACGGCAACCTCAGGTTTATATTCTCCATCGTTTCTTTTCTGTTCTTTTGCTTCCATCGGGATACGAATCTCTCTTGGGTACGCATGGCTGAAGCTGAAATCCTCTCTCGTTCTACACCTCGCAGCAGAGAAACTCCAGCGTCGCTGGATGTCCGCAGAAGAACACCGGAGACGCAACCGCCGCCGGCACCCGGCGCCGACGCGGCGAAGGTGAAGTCGACACGCGCGGCGGAGATCGAGGCCTATCTGTCCGCCGCGGAGAGGGAGCAGCAGAGGCGGTTCGCGGAGAGGTGAGTGTGCGCAGGATAAGCAGTGCGCAGTTTAGCTTTTGCTTGGAGGTTTCATTACTCGAAACGAACTTAACAAACCCGTTTATTCCTTCCCTTTTATTTTCCTTTTCCTTTTCCCTTTTTTTTTTTGGGGGCGTTTTTTTGGGGTTTTCTCTTCCCCAATTCGGCAGGTACAATTACGACGTCGTCAACGACGCGCCGCTCGAAGGCCGTTACGAGTGGATCCCCCTCAACGTGGGTGCGGTGGAGGAGACGCTAAAGTGACTGGCGATGGTACGAAATTAGAGAACGGTGAAGGAAAACTTGCCACTCGATCGCTTCCTCCCTACCCTGGTAAAGGATGTACAGTCTTTCTTTTCGTGCTTCATGGAAGATGTCCCAACTTGTTTTTCGTTTCAGTATATAGATCGACACGTACCAAAACGAAACCAACGCGTGATGCCTTTCGTTACTAACATCCACACGATACCGATGTTCTGGCTTCTTTGACACTGCGTCCTTTTTTCTGGAGATGTAGTACTTCGGATTCGTCTCTTTCTGCAGTCTACTATCGCTGTTACTCGTATTTTCTTGCTTTTGCTCCGATGCGTGCTTACGTGCCTTCTCGATTCACCTTCATTTTTTTTTCATTTTTTTGGGTCTCGGGGAGTTACTTGATGGGTAGAATCGAAGCGAGCACCGATCTTTAGGTAGAGGAATTGGAATGGTGGTCTGGCGTACTCCCGGATCGGATCGCTTTGGATCTGATGGCCGGTTGGCAGGTTTTGGGGATTGGGGGATGGAATGTTGCTTCGGGCAAGCACGTGGTGCTCGAGTTGGCCACCGTTTTGTTGATTTCCATGCCGGTTTTGGTGGAATTTGGGCGTTCCACTGGCCTTCAAGCCGACACCTTCCCAATTCCCACGGTTCTTCTGTGACCGTCCTTTTCTGTCACTGAAATAGAGGTTAGATTATAAAAATGTGCGAAAATCAAGGGTAAGCGTGCGGATTTCTTGACTTTTCTTTTGACGTATTCGCGTTCGATATAAATATAAAATTTTGCAACGATACGTTAGGATATGAATTTGTGACTTGAATTTGGCTTGTGATAGTATGGGTTTGTGGTAAGTGATGGGAGAAAAATGATTTGCTATGTAATGGGGAATCTCACTCTCAACTTTTTGAAAATTCTCTATGAACAGAATATTTCCTCCGTGCATTTTCTCTTTTGGGGTAATTAAATTTTGTAGCATGGAGATAGGAGGCCAAATTGGTCCTGACATAACTAAAAGTTTAAAAAAGGCACACATTTTTTAAACTCAATATAGAGAGTAATGAAGTTAAAATCTAGGAGATCTATAACAGATGAAATAATCTTTGGCTAGAAAAACAACATATGAAGATAGTACCAACAACAGCAGCACCTAAGTTGGGAAAAAGTTCATGCATATGCATAAAGATGGACATTCCAGGCTTCCAGCACATGTAGGTTGTATTCCTTTTTTCTTTTTTGGGTTATAATGGAGGTTCTGTTCTTATTGTCTAGAAATTTGTGTGAATGGTATTCAATCCAGATGTAACAAAAACCCTCAAAGCCAAAGTTCCCTTCCACTTTGAGACCTTGCATAAGGGCCCAACTACTAAAACCTCCACTAGTTTTTCGTGCCCTAAATTCAATTTTGATGCACTATTTAATATTTATCCAAACTCTAAATGTTTTTTCGTCATTATCCCGCTGCCCGTGTGCTATTGGAAAAGCTGTCGATTGCTAAAGCGATGCTGCAATGGAATGACTCTATGGATGAACATAGATGTAATTCAAAGTGCATGAAATGGTCTTCAGGATGAATAATTAGCTTAGGAGATCATAAATTTCTTTTTTTTGGAGCAACAATGCTAGATGTTTCCGTAGTAAGTTTAGTCTGATATTATCATCACGTCATCCCAAATTTCAATGATCACCGAGCTATATACTAATCATAAGGTGAAATCAATTTCCAATATGATTTCAATAAGGTGAGAAACAATCTGAGTTGAGAAAAAAGAACGGAAAATGTTTTGAAGATTATAGTGGAGTCAAGTGAGTCCATCAACATCAATAGCCTTTCAAGTGTTCAAAATATGAGGTTTCCGTTCATTTAATTTGACACTACCGTGTGGGAAGTATTATCATTGACAACACTTGACTTGTCACAATTGGTTTGAGTGGATGGGAATGTCATGTGTCAAGAGCACTACTCTTTTTGTGAATAAAAAAAAATAAAACAATTCGACATTTTACCTAAGTAGAGAGCCAAGCGGAATTTGCTATATTTGCCCCAAATCAGACTGTTCCATAAGCCCAGCAACAACATAGCATCTCGCTGGCCTTTGATGACAGAAGAAAAGTTGGCCCGATCTCTCAAGCGCGGCCTTTCGAAGTTGAAGAGAAGACTTGATGTTGATATGGAATCTCCGAAGGTGCGAACATACCATGTTCCAGAAGGAGGCTAGGCTAACACGCGATGGTGACGCGAGATGTGCGAGAATTCGAGTCACGTAAGATGATGTTTCCGACAGCGTATGCAGTCGCTACATGAGATTATTCTCCTCAGTGTCATCTTGTTCGACTTTAATATTGATCTTCGACCTGTTATTTTGGACGAGATCGTGTGTTGGGTTGCTGGTTCAAACTCCAGCGCTTAAAATGGCTGCAAAAAATCCATGATGGAAGAGCTACCAAAGATTAGGCGAAGTTGCTCGCATTGAGAAAAAGGATTAGGGTCAGGTATGTCCCTCAAATTTCTTTTGTTGTAAGTTTCAACTTTCAACTGACACTACTAATAAAATACGTAGAAACTCATACTTTATTGCGAAATTACGTGCCCACTTGCAATTGTTAAAAGTATGTGATAATTTGCTTTTAAATTCATGGGCTATAAAATCGCTATTTCATTGTAAGTTGATTGAATTAATAAGTCATCAATGACTTTTCATTTGCCATCGATATGTGAAATTTTAATATTGATTATTCGAATATACTATGCGCGGAACAAAATCCAAACATTGCCCCCCACGAAATTTTATAAATCTGCTAGGCCAAATGGACTGGTCTTTTTGATATATGTATATAACGTAAAGCAAGAAAGAAGCGCAGATATTTCTATGGTCCATTTAAATAATTAATAACTTGCGTAATAAGGAGTGGAACAGCCACCACTAATTGGCTTTTTATATGGGCTCCCCTTTCTTGTCCTGTAGGAATCTTTTTCTCCATCTGCATCCTTTCTCTTAAAGCAAAGCAATGAAGATGCCCTCTTTTGACCCATTTCGCACACGTCTCCCCCTCCAAATGCCAAGTTCACTTATTTTTAGGAAAATTAAATTTCGTTAGCCGCCGAGATCCAACAAAATGAGATTTTCAATTGGTAAATCCCACAAAAAAAATCAAAAAAGAAAAAGAAAATCACGGTAAAAAATTGAACCAACAATGCTATTATGAAGATATAGAATCTATTCGGTCTCATCCTAAGACTATTCCTTCTTAACGAAGCTCTTTAAATTTAACTGTGCACCCAATTAGTTTATTATATTTATCATTTTGATTTCGAGATAATGGAAGAAATTATACCTTGTCATTGGCCGCCAACTTTCTTTTCATGCATAACCCCCAAACCAAGTTATTGGGTATGGTGCATACAGTGCAGTGGAAATCAAAAGTTGTTCTTTTTTGAATACTATGAAAGTTTTGATGACAAAACATAAATTAAGTTTTAACCTTTTCAGGTTGAGAATCGCAAATAGGGGTATTTTATCATTTTGAAGCATGATAAATCCCAAGATTACACGTCGAATGGCCGGCAAAAAGAAGTGAAAACGACTAGGGATTAATTCTTTTTTTGGTACGAAGACCAGGGATAAGGTGACATATATTAAACGTAATCTAAAAAACGTGTACAAAATCAATCTAAGGAGGGGGGAAACCCCAGAGTCGGAACCCGACACGGAACCCAAAAACCCAAAAAAACACCCCAAAAAGAAATCCCATCAATCAAATCGAAACAAAAACATCGACCGACGACAAGTAACAAAAACCTATCGATCAATCAATAACCTGCTAATCCCATCCTTCTTCTCCGTCGTCCTCCCAGCATTCCAGGAAGCGATCATCGCCTCCCTCTTCGCCCTCGATTCGCGCTCTGCATGGAGGCGGCTCTCGTCCCGGACCTCCGAAACCCTAGCTCCTCGCCCGCGACGCCCCTGAATTGAGCCCCCCTCGTCTTCCTCGGGGCGGCGCCGCCGCGGAATCATCGGAGGAGGGGGGGAATTTTCGCCGAGGAGGGGGAGATGTTGCGGTGGGGCATAGCGAAGTCGGCGGAGGCCGTGTTCTCGCGGTGGGCTGTGAAGAGGGTCTGCAAGTTCCTCCTGAAGAAGAAGCTGGGGCAGCTCCTCTTGGGCGACATCGATTTGGACCAGCTCGATGTCCAGCTGAGGGAGGGCACGATTCGGCTCAACGACCTCGCGCTCAACGTCGACTATCTTAACAAGAAGGTGTGCGCCCTTGAGTTTGCTTGAATTTCTGTTTATGTTGGCGAATAGAATGGAAGTTTCTGTTCTGTTTTATTGGCTAAAAAGTTTGAATTGTGCTCGCCCGTGTCTGATTCTGCATTGAGGGCATGAAATTTGTTCCGTCAGAAGTGGAAGCAGAACCCTTTTGTTTCTTCATGATCTCAGTAGCTCTTATGGCCATTTTAATATCGCATCGATTGTTCTGAAAATTTTGATGTTTAAGGGTTGGGAGTTCTCGGTATACTGATGGATTCTTGAGGAAAGTGAAATAATTGGACGGGGCTATCTGCCGGTTCCTGATAGATAATGGCCTCCGACTTGTATTTATGATTTCCGACGCTTAGATTTTGTTGCTGATAAAAAGCGAGCTGCTTGAGCCTTTAGCGTAGACGCTGCATGTTATTATGGAATGACCTGCTTGCCATTACAGGAGGATTGAACATTATTTTCTTATATTGAATGACTAAGTTAGTGCTGTAGTTGAACATCGTGAAAGAGTGACATTTTGCATAAGCATCGAGTTTGCTCTCTAGGTAAAGCCAGTTCTTATATGTTCTTCTTTCCAGGTTGGTGCAGCATCTTCATTAATGATAAAAGAAGGATCTATTGGCTCTCTATTAGTTAGAATGCCTTGGAACGGTAAAGGGTGCCAGGTGGAGGTTGACGAATTTGAATTGGTGCTTGCACCTTACGTGGATAACTGTATGTCAGATGCAGTTGGTTCTCAAGGTTCCTGCCCGGATGATAACCAGAGTGTCTGTCCCAGCCAGAGCAAGCTGGAGAAAGAGACGATAGGGAATGCAGCTATACCTTCTTTAGGAGATGTTCACGAAGGAGTTAAGGCAATTGCAAAGATGGTGAAATGGTTGCTTACGAGTTTTAATGTAACGATAAAGAAAGTCATTGTTGCATTTGATCCATATTTGAGCCAAAATGGAGGAGAATATACACATCACAGATCTATGGTTTTTCGAGTTGCAGAATTGGTGTGTGGGACGTGTGTTTCAGAGGATTCTCATTTGATGGGTAACGTAGGTGCTGAGAACTTCCTTGGAATTAGTCGCCTGACAAACTATGTAACATTTCGAGGAGCGATTCTCGAGCTGCTTCACATGGATGATGTTGATGGGCAAATATGCCCTCCAAGTGTATCAGGGACAGATTCTGTTGAATTACTTTCAAACTTACCACCAGTAAGTTCTACGGTGCCAATAATGATCGGTAGAGAAGGAGGATTTTCAGGGACTATAAAGTTAAGTATTCCTTGGAAGAATGGTTCCTTAGACATCAGAAAAGTGGATGCAGATGTTTCTATAGATCCTGTAGAGTTACGGTTCCAACCTAGTACAATCAAATGGTTTTTGTTTTCATGGGGAACATTTGTTAATTTGGGTAAGGATCGTCAATGTGGTATGCAGCATGATTCAGCAAACAATGTTCATTTCAGTTCCGCATCTGGTAGCCCTTCACTGGCAACTGGGTCGTGTGAAGTCGCCACTAACAAAGCATCACCACTCGATGGTGGCTTATCTGTGGAGCTATCTTCCTCTCTGAGGCAGGGAACGGGGTCTGATCTCCACTTACCAAATGTCATCTCAGATTGGGTTCCTTTTGTTGTGGCTAAGGAGGAAGATGATTTTGGTGCAAGGTTGGACATTTTTCCTGTTGTTTTATTCATTTTGTGCTTATGGCCTGCTGGGGTGGATTAATAAATGCAGCAATTCTTCATTTGTCTTAAGTTGGCAATCTCGATCTTGTTTCTAACACATGCTTTTGATAAAATATACCTCTCCTGGGGAAATACATGCACAATAGTAGCAATACCCAACTTGCAAATTTCTGTGAAGGGACGTATAACTCCATCATTTGGCCAGTGAAGGAAATGGCGGTGAATTCTGAGCTAAATTAGTTGTCCTATAAATTTCACACTCTACTTGGTTTCAACATCTTGCTTCTCTCTATTTGGAATGCCAACACGTTTGGCATCCTTGTCCTTCTTTTAAAAGTCTTTACAGTGAGAAATAGTTTTGGGATAATTTGAATGACTTTAATGTGCCTTTTGTATCCTCTTTGGCTTTTGCGCAGTGTGGATCAATTTTTTGAGTGCTTCGATGAAATCAGAAATTCTCAGTCAGCCCTAGGTGGGAGTGGGATGTGGAACTGGACATGTTCTGTTTTCAGCGCAATAACTGCAGCCTCCAATTTGGCTTCTGGGTCATTGCTTATACCTTCTGGTATGTATGCTTTGAGCTATAGCTATTAAAGTATCTGATTGATTGCTTTTTGTTGGGCAGGTGCCTGTAAGAAAATAGCTTATGTCAAAAGAAAGTAGACTGCTTTACTGTCAAGTTAGCTGTAAACCTCTTCCATTAGGAAATGGTCAAAAGATTCTTCTACCTATATATAGTGGATGTAGCATTTGTGGTGCAATTGAACCTTCTCATTACTTTTTTTCAATGACGGTAAACAAAATATATCTTGCTCAGAAGAAATGCCTGAGAATGGAAGACAATCTTATAGAGCAAATGCCTGACAAAGTTCCACTTTCGATTGTCAAATTATGTGCAGAACAGCAGCATGTAGAAACTAATCTCGGGGTGTCTATTGCTGGAATGTCTCTTATTTTCTCTCTCCATGATGAAGATGAGGGGAATTTTCAGGAGTTGGGCGATGATCAAGAAAATGTTGGCTTTGATTATCATTGTCTAGGTGCAGAATGCAGGGATGTATCTTTAATGGTCCAGGTAAGAATGAGGATTCTTGAAATTGTACACTTTCTTCTTTCAGATTCTGGGCTATACACTGTTTATTCTGCCTAATTCCACTAGACTAATTTAAACTATTTGAAAGATTAACAGATACGTCCTCAAGATATGAAGTTTGAAGGAACAGTTAAACATATTGAGGTGAATGAATATGTAAGTCATCGAGAAAATGGCATGTTCTTTGGTGACGAGAGAATTAAGTGTGGAATAGGTGGCCAAAGCGCTTGTATTCGGCAGCTGCAAGCAGAAGTTCTAGGCACTCTTCCTCCGCGTGCCTCTTATATGGATGTTCCTGAAAATGATCTGGTTGGGGAATCTGCTCCAAAAGTTCCATTTGCAAAGCGGAATGATGTGATCAGAATAATGCTGCTTAGAACTTCTGGACTTGTTCGTTTCCAATTAGCCAGTAATTCTTGCCTGTCTGATGGAAGCTCAAGAGGGCCATTCTCGTTCTCATTATCACTGCCACCAATTGTTTTTTGGGTTAACTTCCAGCTTATCCTCAAGCTGCTGGCTTTCGTGAAGGAAATGGAGAAGTTTCTCGATGTAAATGACTTCATGAATAACTCTCAATCTGAAGTTAAGCAAGTATCTCCTGAGGATTTGAACAGAGGGCCTAGAACTTGTATTAAAACCACATCTTCGAGAGAGAGACTACAGGGTGTCCTATCAATCTCTGATGCAAGAGTTATTCTCTGCTTTCCTTTTGATGGCAGAAATGACGTAGGAAGCTATTTTGATTGGGATCAGTTCATTGCTCTCGACTTTTATTCTCCTTTTTCTACAAGAGAAGGGAAGGGTGATAGTTTGAAACCCTTTTGCAATTCAGATTCCAAGAAAAGGTTTTCTTCGATGGTCACAACTTCTGTGCATCTGAATGCCTGTAACCTTGACATGTATCTAGTCAGTACTGCATGTGAAGAGGTTGATGATGGGGGTAAGTCCTGCTGCACTGCTAAAGGGTGTAAACTTTCTTCTCTGAAGATTCTGTCTGTTGCCAACGACACACCTTCTTCCATCCTCAGTATGATTTGGCAGGAGGGTCCTGTTACTGGTGCTTGGGTCGCGGAGAGAGCAAAGTCTTTAGCTGTTTCAGAGGAGAGGAGCAGAAATAAGTTCATGGGAAAAGGATATGAGTTTGCCTCCGTAACAACTCTGAGAGATTCTGGTGATACTGCTTCCGAAATACGTCAAGAGATAATTATGAGCTCAAGTTTCCTTATGCATTTGCATTTATCCTCTGCTGCAGTTACTCTTCAGAGCCATGAATACAGAGTCTTCAACTGTCTTTTAAGTCAAGTGATAAAAGGGTTTAGTAGAGTGGCTTCTGAGGATGGTGATTCTTTGAAAGAAATTTCTGTAGGTCAGACATCAATACTCATCGAGTGTGATTCTGTAGAGATTGTTATTCACCCTGATAAGATTGACAACATCAAAAGCTCAATACAGAATGAACTTCCTGGGTCATGGTGTCAGCTCAAATTGAAAATTAGAAGGTTTGAATTACTGAATGTCTCAGATATCGGGGGTATTAATGGCGCCAATTTTTTTTGGCTGGCTCATGGGGAAGGCAAGTTGTGGGGTTCAATCACTGGTGTACCAGATGAAGAGTTTCTTTTGATCTCATGTTGCAATTCAACAATGAAACGGGGTGATGGGGGAGGTTCCAATGCTTTATCTACTGGATCAGCTGGTTCTGACTTTGTATACATGTGGGATCCTGTGAAGTTCCATGGATTTTTGTCCATCACTGTCAGATGTGGCACGTTTGTTGCTATAGGTGGTCGATTGGATTGGTTCGATGCAATATCGTCCTTCTTTACTTTGCCAGCTTCTGAAACTGAAGGTTCTGGTGAATGTTCTTCATTGAAAGGAAATGGCCAACAGCTTCCTGGATCTTCTTTTTCTTTAAACTTGGTCGACACAGGTTTGAGCTATGAACCTTATCTAAAGAACCTGATGCTCACCTCGCAAAATGTTGACCTTGGATTCAGTTATTCAAGTGTCAAGCCATCCTTGGACAACCATTATGTTGCCTGTATTATAGCTGCATCTTGCTTCAGTATTTCTAATGTGACTTCTGGAGATTCCATTGACACTGATCACAATATAAGAGTGCAAGATCTTGGGCTTCTCCTTTGCTCAGCATCAGAACTCCAGCTTCTCGGTGGCACTTACAGTGTGCAACATCTTCACGAGATTGGCTACGTTAAAGTTGCTCAGGAGGCGCTTGTCCTGGCAACTTTGAGGACTAACTGCAGCAATGGCACTTTGTGGGAGCTAGAATGTTCTAATTCTCAAATTGATGTGGAGACATGTCGTGATTCAACTTTGGCTCTGATACAATTGGTCACACAACTTTCACAGCTTGTTGCTCCTGATTTGGAAGAATCTCTTGTTCACTTGCAGAGTAGGTGGGATAACGTTCAAAAGGAACAAGAGAGGAACCATTTGAAAGCTGAAGTAAGAACTTCTGTTGGTGATCTTGCCCCATCAACTCCTGAGGCGCACTCTTCGAGTGCAAATACGAAGAGTCAAGCCTTGATGGTTGGATTGATGGATGAGATATGTGAGGATGCTTTTTCTTCAGATGAGAGTAAGACTTGCCAATATGATTCTGAATCAAACGAGGACAGCTTTCTTGGAGAGAAATGTGATTTTGATACTGCAGCTCCTGAAACATTATCTCAAGATCTATTAGTAAGTGGGTCAGTGCCTTTGGTAGGATTGGAAAGCAGTCAGGCCTCATTTATTCAGAAAGGTTACTTTCCTGAATTTATAGAAGGCTATTGTATATCAGACCTATGCCCTCTATCAGAGTTATCTGCAGGCAGAGATCTTTCAGGGAATAGTGTCAAACACACAATTGGAACTGGAGAAAATGTTAATGCTGGAAGAGGCGACAGTGGATGGTATAGAGATAATTCTTTTAGAATTCTTGATAACCATATGGTAGACATCTGTGAGATCTCCAGCACGAAACGATCAGCAGAAAGCAAACATTGTAGTACTAGTTCTGAAGATACTGATATTCCTGGAAAGCTTGTGGGCCAAGTGACTGTCAAGAACATAAATGTCAGATGGAGAATGTTTGCTGGCACTGACTGGGATAACGCTAAAGTGACTGATGAACATTCTGGAAAAACTTGCTGGAGGGATACGAGAATATGCCTAGAACTTGCTCTATCTGGGATTGAATGTCAGTATGACATCTATCCGGTCGGTGGATTTTGCGTGTCTAAGCTTTCTTTCTCTCTGCAGGATGTCCATCTTTATGATAGAAGCAAAGATGCACCACTTAGACAGGTAATAATGGAAGTTTGACTCCTAAAGAATTACTCTGATTCTTTTCTTGTGTGCAATTCTAAATTTTTCATTGTTGAACTTCAAGGTGCTTGGATATTTTAACTCAAAAGATCATCCCAGAGAATCATCTTCCAAGGCATTTAAGCTCGATTTGGAAGCTGTGAGACCTGACCCTTTGATTCCTCTTGAGGAGTATCGGTAAAAAGGCTTTGAACTCATTTTATTTTAGTTTTTAATTATCCTGTGACTGACATATGGTATGCTATTCTGTTGATAGGCATGTTGGTAAAAGCCTTTGTATAACTTGTTTTGTGCATATTTGTGGTTCTGTCTTCCACTGGGTTGATCTGCTTGGGATTTAATGACAGTATCTGTAGATAATTTTGTGCACTTTAATCTTTATGGATTCCAGTGGTTGCATCTGGATATTTATAATGAGATTGAGCGGTGACAAACTCCCTTAATATATATAATTTAAGATTTACTCTCAACTTCGACAACAACAAACTAGGCCTTATCCATTAGGTGGGGGAGGGCAAATGTTCCACTTTGGACAAATACTTTTCTGGTATATTTTGGTGGAAATGTCCTTTCCGTGGCACATAAGCTAGATAGAGTATAGTTTACAGAAGGTTTAGTGATCCATGATGGAACGACTTGGTTGGATTAGTTATGCTGATGATGCCATTGCAACTTGGAGTTTGTGGGTTACATATGCTAGAGATGAGATGACCCTGTGCAGTCCTGTGATCTGGGAGCCTTGTTCAAAGGAAAGCCCTTTCGTCAAGTGCACGGATCATGTTAGAAGAGTTCTGATGCTAGTTCAGTAGGAGTTTTTGTACTGTATAGCTGCCAAAGTTAGGTGGTAGCCTACTCACTGGTGCATAAGTTGGTTTTAGTCTTTATTGGTGTTGGTTTCACTTTGGTTTAGAATGTTTTTCGGCTTTAATAGCGCATCGCTTCCCTCAGTTAAAGACAAAGCATGTATTCCTCCTCACTTGCTGTTCCTAATTTGACAAAGTCAATCTTTAAAAAAGAGGAAATCCTCTGTTGCGTATTTGTTCTTTCGCATATGTTTGGGGGCACTGCAGGGATTCATTGATCATATGTATGCGTATTTTCTAATCAACCAGAGTTAGTGCATGCAGTGTTTGTGTCGTGCTCTCAAGTGTTGAGATATGTGTGCATGATGTCTGGGGTTTGAATCCATTTCTGATTCTAGAATCCTTAGCTGGTTCTTTTAATGTTATGCTGACAATCTGACAAACTGCTTTTTGCTGGTCCTCTTCTCCTTGTCATGCTCAAGTATTATTATATTACCTACTTAGACCACATATTAATTGTTCTTGTATCTTTAGGTTGTGCATTGCTCTACTTCCTTTGCGATTGCACCTCCATCAGCGCCAGCTTGATTTCCTTGTTTCTTTTTTCGGAAATGAGGACCTTCCGCAGGACTGGTCTTCAGGTGTTCAAAATGATCTGGGTGGATCAGAAGTGTTGCCGCAAAATGCCCAACGTGCTCCTATGCAGAATGCATTTGTTGATGAGGCATTGCTTCCATATTTTCAGGTAAATGCATCCTTTCTGCTAAGTGCTCTTATTGTGGCCCTTGATGTTGTTAGCTAGAATAACTCCACATGTTGCTTTTCTGAATGCTGTCCTTAGTCCTTACCTCTTGCCTATGTGGAAGCATTAAATTTACCTCACGAGTCTTGATCTCGTCTTGGGTTTGGTTATGTACACCTGGGTCCACCATTGGGCTGTTTTTGCAAATAATCCATAGTGGAAGCAGAGATACTTACCATATGACTAGACAAATACAATCGCCTATTGAGAAGAAACTGTTCTTCAGCTGTCTGCCTGTATACTCCTTGCATTTTTTGCTTTGTTCACATGGGCGCTTTCATTATGTGCACCTTTTCTTTCATATAGTGAAACTTTCAACTAATACATCATGTTCTGAACAGAAATTTGACATAAAGCCTTTCAGTGTTCGGGTTGATTACATTCCACAACGTGTGGATTTAGCTGCACTAGGAGGTGGGAAGTATGTAGAGCTTGTAAACCTGGTTCCCTGGAAGGTAGGTCTTTACTGTCATGAGCTCAATGAGATTTTGTCTTTTGAATTGCTCTCCTGGGATAAAGCACTTTTATATGTCGTGGCTTCTTATGTGGCATATGGCCAAGTTTGTTGTTGATCTGGTACTTTACTGTCTTCATTTTAGCCCAAATGATAATTGTGGTTCTTTTCCTTTGGTGAATGATCTCATTGTTGTCCTAATGAAATGTAAGCATTCTTGTCCCCTCTTCACTTCCTCTTGTCTGATGTTCTCGGCCAAAGTGGTAATGCATGTACATGTAACCATCCCTCTTTTTATCTCATGTTTCTTTTGATAGGTAATTTTCTTTCTTGTGTTATTATTTTCTTTGGGTAAAAATTGATTCATAAATGTGTGAATCTAACACTGGGTATGTCTTGTCTATGGATGCCAAAGAGATGCTTCCTTAGTGTTAGTAGTCACAATTTGGATTCTTTGTTATGTCCTGAGATTGGTTATAAGGAATCCTGAGACCATCATATTTGCTTCTGTTGCTGCTGCTGCTTGATTTGCAATTTTTAAGCTCATTCTGCCATGTAATTTGTGCTACAGGGAATTGAGCTACATCTCAAGCCCGTACAAGCTGTTGGTGTGTATGGCTGGAATAATGTTTGTGAAACAATCATAGGGGAATGGTTGGAAGATATATCTCAAAATCAGGTTTCATTATGATTTTTTCTGTTTGGTATAAATTTTTGTTTGTTTTTCTACCTCGCCTTTTGATATACTCTTGAATGTATATACACGTGTAGATTCATAAAGTACTACATGGCCTACCTACCATCCGGTCCTTGATTTCTGTCGGAAGTGCTGCTGCAAAGTTGGTTTCTTGCCCAGTTGAGAATTACAAGAAGGATCGTAGAGTGCTCAAGGGATTGCAAAGAGGTAAAGCTGCAAACAAAATCTGATTGGGAGCTTTGAGAAATAAGGAGCACAGTGTTTTCCCCTTCAAATAGACAGAATTTCTGATTAAAATGGACAGTAATAGCTGGAATTCTCTTAAGGAAGGTCGAATGCAAAAATCTTCATGTCTTTTTTAATAATTCTTTTCGTGTGACAATCTTACATTAGAAATTTTCCTTATGTAATGCATTTTGGTGGAGCATTTGGATTAAGGATTTTCTTGTTTGGTAGCTTGTTGTGTCTCCCTCTTTCTATTCTTTAGCTAAATGCTTTTCTGCATGTTATGCTAAATATTGTAGTAATTTAAAGAGGACATAAGTTCAGCCTCTAACGAAGCTTGTTGTTTGTGTTTCTCTATTTTATATTCTCTAGTCATGTTATTTGCCCAGTAGTCTTACTAATCATCTTCATCCAGGCACAGTAGCATTTCTAAGAAGCATATCTCTTGAAGCTGTTGGGCTAGGGGTACATTTGGCAGCAGGTGCTCATGATATCTTGCTGCAAGCAGAGTATATTCTTGCACGTATTCCACCTTCTTCCCCGTGGCCTTTGCAAAGTAGAGCGAATGCAAATGTCAGATCTAATCAGCCTAAGGATGCTCAGCATGGAATAAAGCAGGTTTATATTTATTTGATGATTTATGGTTTACTTTTTTGAATCTTCTGGTGCAGCTTGTGCATAACTGCTTAAGTTTCTTACTTGAATTGTTCATTCAAATCTACTAGTAAGGATTCATGGTATGTCATGCCTGTACTGGTGATGGCATCTCAGTTGATTCTGATGTTTAGATTTCCTTTGATTTGATAGCTTCAGTGCCTCACAGCTATATCCAATCTTCCTTTTGGCTGTGGTCTCATTAGTTGTGTTCAAACAATGTGTTGTGTTGGGTTGTAAGCACCCCATGTAAGTTAATCTTTTCTCTGTTAGTTGATGACGACGCATGTTTGTGAGACCATCAAAGCATTCCTGACTTTGAATAATAATCTGGTCAAAGTCTTTGGTTACCATTGAGTTGCTATTGTAACGAATTGACCTTCTATTGTGTTGTTAATATTCTGCAAGTCAGAGGGCATGGGACCTTGCTTTACTATGCGATTGGATATCACTTGCCATATACAAGGATTCTTATGTCTATTCATTAATTTATTTTTCTTTTTTGGGCCCATATATCTATTCGATTATGACTTTGGCGAGAATACGAAACATGTGCTTAATTCTTGTTTTACATTAGCCTAAATGATGTGTACTCCATGCAGGCTTACGAATGTATTAGTGATGGCTTGGGCAAGTCTGCTTCTGCGCTGGTTCAAACCCCCTTGAAGAAATACCAGCGAGGAGCTGGTGCTGGAGCAGCTATATCGACTGCTTTCCGGGCAGTTCCTGCAGCCACCATAGCTCCAGTGTCTGCTTGTGCAAGTGCTGTACATTATGCTCTTCTTGGCATCAGAAATAGGTTACTTAAAGACCCTCTTTATATTTATTCTTTGTTATATATTTTTATGTTGAGACAATGGTTAATTTGTTGTCTAATGATCTCAGCCTTGATCCAGAGCACAAAAAGGAGTCTATAGAGAAATATATGGGTCCTAATCAGCCGCAAGAGTAGATTCATAAGTGAGTCGGTATCTTTCAGTTGGAATATATCGATATAGCAGTTCTGAAATTTCAACTTCTTATTCAACATGCAGGATTGAAGATTGAAGAAATATTGACAAGTTTCCTCACTGGGAGAAAGGGGACTGTGGAAGGGCTGTCCACTTGTCTAGACCAATCCCAAACTGTGAGTTGACTTATCTAAATTTTCTCATCGTTCCAGATTTATGGCGGTAGTAGGTTCATAGCAGAAAGTTCATCTTGAATGTGTTCTCTGACTTGGTGTCAACTTGATACTCTTTAAGTTTTTATTCTTGGCTATTTTCTTGGTTAGCACTGTACTTCAGCACCTCATGAGCAAACTTATTGGTTGCAGGTAACATAGAATGGATTACTGTCAACATTCTTTTTGCTCCCACAATACAAGAGGGAGGATCATTCCTTTATCTGCGATTGTGTACATTTTTATTGCTTAGGAAGTGTAAATATTTTTTGTATCCTAGTTTCACCCACATAGGAGGGCCTTGTAATTGCAATGCCTTGATTTGCATAGTTGTACATAAACAGTTGCCCATTCTTTCCAAAGCCTTAATGTAATGTATGATAGACAGTTTGTCATAATATCAAAATGTTATTTTTGATGCCACAGTTCTTGGTACGTGTAACTGAGGACTTGTCAGTTTTGTTGGAGTATGTATCGATCCTTGGAGCATATCGCACATTGGAAAGGGTGCGTCTGGGGAATCTCTGTCAATTACTTGAGAAATACATGGCTTGCCGTGATAATGCTTTCGTTTGATGACAGTGCTGTCTTCTTGCTGCCATAGTGCATGTACGGATGTTTTGTTGTAAGCACTTCCCGTGGAAAATGTGTTGATTTGCTCAAGATTTGCAGACAACAAGTGCTTGATTCGTGATGTGTTCGATGCACTCCGTGAAAAAGAATACGAAGACCAGCACTTCGAACTATTATACTTGGCATTCTAGTCGTACTAGGAACTATTTGTTTTGGGCAACCATTTTGGTCTTGTTTAAAGAATTATGTCCATAACTGGCAACGGATTCGGGTTCCGTTAACAAGAAAGTCCGATCGGTCATTATTTTGAAGAACTTAGTGGTCGTTTTCTTGAGGTTGATTGTGTTATTTTTTGTATTTCCATATCTACTGGGTGGATTTAGTCACTAGTATGATTAAAACTGGATAATTCAGTCACAACAACCGGAAAAAAGAAAAAAAGAAAAAAAAGAGACTCCAATGCATAGAATTGACGAATGAGAAATGATGGAAGGTGAATTAATGCTCGAGGACAAGAATTTCCATTAGATCAAATAAATCAAAAATCAAAAACAGAAGTTAGAAAGTGCTTTCTACATATTCACCCGGACATAGCACGGTTGTGATAATTCACAAGCAAATAGACAAACGAGGCGCCTAGGGAAATCCTTCTGATGTCTCTCTTTGGTTTTCTTTCCTCTGCCCCAACTTGTTTTGCATTAGATCCTGCAAGAGCAGATGGTAAATTAGATAACTCAGTTTAGAAAATGAAGTACGAGGTCAAAACATAAGTACTGGCCATTCATCATCGTTCTTGAAAAAGGAAGGTTTTCTAGTTCTATACACAAAATACTGTATATGCCATGCAACAAACTGTATTATTCATATGAAACAGCTCTCCGAATTCCCTTCTTTTAAGAGGGAAGCTCAAGTTTCTGGTCTTAGTTGTGTCAACTTATTTGTTTCCGAAGATTAGAGACAACTCGATAAGAACATTTGGAATGAGAGATATTTAGAATATGTGACTAGAAAAATGAAATGAGATATCCAAAGTGATTTTACTTGGCCCAAAAAATTTTCAAATTGGAATCAACCTCACGTACTGTTTTAATTGAGAGATTGTTTTCCCTCTTTGATTGTTGCAAACACCTTTTTGAGATCAACTTTTCAGGGAACACTCCCAAACATTACCTGTTGCTACTTCTTGTTGGTATAGGCAAAGATGGAAGCCTTGTCCTCCACCACTTTCTCTAGGGAACTTTCGCTCCTATCCCCTTTCTTAGATGCGAAGTGACTCCTCTTCAAGCCCCACCTCTCTCTCCACCGGCCCGGACTGCTGGTCAACCTTGGGAATGCATCATTCGAGTCATCGTCATCAACAAGCAGCTCATCCCGAAGCGTCATCTTCCTCAAGGAGTTGGCCCCATTGCTCTTTAGAGGCAGTAACTTGCCCTTGGAGAAGATCTCATCGGCAGGTATCATGGAGTTGTTGTTCACCGAGAACTCAAAATCTGAAGAGACCGGTGCTTCCTTATAGTTTCTGCCTTCATGCCTGATGGGTGGTTGTTGTTGTGTGTCTGCAAAATCATGGGAAAATGAAATCCTTGGGCCCAACATGGTGGAGGGAGCATAGAAACCTTCCTGCTCATTGTTGAACATGTTTAAGCATGCACTCTAGGAGACAAGAAGATTCAAAGATCTAGGGCTAATAGCTAAGTTATTAATGTCTAAATTCCCTGTTAGAATTCACATGCCTATGTTAGACTTATATAGTGAGTGAGCTTGTTTTCGGGAGTCTGTCTAGGAGACAGCTCATGTTACTTAGATGATTGTGATAAAAAAGATGTCATAGCTTGCCCCTTTCCAATACCATATTTTAAATGGACCGTGCATTCACTATCTGAATAGCTTTATCTCCTTTTTCTGGATGACTTATAAAAACTTTTGAGAGTAACTACATAATATTTACTTCCCTGCCTCTTCAATTGATATATCCAATTAAAGGGTCAAAATTCTTATGATCATGTCGTGTTGGTATTGGCATTCTTAAAACTATAGATTTAATATGAAAGGATCAATTTCAGAAGACGTAATGTATAATAGATCGATTAAATTGTGTAACTTGTCAGTTTAATTTGCTCTGCAAATTTGAAATAGAGTAAAGTAGTCATACTAGCAGTCACTCCTCTAGCCAGCTTTTAAGTTGTAAAAACCAACTTGCAGCATCAAACCAAAGGACAATTTTAAATTACACATGCACTCCTTAAGATAAATTGACAGTACAGAAACATTCTTTATGTTTGCACAATAACATTGATCTCCATTAGAAGTTTTTGAACTTGCTGCCAATATAAAAAATCTACAGCATAGCTGCTCTCTGACAGGGTAAAATTGACTCGAAAACACAAGAGTGTTCGCGTATTATATTAGCTGATGTCTAATGTGAATCCAGTAAAGTGAATGCAAAGTCTTTTGGAACCATATTCAATTTGACTTCTCTGTTCCCTTGTGTTCTGCTTGCTTAGCTGGCTCGTGAGTAGCGAGTAGAATGCTAGATTTGCATGAAGAAGAAGGGAACGAAAGAAACAAAAAGATCAGACAAGAGAAAAGGCAAAACCGTGGGTAACAAAGAGACAAGGATTACCTTAGATGCCTTCTTGCATTATATATGACCATCCTAGACAATTATTGTCAAAGTACATAAACATATCATCTTACTAATTAGTACCTATTTGGTAACTATCCCAATAGTAACTGATTCTGATTTTTTGTTCCTGGGAGAAGTTGGGAACATAATCGCGTTTGATAAAATTTTTGTTCTCGGAAGTAGATTTGGAACAGAATCAAGAATAAAAAAAAAGTTGATTCTTGTTCCGGGAACAAATCTAAAAATCAAAACCAACTATTCTTCTTCTCTTTTCTTTTTCTTCATCGACCAACATCTCGCAGTTGCTGTCTGCCACTGTCAACAGCCGCCCGCTGCCGCTCGCCGTCACCGCCGGTCGCTGTCCGCCGTCGCCCGCTACCGTCAGTCGCTAGTAACCGGTCCGGTGAGCTCGCCGGAGGCAAGCCTAGCTACCGCCGGTGGCCAGGCGGGCCTTGCCCAGCCTCGGTGAGGCTCGCCCAACCCCGCCGGTGGCCAGGTAGGCCTCGCCTAGCCCCGGCGTGGCCAGCCTGGCCACCGGCAAGGCTCGGCCAACGAGGGCCGGCGACGCTCCAGTGAGGTCGCCGGTCTGGCGACTAGCGAGAAGAATAAGAAGAAGAATAACAGGAGAAAAAGGCAAAAAAAAAAAGGAAAAAAAAAAGGAAAAAAGAAAAGAAAGAAAGTAAAAAAAATATTTAAAAAGTAAAAGAAATTGATTTGGAATAGAATTAATAAGCATGGTACCAAACACAATTCTATTCCAGAATCAGAAATTTTGGACAGTTACCAAATAGCTTAAAATGCTTAGAAATTATTTCCAGGAATAGAATAAAAAAGAATCATTTTTAATCGAACTGCTTCTCGAGAACATAATTGTTACTAAATGCGCCCTTATTGTCCATAAATACCTTCATTAGGCTCAAAACGCTTATAAATCAAACAAGATTCCTACAGATGAACAAAACCACCTAAAAAGCCAACCGATAGAATAATTTTGATACTTTCACTTCCTTGGATCCTCATTGTTTGCTCTCATGACAGCAAAGACCTGTCCTAGTTGCATGTCTGCTTTGCTTCTTCGTCTTTGTCCTCACAAGTTTCTGGATCACCCCTTCTAAATCCTCATCTCCAAGAATCAAAGGCCTTTTCATCAATCTGATTTCAGAGGATTTTTATGATAGAGCCTATCTTTCCATGAGCTGCAATCTCTTCCTTTTGTGGCTTCAATGATTTAAGACAAATGTTATGCTCTTTCTCATGTCACCATGACATTCTCGAGAAACTTATATGCACTAGATACACATGACAACTGCTATACATAAGAAACCTTCCTTAGGCGGGCCTCACTCATTTTCCACTTGATCAGATCGTTCTTGTTCGCCGAATACACATGCAACAACAGTGAGTTCATGCAAGTACCAATCCTTCTAGAGAAGGCCAACTCAGCCTAGGACTCTCCCTACTTCAATCTCCACAACCACGACCCAAACACTAGCCATGAACGGCACATGCGTACTCGGAGTGGTTCACTATCAGAATGAGTTTAAAAATCATGAAGCTTACTGGATTCTTTACCGACACTAAACAAAGCAAAAAGCCAAAACCAAAACCCCCTTTTACTTAGAACTTCGAATTGACTACTATTTTTCTTGATCTCTCTTGCAGAGAACTTAAATTCTAATATAGTTTTTTTATAGTCGTAATGATCCTCACATGCAGCTTAAAGTTCCCAACATTTTTCAATTGCTCACTCATGGGACAGGTGGCATGATTCCCAAGTAATAATGCTTCATCCTTATTCGGCCAAGCTTACAAGGAGCGAAAGAAGCTAAGTTTGACTATAGACAGTGTCTCTGTCTTGGTCTCCCATTTGGTTAGCAACACCTCCATAGTTTAATCCTAAACAGCACAAAACAAAATTTCTTAAAAAGCTGAAGGCTCGGTTTACAATGTCAGATCAGATGGAAAACACAGTCCTTGAGTTTTACTTAATTAGTCGGGTGCTTTGAATGTAGCTCAAGTTCCACATATGGCTATTGAGACGTGAATAGTTTTTTTCTCCTCTTTTGCTCATTATATACCTAGGAAAGTATATTTATTTGAATGGGGTCTGGTCTTTGCGTGGAACTAGAAGATAAGAATGCTATTTCATTAGTTTCCACGAGCATTATTTGCGCAAATTATGATATTAATATGATTATAATTCCATTGACCAATGAAGGTCAATCTGTCATGAGGCTTTCCCCACGTTGTCTGAGGCTCGTACTTTTTATTCATACGAGAGGTTTGCCTTTTCCTTGACTTTTTTCTTTTTGCCTGTCCAAAGTAACTTTCAAAAATGAATATTTGCATGCTCTTCCGTGCTTGTGATTACAAATGAAAGCTGCCATTAGCGATGTACTTGATCATGAAGATGAGTGGAACTTTACTTAACCCAGAAATTAAAGGAAAACAAGAAGCTGAAGTGATGGAATTTTGAGTCTTGACAGCTCTGTTTCAACTATGAGTCTGCCAAAGGAGGGATTCGGTTTTATCGAGTTTTGATGAAATTGAGTATGGCCCAAGATCCAATTCACTGATTTCTTTAATGGCCCTTGACAGATTAGTAGTTTTTTCTCGAGTGGCTCGCTACACTTGTTGGCCCAGAAATGGGTTATCTAACAAACATAGCCCAATATCTCAAATTAGAAATTGTCCGATTTCTTGCCCATATTGTAAGAGCATTTTTCTCTCAATAACTTTTGCCAATGGGGAAAATTCTCCAAAAAGTCCTAAACCTATGTACTTTTGCCAATTCAACTTTAAACATTTCAATTTTTCTAATTAAGTTCTAAACATTTTCACTTTTTATCAATTAAGTATATCTTATCAATTGCTCGACTGTATCATGTAGGATGGCTGACGATAGACTTATCAAATGGGTGAGTTGAGTCAAGTTGGGTTTGGGTGGGGTCATAATTGGTTTAACCCAAACTGACCCATTAACTCGTTCATTAACTCGTTTATTAGCAATGTCAATTTATTAACCTATACACAATCCATACACAACTCAAGCCATATTGCTAAGATACTTCCATATTTAATCAAATTTACGATTTAAAATATATATATATTGTTAAAATATTTCCATACAATTACAAATTTAATGGATAAATTTTAAAAAAATTTAAAAAATCGAGACACCATTTATTTCATGAAAAATGTGGTATTTTGAAAATTGAAAATAGTTAAAACTTGAAAATGAATTAGAAAATATTTCCGCTTAGTATAGAAAATCTAATTTGATTTTCAGTGCACTCCCTTTAAGTATTTTAATTTTTTGTTTTTTAAAAAATAAAATTTTTAATTATTTCTTTTTTCTTTTCCCCTCCTTCTCCCACTTGTTGGCCATGGCCGTCATGGTCAATAGCAGGTGAGCTTAAGCCTCACCACAAGCCAACGAGGCTTGAGCTCACCCGATTTTGGCGAGTCAAGCCTTGCCATCCTCGAGTGAGGCTCCACTTCACTAGATTCGATGAGATCGAGTTCACCCCAATGCTACTGAGCTCGAGGTTGGCCAGATCAGGGAGGCTAGAGTCTCGCCAACATATAGGGTAGTGCGGTTGAGGCTTACCAGTGCAATTAGTGATTGGGCGAGGGCCATGAACCTGACCTATTGCCAGCGAGGTCAATCGTTGGACTTCATTGGGAAAAACGGTAAAATAAAGAAAGAAAAATAATAAAAATAAAATAACATAAAAACTTATTAAAAAATAAAAATTCTAAAAATTGCTCAAGAGGATGATATCTCGTTAATAAGTTGACTCAATTAGTAATCTTTATAACTTATATGAGTTGTAAATGGGTTTAAATACAAATCCATTTACAATAGACTTACATATAATCCGAATCCATTTATTAAAACTTAACTAACCTATATATCCTTGTCAATGTAAATGGATTCAAAATGGATTTTCACTTTGACATATCTAGCCGATGCTGATGTGGATGATTTAAATATTTTTCGATTTTTTTTATTATTTTTTCCTTTTTCACTCTTCTTTTCTTTTTTTCTTTTTTCCCTCTCGCTAGCCACCATCATGGCCGGACCTTACTTTCGCCAGCCTTAGGTGAGGGTGAGGGTTACCCTCATTGACATAGCGAGTGTGGGCCGCCCTCGCCTAGGGCGAGGGTTGTTTCCCCAAGCCTCACCTAGGTGAGGGTTGCCCTTGCTCAATCCCACGAGGGTGTCCCACACCTAAGGCCGGTAACCTCCTCCGGCCATCGATGAGGTTGAATGGTGGCTGGTAGAGGGAAAAAGGGGGAAAAAAGAGTAAAGAAAAAAAAAAGAAGAAGAAGGAAAATAGAGAGAAAACAAAAGGAGAAGTAAAAAAAAATTATAAAAATTTGAAAAATATTAAAATATTATTGAAAATAATCTATATCAGTGTCTATTATTCTTCATTGCACAACTGGCATCTATATTATCAATTTCTGATTAGAATTGACCGGATTGATTAAATTGGTAAAAAGTGAAAGATTTATAACTAAATTGGCAAAATTTAAAAATTTAAAACTGAATTGATAAAAATATAATAAATTTAGAACTTTTTAGATAATTTTCCCTTTGCAAATAGAAGAGCTTAACTATGGTCTGAACCATCTATGGTGCCCGCTGCATAACCAATTGACATGCCAATTTGATCTGGTTGGCATAGAGACACCATCTTATTCCAAAGTTCAAGTTAAGGCCAAATGCCATGAACTGTTCTTTGCTTTTGCCCATAAAACAGGAGACTTCCAATTATTCAGCAGCAAAAGAAAGACACTCAGCTGGCAGCCCGATTCTTGCGGCCTGCCCAAAGTGCACAGGTTTTGTCGTGAAAGTATGGCACAGGTCATTTCAGGGTCGGTGGGATCCATGCCCTTTTTCATTTATTCGTCATAAATAAACTTGTCAATAATCACTTCATCCTAATCGGAAACAGCAAGTCTTGCTATTTTTTTCATTAGCGGATCAATGATTAATTGCATCACTGAAGGTTTAGTTAAGTTGGTTCTTCTCAAGATTGACTTCTAGAAGTTTATGCTACTTACTCCAAACAATCTTTGTGTAACATGAAACGCTTTTCTTACATGACGCTACAAACAAGAAAAGATTAATCAATTAAGTTAGCAGATGATCATGCCATCTACCAGTTACAGATAACCAGCTGACAGCCAACTCCTAGTCTTCTCAACGTGCTTTTTATTTGCCAGCTGGATGTTGTCATAGTCACTTAGTCAGGAGTCAAGTCAATAATAATTAAAATATGAGAAGGTGCATCTGTTCTTCCAAATAACAAAATAAAGGACAATTTCGCAGCAGTTGCTTCCCTTTTACTGATTAGCCTGTCTACCTTGATCTTATCAAGAAGGGAAAAGACCATAAAAAATCTTAAATTTTATCCAAAGTGATAAATTTACCTCAAATTTTTTCTTGTGATATGAAAAAGCTCAAATTTTACAAACTGTGACACATATATCCTATTAAGGGTATTTTTGTCTTTTTTTTTTAATTATTTTTTTCTTCTTCTCTCTCCTCTGTCGGCTCCACCATGACCGGCGGAGGGAAAAAAGAAGAAGAAGAAAAAAAGAAAAAAAAAAAAAAATTTTAAAAGTAAAAAGATCAAAATGCCCTTATGATTTAGGGTAAATGTATCACATAAATGAAAGTTCAGGATTTTTTGTGTCACAAAATTTTTTTTTGAATAAATTTGTTACTTTGGGTAAAATTTGAAGTTTTTGGTGGTTTTTTTCCTATCAAGAATGACCAATGCTGTTGAATTTGCCAGTCGATGGCATTTACATCAGAAATTGAAGTCGACCGAACTGAATGAACATCTGGCCATCAAAGTCAATACTGCAGAAAGATCATACGATTTGGGTTTTAAAATTACGGATCAAAGACGTGATCAAGACAAAGAAGTCAAACAAGGTGCAGAAAATGCAGTATATACCTTCCTCCCGTATTGGATGGGAGAGTTGGAAGGTTGGTTGATGATATACACCAGAACTGCAAAGTTACTCAAGACAACATCTTGCACTGCATTCAGAAATGACATCACATAAATGACGTAAAAGGTCATTGATTCCCGGTCTGGTTGACCCATGAACAGTACTCCAAGGTCTTTGTGTTCACACACTTAACAACCAGATATTGGCAGGATCCTGTTCACATGAACCCTAAATAAAACAAAGAAGACTTTCAATGATTCTTAGCTGTTTGATTCTTACAGTCCGAAAAAGCGCGGCCCCAATGCTTGGACAAGCCCTCCGTATCAATAATTCAATGCAGGACAAAACAAGAAAATAAGGTGGGAGGGAGGGAAGATGCAACACATCTTCCTCCACTTCATAAAGAAAGGCACCTTGACCAAGACTAGTACTGGGATTTAATTATTTCACACTTGGAATGGGTTGACTAGTTACAGTTTCCATCAAGTAGCGTCTTTGGCCTTGCAATATATTTAAAGACCTCAACTGTTCAGACTCTTCATAAGTTGAGCGGTGAGCTGAGTTACATCCACGATTATCATCATTCAAAAATTCAGATCACAGGTCGCATACAAACAGATCAATATGTATCCCTCGCCCAACGAGCCTCCGAAGTACAGTGTAGATGGCCATCCGGGTCATCACGTTCCCACTTCTGGGTATCCCAACCCGATGGCAAGCTCAGTCCAAGCAGTTGCTCCTCCATACCCTGCCTCCAGTTTCCAGCCTCATGCGGCCGCTGGCAAATGGTCCACTAGTCTTTGCCATTGTTGCGATGATCCTGCAAATTGTAAGCCCATGTGAAGAATTGTTTTTTTGAATCTAAAGTATTTATTTTCAGCCATATCGACTACTTCATAGTGTATCCTAACAAGAATTTCCGTTCTTGCTTTCTCGTCCTAGGTATAATCACTTGCTTTTGCCCTTGCATCACATTCGGACAGATTTCTGAGATAGTGGACAGAGGTTCCACAAGTAAGCCTTGCAATTGATGATGATCTCTCTAGCTATATAATGTTACTTGGACATATTTTTCTAGGTTTCTATTACTAGATATTGATGTTTGCAATCACATGACTTTTAGATTGTGCTGCGAATGGCACGGTGTACGGGCTACTGGCGATGACCGGATTTGCATGCCTATACTCATGCTTTTACCGATCAAGGCTGAGGGGGCAATATGACTTGGCAGAGGATCCATGTGTTGATTGCTTAGTTCATTTCTTCTGTGAAGCTTGTGCTTTGTGTCAAGAATACAGAGAGCTCAGGAACCGGGGCTATGATATGGGAATTGGTAATTCACTTCTATCCATTACCTTTTTGTATTCAGAAGTTATCTTAGCCGGAGGGTCCGAAATATATTTTGAATAAAATGCAAGGTAATTTAAATCACAGGCAAGCCCGGGCAAGGTATTTACGCTGATCAGGTTTAATTTCAACCTATGAGACATGGCTGCCACATCTTTCCAGTTCTGTGCTAGCCTCGATCAATGGGAAAAGTGATCTTGCATCCCTATGCTTAAGCATGGATATCCTTAGACGTGGGCAACGAATTCTTTCTGGAGTTAGGATTGTAACATCCAGCTTCAACGAAATTAAGACTAGGCAATAGGCCTTCTCTGATGTAGACTTCTCACCTGCAGCTCTTTGTCATAGATGATGATGCAAGCAGAAACAAAACATAAGTCAACTTGGACTTACTAAATGCTTGATTAGTTCCTTCCCACACGTCACTGGCATTGTTGCTGCCTCATATTCTGACGCATAATAGGACGATCAATGTTTACTTCCGTATGTCTTGTTCATCTAAAGTGTTCTCCATGGGTTTCTGCATTGAGATTCAGTGAAATTTTTGAAATTCATAAGTTGACTTGCAAATTCTCTTCTTTTTGATTGGATGAAGGATGGGAAGCCAACGTGGATAGACAGAAGAGGGGCGTTATGGTGCCTCCTGTTATGGGTCAGAGCATGACAAGATGAAAACTACTTGTCCTGATGAATGTCCATTATTATCTTTAAAGCGGGATGAAGAAAGAAGGAAAGAGAAGAAATTCTACAGCAGTTAATGTCTTACTACGGTTGCTTTTACTGCCTTGTTAGGGGATATTAAGATTGGTTCCAAAATCATCGAGCACATAGCAGCTGCTCTCAGTGTTCTTGTACTCTGTCAATTGTCAATCGTTGATTTGTATATGTGTTTGAGACAAGTGAATCCGATGAAGAGAAAAAATGATTGTGGTTGCATTTTCCTGTATTATGTTGGGTGTGTTTAATAATTAACTTGTATCTCTTCATTCTACAAATGTTTTCCCTGCAGTATCAATGGAGTTAGCTCATTGTACGTGGAAAAATTTGAGTATATGAAGTTGCTTGCCAGACAAGACTCAAGAATTGATAGTTAGACTATAATCAATCGTCTTTAATAAGTTACATGAGTATCGGTGGCATTATCACTTTAGCATACAGTCCTGTTGACCCCTCTCTTTTGCCACGGTATGAAGAGAACCAAGACGGCTCCATCGGTCCTCTGATATCTCCCAGAGAACTCTATTAATGGCATTATCAGCATTAGCATACAATCCTGTCATTCAATTAGTGTCATGTTAAATTGCAAAGACCTCCCATTTTCTATCTTGAGCTTGTAAGCATAGCAATGACAATTGATCCAGATGCTACAGCAATCGTGCTATCATCATCTTGATTCTGACCAATCATTTCCAGGAGAAACCCTGATAAAGGAGAAAATTTTCAGTTATCAAGTCACTCAAGAGGCTGAATTTAAAGGGCTATATATCCAAATGATCCATGGAAGAAGATATGTGCACGTTCTTACTGTAGATTTATGCCATTTTTGTCCTGTAGGGCATCGGGAATGCTACCATTTAACTTATTGTTCTGCAGTAATCTGTGAAAATGAAAGAAAGTCACTAGAATTCATATGATGTTATGGAAATTCTGTGGAAAGATACTGAAAGCTAGTTTCCCTTCCACAATGCTGAAACTTACATCTCGCGAAGATTTGGTAGTTGGCCTAGCGATTCAGGAAGTGATCCTTCAAATTTGTTATTCTCCAAATGCCTATGTGAGATGGTGCAAAAGAAGACAAATTTAGTTGCCCGTAAATGGAGGAACGTGATTAGGATGGATAATTATTTTAGGGCAACATACAACGTCTGAAGTGCCTTCAATGACTCCATCTCTGGGATGGTCCCCGACATTTCATTCCCTCCTAACCAGCTAAAAAGCAAGTAATCAAATTACCAAGTGGCGAGAATGAATGAAAATAGAATGTGCCGCGGACAGAAAGGAGAAAGTTACTTACAGATTCTTGAGTGCCGTTAAGTTGGATATACTCGGTGGCAATGACCCAGACAATCCAGCATTTGTTAAGTTCCTTCAAATGGTTCGTGCATTTCTACTTTCAGTGAACTTGGAATCTTATAAAAGAAAGAGCTGGTGGCCAGCAGAGTAAAGTTAAGATTTTGACACATTCACAATCTGATGAACTTACAGAGTGATGACTCGGGCTAGCTTTCCTTGAGAACATGTGACTCCAGTCCACGAGTGCTGTTGAGGTAGGCATGGATCGCCGTTCCAATCAGAAGGTGGGTTGTTCAAGCTTCTCGCTAGTTCTTCCATGGCCATCACTATTGAACACAAAATAAGCTACTATATTTACATGACCACGAGAAGATGGTACCTCTTACCTGGCAAAAACATCAGAAAAATAGGCCATGCCGCAATGCTAGATTATAAGTTTGAGAAATGTACCATCTCTTGTGAGAGTTCTCCCTGCTAGGGGCAGTATCTGCAAGACCTCGCCTGCATTGATCAACGGCCCAACAGGCATCCCATCCCCTGGAGTCAAGGAGATTTCAGTCTGCCCTGAGAGAGGCCATTGTGTTGCGTAAACCGTCACTCCACTAGTTGTGACATTGAGCTCAGAGTAGAACTTCTTGCCATTTATGGACACATCGAAAACCCTCCAGCTGTAGGAGCTTGGCGATCTGTTATCTTGGAAGTAGAGAGAAATATAGTAAATGCTGCTAGGGAGAGATACTGGTGGCCACTGGACTTTAAGGGTCTTCCCTCTGCTTGTTGTGATTGCCGTGGCAAATGCGTTTGCTGGTGGGAGATTCCAGAATTCAGAAGTGTCCACTTTGGATTGGCTCTTGACGACAGGGTTTTCACTCATGAACGGTTGCCAGAAACGGTCGAATTCGTCGTCTGGATACCTAGGTTTGCACAAATTAGTACATCAAAATATCAGAAAGACCCTCAAGCTTCAGTTTCAACTTTCTTCCGTCTCTTTTTCAAAGAAACAAATACGGCATGAAATGAATCCTACAATTTAAACTGACAATACCTATCCCATCTAACCTATTCTTCCATAACATTCTCCTAAAAGTAGCTCCAAGATGATTTCGACCTGACCTTCCTAGTCTGTGCTAGTCCTTAATTAATTATACTAAAAACAACACCAATTCTGAGTGTTCTTACGCAGGAAATTTTGATTTCCTTCATTCGTAGTCTGAACATTAGCTTCTCCATGCCAGTTTTAAAAATCAGCTAGCAATGTTTGCAAACGCTTCAACAATTGGGAATAGAAAGCAGTAGAAATGCAGGGCAAAACATTTGTAATGAACTAGTGGAAACCAGGAATGAATTTGATAAGGACGACGTTATACTTCTCACCGAATTATGTCCTCGCTATCACCAAAAGTGCTCCGAGCAACCGTGCTAAGCGCATGCTTCTTGAAGTCGTTGGTGTTATACACGGAATCATCAAGATACTCCACTTCTAGGACCGAAATAAACGGGTCGGAAACTGTATGCTCGGTCCTCGCGAGGCAGAGGCTCAATGTCTTCCCCAAAGCAGCCACATAGATCTCATAGTAGGAGCTGAGTCCATTGGCATAATCCTCCGTGGTATTGACCGTACTCCACTTGGTACCGTCCACAATCTGGTCGAAAACTGGGGGCTCCTTCCCTCCATCGAAACCTCCATAGAAGTACGTCGTCTTCACGAGGTATTTCCCGCCTTTGATGACGGGGATCACATAACAGTATTTCCGCGCTGACTTGTCAGGGAAGTATCTCAATGTGGTCAATTCAGGCAACACATTGGGAGTCTTGATGGCGGTTTTGTTCCCCACGGAGATGAAGCCGTCGTCCAGAATGTACTTGAGGCTGCCTGAGGATGACTCTTCTGATGCGCCACAGTCGATCAGAAAGCCTGCATTTTGGCCATTCATGGATGAACCAATGGGACCCAAGAATCATGGGATTCAAGAACCCTCTTGTTTCCTTGTCATAAAAGAGGAGAACTGTTCGAATTTCATATCTTTCCTTGGATTAAACGTTCACAAATATATGCAATTATTCCCCAAAATTGATGAACATACAGAAGAAAATGTGCTTATTCAGAAGATAGATCCATTTTTCCATGTTTATGTGATTGGAATTGTATCATAAGATATGTGTTGAGAGGTTACCTCTGGGGGCAGGGCTTGAATGAGCAAAGAGAGGGATGCTAACAAGCCACAGGAGGAAGATGGAGAGGCACATCTTTCTCTTGGGAAAATAGTTTCCCGGAAAAAAAAAAAAAAAAAAAAGATTGATGGAAAATGGGAAGTTCTATTTTCTGGGAGGGAGGAGGGAGAGAGAGAGAGAGAGAGAGAGAGAGAGAGAGAGAGAGAAGGAAGGTGATGGACATGGCCAGGATTGTCGAGGCAGGTTGGTGGACACGTCAATGGCTGTGCTTGAAGATAGAAACTAAAAATTGAAGGGGAGATATATAGATTGATGGGACAAAGCTTGATTGGCTTTCATCAATGTCATGGAGGGCATTGCATCTTGATTTTGCTTTGTTTCCTTTGTCATTGTCGCCATCATCACCATCCCGTGATCTTTATTATTAAGAATATTCTGTCGTTATCGTAAATGTTGTTATCAAAATTTTTTATTACTTAAATTTATGAAAGTCGATTACTATTTTTCATGATCGAAAAATTCATGAACATTCATCCCGTTGCGTGTTTACATGCTCATATGTCAACAAATTCAGATGCAACGGATAAATAATCCATCATCAATTATGTTCGTAAAATCAATCGATTTAATTATCTCAAAGCACAATTTGGATGAGTTATATATTAATATAATGAGAAGTCGTCACTTTACATCGAGGAGCGCCTGTAGCTCAGTGGATAGAGCGTCTGTTTCCTAAGCAGAAAGTCGTAGGTTCGACCCCTACCTGGCGCGAAGTCAAGCGAAAGCATGTCTTCCATTTTTTGGGTCGCGTTGACTGGGGAGCCACGTGGCGCCCTTCGAAAGGCGGATGCAGCGTCTGGTCGGAAACTGGAGACACGTGCGATAGGAAAAACCCGCGCGATCTCATCTCCTGTTTTTGGCTCGAAAAACCCTAGCTTTTGTCGGATTGAGGGAGCTCGGTTTGGGAACCTCAGCGCCACCGCCGGTGCTGCAGCCATGAAAGCCTTCGACATCAGCAATGGCGACGCCCTCTCCGTCGCCCTTTTCACCGACGTCACCAATTCCAAGTACCTCTCTCTCTCTCTCTGTCCATTCGGGGTCTGCTTCTCGTTGCTTGAAAGAATCGGCATAGACGTAGACGTATCGTACATCTGGAAACCGTGGAACTCTCTTGGCTTGCCGGTTTGCGTTTGATTCTGGACCGTTTGTGCGTCAGAAATGGAGGGAGGAACTTTAAGAAACATTTGACTGCTCTTTTTTTGTGGTGATTTCATGGCATGCGCTGAGAGAAAGCTCGGTGATGGTTCTAGTTATTGTTGTTGGCATAGAAATGAAGGGGCGCGGAGAGGAGAAGAGCGAGTAGAATTGTGAAGATCACGGAGATAATAATAGTAGCGGCGATAATTAAGCGGAGAGGGCGGAATCGGAGACGGCAGCTGAGGTTTAGCTTGCCAGTAGGACGGGATGTTCTTTTGGTGGCGGTAACCTAAAGAAGTCGAGCCGGTCAATGCCGTGTCCTCGGCAGATTTAGGTCCCTGGAAGTGTTCACCAGTCACTTTAAAAACTTCTTATTTCTCATCTAGACCCACGATTTTACAGTCTACCTGAGAGCGTCGAATTGGTGTGTTTGATGGATTTCCACCGTTTGGCTATATTCCGAAGATATCGACCCATTATTTTCCTACGTGAGCCATAGGAAGTTCTGTATTCTTCTTTTACTTTTGGCCAATACAGCATCTGAAGGTGGAAATAAATGTATATGTATTGTTTATCCTCTTATTTGTCTACCTGTTGTCTACGATGCTCAACTGAATTATCACTTATTTGCCACCGACCGCTCTTTTTCTCTAGCCCTCATTGAAATGAGTTAGCTGGATTTAACTTCTTTAGGTTGCGTTCAGTTGGTGGGTATTTTCTGTCCATATTTGCAATGCGCCATGAGCCTACTTGAAGAATAAGGCTCTTTTAAAGGACTTGACATCCTTTTGTCAAAATGCAGGGAACTTTTGGATTCCATGCAGGCTGGAACTTTGGAACCAGAGGTTGCTTTTCTTAATGCTCTGCTGGTATGTGTTATTTGGGCATGACTTCGAATTTTTATGATGTTTCTTCTCCACCTGTTGTGCTTATCATTGTTTCTTATGGAAATTATGTTGACAGATTCCCGATATCTTCCCTGTTCTAGCCGCTGCACATAAGACTCTAATATCCAATTCTCGAGGTTCACTGACTACCCGCACTCTCCATTCAGAGCTTGTTTACAACTATTCAGGGTCTAAGCATGTATGTAAGCTTGTTTTTCTTTTTTGTCACGCTACTTTCACCTGGGAAAAAATAATGAAGAGTGAAAGTTTTCTTCTGCTTTAATGAGAGTTAGCGTGGTTGCTAACCTCTCGGTGATTTCAATTTTGTTAGATTACAGAATCCTTGAAACGATGTGGCATCTCAGACAGCTCGACCTATGTTCTTGCTGCTCGTTTCAACGGATCACCCGATGAGGTATCTTGTTCTATCATTTGGTTTTGGTGCAAATATCTTAAATTTTTCATCGAATTAGGCCATGACAGCAATTTTGGCCATGACTTCATTCTGTCAGATGAAGGCCATTGCTGCACTTATCAGTGGGAAAGAAATTGAGTTGGAAGAACTGGAAGGGAAAGCAAACGTAGCCCAGATACAGAAGGTGTGCCAGTTCGTTCTTTTAATATGCTATAGACTAGCGCTTTTCGTTTTGTCAGTATTTTGATTCTCACCTAGCTAAACAATCCAAAACTTTTATTCACTGCAGCACTACAAGATACCTGGCCCAGAATTGGGAATATCATCACTCGCAGATGCCATTACCTGCCGCATTGCCGCGAGGGATGCCTTATGAAAGTAGACGCGACTTCCCGCTTGTCTGTTCCCACTCTGGATGTTTCCTTTGCACACTAGTCTTTAGATAGTGAGATATGGGGAGAATGCCGAGTGCTGCGAAAAAAAGTTACTATGTTTAAACAGATATTAGAATCTCAATGTTGCTGTGAATATTGCTGCAATGCAAATTATGGCCACTGGAGTGCATGATTTTCTCTGTGTCAATCATGTGTTTTTCCTCCTAAAGAAATTTGGCTGTTAATTGCAAATCACGCACGTGCTAGTGAGCTTGAAATCCTCTAGGCGAAATGCTCATTTGAGGCCCACGGATGTTGTCATGGACTGGCCCAATTAGAAGACGGGCCTGATTGGGCAATTCGGGCCGGCCCAAAATAGCAATCCCGGCCCATGCAATGAAATGAAAGGCCCGGCCGGACGACGCCAAGCTGGAAAGCGCGCCTGTGACGTGTCAGGCTCGCGGAAAGCTGGGGGGGGCCCACCCTGGGAAAGGAGGGGACGGTAAAGAGACGGGGCTACCCCTACTTTGCACTTTGCTTTGCAGCGAAGCAAACGCCGGCGTTTGGCCGACGCTACTCGGTCACAGCCCGTGATTTTAGCTTTCCTATTTATGCCCCCGATGTCGTAACTAACTCTCATTTCTCTCGAAATCCTCTCTAATTCTCTCACTTCGTCAACGCGAAATCAGTGATTTTCGTTTTTCAATTTTCGTTTCAATTCCCGAGAAAACTGACAGTCGAATCGCCATGGGAGGCTCGCACAGCCGCGAAGATCTCGAGATCGATTCCTCCGACGAGGAGGAGGACGCCGGCGGCGACTACGATTCCGGTCGAGAAGAGTACGAGGACGCCGAGGAAGAGCACCACCGCCGGAAGGAGCCTCACCGGGCCGGCGCCTCCTCTTCGTCCTCAGGTACTACTTCTCAATCCCTGAGCTCGCTCGACGAGATCGACGCGAGGCTGAAGGCTCTCAAGGTCAAGTACCCGGCGGCGGCGCGGCCGCCAAATCCGGTCAAGCTCTACCTCCACATCGGCGGGAACACGCCCAAGGCGAAGTGGATCGTCTCCGATAAGTTGACGTCTTATAAGTTCGTGAGGACGTCTAGAGTCGGCGGCGGCAGCGGCGGCGGCGGTGATGATGATGATTACGAGGAGGAAGAAGAGGAGGAGGCGGTCGACGGTGGAGAGGGGTCCTGGTGGGCTTTGAAGGTGGGGTCGAAGGTGCGCGTTAGGGTTTCCAGCGATATGCAGTTGAAGATGTTCGGCGAGCAGAGGCGCGTGGATTTTATGAGTAATGGTGTCTGGGCGATGAAGTTTTTCACTAACGAGGAGTATCGGAGCTTCGTGACGAGGTTTCAGGATTGTTTGTTTGAGAATGTCCACGGGCTGAGGGCAACTGAGGAGAATAAAGTGAAGGTTTATGGGAAGGAGTTCCTTGGGTGGGTTAAGCCCGAGGTGGCGGACGATTCTTTGTGGGAGGACGCGGAGAATGATCTGAGGAAGAGCCCCGAGCTGTCGTCGCGTGAGCATCCGAATCCGGACTTGATGGAAGAGTTTGAGGAGGCTGCAAATGGCGGAATCCAGAGTTTGACTCTTGGCGCATTGGATAATAGTTTCCTAGTCAATGATTTGGGTGTTCAGGTGTATAGGAATTCGGCGCATGGGATTAGAGGGAAAGGCGTTTATGTGAAATACGACAGTGGGAACAAGAAAGCGGGTTCTAGCTTGTCAGAGACGACCCCAAAGAAGGCTATGTTAATGAGGGGAGAGACTAATATGATGTTGATGAGTCCTTTTAAGGAAGGAAAACCCCATGCTACGGGGCTTCAGCAATTGGATATTGAGACGGGGAAGATTGTGACTGAATGGAAGTTCGAGAAGGATGGGGCAGATATTACGATGACAGATATTACAAATGACACTAAAGGCTCACAGCTGGATCCCTCAGAATCGACATTTTTAGGGTTAGACGATAATAGGCTCTGTCAGTGGGATATGAGAGATAGGAGAGGGATTGTGCAAAATATTGCGAGTTCGAATTCTCCTGTTTTGCACTGGACTCAGGGTCACCAGTTTTCACGGGGAACGAACTTCCAGTGCTTTGCGACCACCGGGGATGGCTCAATTGTTGTTGGTTCCATTGATGGTAAGATAAGGTTGTACTCCAAGACTTCAATGAGGCAGGCCAAAACTGCATTTCCCGGGCTTGGTTCTCCGATTACAAATGTTGATGTGACTTACGATGGAAAGTGGGTGCTGGGAACAACGGACACATACTTGATTCTTATATGCACTCTGTTCACCGACAAAGATGGGAGGACAAAAATTGGATTTGCTGGTCGCATGGGAAACAAGATTCCAGCTCCTCGACTGTTGAAGCTGACTCCATTGGATTCACATTTGGCAGGCGGGAACAATAAGTTCCATGGTGGCCACTTCTCATGGGTAAACCTCATTTCTTTCTTTTATTCTTACCTTGTGCAGTAGAGTCGCCTTTGATTCATCTACAAATGAATGCATTGGTGGATTGTGTTATTTGTAGTTCCGCTATCTGTCCCATTTTAGGCTTTTGGATATATGGGTCTCTGTGATTTGTTCACTTAGCAGTCATTTATTAAGCTATCATGCATCATGCAGTCCATATCTCTGTGAATAGAAATTTTGTTGCAACGTTTATTCTTGTGGTTCAGTCAAATCCATTAAAAATTCTGGGGAAGTTGGAAGCTTTCTATTTCAATATGCTGCCATCATCTATTAAATTGTCAAGAAGGCAGGCTGTCTTACTGTTTGGGTATGAGAACTAACGCGTTATAGCTGGATCTTTGTTCCAGACTTAACTTTATGTTTATGCATTGATAGTGTTTTTCAGGCTGTCATTTCTTTTATTACCGAAAAATGCACTGTATGCTCTTGAATATAACTTCACGTATTTTTTATCTAATTTTTTGAGTTGTTTTTTGTTTCAGGTTACCGAGAATGGTAAACAAGAAAGGCATCTAGTAGCAACGGTGGGAAAATTCAGCGTGATATGGGACTTCCAGCAAGTGAAGAACAGCGCACACCAGTGCTACCAGAATCAGCAAGGCCTTAAAAGCTGTTATTGTTACAAGATTGTACTGAAGGATGAATCCATAGTTGAAAGCCGCTTCATGCACGACAAGTTCGCTGTCAGCGACTCTCCAGAAGCTCCATTAGTGGTGGCAACCCCCATGAAAGTTAGCTCCATCAGTCTCTCTGGCAGGAGATAGTACAGTCTGTTGATTTCTGAATCATGTATAGAATAGAAGTTTCTTGTGTTGCCTTGTGGTGCGCAAATGATGTAGTTAGATCTCCCTTTTCTTCTTTTTCTTTTTTAAGTTTATCCTTCTCTGACTTTTGAGTTGTGATGCATAAAGTTTGCTCGTGCCTTGCTGACTTACCTCTCTTTTCCCCCAGTGTGAATGAAGATGACTTAAAACGTTTGTCTGAAGATTTGAGAGTGGTGATGAAATATTATTTTAAGTTTTAAACAAATACGAGGGTCCTGTTGAGAGGAAGATTCGATGAAGTCTTTAGCTATTCATCGCTGGAATAAATGCTTCCAGGAAAACCTGCTATCCCGAGCTCCAGAAAAGAAGCAAAAACAACTGTCGGTTTTCGCTCGTGACAGATCAAGTCATACCCGAATGCCTGGTAGCTAACAAAATCCACGCTATATACTAAGGAAATCGTCATCACAAAAAAAAAAAAAATACTAAGGAAATCGTCCAATTCCACGACAGCTTGCTCGTCTCAATAAGCAACGCCGTAATCTCTTGGTCAGTGCAAGCTATAAGACCAAGCAAAGCTGAAATCTTCACGCACGTTCCTCGTATGCATGCAACTATCTCAATAGGCAAATGATTATTCAGAATGCACAATTAGGATTGAACATCAAAACTCAAGGGGTGTGCCATTCCATTATGAAATGGTAACTTCCACAATGTTCCAAAATGAAAACTTAAATGCGCTTGGTCTCCCACTGTCGTGCCATGCCTAGATTTATAGATTATTTCAACTGCATAACCTCTAGCTATGACGAACTCTGAGCATAATACAGGGCAATTGTTGTAAAAAGACAAATGCTTACACTCATCCAAATTATAGCCAAATGCTCAATTTATGGCAGTGGTTGTCCCAAATGGAAAGCTCCTCTTGGAAGTGAATAAAAATAACTCAAAAAAGCTAATCGCCATCCGGGAGCTCTTTGTTGTCTTCCCACTAGTTCTCATGAACCTTTCAAAACAGACCATCCACATTCTTTAGGATGAGTCCTAATAACAAGGCAAAAATGAAAGAGAAAAGAAATTCATGCTATTCACAATGTCCCTAGCGCCCTATACATTACTTTATGGCACGAGCATCCCAAGTCCTGATTGATGAGGCAAAAAAAGGGTGAAGGAACTCCCGATCAAGCATATTCAAATCTATCCCTGTCCACCTTCCTCCTTGAGAACTCTCTCTACCATCTCAGCCTTACTCATTACAGCACTGAAAGTTTTCAGCTCAAATGGGGCCACTGCAAGTTTGATCCGACGCTTCAATCCCTCCTCAAATCTAAATGCACAAATCACCTCATCTGCCAACAGGGAAGGAGCAAAAGTTGCTAGTCTATGAAACTGCGCCTCATATTCAGCCACTGTCAAGTTATTTTGTTTCTGATTGATTAAGTCTTTCTATATGAAGGCGCAAGTACTTTGAGTCACTGCCCTCTGGATTATATGAATCCTGTCTGGGGTACCTCGATGGCATGCCTCTTCTTTTGCACATCATCCCCATCCCCTTCTACCTCGTGGAGGCATTTCTCAACTTAAGAAGCTTTTCTCATAATATCCCTATACACCTTCAGTTTGAACAGCATCACCCAATGCCTTAATTTGAGGCCTCAATCCCCCTTAAAACCTTTGAGCAAGGACCTCATCACTGTCCACCCATGGTGGCACAAACCTCGCCAGTTTACTAAATTGAGCTTCATACTTACAGTCAATTTCTTCTGCTTCAGGTTGATGAGATCTTCCGCCATTTGAATGCTGTTTGGGATGTACTGTGCACAGAAAGCATTTTCCAAAACTATCCCAAGTACATGGCTCTGTGCCCTGTTTGCACTTACTTTTCTCAAGCTGCCACCAGATGGTAGCAGTCCCGCTCAACCTATAGGTGGCATGATTCACTCTCTTCATCAGAGAATCCAAATACATTGAAAAGTTCCTCCATTTTAATTAACCAAGCCACAGCCTCCGAGTGGTTGGCACCCCACAAAAAAGTCAGTGCATTTAGTTTTGCGAAGTTATTACGATGCTCTTGCTGCCTGCACTGAGCTTGAATACCAGCACACTGTTGTTGAATCTCCTGAGATACATCTCTTTGATTTGCAGTCTGCACAGGTCTGGCCCCAGCTAGCTGCCGCCACCCTGCTCGTGTCTAACAGTATTGTTGACTGAATGCATCTCGTGATGCATCCATTCCTTTTTAGGCTCAAATGCATGAGAATTTCCTTGAGCTGCAGCTGACCTTCCAGTCTGAGGTGCCATCTCAAACTAGAACCAAAACCGTCAAAGCAGATTTATCATAGAACTCAGATGTAACAAAGAAAATAGCAATGAAATTTTTCAACAATTGAAAAGACTCGAATTAAGCTACTATTCACTGACTACTATTCACTGACGGTAGTGACTAAACATTGCCCCAGAAAAAACGCCATTAGCTGTAACCCATCTATAATAAGCATTGCAGAGAGTAATCTCACGAGAAGAAGAAATAGCAGTGACCAAAATCACTCTGCCAGATCTAGGCATATCTAGCCATATCTAGAAGTGAGGGAAATCAACATGATGGAGAAAGGGTATGCGATTTAACTAGAGTAAAATAGTTGCTCTATTGACATAAACAAGGATTACAACAATTTGTAGCCCATCATGTTTCAGAACTATTACTATCAACTAAACTAAATTGATTATTAGAAAGTCTCATCATATATATTCATTCCGCTTCAACTGGTGAACTCTATTTACCGATAATAATCTCCTCATTAAGACAATTAATATCTTAAGAAAGAAAAAAGAAAAAGAGATTAAATAAAGCATTCACTCATTAGATCTATAAAAGGAATTACAATACATAATAAGATATAAACATTATTTACCCAACTCAAATTTTTCTGCATTCTCTATGTGGTCTTCAACATTAATCAGCACAAGAACGGCTCTCAACCACTCTTTGAGTGCAAATCACAGCTTTCACTACCTTGGGCTTTGAAAGACATCAAGCATATGACTCGATAAATTAAAAGTCAACTCTAAAGCAACAATAGTTACAAGAATAGAAAAAATATCCAAGCCATCAAAGATAGGATTTTATTTTGAGCCACTAGTCTTCCACCAAATCTAAAGGTCAAGATCAAAATTATTTTCATTTTTATTTTCGAGATACCAATCAAGCTTAGATTTGTTGTCATCGCACACTTTTTGGTTACAGTGCATAAAGGTTCTCCACCAAGCTTGGACATCATACTTCTTGCTACATTCATTACCATCGGCATCGGCATTGGAACCTTTACTACCAGCATTTAAACTTTGGACACTAAAATTTCAATCACTCGAAGCCAGAGAAGATTACTCATAAGATTCATACAAACGAATGTGTTTTTCACCTTATAATGCATCTCATTAATTTTCAATTCATCATCATAAATTTTTCCATACAAATGATTCACACAATGCAACTTTTTTATAGGATCCAACACAACTGCAATCAGCAACATCATATCCACTTTATGCAAACTCTCAAAACATTTGTCAAATTTCTCTTTCATTTTCGTATCCATAGCTTAAAGCTTAGGATCCAAAGCATTCATTGCATATTTCAAATATTTTTACAAAATAGTTATCTCTCAAAATAATCATTTGAAGTAACATATAAACTCTCAAACATCTAATTGGTGGCATTATAGAAAAGTTAGAAATTTTGAAGGAATAATGGCATTTTTCCAATTATCATCTTTATAAAGATCATGATTAAACTCAACTGCAAAAGATAAATAATCTTTTTCCATCCTTAAAATTTTTTTCTGAACTTTATGGCTTTATCTAACAAAAGGTAAGTGGAGTCTCATCTAGTGACATCAAGAATAACTAAACCCTTGTAAGTGACCTTTTCACTCTCAATAAAAGATCGAAATGGTGACTCTCATGAGAGATTTGCTCACATACCTAATCACGTTTCAAATACGTGCAATAGATTTATGTACCATAATCAAGTCATCTTTTACAATCAAGTTCAATTGAGTGGTGCAACTCATGTGTAAAACAATACCATTTTAGATCAACAACCTTTTCTTTTGAAAGTTTTTCATTGAAATAACTAATAGCAATATCATTCAAACTAGCATTATCCATGGTGATTATGGGCCATTTTTTTCTATTCCTCACTTGTAAATGCATTTTTTCACCATTTTCCTAATCTCCCTACCTCTACGACTATGCATTACCACCAAATTAATAATTCTTTTATGTAACTTTCAATTTTCATCAATAAAATATATAGTAAAACAAATAATTCAAGTTTTGAATAGAACTCTATGTATTAGTCATGAGTGCAATCCTAAAATTAAGTTTATAAAAGTAAGTCTTCAAATAAGTTCTTTCATAGAAATGCAACTTCATGCAATCTCTAAACACTGTAAGACATGAAATATGTTTGAAGAGATATTGTAACTCGGTGACAAACTCATGAAATCCAATATGCTCAACTAAGAAAAAAGGTTATTCATCAACGATGATGAACCAAGCAACCATTTGCCTAAAACATTCTTGATTAAATGTCCCCGTCGATAAGACACTATCAGTACTAGAACCCCGTCCTACCAACCACATCTACATTATGTGGTGCAAAGAATTTTTACCTCTTATCTACATTTGAGGAAACTTCTTACACGTTTTTTTTTTTTTTTGTCAGTCCTACTCTAGTCCTACTCTAACACTCACTCTTAGACTTTTGCCTTGCCTCCTTGCAAGACGTGAGAATCGAAACCCACTCTTGAAATGAAATCGTCCCCACCCCAATCCCCCTTGAGAAGATGGGGATTTGAGCCCCCCACCTCCCTCTTCTAAGTTGGAAGGGTGGCCACTGGGGCGAACCCCCAGTGGTTAGGAAACTTCTTACACGTTATTAAGTGTTTTCTCATTGCAAAAGTACCGTTAACAGCACGGCACTTATACACACCCGTAATGAATGCACTTCACCTAATATGCTTTTCCATTCTCATCTTTGATTCTTGCATGCTGATTCCAGCAATCGAATGTATATTTCTTATCACGAGGAGGAAGACGAGAATCAAGTATCTTGTTATCACACTCATGGTCAAGGATGGCTCTTCTTCACTTTCATTGCCCGACGATTCCAATTTGGTGATCGGAGTCATCTCCTCACATCTCTCCTCCTCCATTGACATGTTATCTTGATACATTAACTTCACACATACACAGAAATAATATAACGTAACCAGAAATTTCAAAATAAAGTCAAACATTAACAAAATAGCAAAACAAATTTCAAGCCCAAGTAGCATTTAGCTCTTGAATCTAATACTTCAAGTGTAGCACTTAGCTCGAGATCCAAATCACCAAAAATCAATCCCCGAAAAATGCATAATCGCTATGAGTCCCGACAACTTTTAAGATGGCAACGCTTGTCTTAGAGATGGATAATGCTAACATGAGACAATGTTTTAAAAATTGGATCATACAAAGATACATTTACTGATCAAACACATCATTTTCATTAGGTCACCTTAAATGTAATTAAGCACGTGAAGTGCCTTCATACACTTTGTTTCTCATTTATGAGAGTAGCATTACATAACATTGTCACAGGGTCATTATGGCACTAATTAAAAAAAAAGAAATAAGCAAACAACACGAGAACAGAACAGCCATTACCATACCTTAGTTGCAATTAATTGTCAAATTAGAGTGCTAAAAAAAAAAAGCTCCTCAGAATTCTATAACATATCTAATATTGGCCAAGTACAGAAATCGAGCATTGAAATCCCTAAAGGGACTCCGGTTTATCGCGATTAGGATAATATCACAATCAGATATTTTATAACAGTGATTCAAATACTTTCGATTTAGGACAATGAAACTTCACCCAAATTAGATCCAAAACCAGACCAAGCTGAACTAAAGGAGCATCCATATATATGAATAACCCATGAAAATCTAAGTTATAGATCTCACAAAACTCTGACCAAGAGTAGGCTATGGAATCAACCAACACCACCAAACCCAACAACAATCGTGTCGGCAGTAGACCAGGAGTAGCTTAGAACTAAAATCCAATCTCGCGATCACAAACCCAAAACAAGATGTGCGCAAATTTCAACAGCTAGAGAGAGGGGGGGGGGGGAGGATTTCACCATACTCCTTGGGTCTGAGCTGAGGCCAGCAGTGGTGACAGCAAACGAAGGGCTCAGCGACCATTAAGAAGTGGAAACAAAGTGAGTCGGAGAAGAAAGATAGAGATGAGATGCAGCGTCATGGAAGGGCTTGGCGTCACAGAAAAGAAAGACAGAGATGAGAAGTGGAAAGGAAACACACTGCAGAAAACAAAGTGAGTCGGTCCAATTCCCTTCGCGGTTCTGGTTCCTTAAAAAGTGGAAGCAGGAACTAGAACATCTCTTCCTAGAACCTGGAATTGGACCGATTATCCGGTTCTTGGTTTTACCTTGGAACCATACTCATCCCTTGTCATCAGACACTGGACTTTGTACCAAATCATCATCACGTAGAACCCACATAAGGGAACACATGCTGCAACAACCAAATCATTTCGGATTATGATAATACCAAATTTGCGTCCTGTCTCGACACAATCCCACAAAGCAGAGTTTCACCTGCCTAAAGAGTTCATATATATAGCTAGATTGCGTTTCTTTTCCCCTTTCTGTAAAACATGGGGTGTCCGCATTTGTCAGAATACCTGATTAATGCCAACGGACACGAAAAGCATCCGAGCAAAAGAAATGAAGGAACGGATGCGGCCATGAATGAATTAATCCCCATCACGACACGATCAAATTCGAGCCCTTTCAAACCCAGAATCAGAACAAAAAAGCAGAGCATCACCGGCCCGAAAAGCCGCAGCCCCGGAGACACGACATGGCTTATGGGTTCCCCTAAAACGGAAGAAAGGGCAAAGAAAGCGACCAACTTCGACCCATGAACCAAAAACACAAATTTTTTTAAAAAGAAACATCTTGGAAATGCCCTAGATCAACCACATAGGCGCGAAGCACCGGCTCTATTTCTTCCCAATGAAAGCGTAGCAGCAACCCAAAACTCGGGAGAGAACGGCAAACGAAAGGGCCAGTCACCAAGCATACAGCGAGAAACATCCGCACGCGGAGTCGAAGAACATCAACGCGGAGAGAATCTACTCACAGTGCACCGAGCTCGGCTCGCCGAAGGACCTGGAAAAGGAGAGCAACTCTTAGCCGCGGAATGGAAGCGAGAGGAAGAAGGTGATCGGCGGTGGGTTTTGGAGAGCGGCGACTCAATGGTCGAGCTTCGAACGCGAGCGATTCTACCCCGTCGTCGTATCGTATTTCTACAGTGCGCAGATCATTTCCTCGGACAAGAGAAGGCGCCCGCGTCGGGTTTAGCACAAAAAGAAGAAGAAGAAGAAGAACGAGGAGGAGGAGGTCCGAAAATCGAGAATTGATTTTTTTTTATTATTCTATTATTTAATTGTAGCGGGGGCGAAACAGGATAGAAAGAGGCGAGTGACGTGGAGATTTGGTTTTTATTATTCTATTATTTAATTGCGGTGGGGGCGAAACAAGGTAGAAGGCGGCGAGTGACATGGAGGGACGCCTTGTCAGCTCCTGTTCGTGTTCGTGGTTGTCGCCAGACAAAAACGCGATACGCGACACGCCGTCTGACCAAAACGTAGTCAACGAGGTTCCCACGTCGCGTTTAGTCAAAAGCCTTCGCGTCTTTAACTTTCGATCCAGCACATTTATGGCGAGGAGAGCTGACGCACTCCATCGGTCATTTTGCCGAAACTGGACGCTCTGACCTTTTGAGAACTGGATATATACTCTTTTGTCTTATTCCCACCATTTTAGTCACGTTTATTTCGCGCACGATTTCACATTTGATCTAAGCAACGCATCTCTTTCTTTTTTTCAAGCGGGATTCGTCACATTGGAGCTGTAACTCTTCTACGTAATCATGCAGGGTGTTAGTAGTAGTAGCTCAGGAAGAAAGAGCAATCAGAACGAATAGATCTCTATCATTGAGCAATACTAAAACTGTGCTCATACAAGTCGAAGGATCGTCGAAGGATCATCGAAGATCGAAGAAAGATTGTCGACGATTGACAATGAATGATGTGAACTAATTATACAATACGGCGAATTTCATGAATCAAAATGAGTGTACCGTTTGCCCGTTCGAGTCCGACGAATCGCCTCCCATGTCCATCTACATCGTCCACTGCCTCTCCATATCGTCGCTATTGAACGTGTTCCAGAAGTCGTCTGCTTCCGTCTCCACCTTTCCCTTCCCCTTGTTCTCCTCCGAGTTCGACCGCATCGCGGAATTGTTATTATCCGAGCTCGAAGCCATCGGGTCTTGTCTCTGAGGAAGCGGCGCCGGGGGCGGGGGCGGCGGAGGCGGCAGCAAGAGCGAGTGGTCCTCGTGCGGGAAGTTGAGCTTCGCGCGCGCCCCGCGGAACTCGATGGCCGCCTTGTCGTAGGCCCGCGCGGCCTCGTCCGCCGTGTTGAACGTCCCGAGCCAGACCCGGACGGCCCGCCTCGGGTCCCGGATCTCCGCCGCCCACTTCCCCCAAGGCCGCTGCCTTACGCCCCGGTACTTCTTCTTACCCGCCACACGGGACGAGGACGACTGCCTCTTCTTGGTGGAGCTGCCGCTGCTATTCCTGTCTTCTGCTTGGTCGGCGACGGGGGGGAAGAAGTTGCACCCGAGGCAGCCACTGATCCTGCACACATGGCAAGTCTCGAGGTCGGAGAGGGTCACGCAGTCGCCGCCCCAGAAGTAGTTATCGCCGGCGGTGGTGGCGGAGGCGGAGGTGGGAGGGAGGTAAGGGGCCGGGTCGTAGGAGGTGGCGCCGGAGACGACGTTCTTGAGGGCGGCGACCATGATGGAGAGCTCCTGCTCGTGGGTGAGGCGGCGCGGCGGCAGAGACGGCGGCTGTCCGGCTGATCCTGGGGGATTCAGTCTGTGCATCTCTCTCTCTTGCTCTAGCTTGTCTGCTCTGGTGGGTTCTGCTCTTCTTCTGCTGCTGCTGCTGCTTCTGCTTCTTCTTCTGCTTCTGCTTCTGCTTCGTTTGGCGGGTGGAGGAATGAGTGAGTGATGGCGAGGCGGGGGAGGGTCAACGGGTTTATATACGCTGTGGTTGCCAGCCTGGAACACCGTTCACACACGGTTTGGAATGTGGGAAAATTTAGTGTTTTATTTGTTTAATGGGCCCGCACGTGCCGCAGACCGAGCATGTGGCGATATGACGTGGTTCAGGCGTAGGGCATTTGGATTGGGGCCCGGAAGTTTCGCGGCCCCTCTCCCTCCTCGGAAGTGACGGTTGCTGAGGGTTGTGCTGACGTCGGAGGTCAGGTCAGGTCAGTGGGGCCCCTTCAAGAACAGGCCTCCGGCTTTAGAGTTTCGGATTCTTTTCTTTTCTTTTCTTTTTTCTTTTATAGAATGGAGAAGAGTTTTTGGAAGAAATACCAAGGAATCCATTCGATGCCGCGGACTATAATGTGAACGGCGTTAAATCTTCATTCGATCAATAAAGTTTATTCACGCTGTAATTTTTCTTTTGCTCGCGCGCGATTTTTTTTTTTTTTAATTTTCTTTTTTGGTATTGTGTTTGATGAATAATGAATCATAAAATATTAGGAAATAGAGAATCTATGAGTTATATTCCTGGTCAAATTATGCCTCTATTTGAGGGAAAATTAAAAGAGTTTGAAATTGAGCAATTTTCACCAAAAAAAAAAAAAAAAAATGGGCTTAGAATAGACTCTATCCCAATTAAAGGTTCGACAACTTAGTCTCAAATAATAGTTCGAACTGAGCAGCCCTTCTTTAGTGAGATTATATGAACAAATGCCTGAACCAAAATATGTTATTGCTATGGGAGCATGTACAATTACAGGGGGGATGTTCAGTACCGATTCGTATAGTACTGTTCGGGGAGTCCATAAGCTAATTCCTATAGATGTCTATTTGCCAGGCTGTCCGCCTAAACCAGAGGCAGTTATAGATGCTATAACAAAACTTCGTAAGAAAATAGCTAGAGAAATCTATGAAGAGCGAATTAGGTCTCAAGAAGAAAGTAGGGCAATTTTGTCCAAATTTTTTATAATGTTACCTAAATTGAAGCTAGGGTTCGTGCTGAGTAAGTGAAGAATGGCCAAAACCCTAAAAATCAGAAAGCCGCAACTAGTTCATGAAGGAGAGGGTAAGATATGAAATTTTGGTGGGTTTGCATTTGCCATCCTTTGGATAAGGCATTTTCTGGTGTGAAGTATGCAGTTTCCACCAGGCAGCGGGTGGTTCTGTTCATTCTTTGTCATCAGGGGCTCGTGTACCTTTCACCACTGAATGTGGATGCTTTCATAGTTTACCAAGTGTTGTAAGTTCTTCGAGTCGAGGCTCCAGCCTTGATGAATGTAATGATATGGCGGTAGTTCCTATTTGGGGAGAGGGCACGTGCGATGGTGTTCTGTGGAAAATCGAGGAATCCACGAAATCATAATTCGGTTTAGGGTTTTTTATTTTAAAGATATCACCCATTTTTTATCCATAAATTTCTGAGAAAAATTCTCCTTACTCTTGTTTGGTCGGTATATTATCCTTTTCCTAACTGCTGAAAAAAGCCAAAAACCGACATTTCTAATTCAAGTTGAGCTAAGAAAAGAATTAAGGGACACACAGACCAGTGTAAACGGGGGCCTTGGACCGAGTCAGTGCAACTGAGTCCAGACCCATGCCTAACTCGGTTTCCCCAGGAATCAGCGCTGACGAGAAACGGATGAGGTTTTGACCAAATCTTAAACCGTCCAATGGCCTAATTAACCACACGGCGCCAGTTGTATTTTGGCGGAGTTCCATTCGATGTTCGAGAGCTCTTCTTGTCATTATCTGGCACCTTCCAGATCGGCCATTCCTCTCGAGGAATTGACCAGTGACTTGTAACCCGCAATACCAGTCATAAAGTCCAGATGCCGACAGCAGAGGGTCTGCATCACAGAAAGGACGTCTAGGTGGACCATCGCCCCAATCCGATGTCCCCACCTAAAAATCAAGATGCAACACGCAGCTTTTCTCAGAAAGCACCGAGTGGTCGCCACAAATAAAAAAGTCACACCGAGTCCGCATGGAATCGGCTCGACTTCGCCTTGAAGCATCACCGCGTGCTAATACGCCAAGTACAGATCATTTTCCGATGCTTCCATGCAGGCTCAGCGAAGCATGACTGGGCCGTCGAATGTCTTTTCAACACTCTCTCTCTCTTCGCCTCAGCACACTGAACTGATAACAAAACCATAAATTATGCACTGAAAAATCATGAAGTGGGAGATGAAGGAAAAAACAACTCTCCCAAAAGGACGCCGGTTGTCTCTTCCTGTCCATGTTGGGACAATCTCAATTAATTGAATCTGTCTATCACATGAATGGAAGGAGATTACACAAGGAATAGCCTATGATTTATATACCCCAAGGGGAAAGAAAATAAAAGATTTTTCCTCCGTTACCCTACCTCTCCAATACTGCCCCAAAAGGGGCCGAACAAAAATCAGGGACCATAGAAATTTCAACCTCTTGCAATCAATGACAAATGGCCGACCAACAAGAGAGGCAACGATGCCACGCTCCCAACTAGCTTCCTCATCAGGAACACATTTGGATGAGCCAAGACTTCCATCTAGTCATCATCCTCCGAATCTGCATTCCAATCGGGGAAAAGTGAGATAATTTGGCAAGAAGAGACTTGGAATTTTTTTCCTTCCACAACAATATAAACTGAAAAGAGATCGATCAAAGATGTGACAAACTCATAATCAAAGTGACCCATGAGTTACCATTTCAGTTCATTAGCACTTCCCCATTTACCAATACGCCTCTCAAATAAACCAACGGCATTATCTAATGGCAGTACGGTAGGAGAATAGATAAGCAACATAGCAATAAATATGCCACTTCATGAAGCACAATGAGCAGTACACTATTTTTCCTCAAGAAGTAGAACAGAAGCAATTGCACTATACTAGTTATATGAAAATTTTCCAAACCTTTTCTAGATAGATCTCACTTAGTCATAAGCATCGATATTGGTCAACTCAATTCAATCAAATTTTTTTTATCCAATGAAGTTTTAGTAGGCGTTCAAGCATAGCAGATGATCATTGAATGTATTGCATCACCACTAGAATAAAACAATGTCAGACTAAAACTAGATGGACTTTAAAATGCTAACCAGATCTAATATCTTCTCCCACTTTGCCTCTGTTTCTTAGCTGCTTCATGATCATTGCGCATATAAGAACCCACCAGTAAATATGGAACACAAGCAGAGTCAGAAGCATCGTGTTGAAGATGTAGTACATTGCACAGCCATAGGTTTCTGATAGGGGCAAAACTTCACATAGGTGATAGCTGGTCGTTGAAAAGCAAAAAGCACAAGGTATCAGAAGCCATTGTAGATGAGCTAAAAGAAAAATCAGTAACCAGTGGATGCAACCTTGATGCTTTGATGACCCAAAAGGGGAAGAATATAAGCCTTAGTACGAGCCACGAGATGGCAAATAATGCAAAGCACAGGCTTGCTCTGAACTCCTTCTCAGAATACTTAAAGACTTTTGCAGCTTCCATCAGAACATCACTGGCATCATGGAGGGCAAGAATAATAGAGCCTACCCGGAAAAACCTGTTTCACCAATAAACAGCTTTTGTTAACTTTCTTCTTCAAATAGCCATAAAGCATGACTCGAAACATCAACCAACTGAAAATATACTAGAAAACTTCTCGAAGACCAGTGTGCACACAATTTTCTTGTGTACCACGGGAAGCTCTATGCTTCAATACCGCTAAGTAGTCCTTTCCAATGGCTCCTCCAGAATCTGGCAGAGGTCCACCATACAGGGTGAAGAGAATCCCCAATGTTGTCCATCTTTCAATTCATTGATTGGTAAGAATGTCAACTCCCCAAACCCCAAAAGCTAATTTCTCCGCATGAAAACATTTAACTCAAAAAGAGAGATGAAAAAGAAAAGGCATGACCTTCCTAGCAATCATCTTTTGAAACAAAAAGTAGATAGCAGTTTTGCCAGCTTTTCTGAATCCAGTCAAGCACTAATCAACATCACGCTGGAATTTCAATAAAATGATGCTGCTTTGTTTGAGATACATATTGATATATATATCGGTGAATTGCATATTGATATTTAAGTATCCTCAGAGTCAAGTACAGGGATTGCAGCTCCTGGGGCGGATTCAAAGCTCAGACTTCCTTCATCAGTTTTTAGTAAAGTAAAAGCATTCAAGAAACTCAGTGGGAAAATGACCAATTAGTGGGCACTATAATTTGCTATGGCCTGGAGATGACTTAGTTTAACATGGTAATGTAAGCCACACAGTGCTTAAGCTAAGACTGCAGATTTCTTTAACTAACATTCTGTAACAAGGAAAGGTCCCAAGATCTAAAAATAATGCGGCAGACTCCAGTCCCTCCACATCCTTCTCTGATTTCTCAATAAATTGGCATTCTAAGGAAAAATTGTTTGATTATATGGTCCAGCTCATCCATATGAAGCTAATGTAACCGGTGAACAAGACTCCTTTTTAGAAAAATTCAACAAATACATGTCATAAGTTATGAAAATTGATGCAGATTGACCATTTTTATAGGATGAAAGAGATAATACAATAGTTTCTTTTCCATGCAAGAGACGTCCCCACCTACAAGAAGGGCATTACAGGACAGACATGCTCACGGAAAGAACATATTATGAAACAAGGTAAGGTCCACCCCAGTGGAAGGCTAAAGCTAGGAAACCGAGAGATTACTTCACAATTGATGAGCACCGTCTCACCGGTGCTAGTAAAATGGTCTTCTAGCTCTGGACATAACAAGGAATTACTGAGAAAGTGAGAGCCAACCTCGTCAAGAAGGAATAACCAATCAAGATGACAGTTATTACATGATGAGACATCATGACAGCAAAATCCTTTCTTCGAGTCTCCCATGTAAGTAGGGCAGCGATGCTGTAGATGTAGAAACCACATTGGCACATGTAGAAAAGCCTAAGAGAAAGCCTGACACACAGAAACAAATGGATAGTTAATATGATTATCTGATCTCAATTTTATTTTCTGACAAGTTTGATGTAGACTTTCAAGTTTCACTTTGGACATTGAATTCATTTTGAAAAGTCAAGAGAGGGCCAAAACGGCAGCCTTGCTCTTCTCACTGGTGAAGAAGGATGGAAGATAAAGAGAGTATCTGATGTCTTAAGTGCACCTCATCAGGGTAACCTAGGTCCCGGCCTAGAGCATGTCCGCAAAAATAACATCTCATGCAGGAACCTTTTTTTCTAAGAGGAAAGAACAGTAAGCAATATAAAGACCTAATTTGAGAATCTCCATCACACATCTCAGTTTAGGTTCTAAGACGTCAAAAATAGCTATCTGCCGATCTCAGGTGAATAGTGGCCAACTACAAACTTGTTGATCCTATGCCTACTTGAAATGAAATGAGAAAATTATTTGTAGCCTCCAGGGTTTGTGTGCCATTTCTTTTTTTTTTTCAGAAATTATGGTGTAAAAGGACATTTATATCAGCAGGACAATAAAGGAAATCATATGTAAGCTTATCCAAAGGGGATTTTGCCTTTCTCGTAAAAAGATTTGGACATGCCAACTTGAAGGTCCACTCGTAAAAGCCAAGCGTAAAATCTATTCTCTCAAACTTTAGCTCGTGCTTTGGATTTGGAGTGGCAAATACTTAAATTATTCTTTCTAAGTAAGATTATCTCATTTCCTGTTTGGTATCCAGACCACTATTCTAATAAAAACACAGCCAAAAACATGACATTGCTCAACTAACAAGTTAGTAATCGAAGCTACAGCAATTTCAACTCCTGCCAAAATGTGGGGATGTTATTATATCCCCTCTAGCAATTTGAATAAGTTTTTGGTCAATAATCAAGTCTTTAGCATAGAAGGCCCTGCTATTCCCATGTACTGTGTAGGGATCCAAAGAGAGAACTGCAGATGATCACAAGAGGATATTTAGCTAAAATGTAAGGCACATTTGAATCTGGCACATACTCTTCCAACAAAGCAATAAAGTTTGATGCATGCTAAAATCTGTTGAGTGAGGCTCATGCTGCTGGAATGATTGATCAATTTCAGTTTTTCAAGCAAACGAATTACTCACTTCAGTTCTTGATTGGGCCAGCCTCTGAAATACTCTTTTGTGTCTCTAAACCATGGCTCTTCGTAGGCGATTGACAGAATAAACACTTCAACAGTAGCATAGTACGTTAACTTCCACATAGATTCCGAGATCTTACTGACCTTCGCTTGAACAGCCTCATCAATCTTAAGTGGAGTAGGACCATCGCGCAGCAACCAGATGGCAAGCCTCTTAATTCATAGATAAAAGGAAGTGAGCACGGTGAAAGATTTCAAAAAGGAGGAAGCATCACTCAATCAGATTTTTTTCTGATCTATTGATTTAAATTCTATTGTCAGATCCAAGACAATAGGCATCTCTTATATTACTTAGATCTCCGAGTAATGCGCATGAGATCAACGTGGCTTGGTAGGGTAAACGACTAGCAGAAGTCCACCTTAACGGTCATATTTCTACGGGGACAAAATGATCTCGAAATGTTCTCTCTCGTAAAGCTTAAGAACCAGAACTAGTGTTTCCAAGGCTAAATAATCAACTTCTGCGAGAGATTTTGCCTCTACAGAGGATCAATAGAATGACTTTTTTCTTTAATGGATAATGCAGTACTTTATCGACAACCATCCGACCATTATCCATGCGTGGAGGACATACACAGGAGAAAAATGCTCGTAAAGGAAGATGGACAGATACTTCTCAAAGCGAGAGAGACCGGCAAAAGCGCTTCCACAATGCTAGTAACGACTGAGTCCTACTTGACCGGACAAGATTGCGAACTCAATCTAAGAGATTAAAGGAAGAGCAACATTGAATCTACACCTAAAGAGACCTGATCCGAGCGCATCTAAAAACGAAGTCCTTATCCAGTCCACACTAGCTTCAAATGTACAGTGACAGCACCACGCAGAAGCACAAGCAAACACACAACAACAGCGCGAATAAACACCGTCGAGAGCTCAACAAGTTCGAAAAAACGCCATGCGCTCAGAGTGCAGGGGCCACGGGAAAGCTTACTCGGAAGAGGAATCTGTCGAAGAAGAAGCGAGCGGCGACGAAGGCGACGGCGAAGTAGATTGCGATGAGGAAATCGACAGCGCTAGGCGCGTTCGGGTCCATGTTCACCAGAGAGGGAGCGGAACCAGCCTGAACCGCTCAATCAGCAGATCGAGTCCCCCCCGAGCTCCTCCGTCCGCATCCCGGAGCGCTTCCCTCGGGAGAGGGCAATGCCGAGCGGGGCGGCGGATCTCCGGCTCGCCGTAGTCCACCGGAGCTGAACACCGACGGCGCCGCCGAGAGAGATCGGCGGCAGCGGATCCGGCGACGGCCGAGGGGAACGAGATTTGACTCCTGTCCTTCGGTCTTTTCGTTCTCCCTTTTCTTTTCTTTTTCCACTGAAGTGACGCTGAGTCGATCCCGGCTCGTCGCCACTCGCCCGAACGCGACCGAGTTGGCGACCGAGTTGGCGACCGAGTTGGCGCAAATGGCGAGGCTCCTCGGCCTCGACTTTCGCCTCCCTGCTTAAAAGAAGCGAGATGCGTGGAGCTCAACTCTCCGCCTACCTCGGGAGGAGGAATGTCTCATTTTGGATAAATTTAAGAAATATTGGTGCATGTGGTGCAATATGTCATTAAATTTTATAATTCTTTTATTGTGGCCACTGAAGTTTAATCTAATCGTCCTCGGATTTTTTTTTTGCAGGTATATTTATATAATCTGAGGATTAGATTTGATAAAAGTTCAATGTATCAAAAGTTTATAGACTAAATCGAACAAATCAAAATCTTATGAACTAAAGTTAATGGCATTTTCGACCAAAAAAGCAAAATTTATGGACAATGTTATACATCAAACAAAAGTTTGTGTATGGAAAATTCAAATAATACATTAAATAAATTAAAATATTAAGGATGGTATTGAATAAATTTAAATTTTAGGAACTACGTTGTTGATGGTTGATTTATGTGGTTTCCCCTAAATTCAACTGAGCATCGAAAATAGTTATGGGCTGCCAAAACGCTCCCGTTTAAAAGCGACGAAGGAAATGGACCCGGGCCCCACCCGGAAAATTCAAATCTTAGGTCAAGACCGCCATTGAAAGAGATTCTCCGAACTCTGCTTCTTCCTCTGCTTCGGGAGGACACCTGACGCTCTCTCTCTCTCTCTCATCGCGAGCATGGCGGAGACCGGCGCCGCCCAACCGCACCACGACGATCTCTTCTCCACCGTGATCTCCGACATCAGGACCTACGCCGGCAACGACCCGCTTCTCCCCTGGCTCCGGTAAACGCCGGATCATCCAACCCCACCGCCGTTACATTTTCCCGCATCCCGTTCCTCATTCGCTCGAACTGTAGATTGACGCCTTCTGATGTTTTCGCGATTTCGTGGCAGCGGGATCAGGAGGATGAAGGATCGCCTTCCGCCGCTGGTCCTGAAGGAGAAGCTCCCCAGGTTCCTCCAGAAGTGCGCCGAGAAGTTCCAGTCGGACCGACGCTACAGGAACGACTTGCGTTACCTTCGCGTTTGGTTGCAGTTGGTAAAATTCCTTTTTCTCGACCGCATTCGTCGCTCTACTCTTTTTAAGGAGCAGGCTAAGGATGCCTGAATGCTAGTGACATGTGCATATGTTGGGAACGAATTTACGAGAATCGTTAGTTTCTCCTTGTTTTCTTTCCATGAATGTAGCAAGTTTTGCTCAAAGTAAGCCAAGTTCGTTGTTTTATCGTGTGAAAATGCATTCACAAGATCGAGTCTTCTTTTATCGTTGATCAGATGGTGTTTATTAGATTTCGTTGTCAATAAATGTGCAGATGGATTATGTCGATGATCCGAAGGTGCTTTTGAGGGCAATGGAGATGAATCGCATTGGGATGAAGCGGTCTCTCTTCTACCAGGCATATGCTCTTTACTTTGAGAAGATGAAGAAGTTCGAGGAAGCTGACAAGATTTATCATTTAGGAGTGCAGAAGTAAGCTTTTGACCTGTTATTTTTACCTCTATTGGATGCATGGTTAGTCAGCAGAAAAACAAGGAGATAGCTTGTTAACAAGCAATGAGTATTTCACAACGCAAACTGTGGAGCTGTGCTAGTGTAGCAAATTGGCAGAACCATTGTTAGCCATTTTGTGTATGGATAATTCGGTTTTGAGGTACAACTTTCTGGAGACTTTACTCTTCTTGGCTTGTAAAGCTGCTTCTTTTATAACTGTTGGGCAGCCTTGCCGAGCCGGTGGATGAGCTGCAGAAATCGTACGAGCAATTTCTCCATCGATTGGAGAGACACAAGATTAAGAGGATCCAGGTATCGTATGTTCTTCTCTTGATGTTGCTTGTTGGAGCTTTAAGCAATCCTTCTCATGGTCATAGTCATCTAATAAACGGCAGATGTTCCACAGCATCAAGAAAGGAAAGCCACCAAAGAAAACAATTGCCACTCTTATGGAAGGCATGATGGGACATGCCATGACAATAACATTAAGAAATCAGTTCCTCAGGACCAAAATGTAGATGTGGACCAAATTTGGGAGGAAAAGTCTCAAAATGGTAAGCTACCGGCACAATCAAGAACAGATGTGGTTGCAGGGAAGGAAGGGAGTGGGAGGATGGAACTTAGAAAAGCATCAAAGCCGCTATTGACAGAGGAAAAGAAAGTGGATGAACCTGCCATATCTTGCCGTGATACTGTAGCGGTAGATACTGCCCTTCTTGGAAAGCCTGAGGCAGAAGATGCATGCCATCATGGACTGGTGGAACCAACAGTAAACATGAAGGAGGCAATGAATGCCATCAACAGCATGTTCAGAGAGCCAATTGAGATGCCAGTTGGCAGAGGATCGCTTAGGAGCCACAAAAGGGAAAAGCAGAGTTCCAGCAGCAATTTCAAGGTTTTTGTTGATGAAAACCCAGAGAAGCAAGTTGAAGCATCTCAAGGTCAGAAATGGGATAAGAGTTGTTCACTTCAGCACACAAGATCCACACTTGCTCAGCCTCAAGAGGAAGGATTTCAAATATACATTGATGAGGAAGGAAATGATGATGGAAAGGAGAATGGAGACTCAGAGCAGGATCAAGCACAAAATGTCTCTAATTTGCATGCGAATGCTTTCGTGTTCCTTCAACCAAAAGATCTTGCTTCTGAAAACTCTGATGAGCTAGGAATAGCAAGCTCATCCAGAGGAAAGTTCAGAGAGGATACAGTCGTTGGCAAGTTTGTTGGTTCAACCATAATAGATGAGCCGGTGGTGGAGAATGCTTGCCACCATGGCCTAGTAGACCCCACAATCAACTTGAAAGAGGCCATGGAGGACATAAATAACATGTTTGGAAAGCCAATAGAATTTGTAAGATCTAGAAGATCAAAGAAGCGGGAAAAAATATTGGCGAAGGAGGAAAATAATAGCGGATTTCTGATACTTCCTGATGATGAATTGGAACATCAACCAGCTGTGGATCCAGGAATATGGGCAGTGAAAGCTCTCAACGGGGAAAAAGATATAGGTTTTTCAATTCTCTCAGATGACGTAGAACATCCTAAACACAAGTTGGCACAACAACCATCCAGCAAAATAAGAGAAAGTGACTTGTTTGAGCCAACCGTCTTTACTAAGCAGGCCATGGATGATATCAACAAGATGTTCGGAATGCCACTGGATTTCTAAGAAACTCTTGTGCTGATTCAGATGATACCTGCCTCCACCTCAGATTGGTTGTGTTCTGCCGTGTTTAAGCTTTTTTATATGTTGGATGACGAGCGTATTGCATTGTCAAATTGTTGAATGGAGTTTATATCGGTAACTCTTTTTATATGTTTACACTTTCAATTAAACTATACTTCTGTCCGAGTGGCTAACTGCAAGAGCTGATGTGATCGAAGGTTTTGTCAGAAAGCTTGGTATCTTTATTTCGAAGATCAAAGTGGGAATACATAATTGATTTCTGATAATTTTCTCGCTTTCTTTGAGTAATTGCATGAATTGACTCAAATACGTGGTGAATAAAAGGGGCAGACATCTATGTTAGTAAATTTTCCGGGATTGGAAGTCGAATCAAGCAAATTCTTAGTTTGATGACCACGGAGCAGAAGTGACGAGTAATTGAACGGAGGTGATTTCCCCCCCTTCCCTTATCTGATCCTAAAAATAATGGTGCTTGAAAATTAAAGCTGGAGAAGTAAACTGTATAAGGTGACTCAAATACCAGTGGAAAAGCCTCCACACATCAAGCTTGCCCTCTCGCGCTTGCGCCTTTTCACACTGACAAGCAATCAGAACAGCGAAAATTAGTCTTATTAGGTTGATACATCATGAATATCTCTCGTCTTTTCCCAGGGCTGACAATTTATTCAGAGCAGAAAAATCACACCTTTTGTTCCCACAGTGAACCAAAGAATGGTTTTCAAAAGAAAACTCTGGCTAGCGAGGCGACTACTGATACCAATCATTTGGCAATTGATTATTTCACTGAAAATCATGTGGAGTTCCCCATGTTGAGTATAGTTTGCAATCTCTTCAATTATTAGCATCCCACCAGAGGTTCTTGTATCAACAGCATGTCGATCTCTACACAGCATACAATCAATCTTCGGCTTCTTCCCTCTCTCTGAGAACAGCTCCGAATTGTTTCACCAGTATGTCAACAACTAAGGGCACCACATCTTTACAAGGAACGCCTTTCTTATAAACATCTCCTAAGTGTGAGTCACTCCCAATTCTACCACCCAAGAAAACATCCACCCCCTCACAAATCTTCCCATTCTCATCCCTTGTCATGCACCCCATGAACCCAATATCAGCAACTTGTACTTGTCCACAAGTGTTGGGACATCCGGTCCAGTGCATCCTCACAGGTCTGGTCACGGAAACAAGCCTTTCCACTTCCTCAGTCACCTTCAGAGCCCTAGCCTTTGTCTCAATTATGGCTTGACCACAGAACTGGTTGCCGGTACACGCAACAAGTCCTTTCATGAGAAGAGGTGGACTGGGGGAAAATCTGTTCTTCAAGAGAGGCTCATTAAGCAAGGTTCCAATTCTTGAGTTCTCGATGTTTGGAATGACAATGTTCTGTTCCACAGTGAGCCGGAGTTCACCTGATCCGTACTCGTCAGCTATCCGAGCTAGCTCGTCCATGTCATCTGCTTGGACCCGACCAACTGGAATATGAAGTCCAACAAAGCTAAAGCCTTCTTGCTTCTGTTGATGGACCCCTAGGTAATCCCTCCTCTCCCATTGCTTGTGAACCAGGTCCTCGGGGGATGCTCTTTCTAGTATCAGGTGGGGCATTCTCTTTACTACCTCTGACCTGAATCCTTCAATACCCTGCATTTATTTTGGAGATTCACATGTTCATCAGATTAACAAGATGAATATACTAATATTTTTTAACCAGTAAGACCTCTTAGAAGAAAAATAGAACATCCAATTTGAATTAACCCCATCATTCCTTACCAGTTCATCAATTAACCACATCATTCTTGTCTTCTGCCTGTTTCCTCTGGTTCCGAGATCCCTGTAGGCCTCAAGAATAGCTTTGCACACAGGGATTACATCATCTGCTGAGACCCAGGCATCGAGAGGAATTGCCTCCTCGCAACGCTTGGGGCTAAAGAATCCACCAACCAGCAAATTGAATCCAAATTGTCCATTCTTCATTGCAGGCATGTAGGCAAGGTCGTTGATGTGAGGATGCTCATAGAGATCATGAGAACCAATCACACAGACATTCCATTTCCGAGGCCTGGACAATATTGATGCACATGAGCTTGTTGATTAAAACATTGTAAAGTCAAAAACTTTCCAACTAAGTCATTTTAGTAGCTCTCTTAGATTCACTGACCAATATATGCACTACTTAATTGCCACCAATTTCCAGTAACATGATAGCTAGTTACCCCTGAAGTGAGTCGGTCATAACAAAGTAAGATCATGCTAAAGAATGTCAAAGCTATAAACTGAAACGGAAAGAACTCACAAGTTTGTAATGGCAGGATTTCCACGAAAATTCCCGGTGATGAATTGGGACAGTAGGTTAGTATAAGGCCGTGTATCGACTATCTCATCAGGATCAATTCCTGCCAGGGGGTTTCCAACAGGATTCCTCACATTGTCCATGCCACTTTGGAGGCTGGTCAAGCCAACTTCAGCCAAGCCCTTGAGTATTTCCGGAACATCGGGCAAGACCACCCCTCTGATCTGCCAGTTCTGCCTGGTGGTCACATCTGCGCACCCATCTCTTCCGTATTTCCTGATGACGCTCGCCAGGTATTGGGTTTGTGCGCTTGTTGTCACCCCATTTGGCAGCTTCAGCCTCATCATGAATCTACCATCTAAACACCAAAGACGCAAATTATAACGAGACTAGATTAACACTTCAGGTGACCTGGCCATTTTTTCAGCAAACTATTTGCAAGTATTATATCCTTTATTATCCCTAAGGTCGGTACTTTGGTAAAGACTGGTCTATCAATTTTCTTACTTTTGCAGGGTCACATAAATGTCGAAGATTTTCTGCAGCTGACGTGCCACACATTTCCTTAAGAATTCAAATAAAGCAAATATCAGTGCTGATGCGTAGAAGAGGAAGAGTAATTTCTTAGCTTGTGAGGCTATTCAGATTGAATTGGACACGACCTCTTATGAAGAGGAGGATTAATCAACCCTCAATACCAAAGCTCATATGTGTATTGCTAATCACCGACACCTTGACCTACATATCCTCAAGCACTATTTTCCTCCGCTAAGAATGACTACTTCTATTATCTTGTCGTGTCTTTGTTCCTTTAAGTGCATCAAAGTCCTAAGCAACTCAATAGAGCATATAAGGAAAGGAAATATAGGCAGATCATATTGGAATACAAACATGTGAAATATGGTGCCGACTCACATTGATGCTTCCTCCTATGAAACAAGCCAAGCCACTTGAGCCTTACATCGATATCGTTCTTGGTGACCTTAGCCTTGTCGATATCTTCCATCGACATCTTAGCAAGCTCTTCAATGCCATTCTCCATGAACAGCTTCATTGGCTCTTTCTCAATCTTCACCTTCTCCTGAGGATTGATGCCCTGCCTGAACTTCTCCTTCAGCACCCAATACCCATCTCTCTCCTCCACCCTCGGCTCCAGCCTCACCGTGTCCGCCCCCACCCCCGGCGGAGGTGGGGCAGCCGTTGGGGTGGCATCTGTGGACACCCTTGTCCGGGAGAGAGAAGCTGAACTCTTCTGACTTGGCAAGGGAGATGAGAGAAAGCGGATGGACATGTTGCAATGCTTATGTGTTGCTCAAGATCAAGAACTTGTTGTTTGTGATGTGCTTCAATGGAGTGAGATCTAGATGTTAGCATTTTCAAGGCCTTATGAAGCTTATTGTTGGGACCTTAGGAGAGGTGGAAAGGAGAGGAAGAGAAGCTCTGATTGAATGGCCTCTTGGGTGTTGCTAAAGGTCATTTATTATTTTTCCTATTTTTGGTCCCCTTGAGGTCAGACGGAGAATGCATGGTGAGCAAAGGGATAAAATGTTTGTATTGTCCTCATTACTGCATGGTATTATCCAAGTACTTCTTGTATTTTTTATTGCCGCTTCATTTTGTGCTTCTTTGGTCTTTACTATATCAGGGTCAGGAGGAGGTGGCTGCTGCTTGGGCTGCAGGATCAAGTGACTTTTGCTATTGGTCAAGGGGTCATTTTAAAACTAGCTAAGCTTCGTTTAGTTTCTCCATTAGTATTTGTAAAAGGAGGTGATGAAGCCACTCGTGAGAGACCAACCAGTGGGCCAATAGTCATTTGCCGATTCGGGTTTTCCGACTTAAGATTTCGCGTCTCGCCAACTCGTTTTGATCAACTGATTTGGCCTTTTGAGTCTGCTCTCCCTCTGGACTGTCCCACCATGGGGGAAACAAAACCAAAGAAATCTTTATTAGTGAGAGTGTGATTTATTCTGGTGGTCTAGCCTGAGAAAAAGGGCAAAAAGAAAAGACAAGCAATAGTTCCCTGCCCACGACTTATTGACCAATCAGGATGTGATCACAATCTTCTCCAGTAAAATTCTCTCTAGCTGACTTCAAAATGGTCAATGATCACTTTCAGTTCAGTCTGTAAGAGAGTCCAAATGACAATGCTCTCTACTTTGGGATTTCCCCCCTCATTTTCCAGCTCATTCAAAATTATTTACTCTCAGCTCCAGTATCTCCCAAAGTCAAGTGACAATCTCTCCATGCAGCAAAACTTTTTGTATTTTTCTGGTTACTATTTCATTATTTTCTCCAATGTCTTACAATCGTGACATAATTAGGTTATGAAAATGATAATCTTCTTTCGCTTCGGGTCCAACCTAAGCAAGCGATTAAAAGGCTCCATCCTAACTTAATTAAAAATCGCGAGGTGTGCGAGTATCAACATATAAAAATAAAGAGCACATCAGATGGCCGTCCTTGCAACGCAAATGGACAGGCTCAGGACTCTTACAGGAGGAAAGTTCATGGCCGTGGTGAGGTACCTTCTTAACCAAAAATCAATTAGGTTATGAAAAGGACAGTCCCCCTTGGCTTGGGGAGAGGACAACATAAGAGGAAAGGCGACGACTCGAGAAAATCATGACCGCGGTTTCGAGGGACCCAATGGTTTGAGTGACACGTGGACTTAGGCAGGAATTGAGAAGCTATGTACCTTTTCAAAGCAGCCAAAGGTCACCCCCTGCGATAACCGCCACACATAGAAATCTCACAACATGTGGCACACTGACTTCAATGAAGAGAAGATAATCCAAGGGACAAGGAAAAGAAGTGGCTCCCCGCCAGCTCGTAAGGTCAATTTCACGAGTCGAGGGAGAGTTTGACTAATGTAAAATGAAAATTCCATGGTTTGACAGATTGCTAGATTGAGAGGATGGATTCTGATTGGTTCCTGAACTATGGAGGCATGAATTATCTTGGTCTTGGGATTAAAGAAAAGGGTTTAGGGTAATTTAATGTGACGAGTTGGATGTAGTGTCTGCTTCCTCCTCTTCCTTGTCGTTAGCCCACCATTAAAATAATCGCCGAGGTTTAAGCAGCAGCAGCAATTTCAAGTACGATGATTCCTGGAAGTTAGATGCGCACATGAGAGTATTCTATTCATCTGTTGCTAAATTTGATTTGGCCCGATAATGTCCTTGCCGATATCATAAACTGATCAACTTTTGCTTATTAGCTATAAAGTGGCAACCTCAATCGATGAAAACAGTCTTATCAAAACAGTCAACAACCGAAAGAATCCACAATTTGCCAATGAAATAGACAATACACAATGTGAAAGTTATTGTGGAGGATTTTCATCAAAACTTGGAAAGTTGATCGACCAAGTCATCGACAGTGTCCAATCGACATAAAAACTAACTAATATGTGGTTATATTTATTGTCGTTATTTTAGGATTTGTATAACTTTTTATAAATAAGTGTTGCTAGATCAGTAACCACTACATGCAATAGTTTGCAAAGAGTTATAAATACCCAATGTGTTCATTATAAAGAATCTCCAATCAATCTAAGAAATCGACGTTTTCCTGTAAATTTACTTTATCTTTACTTTATTGTAATTTTACATGACTAGCGACGACTACTTCTAATTTACGTACCTTTAATTTTCTTGTTGTTTATTTTTTTATCCAAAATTAATAAACTATTCATGTCGATCCATCCAGGTTCAAGGGATATTTCACCGTTTTTGTACACCCATCCATGTTCTGGAAAGGACATATCATCATTTGTGGTGGAACGGTCCTCTGATCAAGTCCGGGTGGAATCTCTCCGGATCTAAAACGGTCCTTTGATAAAAAGTCCAGGAGGAATCTCTTCGGATCTAAATGGAATATGATTTCAACCACAGGAGAAAAGTCAGACACTGCAACGCGCCCACTTCAACATTGACCTGATCAACGATGGAGCACTGGATGGAATTTTGGACCTAAAAGTTTTTGTGGGTTTTGACAGATAAGCTTTCTATGAAACATGTCCGGACTCGAGCGGGCCTGACCGTGACGGACCTAAGTGAGGGAAACTTCGTTACCACCCCATCAAATTGTGCTTTGGACCTGGTGTGCTTGAGCAGCCCAAGTGAGCCACAAGGACTCTGATTAGGTCTGGCTCCAACTATGATAAAAAGGAACAAGTTTTCGAGGATCCTACTTCATTTATTTTTCGAAAAATAAATAATTTTAAAAATATTTTTCTAAAAGAAGATCGATTATATCACTTCCAACTATTTCCCTTTAAACCTTTTCCCCTTCTCTGAGGTGTTCCTCATACGATTAAGGCCTATTTGTTAATGTTTCTGTTTTCTTTGTTTTTCTATTTTTTGTTTCCTTGGAACAAAAAAAAAAAAAAGGATAATGACAACTAATTTTTCTTTTTTCCGGAATAGAAAAATAGCCGACAAATAGATTTGGAACAGAAATAAGAAGTAGAAAAAAGTAATTTTCTTGTTTCTTGGAACAATTTCTAGAAATAAGTCCTTTTTTTTTTTTTTCGCTTATTTCTTGCCTTCTCTATTCCCCGCCATCCGCCCCCCCCCCAATCAATCGCTAGCCATTGCCGCCAATGGTGGTCGCCAATTGTCGACCGGCGGTAGTCCATCGCCGCCAATCGTCGGCCACTTTGGGAGCAAGAAGAAGAAAAAAGGAAAAAAATGAAAGATCTAAAAAATTATTTAAAAAATGAAAAGAGATTCTATGTTTCAAAAAAAAAAAATTATAGGTCATATCAAATGCATTCATATTCTTTTTCTATTTTGAAAATAAAATTTTTGTATATTTACCGAACACATTCTTTTACTCGAAATCGTTTCAAAGAATAGAAATAAAAAAAGACTATTTTTGAAAAGAAATTATTCTTAAAAAAAAGATGTTACCAAACATCCTTAGAAACTTCCAAATAGACTTTGCCCTAGGGGTGATCGAGTCCAGAGTGGGTAAGGTCTAGACCTGAAACCTATACCCAACCCTATTATAACCGGTTCCTCTTTTTTGGATCCTGTACTCGACCCTGTTTGTATTGGACCCTGTATCCAACCCACCCTGTTTTTTCGGTTCGGTTCCAGGGTTAACCTATTTCCACTAGAACCTGTTTTGCAATATCTTAATATCCTATACGATTTCGAATTTTATATTAATATAAGAAAAAATAACGTAATCTTCTTAATTTGTGTCAAAACATTAAGCACTTTAATAAATAAATATATAAACGTTTTGACTAAACAAAAAATTAAGGATTTACAGGGCTAATTATAATAAACAAAATCATAAGGCAAAGAATTAGTAATAAACATTGGTATAATATTAGTCTTATTCTCACAACTATTACATGAAATTACTCATTTATGCAAGCATAACTCCTCCTACAAAAGAGAAATTAGGTAAACCTATCCACGTGGTACACAAGAATTTGGCGACGACGAACACCTTCCATCCGTCGGACGGTGCGAGAGGGAGCCGATGAGGGAGGGAAGCAAGTGAGGAAGAAAAACAATGAAGGAGGAGTGCCGTGCGTGTTTGAGAAAGCCAAGAGGAAAAAAAATAGTGTGATTGTAAGAGTAAGAATAGAAATAAAGGGAAAAAATAGAGTTTTGAACCTATACTTACAAAATCGATTCCAAAACCGGTTCCTAGGTGGGTAATCAAGCGAACCCGATTCCCGAGCTTGTTTAAACCGGTTCTGAATTTTGGGAACTGGTTCCCAGACTGGTTTCAATGGGAACCGATTCCCAACCCTGTTTTCTGAGTAGGTCAGTCCGGTTCCCGGGTATACCCGGTCCGGTTGCACACCCCTACTTTGCCCCAGACCTAAGTTCAACTCCAACGGTCAATCTCAAAGGCAAAGCATAGTATCAACACATCAACTTGGATATCGAAAGGCCCCAATATAGACTGGTGGAGCAGGTCCATCACTCTTCCAGTTCATAGCTACTTAGGACAGAAAAAATGTAGGAAGATCAAGATTTGAACCGTGAATCTCTGTATTGCCACACCTCAAAGAGTCAAAGAAATACATCAAAGGTTATGACCCGAGAATTAATCTAACGCCCTTCACCGAAATAATCTAGATCCAGCTTCTGTCATAGGCAAACACAATGATCAAATATCTGAGCTTGCCGCAGCTGGCCCGATAAATACTCCGTCAGTTCTCTGCTAAATTTATCGCTCCATCCATCACTTGCATAAGCACGATATGCAAAAGAGGATGGTGCACCGGGAGGCATCGATCTGATTAATTTCATATTCACCTCCTCGTAAATTCCCACAGCAGGAAGTGCACAAATGGCCCACTCTGCCAAACTGTAGCCAGGATAAGAAACTACTTAGACAAAAATCACTTCAAACTTCCCACATGGGTTACTTTGCACGTGACTCCTTAGGTCTGCATCGTTTTTGAATTTGAACGTATACAGAGCCTGCCTCTGCGTCATGCCAACAGGGTATACTCTGTAAATTTTAAGTTCATTCCCTCCTCTTATGCTTTCAGGTCTTTCTTCCTTCCAAATTGGCACATGGTTCATAGAAGTGAACTTCGTCCAAATTGCAGACTCCAGGGCCTCCAGCGTGAGTTTTCTGTATGAGCATTTAAATATCTTGAAAATTCTTCCGGCATGTCAACAAGAAACATCAAGGAAGACTAACAAAGGGATGAACCGATATATTTATCTTACGTGTCAGATGTATAGAGAAATTGCTGCTGTGTTGCAATTGTTTTATGCATATCAAGGCGCTTACCTCAAGTAAATGGATACCATCTCGAACCTCCCTCTTTCTCTCACAAACAAATGGTATACGGTTTTTGAGCCTCGAGTACACTTGCATGGACGATTCTTGAAACCTGCGCTTTTCTCTTCTTTCTCTCTAATCGTGGTAGCAATATGAATGCAAAGACGGCATGATGAGTGAACAGCTGCCATATCCACTAGGGCCTTGAAAGAATCGGATGGACCCTCATACTTCCACCTAATAGAGCCACATTCATATTAGAAGTCCTCCAGGAACAATATTAGTTGCAATTCCAAACCAAAGAATAACTCCAGCCACATATCCTCAGAATCAGAACAAAATGAGCAATTCAGAAAAGAAACGAAACAATCAGAAGTCATTATGTGCGCAGGCACTTGTTCTCTTTTTTTTTTTTTTTATTTATTTATTTTGGGGGGGGGGGGGGGGGGGGGGGGGGGGGAAGGTTGTTAAAGAGTACCTTAATGATTTGTTGTATGCAACAGGATTCTCTGAGAGGTACTTCATTGTCTTGGCAACTTCTGGAGCATCTTTTAACTCCTTGATATGTAAATATGAACCAGGAGCTGGTGCAAAATCTTCAATGTTTGGTGCACCAATAACCACAGGAACAGAACCTGCAGAATTCGTTATTTCACAACTATTTCAGCATTGCAAGACAGTTAATAGGTAATCGACTTCCTCAAATTTTACAAACAGACAAGATATGTTTGCCAATGTCTGTATGGGACAAACTTGCTCAATGGACCAAATAGTCTAAGCGATTGACCCAATGAGAAAAAGTTGTGTACTGAAATCTGGATAACTTGGCATTCAAATTTGGGAAATGCCAAAAAGAGAGAACCACTGAGGAGATCAAATGGGAGAAGGGGTCAACTTTTCAACAAAAATATATCGATCGGGAGAACGAAAAAAGACAGAGAACACCATTTACCGGCAACAAGCGATTGGAAGAATTTCTCAGTGACGTAATCTTCTTCATTAGAATTTTCAAAAGCAAAACTAAATTTGTAGCGCTTCAGAGCTTCCACTTTGTCCACTGCAAAATACAATAAACACAGTTACAGAAGATATCAATAGCTCCATCCAACTCTGTTCTCTTTTAAAATATCACTGGTCAAAATAACTAGCAGATATAGGATTCTCGCACATTTGAGTGCCAATACTTCATGCAGGACGATATGCTTTTCAACTTTTGGACTCATTAGGAGCTCAATTTCTCACAGTAATCTCATTAGGTTGGTTAGAGTTTTGATTGGTGCTGGCCCTACTCTTTAAAACAAATCTTCACTGCTCATGTTCCATATGAAATATTCAGAGATGAATCGTTCAGATGTTAAAATGCATGAGCGAAATGCACAGATTCATGGAACAGCATAGACCTAACCACATTATTCTAACAGAAGTGTAAGTTTGCTTATGACATTCCAAATCCATTGTTTGTCATGTGAACAAGGCAAAAGGAAGCTGCCAGGATTTAAAGGAAGAGATGCTGTCCGGTGTAGTGACAATGACAATCTTTCCGCACACAATGTTATACAACCTAAACTAACAAAATATTTCTATTATTTAACAGTAGATATTTTCAGATTGAGCATCTAAAAATAATAGCGCTCACCTCTCCCGTCTCGGTTCCTATGGCAGCCACCATATGAATCTATTTTTATTTTAGCCTTTTCAAGAATCTCAAGAGCTTGCAACCTAAAATTTCGAGCCCCGCAATTAGAAATAAAGGCAGCTGCAATGGCATTCTCAGTCTTTGGCTGCACAGGAGCCATAATATCATACTCAGCCCATGAAAAATACCCAACTGGAACATCAGAGGATAGGCTAGTTGTCATCACAATATCAATACCTCTCCTGAAACACAAAACATCTAAGATCACGATACAGAAAGATAACAAGAAAAGGAATGGAGAGCAATGCATGCCACCCAGTCATTCTGCTAGCATGAAAATCCGGCGCATGTACATAGAGGCAGCATCAGTCATAATCGTGTGATCTATAAAAAAAAAAAAAAAAAAATAATAATAATAATAATAATAATAATAATAAAGTATCTTGTGTGATTAATCTATTAACAATTGTGTCCCTTCCATAACCTGTTCTTATCTTAATAACAGCAAAAGCTTGACCTCATGGATCAGTAAAACAAACACAATGATTTCGGAATTATGCATGTTAATATGACCAATTCCTAACTCTAATTCACCGCATGAGATTGTTTGGCAGAGATCTGAGTAATTCTGAGTTTAGATCTAATAATCAGGTAACCACTTACGGATCATGGAGTTTGGTTTGATGTCGCAGTTTTATTAGGTGGAAATTACTTATCAGATACTTGGTGATAAATGAGATTTACAATTGTGAATTACACAAACTTGCCCCTCGTTAGTGAAATAACTACTTGCACACTATTCAGAATTACACACTTTTGACCATCTTCCCATCCTATATGCTGGTAGCAGCCTAAGACCCAAGGCTACATCTTTGCTCCACGGGCATCATAAATGAAAATATCAGATAACACATAACAAACAAATGATTCAGTTCTAAACAACAAATAACAGACTCAACCATTTCCTCCCCCCCCCCCCCCCCCTTCTCTCTCCTCTCTTTCTCCATAATGGATAAGCGCTTATGCATGGGGCGAATTATATCAAGTTCATTGCTTCCCTTGATTCTTAAAAAAAGCTTATATCGCATCAGCATCTGCCCAACATATGATAAAGGAACTCCAATATAGAAACTACACAATTTTCTAGAGCCTACAACACCTTTCAATAGTACTATCAAGTCAACTTAGATAGTGCTTACCCACCGTCGTGCCTGAGCAATATTATTTTCTGCATAATACTGTGAAGACTCCATCGATCTAAGTATAGTAGCTGTTCCGACTTGCCCATGTGATCCAATCTGCGCATCAGGTTTCTTATCTGAACCATACCCAAACTTACATCCGACAGCGCATGTCTTCCAATCCTGTGTTAAAGGATGCCAAGGGATTTCTACAATTTAGAATGATATCGTATGCATAGAGACAGAATGTTAATTAAGGATTCCAACCAAAACACACTGAAAACTCATGATAGTATTTCCTAGAAACAGAGTTGAACCACAACTATTCAAGCATGGAGAGGAACTCCAACATCTCAAGCGTAATGCTCAAACACATAGCTAAAACTAATCCAGCTTGAAGGGAGTGGAACTAGAGTTTTTGCTTGAGTTACTAATTGCACCAGCTAAAGGAAGAAGAGAGGAGAGGAGATTTAGAAACATTAACTGCCAAACTCGAACATCCCCACATATGCAACTTCAATGCCATGTTATAGCGGCAGTTTTCCTTCTCAAATGCTCGGTTTTCCAAAAACTCACTTCACATAGACATGGACCAGTACAAGTGAGTCAACATGGAAGACAGCAAAGATAAGACTAAAGAGGTACAATTCCTAGCCTTCATCTTTCTCGTGTTTGTGTATCATGACTCAGTAGCTAAGCATTTATTTCTTGCTGGTCCTTTCCAAGTCAGTTTCAGAAAAATCTTAATTTCCAAGAATCCAAACTCCACAAACTATTCAATCGACGCACTATATGTCGCCAAACGCACAAAAATAAAGCATCCCCTGCAGTTACTCATTCTCTTTACGACGACATGCAGAAAAATTAATGAACTTTATGGATCAAACAAGAATCAATTCGACATTAAACAAAGAAAAACAAACATAGACCGAACCTCGTTCTGACCAGAAACCAAAATAGGGTCCTTGTGAAAATCCCTAGAATAGACCACAGCATCCTCTTTCTCCAACCACTCCTCGCAGCTCTCCGCCTCCGACCCCAAATTCGGGTCTTCGCCCTCCTTTGCGACGGAGAAATCGTCGCTGTTCATGGACAGCTCGTCTCCGGGATGCGAGCGATGGAACACGTCGGCCCAAGAATCGACCAGGGCGGCGTTCTTGGCCATGTCGAGCCGACCCAGGAACGCGATCTCCGCGAGCACCACGAGAATCACGAAGAGGGGCATCAAGTTGGTCCATTTCTTCTTGGGCACCGCCAGATTCCCGTTGGCGATGGGCAGGGACGAGTCGGCCCGGGAGAATCTGTGATTCGAAGCAAGATTCGCCGACTTCTCCATCTCCGAAAGCTCGAGAGAGATCGAGACGACGACTTCAAGGAAGAGAGCCCGACGGGTCGTATCGGGATGATTCTCCTCGTCTCCTCTTCGATATCATCGGTCGATCAGAGACGGGAGCGGACGCTGTTCTGGGGGAGGAGGGTCAAGAGCACGACCAAGCAAGGGATTTTTTTGTCCTCGGAAGTCAATGCAAGCCGAGGAATTGGATTGAATATTCAAAAAACGCGCATAAAATATACGCGCACTGTTCGCAGTTCTCAGCTGCACGCAAAGCGGAACTTCCCCGGCTCGGGCGGGGCATTATTCGCCCCCAAAAAAGACGTAGAAAATAAAGGATCAGATAGGTCTACCAGTCACTCAGCAAAAGAGATAAAAAAAAAAAAAAACAGAAGCCTGGAAAATCGCGCAGTGCCACGCACGGACAGAGAGTAGGTAAGGCCTGGCGATGAAAGGGGTGGTACCTCAGATCTGAAGTTTCGGGGATGTCTTATATAGTAGGTTTGGCGATGGATGGTCTGTTCATCATGACGACAACGCTTCAACTTGCTCTATCCATTTTAGTTGGAAAGGAAGGTGTAGTAGGTCAGTTTAGAGAGATCATTGACGTGATTTATCGCGGCTTCTGATAGCGCATCCACATGTCGTGGCTTCGCGTGTTAAACCCAATCCGCTTCTTTTGCATCATTACTTCAATAATTTCGGAATTCGTCTTTCTAGATCATCCAATGATCTATCGTTGTTAAGAAAGATAATTTGTTGATGGAGATAAATAAGAGGAGGGGTTTCATACTAAGCACGAATGCCATTCTTCGTAACAAATCTTACACGGGTGTTTAGAAATTAGCCAAGAAGATTTCATCATAGTAATGGTGATGGATTGACTTTAATTAAGGGCTTGTTTGGTAAAATTTATCTATTTCTATTCTTCGGAACAAAAATTTTCATTCTTTTATTCGGAGAACAAAAAAATCATAAAAACGTGTTTGGTAAAATTTTTATTTTTTTGTTCTCGAAAATAAAAAATCTATTTTTTTGTTCTCGAGAATAGATTTGAAATAAAAATAAGAAGTAACTTCTTATTCCCGTGAACAATTTCTAAAATCGGTTTTTCTCTCTTTCTTTTTTCTTCTCTTTTTCTTTTCTTCTTATTCTTCTTTTTGGCCGATTGCCGCCTTGGCCATGGTTGGCGTCGGCGACGGCCAAACGAGGGCCGACAACCTTATTGGAGCGTCGCCGACCCCCATAGACGTCGAGCCTCGCCGTGGCTGGGTGAGCTCAGCCTTACCCAACCGTGACCGTGCGAGGCTCGGCCTCGCCTGGGCTAGGCGAGCTCAACCTCGCACCGCCTGGGCGAGGCCAAGGCTCACTGGGCCAAGGCGGCCTCCAACGAGCTCGCCCGACCAAAGAGATAAAGAAAAAGGAAAAAATAAGAAAATAATTTAAAAATTAAAAGAAAAAAAAAGCTAACAATTTTATCAAACATATTTCTATTCCGGAAATAGAAATTTCGGTAAGTTACTAAACGCATTATTTTGCTCAAAAATTGTTCTCAAAAACAGAAACAAAAAAAAATCATTTCTCATAAAAAATTATTCCTCGAAACAGAATGGTTACCAAACTCGCTCTAGGCACACTACAATCACAATGCTTCTACTACCCGTTTGTATAAATATTCGGAGAAAAATTGGCTTGCCCATTGCATTATTGTAGGTCAAGATTTTCAGGAACACACGTCACAAAACATTGGCTTTCACAACGGAATGAAACATTATACCGGCGGATGTTCGTGCGCATGTTTCATCACTTAGCTGGGACAGAACGTTTGAGCGAACGTATAGATTTCTTGGTGAGATCGACCCATCGACTCGTGACTCGTCATGAAGAGCAGAACATCTGGTGACTGAACTGGGCCTGGAACCTGGCCCATTTCTCCTGGCAGACATGCTCGAGGACTTCTGGGCTTCGTTCCTGGGCGCAAGAAACCCACCCTTGTTCGAGCGGGTCCAATCCAAGACTTTTTGCATCTTTCTGTATTGGCACGTCTTGGCCCAGTTTAGCAGCGGCATAGAACTCCCATTTAGGACGGGAGACATGACATTCCCCAGCGCCCTCCCCCAAAAAAAAAAAAAAAACCAAAGTTTCATTCTTCAATTGTTGGAGAGGTATATACTATACGTTAATGTCTATGTTCGAGCATACCCAACTTAGAATTTTCGCGAGAAATTGCAACACCGAGTAGCCTTAGAGAACAGGTAAACTAAATCCAGTTTTTCTTTAATCCTCATGTTCCAGATAATTTCACCTCTATTATCCTATCAAAGGCATGGGGATTCTAGAGGATTTGCACTGAACCATATTGCGGTTTGAGTTGGCTGAATTCGAGTCATCTTAATCAATCTATTAATCTCAACCTCTATTGTATCTATTGTTTTGCCATATTTATCAGGAATTCAAAACAATTTCTTTTTGCGATATATTCAATATTTCCCCTAACAAGAACATTGATTATATACAAACCAAACAATTTCACCTCTATTGTCCGATCAAAGGCATGGTGAATCTAGAGGATTTGCAAAGAACTATATCTGTGATATATCTCCTATTTCCTATTTCATATGACAAGAACATTGAGTATATATGGCAATTCCACCTTTATTGTCCAACCAAAGCATTGCATCGGCTTGAATTTGAAATCAGTCCGTTAACCTCAACCCCTATCGCATTTATTGTTTTGCCATATTTATCAAGATTTCAAAACGATTGTAATTTTTATTTTTGGTAATATATCCAATATTTCCTCTAATGAGAACATTGACCATATACGAACAACATCCCACGCAAACCTAACATTATTCTGCCAGCTAATTATTTTGCCAAAAAAATCCAAAAATATTAATGTCTTACCATTCTTGTGCTCCCAAAAAAGGGAAATAAAATCTGTATCTCGAAATCACAGAGTTGCTCGACAGCCCCGATTGACAGCCCTCCTCCTCCTCTATTCATCCTCATCATGAGATTCAAAAAGAGATTTCGCACTTTACAGATAATAATACTCGGATAAGAATGAATTTCACTGGTCTATAGCTGAGGTCCCGAAAATGGGTAGAAAAATGATAAGGGAGAAAAGGAATGTTTTGGAACGAATTTTGACTGAGAAAATCAAATCAGAGCCTATAGACTATTGTATACCAATCAATTCCTATATACAACACTTGGATTCTGGCGCAGATCAATGTGGGGAAGGAGAAGAAGATTGCCGCACCGAACACGCCACGATCTGCGCCCACTGCCGCAGCCTCGTCTTTACCGTCTCCGGATCGTCACCTTCAGTCCAGCACCGAAAAAAAGCGTTAGGAAAAGGAAGGATTACGTGCCTTTTACGTTCGGTTCATCGATCTGTAAATTACCTGGATCGTATATGGAGCCGGTGCTCTCGGCGTCGTTGTCCGAGACCAGCGACGACAGCGACAGGGACGACTCGGCCGACGACGACCTCGACAGGCTCCGGTGGTACTGCTTGTTGACCGCATGGTAGAGCTCCAGGGCCGGGAAGGTGTCGGAGAGCTTCGGGTCGATGCGGGGCGAGTCGAACCCGAACCCAAGCTCGATGCAGCCCTTCAGCTCGTCCAGGTCGTCGTCCGTCACGCTCGCGCGCCGGCCCTTGAAGCTCCCCTTCCGCCGCTGCCACGCCTCCTCCCGGAGCACGTCCGGGGACCACGAGTGCTGCTTGTGGAGCGGCCGCTGCGGCGGCGGTGGCGGCGGCGCGCTGGGCTTCGACATGGCGGCGGGTGGGCTGCTGCAGCCTGCCGCCGGGGGAGGGGAGGATTCTCGGAAGTTGGAAAATAAAACCTTAAAAAACAACGAGATTTAAGGATGTCTCTGTTGGGCGAGGGAGGCTTTATAGGGATGCGCAGGATTTAGTTGCCGCTTTTGACAACGGGAGGGGTCGAGAAATTTGGGGGATGTGCAATCGAAGTGATGTTGCCAACTTATCATTGACCGAACCAGGATTTGGTAGCCTTGTTATTTCGTTATAGCCACGTTGGTTTGTTCGAGGGACAAGCTGTGTCTTGCTTGGACTTGCCATAATTTGATTACCGGCGTTATTCCCTTCTTTTTTTTCCAATTTTCGAATCCCCTAGGCCATATTATAATTAGTTGGAGTGGCTTTATAATATGCACTTGCCTCGGAAAAGTGACATAATAATTGTACTATATATGTGGCTGGAGTCATTTGAATAAAAAATAGAATTACTTTTAACCAACATATTAGTTTTAAGGGAAAATTGTACAATCGATTATGTACTTCATTGATGTACTTTTAATTTTCCCAATTAAATCCTAAAACATTTGTGCAAAATTATGAGTCTTTTTTTTTGGTAAAAAAAATTATGATAGTCTTTTTAATTAATTTTTATCGAAAATCACTAATAAGTGGGCTGGCCGAGGGGATGACTTTGGCTAACACATTCGTGATTTTAGACAGAAATTAACTAGAAAGATTATATCTGAATTTTCTTTACCCAAAGAAAAGATTATATCTGAATTTCTCACAAAAAATTATAATCAAATTGATAAAATTAAAAAAAAAAATTACTGAATCCCCATTTGGTAATTTTCCTATTATTTTTACATATATTGCATGTCCTCATAATCATCTTCATTGATTTAAAAACAGAAAGGGCGCCCATCTAAGCCTCGAACTAACCCTTCAAAATTATTTTCTTATCAAAGGGGGACATTATAAATGTATTCAAAAATTCTAATGAACTAGTCCACGGCATGTACAGCTCGATCAACTTTATCTTTTCTTTTTTCTCAAAAAAAAAGTTTATCGACAGATCGATTCTGATGCGCCGAAATTAGGGCTAAACTTAAGGAAAGATAGAGAGAGAGAGACGGAAGTCAATGACGTGTCGTGGGGTGTCGTTTTCGCTAGTGTTTTTGCTTAACATGTAAGCTGAGAATTGGTTCCGGTACCTTCTGTCCAGATCAGCAAGTTGACCCCGTTTTCTGCTTGCTGAGCTGTGAATCCGGTGGCCTCCCCTATAAAATAATCCTCGATTTGCTTTTTTTGATTCTTTAATTATCCTCCCTCTTCAATTTAAATAACAAATCCCTAATAATTTTTTAATGGGAACAAAAGTAAAATTGATAGATAAGTCTGTGCTCTAAAAATTAGCCCAAACAGTATCTTTTTATTTCTTTTTACTTTTGAGTGATATGGATTTCATCTCATTAATTCTTGAGATTTATGGAATTCTTGTTAGCCATGGTCTAATTAAGTCGGATCCTGACTCAAAAGGTGGCATGAGGGCTTGATAGCAAATTGTACATAATGATTTTTTGTGGCATGGGATTGATTGTTGAGTTCACGTTATAACTCTCATTCTAATTTCGTATAATTCCTAATAATTGCTACTCAAGCCCACCTATTTCCTATCCTCGAACCAAGTAATTCAAGTAGATCCAGTCACCAGGCTTCAGTTTCAAGTAGTCAACTTCATCATACGAATGAGACAATCGTTATTCACGATATATATTGCCTACTTTTACGGAGGATTCTCAAAATATAGAGAAAAACCAAGCCAAGGCAACCCATGCATTTATTTAAATGGTTAATACCACGAAAAATCTCAAATCGGTGCATTCGTGATAAATTTATTGCAAATTAAACCAAAAAATGATACACTCGCGACAAATTTACTCTCCATTAGTTTTTGTTAAATTTTTACTATCAAATTACTGAATAGAAGAATACGTGATAGCTGACATGTATACTTGTTTGGGTCGAATTACTAAGTTGAATGACATGTATTAATTGACGAGTATACTTATTTGGGATTGTATCATCCATTTGTTACTAATGTATTTTACACAATATTAATCCATAAATTAATAGAGATTAAATTTGTCACAAATGTACTCATTTAGGGCTTTTAATAGTCAAAAAATTAATTTGTGATAAATTTATTATAAATGTACATGTTTGGAGTTTTTGGTGGTAGAATGAATTAGCTTGGGGTAAATTTATTATAGGTGTATCAGTTTGGGTTTCCCATGGTGTTAATCCTTATAAACTCCATTTGTTTTGTAGAAATTAATGGTTTCAAATATGTTTTCTTAAAAATGACTGCTTAAAAGAACTGGTCAATGGAAACATGTTTGCATTACGACAATAATTAATGTCTAAATATTTTCGTGGACAATAAAAATAGTTTTCATTCATTCATTTTTGTAAGAGATTATTTTTAAGAAAATATATTTCAAATCATTTAATCTTTGCAAAATTTTCGAAGTAATTTCCAATGATGTGTCTACTTGTGGATGCTTGAAAATAAGTAGACAATTTCCAGAATAATGAGTTGAACTCTGTTATAAAACCACCTACATTTTCTCTATTATACATATCTTTGTATATATGTACATCATACATAGCTCAGGAATTGGGTGAGATATTTTGAAACAGCCCACCTATATAAGTCAGAATTCCTGATTCTAGAGCAAGCACCCATCACCACATAGCTCAAGGCCACCGGGATATGATAGATAATTCACCATGATTGATTCTATTTATATCTACTATCTATACTGGATAAAACATATAAAAATATCAAGATATTTCTACAATAAAATATGATATTGACATGGCCTCGGATATCAGCACTGCACATGTAATGCGGCTCGCAGTGCACGCCAAAGTCCCCAGTCCCAATAATTAGATCTGGACGTGTTGATGAAAAATTGACAAACCTTGCTTCTCGCTTTCATCTATTTAGAGAACATTCTCTCGTCTCGTGGCGTATCAACCAAATGAAACTTGCTTACGACCCATCACATCATCGAAAGGAAGATGCATCCAACTTCCGAAGCATCTGCTCTGCATATATTCTTATAACTTGAAAATGTCCATGACGCTCTTCGATTAAATCTATGTATTTAATACCATGGCAAACCCTTTGTAGGTGTCATGATTTATATTATAGCGATGGAAATATTAGGTAATCTCCCCACTGTATTGGATGGCCAAGATCGTCTGAGTCAACAATACCTATTCTCTCCTCATCACTCAATACCTAAATGAAGATGGAACTATTTTTTTCTTAATAAGGGCCTATTTGGTAAAATCTATTTCTGTTTCCCGAAACAAAAAATTATGTTCTTTTGTTCCGAGGAACGAAAAAGAAATAGAAGTCTGTTTGGTTAAACTTTTGTTCTCGGAAACATAAAATAGAGAATAGATTTGGAACAAAAATAGGAAGTAGAAAAAAATTGCTTCTTATTCCCGGAAATAATTTCTATAATCTATTTTTCTCTCTCTTATTTTTTATTCTCTTTTCTTCTTCTTCCTTTTGGTCGGTCGCTGGCCTTGGCCATAGTCGGCATTGGCGATCGGCCAGATGAGGTCGCCGGCCCTCGCAGACGCCGAGCCACCTTCAGGACGTTGTTGCCTAGCGGTGGTCGGGTGAGGCCAAGCCTCGCCAGTGGCTGGGGGAGCTCGGCCTCGCCAGATTTGGGTGAGGTCGACCTCGCCCAGTCAAGGCGAGGCCGACCTCGCGTCGCCTAGGCGAGGGTGAGCCTCGCCGGGGCCAAGCTAGCCTTCGGCGAGCTCGCCAAAGCCTCGCCTTGGCCGAACGTCGTCCAACCGGTCGTCGGCCACCGCCATGGCCGGCAATTGGCCAAAGAGAAAAAGAAAAAGGAAAAAGAAAAAATGAAAAAAGAAGAAAAAATAATAAAAGAATTAAAAGATTAAAAGAAATAAAAAAATAAAAATCTTACTAAACGTATTTCTATCCCGAGAATATAAATTTTGGGAAGTTACCAAATGCGTTTTTTCGTTAGAAATTGTACCCGATAACAAAAATAGAAAAAATCATTTCTCATCAAAAATCGTTTCTCAATGAATAGAATCGTTCCAAAATCATCCTGCAAAGCTACGTCGCAAAAAGCACACGGCGTGGCAATTTATTTGATGGAGGCCTCACATCAACTCACATTCGAAAAGTCAATCCACTCAATAGGAAGACGATGAAATGGTTTAGGTACTTGATTGAAAGACGGAAAGAAGTTCCCATTTCAAGCCAAACCTTTCTAGATTTTTCAAAATATCTTAATTGAGTTATAATTACTAACAAGCGGCAATTTACAATTTTGTGACAGATTAATCTAACTTTACTTTTCATTTAAATTTTTTGAGACATAGAATTTTGGTTCTATTGCATTATTGATCATCGTACCATTAAGATGTTGCGGTGGCTCTCTTGAAATCATGTGGCTCCAAATCTATCATGGTGGGTGCTGACTCTCGCTATTTCACCATCTCTGAGCACGGGCATAATTGTGGTACGAATTTTGATCTAAGCATATTCTTAAAAGACTTCATCTTGATTTAATCCGCATATGAAAACTTCTCAGATGTAAAGAACATAGAGGGCCTCACAAATATACAAAATGAAACTTGGGAGATGTTGAGCGTGATATTGAATGCCGCCGATGCTAACACATTAAAATAAGGAATATAGTCTTGTTAGTCCATCAGATTGCGTGGCAGGCTGGATAGCCCCAACATGGAAACACGGGTCACCTGCTGAGGTTATCCTGTAACCAAATAATTGTACGGTTAAGATGTTGTGGTGGGTCTCCTGAAATCATGCGGCTAAGTCTATCATGGTGGGTGCCAACTCCTCTGCAAGTTCACCATCTCAAGGCATGGGCGTGATTGTGGGCGGAAGTTCCGCACGTTCAGCCCTCTTCCTGCTCCACGGTCTGCTCAGCAGCAATAACGTCATGGTGACATTTCCCAATTTCGAAGATTGATGACCTGTCAGTTCTTGGCCTAGCATTCCGTTCATTGTTCAAAGCAATTCTTAGTGGTCGATTTAAGGCAAAAACAGTCGAAACCGACAAACTTGTTGCCAATCAATCTCTAGTTTTTTACCCAAAAAAAATTAAAAAAATCTCTAGTTTGTTTGCAGAGGTTGTCGACATAGCACGCTGGATGTCGCCAGATAGAGACAAAGAGAGAGCATTGACGTCCCAGTGGCCCACCTCGTTCCAACAGTCTCTCACTTCAATCATTTTTCTGGACGAGAACCGAAAAAATCTTACACAGGTCATAATATATGAATTTATCTCTCAATCTTTTAATTGAATTAATTTAATTATAAACATGTTCACATTTATATTAATTCAGTCTATTCGATCAATTTATATTAAAAATTGCTTACATTAACATCGACTGTCTTACATAATAAAGTCTATCTTAACATAAGCATAATAATAATTTTTTGTCTTTCTTTCTGTTTTTTCTTCATTGCCATTGCCTAGGCCCTCATCAAATCAAGGCAAAGGTCGTCTTGCGCAAAGCCAACGGGACCACAAAGGCCCTAGGCAAGGGCTTTTGCGGCCTTGCTTGCAACGTTGGTGAAGGAAAAAGAAAAAAAGAATAAAAGAAAAACATTATTAAAAAATGTCCACACGATATCCACATTAGCGATTTTCACGTCATCCTACTATGTTCTACGTATGACAGCTCCGTTTGTTTCGCATATTATATTTTCCTTATTTTCTGGCGTTTGTATGAGTTGACAAAAAATGTTTTTGTGGTCAATGAAAAACTATGCATAGATTCAGGAAAATGTTTTCTTTTTTAAAAAAGTTGAAAAATATTTTCCAAACTACAACTTTCCGTGCTTGAACCCGAAAGTTTATGTTTGAATACGGGAACCCAAACACTAGTTCGCAAGTCTCCAACACTTGGGTTGGGTCCATCAAGGTTGGGCCTATGTCCATTAAGGCTTTGACTAGGTCTCCGACGCTCGAACACAAGTCTATCGAGGTCAGACCTAGGTCCATTGAGACAAAACTTGAGACGTTGGTTCCTAGGCTTGGGCTCCCACGACTTAGGCCCAAGTCCCCTACACCGATGATTGCGTCCATTGAGGGTAGGCCTAAACCCTTGGTGCTTATGCCCTATACCCCAACACCCCAAACCGTGTTCATAAAAGTGGGGCTTAGGCCTCAACGCTTGAGCTCTAATTCCCTGCACTTAGGCTCGAGTCCACAAAGGTCGTGCATGAGTTGTTCATGCTCGAGCTCGAGTCATTAACTAATGAAACATCCATTCATAATTTTTTTTTTTAAATTGAATTTTCAATTATTTTTATTTAAAAAAAATTGAATTTAAATTATTATTATTATTATTTTTTTTTCATTTTCTTTTGCTTGTTCCTTGGCCTATCACCGACCATGGTGACAATAAGCAATCAACCACAGACAAGCTTTGTCGCTCACAAATCTAGTAAGGCTCGAGCTCACTAACCTTGGGCAAGTGAATAAATCAAATTCAAATTGATTTGATTAAAAATTTTATGATTAAATTGATATAAAAAGTAATGTTTAAGACCTTTTTAGTACCTTTTCCATTTCTCTCCAAAGGACCATGAACACCTCGACTAATTCACTTCCGCAGTGCTCTTAAACGTGCGCTCCTCGATGTCAACTTGGCGCATTCATAATTTTACTTTTCTCAAACCTACCACGCTGGCCGGTGCTTTCTCGAACATCATGTACACGTAATAATCCTAAATGCGCATTAGATCTTTTCTCTCACTGGTCCCAATCTTTTTCAGATCTATCATGTCGCCCGATAAGGACTTGCTTTTCAAACGGTGAGGCAAGGAGCCACGCTTCTTCCTCTCATTGGTCGGCAAGTCACATCACCATCAAAGTCTAAACGCCTCCGCTATTGGGCCACGTCGCGAATCCTCTATGGCTCTCCAGCTTTAAATAAATAAAGAAAGCAGGAAAAATCTCCCAATTTTTTTATAAGCCTCGGATAGCTCGACAGCCGATACCCCCTTAAATGGCGACTCGTGTCCGGAGCCCCAGAGGAAGTTCGACACTTGTCATCTCCCAGCGCGAGTCGCAGATTCGGTTCGATCTCGGAGGGGAAATCCAACTTGCCCGAAATAGCAATCGCAGGTAAAAACCGTCACCCTCCCTCTCCCTTCGCAAGTCCAACTTGATTCTACATTTGGAAATGGAGTGGTCGCGTTTTTCTTGCTGGTTCTTGGCTGCCGAGCTCGGGTTTTTACGGTTGCTATCTGGGCTGACGCGCCCCCGTCGGGGAAAATGATTTTACTGTAGTTGGGAAGTGCTAAAATTAGTGTTCTTTCTTAAATCCACCCCCTGGTTTGCGGATTTTCGAGTGATGAGTTCGAGGTGTGGAGTTAGAGGAGGTTCTGGGTCGCGCTGTTTTGCAGATTTCCAACGTTTTTTTTCTTATGGCGTCTTTGTCTAGTTTAGCTCGAGTTGATGAGCTTCGGTTCGAAAAGTGGTCGGCGTCTTCCTGCAATGAAGTTGAGGGAAACGTCTTGTGGGTCTGGTAATTCGTGCCGTGTGCTGCTCGAGAGTCTCGTTGATTTGAGATTATCTGAAATTTCTATACTCTATGCGTACTTTGGACTTAATTTGATTTTCTTCTTTTATGATCGAAAGCTTCTTGATGATTTGTCCATTCTCAAGTTCAGAATGTTTTGTCGGATGGAAACGAACCGAGGTGTTTCCTGCCGGTTGAAAAGCACTTGCTCTCCCCGTTTGCACTTTTTTTTTTTAATGATTTGATAAGCATCTTTTTCCTAGAACTGAACCTTAAAGATGTGTGAATAGTCTCTCGCTGCCTCAGTCTGTCTAGCTTCTATTTTTCGTGGCTGATTCATGACATGAGTGGAAGAAAACGAATTAAATATTGAGGACTGATCCAATTCGCTTGGATGGGCGTGTAAAAATTCTAGCTTGCAGAATGGGTCCTCAAATGAACTTCGGAAACTTGGGCGATGTGCCAGCAGCCGAAAGAAGCACCGGAAGGCAACCAGGAATTCCCCCATTATCTCGACAATCCTCAGTATATTCCTTGACTTTCAATGAGTTTCAGAACACATGGAGTGGACTTTCTAAGGATATTGGATCCATCAACATGGATGAGTTCCTGAAGAACATATGGACAGCTGAGGAGAACCAACTACAGCTACAAGACATGGTGCCTTCTGGTAATGGAGGGGAAGGAGGTGGTCAAGTAGGGAATTTGCTGAGACATGGGTCATTGACTCTGTCGCGGACTCTTAGTCAAAAAACAGTTGATGAAGTGTGGAGAGAATTATTCAAAGAGACGGAGGATGTGAAAGAAGGGAGCAGAGAAGGAGGTGACATAAATTTGCCACAGAGGCAACGGACTTTGGGAGAGATGACATTGGAGGAGTTCCTAGTGAGAGCCGGCGTTGAGAGGGAGGACACACAAATGATGGCAAGGCCCGGCGACAATGGAGTTCATGAAGAAATGTCACGATTCACTAGTAATGGTCTCGCCAGTAGTGCGGCTGCTGGAAACGATTTCACATTCTCTAGTAAGCCTGCTGGTTCGTCGTTAGATTTTATTGGAACTAGACGTACTCAGCTACAGCAACAGCCACAGCCACAGCCGCTTGAACCACCGGCTCCACTTTTTCCGAAGCCAGAAACTGTGTCATTTGCAACCTCCGTGCATCTACCAAATACAGCTCATATAGCAAGTCCAGGGTCAAGGGAAGCGATTGGAATCACGCACTCATCGTTAAACAAAGCATTAGTTCACAGTGGTGCTATGCAGGCTGGAGGACTGTGCTTGGGGGATTTGGGCCGAGCAGGTTTCGCTGTTGGATCTCCAGCAAAACTGGTATCACCGGATGCAATTTCCAACAATAGTACAGATGTATCCTCGTTGTCACCAGTTCCTTACGCTTTTGGCCGTGGAAGGAAATCCAAAGATGTATTGGAGAAAGCAATTGAGCGAAGGCACAGGAGAATGATAAAAAATAGGGAGTCTGCTGCCAGGTCAAGGGCTCGCAAGCAGGTGAGGATGCTCAAAAATTGCTTTTCTTTGATTAAACTCTTCACTTGACTAGGAAAAGCTCACCGGCTAGGTCTTGCTAGCCCATTGTTTTTTAAATCAACCAGCTAAATATGATGTTTTTAGCTACTAAGAAGTCCAAGGAAACATTATGTAATGAAAGCCGAAGAAAGAGTTAAGATCCCGCTGTGGTGATGTGCTTGGGAATCTCATGTATGTAGCCTGGAACCTGCACATGCTGTCATCCTATTTTTCAGCTAGCGTGGTTTGCTCCTCTGCTGAGGAGTTGCTGGAACTATCGTCTTAGAATCATCAAGAGCGCAGTTAAAGAATATTTACTCTTTTGAAAGTTTCTTTGAGAAGAACAAGTATTGTTCATTTGTTTGTGACCGTTGAACTCCTTAAAACATAAGCCGTTTTCCTAGATGCTATTTAGATACATAGATGCATATTTTGTACGGCATCATGGTTTCAATGTGTCTTCTGCTTGAAATAAGTATAGCTTTCAGACTAGGCTTTAATTTTCAGGTGATTTTACTAAGAAATGGATCTATAGCTCATCCCCCTAGTCTCTTTAATTTCTGGCAGGCCTATAATATGGAACTGGAAGCAGAAATCGCAAGACTGAAAGAGATAAATCAGGAACTACTTAGAAAACAGGTAATTCACCCAACCTGAGATGCTGTCGCAGGCAAACTGCAGATCACTATTTTCTTTTCTTCCCATCATGACAAATATTTTCTATATTTACAGGCTGAATTTATGGACATGCAGAAAAATCAGGTATGTCTAGCTTCCGCTTATAGTCCTCATCCGAACCTATTGCTTCTATCACGACTAAGCAAACGAGCAGATAAGACATTCGTGGGCATCAAATTCTTTATTCATGCAAGTTAGTAATTGCCTATATCCTTGAGGTATTAATAAACCTGGTAGGAATGTTGAAGCGGCAACTTGGCCGACCAGGACCTGCACGTATATAGTATCTTTCTACTTCGTAAATGGGTGTTGTCGTGTGATAATATACTGCATAGCACCATACTCTGTTTATGCCCATTGATCGTTAAACTATCTGAATAATCTTCACGCGACAGAAACCGAGAAACTTTCCATGTGCAAGACAGAGCAAGCTGCTAACTTTTACTAAATTGTTTGGTTCCAGAGGACTTGCCAGGAGCGCAAGTGCCGTGGGTCCTGGGTGTGTCCTTCAATAATCAATTAATAAACGATGAGCATATCATTTGTCATAAAGATTATGCGGTGAATCTGCCAAACACTTAGACTTGGGGCCAAAAATTTGGTGTACCAAAAAGTCCTCAAGAAAAATTAGTTGAACAATCTGCATTGATGAACTTATCCCTATTGAATATCTTTTGCGGGAATAGAACTTAAGTGAAGCATACATAATCCATAAATTTGAGGCTAATATTCTGCTTGTTTTGCGGTGGAGGGCCTGATGATCACCTTCGGATATGTTGTGAACAGATCTCGCAGAAGGTGAACGGACTGTACCGGGAAGATAAGAGGCAATGTTGCTTGAAGAGGACGCTGACAGGTCCGTGGTAGATTTGATGGATCGGACAGCATGTATTTAGTTTGAACCGATTGCTAGAGCGTGGCATTGCCTTTTTCGCTGCGCATCGTTGCTTATTCCAATCTTGTATCGCAAAGGATGTATCACTTGTAATAAGAGCAACGGCACTTGATTTGTTTCGAGTAATTAGCAAACTTTTTGCATGGTAACTATAAGTTGTGTTAAGGTTTTAGCCTTTCCGACGGAGGTGAGATTATCCACGAGAATGATCCCGGGAATAATCACGCATCGAGTGGATCATTGCTCCTTTCGCCATGTTCTTTTTTGACTGTGAAAATGGACATAGATCAAGGAGATTGGCAGTGAATTAGAGCAATCTCTGTCCAAATCGATCCTTCCTAGAGGAAAGACGCGAAGGGAAAATCATCGTCAGGAGCTTTGGGATTGTACTTATTTCTATGTACACGGGATATGCGCGGAGGAAGAGCATACTTGGTATGATAGTCTTTCTATGCAAAGTATAATTTATCAGGTCTTCAAGAAAAAGTCATGAAGTATAGGCTAGATTTGGGCCCGGGGTATCTAAAATTGTATCTTGGAACTTCAAAAAATATTTTGACATTATGGCCCACGAAAAATTATATGGCGTTTATTCACGGGACCTTTGCATGCTGTCTGCGCGGGATATCCTCATTACCATTTGCTCATCCAGGGTAGGGAAGCTTTTGTGGGGATGTATATAAATATAGATAATATATATAGAGAGAGACCTTTCACACCGTGAAGCGCCCGTGGCCTAATGGATAAGGCGTCTGACTTCTAATCAGACGATTGTGGGTTCGAGTCCCACCGGGCGTGACCTTTGAGACTCAGTTCAGTCTTTTCAATTTTTGGGGTCTTCTTCTTCTTCTTCGTTTTTCATTTCACTCGTTTTTATATAAGTACGTAGTAACTCAATGAGAAATTTTCTTATTTGTCCAGTTTGTAATGAATTAAGATAACCATTCATTTTCATATAAATAGTCATTATCCGTTCTTTTATTATGAGAGGAGCTGATTGGTATTGATTTAATTTTTTGGGTCTTCTTCTTCGTGTTCCTTTTCATTTCATTAACAAGATTCAGCAACGGGAACAAAAGATAACCATTCATTTTCGTATAAATAGTCATTATCTGTTCTTTTATTATGAGAGGAGCCGATTGGGATTGATTTAATTTTTTGGGTCTTCTTTTTATTGTTCGTTTTCATTTCATTAACAAGATTCAGCAACGGGAACAAGCTGTGGATTCAGTAAACAAGTCTAGAAATGTTCCTTATGTTCTTGGAAAGCTTCTTTCAATAAGAAATTTTCTTATTTGTCCAATTTGTAATGAATTAAGATAACCATTTATTTTTGTATAAATAGTCATTATCCGTACTTTTATTATGAGAGGAGCTGATTGGGATTGATTTAATTTTTTGGGTCTTCTTCTTCTTGTTTGTTTTCATTTCTTTAACAAGATTCAGCAACAGGAACAAAAGATAACCATTCATTTTCGTATAAATAGTCATTATTTGTTCTTTTATTTTGAAAGGAGCCGATTGAGATTGATTTAATTTTTTGGGTCTTCTTCTTTCGTTTTCATTTCATCAACAAGTTCAGTTTTTTTCATAAATTCATTAACAAGATTCAATGATGGAACAAGCCGTGGATTTAATAAACAAGTCTAGAAACATTCCTTATGTTCTTGGATAGCTTCTTTCAATAAGGCTTCTGTTTCTTCCGTAAATGTTTTAGTAGAATATATAATTTCTTGGAACTGAAGTTTATTCGTTTTTTATGTAACCATGTAAAGAAATTTCTTTATCTGTCCAATTTCTAATGAATTAAGATAACCATTCGTTTCTATGAATAGTCATTATCATTTCTTCCACTATGACATGAGCTGATTGGGATTGATTAAGTAATTCACGTGACCGATCAGGACAGTCGATCTGGTCCGGTCTGTCTCTTAGGCTCTTCGCTCGGGAAGAAGGACGATGAAGAGCTGCTAATGTGGGGAGGACAATGGCGACGTTTCGACTATCGAAGTAGCTGAGTACACAAAACACGTGGAGAAGAGCGATTGGAAACTTTTGTTTCTGTCCAAGCTTATGGTGAGGACAATAAAACCGGGAACCACTCCTCCTGCTCTCCAGGTGACGACGGTGGTCATCTTTGTCGATCAGTTATTGTGGGCCGGCAAGGAGTAATTGCGTGTGGCCATGAATGGACTCAGTGACGGCGACCATTCCGAACAAGGACGATCAGAATTTCGATATCCGTGCACAAAAACAGGGGACCACCCTGACTTCACTTGTCAAGTGTACTTTTCGTCCAGGATAACCTGCAATGGCAAAACATGCCCGGGTCCCATTTTTATGTGGGCTTGGTTTTGTAACGTTTGATCGGACATAAGAAAGAGGCAAAGACATGATTTTTATATCGCAAGAAGCAATCAGAACGGACTCTTCATGTGTAAAGAGTTCTAGCTGTGTAATGACGACATCCCGAGGGGGATGGCACAGGAGGTGCTGAGAGGGAATAGTAGGATTGTGACGCGAGTGGCTTGGATTCTATTAGTCCTCTTGATTGATATCTGCAATGCAAGGCCTAATTCCTTAATGTTGTGCGGTTCCAGATAATCTGGAGGTGTCCTGGAATCCGCTGTGAATACCCTCCATCGCCGCATCAACTTTCCATGGCCGATGACCACTCTGCTGGTGAGCCTCTGCTGCAGAACCTTACCGATGCACAGAACGAGAATCCGCCTCGCTCCGCCTTCGCCACTGTGCTTGTCAAATGGGTTTTCAGCATCGCCATGTGGCTCGTCCTCGGTTTCTGGGTCGCAGTTTTCTTTCTTTTCCCCTCAGATGCCGGGACTGAGTTCCTTGGGAGTTGGACCAGCGCAACCACCGGAAGCTTGTACGGAACTACAGGTTCGGCTATTTTTATCACTCCTCGATCGTGACTCAGCCTACTAGCAACGATTGTCACCTTAATGGTGCTTGAAACACCCGGCAGGGAGCTACTTCTTGTTGTGTAGCGGTCCGATTCTCATCATCACCTTTCTTGCCATAGCAAGTCTTATGGTTGATGGGATGAAAGAGCTCCAATTGTATGTTGAAACTCTAGCCACTGTCCCTTTTTTGTCCCCGCATTTTTCACTGAACAAATTCACTTCCTCATACATCGCCATTGAACGTGAGATCTCAGGAAGACAACTAGCAAATACCCAAGGATTCGATTGCGGACATTTCCCATCCTGGTTGGTGGACCGTTCGGAGTTGTCTCAGCAGCTGAGTTTATTGGGATTTGCCTCTTTGCTGTGTTCACTATTTGGGCTTTATATGCTTACACCATGCAGAATCTCAACGTGTTATCGGAGCTCTCATTATCTTCCGAAGGGAAATGGTATTCCTTGTTCTAGCTTAAAATCATAGTCAAATTACGTGTAAAAAACCTCAAGTGTTATTGTGGTATGCGTCTTCTTGATTCTTAGTAAACAAGGCCGTTCCACAGGGTACTTTATTGTTCTTTGCAGGATTTTGATGCTTTTACTCACTGGACTTCGCTTTGGTTCCATCGGGTTATACTGCTTGGCGTTTCTCTTCCTCCCAATTTCTAGGGGCTCTGTTCTTCTTAGTATCATAGATGTCCCCTTTGAGCAAGCAACCCGGTATCATATCTGGCTTGGACATCTCACAATGTCCCTCTTCACTCTCCATGGGCTATGCTTCGTAATTGCATGGGCGATGGAAGGTCAACTGCTAGATGAAGTGAGCCCTAGCAATTTGCTTTTGCTTATATGGTTATCTTTTCCCTCTCCAATTAGCTCTATCTTTGTCATTCTTTTCGTTTCCTGTATAAGGATCTGAGCATCGTAAGTGCTAGTCAAGACAGAACACGAGATGAGAATGCACGCACAAATGTATGACTCTTCTATAAGATGTATCTTAATAAGTGATCGGTATCTGTCGTAATTTCCATTAAAAATTTCCGTAATCAAATATAATCGGACTTGATTATGCTGAATTTCTTAGTCCATGACTCAGAATGTCTTCTTCAGATACTGCAGTGGGCAGATGAAGGTATCGCCATTCTACCCGGGGTTATCAGCCTGTTGGCTGGTCTACTGATGTGGGTGACTACGTTGCCTCTGGTGAGGAAGAAAAACTTTGAGTTGTTCTTCTATACACATCAGCTCTATGCTGTCTTCGTCATCTTTCTGGCTCTGCATGTCGGAGATTTTATCTTCAGTATAGCAGCAGGAGGGATTTTCCTCTATGTGATTGACCGGTTTCTCAGATTCTGCCAATCACGAAGGACTGTGGATGTTATATCCGCGACGTGCCTCCCTGGCGGAAGTGTAGAATTGGTCTTCTCAAAGCCAGCAAGTACTAATAATTCTCATTTTCTTCATCTGCGGATCATTAATTAGTTCCCTGTACCCTATTGGAGAATGTTCTACTATTTGAGTCGGTATTCTCTTGGTGATGCAGATCTGCGGTACACTGCCCTGAGTTTCATCTTCATTCAGATTCGGGAATTGTCATGGCTTCAATGGCATCCTTTTAGTGTTTCTTCTAGTCCTTTGGCTGGAAGGAAACACATCTCTGTCCTCATAAAGGTTCTAGGGGAGTGGACCTCCAACTTGAAGGGCAAGGTATTGCATATGTCCGGCATAGAAGGAGAATACAGACTCCGCAGTCAATCTCAGTCCAAGATAACAGCTTCTGTTGAAGGGCCTTACGGGCATGAAATCCCTTACCATCTGACGTATGTCTTATGATCTACTAGTACATCTTTCGTGATTAAGGGCGAGAATACAATAACGCATGAAACCATCAGCGATGAGTAAAACTAGGCAAAGTTGGACCCTTCTCATTTGAAAGAACCCATTCTGACCTTCGTAAAAATAATCAGTGCTTCTAGATTAGGAAGTTTTTAAGATTGTTTCCATTTGATTTGGTTTTTACCATCAGAATCGTAAGTTCCATCTCTTTGTGACTCTTCGTCTCCCCTCTTTTTAGCGGATTCATACTTGAATTATTTGCTCTGGTAGATATGAGAATCTCATTCTGGTAGCTGGAGGCAGTGGGATATCCCCCTTTTTGGCTGTCTTGAGTGACATACTCCATCTTACAAATCAAGGGAAACCATGCTTACCAAAGAATGTCCTGTTGATTTGGGCCATAAGAAAATCCAATGAGCTCTGTCTGCTATCCACTCTAGATATGGAGTCGATCTGCGCTAACTTTTCCGATAAGCTGGACCTCGAAGTTCGTGTCTATGTCACCAGGGAATCGCATCCTCCACTGGTAAAGCTGACTTGTGTCTTTGACATACAATTTGCCTTGGATCCGTGAACTGGAGAGCTAAGTGTGGTTATGATGCAGGAAGAAGGGAACATCGGCGAGGACATTAGCACTTCCGTGTCTCCTTTATTAAGGGGAAGTGGCATGTCCGTTCTAGTTGGTACGGGAAACCGTATATGGTCCGGAGCTTATGTCATCTCGTCTGCAATTGGCTTTGCTGTATTGATGGCCCTGCTGGACATCTTCTACATAAACCCTTTGAACATAGCCACATGGTGGTACAAAGGCCTCTTGCTTGTAGGATGCATGATCGGCAGTGCAATCATATTTGGAGGCCCTGTCATCTATTTTTGGCATCGCTGGGAAAAAAGAGCGGTTGTTGCAGAGGAAGCCGATGATGGTGAGAAGGATGACGGGTCGCAGCAGAGTGAACATTTCAAGACAATGCAGGAAGGCGTAGTCCCAAAAGATCGCCCTGTTGCAAGGACTACACATTACGGCGTCAGACCAAACTTTGAAGGTACAATTTGCCATGTCATTCGGTAGACGATGTACTTGTTTTAGATGGAAATGATCTCACTCTCGGTAGTACTTAAAAGAACTCAGCCCTTATTGATGCTTATGCTGGAACAATATGATCCCCATTCCCATCCTTGCACAGAAATCTTCACATCCGTGTCTGAGCGCTGGGGCAAAGTCGATATTGGCGTGATAGTGTGCGGTCCAGCAACTCTTCGGTCGAGCGTTGCCAAGCAGTGCAGGTCACAGAACTTGAGGAGGGGAGCGCTTCACCCGGTATTCCATTACAACAGCCACAGTTTCGATCTGTAGCTACCCTGTCAATGCTTTTCAATCTTGTCCGCGCCAAACTTGTGACTGATCCAATCCAGGAGCATTGATAAGCCTAGAGTACTCATGAACAATCGTATAGTATCGGATATCGTTGTAATGTGGCGTGATGCAGTATTACGATTCTTGGTTAGATAATTTGTGTTCTCTAAATCTAAAATGCGAGACACCCAGATGTATGTTGGTGGACATTGTTTCACTGATTGATTACGTGGCTGTACACTTCATGTGTTGATCTACTAATCCTCTTCTCTAATTCATAATTTTTCTTTATATGCTCAAAGGAGATTTTTAAGACAGAATATTATTAAGATGTTGGGAACAATCTCAAATATATTCTTGTTATTAGAATTTAGAATCCACCACTTCAAATATTTAAAACTGTTCGAAATTGGATAACTTTTTCTTTAAATTTCAAAAATGAAAATAACGTTTGGGAGAGCAGTGTCTTGCTCCCTGAGTCAATAAAAGGGCCCATTTATTCTTCATATATTTAGTGAAAAAGTAAGCTATTGAGTTTTCGGTCAAACCTTAAGTATAATAAGTTTGGAATGATGACTATGTAATATATGAAATTTGGCTCAACGTACTTTCTAGTTCTGGAACTTTTAATTTATTCAATTTGATCCCTTAACTTTACTCTAACGCATAATGTGGTTTAACTTTTAATTTGTTTAGTGTGATCCCTAAATTTTTACTACATATTCAATTTAGTTTTGAATTATATGAAAATATTCAATATTTTCCTTTTATTAATTCAAATTCAGGGACAACATTGAACATTTTCATGTAATTCGACGACTGAATTAAACATGTACCACCATCGCCATAATGACGTTAGCCGGCTTGAAATTTCTCTCCCTTCAAGGGGAGGAGTTCGAATCCGTAGGCGTCGTTAGGAATTCTTACGTCTTGTGATGGTAGGTCCCTGCAGTGCATTTCTTCAAGTTTTTTCATGCATTTGGCCATTTTGGGGTTCCCTGGGTTACCAAAAAAAAAAAAAAATTAAACATGTACCGAAAGTTTATACATCACACTAAATAATTTAAAAATCCAGGAACAACATTATGTATTAAGTTAAAGTTTATGGACTATATTAAACAAATTAAAAGTTAATGGATCACATTTCACATTGAGTCAAAGTTTAGGGACCATTAATGTTAGTTTCTCTAAAAATAAAGTATCCTTAAGAAATGTAATAAAAGTTGCTAAAATATAAGAGAAGTTTTTTCTTTTTGTGTTAGATATGAGAAAAGTTGGTAATTTAATGGAGAAAAAAAAAATAAACGTTGATGTGCAACTCAAATAAGAGTTGTTAAGTTGAGAACTTGATAAGAGAAAAGCTGATAATTACTCGATTGATAATTTCTAAAAAAGATTATACTATTTCCAAGAAGTCCATATAAAAGCGGCAAACTAAGTAGAAAAGTAAGTAAATTAAGAAAGAACACATGCTACTTGGTTAACTAGTCGCATGGAAGTTTGTAACGCAAAATTAGTCGATAATTTAATCGAAGAAAATTTCTCTAAACCACGTAAATAAAAAGGATTGCTAATTTCATATAATAGTTGGTAAGATAGGTAAACAAAAGTTGATAAACAATAAAAGATTTTTTCTTTGTTAGAGATAAGAGATGAAGTTATCTATTTTATCTTTCATGGGTAAGTTAAACTTCGTTTCGTCAAGAACTCTTGGGGGATGACTAGCTACAAGCCAATAGAGCTGATGCTAAAGCAGAAGCATCAACTATATGTTGAGTTGTGTGGCGTCACTCCGATATTACTTGTAGAAGATCAAGTGGAAACTAACTCCCAATAACATTCTTGATATTACAAGCAAGAGACACTACATATGTCACACCCCAAATCCTACAGGGATGAGGAGTGACACGGCCATTCTTTCTTCAAGAGATGCAGTCTCAAAGTATACCCCAAATATCCGACTCCGAATAATTCCTGCAATAATGCTCTTGTTTTATCGGTCACTAACTGAGGCACCTGAAAAACATTATAAGAAGAAATTAATGAGCTACCATGGCCCAATGAGTAAACATTTCTTCCAAGCGGATTAAGCACTATGCATATTTAAAACACAAATATAACTCACTTTCGCCAAATTTAGAGATTTAACAAACCTTCAAGATCAAAATACAATATTTTTTACTTTAACATAATATGTTCAAAGTAGAAATATTCAAGATAATAACATGCAAACACCAATAGTCCAATCCATTGGTCAATCTCATAAAAAATTACATGTCAATGATTCCTTCTATTGATTAATCACATGCCACATATCAATGGTTTATCATTGATCCATCTCATATGGAACCACACGGCGATGGTCCATCCATTGAACCATGGTCACGGCACAATGCCTAGTGAGAAGGTGATCAAGATTCCCCCTCTTGCTTAGGTCTTCACCTATTATTAGCCGGTGGCTCGACTTACAAAGATATCCTAGATTAATATGTACATATCCACACACCCCTCAATAGGTCAGAGAGACACCGAGCATATCAATCTCTAGTAATCCGCAAGCAAATCTAAAAATCAGTTCATATATCACAATGAGTTCCCCAAACCAATTCAGGATCCATTTCATAAACTAATTCAAAATTCAGGTGTTCGATATATAGATATCAAAGCACCTTTTCAAACCATATTCATAAATCATAAACTTTTTAAGATTCTTTTATGAAAGGTTTCACAAACCATTTATAAGTAATCATTCAAGTCGAAGTCAAAATATGACTTCCCCTTTCAAACAACAAAATGGCAATAAAAGTAGGGCTGTAAGTGGTTCGGTTCGGTTTTTTTGAAAAACCAAATTGAATTGAACCGATAAGGGAATTTACTGAACTAAATCAAATCCGATTCTATTTGGCTTGGTTCAATTTTTACTTTTGTTTTTATTTATTTATTTATTTATTTATTTTTCTTTTCGTCCGATTGCCCAGCCTCTAGGCAACCGCCGGGCCCACGACCGAGGAGGGTTGGCCTCGCGGCCTCGTGTGAGGTCACTCCTTGCTCGATCTTGACAAGGGCGACCTCACCTTAGGCCCGCGAGGCTGACCCTTGCTAGCCATGTCGAACTTGGCGAGTGTGACCTCGTCTAAGGTTGGCGAGGTCGACCCTTGCCGATCGTGGCCTTTGGCCGGTCACCGGAGGTTGAGTGACCGGCTAGTGGAAATAAAGAGAAAGAAATTTAAAAAAGAAAGAGAAAAAAGAAAAAATTAAATTAAAAACATTAAGAAAAGAGTGGATTAAAATTTTAGATTTTATTGGTTTGGTTTGGCTAATTGAATCGATAAAAATCGAATTGATTAAAAAATTTTCGATTTTCAATATTATCTAAATTGAATGAGAACCGAATTGAAAAAAATTGAACTTTTCAGTTCGGTTTGGTTTGGTTTTTAGGTCCGTTTTTAATAGTAAAAGCTCGATTCTATTGTATGCATGCTATTTATTAACTCATAGCATACTTTATTCATAATGTTTTTCGAAACATGAGTATAAAACACAAAAAAAAAAAAAAAATAGCATCACTCACCTGAAAAAAGCTGAAAACTAACCCTTTAGTGGTTACTTGAATCGCTGCACTTGCATTCCTATCAATTAATCAAAAATAATATTAAAAACCAAGTAATACACTAAGTTTAATGAATAACTCAACTAAATCACGTTCAATCGTCAACGTATCGACTTCTAAGCGTTACGAAGAAACTCATTTATGGGGTGTGTTTGTCTTTTGCCATTATGTGTAACCCGCGTGCAAAATTTCGAAATTTTGTTCCAAACAAAACATACTTTGAAATTGAGTTTTGTCAAACCCCACCGCTCCACAACGCATTATATTACTATTTTTCACAAAAAATCGTAGCTCCAAAAACTCCTTAATCGAATATCGTAGTTCAAAATCTACGTAACTCTAAATTTGTGTCATAAATTCCGAAATTACTTAACTAGACGAAATATCGGCTTGAATACTTACCAAGCATTGCGTCATGTAGTTGATTCGGCCAGTCGAGGTGTTCAGATCGGCTACACATGAATATTTTTCCTTCTCTCTTCTTCCCCCCTTTTCTTCTCTTCACGGACGAACGCACTCTCATCTCCTTTTCCTCTCTTCTGGTTCGGTCTGCCGCTTCTCACGCTCACGCACAAATTTAATGGAGAAAAGAAAATGGGCTGGTCTTTAAGAACATGGGCTGAGCTGACCCATATGTTACAAAACACGCTCATACAAACACACTCTCCACCTCTTTCTTTATTCCACACGACACTTGCTACACACCCCCACTCTTTTCTTTTTCTTCTCTGCTCAAGTTGGCAAGGAGAGCATCCCTATTTATAGGGAGACTTCTACCAACGAAGCACGAGGGGGAGTACTCTACAAAATTTGCTTATCTGTCCAATTTCTAATGAATCAAGATGACCATTCGTTCTTGCATAAATAGTCCTTATCTATTTTTTCACCATGAGCAGGACTATTTTTCTGGTTGGGATTGTTTAAGCAATTCACATAATCCATACGTCAGTACTGCACAGTGCACAGGTTTCAATAGGAGTAGCTGAGGACGGTCGGTCTGGTCCGGTCCGTCTCTTAGCTCTGGATGAAGGACGATGAAGAACTGCTGATGCTGATGTGAGGAGGACTATGGTGACGTTTCGACTATCAAAGCAGTCGATTACACAAAACACACGTGGGCAAGAGCGATTGGAAACTTTTGTTTCTATCCAAGCTCATGGGGAGAATAAGAAAACAGAGGGACTACTCCTCGGCCACTCCAGGTGATGCACGGTGGTCATCGTTGTCGATCAGTAATTATTTGCCGGCACGATCGTAACTGCATGTGGCCATGAATTGACTCGGTGACGACGACCATAAAAAACAAGGACGATACGAATTTCCGTTTCCGGGCATAAAAACCAGAGAAACAGGGGACCACCCTGACTTCTCTGCGGAGTACCCTTCGTCCTGGATAACCAGCGATGGATAAACATGGCCAGACCCGATTTTTATGTGGGCTTGGTTTGAAAGTGTTTGATCGGACACCAGTAAAGGCAAAGACGTGATTTTTATCTCGTGAAGAGCATTGAGTATTCATTTGTAAAGAGTTCTAGCTGTGTAATGTCGACATCCCGAGTGCGCTGGCATAGTAGCTGCTGAGAGGGAATACTAAGATTGTGACGTGAGTGGCTTCGATTCTTCTTGTCCTCCTGACTGATAATTGCAATGCAAGGCCGAATCACTCAATGTTCTACGGTCCCGGATAATCTGAAGGTGTCCTTGAATCCCCTGTGAATACCCTCCATCGCCGCATCAACTTTCCATGGCCGATGACCACTCTGCTGGTGAGCCTCTGCTACTGAACCTTACTGATGCCGAGAATGAGAATCCGCCTCATTCCGCCTTTGCCACTGCGTTCATCAAATGTGTTCTTGGTGTCGCCATGTGGCTCGTCCTCGGTTTCTGGGTCGCAGTTTTCTTTCTTTTCCCCTCAGATGTTGGGACTGAGTTCGTAGAGAGTTGGACCAGAGCGACCATGGGAAACGTATACGGAGTTACAGGTTCGGCTATTTTTATCTCTCCTCAATCCTGAACTCGGCCTACTAGCTATGATTGTCGCCTTATTGGTGCTTGAACCACCCGGCAGGGAGCTTTTGTTGTTGTGTAGCGCTCCGATTCTCGTCATCGCGTTTCTTGCCATAGCAAGTCTTATGGTTGATGGGAAGAAAGAGCTCCAATTGTATGTTGAAACTCTAGCCACTGTCCATTTTTTGTCCCCGCATTTTTCACTGAACAAATTCACTTCCTCATACATTGCCATTGAACACGAGATTTCAGGAAGACGACTAGCAAATACCCAAGGATTCGATTGCGGACATTTCCCATCCTGGTTGACGGACCATTTGGAGTTGTATCAGCAGCTGAGTTCATTGGGATTTGCCTCTTTGTTGTGTTCGCTATTTGGGCTTCATATGCTTACACCATGCAGAATCTCAACGTGTTATCACAGGTCTCATTATCTTCTGAAGGGAAATGGTATTCCTTGTGCTAGCTTAAATTCATAGTGAAATTATGCATAAAAAATCTCCAGTGTTATTGCGGTATGCGTCTTCTCGATTCTTAGTAAATAAGGCCGTTCCACTGGGTACTTCATTGTTCTTTGCAGGACTTTGATGCTTATACTCACCGGACTTCGCTTTGGTTCCATCGGGATGTACTTCTTGGCATTTCTCTTCCTCCCAATTTCTCGAGGATCTGTCCTTCTTAGTATCATAGATATCCCCTTTGAGCAAGCAACCCGGTATCATGTCTGGCTTGGACATCTCACAATGTCTTTCTTCACTCTCCATGGGCTATGCTTCGTAATTGCATGGGCGATGGAAGGTCAACTGCTAGATGAAGTGAGCCCTAGCAATTTGCTTTTGCTTATATGGTTATCTTTTCCTCTCTCCAATTAGCTCTATCTTTGTCATTCTTTTCGTTTCCTGTATAAGGATCTGAGCATCGTAAGTGCTAGTCAAGACAGAACACGAGATGAGAATGCACGCACAAATGTATGACTCTTCTATAAGATGTATCTTAATAAGTGATCAGTGTCTCTGGTAATTTCCATAATCAAATATAATCGGACTTGATTATGCTGAAGTTCTTAGTCCATGACTCAGAATGTCTTCTTCAGATACTGCAGTGGGCAGATGAAGGTATCGCCGTTCTACCTGGGGTTATCAGCCTTTTGGCTGGTCTACTGATGTGGGTGACTTCGTTGCCTCTGGTGAGGAAGAAGAAATTTGAGTTGTTCTTCTATACACACCAACTCTATGCTGTCTTCGTCATCTTTCTGGCTCTGCATGTCGGAGATTTTATCTTCAGTATAGCTGCTGGGGGGATTCTCCTCTTCGTGATTGACCGGTTTCTCAGATTCTGCCAATCGCGAAGGACTGTGGATGTTATATCCGCGACCTGCCTCCCTGGCGGAAGTGTAGAATTGGTCTTCTCAAAGCCAGCAAGTACTAAAATTCTCATTTTCTTCATCTGTGGATCGTTATTTAGTTCCTTGTACCCATTAGGAGAATGTTCTACTATTTGAGTCTGTATTCTTTTGGTGATGCAGATCTGCGGTACACTGCCCTGAGTTTCATCTTCCTTCAGATTCGGGAATTGTCATGGCTTCAATGGCATCCTTTCAGTGTTTCTTCTAGTCCTTTGGCTGGAAGGAAACACATCTCTGTCCTCATAAAGGTCTTAGGGGAATGGACCTCCAACTTGAAGAGCAAGGTATTGCATATGCCTGGCACAGAAGGAGAAAACGGACTCCGTAGCCAATCTCGTTCCAAGATAACAGTCTCTATCGAGGGGCCTTATGGGCATGAAATCCCTTACCATCTGACGTATGTCTTCCGATCTGCTAGTACATCTTTCATGATTAAGGGCGAGAAAACTATAACGCATGAAACCATCGGTGATGAGTAAAACTAGGCAAAGTTGGACCCTTCTCATCCTTCATAAAAAAAATTAGTGCTTCTAGATTAGGAAGTATTTTAAGATTGTGTCCAATTGAATTGGTTTTTACCATCAGGACCGTAAGTTCCATCTCTTTGTAACTCTTCTCCCCTCTTTTTAGTGGATTGATACTTGAATTATTTGCTCTTGTAGATATGAGAATCTCATTCTGGTAGCTGGAGGCAGTGGGATATCTCCCTTTTTGGCTGTCTTGAGTGACATACTCCATCTTACAAATCAAGGGAAACCATGCTTACCAAAGAATGTCCAGTTGATTTGGGCCATAAGAAGATCCGATGAGCTTCATCTGCTATCCACTCTGGATACGGAGTCAATCTGCCCTAACTTTTCCGATAAGCTGGACCTTGAAGTTCGTGTCTATGTCACCAGGGAATCGCATCCTCCACTGGTAAAGCTGACTTGTGTCTTCGACGTACAATTTGCCTCGAGTGCATTAAGTGGAGCTAAGTGTTGTTATGATGCAGGAAGAAGGTAACATGGACAAGGGCATTAGCACTTCCGTGTCTCCTCTATTAAGGGGAAGTGGCATGTCCGTTCTAGTTGGACCAGGAAACCGTACATGGTCCGGAGTTTATGTCATCTCCTCTGTGGTTGGCTTTTCTGTATTGATGGCCCTGCTGGACATCTTCTACATAAACCCTTTGAACATAGCCACATGGTGGTACAAAGGACTCTTGCTTGTAGGATGCATGATTGGCAGTGCAATCATATTTGGAGGCCCTGTCATCTATTTATGGCATCGCTGGGAAAAGAGAGCCGTCGCTGCAGAGGAAGATGAGGATGGTAAGAAGGATGACAGGTCGCAGCAGAGTGAACATTTCAAGACAACGCAGGACGATGTAGGCCCAAAAGATCGTGCTGTTTCAGGGACTACACATTACGGCGCCAGACCAAACTTTGAAGGTACATTTTGTCATGTCATTTGGGAGACGATATACATGTTTTAGATGGAAATGATCTCACTCTCAGTAGTGCCTAAAGAACTCGGAAGTAATTAAACTTATTGATGCTAATGCTGGAACAATATTATCCCCATTTTCATCCTTGCACAGAAATCTTCACATCCATGTCTGAGCGCTGGGGCAAAGTTGATATCGGGGTGATCGTGTGCGGTCCCGCAACTCTTCAGTCGAGCGTTGCCAAGCAGTGCAGGTCACAGAACTTGAGGAGGGGAGCGCTTCACCCGGTCTTCCATTACAACAGCCACAGTTTCGATCTGTAGCTACCCCGTCAATGCTTTTCAATCTCGTCCCTGCCAAATTTGTGACTGATCCAATCCAGGAGCATTGCTAAGCCTAGAGTACTCATGAACATCGTATAGGATCGGATATCATTGTAATGTGGCGTGATGCAGTATTACGATGCTTGGTTAGATGATTTGTGTGCTCTGAATCTAAAATGCGAGACACCCAGATGTCCGTTGGTGGACACTGTTTTACTGATGCATTATGTGGCTGTACACTCACTGTGTTGATCTACTAATCCTCTTCTTTAGTTCATTTTTTTTTTCTTTATACGCTCAAAGGAGATTATTATGACAGAATATTATTAGGATGGTTTGGGAACAATCTCAAACATATTCTTGTTCTTAGAATTTAGAATCCACCACTTCAAATATTTAAAATTGTTCGAAATTGGATAACTTTTTCCTTAAATTTCAAAAATGAAAATAACGTTCGGAAGAGCAATGTCTTGCCCCCTGAGTGAATAAAAGGGCCCATTTATTCTTAATACATCTAGTGAAAAAGTGAGCTATTGAGTTTTCCAGTATAATAAGTTTGGGATGATGATCTATGTAATTTATGAACTTTGGCCTAATGTTCTTTATGATCCTTGAACTTTTAGTTTGTTCATTGTGATCCCTTAACTTTAGTATAATGTACAATGCGGTTCCTGAACTTTTAATTTATTTAGTGTGATCCCTAAACTTTTGCTATATGTTTAATTTAGTTTTGAATTATATGAAAATGTTCAATATTTTCCTTTCATTTATTCAAGTTAAGGGACAACACTAAACATTTTCATGTAGTTTAGCGACTAAATTGAAAATGAACTAAAAGTTTATGGACCACATTGAATAATTTACAAATTCAAGAGCAACATTGTGCATTAAGTTAAAGCTTAAGAACCGCATTAAATAAACTAAAAGTTAATGGACTGCACAAGCCAATGTTTAAAGACCATTAATGTCGTTTTCCCTAAAAATAAAGGACACTCGGACCCCTGGAGTGCCAAGAGTTGGCACAAAAGGACACTTAAGTGTTAAAAGTTACGAAAGTGACACTTAAGCAAAAATCGGAGTAAAATGGATCACTTAAGTGCCACCGGAAAGAAAATCCGACCAAAAAACTGACGTGTCAATTTTCCGTGACGTTGTTTTGCATGCTGATGTGGCTAAACAATGTCATTTTGGTATAATTTGAATTTTAATATAATAATTAATAAAGTAAATTTTAAAAAATTAATTAATTAAAAAGGTGGGGGGGGGGGGGGCTCGGCGGCCTCCGCCGACACTCCCCCACCTTCCTGTCGATGGAGGGGAGGCGGCGGCGGCGAGTTCTGAGCCCTCAACCACCGGCTGCCTCCCTCCTCCTCCTCCCCCCTCTTTTTAATTAATTAATTAATTATTCAAATTTTACTTTAATTAATTATTACATTAAAATTCGAATTATACCAAAATGACGTCGATTTTGTGTGTGATTTGTTGAGTTAGCTTTTCGGCGAGCCACATAAGCGAAAAAATTAATAAAAAAATGCTACGTAAGATTTTCAGCGAGCTTCGCCAGATGTGGCACACTCAAGTATCCCATTTTTCATAAAAAGTGGCATAACTTTTGGCACTTAAGTGTCCATTTGTACTAACTTTTGGCACTTGAAGTGATCTTTTACCAAAAATAAAGTGTCCTTAAGAAATGTAATAAAAGTTGCTAAAATATAAGAGAATTTTGTGTGTGTGTGTGTGTGTGTTAGATAGGAGAAAAGTTGGTAATTTTAAGGGGAAAAAATGAATGTTAATGTATAACTCAAATAAGAGTTGGTAAGTTGAAAACTTGATGGGAGAAAAGTTGGTAATTACTAGCGGTAAACTAAGTAGAAAAGTTAGTAAATTAAGACAGAACAAATAATATTTGGTTAACTAGTTGAATGGAAGTTAGTAACGCAATATTAGTTGATAATCTAATCGAAGAAAAGTCTCTAAATCACGTAAATAAAAAAGATTGCTAATTTCATATAATAGTTGGTAGAATGGGTAAACAAAAGTTGATAAACGATAAAAGAATTTTTCTTTGTTAGAGATAAGAGATGAAGTTTTTTATTTTCTCTTTTATGGGTAAGTTAAACTTCATTTCATCAAGAACTCTTTGGGGATGACTAGCTACAAGCCAATCGAGCTGATGCTAAGGCACAAGCTTCAACTATACGTTGACTTGCGGGAAAAGTACCAAAAAAGTTTTAAACCTATTATATTTGTACTAATTTAGTCTTAAACTTTTTTATATTGGTACTGATTCAGTCCATCCGGCCCATTTTGGCCGGCCGGCGCGACGTGACGCCGACCGGTGGCCGGACGACGTGGCAATTTTTAATATATATATATATATATTATTTTATTTTTTCTTTTCTCCCTTCTTCCTCCTTGGATTGTTTCGGTGGTGGTCGGCAAGCCTTCGGTGAGGCTCGTCGATCACTAGGCGAGGGTCACGGCCCTTGCCGGCCTCTCCTAGGGCTGTCGACGAGGCGGCTTCGCCCAGATCTGGGTGAGGCCAGCCTCGCCCTAGCCTTGCCGCGGGCGAAGGCGGCCTCGCCCGCGGCCTGCGAAGCCAACGTGGCCCTCGCTAGGCCTTGCTGCGGGCGAAGGTGGCCCTTGCCAGGCCTTGCCGCGGGCGAGGCTGAGCGAGGGCTGCGGCCTTAGGCGAGGTTGAGTGAGGGCCGCAACCCTCGTCGACGGCTAGTGAGGGCTTAGCGGCCCTCGCCTCCACCCTAGTGATGGCTGCTATGGCCTCGCCAGCCGTGGGCGAGGCCGCCTTTGCCCGCGGCAAGGCCAGGGCGAGGCTGGCCTCGCCTAGATTCAGCGAAGCCACCTTGTGGCCCTCGCCGGCCACTGCTGGAATAGTTCAAGGAGGAAGAAGGGAGAAAAAAAAAGGAATAAAAGGAAAAAAATTAATAAAAAAATTTTAAAAAATTGCTGCGTTAGCGTCCGACCATCGGTAGGCGTCCACGTCAGCGCTGGCTGGCCAAAATTGGCTGGATGAACTGAATTGGTACCAATGTAAAAATGTTTAGGACTAAACTGATCCAATTGAAAAGTTTAGAACTGAGTTGATATCAATGTAATAGGTTTAGGACTTTTTTGATACATTTCCCTTGAGTTACGTGGCATAAGACATCACTTGTAGAAGATCAAGTGGAAACCAACTCACAATAGCATTCTTGATATTACAAGTAAGAGACACTAAACACACTCTATTTACCGAAAAAAAAGAAGAAAAAAAAGACACTAAACACACTCATACTAACACACTCTTCACTTCTTCCTTTATTCCACACGACACTTGCTACACACCCGCCTCTCTCGCGGCATACTCGCTGCACACACGCCGCTCACCGCACTCACAACACTATAAGAAAGACCCCGACAGCGTGCGCATAAGCACAAAGCACACACCCTCCACGCCACACTCTTTCTTTCTCTTCTCTGCACAGGTTGGCAAGGAGAGCATCCCTAAGGGAGACTTCCACCAACGAAGCACAAGGGGAGTGCTCTACATGAGCTTAACTAGGCCTATTCCTCAATTATAATTTATATCCACTCTTTGAAATGTGGTTCTTAGCTACTTATCTCACCTAACACAAAAGAGACTTTGAACTTTACAAGCAAAGGCTACCTATTTAAATATTGGTCCTAGAGAAATCTAGAACAACGAAGAGAGAGAGAGGCGGTGCTTGCTTCAACAATACAAACAATCAATGTTAGACATAAACTAACGATTCTAATCACGCATTGAAGAACAAAATTCAAACATTGATTAAAATCATATGCGGAAAAACATGATCATAAATAAAATTGACCTCTAGCCATTGTTCGAATTTGTGTTCATTGGAAATTCACGGAGATTTGACAGAATTATGGGCATACTCTACTAACCCAATCCCTTCATGTACTGATGGTGTATTTCCAAATGAGAAGGTTTTTGTTAGACTTTGTAATTACCCCACATAATGAATGTTGGTCTTTGACAAACCGCTTCCCATCAATGCGGTTACCAAAAAGCAGTTGTTTCGAAATGGTACGAACGTGGAAAACAGTGAATAACTTACTCAAGAGAAAATTGGGTAAATGCCTAAAAATAAATTTTAATTTAAAAAACCATCCCTAAAAAATATGGGATTGCATTATATATAACATGTGGATAACCGTCACTCACGAAAGAAAAATGCGTCAATATCTAAATATAAGTTTTATTTTTATAAAATCATATCCCTGAAAAATGTGCTCATCATATAACATCAAAACCACAGACTACCCAGAAACGGAGCAACAAACTCATAAAGCAATCCACTAATCAAAAGTGGATCTGCCAATCAGAACAACCCCAGCCACATCCGATCATTCTTTGTTCTTCAAGACTTCATGCCCTCGATACTCACGCTGACTTTTTGAGCACGATGACTTTTTGAGCACGATGACGCTGCCAGCAATGCACCAGACCACCGTAGCTTCTCAGTTTCTTCTGAGTTTGCCTGGACATCCAACGATAATTCGTAGGTTGACCGAATAGATGGATAAGTCATGGTAGTGATTTGTCGAACGAAGAGTTCAGAGGGAAATTGACTTGACGTGCAGATACAGAGCGCTTTGCCCATTTGTTTATTTCGCTGGTTGTTACTATATCGGGTGATTTAGGTAGCTAATGTGATTAACAGTTGTGATTTCTATACTAGGTTAGGAGAATATTTTATTCTAGCCAGTTACAACCCACGTCTAGGATTCACGTGGCTTCGCTCTGGATGTGGTTGGCTTATTCTATTTTAGACGATCACTTGCTTCATTTTCTAACATTTGGAGGGTCACTCATCTGTTCTCCGTGAATACCAACGTATTTGTCTACTTAGGCTACTCAAGAGTACCATCTTCATCACTTCCGATGGCCAATGCGGAGCACTCTGCTGATGAACCTCTGCTGCCAAGCCTTGCTGATGGCGAGAACGAGAAGCCATCTCGTTCCACCTTTGCCGCATTCTTCAGACTGGTTCTCGGCGTCGCAATGTGGCTTGTCTTTGGCTTCTGGGTCGTGGTTATGCTCATATCCCCCTTGGACTCTGCCGGGAATATGTACCTCGAGAATTGGACTAAAGTAGCCAGCGGAAGCATTTACGGGATCACAGGTTCATCTTTCTGATGATTTTTCTTGCATCTTGAACTTGGCCTACTAGCAAACATTATCGCCTCATGTTTGGCGCTTAAAAAACCCCTTGCAGGGAGCATATTCTTGGTGTTCAGCGGTCCGGTTCTCCTCATCGCATTTCTTGCCATAGTAAGTCTCAACATTGCCGGAGAGAAGGAGCTCCAATGGTAATGTCGAACATTCAATCCTTGTACCTTTTTGTTGCTGCATTCTTTTTTTGTACAAAATTCAATATCTCATTGCTACCGAACATGAGATGTCAGGTACGAGTCTAGCAAACGACCAAGGTTCCGGTTGCGGACATTTCCCATCCTGGTTGGTGGACCACTCGGAGTAGTCTCGGCAGCTGAGTTCGTTGGGATTTGCCTCTTTGTTTTGTTTGCTTTGTGGGTCGTGTCTGCTTACGCCACAGACATTCTCGACCATTTATGGGAGGGGCTCCAAGCACCTTCCAATGGTAAATGGTAATGTTAATTCACTTAGCTTTTTCCATCGAGGATTAAATAGATGGCCGGTCTATCATTTGACTGCATGTGTCGAGAATCTCGAGTTTAAATGAGTTATTGGGGCATGCATCTTTTCGATTCTTATTAAACAAGGCCATTCTACTATGTATTTGATCGTTTTCTGCAGGTTGGAGATCTTGGAACGTTCAGGACTCCACCTTGGCTCCATCGTGATGTACTGCTTGGCGTTTCTCTTCCTCCCAATCACTAGGGGATCTGTTCTTCTTCGTATCATAGACATCCCCTTTGAGCAAGCAACCCGGTATCATATCTGGCTCGGACATCTCACAATGTGCTTCATCACTCTCCACGGGCTATGCTACATAAGTATATGGGTGATGCAAGGTGTTCTGCTAGATAAAGTACGCCCCAGAACTCGTGCTTTCTCTGAACTAGTTATCTTTCTTCTTCTTCTTTTCCCCTCTCCAGTCAGCTACATCTTTATTATTCGTTTGGTTTCCTGTTTAAGAAGTTAAGCACCATCTTTGCAAGTCATGACAGAACATGAGATGAGAATGCATGCACAAACAATCTATAGCTCCAATCAAATATCTCTTGGGAATTTGCACGATGTAGACATGTAGCCGCACTTGGTTATGCTGAAGTTCTTGATTCACGAATGACAATGTTTTATTCAGATAGTGGAGTGGACGGATGATGGTATTTCCAATCTACCCGGTGTTATCACTATTTCGGCTGGTCTGCTGATGTGGGTGTCATCAATGCCTCCAGTGAGGAAGAGGCAGTTCGAATTATTCTTCTACACACACCAACTCTATGTTGTCTTTGTACTCTTTTTGGCTTTGCACGTTGGAGATTTCATATTTAGTATAGCTGCCGGAGGGATCTTCCTCTTCATGATCGACCGGTTTCTGAGATTCTGCCAATCACGAAGGACTGTGGACGTAATTTCTGTGACGTGCCTCCCTTGTGGAACTGCAGAGTTGGTCTTCTCAAAGCCAGCAAGTACTAATTATTCTGTTTTTCTTTCATTCATCTGTGGATCTTTCATAAATTGCTTGTACACCCTTTCCAGAATTCAAGTATATTAGTTGCTTTCCGCTGGCAATGCAGATCTGAGGTACAATGCACTGAGCTTCATCTTCCTTCAGATCAGGGAGGTGTCCTGGCTTCAATGGCATCCTTTCAGTGTTTCTTCTAGTCCTTTGGCAGGGGATAACCGTATCTCCGTTCTCGTGAAGGCCGTAGGGGAATGGACAGACAAATTGAAAAGCAATGTATCCCATATGTCCGGTGCAGAAGGAGAAAGAGCGCTGCCCAACCAATCTTGTTCCAAAATAAAGGCCTCTATAGAAGGCCCTTATGGGCATGAATTACCTTACCATCTGACGTACGTGTTATTATTTGGCTGGACATGTCTTCCATAACGATGGCAAGAAGCAGTAGAGCATGAATCATACTACTAGTGATGAGTAAAACTAGGCAAATTTAGACCCTTCTCGGTCTGAAGTAGCATATTCAAATTTTTATGTGTTTCAAAATAAGTATCTAAATTTTGTGCCAATTCAGTTTGATTTTTCACCATTGGGACCACAGATTCATCACTTTATGACTATTTTCACCCGCTCTTCAGCAGATTCTTACTTGAACAATTTTTTCTGGTAGATATCAAAACCTCATTCTAGTAGCCGGTGGCAGTGGGATCGCCCCCTTTTTGGCCATCTTGGGTGATATGCTCCATCTCAAAAAGCAAGGGAAACCGTGCTTACCAAAGAATGTCATTGTCATTTGGGCCATCAAAAAGTCCGATGAGCTTCAACTACTTTCCACTGTGGATATGGACTTGATCTGCCCTAACCTTTCAGATAGACTTAATCTTGAAGTTTGTGTTTATGTCACTCGGGAATCAGATCCTCCATTGGTAAATTTGATTTGTGCCTTTGACACACAATTTACCTCAGACCAGTGAAGTTTTCTCTACTATTCCAGTTTAATTTTACAATCTGATAGAGCTAAGTGCGGTTATGATGCAGGAGGAAGGTAACAACAGCGAGGGCTTTACCTGTTCCGTGTCTTCTCTATTAAGGGGAAGAGGCATGTCCGTTCTAGTTGGTACGGGAAACAGTATTTGGTCTGGACTTTATGTCATCTCATCCGTGATCGGGTTTGCTGTATTGATGGCCCTGCTGGACATCTTCTACATAAATCCTTTGAACATAGTCGCATGGTGGTACAGAGGCCTCCTGTTTATAGTGTGCATGCTTGCCAGTGTAATCCTATTTGGAGGCCCTGTCATCTATTTTTGGCATCGCTGGGAAAAAACAGTCCTTGCTGCAGAGGAAGCTGAGGATGCTGAGAAGGACAACAGGCCGCAGCAGAGTGAGAGTGCCCACACAAATATAATGCAGGACAACTTCGCCCCAGAATATCGCTCTGTTTCGAGGAGTATACATTACGGAGCTAGACCGAACTTTGAAGGTATTCTTTGCCATGTCATTCGGGAGATGTTCTTTGCTTGTTTCGAGTCGAGTGATCTCATTAGTTGTTAAAGAACCGAGTACTGTTGATGCTTATGCTGGACCAATGTGATCCCGTGCATTAATATTTTTCGTATTACTCTGTGCAGAAATCTTTAAATCAGTGTCCGAGCGCTGGGGCAATGTTGATATTGGCGTGATCGTGTGCGGTCCCATGACTCTTCAGTCGAGTGTCGCCAAACAATGCAGGTCGCAGAACTTGAGGAGGGGGTCGCTTGGCCCAGTCTTCCATTTCAACAGCCATAGTTTTGATCTGTAGTTGACTTTGTTACATCTCTTCTACCTCGCCCGTGCCAAACTCGGCAGATCCAATCGGGAGGATCGATAAAAGCCTATGCTATTAATGCAATGTACTGCAGACGATGAATGTCATCCTGACCATATTGGATCTGATGTCATCATAACGGTCACATTAGGTGGTATTCAATCAAGTTTTTTTCCATTGACGGGAGTTTTTCATAGGCCATCAGGGGTGTACAACAAGAACCGCCCAGAACCGGAAACCACCCGAACCGGACTGGACTAGTCGATTTTGGGCTATTCCCGAAAAGAGCAGTCCAGTTCCTTGTTCCCATTCTTAAAACCGGTGGCTGGTCGGTCCAGTTCCTGGTTCCCTTGGAACCGGACTGATCGGACCGGCTAATATAAAAAAAAAAATTTGAGAAAAAACCCTTTGCCCATTTTACATGTTAGGTTTTGCTTTCCCCTCCTTCGTACTTTACCTTCCCTTTTTAGTTTTCGCTTTATGCTTTACCTTTCTTTTCCGATGAACACAGGCTGAGAAGAAGTGAAGAACCCACTGAAAAAATCAAAGCTTGAGACCGTAAGCTGGGCATTGCAAGTTTTGAAAATTAGGAAAGCTTTTTTTTTTTTTTTTTTTTTTTTTTTTTGGGGTCCTCAAATGACAAATTACCGGTTCCACTGGACCGGTGAGTTCGTTCTCGGTCCTAGAATTTGAAAACTGGTCCTCCCAGTCCACTTCCCAGTTCCATTTTGGAACCAAACCGGACCAAAAACCAATCAGTCTCATAGGCCATAATCTTCGTGTGCACGAATGTAACAACGATCATGACCATTGAATACACAAGTTGAGGTAAAGATGAGGGAAATATGTTTTGAAGTGGATCGGTTTCTCCATGAGACGCATCTCTTGTTCAAGGTCTAGAAAGTTCACACCAACTTCGTGATTCCTTTTAGGGAAAATGTCACAAATGGTCCCTGGAGTTTTATATAATGTTCAATTTCATTCCTGCGTCCGGCGAGGACGGCCCTCGCCCGACACCGACAAGGGCGGCCCTAGCTAGCCCAAGCGAGAATGACCCTCGCCGGATGCTGGCTTCCCTCTATCGGCCATGGCGGGCCGGTGGAGGGAAGAGAGAAGAAGAAAAAAAAATGTCAAATTCCGTTAACTTTAACTAACGGAAGGACGAAATTAGTCAATTTTCAAATAGTCAGGAACTAGATTGGACATTTATCGATAATTCAGGGATCGAATTGAACAAATTTAAAGTCTAGGACGAGATTGCACGTTAAGTAGAAATTTATGGATTATTTATTTTCCCTTCCTTATGCGTAAAGCACTCCTCATACTCCACAACCCACGCATTTGATCAAATCAAGGACACCGAGAATAACCAAGAATCAGACGCTAACATGGTTGTCCAATCTACACGCCTCGTCGAAATCCCAGAAAAAGAAAAATCTCTAAACTTTGCGACCGAAAAGTAACAAGAGTACTTTCCTCGAGCCCAGATGAGCCCAGATTCTCTCTGTCTCTGCTCTTTTTGCTAGGAGTACCCTCTTGTTTTTCATAATCGTTTTAATGATATTACTGGGAATTCAGCTTCAATGGAGGTCCGTGTAGCTTAAACTCATTCGGAATCATATATAACCTTTTTCTAATCTTTCGAGAAATCGAATTAGTATCTTTTTCTGCTCAATGGGTCAATCAAGTTCTTTTCTTTCTTGAGTCGTAAAGCCAAAGATCGCATCTTTAATCACTTCAAATGTACGAAGAAGCGTCCAATTCAAGCTCATCGTCGGCTTCAAAGACCGCAGGTGCTGCTGGGTCGTATGTGTCAAGTTCTCTATCGCTCGAGCGAGCGGGCACTTCTGTAAATATCACCCGCCCACGTAGCTGATCATATGGAGACGGACGACGTGACAACGCAAATACTCGGGTACGCATGTTGTTGAGTGGACCTGATCGCTTCTTCGTAGGATGATTCTTCTGGGATGGGACCACCCCCAGCTACCAGCCTACCAGTAATTGCCCTGTCCTATTCCCATTTTTTGTGGACCTGGTTTCGTTGTTCACTTCGTCATCGTACTATGGTAGATCAAAAGAGGCAAGGCAAATAGAGGATCTTTTATCAGCTTCGCTGCTAGAGACAAAATGCACCCAGTACGGGTTGAGCGATGACTGATATGTCCTCTCCTTCATGTATCAAGAATCCTGGTGTCCACTGTATCGGCCACAGAATGCCGAGGGGAAGACGACGCCAGCAGCTCAATCCGTGTGCATTGCGACGGGATATGGTTTCTTCTCGGAGGCGATGCTAAGATTGTGATGTGAGTGGTTTGAATTCTCCTAACTGATGTATGCGGAGCCAAATTGCTTAATCTTGTTTGGTTCCGCATAATTTGGACGTGGAGGTGTCCTCGAATTCCCCGTGAGTTTATATATATCTATGGTTTTAGCCTAGGCTGCTTCAGAATACCCTCCATCCCTCATATCTCTTCACATGGCTAAGACGCACTCTGCTCATGAGCCTCTGCTGCTCAACCATGCCGATGTCAAGAAGCCGCCTCGTTTCGCGCCCCCTGCATTCGTCAAATGGGTTCTCAACATCGCGATGTGGCTCCTCTTCATTTTCTGGGTTGCGATCATATTTGCTTCCCCCTCGGAGTCCGCTGAGAAGTTTACAAGAAATTGGACTAGAGCAGCCAGTGGAAGCATATATGGCTTTTCAGGTTCAGCTTTTGCTCTCCCTCACCCGGTCTTCATTTAGTTAGCAGTCATTGTCGCCTTATAATGGCACTTAAGCCCCAAGGCACTTAAAACCCTGCAGGAAGCTTATTCTTGGTATACAGCGGCCCAATTCTAGCTGTTGCATTTCTTGCCATTGCAAGTCTGATCATTGCTGGGGAGAAAGAGCTCCAATTGTATGTTGAACCAAACCTCCAGTCATTGTTTTGGTTGTCTGTGCATTTTTGTCGTGTAAATTTGATTTCTCGCTGCCACTGAACTTGAGATCACAGGAAGAAGATTAGCAAATACCCAAGGTTTCGATTACGGACGTTTCCCATCCTGGTTGATGGACCATTTGGAGTAGTCTCAGCAGCTGAGTTTATCGGGATTTGCTTATTTGTTGTGTTTTTCTTCTGGGCTGTTTATGGTTATACCCTGCAGAATCTCAACTTGTTACCCGAGCTCCAAGTACCTTCTGAATTGAAAGGGTATTACTCTTTCTTCACTCTAATTCATGATCAGGCTTTCCCCATTGACCTAAATTGAAGCTTAAATGAACTGAGGCCAGTGTATCATTTGAATTTATGCATCAAGATCTTAACTATAATTATTGTATGCAGCTTTTTGATTCTTCTAACAAAAGCCTTTCCACTGAGTATTTCATCATTCTTTGCAGCATAGTGATGCTGGAACTTTCTGGACTTCGTTTTGGTTCCATTGGGCTGTACTTCTTGGCGTTTCTCTTCCTTCCGATTACTAGAGGATCTGTTCTTCTCAGTATCATTGATGTCCCGTTTGAGCAAGCAACTCGATATCATGTCTGGCTTGGACATCTCACAATGTTTGTCTTCACCCTCCACGGGCTATTCTACTTAATCGCATGGGGTCTGCAAGGTCGCCTGCTACATGAAGTGAGCCCTCATACTGTGCTTTTGCTAAATGCCTGACTGTTCCTTTTTCTTGTTTTTCAGTTTTCGTTAATTAGCTTTACTTTCATGTCATTCTCTGTTCAATATATTGAAAGAAGCCCTCTTGTTAACTTACTGTCACATGTATCAAGCAAGTGTGGTAGCTTGACATATTGAACAACAACTGATTTTAAAACAACAGATATGGTTTCTGCAACTCAATAATTGAAGGGAACAGGTCCAGAATGACAGGGCCAGTTACTGTGCAGATCGTATTAAATCTTAAAATGACATGAAAAGTAAAGATTGTGATCTGATATCAATGTTCCCCAATCTTAAAATCATGCTAAATCTACTGCTTAACTTTCGTAGCTACAAGATACTTTCCAAGTATTGTAGCTTCTGTACCTTTCCTCTAATGAATGGGCAAGGCTCCAGCTTTGCATTCGATATCCTCTTTAAGAAGTTATGCATCATCTCAACAAGATATGGGAATGTTAGCGCAAATATTCTCTAGCTTCTATAAAATGTCTTATGTGATTCAGGTCCATGGCAACTCTTTTTCCTGGAAACTTTTCACATGTACCAAACTTGATTATGCTGAAATTCATATTCCTGACTAAAAGTGTTTTGTTCAGATGCTGGAGTGGAAAGATTATGGTGTTGCTAATCTACCTGGTGTTATCAGCCTTTTGGCTGGTCTACTGATGTGGGTGACATCATTGTCTCCAATGAGGAAGAAGCAATTTGAATTGTTCTTCTACACGCATCAACTCTACATTGTCTTTGTCATCTTTTTCGCTCTGCATGTTGGAGATTTTGTTTTCAGTATAGCTGCTGGAGGAATCTTCCTCTTCGTGATTGACCGGTTTCTGAGATTCTGCCAATCACGAAGGACTGTGGATGTTATTTCAGCAACGAGTCTGCCTTGTGGAACTGTAGAATTGGTCTTTTCAAAGCCAGCAAGTAATAATTGTTCTCGTGCTCTTTTATCTTGCCAATTGTTATTACGTTCTGTTGGTTGTACCCTCTTCAAGAATGTTCTATTAACTAAATTATTGTTCCTGTCTCATCACAGATCTACAGTACAATGCCCTGAGTTTCATATTCCTTCAGATTAGGGAATTATCTTGGCTTCAATGGCATCCTTTCAGCGTTTCTTCTAGTCCTTTGGCTGGGAAGAATCATGTCTCTGTCCTCATAAAGGTCTTAGGGGAATGGACGGCAAAATTGAGGAGCAATGTATCGGACAAGTCTAGTACTGAAGGAGAAAAAGAACTACTCAACCAATCTTGTTCCAACATAACAGCCTCTGTTGAAGGGCCTTACGGGCATGAATTACCTTACCATCTGACGTACGAGCTAAGATTTTGCTAGTCCATTTTTCATACTTGATGGTGAAAGAATAATAACGCGTGAAGCATACTGGTAGTGATGAGTAAAACTACATGGATTTTGACCATTCTCAGTTTGAAAGAATACATTCTGACTCTGATTACTTCTCCAAAGTTAGGAAGTATCTTAAGTTCGTTCAGTTTGATCTCATTGGTAAAAGCTTGCTGATTTGAATTTTTTCCATCCTGTTCTTACTTGAGTATTTTCTCTGGTAGATACGAAAACCTCATCCTAGTCGCTGGAGGCATTGGGATATCCCCCTTTTTGGCTATCTTGAGTGATATACTTCATCTTACAAAGGAAGGAAAACCATGCATCCCCAAGAATGTATTAGTCATTTGGGCCATCAAAAAGTCAGATGAGCTCTCTATACTTTTCACTCTTGATGCGGAGTCGATCTGCCCTAACTTTTCCGAGAAACTAAATATTGAAGTCTATGTTTATGTCACTCGGGAATCAGATCCTCCTCTGGTAAATTTCATTTGGGTCTTTGACATACAACTTGCCTCAGATCAGTTAACTTCTCTGCTATTGCTTTTCAATTTTTTAAATCATGCAGTACTGACTATTATTATTATGCAGGAAGAAGGTAAATTTTACAAGGGCATTAGCTCTTCCGTATCTCCTCCATCCAAGGGAAGCCACATGTCTGTTCTAGTTGGCACCGGAAACCGTGTGTGGTCTGGGGTTTATGTTATCTTGTCCGTGGTCGGCTTTGCCATATTGATGGCCCTGCTGGACATCTTCTACATAAACCCTATGAACATAGTCTCATGGTGGTATAAAGGCCTCTTGTTTGTAGGATGCATGATTGCCAGTGTAATTATATTTGGAGGCCCTGTCATCTATCTGTGGCATCTCTGGGAAAAAAGAATTCTAAATGCGGAAGAATCTGCAGATGGCAGGAAGGATGACGTGTTGCAGCACAGTGCCAGTGTTAATATGGCGCAGGACAACTTAGTCCCAAAAGATCGTGCTGTTTCGAGGAGAATGTATTATGGCGCTAGACCGAACTTTGAAGGTACTCTTTGCCATGTCATTCCATAAATAATATTCTTTGGTTGTTTTAAGTTGAGTGACCTTTGTTGGTGTTATGCGGGAACAATGTGAATCCCTTGTATTGATTTCTTCGTGCGACTCTGCGCAGAAATTTTTACGTCTGTGTCCGAGCGCTGGGGCAATGTTGACATCGGCATAATCGTGTGTGGTCCTGAGACTCTTCAGTCGAGTGTTGCCAGAGAATGCAGGTCGCAGAACTTAAGGAGGCGGTCACTTCAGCCAGTCTTCCATTTCAACAGCCATAGTTTCGATCTGTAGCTACTTTGCTATCGCTCTTCAGTTGCACCTGTGCCAAACTTGGAAGATCCAATTAGAAGCATTGATAAGCCTACACTACTGATGCAATATATTGTGAATATAATACTAATCATATAGGATCAGATAGCACTGTGATGTCGAATAAGGCGGTATTCCGTCACTTATGTAGATGAATAGTGTGCACTGGATGTAATATGTGAGGCACACCCAGATGTATATTGATGGATATTGTTCCCCTAATGTGCTGATTATGTATAATAGTGCTTTTAGCCTATGGAAATTCGCCTTCAATAGCTTTTAGCCTATGGAAATTCACCTTCAATGGACATGTTTAGTTAAATCTGGCACATTCTGATAAATGCATTTGAACGGTCGATCATTCACTTCTGGCAGTGTAGTCTTCAATGGCAATGCCAAACCAAGATTATTGCGTCATCTCAATTGGATCATTCACTTCACCAAATGATTGACATAGGGCCTGTTTGGTAACCTGCCAAATAATATTTATTTCTATTATTTTGTTTTTGGGAGTAGTTTTAGAATAAAATCGCGTTTGGTAAAATTTTTGTTTATGGGAACAGATTTGGAGTAGAATCAAGAATAAAAAAATAATTATTATTTGTTCCCGAGAACAATTCTAGAATCAAGTCTATCTATTTTTTTTCTTTTTTCCTCCTCTTTTTTCTTTGTTCTTCTTTCCTCTCTCTTGTTCTTCAAGTGCTGCTTGAAGTGCTGCTACCGCTGCCATTGCCATTTGCCGCCACCGCCGCCCGCTGCCGCCAATCACCAATGAGCTAATTGGAGGCTTGGCCCAACCATGGTTGGGTGAGATTGAGTCCCGCCGGTGGCTGGGCGAGCTTGGCCTCGCTAGATGTGGGCGAGGCCGCTTGCCTAACCAAGGCTCGGCTGAGCCTCGCCCAATTGCTGGCGAGGCTCGACCAACGAGGCATGGCCTTGCCAAGGGCTAGCGATGCTCCGATGAGGTCGTCGACCCTCGTTTGGCTGGTCGTCGGTCATTCCAAGGCTAGTGACCGGCCACCTTGAAGAAGAAGAAGAAGAAGAAGAAGAAAGAAAAGAAAGAAAAAAAAGGAAAAAAACAATAAAATTATTTAAAAAGTAAAAAAATGATTTGAAGTAGAAATTGAAATTTTGCTATATATAGAATACATATTTAATTTTTTATTTTAATTTATTATTTAGTATATATATTTATAGTTTATACTATAGTTTATTATTTACTATTTAATAAAAATTTGATTAGTTGATATTTTTATTACTTAGTATAAATATAATTAATCAATAGAATTTCTATGATTTGATAAAATTTTAGAATGGAATAGAATTCTAAATTCGAATTCTTTTGAAATTGAAAATATAATAAAATATAATATGATTTCTTTGCTCATAAGAAGATAATTATATTGGTGAGTGGTCCATGAGAATTCAATATCAAATTAAAAATGTAATTGAAAAAGAATTGGAATAAAAATTTTATGTAGCTACCAAACGATTTCTGTTATTTTTCTATTCCGAATTATAAATTTTGTGCGAATTACCAACGCGTTTTTTGTTCGTAAATTATTTAAAAGAATCAAAATAAATTATTTATGATCGAAATTATTCTCGGAACATGTGATTACCAAACATACCCATAATCACAAATGCTGAAACTACAACCTCTAGGAATCAAAGAGGCCAACCCTGTTCGCTTTTGCCCAGTTGTGGGGACGATGACCGAAAGTATGTGTTCTTTGGGGTCACAAAAGCATTGTGCAAGACATAAAACGTGACAGTGAGGCAGGTCGCTTGGACAAAGGGCCAAAGGAGCCAACCACTTGAACAGATGAACTATAAGTTGCAAGAGGATGTTGAATTTTGAACAGTTGTTGCAAGTGGGAGGCCTGGCCAGGGGAGGAGAAAGACCACCTAAAAGTATCCACTAATTGGGTGTACGATTTCACAAGTGGGATCTAGTTTATTTCGGAAACTTGTCTTCTTTCGGACATTAATATACACAAAACACCTAAAAGCATTCACTAATTGGGCAGGTGTACAGAAATCTTGATTAAGATAATCCGTTCAAGATTTTCAGATAATTTCACGCACGTGGATTTTGGATATTTTAATGTGTTCGATGACCTTTGTTTATATCAATTCAGCCATCACTACTGAGAAAGAGCACAGCATGCGACAGCTAGAATCCATCTCTAAATCTCAAAAGGCAGTCGTCCCACTAAACTCAATTAGCCAAGGGAAAAAAAAACTCAATTAGCCACACGGGATTGCCAATCACCTGATGCCACCTACAAGCTAGGGACGGACATCACCCAATTATGGAGGATGGCCGCCAAACCCATTACCAAAAATGGGAATTAGCAACAGCGTTGCCGTCTAGAACCCACTAAAGAAATTTTTCTTCTTCTTCTCCCCCAAATAGAAAGAAAGCAAAAATTTCAAATAAGAACATGAAGTACTTTTATTTTCTTAAATAAGAATTTAAAATGGACATTATTTCAAATAAGAATCTGAAGTGTTTGTATCTTATCAAATAAGAGCCTGGAGTGACCTTATTTCAAATAAATGCCCCAAATGCTTATATTAATGTCAATGAATGACTTAAACTCATCAGCTGTGGAATGCAATTTTCTCTTTTAATTTTTTTTTTCTATTTTTTTTATTTGAAGGATCATTACCACTTGGACCTTTATTTGGAACTAATATGATCACTTCAAGTTTTATATCATCGTTTATCTAAAATAAGGTTTATTTTAAATTTTTATTTGGGAGAATGAAACTATTTCGTATCTTTATATGGAAATTTCCTGGAAGAAGTCGTGGTCTGCTTCATGTACTTAATGGGGGACAATCAATGAAATAGGTGCATTTCTCCCAAAGCGGATGAGAACTCGTGGCGTCTTCAAAGGTCAAGCGAGCGGGCCCCACTCTCGCGATCCCTTTGTCTTCTCCAAAATCAAGCGGCTCCAGGAGCCCCGATATTCCCACCGCCCAACACCTCTTTTTGATCCAACGCTCCGGAGTCGGTTTGGAAGCGCCACGCCCACGCCCACGCCCACGCCCAACCCCAAAGGATGGCCGCCGGATGAATCCACGCGCTCCTCCGTAGTCAGTCGGTTCCTCCCTCACCCACCACGCACGCGCTGCCCAGAAGCTGGAATTTTGCCCCACTGATCCAGCAGTGGAAGTCCTTGTTCCAGTCCTCCCCCGTCGTCCAAAACCTCAGCTTTTTCAGGAGAAAGAAGAAGGGAGAAAAACGGGGACGAGCCCTGAACTTTTTGAGCGGAGAAGGAATCGAAAAGAGCTTCCTTTGCGCCCGGGTTTTCCTTCTCTTTCTCGCCGGGAAATTCGGTCCCCATCTCGAAAGATTCGTTTTTGCGTTCTGGGTAGGCGTGATCTCGTCTTGGCGGTTTGGTTTCAGTAGTTGATTTGAGTTTGAGTTTGTGTTCGTATGATGGGTATTTAGTTGTCCGCGATTCCGATTTCAGGGATGCTTTCCCCATAGGAGCTGCGCGGATAATCGGGGGTGTCGCCATGAGGTAATTGCTTTCTCTTGCCGGTTGTGGTTGGTTCAATGCAAACGATCCGTCTCGTGCTTGTTGTGGGTGTCTGAGGTGTTGTCCGTTGCTTTTATCTTCCCGGCATACTTGGTTAATTGCTGAGAAGGGTTCTTACCATGTTGAGGCAAATTAGGTTTCTTTAGCTTATCTTATTGCTTATTCCCATATAGGATGTAGCTTGATGTAAGGGATGCCAGACATTTGCTTTTAATCTTTAACTGAGGACTGTGGGGACCTTCTGTATAATGCTTATTGTCGGGATAAATTCTGCCTTCTTAAATGGGGAAAGGAGTTAAGCCTATGCTAATTATTGGATGCTGCTGCAATTTTTGTAGTTCAAATCCTACCTTTTGTTACCGCTGGCTCTAAAAATGATAGGGACACATACTGTGAGAGTAGATGAGTTTTGAGATATCAGTTTAGTGCTGTGTAAAAGGTTCCCTAATCTCTGTTGTTCTTCTTCATCTCTGACTGGGACTTGCCACTGAGTGGTTTTGATTAGATTTCCCTAATTGAGGTGTAGCATTTAGATCTGAATATTACTACCTACAGTCACATAACATGTTAGCTCTATAAACTGAGGAAGCCCAGGATATCTGTGGTTTGGTGAGCTGCGTTGGAGAGTAGATGGCTCATCATCCCCCCCCCCCCCCTTTTCTTCCCTCTTCCAGTGTCTGGTTGATTTAAATAGTTGACCGTGTCTTTTAATTCTTGTATTTGTCCTTTGAAGGATCTTACAGTGACAATTTGTAATGATGTGTAATGGTGGTTTCTTGACATTTCAGTGGCTTAAAGCGAATGCCAACGTTTTTTCGTATTTGGACAGGAGATCTCTGTCCTTTCTTTAGACCTAACAAAATATTTTGTGATGAGACAAGATTCCTGAAACAACGTACTCAAGTCTTTTTTCCTTGACAGTTGTGTCCGTAATATGTAGTGGTTTTTCCTTCAATTGTTATCTTATATATGGAACAATCTACAGGGAGAATCTATATCCGATCTATGCTAGTGTGTTATCAAGTCATATCTGATGTGGAAATGTAATTAATTCCAAATCCAAATAACTCACTCTAGTCTCTTCCTGCCCCTTTATTGGACCAATAGTAAGAATTAAATGAAGCTTCAGTTTGGAAATTGCAGATGGGTAAATGAGCTGTACCTATCAGGGTTCTCCTCAAAGTAAGCATTTTTGTGAGGTTGTATGAGTTTTGATGTGTTTCCCACTGGAGTGATTTCCTTCATCTTTTGTTATTGGTACTGTTATTTTGATGAGGGAACTTTCCATCATAGGACTAGCTGCAGTCCCATGCCCCCAATTAGCATGTATTTTCTTCTTCCGCTTCTTTCACCAATTTGTGATCAATGTAAAGGAGAAATCGCCATCGAGTTGTCCATCAGAACACTTATCCATTCTATGCCAGCCTCTCCTTTTCGGCTTAAAATTAGGATCGGAAGATTATTAAGTTGTAAGATGGGAAATTCAAATCGTAGTGAAACTGCCTAAAGATCATGTTTCATGCTTTCAAGTGTTAACTATTCTTTTGAGTTGATAAGCACAGTATCAAATTGTCCATTCTAGATAACCTGTAATTGGATATTAATAACATTCTTTTTCTGGCTTTTGAAAATTAATATATTTTCTGAAAATAGCAGGATGATTTGATCTTAGAAGGGGTAATTGATGGCTAATCCAAATTCATTGAATTCACTGGTCTCTTTCGGTTCATTGGAACAAAGGAGAACAGATATGGCAGATGCTAACTTGGCACCTCAACCTCCTCCTGGTCGCCAAAACCGGAGTAGCTCTGATGGTCCAGTAGCTATCCTTTGGGACATCGAGAATTGCCCTGTTCCCAGTGATGTCCGTCCTGAAGATGTAGCCGGTAATATAAGAATGGCTTTGCGTGTGCATCCCATAATTAACGGGGCTGTCATGATGTTCTCTGCCTATGGAGATTTCAATGCTTTCCCGAGGCGTCTAAGAGAAGGCTGCCAAAGAACTGGTGTAAAACTCGTGGATGTCCCAAATGGGAGGAAAGATGCTGCTGATAAGGCTATCTTGGTTGACATGTTCCTGTTTGCACTAGACAATCCTCCACCATCTTCTATAATGCTTATCTCTGGAGATGTCGATTTTGCCCCTGCTCTCCACATACTCGGGCAACGTGGATACACCATAGTCCTTGTTATTCCTTCTAATGTAGGTGTTTCTTCTGCTCTCAGTAATGCTGGTATGTTTGTGTGGGACTGGCCTAGTGTAGCACGTGGAGAAGGGTTTGTTCCCCCAGCCAAGACTATAACAGCCCCACGTGGAGGACATTGCGACATCACAGGCTACTTCATGGGGTGTCACATCACCGAAAACCAGGAATGTACTAATGAGGAGGAAGCAATTGTGTACAGGGGGATTTCACAGAGCTACTGCAACTCAAGAGACTTTTCATTAATAGCACAGTCCTTATCCGAGTACAACAGCACAACCTTTGCAATGCCTTCTTTTGCCTCAACATCAAGATCCCATAGCCTTCCAACTGGTTTGAATGAAGCTATGGCTGGAGGACCGAGTTCTTTAGCTGATCAAAATGATCCGACTTTGTGGGTACAGCCTGGGGATCTGAACGGACTAAAAGGGCAGCTTGTAAAGTTGCTAGAACTTTCCGGAGGATGTTTGCCTCTGACCCGTGTGCCTGCGGAGTATCAAAAGGCTTTTGGTAGGCCTCTCTATGTGTCAGAATATGGTGTATATAAGCTTGTGAATCTTTTCAAGAAGATGAATGACGTAATTGCTGTGGAGGGAAAAGGCCAAAAGAAGTTTGTCTATCTCCGCAACTGGAAGGTGGGACCCAGTGCACCTGCTATGGTTTTGACAAAGAAAGATAAGAAAGGAAAAGGGCCTCAGGAAGAGACTGACGCCAATGCGGGTGTCGGCTCTTCAGATGAGCTATCAGATGAAGAGCAACTGGAATGTGAAGAGAGGAGCGTCCAAGGAAAGACTAGCGACAGAAGCGGTTCTCCATGTAACCTCGATGCTCGAGGTCTCGAGCAGTTCAAGCATGAGCTGCAAGAGATTCTAGTCAGCTATTCATGTCGCATTTTCTTGGGTTGTTTTGAGGCAATATATGAACAACGTTATAAGAGACCGCTCGATTACCAAAAGTTCGGTGTGGATGGGCTGGAGGAGCTCTTCAAAAAGTTGGGGGATGTGGTGACCTTGCATGAAGAACCTATAAGTAAGAGGAAATTCCTAGCGGCAGCTGGTTGCTAGAAGAACAAGATGCCTGTCAAAACTCTTGTACACTACATTAGTTTTAAGTTAATTGAAGCGTGCTTACGATCATGAAATGGCCTCCATTAGTTTTAAGTTAATTGAAGCGTGCTTACGATCATGAAATGGCCTCCTTTTGTTTTCATTTTTCCTTTTTGGTCCTTGGGTCATCCGAAAGTTGCATAAAGGACGACAAGAGCTTGGACCACGCCTGTTTTTTCTGTTCAACGTGCGTCCCCGCATGGATCGAAGTTTGCATTTTAGAACCACCATGCAAAGCTCTACTGTGTTGTCTCCTTGACTAATAATCTGCCAATGAAGGTTGCATTTTCATTTAGATTATCGTGCAATATGATATTCCTGTGGTGCGAGTTGTGTTTTGCTTCAAGAATGGAAGACGGCATATGTGGTAGGACCCGTGTGGATGCGTGCCTTTGGAAATGCGACTCTGTTTTAGGTGACATTTCCAGGGTAAGGGATTGTTTTTACGGGCGGTGCTTGTTTGACGATGCTTGCAATGCACTCAACTCCGGGAAAGCACATCATTTTCAGCGATCTCAAGGGCTTTGGCGTGCAAGATATCATTCTCTTTAACGGAATGATTTCTCCTGTTTGTGCAGGTGACAATGCATCGCGCTTGAGGAATATAAAGAGCAGCTATGCTGGCTCTTCTTTTTAGGTTATTATAGCTTTAACGCATGTGGGTTTCTATATGTTCCTGAAAAGACATGATAATGACGACTTTCTACTGAACAGAGAGAGAGGGGGAGAGAGATGGGCAAGTTTCACTTTATGGTAAATTTGATCTGAGGGCGGGATTTTAGACTGCATGCTAACATTTGTGCAAGTTAGTGATGCTTTTTCATTCAGGCCGGCTTAAATTTGCAAATATTATTGCCCTGCAAACTTCAAAGTGGATATCCACACGAAACCTGCAACACGTGTAAAATATGTATGGTTTTATAGTACAGGGATTCGGCTCACCAATGCACTATCTTTGTGCCTTTTTCAGAACGCGACGTCGTAGTTGCCATGGCCCCACGCTAAGGAGATTAGACATAAAATTGGAAAAATCAGTAAGTAAAAGGCGAATGGTGAGGAAACACTTGCACGCCATGGCTTTCTCTTGAGCATCATACTTTCAACCGCGACCGTAAATTGAATGGACGACGTTTCTCGAGTGTTAAAAACGGTAAAAGTGCATGACTTTTGATAATGATCGGGCGGACGGACGAGGTGATAGCTTAATTGATGTTCGAAAAAGGAACGAAGATCCGTTGTCGTGATCATGTCACTTGCCCTTCTACGTGTGCTTTTTACGGTTTTGACAAAGGCCTATGGCAGTTCGGTCAATGAAGAGCTAATTCATCGGGGACTTTATTATGATCCTTTGTAGGTCGGGACATTCTGTATATAAAACGATGATAAAGTGTTCATCAATACAACGGCATCCCGGATTGAGAAATGCTGTTAAGAGGGAGCACATAGGCCAAATTTTCTTGAGCATGCGCAGATAATTTGGCGCAACGGGCATCAATGAGAGTGGAAATGCTTGTATGGACATGAATTCAACTCCATGACGAAATATCATTCATCAAAGACTTATTCTTCAGTTTTAATTAGAGGAGACAAGTTCTTCGGGGATTTCGAACAGAAAATATCACGGATAGATAAAGGAATCAAGAACTTCACTTCAAATGAGACCGAATGTACACAAATTGTATCGGGATTTAATTGACAATGAAGCACTCGGGAATTAAAGCAAAGATATGCGCTGGAATTTAATAAATAATGCGAATCTAGAAATTATAATTACAATGCGAGAATGGAAAGAGGGTAAATTTTTTTACGGTTACATCTTTTTGTCGATTTCTTATCTGTACAGTTGTCAATACTCTGCTCATAAATGACCGAATTATGATCTTATTAACTAAGTCCATGACGGGGATAACCAAAAATTGGTCTTTTTTTTTTTTGGGAGTAAACATAAGTGGATGCAGGCCTAACTAAAGAGGAGTCAGAAAAAGTAAGCATTCCACCCCGCAATCGTCGTCGTCAATACTTGGATCTTACGTCTCAGGAAAAATCTACCCTATTGCTGACCGGGAAGGATTTCCACCAGCTCGTGGACCTTCGGACCACGCGAGTAAAATTTCCGCACAACGAAAGAAGCCAGCCCCGCGTGGAAAACGGGAACTTGGAGGAGAAAGTGCCGTGTTCCTTGACGCTGAAAGATCGGTCCCAAAAAACCAACTCCGCAAGCAGCAGCAGCTGCTGCGTCGTCTTCTTCGTCCCCCCAATTCTCCTCCTTCGCTACCCAACGACAGAAGGCCCGTAAAAAGCTTCACACCACGCGCGGAGAGTGAGCCTCGTCTGTCTTCTCCACATCCCACCATCACGACCTTCATTATCAATATCCATGGAGGCATGTAAACTCTCTCTCTCTCTCTCTCTCTCTCGCTTTCTCTCTCTGTGTCTGAATGCATGGTCCTGTGTTCTTGTTTTATGTTCTTTCTTTGACCGCGAGTGACAACCGTCGCGTTCGTTCGCGCAGAGGTTCACTTCCGTCGCGACCCTTTTGGTCACAGCTTCTCTCTTCGCCGTTTCGGCTGCTGCTCTCAAGGTCCTTTCTTTCTTCTTGTCTCTATCTCTCTCTCTACATCCTCACACACCCACGTGAAAAAAGGCGAGAACTTGGTCATGAGCTATGTGGGTTTTCAATTATGGTGAAATCAACACGAACGTGTGTGCCTGCTCGAATGGCTCTGCTGATCGTTCTTCAAAACAGGAGGGACAAACCTGCGTCGCGAACAGATTCTGCGACTCCGGCCTGCACTGCGAGACTTGCGTCGCCGATGGGAACACGCGCCCTCGATGCACACGGATTCGGCCCTCCAATCCCACTTCACAGGTTCTTCTTCTTGTGCTTCTTCTTCTTCTCTTTGTTTCCATTCCCGGGCTGATCTGCTCAGCCTCTTCATTTTTTGTTGGCCTTGATTGTTTTGCACAGGTCAACAATTTGCCATTTAACAAGTACTCGTGGCTGACGACCCACAATGCATATGCGAAGATGCAAGTGAAATCGGCAACTGGATCAGTCATAGTATCTCCCAGGAACCAGCAAGACTCCGTCACTGATCAGCTGAATGTCGGTAATTTCGATCTCTCTTTTTACATCGGGAAAAAATGCTTTTTTTTTCTAGGAAAATTGCAGAAATTAAAATCCATTTACCCACCCAATTGAGCTTTTTTAAGTCGAGGTAGTTTGACGGTGAAGCAAATTAAAGTGTTATGCATCTGCGAGTTTGATTGAAGGGAGTTTGATGCTCAAATGTGAAGCACTGATTTCGGCGAATAATTTATGCAAAGACAAATAGTAAAGCTGCAACCTTGGCATGAAAGTCTGGAAATGGAATCTTGGTCTCTTTCTTGAGAGGAGGCGTTCTGTGTTTTAATACGTTTTTCTGGTACTGGTGGTGGGTGGGCCTGGGACACGGTGCATGTGGAGATCATCTTTCTTAAGTTTTATAATAATCCAGAACAACTTGGTTTTCCACCAAGTGCTAATATTTTAAGGATGTCGTCACGGGATGCAATTATTAGAGGATTGACCTGGGTTGTCGGTTTGATTCTAGGTCCTTTATGATATAATTATAATTGATTTATCATATTCTTGCATGCTAGTCCTTTTTCAATTCATTTTTCTTCACGTTTGATGAAGCTTCCAAACCCGAAAAACAAAAAGAAAGAAGAAAACTCTGTTCTCTGCTTATCCACTTGCATGTTGAGTTCCTCTCATGCGATTAAGATATGCAGAATTGGGCAAATTGCAAGCAGCTTCAAAAAGAAAATTTTTAAGAAAGATAATTATAATTACTTGGTAGTTGATCAAAAAATGATGACCAAATTGATAGCCTTTAATCCTGATTAATTGCGGTTACCCTTTCACTATTTGAAGGATCATTCTAAACGTGATCATAACTTGGAAATTCAAGTGGGTCAAATTTAATGGGCGGTAGCATTACTACATCATGAGTTGTTTTCTTACTGTAGTGGCTAGCGGTAACTGCCTGGACCTAGACTCCTCTTTGTCATAACTTCACTGCTGTACTTCTTGAGTCCTTACAATTTGTATGGACATCATCAGCATTTATGAGATGATCATTTGATAATGATATTTCATTCTTTAGCTGGAATTTGTTACCTATTAGGCTTTTACTGGTGTGAATTGCTAAAACTTCCGATTGTTCATGCACTAAAATATCTGCCTTTGTTATTTTAACTTTGCAGAATGGCATTAGGGGACTAATGCTGGATATGTATGACTTCGAAAATGATATCTGGTTATGTCACTCCTATGGGGGAAATTGCTACAACTATACAGCTTTTGTAAGTTGAATATGTATGTTGAACTTTTAAACGATATCAATATGCACTACTAACTGATCATATTTTCATAATTTTCTTCTAGCACTGCTTTGAGTTGTTGAGTTCTTACTCACTCTAGAAGAACACACTAATTAAGGAATTTTATTTGCCAGCAACCAGCCATTAATGTTCTGAAAGAAGTTCAAACATTTCTGGAAGCAAACCCATCCGAGATTGTGACTATTATAATCGAAGACTATGTTTCATCACCTAATGGACTGACCAAGGTGTTCGATGCTGCTGGCTTGAGGAAATATTGGTTTCCAGTATCTCGTATGCCTAAAAATGGTGGCGATTGGCCAACAGTAAACGATATGGTCCAAAAGAATCAGCGCCTGCTAGTTTTCACTTCAAAATCATCAAAAGAGGCTTCTGAAGGAATTGCATACCAGTGGCGATACATGGTGGAAAACCAGTGTACGTCTCATGAACCTCTCTGTTCAGAAATCTCGTTGAACTTAGGAGCTTTCGTATTATGGATCAATGATTGACTATTATGTCGAATCAATTCTACAGATGGTGATGGAGGGATGACAGCCGGTCTTTGCCCAAACCGTGCAGAATCTCCCTCAATGAACACAACAAGTAGGTCCCTGGTTCTTGTGAACTATTTCCCAGATATACCAGACTTCACCAAAGCTTGCAAGCACAATTCAGCCCCCTTGATCAGCATGGTTAACACTTGTTACGGAGCAGCCGGGAAACGGTGGCCTAACTTCATAGCAGTTGACTTTTACAAGGTTTGGCCAAGTTTTGATTCTCCAAGATAAGACCTTAAACAAAGAAGAGATGAAGCATTTAACTTATAACCATCACACATGTGAAAATTTTCAGAGGAGCGATGGTGGGGGAGCCCCGGCGGTGGTAGATATGGCTAATGGTCATCTTGTCTGCGGATGTAATAGTATAACCTCTTGCAAGGTCAGTCAATGCCTTCCATGATTTACATCTCCGATTATCCTGACAGGTTTTTCCTAGATTGGCCAGGTAGTCAGCATTGCATATCAATGACCTGTAATTAGCTCTCTGATTATTTAATAGCTATGCATGCACAGGCGAACATGACTTCTGGTGCGTGCGACATACCGGGGCCTGCAAATGCCCCCACCCAGACTGCACCCGATACTAGCTTTGCTCATTTAAGTTGTCGATCACTTTGTCAGTGGCGGTTTGTCGGTATGGTGCTGTTAATTCTCTTCTCAGTGTGAAGAGAAAATGGAAATATTTCTTTGTGCATTCTTTGATACGTTCGTGATTGGAGAAATATCCTCGTACCAAAGTGAAGTAAAGCAGTTTAGAATTAGCTGTCGGTGGACATGGGATGTGAAGGGGTCAGAAGCTTATGTTCTTCGTTGATCTAAGTCGAATTACTTGATCTGATTATGGGCTTGGAGGCCTTGTTGAAGCCCCTCTTGTGATAACATCACTTTAGAACTTGTTGGAGCATAAATTTTGCTTCTTGTGCTGGGTCTTAAGACCCGAAATTAATCAACTCAGGAGGTGGCATAAGCCTTTAGAAGAAAATAATATGGAGAATGATACAAATGGTACTAAAATTTTGGTCCAATTTGTATTGTCGTCCCTGAACTTTTAATTTGTTTAATGTAATCTTTAAACTTTAGCCCGATGTGCGGTATCGTCCATGAACTTTTAATTTATTAAATATGATCTTCAAACTTTTGGTGCATATTCAATTTAGCCATTGGAGGAAACATTGAGGACTAGATTGAATTCAGGGACAAGATTGAATATTTATCGAAAGTTCATAGACGGCATTCAAAAATTTAGGAATTATTTAACATATTGGATCGGAGTTTAGGGACCATTTGTATAAAAATTCCAAAATAATAAGTTGGGGGTGGGTGAGCTAGTGAAACTATGAAAGAAAATTTGTAATAATATCAATCGATAGTGAGATGCACGCGTAAGCATATTTACAAGAGGATCCTTAGTTAAAGTTAAGGATCTGCATTTCTTTCATAGTCAATTCCACTCGGGAAGACTCTTTTTGCCATGGACGAGATGATGTTTATGCGAAGTATGAATTTGATCAAAAGCAAGACTCGAGACGAATGAACGAGCTTGATATGGGTTTAACTGGGGAGATAAAGATGTTCCAGAGGATGGATAGTATAGCATCGACTAAATCCAATCGTGACTATCATTTAATGTTGAATAGAGAGATTCGATAACTAGTCTTCAAGCAAAGCCCAGCTGAATCGACGGTTTCTTCGCTTCGGACGAGTTTGAATTGTTGTATACGCAGAGGTCCATATGCATGATCTCCTCAGCTGAATTGCTCGTATATCTGTTCGACCCACGATTCATATGCGACTCCATTAGCAGATTCAGCTGCCTGCTTATACTTCACCATTCAAAGCTGTGCACAGACTATTTGTTCTGAGAGATAGAGAGTTATGGAGAACAAAGAGCTGAGGAACGAGGCGACTCACGCAAACTTGAGTAGGGAACACGCTTCGGTTCTGATCACAAGAAATTTTAGCTACCGGCTATGACCTCGATGTTAAGCTTCTCCATCACAGAGCATATCGCCGAAACCGTTTCACCTTCGGAACGACATTCGTAGAGGTCCATGTTGGAAGTCACTGGATAAGACGCAGATGGAAACAAGTTCGACTTGGCCAGAATAATTGGAAGCCGACGCCTGGTCATGAATCTCTCCCTTGGGACATTGGCTAGGCTTTCCGAAACAGCATTTCGATTGAGATTGAAGGCTTTGGTGCTCTCTCTTTTCCAGCTTTGCAAACGTCTCTTCCAAGGTTTCGATGTACTGGACTGTCCAATTCGCTATAGCGCACCTACCCTGCAGCAGCCATTTTCATTAGCAGAGATCTAGTTTTTGTTTACCCCAATGACGAGGGAGGGCAGCTTTAAGTAGGCAAATCCCGATACCATCCAACTAATCTTATAGACCAGACAAGACGTCAGCCAAATCCCATACGGGTGGCCAAATAATGTCATTTTATGCACTTCGATAGCGTGGAGAATTGAACTAGTATGGGGTTTAATCCACACAAAATTTGTACCATAGCCACTAATAACCCAATCCAGTTGGATTTCAGAGATTAGATTCACTCGAAAGAAATTATTCAAGTGCTGCCTGTATAATACGAAGATCTCGGTATGGTACTTTCGTTAGGACAAAGCTGAGGGAGAAGGGAATGAATTTCCTTGAAGTTGAACCATGCCATTCATGCTCCAACATCAAATGGATCTTATTTCCTGCTTCACTCTCGCACCCCCTCCCCATTATCATTAGCATTCTATACGGTCAAGGTTGGTTCTTTTCTTGCAATATGGACGAATCAGGGTTAGTGCCGCGAGCTGACACAAATTACCGCCTCTTGGCTCTAGAACTAATGCATTGCTAAGCATGCCATGGTGATGCTCTCCTTTGATTATGGCGTGCCGTCATCGCTTTGGATTGAGTATTTCTATGGACGACAGATCAGACACCGACTTGTTCCTCTGATCCTTCGGGTCTGATGATATCTTCACAGGATATAACGTACCTGAGGCCAGGAGAATTAGGCTGTAAGCTAACTATCAGCATCGAGCACTCTTAGGCAACGTCTTGATTACTACATAAATGGGAAGGTGGCTCGTTTACTTGTTATGGCCATAGGTAATGCCTTATATTTTCTCCTAGGAAACTTTCAATAAGAACAGCTAATGCAAGAGAGAATCAGATCAATGCAAACACGAGGAGGTTAAGAACAAGAACCTAGGAAGAGGAGATTTTGGCTTGTACAATCTACAGACTATCTTGATCTGGGAACACTAAAGAAGAGATTCTAGCACGTTATTGTTCATAAATACTCCATAAAAGCTTTACATGCACAGTCACCTTTTCTCTGCCATACTAAACAATAAGCAAAGTAACTCACCCGCTTAAAAGATTCCAACTAGAAATCATTAGAACAGATAAATTCAAAATCGCGTGCAGTGTAATCCATCCCGGAGAGGCTCTAAGCATTCTCTACAGCATGCAATGAAGGATAAGAAAGCAGATCAATCTCGGACCCACATCTCATTGTAAGTACTCTCTACGCCCTAAAATAATGGCAGAATTTAAAAGCATGATGAAATCATGAATGATCAGTCATTGTCTATATATTTATCTATCAATTGTTAAATATCCCAATAGTTGAGGAAATGGTCCATGCAGTAAAATTTGTCTCCAAAAACATAGGAGCAAAACTGCGTCCAGACGACATTGTATGTATAACCATGAGAGTATCATCCACCAAATTAAGAATGAAATGGCGCTCTGACTGGAAATTCTGGGGTTGCCGCCTCATGAAGTTCCTACCTGTCATATAGGTAAGCCTGTGGTTTTACAGATTGGACAAAGATTCTTGCGCATTAACCACTGTTTGATGCAGTCAGCGTGAAATTCATGGCCACAACCGAGTACCCCGAGGTCATCTCCATCAGCATATTCCTCCTGTCATAATAAACATTCAAGCATCGGTAAGGACATTAAAGAATTTTTAATTCAAAATAACGTAATATTTACCATGTGAAACTTCATGTGCTTTGATATGATCACAATCTTACACTAGCAGGAACTGGCACAGAAACAAAAATACGTACTTACGAATGCAAGAACCTTAACATATCTTTGCTAGCTGGCATTAATGGCTTTCAACAGATCAGATAATCAATTTTCACTAGAATATAAGGGGCGCACATTATTGAAATTAGACGGGACTCTCATATACCTTCGTGAGACAAAAGCACATCTACCCAAATAACAGAACAAGTTAAACTGTGAAAAGCACCCAGCCTTTATTTTGCTAGGATCACAATTCCGCTCCCAACTCAATAGCCCTAGAGACACAGAACTCTCACCTGACAAATACAGCATGGCTCCACATCGTGCGGGAGCTCTCCAGCAACAGATACATTCTTCTTTTGCCGCTTCAAGGCCTTCAAAATTGTTTCCTCACTCAGCCCAGTGCTAACATCTCCTATGCGTTCTTCGAGTGCTAACAATTCCTGAAAAAACAAGCAGATATAGCAAAACAAGCATTTTGAACTTGCAGCATGTCTGGGAAAACAATGGATGATTGTTAGTTGTTACCTCGTAAGACATGTTATCAACGTCTAGGCGCATGTCTCGATGTCTGTCGTGCATCTCGCCAAAACCATTATTTAAGAAGGGCTGAAAAATCACGTAATCCTGATTGACACAGCAATAATTAAAATAAAACAAAAGTAGCAGATATTATCCTGGATCTTTGAATATTTTAGAGACCTTTCTTATCACTTGCAAGGGTCCGATCAGCTCTTGCTTGTCAACACACAAAGTTTAAGTACAACCAAACAGAAGTTTACGAGTTACATTATCCACTAATTGGCTGAACCAAACAATAACTAAAGAACATTACATCTTTATATTCAGCCAAAGCAGACACCCAGAGATGACCTACACCTGATAGGCAACAATACAATGCAGATCATGTGAATCCTAACATTTCTTATATAGGTAAAGAAAAATTCACCTGTAAGGGGGTGCAAACCCTTATAAAGAAAGAGCTCAAGGAAATACATTCAAATCCCCAAATCAGCTACCGACATCACATTAGGAAGTATGCTGCAAAATATTGGGACTAAAACGAACTTCCCAGATTAAACTAACCCAATAGTTCTACACGAAAGGTAAGGTTGAATTTTCAGGTCAAGCTAGCTACTAATATCCTATAATTACAAAATGAAAACTCCATGCTAGTGATCCTGTTGATAGTTGCAGTTTTCTTGCAAAGTTACCCGACAGTAACCAACAGAGTTACAGTGACTCTGCCCCGAACTTCAAGTGCAACCATCAGAAGGACAAGAGAATGCTTTTTAATAAAGAAAGAATGCTTTGACACAGCATAGTTCATCACAAAGGACCGTTTACTGAACCAGATATAATCCAGGACGATTCCATTAATGAATAACTATAACTACATAATCATGAAACCAAACGAGACTTAAAAACCAAACCTCAGCTCGTACACGTTCTCCCCTTTGCATGGCTTCTAAAACTTGAAGAATCTGCGAATAGAAAAATTGCTACCGTCAATCCATATGACCCAATTTTCAACTAATATATGCAAACCCAAAAAGAGAGATAAAAATTTAATTTAAGATAAGTACAGTGATGCACAAACTATTTCACATGTATCTCTGGATGTTCTAGAGCATTTATTAATCTCGTAAACTAGTTTGAAGCTGTTTTATTATCTTGTATCATATCAATAGTCTACATGGTTGCTCAACAAAGGATCTGATACAATTGAAGACCTCCAAAGTAGTACTCTACAACTCTAGACCATAATGCCACAGATTGATAAAACCATAAAAGCAATTAATGATACCTAAGATTCAAGAGAGTTAAAAAAATAAAAAATAAAAATCGCTCTACCGAGCACGGTGAATTCAATACTTTCAGATGCTAATAATGTAATCCGGCATAGCATCAAAATTTATCCTGTAAAGACAGTAATCACTAGATAAAACTATCTATAATTGCAAAATTCAGATAGAGATTAATCATAGTTTGAATAGATCCTGCACGTCATTACTCCAATGTTGCAGAATCTCGTATACAGAGGATAGTGCCAAACTACAACAAACTATATGGACTTTCCATATAAGAGGGCATTGCATGAGTTATGAGGAATGTCACATAAACAAGCACCAACAGAGACAATAATGCATTGGCTCTCATGGATGAGTCCATTAAATGCAGTGATGTTGTCATACAGAGTGGAAACACAAAAGATAAACAGATAGGAATAAAGTTCCAAGTTTTAAATAAATCCTGACGCATATAGTAGGAAATGTGCAGCACGGATGTCTCGTGGAGTGTTGAGAAAGTTTTATGAATCTAGATAAGCTGGCAAAAAGTGCAATTGGCAAAAAAAGGAAGTCAACAATTAGTGACCGATATTCTCCTAATTCGGAATTAAGGAAAATTACTCTTTGCTATATCCACGATGTAAGAACCTATGAGCACCAAGACTTGCTGATTTTGCCACAATAATGTCAATAATCAATTTATTACCTAAAGGACAACAAAAGAAATTTGTGCCCTGGCGTTGGTGGGGTTTGAACTCAGGACTTCATAATCCCAGCTCGCATTCTAAAAGAGTGCTTACCACTAAGCCAAGCTGTCCTCTTCATGAATCAAAGACAATAATATCATACTTTGACTATAAAACCAACGTTGATTTCCAAGCAATTGGTATAAGGGGTCACATAGGTTTGGTTTTGAAAATTTTGCCTGGACTACGAGACTCTACTGGCTTTGTAGACAAGGAAGAAGGCAAGATCAAATGACCTTGATACAGACCCTGAACTTATAGTTAGGGTAAATTCAGGTCCACATGATGCCACATTGCAGTGAGTGTATGCATACACTTGCAGCGAAATCCTTGAGTATCAATTGACCAAATTAGTTGTAAGAAATACAGAATTTGGAATAAACGAAAGTTCCATCACGAACGTTGTTTCAGTTATCTTTTCATTCTGGAAAATAAATCAACCCGTTAAATTAAAAATGAACCAAACAAGAGGGCCTATGCGAGTAAGCCCAACCAGTCTCAACACCTGTCATGTGTTTTTTGGCCATCAAAATTGATCAGCAAAATACGTTATACGCTCCTGCCTCCATAACTCCAGCATCCAGAGAGTCTATGCTTGATTTTGGTGTATGAAGTTGCAATAAGCTTCCAATTCACGGCTGACTTACCTAATTTGTTTTTCTCCTTTAATGTACAATAGCTCCTCTATTATGTCAAATAGTTTTGTAGAATTGTGAACCTCGTGCCAATTTTACATAAATGCAGCAACATTTTTGAGTTTCCAAACCCATTCAGTTTTAAATCCCGTTACATTCCACTGCACCCATACCACGTTTATAAGCACTCAAAGACTATTTTAAAACTCTGATTACGGTATAGTCCTAGACCAAATAGATATATCATTATTCCAGACATCTTGGATGTGAAGCACACGTTTATAAAGTAGGACCAATTTTGAACTATGACTAAAAAGAGAGTTTTGACTTGAATGGTGATTCATAAAATATTTCAATTCCACAGGAATGTTCAAAACCTCAAGAAACGAACAGTACCACCATGACAAATCAAAACCAAAAGATGAACTCATATCAAAGAGAGACATTACTAGCCTAGAGAACTAAGAGAGATTTATAAAGATGAATCGGGAAAAAAATTAATCAACTTTTAGAATTTGGTGCTTATCTAGTGATAGTTCCAATGAAAAAAATTCAAATTGATAACGTCGGTCAAATTCTCAAAGATGCAAATAAAACCGACAATTCTAATTGTCAATGCTATCCATACTCAATCCGTAAACTCCACTCAACAGGCAACTGCATCAACGTCCCAGTTATGTTTTAGAGTATATATGACAAGGTCTATCATATAGCTTCTTTTCACATGCTCCGCCCAGTTCCCTTCTCAAGAAAAGTTCCTGAGTGATTTGCATTATGAACGTATAAAGAACAGCCTCATTCTGCTGATCAAACCACTGTCTAGTCAGTGCTGTCTATGGTGGCTGCGAATGACCTTACCAAAGATGGGAACATGACAAACCAGTAACTCAGCTTCTAAAAATTAAGGCAGTCTTAGATGATCTCATTGAACCCTTGACTTATGACAGATTGGAAAAGTTACCGAAAGCAAGGCCTAAAGCATGAGTTTAAAAACAGGTAGAGGGACCCAGCAACAGGTAGAACTTCAAGGTCATGGGTGCTGACATCATCATTTGTGTCATTGAAATACTTCTAACCACATAATGATGAAACCAGTACCATCCCCGTGCTATGCATGACCGTGAAAATACATGGTCTATTTTTCTAAATTCAAAGAGCTTCTATAGAATCATAATTAATAGTTAAATTATGAAGACATTTCATTCAAAATTAGTTATACATCTGATCTTGTGATTAAATTCTTTTTAGCTGGGTTAATCCAGGTAATGTGTGCTTTATTTTCTTATGAGAATAAATGGTCCTGATTCTAGCAGACTCTAATCACTAGTACGTTTCATTGTAATCAGAAGAGTGAATTAAAGTTGACTTAATTAGTATACATCAAAATGTGTAAATCAAACTTTCATTAATTTATTGTACTTTTTGGAAGAATTTCCTAAGAGAGCACTCAACTTTAAAAAGATGTATTGTTTTTATGCAGCTAGGATCACAGGCCTCTCACATCATTGAGGACAAATTTTCATCAATGGTCAAGCTTTTCTTTTGAAGCTAAATCCATCTCTTGGTGAATCACCAATAAACAACTTCAGAGTCAACCGAATAAGCAGTGTCTGTCAGAAGAAACAGTCTGCTTGAGAAGAAGACAATGCTTTTACTCATACTAGAACGACTCACTTCGACTTTCCCTCCCTCCATGCGAACATATTACTTTAACCCACTTAGAGATGGCTGCTGCAACCATGGCCAACACCGGTCCAGTTCAGTTTTTGAGCGACAACTGAGAAATTAAAAGAGGACCACACCAAGCCAAGAGTTGCTATAGGACCCATTCCTCCATTCCCATCAGAACACCCTAGCCTAGAGCCTCTAACAATATGCAATGGACATATGACAGAGGAGCACTTCATAGCTGAGCTGACTGTTTGCACAGATAAGGCATTTTCACATGTTAAGTCACAGTACAAGCACAGAAATGGGGAAGCAGGCTCAACTCAGAATCGTGATTAGTTCTGTCCCTTCTAAAGTAGAATCTGAAGATTGAGATATATCATATTATGCTTATTTTAATATGGCTATTTGATGTTATTCCATAATCTGGACTCGAATTGTCACCATTCCTAAATAAGCTAATAACTGGAAACTACACCAGATGCCGGCAACTCAGAACCAAGGCAATTAGATATGCATACATTACGAGCTCGAGAGAAGTTGAAACACTTAGAAGACGAACCTCGGATACAACTCGTTGTCTCCCCTCTACGTTAGCTGTTAAAGCACGCCAGGACTCATGCACACCTTCAAGTCGTCTGTCTGCAGAGGAAGATCTTGTGCTTTCTGGATGATTTCCTTGGTTATTAGCTCCAGTTGAGACTGCTATCTCCTGCAAAGAAGATGCATTTGATGGGAGGGAGGGCAAGGGGCTACTGCGTCTGCTCGACTCACCATCAACAGGAGGAGAGAGAGACCAAGGAGCCAATTCTAGTAATTGTTCCCCATATGAAACTGGTGGTTGGATAGGTACCCGGGAAGGAGGTGAAGACCGGACGCTTGAACTGGCATCGACAAGAACAGTAGGAGGACCATTCAGACCACCTGTGTTTCTACCAGCCGAACTCCAACTTGCTGGATCTTGCAGCGTTCTGGCCTCAGCTAATGGAAACATGGGAACATCGGAAATGCTTCTTGAATTGCTTCTGAAATTTACCCCCTCTTGGACAACTACCTCTCCAGGAAGAAAAGAATTTGAAACATTGCTACTTCTCGGTGCAGAAGTGGCATTCCAGGGAACAGCATCCATGTTTCTCGATGGACCAAAGGGAGGTCTCATATTCAACTCTGTCTGTGGGGTGTGCGTATTGTTTGCCACCATAAATGCTAATCTTGGGTCCAAAGGATTAGGCCGACGAGATCTATGTGACTGCTGAAGAGAAAAGGCATTAGCATGCCTGGCACTCCTCAATGGATCAGACTCCTGCTGAAGTCCTGAACTTACCTGCCCACTGAAATTTCTCAGTGGAATCTCGCTATTTCCTGTGACCCTTGAAGAAGAGAATGGGGCAGGGTTGCCTTCTCTCATGCCAATCCCAGTTCTGGGGTACAGTGGCTCCTGATAAAAAGCACCGGGAGAATTCCATGACGTAGGTTGAGATAAACTCAGCCCAGTAGGAGGCCAAGGTACACCTTCAGTCTGAGGATAGTAACCTGAACTTGAACCAGCATGGGGATGTCCCGAAGTCCCTTCAAAGGCTTTTCTCTTGCATGATGATCCCCAGTACCCCATGGAAGAACTCGACCCATTATTTCTCTCCTCCATCTGACCAGGGATATTAGATAAACTCCCAAAATTAGCCGATGAAGCAATATCTGAAATCATATCGTCAACTTCCGGAGAACGAGAGTTATTGGGAACACTAGCAGAAGCTCCAGGTCCAGCAGTATGACCTGCATATCGCTCACTCATATTTGGACGCCAAGGATCAGCATTGGTGCTTGAATTGCGAAAACTTACAGGGCCAGCAGGGATTTGATTACTTATCCGCAACCCCGGAAGAAATGCGTTAGGCCGTTCAAATTGCCTTCCAGCTGAACTGGAACCTGCTTCACCGCTCATTGAAGGAGTACATAACTGTTTCCCTTTCCTATCTTCATGACCAGCTTGGCTTTCCTGATGCAATATAGAGCTAGGATGACCCAGACTCCATCCAGTAAAGTCCTCAACGCCATGACCGACCGTATTCACCAATGTTGCTTCACTAGAAGATCCCATATTAATCGGGAAACGACTACCCTCCAGATGCGAACTGTTGTTCAGGCTAGAATGCTGATTCAGGTCATTATTGTGAGAAAAAGGCCCCATATTGGCATCAAAATTGTCAGGGACTGAATCGCTGTTGCTATTCTGCCCTTGCATTTAAAGCAAACTCGCTTCCCCTGATTAAGAGCACAAGACGTGAACCGTCCTTCAACTTCCAATATTGTTGGTGCTCAGCATCACCTCCTGGCATAGAGAAGCAAGATAAAGGTGCAAAATAACTCACCAAGAAATAAATCTCGAGGCAACTGACACAAACAGATATATAAAACATATAGGTACATATATATAACTGGGCATGGATTGTTCAGGAATTTGCATTGAGCAAAATAGTAGCAAATACTAAGTTACTAGCAGTAGCAATCACTATAAACTAGAATAAAATGAAAAATGTCACCTAAGTTACCCTTTCGTGCATTTAGTTGATCTCTCTCCGTTAAAAAAATTATAGGTATGCAGTTGAACTTGGGGCGTCAGGAGTTCAACAGAAAATCTTAAGAACCATCTTTGCATGTGATAGATACTGAGATCAGTAAAGGAACTGACAAGGAAACAAAAGTATACAATCTCGATTGCCAAAGCAATACCAGGAACTACACAATCCGTCTCTATAAAATATAAACTTACGGAATTCTGATAACAGCTGGTGGATGAAGCGTCATGAATATATCAACCGAAAGCCAGATTTCAGAAACATCTTCAATGGATATGATAACCTAATCCAGAAAAGAAAGAAGGGCGGTTTAGGTTCAGAAACACTACCTGGCCAATTGTTAGCGTACAGAAGTTCCAAATGCTCTTAGACTATCCTCGGTAAAGACTACATCCATAAAGAGGCTTATTTAACTGAAAAAAAAAAAAAAAAAAAAGAGAAGAAAAATTCAAATCAAGATGTTAGATCAAAGGAACATAATTCAATGGTGGTGTCGGACCATTAAATCAAAATATACAATCCCAGCAGCAAAATCTAACCACATCACTGAATCCAAATAGTTCGACGTAGAACCAGACAATCAATGAGCCTATCCTTGAGCAGGAGAAGTAAGTGAAATTCCCAAGTTGAGTATCACTCCTTAGGACAGGAAAAAGAACAACCCAATTCCGGGCATCATCCGATAAACGATATCAAGATGCCCAAGACCCTGATCAGCCACTTCAAGAACAGCCAACACACATGCAAGTGAAGAGCCTTAAAAAGTTCCACATTTCAAGAATCGGCCCCTTAAGGGTGCCTTCCCATTTCCTCTACCTCCAGGGCAACTTCAAGAAAACACGTCGAGCTGGAAAAAAAACAACCGATAAAAAGAAGAAGAACCCCAAGCAATCACAAGATCATCCCAAGAACACGAACAAGCATGCCCAGCTGCTTGGAGAGATCAATTCCAAGAACCGGGCCGGAATCGAGCCAAGTACCTGAACCTCGGAGAGACCCAAGAGCCCGCGTCTGTCCGGGGCGGGGCGGAGCGAATTCTAAATGGCACGAAAACGAAACAAAGATCAAATGGGTACACGCGAAAAGGGACGATGGAAATGGTCGTGACTCAACGAGAATCAATCAAGAGGCATTCCGGGCTCACCCCGACTCGTCTTCTTCGCAAAATTTTATCTTTTCAGGTTCCTCGTTTCGGGTGATCGGAACACAAGAAAGGGCCAGTGAGCAAATGCAACGCGAGAGAGAGAATAGAGAAGAGAGAGAGAGAGAGAGAGAGAGAGAGAAGGAGAGGGGGGGGGGAGGAGAGAGAGAGGGTGTGGGGGAGAGGAGATTAAGGGGGCAGCTTGGCTTTGAGCAGTGTGATCATAATCTCCATTTCTCCAATAATTAAGAATGTCTCTTTTTTTTTTTTTTTTTCCCTCGGAGACTTTCGATTTCCATAGGATTATGTTTTGGCCTCTGTTCTTGTACACATTCATAGATTCTTAGCAATTTACATCGCCAATTTACCTCATTCAAAAATTCTTCACATCATCTTTCAACGGTTACGCGCGTTTTTTTTTTTTTTTTTTTTGAATCTTTAATCGTATGTGATTTTATATTGCAAGATGATCTTTTTAAGGTATTGTCTCAGATCCGCCCGTGTTATGTAAGTAGAGTTATCATAACGGGCCGCGCCGCGTGATTTATGACCGAGATGAGAAATGATATTGTTCCGTTTATCTCTACTTTGTATTTCTTCAATTAAGGCTGCAAATATTAGGGAGAATTTGATGGCACTTGGTTGGCATTAGACGTGAAAATGGGAAATTGGTCATGGTACCGCTTTTGGCTTCTTTTTACATCGATTTTGAATGAGAAACTGGGAAGTCTTGGCTGTCAAGCGGTGCAAATCATGAGTTGATAAGTTATTGGGATTTCAATTTCTCTAAAGACAATAAGACGAATTGTCGACAATATTCTTTCACGAAATTCAGGTAATTACTTTGAGACACTCATCGGCCATGCCTCAAATATACCGTCACGTATCTCGCAATCTCGTCATGGATCGTCTTTGACAATGTACAATAACTAACTCATGAAATTGCGTAATTGAATACAATGTAACCAAAAACACATTGAATGAATTTATGCAAGACAAAACAAAATAATTAGCTAGCTAATTTTTTAAAAAAAAAAAAATGAATCCCACATCGATGTGTTGTGGAGACGTATACTTGATAGAAACTTGATGGATCAAATTTGGATATCGATTAAAAGTCAATACTTTTTTATGAGAATAAAAAAAAGTTTTGATTAGATTGAGACTCGAGTTAAATTTTATGTTTTTTTATCATTTGAACTAGAATTAAGACTCGAGTTAAAGTTGACATTTTTTAAAGGAATCGGATGGCAGGATTCTTAATATCTGAATTTCATTCGGTCGACATGAACCATGGTAATTTAATAATGACGAAAGGCTCTTTTAGTCAACATAATCAGATTTGATTCGAGGTCGGATGAAATTTCCATTTCCGCATACATTAACACCACAAGACATAAAATAGTCTCCATTCCAGGAATTTACCATCTGTCTCAAATGAAAATAAGTAGGAAATCATAACCTAGAGGCACTAATATCTCTGATCTGTCCACTTTGGAAAGCCATACCCCACATATACAATATTAAATGCAAAAGGAAATATGGGCAATGTAAATTTGCTTGTAAAGGTATCTTATTTGACATTTCCCGAAAAAAAAAAAGGATAACTTTCTTTTTCTTTTTTTAAATCTAGACCATACATAAATTCTTTTTGCCTGTAAAGGTATGTTATTTGACATCTGCGTAAATTCTTTTTGCTTGTAAAGGTATGTTATTTGACATCTGTGGCAAGAAAAAGGATAAGTTCTTTTTAATATCCATACCATACATAGGTTTGACTTTTAAATTTGGTATTCGCTACTCATATGACCAAAACATCCTTGTTTCATCGCAGTCTCAATATATAAAAAGAAGAGTAAAATGAACATTACATATTGTCGGTCATTATATAGAAATCAGCTACTTTTATGGATAATTTTTTTTTTTTGTTTATTGATATTAATTTCATGTTTTTATATTAAAATCATTCAAATTCATTTTGAAGCAACTTGTTCTTACTTAATGGCTAGATATGCATATTGATTAGAGGTTAATATGACAAACTACCCTTTTTGGCGCCAATTAACCTCGGGCAACTTGCCATATTAAATGCCATATTTCCCCTTTTTTTGGGAATCAAGATCTAATAATTGGCATGGTAAAATGGCTTTGTTAATGTACCCTCCATCTCCTAAATCACAAACAAAACTCCCCAAAAGGCTTGATGGCTGAAATTATGTTCCACAAAATGCACTTTTTCTCGCAACCACAAAATGCACTTTAGCCTAATATATATTTTTTTTAAAAGTATAATATTGTTAAGTGTAACTCTTCAAATTAGAGAAAACTTTCAATGATCCAACACCAGTATCATCACCTTCATCAATTGGGATCCAATTTTATAAACCTAAACAAATACTTTATATCCTTCAATTTCGCCATAGTTTGAAGTATAGTGTCCTAACAATTTGTATACATTGTACATATATGGTGTTTGTATGACTCGGAGAAACTTGACATGCATTTTACTTTTGTCGCATTAGCTTTCATCCTTTGCGGTCGAGTTAAAAAGGCATTTTTTTCTTTTACTTTCCTTCAAATTTTTTCAAACTAGAAAATCACTTAAATTAATATATAAAGCGAAACAAATTCCAATCAACTTGCTTATTTTGAAAAGGCCGACAACTAATAAAAATCGAGTTCATTCGCTATACAAACAAATTAGTTATCAATAGAAAGAGATCTCAAATAAAAGGATAATGCTGTCTTAACTCGTTTGATCGTGTGTTGTTTTCGGACAACTTTTTTTTTTTTTTGGGTCCTTTTTCGGACAAGTTCTTACGCATCTCGCGCAACATGCTCGGAAAAGTCAAAACCGAGCTCACGGGAACACCACCCGAAGCAGCGCCACCGAATCGCTCCCGCCGTCCCGACAGGGACACTCCTCCCACGTGCGCAATATTTAGAAAAAGGAAACTTCCAAAACCGAAAAACAGCCATTAACGAGAAGCCAGGTGATTCTCTCTCTTGCCTCCCATCAGATTCTTCTCTCTCTCTCTCTCTTCTCGATTTCCGAGCCGAAAGCGAAGAACCCAAATCCCCACATTCTCCGACACGCCCGAGGGGAGCGAGAAAGCAGCCATGGAATCCAGAAAATTGGCAGCTTTACTGTCCTCTGTCGTCTCCGAGATCATGCTGCTGCTGCTGCTTCTCTTCCCTTCCTCGTCCCCCCTCTCCCTCACCCCCAATTCCGGTCCCTTCTCCTCCCGCGGCTTCGATTCGTTCACCAACTTCTTCCCCTTGATCACCCATTTCCTGTCTCACCACGAGATCGCCGCCTCCCTGTCTCCCCGGTCTGTTTCGAGGAAAAGGAAGAGGACCCACTTCCTGGAACCGGACCCCGGACCCGCCGGCGAGGACGAGACGGACGGCTCCGGCTCCGAACTCGGCGGCGGCGGCGGCGGCGGCCGGGGGGTCGGGCTCGGCCCGGCCCGGAGTCCCGACTCGTTCGTGGGCTCTTTCAAGATGACGGCTTCCACCTTCGAGTGGCTCGCGGGCCTGCTCGAGCCGCTGCTGGATTGCCGTGACCCGGTCGGGTCGCCGCTGAACCTGTCGCCGGAGCTCCGCCTCGGGGTCGGGCTCTTCCGGCTGGCCACCGGCGGCGACCACCGCGACGTGGCTCGCCAGTTTGGAGTCTCGGAGGCGGCCTCCCGGTTTTGCACCAAGCAGTTGTGCCGTGTCCTGTGCACCAATTTCCGGTTCTGGGCGGGTTTCCCGGGGCCGGCCGAGCTCAAATCCGTGTCGAGGGGGTTCGAGGCGCTGACTGGGTTGCCGAATTGCTGCGGTGTGATTGATTGTGCAAGATTTGAGACCGTCGCCGATTGTGGCCCTAATGATACTATTGCGGCGCAAATAGTTGTTGACTCCACCTCGAGAATTCTGAGTGTCATCGTGGGATTTCGCGGTGATAAGGGCCGGTCACGAGTTCTTCGGCTATCAAGTTTGTTCAAAGACATCGAGGAGGAGAGGTTACTGAACTCGCCTCCTGTGGATGTTAAGGGGGTCAATGCGAATCCGTATTTGGTTGGAGATGAAGGGTACCCTCTGCTTCCTTGGTTGATTGTGCCTTTTGCTAATGACGCCATAGGATCACGCGAGGCTTATTTCAATGTGGCACATAGTTTGATGCTTATGCCTGCCCTTAAAACTATTGCTAGTCTCAGGAATTGGGGTGTTTTAAGCAGGCCAATTAAAGAGGATTTTAGGACCGCAGTTGCTTACATAGGTGCTTGTTCGATTCTTCATAACGCCCTGCTAATGAGGGAGGACTACTCAGCATTGTGTAGTGAGTTAGGAGATAGCTCATCGCACAATCATCAGACAAACCGTCTTCTGGATGCTGGTTCGGAGGTAAGTTCTGGACAAGGTCAGGTTCTGCGAGATGCATTGGCCACACTAGCGAAGGATTTCCATGACCAGAGTGATTCATTTAGTGGCCGGTCGTTCAGTGCATTTGTAGCTTGACAGAGAGATCTGATTGCAGCTGATTTTAGTGGGTGGGGATTGTTTCGGGTTTGGTCTTTCTCACCGCAATAGAGAGGTAAAGAAGGTTTATTTGGTGAATTTTCCCGGGTTCTTTGATTTAGATTTAGTAGCATTTACTCTTTGAGAGCCAATGATTTTGGCAGAGTAGGAAATGAGGAGCTTTTTCCAATTCAAATTGCAAATAAGGGTTCTTCTATTATGAATTGTACATAAATGTTGGCCAAGAGCTTTTAGATGTGCAGCGACATATTTAGATTTTTCTTCCTACTGAGTCTTCAAAAAGAAAAAGAAAAGGCTTTTTAACCTTCCAATGGTGCTTTGTTATATCGCTGCGGGAACAGGATGAGAAGACCAGAGACTCTTCTTCCAGGTGAACAGAAAGAGTGGCTTTGATTCTCATTTAATTATCAACTAACTGCAATTGACTCTGATATTTTTCTCAATTAACACTCAAAAACTTGCTTGGAAAAGCAACCTGGACTTGCCCACAACCAGATAGATACTTGAACGCTGTATTGCCAAAACAGTTCACTAACGTTTCTATATGCTTCCACAGTCTATCTAATCTTGCTTGTAATGCGTCTCATATTTCCTTACCCTCAATGATCTATCAGTATGTTCTTGGCTGGTTTAAGGTTTGTGTTACATTGCAAACGCTTTTTTGGATCCAAATACATGTATTCCCTTTTGAATTTCCAAATTAAATGTAAAAGTCTCATAATCTGGAGGGACTATAAGATTCAGCACTGTGAATATGCATTTTTGTTTGAATGATATAAGGTCAGATTCTGCCTAGGGGCTTCATAACTGCTGGAAATTTTATTCTATGACTAGACTACCTGAAATTGCTAACTTAAGATATCGTTTAAGGATATAAACTATAACGGAAGAAACATATCAATGGTTCAATACATTTACTTAGGCCTCAATCTAAATGTACTTGTTGAATTACAGGAGAGGGAGATCTATAGTAACCATATTCTATGCCAGAATTAGGAGTAGGATCTTTAGAATGTATCGAGCATTGAATATGCAACAACAATGGGAATTTTTAGATTGCCTCTTGTTTTACAGCTTGCTTTGGGTCCATTAATACCTGATCCTTTCTTGTAAGGACTTTTAGATGTTAGATGGTTACTTTAGTTCAGGAATTATCCTATGACTTGTTTTCCCCTTTGTTCTGGACGTTTTGTTGGATATGCCCTGTCATCTGCATTGAGTACTGCTTTGTATAGTAACATGCGATATTACCTATATTTACATACCTCTCACCTTTTATTGTACTGCACTTTGTTATACGAGGGTAATTGGTTATTGAAGCAGAGTGATATGTAACACTTCCCTGTTTTGTTGATTGTTTTCTTTAACTGGTAAGTACATCAGTGAAAAGGAAGTCCAGAGGAATTGAAGGATACATATGCATAAGAAAACAAGGAAGATCTGAGTCAAAGAGACAACTAATTTAGACATTGCACTATTTTCCCCTCTTTTCCTGTCCGTCATTGATTCCTTGAGTTTACTTGTAGTTGCAGCTGAAACCAGATCTAAAGTCGATCAATCTGATGATGGTCCATCACAACTTGTCATTCTGGTTTCTAGAAACACCATGGATAAGTCCATCAGGAAAGAGCAAGTTGATTCAAAATCATCAAGGGAGAGCTAAGTGGACTGGACAAGAGTAGAAAAGATTCGTGATGTGTAATGAATTGGGACTGGATGCGGAATTGATTTAAGCTGCTCAAATTGTTTGGGAGGCGCTCAGAAGACCTGTGCTGATGGCGGGAGAGGTATCCAGTTAATTAACTTTCTATAGTTTGTGGCCATTAGGTTATGCTTGTACAAAAAGTTGGTTTATACACTCTTTCAGATCAGCATATTACCCATCACTAATCTCTGTTGTGTATGGTCTCCGTTGGACATGCTAATGTCTATAGGCGTGTGATAGAAAGTAGTCCAAAGGGGGCTCAAGAAGTTATAATAGTCAAAGGGGAGTAATAAGTAATGACAGGACAGATACAAGTCCCTATCTGCTTAAATAACTAGCGAATAAGCTCCTGTCGCAGTCCTCATGGAATCTAACATGCCTAGGTAAAGCCAGATAAAATGAGTAAAGGAAATAAACCAAAATAATGTATGTACCTTATCTGTCCTATTATGATCTTGCGATCCTGTGAACCTTTTGAGGACCACTTGCACTGTTAATTTCCTGTTTTAGCTGTTGAGGATTGGAGTTGGCTTGTGTTACCAGAAAATGAATTAGGTTGCACCTCAGCTTTAGCTAGTATTTATTTCTGCTTTCGGGCAAGGCTATGTCTTGAACCTTGAAGATGTGTCCCAATTTCAAGGTATGTATTCCTGTTTGGTAAACTTTTTTGAAACGTGATAAGGTAAAATGGATTGAGTGAGATGCATCTGTTTGTAACTTTGCTGGGGATGACGTAAAATCAGTGATACGTTTTTCTTTTTCCTTCAGGATTTAGTAAGATTCTGCCTGGAGGGTGTGAAAGCTGAATTAGCTTGCTCTCAAAGAAAGACTCTTTCTACAGCTGACAGGAGGAAGCGCCCTCTCTAGGTCATTTTCCCTCGTGGACATGCAGCAGGAAAGTCTCGGGTTTATGGTTTTTAGAGAGCAGTGGTAGTTCTGCTGTTCTGCTGTTGGAATCTATTCTCGTCGGAAGCATGTACTGAATCAAAGATTGTTGGCAACAATTAATGCTTTGTCAAGCAGAGCCTCTTCATCAACCGCATCATGATTTTGTTACTTGTCTAATGCTTATGTTGTTCAAGTTTTTCTGGTCTTCTCATGACCCCTCAACTGATGTTTTTGTGGTCTCCATGCAACAATTTAGTGGCTGTTTCCCGCTAGAATTACAGTGGCGAAGACACGGTAGGATCGGGTTTCAAACCCTTGCCACGGCATACGGGACAAACTCAACTGGCAAGTTTAAATTTGATGCCAAGGCCACATTGATAGGATATTCACTTGAGAATAGTTATCTTGCGGCGAGAATATAATTGGCTTCAACATAAATACTGACTTATGATGCTCACAAACAGGAAAAAAAGAAGAAGGTTGCAGTAGCGAATACCGACTGTTGAACATGAACTGTGTCTGAAGCTTCACTAAAGAATTGATCTGCACTACAACAAACGGGTCAGAGCGACCGACTTTTATGCCTGGATCGGCTCTCTGATACTTAGGTTAGCCATGCAAATGAGGGAAGTCCCAAAAAAATAAAAAATAGAGATAGAGAAGATATGAGCTGAAGGATAGGGAGTGAGATTATTTAGAAATAAAGAGACTGGGAGAGAAAAAAGAGTCCTCATGCACGGGTGCTCAGATTACAATTTTATACAATGCTATGATGGATCGTCAGAATTTGTTGGAAAAGCGGTAGTCTATAGATGAAAAATGGTGAAAGGAATTGAGAAATGTCAACCATATTATTTTGTTAAAGCATGCATGCTTCAACAAAACAATATTACAATGGCGCCTTGTCAAGATCAGTTAGTTGGATAATTATGTCTAACTGTCAGGTAGAATACTCGATACCGTCGGTTGGTGTTATATGTACATGTTGGCACCATCACGAGACATTTCAAGAGTCGATTGATTAGTCAAGATCAACTTTATCACCAACTATCTGCAGATTAGTCTACGGTCCCATCTTAAAACGCTTGGCCTGATTTATCAGTAGGTGTCTCAAATCTTAGGCCAGTTCACTTCATCTGGCTCTTCATTCTCTCTCTCTCTCTCTCTCTCTCTGACTGATTCTTCCAACGGATTATAAGTAATTTATGCTCTATGCTTAACAACCTAACTTGCCAACACGAGTAGGAAGACCAATCGCAAACGCGCTTGAAACTCATCTTTTTGCCGACTCAACACTTTCTTTTAAGACTTCTCATCGCTGTCAACAACAATACAAAACAGTTTATTCACTAAGTTGCGTGACAATAACATCTTGGAAAGGCCACGCTGTTTCTTGCTGAATCTCCACGTCGAGAGGACTACTATTCAGTCTTGCAGAAGAAAAGTCAGATGAATTCGGTATGGATTAGTTAATGAGCGGATATTCAATAAGGGATGAAAGGCAAAAGAAGTTTCCGAACTTTACCATAGTGTGTTTAATTGGGTCTTTAAACTCTTTTCTTGTACTATTGAGTCCCTAATATATGTGTTTTTTTCTTCTTTTTTGTTCAAGTCATCATTCCGTCAAGATTATCAATAGAAATGTTGACGTGGCCGTTTAATACTAATATGACATCCTACTTGACATTTACAAAAGAGTAATTAAAAAATGAAGAATAGTTCAAAGATAAAATGAATGTCAAAAAATTAAGGACATATAGGGAGGACGCAAGGTGCCGGCAAGAGTTGCCCAATGTCACCAGCTCCACGCTAAGGGTTGCATCCCTAGCAAGTGATTGTTGGGGTTGCGCAACCTTGACCGAGGTTAGATCTAGCTTGTGTTCCACGGGCTGGGCTAGATCAACTAGGATGACACGACCCTACCAAGTGTCACTCAACATATAAGATCGCAAGTAGGGCTCAATGGCCCTCCTTGAGGCGTGAGTGGTGTCGCCTCCACCCCTAGAGCCTCCCTTTTTCTCTCTTCTTTTCTCCTTTTATCTCTTAGGTTTTTTAATTTGTTAATATTTTATCCAGTTAAGAAAAGCACAGTAATTATAAGCATTGACTTGTCTGGTTGACGCTAAAGCGCCAGTGCATATCAACATTTTCGTTTCTACTTTAATGGGACTTAATTACATAAAAAGAAGAATTCAAGGGTTTGATTGAATAATTTAGAAAGTTTTAGGGGCTGCTTTACATTTTATCCCCATTTATGAAGGGACAAAGAGAGAGATCGGATACCAAGCCACCAACCTTCTCCTTCCCTAGTCACTGACCAAAAATTGGGGAGATCGTGGGAAAATAATAATGATTTCCAATTAGAAAAAAAAATTGTTGAACAGAGCAGATATTATTCAGATGGCAAGTAATAATTATTACAAAAAGCTGCGAATTTTCATCAAATTACCTATTGGAATCACGCTCCCCAGAAATATCTTTTTAATTGAGGCAAAACTTAAAAATGAATTCGCCCACTCGAACCTTTTTCCTTCAGAGGGAGAGAGAAAAGATGCCCCGTACTGCTTTGGGCAGAACAAACTGGACCTCACACCATTTGTCCAATCTTCCTCAACTTTTCTACTCTTTGCCAGACGCTTTCTGCAAATTTTAACTAACTTGTACAAGCGAAGACTGATTTCGTTCAAAAGCAGAAGAGGGCAATTGTCAAAGTGAAGTCATCAACTTGTCCAGACAGCAACAGAGGATCGTCTGATCGACCAACCACCAAATACACGGCGAGAAATTGTCGAATTGTCCTAACCCTACGATCGGTTTAATGAGACTTGTGACGTCGATGCGACTGCCGCAACAGGGGATGTACTTGGAATCGATGAAACATCGGATTCATGCGCGAAATTATGATTATGGCTGAAGGGCAGTTTTCTTGGAACCCATCTGCTAATTTCATAAGAATTGCCAAATCCTGTACGAGGCCAAAGGAGGTGGCCACCAACCCAAAAAATGGTGGTGCTCAAAACCAAACATGTCACCCTCCCTTACCAACTCCGCGCCAACCTTTTCTGGTTCCTTCGCTCCTATCTGACCAATTCCACATTCTCATTTGGCGGGCCCCGCCACGTCTCCCCAACACCAGATTGATTTGATCGGAAAAGCTCATCATTACTCACTAGACTTTCCTCTCAGGTTTGAGGGGAAAAACAGGAATTTTTTGAAAAACGAAAATGTGGGTCGCTCGGCTCGTTTTGATCTCCTTTTTCAATGATTGTGATGAGCTTTGTTGGAGTAACTTCACCAAACACGATAAGAATATTTTTCTCTGGAAATATTTTTCTCTGGAAATGAAAGGGTATTAAACATGTCCAAGGTCAAGAGGCCTGTATGCTTCCAGGAGCTCACCAACCCTGGACCAGGTACCTTTGGCGGGTGGTCCATTGCCCTTCGAACCGGTCCAGACCGGACCATCACTGTCCCTATATACATTGCATCATGCCTGCTCATAGAACTTAGGTCAACTGCAACATTTCTTGATCACAACATATTACAATATTCCTAAGCAGAGAGAGAGAGAGAGAGAGAGAGATTGAATCAATGGCCACCGCCGGAGAGGAGAGCCAGAACCAAGCCGGGAGGCACCAGGAGGTTGGCCACAAGTCTCTCCTTCAGAGTGATGCTCTTTACCAAGTGAGTGTGAATCTTTATAGCTTTTGTTGGAATCGATGGACGATTCTTTTCCTTCTGCTGTATAACTTGATAGATAGTTTCCAACTTGAGGTGTTGTGTCTCTGATCTTCAATCGTTTCTCTTTTTGCAGTATATTTTGGAGACCAGCGTGTACCCAAGAGAGCCTGAGCCCATGAAGGAGCTCAGGGAAATAACAGCAAAACATCCATGGTGAGTTCGCATATGATTCAGGAACAGAACAGATCAGACTTCAATAAATGCCCTCTCTCATTCACGAGTTTGTTTCTTGAGCTGAACCCTTTTTGTTCCTTTGAATATAAATTGCAAAAATAGGAACATAATGACAACATCAGCAGACGAAGGGCAGTTCTTGAACATGCTTCTCAAGCTCATCAACGCCAAGAACACCATGGAGATTGGTGTCTTCACTGGCTACTCTCTCCTTGCCACCGCTCTTGCTCTTCCTGATGACGGAAAGGTCGGTTTGATTTGTTCTCTTCCAAGTCAACGAAGTTTCTTCAATCTCAGACCACAAGCTTTATCCCCCATATTTCAAGAACATTGACTTGCTTTGTCAAAAATGAAAGCGTATGGCTCTGAAAATATCATGGTCATTGATTGTTTTCCGCAGATTTTGGCTATGGACATTAACAGAGAGAATTATGAACTTGGCCTGCCGGTCATCCAAAAAGCCGGTGTTGCCGACAAGATTGACTTCAGAGAAGGCCCTGCTTTGCCTATTCTTGATCAGTTGATCGAAGATGTGAGTACCCCTTTCTTTGAGCATCTCAGCTTCACGATTAATTATTTTGTGCTTAAGAAGCTTTGCTCCTAATGCATCTCGACTATTGGATCTAACGCATAAAGTTATTCAATGCATAGCCCTCATGTGCATCTGACGATAGAAATGCATCAAGAGCAATGCTCCTGGAGCACCTTATAAATCTCAATCCATCACTGTTTGTCCCACGTTTGTGTCCATGAAGATACAATTTAAATGCAGGGTGGTCATTACTCCTGGTAGATTCCTTAAATATTGTCACGGACCTTTTAATTGCCATTTCAGCACCGGACACTATCTTTTGCAATGAGAGGACAGGATATTTACTTTGTTGTTGGGGGGGGGGGTGGAGGAATGGTGATTAAAGTCAATCCGGTTGGGGCATCATTTTTCCCTAAGATTTACATTGATGTTTTTGCTGATAACGTTGACTCTATTTGGTGGAGGAAAATGTATTTCATTGCAAAATCAATGGATGGCATCAGGAGTGTGACTTGGGTTATCATTGCAGGGGAAGCAAGGGACGTTTGACTTCATATTTGTGGACGCGGACAAGGACAATTACCTCAACTACCACAAGAGGCTGATCGAGCTTGTCAAGGTTGGAGGCCTCATTGGCTACGACAACACCCTATGGAACGGCTCCGTGGTTGCGCCACCGGACGCCCCGCTCAGGAAGTATGTGAGGTACTACAGGGATTTTGTGCTGGAGCTCAACAAGGCTCTTGCCGCTGATCCTAGGATTGAGATCTGCATGCTCCCCGTGGGTGATGGCATCACTCTCTGCCGTCGGATCAGATGAGCATCTAATCTCAAGTCCTTATGATCAGGGTTCATTCTTAATGTAGAACCCACGAAAAAGAGAGAGATTTATGTATATCTTGTTGCTGTTTCTTTTCCATGATATCGTTGTGGACTAAGCAAATCCTATTCCTAAAGGAGCTGGTTTGAGCCTAGAAACGGGATTCGCAATTAAATGCCAAATTCTGTTGCTGTTTCTCTTTAGTGCTCTCGATTTCTTTTATTTTTATTTTTTTGATCAGTTTCTTCAAATTATCTCGAGTTCTTCCATCAGTCATCCAGAAGTGAATCCTATGGCCCAAAACAAAAAAGCAAAGTGAATCCTGGTAATTAAGTTATGACTACCATAGTTTGTAATTTTAATTTAAAAAAAAAAACGAAGATACAAATACATCATTATCATTTTGATCTTTCAACGGTCACCACTTCGAGGAAATAAATTTTTTGGACTACTCGTACGCTTATCACTGATAAAGTGTAATAGAACTCTATAAGTAACTTTACAAGTCATGCTATTTAAAGCAATAGATCACTAGTTGCAAAAATTATGCCAATGATGATTTCAGGAGCTCCAAGTTATCCGATGGAGAGGGTCATCCTCGAAATAGGATGTGTCTGGCATGAAAAAATCCGCATGGGCAGCTGAGAAATCCATTTGTTGAGCGATGTTTACCTAGACAAAAGCAGAAACCGACGACCCGTCAAACGCACTGTTCGATCCATGGCAACGAAGGACATGAACCAGAATTTCATCTCGACTTCCTAGTCATAGGAATTAGCAAGCTCCATCAGAAAATCAACTATTTACTGCAACCTTGTGGGACAATGCCACGTGATTCCCCTTTAATAGGGAAGCAGAGCACAAACCACAAGGAAAGTTTCAGAGTCCTGCCGTAGATGAGTTTCTCCTGTTGTTGCCAACCGAGGTCCTGGAGATGTAAAGTCGGAGCTCGACGACTCATTCTCAGATGCAACTCCATACCAGCTTGGTTTTACATAATCCAGATAAAGCAGCCGCATCATGAAATAACTCGCTTGTTATATGTCTTGTTCAATGGACGTTAAACTGTTGATAAGTAATATGGCAGGGGAAAAATCACAGTAAGTTCTTTTTTTAGAACATTCTTCAAAGATCCATTTACTGTCAGAAACTTAAGAGACCAACAAAAGAAAAACAGATATGAAGAGTGCATAACAAGTTTACCCAGAAATATACAGATTATTCAACGCTGCGGGTCCTACCTACACAAGATTGATCTTATGTATCTGTAATTGCATCCATCACTAACTGTGATTTTAATATTACAAGTCAACTTTGGCTGGGGGCGTCAACGGTTTGGGCCATGTCCACTAGTACCCAGCCCGACCCGAATATGAAGAGTGCATGTCCATTGTGACCCGACTTGAATAGAACCCAAACCGAAAAGGACTGGTAGGTTCGGGACTGCTGAGCGTGGATTTTCATCTTCTGTTTTCGTCTTCTTTTCTTTTCCACATTATCAGAGGTTAGTGGAAAGTGATTCAAATCGCGTCTATCCTCTGGTCTGAGACTCTGACTAGCATTTGTAAGTGGTGTTACCTCTGGTGGAAGTTAGGACTATTCTGGGCAGGTCAGTCGTTTTACTCTTGACTCGGCACTCTTGTCGTTTGTCTCTTTTCTTTTCACCCATGTTGATAATCTGATTGCTCTCTGGTCTCATTATGTACCGTGGAGTGTCATTTCTGAGATATTGGTGAAACTAGAGTTTTCACGACAAATAAAATGAGTAAACCTATGAACATGGTTCATGGAAATTTCTTCTTGCTCGTTCTCCATCTGGTGAGCTTCTGTCTTTAAATTCAACTTAATCTCTCTCGACAGTTGGGTTGAGACAGGAAACCTAATCGATCAGCGAGATTGGTGATGTTAACGATCGAGGGAGTCCTCTCCTGAGGCACAATTGGGTGAGCTCGTTCGATCAACGAAGGCTGAGGGGGGAGACAAGTCAGTGATGAAGAGGGAGATGGAGTTGAGAGCCAAAACAAAGGCGTTCTTGGTCCTGTGGATTTGGAGCTAGAGGGTCGATGATTTGGAGACGATGTTGCAGAAGGAAATGGCATGCACATCTCGGGAGAAAAGTCGCGGAAGGAGAGGATGGATTTGGGCGCTTCACGATATGAGAGCAACAGTGTTCACTTCTAGTGTGTAATGGGTTTCGATTTGGTCAGGCCGCCTTATTCAAATCGGGATGAGACCTGAACCAAAAAGACCTGAGATTTTTTCGAGTCAGCTTGGTTTTTTTTTAACCCCCCTGATCTTAAGCTTAACCACTAGGGAGCAGCAACTTCTCAAAGAAAATTTCACAACTAAAAAACAGATTCAGATCCAGAATAAATTATCTTCGGAGTTAAAGCTCACTGCAGATTGGAGTAGAGGCAAGGATATGTCCAGTGAAAGGAAAGAATTCACGAGCCAAAAAGGATGCATATTAGCAAGGAACCACCCTGTAGAACCTCCGAGTCGCCTGCTTGCCCAAAGCTGATTCAACTAGTCACCGTCGAACTCGACCATGTAACAAATTCCGTCAACCTACTTACCCATGCAAATGGGAGACACCAGTTCAGCACAACAAAGCTAAATCAACAGAAGAACAAGCATGATGCCTTGCGGCAACACTAAGTCATCACCTATTCAACATTCCCCCCTCCAGAGAAACCCCACTTTGGTCGACCTGCTTGGAATCTAAGATATGCCCAAGCTAAAATCCATCCATTACCCTCTACATTACATATCCGTTGCAATGGGACATTATCAAGCATTAGCTTATTAAGACCGTAATGAAACCAAAACCGATACTCGAACGAGCACACTAACCACCTAGAGAATTAGGATCTTAATAGTAATGCAGAGTCTATAAAGTGGCAGATACTGCTCATCAGAAGGTGAGCGAGCCTCTGTATGACCTTACACGCATCATCCCAACAATGAACAAGCATTGCTCCCATTGCCAACTCACAGAAAACCGAATCTACTTGCTCTAGTATACAGACTACAGCAAAACGCACTGAAGTAATATAAGCATGGAAAAGCACACTTGGAAGTGAATTATGCATTCATCTTTCAACCAGCTATAGCCAACAGATGAGTACCTAAAATAACAAAAATGAGCACTGACTACCCGGTCCGCCAAAATACTCATCGATATATCAAATCGAAACCTCAACTGGATCCATGTCCTCAAAACAAAAAAACCAGAAGTCGATACATAAACAAAAGTAGAACAATATAAGGAAGAACTTGTCGACTCCCTCCTCGAGTTCCCCTTCAACGGTAACTCTTCTGGAACCTGGCGCGAGCACCACGTCCACCAAACTTCTTGGGCTCGCACCTCCTCGGGTCAGCCACGAGCAAAGTCCTATCATACCTACGAAATGAACGAATATCCAATGAGGCAAAGTCGCAGACTTTCTACCTCCCGTAGCAAATGCAAACTAAACCCACCTCCGTCGTCAACTCAAAAACACACTACACACATCGAAACTGAGAAATCCATGAGAAAACAGTTCCTAGAAGATTACGCCACATTGGAATTTACAGCAACGATCTCAGGCTCTTCGAAATGCAATACTATCAATCGCCCTCCTACCGTCACCAGCTCGCTTGCAAAAAAAGAGACCTACTATTCCGAGCACAAAGTGAAGGCTTCGATTCTTACCTGACCAAGATGTCCTTGATCTCCTTCTTGCTCTGCTCGTCCACGAACTTCTGGTAGAACGCGACGAGGGCCTTGGCGATGCTCTGGCGGATGGCGTAAATCTGGGAGGTGTGGCCGCCGCCCTTGACCCGGATCCTCATGTCGACCCCGGCGAAGCGGTGCCGGCCGAGGAGGAGGATCGGCTCGTAGGCCTTGAACCGGAGGATCTCCGGCTCGACCAGCTCGATGGGGACGCCGTTGATCTTGATCAGCCCGCGGCCGCGCTTGCAGTAGGTCACGGCGACGGCCGTCTTCTTCCTCCCGAAGCACTGGACGGACTCGATGGGCGCCGCCATGGTGGTTGTCGCGCGTCTCGACTGCGGCAGGAAAACCCTAGCTACTCGCGCACAAGACGTAGACGCTCAACTGGAGCAGAGCAATGGGGAAGGCGAGGCCTTATATATGATGCGCCGGCGAGCTGCTAGGGTTTTTGCTTTTGGGCTTTGAAGAAAACTTCGACGGCGAGTGGGCCGGGCCGACACATTTGGGCCTTATAAGTACTGAGTTTCTCTTGCACACATAATCGTTATTTTGATAAGTTCGTCTTCTAAAACATCATTACTAAGTTCAAGGGCATTAACCACTGGGGTTTGCCTCAGTGGCCACCCTTCCAACTTAGAAGGGGGAGGTAGGGAATTCGAATCTCCACCTTCTCGGGGGGTTGGGGTGGGGACGCGTAAGTTTCAAGAGTGGATTTCGACTCTCACGCCCTGTAAGGAGTTGGGATGAGGACGCGTAAGTTTCAAGAGTGGGTTTTGACTCCCACGCCCTGTAAGGAGGCATGGTAAAAGTCTGAGAGATTGAATGTTAGAGTAGGAATAGAGTATGATCAACCTAAAAAAATGTTTAGGGGCGTTATAAAGAAATTGACCTCGCAGTTATAATTGGATTTGTCGCGATCGAATTTGGGGATCGGGTGAATTGGATTCTTGCAAAATTTTGTTCTTATTGAAAGAAGGAGAAAGGCGAGCCTAGGCTAATACTATGGAAGAATAAGAATGGGGCGGTTTTATACGCCATGTGACTTGCTCGGAACAATTCTCAGTTTTCCACTTGATTGTTCAAAACTTTTTTTTTTAATTTATTAATCGCAACAAAATCTAGTCTCTCTCAGTCACCATCAATCTCAAGTACGCCCTAGGCCCTAATTAGTGCTCAACGCTCATCCACTCGATGTCGCCTCAATGTCCCTTTTGCCCTTTTGGTCGAACATGTCACCTCGACGTCATTAGTTAGAGTAGAGCACTTTCTTTCTTCCAATTTTCCCTCGATAAATAATAAATAAAGCAATTGCTCTTGTAACGGCCAAAATTAAAAAAAAAATTATATATTCTTGCTTCTACTAATGACTAAGTTGGCTGACCTAGTTTTCGGTTCCAAAATTTTGGAATCACAATGTCAGTTCTTGGAAATCACCCTACCCAGAAGTCGATTATCCTAGATGTAATTGCTAAGGAGTTATGTTTTATTGTCGCTAATTTAGGGATTTTATAACTTCATGTAAATAAACTTTATAGATAATAAAGTTAGTGAATCCCAATACTTCTTGTAACTATTGTTATTTGTTTATTTGAATTCCAAAATTGTAACTGTTGATTATGGGTTATAAATAGCTACACCGTATTCTTAAGAAAATTGCCCAAGAGGTCACAATTCTCAATCTTCCTCTAGCTGGTTGACCACGACCTCATCGGCCTCTGGCTAGCTTGTTGGAGGTTGGGTAAGGCACGACCTTTTTGGATCTAGCAACGTTCAAGCCTCGCCTAGTCATGATGAGGCTTGCCCTCGTCTCTGACTGGTGATTGGAGGAAGAAGGAAAAGGAAAAAAAAAAAAAAAAAAGGAAAAAAAGAGTAAAGAAAATAATCATAAAATATTAAAATATTAAAAGTTGTCAACATTAACATCGCGTGCCATGTAAACCGATCGACATCTATGTTAGGAAAATCAAATGAAAATTAGCCAAATGAACTAAATCGGCATCAAATCAAATAGGTTAAGGCTAAATTGACATTATTAAAATGTTTATGACTAAATTAATATTAATGCAACGAGTTTAGAATTTTTTTGACACTTTTTCCATTAAGTTTGGGTTGGCTCGATCTCATTGATTGAAAAGTTAGTTTTTACTTAAATGTCCCATGAATCCAAGACAAATCTGAGTTGTAAAATCAAAAGAAAGGGAAGAAAGGACAAGGTAATCCAATCTTCATTCAGACTATTTAGTCGAACACGTAGTACCTCTTATAGTATATAGATATGCCTGACTAACTGACAAAAAAGAAGAAGGCTATGCCTAACTAAAGTAGGAACGCGGCGGCTACAAAACTTAATATATAAAGAGAAAGACATAAGAGACATGGAATAAGTTGACTTAAGAAATTCATATACAAAAACCAATATAAAACATATTACTTCGCATTGCTCACGATGTAATCGACCTTCCTTTCACACGTTAGTGTAAGAGCAACTCAGCTGTCGTTCTTTTACCAGAAAAGGACCACATCGAATCAATAAATGGTCGGCGAAAAGATGATACGAAGGAGCCGAAACCAATCCAGTCAAAGAAGAGGCCGGCTCGTCGACGCTCGCCATCTCGCACCAGCGCCTCTCGCTGCGTCGAGACAAAACCCCCTTCTGTGGATATCTTCTCCCCGTCTCTTCTTCCATCTAGAAGCCGTACACCGGAGCCTCACGCAATCTCGCCGGAAAATTCCAAATCCAACAGTCCCGCACTCCTCCGCCTTCCCCGCCACAGACCCACAAAAGTCAAAGTCCGATCGATCGGTTCTTCAGTCAAGAAACGTACAAAAGTTTCGATTTTGGGACTACCCATTTAGATTCCGATTCGTGTTTTTATTCGTTCGAGAAGTTCTGACTTCGTACGAGCCGGCGCTGCTGCTGTGGTTTCCTCGCCGTCCCCCAACCGTACTGGAGATCCCCTCCTTCTCGATCTTCGCGCGGGCATGTGGTCGCCGGAGATCGGGCCCGACGAGCCCCTGACTCCGGCGGGGCGCCTGTTCCTCCAGAAGGAGATGAACCAGGTGATCTACTGCGTCGTCGGCGTGAAGCACCCCCTCGACGTCGACGCCCTCAAGTCGGCGATCCAGAGCTCCCTCATGGTGAAGCACCCTAGGTTCTGCAGCCTCATGGTGCGGGACTCTGCGGGCCGGGAGCACTGGAGGAGGACCCGTGTGGACATGGACCGCCACGTCGTCGTGGTCCAAGGCCCCGTCGCCGACGGCCTCTCCGACGAGGCGGCGGTCAACGAGTACCTCGCCGACCTTTCCACCGACTCGCCGGGGCTCCTGGGCGACGATAAGCCCCTGTGGGACGTCCACCTCCTGATGGCCCACCGGTGCCTGGTGTTCCGGATCCACCACGCACTCGGCGACGGGATCTCGCTGATGTCGATGTTCCTGGCGTCGTGCCGGCGGGTGGACGACCCTGAGGCGCTGCCGACGATCGGTCCTCCGTCGTCGGCTAAGAGGAGGAGGGGTGGCGGCGGCGGCGAGTGGTGGAGGGCGGTAGAGAGGGTGTTGGGGGTGGTGTGGTTCACGTTGGTCTTCGTAGTGGAGTTCGTGCTGCGGTGCATGTGGGTGAGCGATCGGAAAACGCCGGTCAGCGGCGGCGCAGGGGTGGAACTCTGGCCGAGGAAGCTAGCCACGGCGAGGTTTCGGCTGGAGGACATGAAAGTGGTCAAGTCAGCGGTCGCTAGTGCGGTAAGTTCTAAAGTTCTATTGCGTGTTTATCGCCCAAAAAGAATAATAGCACGTCAGATTCAATATTTTTCTAATTTTTTCAATCTTAACTTTATCCACAATTTTTTTTTCAATGTGATCTCTATCAACATTTTTGTTCAAATTAATTTTTCCATTAAAAATGGTATGACAGGCCCTTAAATCGCCGTTAATTGTTGATGTGGTGGAGACGTGCCGTGTTTCTTTTTTTAGTAACAGAAAACGATCATACTTAAAAATGCAGTAAATGAAAAAAGTTGAAACTTAAAAGGAAAGAGAAACAGATACGGCAAATTCCCAGCAAGAGTCATTGCCGATTTCTGGGGCGGCCGGGATTACTTGAATGACCTCTGGGGTCGACTGACGCCAGCGAGTGCTCGCCTGGGTTTGCACGACTCTCACGGCCGGGATTTCTTGTATTTCATGGCTACCAATGCATTTTGATATACTCAAGTTCCAGATTATGAATCTCATTCATTGCTGCAAATGCAGACCATTAATGATGTTCTCTTCGGGATCATATCGGCAGGCTTGTTCAGATACTTGGACCACCGATCTCCCAACGGTAAAATAGGAATAGCACTTCTGATAATTCACTCTATATTTGTCGATTCAAAGGATGAATCTCGACCGAGTAAAACGCTCATTTGCCTTTGTCAGCTGTGCGGGAAGGGACTCGAATAACCGGGTTGGCAATGGTTAATCTGCGAGAACAGCCGGGATTGCAGGTAAGTCTCTTTTTTCTGGCCTTCTAACTGAAGTGGATTGAATTGAAGTGTGGTGTTGATATTAATCAGGAACTATCCAATTTGATGAAAGGCAACCCAGGACTGCGGTGGGGCAACAAGTTCGGGATTCTCCTTCTCCCCGTTCACTACCACAGAAGCTCCGGTGGTCCTCTCGAATACCTGAGAAAAGCCAAGTCGATGATCGACCGGAAGAAGAAGTCCCTGGAGGCTCACCTCTCCTACAAAATCGGGGATATCGTCATGACTTATCTAGGAGCACGTGTAAGGATCAGCTCAGGCTTCTGCAATTCGGGAAACAGAATGAGAATAAGCTGACAAACTCGCAATCTATCTGGTTTTTGGCTGATGCAGATCGCAAGCCTACTCAACTACAGGATTGTCTGCAACACCACGTTCACCATCTCGAACGTGCTCGGCCCACACGAGGAGATCGCAGTCGTGGGCAACCCCATCACGTACATAAGGGCAAACTCCTCGAGTTTACCTCACGTAAGGCTCCAGGCTACTCTCGCCTCATCGTTCTTCCTTTCTCCTTCTTGTCTGCAGTGTCTAGAATTGAATCTTTATCAGGACTGATGTGGGGTGTTTGAGAGGCGATGTATGCAGGCGCTCACGATGCACATGGTGAGCTATGCGGGGAGGGCGGACATGCAGATTCTGGTGGCTAAGGACATCATCCCCGACCCTGATTTTCTGGCCAAGTGCTTTGAGGATGCTTTGCTCGAAATGAAAGCAGCAGCTTCTACTACCTTGAACTCGAAGAAGTAAACAGATAAACATTCATGTGATGTTAGGAAGGGAAATCTGTATCGTATTCTTATACATGTGTGATTCTACACGGATTAAAAAAAAGAAAATTGATCCCACCTATATGATGTTCTATCGGGATAAGAAGAACCATTTTAGGCCATCAATCCGAATTTCGTCTTATGTCTTACTTGATCAATGAAGTTAGTAGGGTGTTCCTCGAGCTTGGGACCTATCCACACGATGTTGAGCTCCCTGCAATTGAAAAGAGAAATGAAGAGAATAAAGTCGATTGTACGGCGAATAAAGCTAGGTATATTAGCTTCAAAACGATGGGACTATTTTCTATTATTTGAATGTCCATTTATGTCTACAATTGATCTAGAGGAGTCAAAATGAGTCTTAAACCTATATATGACCCATTTAAATAATAAATTGATCATATATGAGTCACTTACATTTTGAAGAGATTAGTTAAATGGATTTAAAAATTAAAAGCTTAAGATAAATATGTCGGAAATGGATTTTAAATGGGTTAGACTTAGAACCCATTTCCAACCCAAGCCTCACTCTCTCTTTCTCCCTTTAACTTTATAATTTTTAAAAAATAAAAATAGAAATTATAATTATTTTTAATATTTAATATCTTTTTTTTTTCCTTACTTCTTCCTCCTTCCTTAGTCATTGGTTGTCGCAGTGGCTAGCACGGCAAAGCCCGAGCTTGCCGATCACTAGTGAGGCTCGAGTTGAGACTCGAGCGAGCTTAATCTCGTCAATGATGGGCGAGGCTCCAGCCTCATCAAACTAGCGAGCCTCGAGCTCGCTTGTGGCCAGTCGCCAGCCGCTGTCATGGTCGGTGGCGGTCGAAGAAGAAGAAAAAGAAAAAAAAAAAGAGAAAGAAATAACTAAAATTATATATATAAAATTAAAAATTCGATTTTTTAAAAAGTAGAAAATAATTAAAAATTCTATTTTTTAAAATAATTTAAAAAAAAAATTATAAAAATTGTCCATTAAATTTGTATTGCATGAAATTTTTTTAGCAATATCATTTTTTTTATTTAAAATATCATAAGAAATAAGCTTTCTTAAGTTTAGTTCAAGGTTTTTCCCATTTTTTATTTTATTTGCTAATTTTTTATTGTTTAATTTACTTTTTGAATTTGACGTGAATTTTTTCTTCTAACATATATATGAAGTGCTTAAAGTGAATTAAGTGGGTGGAAGTGGATTAATCTAAATTGAGTTAAATATTAATGTGTTTCGGTAATATGAGTTGGGTCGAGTATGACTTGAGTCGGGTTTGTATTATCGAATTTATATTGCATGAAAATAAGTCAAAACGGATTGAATGAGTCAATATGGGTCGAACCATTTTCGACCCAACTCAAACCCACTAATTTGACGGCCCTAATTTGATCACATCACTTTAGCACACAATTTATATATCAATCTTGCACACTTAACATTGAAAATTATTGCTCATCGTATTTACTTAGTTTACAATAGTCGTGCATTGATGATGGATGCCTCAACCACTGCACGCATATTTTATTTTATCTTTTTGATGTAATCAAATCTAGACAAAAGTGGACATTTAAATAAAAGAAACTTGTCCTATTGTTTTAAAATTTAATGTACCTAGCTTTATTCACCATGCGACGGTCGAAAATTATATATCAATTTTGCACACCTAACATGGGAGGTTATTGCTCGTCGTATTTAATTGGTTTACAACATTCGTGTATTAATAATGGATGTCTCAACGGTTCTATGCATATTTTATTTTATTTTTTCCATATTTTTTTCAAAACAAGCTTAGGCTGTACGTGGCTTCAGAAGGGACTTTGGGTCTTCAATGTCTTTTGAGTGAAAATTGTAGTGTTTTGGTAAAATTTTTGTGGATCACTTCGACTCAAAGCTACCATTGGCTAAGCCTAGAGCCCAAGGCAGTTCCTCGTTGTTTTGGCTTTGCAGTGTTCTCGAAAATTTTTCTTGGGGTCAGTATATAGCATTTTCGGATTCCTATTTCCTGTCTTTCCCTCATATTTAATGTTCTTCGTCTCTCTCAGCACCAGTCACTCCTGATTCCGGTCGACGTGAGCCCAGAGTCAATGGTCAGCGGGGATGGTTGACCATAGCCGAGATTCGACTTTGCGGGATTTGGGTTCATCTTCTCCCTCGCTGTTCATCTTCTTCCCATCTAAGTTCCAGATTCGATCATTGGTTTAACGTTTCACTTAATGGTTGTGCTCGGCTCGCCAATGGTTCCCAACGGTTGATGAGGGTGGCCAAGGGTCGCCAAGGGGTCTGGGTTTGGGCGTTTGGGTCATAGATTGCGGGTCTTAGTTGCTGAGCATATGGGTTCGCGAGGGTCTAGATTGCTGAGGTCGTGCAACCCTCGGTGTTGTGGCTTCTTCGACAGCTCGATTGTTGCATGACGCTGATCCGGCCTCATATATGGCCGCGGACCAAGCTCAATATAAGTATGGCCTTATGCAAGTTTCCTTTGCACACGTAATCATTATCCGATAGGCTTGTCTTCTAAAACATCATTAGTAAGTTCAAGGACAATGTAAAAAAACTTGTCCTCGGGGTTTTAATTGAATTTATTACGAGTGAATTTGGGGATCGAATGAATTGAATTCTTGCGATTTGTTAATCTTATACTGATAATAGATCTAATTATTTCGTGACCATTTAGAAATGACTAGGCTTTTTCAATATATATATATATATATATATAGGTGAAGATTCATTGGTTTTTTTATTTATCAATAGTAGAATTAGTGTAACTAATTTCTTTTGGGTAGGCTACATGCATTAAGTTTTGCCCTTTCTAGCAATCCAGCCTTATTTGCATTTAAGGAATTATCTCGAGCCTGATGTAACAAGTAAGACAATGTTTGTTATCTAGATAAAAGCCATGGTAAAATAAAATTTATCTTATTAGATGTTTGAGTCCTATCTGATGCAAGATAAAGTTAGATAATAGGAGGGATGAGACTGGATAAAAATATCTCACTACAAGATGGGATAAATGTGGATGTGATGTTTTACATCTATAGTAAAAAAAAACTATTTTTCTTGAATAAAAAATTCTTATATTAATTAAATCAAAATAATAATTAAATATAAATAATATTTGATTTCTAATATAAAACAGAAAATTCAAAATAACTAAAAATTATTATTTTCATATGTTTCTATTTGCAATAGGTATTCGAAATCTTAGTTAAAAATTTGATTTGTTATTTGCTTTTCATGAAAAGGTACCAATTGAAGTTGGGGGGTTTTTTCAAACAATAAGCAGTTGAGCCAACTATTTAATGAAACGATATTGAGCATATTTCCCATCTCTTCTCAAGAAACGAGCGGGCTATTTCTTTACGAAATTATTCTCAATTTCAAATGTGAAATTCAACTGAGATATCTTCATTAGCCGGGGGAAGAATTCATCCGAATCATAACTTTTTAGGGACATATCAAAAGAGAATTGGATTTGTATGTGTATAATTGTATTTGTATTTATTACATATCTTGGATATATTAGTACAATTTATTATTTAATAAATTTTTATTAAGTAACGATGGAAGAGATTAAAAAGTAAATAGAATAGAAAAAATTTATAAAATGACAAATAATAATTAAAAAAGTAAATGATAATGAAGTAGAAGACCCCAGATTTACAATGTACAAATTCAAACTTGAAAATAAGTTTTCTAATTCTTGAAGGAGGGGCGTGGACACCAAAAATTGACCAACTTTTTGGTGATTATCCGCAAGCATTAGACTTAATAATAGTAGAATTTGGTCGATAATGAACAAAACAATTGACAAATTAAAGAGAGATGATAACACGCTAAGGAAGTCATTGACAACATCAATCATCAACAAGAGTTTTTATCAAGATTTGATAAGTTGTTCGGCAAAATCATTGACAACGAGCAATTGACACAAAGACATAGATAGGGTGAACATTGGTCCAGTCCAACTCAAGAACCGAACCGAACCAACCTGTTTTGGGTGGTTCCTGGTTCCCAAAATTTGAAACTAGGAATACGAGGTTTGGTTCTCAATTCCTTGTGTAGAACCAGACTAACTAGACAGTTAATATTTCCTTCTTCTTTTTTCGGGGCAATTATTTCTCTAAGCTAAAGAGTAAAGCTAATAGAGGCAACAAGCAAAACCCTAGGCTTCTCATCTCACAACTCTTGACTCTCCCACGTCTCTCACCTTCTCTCTTGGCCCTCCTCACTTCTCGCCTCATATTGCCTCCCTCCCTCACTTTTGCCTTAGCTCTTGCCTTGCTCTCTCAACTTGCCTTAGGCCTTTGCTCTCACTCTCGCGTCATAGGCCTCTCACTTTCACCTCGCATCTCAGACCCTTGTGACACCCTAGGTACGCCAAGCGTTACATGTGTCGTATTTATTTCCTTCTCATTAATTTATTCGCAAGCGGAAACACAAAAAAATAATTAAACAAGTCATATAATTACCTTGCGTACTTATAAACGTACATATGCATAACTTACAAACACCTCATAATACAACCTTGGAAGGGTTTGGTAACTCTTATCTCCACTACCATACCCTCGCTCTCAAAAGCCTACCTGTACAATATTGATCCAACATCCCATGATCGATAACCTCCCCCAACGTCGGCTCCTCTGTAATGTAATCAGGAGGAACATCAAAGCCTCTAGCGGTCTAGCCAATCACCATCGATGATTGTGTACCGGGCTACATACTGATGAGGAACCTATTTAGCAAGTCTTACATCGACTCATATCGTATTAGTGCATTTGGTATACATAAAAACTATTTTTCTTCGCCCCATAGTCCCCATTATGAGATTTTGGTATTTCATCAAGATTTGTCGTAAGAGAAGGCATCATTAAAAAATTGATCAATAGCTATCAATCGAAAGTCTACTCTACTCTAAAAGTTTCATATGCAAAAGTGACATTGATTTTTGAAAGATTGATTTGTGATTTTACTCCTGCAAAAATGAGGTGACTTCTGTTTTGAGAAATTTATATACAAAATATCATTTAAATTTCAATCCCAGAACATGAAAAAGAAAGAATTTGATGGTCAATTTTTGTGCCCCAAAATATAATATTGACTTGAAATAATTTCTATATAAAATGTGATTTTGAGCCCATAATTGAATATTTAGACAAAACCATCTATTTAGTAGGGCTAGATCAGAGAGGCTTGGCATTTATATTCAAGGTTCATTATCAAGAGTGCTTGCCAATTTTTATTTTTATTAATCATAAGCCCACATTATCGAGGGCATTCAATTAATCTTTGCAAATTTCGAAATGAAAGTTCAATAAAAAAGTGAGCACATAAAAAGAAAAATGATACTTAGGGTGGAAACTTTTCTCGTTGGTTTTTTTTTTTTCAATTACATACATATGCACATGGGATATGGTTCAATTTTACTCTAGATGGCTTCAAAATGAAGCCATAAGACTACCGAATTTAATCGACAAGATTGTGGTTAGGTCGGGATTCCTATGACTCCAATTTTGTTAAAGAGTCGACCCATATTGCGTGATTACCGACCAGGGTGGTAACTCATGACATCAAGAAGGAAATTTTGGGGTTGAGATGGGTGACTGGTACTACATGATTGTAGTCGGAATGGTATCCATCTCAACGTCATTCTAAGAAATCTTGTGCGGCCTAGGTTCGGCGGCAGGTCGTATATGCTAAAGTGTAGTGTGGTGTAAAGAATACATACACAACAGTTTATAAACAAGCAACACTTCAAAAATTCAAAACATAAATATTCATTTCCAACTCCACACCTGCAAGACAAGGAGTTAACAATCACTTCTCCCCTTATAACTCCAAACTACAAAAACATTTAAAGCACACATTAGGGACATACTTGGTATCATTGTTGCCAAACAAAAATATTTCCTGAACAAGATAAATTTTGGCCTAAGTTCGTTTAAAGTCATGTCCCCAGTGGAGTCACCAAACTGTCATGACCAATCCCTCGAGGAAGGGAATATGTTTAGGGAAATTGTCTAAAATACGAGCCTATATCCCATGATTTAAACGCGGGCTCTCTTAAGCCTATATTTAGCACGACATTAGGGTATTCACAATAATTTTGTAATAGAGAATTGCCACTAGTCTATTAAGGTCGACTAGAAACCAAGTGAGACATATGAGTGTACCTCATTTCCTACGCAATTAGAGAATCTAGGGTCGGGAATTTGATTACATTAATTAACCAATTAGTGCATTTTCACTACCTAATCTTGTTCATTTTAAGAAAGATTTTTTTTTTTGTCGGGTAGTCTAGATTGATTTTATACTTATTTACTAATATGTGAGATGATCATGCGGGTACGCAATCATAAACATAATAATCAGCCTCCAAAGAAAGCATTATATACATTTCATGGGATAGCAAATACTTAACATTTGAGATGGAAAAGATAAATACTAATCCCAACTAGACTAAAGGGAATCTAAAATCAACATATCAATATTGCGCAATTAAGGTCATTTGTTTCCAAGGACAATTGAAACACTAAGGTAGAACCCTAAGGGCTTAGTTAACTTTGAGCATAATTCTAAATTGAAAGACTTCCACTTTTCAGGAGAAAATAATCCAAAAGATTAATTTTAACCTTTATGAGGATTTTTAATTTTTTAATTAATTTTTTGAATTTTTTTCTTTTTTTTGTTTTTTTAGAATTCGAATTTTTAAAATTTTCTATTTTTTTATTTTTTTAATATTCTCTGAAAGTTTTTGAATTTTTGGAAATTTTTTATTTTTATTTTTATTTTTATTTTGAAATTTTTAAATATATTTTTAAAATATTTAATATTATAATATTCGGGAAACGGGCTGAACCGGATAAACTCGATCCGGCCAGTTGACCCGATCCAACTATCTAAGCCTGACCTAATTAAAACTACTTCTTAAAAGTTAAAACCCCTTTTTTTATATTAATATTTTAATTAATTTTTTTCATTCCTTTTCTTTTCTTTTTCTTTTATTTTCCTCTCCTCCTTCTTTGGTCTCCTTCCCCATGTTCCTTCTGCACGCTTGAAGCTCATTCTTCCCAAAACCTGGCCTCACCGTAGCTCGCCCAAACAACAACACGGCTCGGAATGAACAACGACCCTTCCACTTCCGGACCACCGCCATCCGCCGGTCGTCCATCCCGACCGACATCGACCACCGATGGCCACGAACTACGGCGGCCATTAATCCACTTGCAGGAACAAAGAAAAACCACACCCACTCGACAATACACGATTCTCAGGAAAAAACCATATGAAAACACCACAAACATGATCAAAACAAGCATGATTCGGCAAGTGGAGAAGTAAGGATACGTCAATCTTGAGTTTAAGCAAGAACTGACTCTTGGTTTTCTTTGAGGATGCTTTGCTCGAACATGTCGGATACGCTATCTGAGGAGCGGACAAGTGCGCGATGGAGTTTCACACAAGGACCGGGACGCATGACAATGAGCAGACAATGATCCAACAACAGCAAGATATATCATAAATGAAGGTGGGGACTCACATGAAATGGGCACGGTGGTCTGGTTCAACAAACCAGAAACCAGGTGTAGAAACGGGGCACGGTGAGGGCCGTTGGTGGTGTTCCCTATCCGGCTCAGGGGCGGCGAATGAGGGACGAGCTCTATGATCGGACCAGGTCTAGTCGCCTTGCGTTCCTCCGAGCTAGAATCCTTGAAGCTGTGACGTGCCCGAGAGAGGACAAACAAGACTCAAGCTCAGGGCTTATCTCGGATGCAACTAGGGGAAAACAGGGACAACAGGCCTGAGGGTGCGTCCAGGAGCCGTCGTGCGAGCTTCGGGCGTGCCCGGGCGGTCGGAGGACTCCTTTCTTTCGGGCTCGCCCTCTCTCGGTTGCTTTCTCTCCCTTAGACTCTCGCTAGAGAACCTCCCATCTCTCTCGCCTCTCTCCTTTCTAACGGCTAGCAACCGGCGTGCCTAGCTTCTGCCATCGCCAGCTCGCCCGTCCTCGCGATCCTCTGCCTCCTTCTCTAATTTGTACGTTTGTTTCCTTCCCTCTTTTGCAGAAGCGTGGCTGGCGTGAGGGGGGAAGATGACTTGCGTGTGGGCCAGGCTGAAATAAAGGGAGATGGGCCGGGCCAAGCACGAAAAGGAGATCTAGAGAGAGGTGGGCTGGCCCACGTAAAGAAAAGAGAAAGGGAGAAAGAAGAAGAGGAGGAGGAGGAACGCCGGGCAAGCCTAACCCCTTACCCGGCCCTATTCGATTTTCCTTTCTTCTTTATTTTTCTTTTATGATCATAATTATCAATAATAATAATATTTTTTTATTACTTTCTTATTTCCTTTTCTTTTTGATGATATTTTTTTTGGGAAAAATTTAAAAAATTACCAGTAGTGATACGATATTCCTAATGCTAATAAGCGATGCAATTTAGTAAAAATTATTTTTGGGCTAGGGTTTAAAAATTAATCTCTAATTTTTTATGCGATTAAGTCTTATGTTAACCCACATCGTAGTAGTGCACTTGGTATACGTAAAAACTATATTAGGCAATACAACCTCCTCATAATCATTCTCAATGTCTGCAAGGGCTCCAAAAAGCGGTGGTGGGTGGTGGCCCTTCTACACGTCTGATAGATAAAGGAACGAGCTGAAGCCTAGTAAGTGAAATATCTAAATTTAAAATAGGAGTTCACCTTCGCACCCGCGGTAGCATAACTCTCACAAACAATCGGAGCAACATAATCAAGACATAAGCATACACCCTACTTTCTTTGTAAGTATCTCACACGAATGCATGGTCATTATCTACTCAATGCACACGTATGGCATATAATTTTTTGATGCATCAATATCATTTGGGTCTTTATTAGCATGCATAAATGTATATTAATGAGCATGCCCCATCTTATTTATTTCATCTCCCGAACATTCCCGAGGCCTTTTTTTGATGCATCGATATAATTTGGATCTTTATCAACATGCATAAATGTATATTAATGAGCATGCCCCATCTTATTTACTTCATCTCTCGAATACTCCCGGGGCATCCCAACACGCGGGACATCTCAATGTCGTATAACCCTGCAGTCATGTTTTGTTGTAAATAATTTAGGGAATTTATAACTTCATGTGGATAAGTGTTCTAGACGATAGGGGTTAGTGAATAGCACAACGTATTGTAACTGTCATTATTTATTTTATTTAATTCCAAAATTGTAATTGTTGACTATGGGTCATAAATATATGGGTTATAAATAGCCACACCATATTCTTTGAAAAATTGTTCAGAAAGTCATAAATTTATTGTATAACGGCTTTAGCCTTAAACATTTCAATTATACTAATTTAGTCCAAAAACTTCTTAATAATTTGCCAACTCAGTCTTAAATTTTTTCAATTATGCCAATTTAGTCAAAAACCCTTTAACAATTTACTAATTTACTCCTAAACCTTTTAATGCATTGCCAATGTTGTCTTCCCGACTAATTTTGGCTAGAAATTATTGATGTAGCGGTCCAGTGAATGTTGAATGTCCTACATGGCGCAGCCTAGGTTAACATGGACATTTTTTGATTTTTTTTTTTTTTTGGATAGGAAAAGCAAGAAAAGAAATGAAAAAAAACAATAAAAATAATAAAAATTGATTTTCTTTTTAAATTTAAAAATCATTCACATTGGTGCCAGCTGCACCATGTATGAAGACTAATATTGACTAGATCGTGATGTCAGCGATTCCCATTCACAATTGGCTAGAAGAACTGTTATTTGTAAGAATGCTTAGGATTAAATTTGTAAATTGTCAAAGGTTGGGACTAAATTGATACAATTAAAAGGTTTCAAACTGAATTGACCATTATACAATAAGTTTAATGCTAAATTAACACGATTGAAATGTTCATGACTGAATTGGCCACTGTACAATAGGTGTAAGACTTTTTGGACAATTCCCCCCTCCCATTCTTTGTAAATCTTGATCATTCAATTAAAGAACTCAATGTTCTTGCAAATTTATCTTTATTTTTACTATTCTGCAACTTATCTTTTATGCTATATAGATATCTTTCAATTTTTGTACTTTAATTGTAGTTTACAGATCTTTGTCATTGATTAAGTTCTAATGTTGTATCTTTGTCACCGCACTTTGTTGTCAATTAAATTCTGGCAAAGCTTCTTATGTCATCATATCATTGATTAAATTCCATAAAAGTGTATATATTTCTTATGTTCCATTGATACAATATTTGTCTGGAATCACCACAAAACTTGTCTCCGCTTAATAAAAATCGAAGACGAATTTCGGTGAAAGATATTTTGTCGATGATCCAATTTCGATTGAAAAAAGGGGCAGTGAGATTAATTTTAAAAGAAAAAAGTACGCTCTTCGTCTCCTTCTCTTCCGTATCTCTCAATTTTTTTGAAACTTCATGATTCCTTCATAGGTTTTTGGATCACGTTAAAACTTCATGGGGACGACGAGAGAGTTGAAGCTCATTTTCCCCTATAACTCTTTGGTTCACGTCAAAAGTCAACGAAAGCAGCAAGAGACTCAAAACTCATTCTGCTCCATAACTCTATGGTTCAAGTTAAAGGTGCACAAAAGTAACAAGAGAGTCAAAGCACTATACTTTTCAGTGTCGCGAAGTTGAATGATCATATTTTCTTTCTTACTAGATTTGGCATTCGCTGGCAGATCTATTGCATCGATGTTACTAGAGTTTGTTCATTTCTTGTTATAGTTGAATGTGTGGATCTAGAATGCTGCAATGAGCTCTTTTGCTATTTCATATTTAGATAGTGCAATAATCATGGATTGATTGATAAAGCTCATTTACGTTTTAAGATTTAGATAGTACAATAATCAGGATAATTGATGGAAGTTATCTTCGTATGTACATTTGTGTTTTTTCAGCTATGAATCGTGAAAGATGCTTACCATCTCCATGTGTGTATTTTCAGGTTTGCACCAAATAATGTATATAATATGGTATGAAAGTATCTAAATTTATTACTGTTATTAATCAAATAGTGGATAAGATATAACAAAATATTTTATATCCTAGTCTATCTAGTCCTATTTTGACTGAAACTTGAAACAGCAAAATGCAGCCTTAATGATGATTACGGTTGAGTTTGGGTTGGTTTGATTTTTTTAATTTGAAAAGTTAGTTGTTACCTAACGTCCCATGCATTCGATGTAAATTTGAGTCTTGAAAGCAAAAGAAAATCCTAAGGGACAAAAGGACAAGGTGGTCTGATCTTCATTTTGACTATTTACAATCAAGCACGCGGTACCATTCATCTTATAGCTGTAAATATGCCTAACTAAAGTAGGAACACGAAAAATTGCTGATATCCAGAAGGTCCATTGGATACAAAATTCGAGATACAAAGAGAATGGCATAAGAGATACGAAACAAGTTGACTGATGAAATTCATATACAAAACAATGTAAACGCTAGGATTTTTTCGAATGGTTTGATCTTTGATTACCCCGCAAAAGATTTGATTACCCCGCAAAAGATTCATGAAACTGACTTCTTCGCAAGCCGACAGCGTAATCGACCTTTTCATGCAAGTGTTAGAGTCTCTTTTAGCTGTCGTTTTTAAGAACCATCGAATTAATAAATGCTTGGCGAAAAGATGCTCGCACAGGCTAAGATCCAAGCCTCGCGCAATCTCGCCTGAAAATTATAAGTCCGACACTCTCGCACTCCTCCCCCCTCCCCACCATACAAACAAAAGCTTCGATTTTTAGACTACTTCTTTAGATTCTGATTCGTGTTTTTATCCATTCAAGAAGTACTGACTTCGTATGATCCGGCACTGTCGTCATTCTCCCGCCATTCCATCCGTACTGAAAATTCCCTCCTTTTCGATCTTCACGCAGGCATGGGGTCCCTGGAGAACGGCTCGGACGAGCCCCTCACACCGGCAGGGCGCCTGTTCCTCCAGAAGGAGATGAACCAGGTGATCTACTGCGCCATTGGCATGAAGCAACCCCTCGATGTGGACGCCCTCAAGTTGGCGATCCAGAGCTGCCCCATGTTTATGCACCCCAGGTTCTGCAGCCTCTTGGTGCGGGACTCCGCAGGTCGAGAGCACTGGAGGAGGACCCGCGTGGAAATTGACCGCCATGTCGTCCCGGTCCACGGCCCCGTCGCCGAAGGCCTCTCTGACGAGGCAGCAGTCAACGAGTTCCTCGCCGACCTGTCCACTGACTCGCCGGGGCTCATGGGCGACGACAAGCCCCTATGGGACGTCCACCTCCTGATGGCCCATCAGTGCATGGTGGTACGGATTCACCATGCACTTGGTGACGGGATCTCACTGATTTCCTCGTTCCTGGCAGGGTCTCGGCGGGTGGACGACCCCGAGGCACTGCCGACGATCGGTCCTTCATCATCAACGACGAGGAGGAGAAGCGACGGTGGCGGTGAGTGGTGGAAGGCAGTAGTGAGGGTGTTGGAGGTGGTGTGGTTCACGGTAGTTTTCGTAGTGGAGTTTGTGCTGAGGACCATGTGGGTGAGCGATCGGACGACGCCGGTGAGTGGTGGCGCAGGGGTGGAACTCTGGCCGAGGAAGCTGGCCACGGCGAGGTTTTCGCTGGAGGATATGAAGGTGGTCAAGTCAGCAGTCGCTAATGCGGTAAGTTCCATGTGTTTATCGCCCAAAAAGAATAATAGCACTGCTGATTCAATACTTTCCCAATTTGTTCAATCTTCACTTTATACACATTTTTTTTTTCCCAATGTGATCCCTATTAGTATTTTTGTTCAAATTAAACTTTTCATTTAAAAAAAAGGTATGACAAGCGGTTGAATGATGATGTAATGGAGCCCTTGCGTATTTATAATTTTTTTTAGTAATAGAAAAACAACCATATTTAAAATGTTTACTATTACGAAAAACTTTAAACTCGTACAACTGTGATAAATTTTCTAAAAAACTAAAACTTTAAACTATGAGAAAATTACCCCTAAGTAATTTTTTAACCACCAAAATCCTTAAATTGACACATTTATGATAAATTTACTCTATATTGTTTTCATTAAATTGGATTAACACTAATAAAAAATTACAAATCAATACACCGTGACAAATTGAGATAAAATCACAAACTAGTACATTCATCAACTATCATTTATCATTCAACTTGGCAATTTGATAGTAAAATGTAATGGAAACTAAATAAAGATAAATTTGTCATGGGCATATTAGTTTGAGATTTTTGGTTGTCAAAAAATTAATTTGTGGTAAATTTGTTATAGGTGTATAAGTTTATGGTTTTTCGTAGCATTAACCCCATTTAAAATGCAAAAAATAATAAAACGTTGAAGCTTATCAAGAAAGAGCAACAGAAACCACAGATCCCCAACAGGCGCTGTTGCCAATTCCGAGGGCTGGCCGGGTTCGCTCGAATGACCGCCGAGATCGACTGATCTTGACAAGTGCTCACCAGGGGTTTGCACGACTCTCTCGAGCGCGAACAGTACTCCATTCATTGATCATTTATCTTTTGAGGAAGAATATTACATGCTTTTCTTGTATTTCATGACTACCAATGCATTTTGTTGTAGTCAACTTCCAGATGATGAATATTCCATGCTAATACCAAATGATGATGAATCTCATTCACTGCTCCAAATGCAGACCGTTAACGATGTTCTCTTCGGGATCATATCAGTCGGCTTGTTCAAATACATCGACCACCAGTCTCCCAGTGGTAAAAAACGAATAGCATTTCCGAACATACACTCTGATTTTTGTCGATTCAAAGATGACGAATCTCCGACGACTAAAAATGCTCATTTGCCTTTGTCAGCCGTGCGGGAAGGGACTCGAATAACGGGAGTGGTGGTTGTTAACTTGCGAGAACAACAGGGATTGCAGGCGGGTCTCGCTGCTGTTCCTCGTTTCTCTTTTCTTTCATGATCTCACTTCCTTTTTCGCCTTTTAACTGAAGTTGACTGAATCAAGTGTGATGTGGTATTAACCAGGAACTATCCAATTTGATGAAAGGCAACCCGGGACTGAGGTGGGGCAACAAGTTCGGGATTATCCTCCTCCCCGTTCACTACAGCAGAAGCTGTGGCGACCCTCTCGAATACCTGAGAAAAGCTAAGTCGATGATGGACCGGAAGAAGAAATCCCTGGAGGCTCACTTCTCCTACAAAATCGGGGATATGGCCATGACTTTTTTAGGAGCACATGTAAGGATCAGTTCGCGCTTCTGCAATTCGGAAAACAGAACGACAATAAGCTGACAAATGCGCAATCTCTCTGTTTTTGCTGATGCAGGTCGCAAGCCTGCTCAACTACAGGATCCTCTGCAACACCACGTTCAGCATCTCGAACGTGTTCGGCCCACGAGAGGAGATCACGTTTGGGGGGAACCCCATCACGTACATAAGGGTGAACGTCTCGAGTTTACCCCACGTAAGTCTCCAAAATACTCGCGCCTCATCGTCTGCGGTATCTAGAATGAAATCTTTATCAGGACTGACGTGGGGTGTTTGAGAGGCGATGCATGCAGGCACTCACGATGCACATGGTGAGCTATGCGGGGAGGGCGGACATGCAATTTCTGGTGGCCAAGGACATCATCCACGACCCTGATTTTCTGGCCAAGTGCTTTGAGGATGCTTTACTCGAAATGAAAGCAGCAGCTTCTACTGCCTTGAACTCGAAGAAATAAACAGGGAAACATTCCTGTGAGGTTAGGAGGGAAAATCTGTATTTTATTCTTATAGATGTGGGATTATACACGGGGATAAAAAGAATTGATCCCATTTATATAATGTTCTATTGGGACGAGAAGAACCATTTTAGGCCATCGATCCGAATTCCGTCTTATGTCTTACTTGATTGATGAAGTTAGTAGGGTGTTGCTCGAGCTCAGGATCCATCCACTCTAAGTTGAGCTCCTTGCAATTGAAAAGAGAAATGAAGAGAACAAAGTCGATTGTATGGCAAATAAAGCTAGGTACACTAAATTTTAAGATGATGGGACAGGTTTATGTTATTTGAATGTCCACTTATATCTACCTTTGATCACATCACTTTAACACACAATTTTGTAAGATACAAAACGTGCAATCTCATGATCTCCATAACTAAAACAAGAACATAGACAATCGAGTAAAAAGATTAATGCACCCGTTTTGGAATTCATCGTTCTTGATGCGGAAGCGGAAAAACGATGATCCATGCCCAAATTCTTCTCCTCTATTGCCCTCTGTATCACTAGCTCATTGAGACGGCCCTCTCACCATTTTAAGCTAGGTAAATGCTCATTTTGTGAGAATACTTGTGAGAATTAGGATTAGAAAAGAGACTTGAGCACTATTTATAAAGTTTTCAACCAGACCCTCTCATTACGGGTCAGGCTCAACTTGGCCCACACTAGCTAGCCCCATATTAGACTAATTAAAAAACCTTCTATCTCACCTTAGACCAAGCTTGTAAAGCGGTAAATTATAATATCAATTAATGTAGTCAACATTAGGAAAACTCTTACATTCTCCCACTTGGACTATATTAATTGAAATTGTACTGTATGTGTGCACATTGGTCTAGAGATAATTCTTAATAGTCAATCTCATCCCATAAAGTCTCAAACACCGAATCATGGCGGTTACTGCATGTATATACACAAAGCCTTTCATGGTCATGAGTGTTTTTAATTTTATTGATATGGATTCAATATGATAGTATGACAAATAAATAACATTTCTCATAGAGAGATCCCATTTGTCAGTCACCATTTCCTTACCTTAAGTGTCACAAAACTTGTGCTACTAGCTTTACCAAAAAAAAAAAAAAAACTTGTGCTACTAGAGAATATCTTTTATGGTTCCAATAAACCCACATATACCTTATCTTAACGGTTAACATTTCTTTATGTATAATAAGACATATGTACAAGGCTAATAACCGGATTCCTCTAGCCTTCAGTCAAGGTTTATACAATACCTTGAGACTTTTATTAATATGTATTCAACATAATGACAACACATTCAAAAATATTTTATTGAATGTAAAAGTTGATACATATCAAACTGTTACTAAGTGTAACGAACACAAATGTAAATTTTATTAAAGTAAAACTGAAATAGCTCCCACTAAACAATATCTCATGATACTCTTAAGCCCATATTAATGACATGTCACTTAAGAACAGAAGAGCGAAGTCATTTAGTTAGTGGATTTGCAACTATATCATCGGTGAAAATATGTTATATTATAATGTCACAATTCTGTACTGTTTCTTTATGGTAAAAAAATTGATTCATTGAGACCTTTGTTATTACTAAATAATACTACAAATTTATTGTATCAATACAACCGTATGGGTCAATCCATAAAGTTAAAAACGATCAACTCCTTAATGAGGTTCCGGAGCCTAATAGCCCAAGTAACAACTTAAAAAGAATGTTACAAACTCTACTTGCATAGTAGAAGATGATATAAAGCTTTATTTACAGCACTTCCTGCTAACATCAATATGTATTTTGTTATTGATCTCATGTCATCCTAACAGCCAGCAAAGTTTACATCTAAATACACTACTAGCTGCAAGACTTGAATATGTATGTAAATCATCATATAGTCTTTTGTCCTCTTTTAAGTGCATATATTATACCTTTATGCAACGTACACCATTTAATTAGATTTTCTTAATATCTAAATAAGGATAATGTAATAGATACAGTCCATCACCCTTAATGATAGGAGCAATTCTTGGCTTGCAGTGATGTATATTGAATATTTCCAGCAAATGTCATTTGAGATAAATCCTATATATATGGCGAGAACAAACCTTACGGACCTTAATGCGAAGGACAAAAGATGCCTCAATGTTACTATTTATAAGCAAAATATCATGTACATAAAGTATGAGAAAAAATAAATTTCCTCACACCGACCTTGTAGTATATATATACTGAAATATTATGTACATAGAGTATGAAAAAAAAAAATTTCCTCATACTGACATTGCAATATATATTATATTATATTATATACTGAATTACTTTGTTTCCAACTAAACGAAATGACAACATTACGAAGCTTTAATAATATTATCTAGAAATTTGCTTAAGACCATAAATAAGACTTTTCAGTTTACACACAAGTTTACTTGAATTATCTGCTCTGATACCACATGTAAGATGCAAAATGTGCAATTCCATGATCTCCATAACTAGAACAATAACATAGACAATCGAGTAAAAAGATTAACGCATCTGTTTTGGAATCCATCATTCTTGATGCTGAAGTGGAAAAACGATGATTCACGCATAAGTCCTTCTCCTCTATTGCCCTCTGTATTACTGGCTCAATGAGACGGCCCCGTCACCCTTTTGCGCTAGGTAAACGCTCATTTTGTGAGGATACTTGTGAGAATTAAGGTTAGAGGAGAGACTTGAGTATTATTTATAGAGTTTCTAACCATACTCTCTCATTACGGGTAAGGCCCAACTAGGCCCACACTAGCTAGCCTCATATTAGATTAATTAAGAAACCTTCTATCTTACCTTAGACCAACCCCGTAAAATGGTAAATTACAATATCAATTAATGTAATCCACATTAAGAAAACTCTTACAAATTTCTCTATCAATCTTGCACACCTAACATCAAAAATTATTACTCGTCGTATTTAGTTGGTTTACAACAACCGTGCATTGATGATGGACATCTCAACCGCTGTATTTATTTATTTTTTTGATGTGATTGAATGTAGACAAAAGTGGACATTCAATTAAAAGAAACCTGCCACATTGTTTTAAAATTTAATGTACCTAGCTTCATTTGCTATCAATCTTGTACACCTAATATTAGAATTTATTGCTGTCGTATTTAGTTGATTTACAACAGTTGTGCATTGATGATGGATGTCTCATTCACTCTACACATGTTATATTCTTTTTCCCATTTTTTGTTAAAACAAGCTTTGGCCGTATGTGGCTTCAGAAGGGACTTTGGGTCTTCAATGTCTTTTGAGTGAAAATTGTAGTGTTTAGTTAAAATTTTTGTGGATCACTTCGGCTCAAAGCTACCATTGGCCAAGCCTAGAGCCCAAGGCAACTCCTCCCAGTTTTTGGCTTTGTAGTGTTCTCGAATTTTTTCATTTTAAGGTCAGCAGATAACATTTTCGAATACCTATTTCCTATCTTTCCCTCATTTCTACTGTTCTTCGTCTCTCTCAACACCATTTGCTTTGAATTCCGGTCGACATAAGGCCAAAGTCAATGGTCATTGGGAGACGGTTGACGATTGTCGAGATTCGAGTTTGCGGGATTTGGGTTCATTTTCTCCCTTGTTGTTCATATTCTATCGAGGTAATTGCATTAGTAGTGCAAAAAGTTATGTATGACGTTCATTGTGATACAAAAATTTTCTTTTGTATCTGTCGCGACCAAAATTTCGGGTGAACCACCTAGAGTTTAGCTAATGGATTATTAAGCTTAAACTTAGCTCGGGCTCTCCCAAACCTATACCAGTTCGCAACTTAGGTTCAAGTTCTTAACATCCAAATGATTTTTCAATTAAGAATCGCTACTAACTTTTTTTTTTTTTTTTTTTTTTTTGGCTCAATTAGAAACCTAAGCAAAGTAACGAGAGATTTACTTAACTTCTACAAACCAGAGATTGTGAGTTCGGGAACTTGATTATGCTAGATTTTTCTAATGCCCTTTCGATACATTTATCTTTTATTTTGAAAAAAATGTTTGGCAAGCAGCTTGAAGTGATTTTAATTTGCTTCCTTAATATGTGAGGTGATCATGCGGGTGCGTAAACCACCAATTTACCATCCAAGAAAAGCAATGAATAAATTGTAGGACTTACCTCATAACAACGAAAGTATTTGCAGTGTTAGATCATAATACACATCGATAATCCTATATATGATTTCTAATTAACACGCAATTACTTTTTGTTTTTTGTTTTTACTTATTTAATGAGAATCATGTTTTATGCAATGAATGCTAATAATCTAACGTGAAATGATATGACATGACAATATGACCTAAGCTATATGACGTAAATAAAATATAAGCATGCAGTCTATGCTAAAGAATGCAATTGATTTATTCTAAGACAATTTTTTTGTATTTTCCATGAAATTCGAAATTAGAAAAATGCGCAAATTATCTATGAAGATTAAGATATCATCCAATTTGTATCAGGAATTAGGTTAAGCCAAATCCTAATTTACATCATAACATTATCTTAACCAATCAATCCTAAAATGCAACCTATCTAGGAGAAATGATCTAAACCTATAATTAATTAAAAAAATTAAACATGTAATGACGTGAAAAGAATGTCCTAATTATAGTTTTTTTTTTTTTTTATGAAATTCGAAATTAAAATTGACACATAATTAAACATGCAATTTAAATTTAAAAAAAACTAACATCCTAAATGAATGCATTTTCTTGGATTTTTATTTTTCAAAAAAATTCAAAATAAATTCCCTATACAAAATAACCCTAAAACAATAAACCTAATCTAACTCAAAATTTTTGGATTTTCTTTTACAAAAACAAAAGCGATCAAACAACACGACCACAAATTAGATAAGATAAGATCGATATCCATAAACTGAAGAATCATATCCCGCGCATGAGATCGGATTGGTCAATTTTAAATAAAACCGCAAATTGAATCTCGAGCGTGAGATTGGATTGTCGATTTTTTCTGCGATTACGAATTGAATTTCGGACGCGAAAATCGGACTGTCAATCCCTAATTTAAACGGCTACTTCATGTCGGGATTTCAATTTTACATTGGAGAATATTTCAAATAAAGAAACAAAATAAAAAAAAAAAGAAAAAGAAATCTACTTAATTGGGATTTTGGGCTCCTAAACTAAGGTTAGCGAAGGCAGCTAAGGGGGTGCATGACAAACCAGAATTTCTGTTCCAGAAACAATTTTCTATTCCAGACTTGTTTTTGGAATAGATATCCGTTTGATAAATTTTTTCCGTTTTTCTATTTTTAGAATAGATTTTTATTCCAGAAATAAATTTGGAATAGAAATCAGAAATAGAAATTTTCTACTTCTCTAATTTTGGAATAGAAATGAGAAATAAAAATTTTTCTCATCGTTCGTTAACCGGTCATTCATTTGTTGCTGTCGACCACTATCCCTCGGTCGCCGCCCGCCCGCCATTGCCGTTGCCGTTTGCTTGCCGTCGCGCCGTTCTTGCTTGCCGCCGCCGCCGGTCGCTGGTCGCCGCTTGCCGCCGTCGCCAGTTGTCGACCGCCGCCACCGGAAATGAAGAAATTTTGTGTCGTTATCAAACGAATTTATATTTTTAGAGTAGAAATTTTGTGTCGTTGTCAAACGGTTATTTTTGCTTAGAAACTCTTCTAGAAATAGAAATAGAAAAATATATTTCTGTTCCAGAAACTATTTCTGAAACAGAATGGTTGTCATGCGCACCCTAAATGGGTCGCTGCAGCCTTGATGGTGGACAGCTGGGGGTGATGAGCCGCCGTCGGTTGAAGCTCCGGCGAAGGAACCGGCGGCAGCAGGTGGACAGCAAGGGCTGCTGTGGTGCGGACGCTTGGAGGGGGGCTAGCTGCAGCAGGTTCGGGGCTCCGGCGACAGGCGTAGGCAACTGCAGCGACTGGTGCAGCGGCAAAGGGCGGAGCGGTTTGGCGGAGGGCTCGGGTAGCAGGGGACGCCGGGGACGGAGCTTTGGGTGGTCAGAGGTGCCGGGGTCGTCGTGCGGTGAAGACAGGGAGGTCGGCGAGCGGGGCTGGGCTGCAGGTCATGGTGGGCTTCGGCTCCAGGCGGCGACGAAGGTTGCTGCGGGTGCTCGCGGCTTCAGCGCTCAGGCAGAGAGACTGGCGCGGCGAGGCAGCGACGTGCAGAGGCGCTGCGACAGAGGCAACGACGACTGGGAGAGGCTGCGTCGCGGTTGGGGCGGAGCGGGAACGCAACAATCAGGGACGGAGACGCGACAGGACGGCACAGCAGGGGCTAGCGACCGGACGCGGGCAGCGTAGGGGCGCCGGAACAGCGGCGATCGGTGGGACGAGCAGAAACAGAGGCTACCGTCGTAGGGGGACGGTTAGCGGAAGCGCGGCAGAGACTCGCTTGAGAGGACCCGGGACGGCGGTGGCCGGCAGCAGCGACGGCGCAGGGGCGCAGTGGCGTGGCGGCAGTGCTGGGTCGCAGGCGGAAGGCGGGGGATCGGTCACGGTAGCAGATGGACTTGCGAGGAAGATGAACAGTGACTTTTGGGGTTTTTCTTTTTTTCCTTCTTTTCCTGCTGCTGCACGTCCCTTTCCCCCTGCTGCCACTGTAGCTATGTCCTTTCGTCAGCAGAAAACGTGGGCTTCTGCTGACTTTTCCCCTTCCTCAAAGAACGAAAACCTTTTTTCCTTTTGCGTTTTGTGTTGTTTTCTCTTGACCCTCCAAAAGAAAACGAAGGAAAGTCCCCCAAAACCCTAAAAAAATGAAGAAAGAATTTTTTCCTCTTTTGTCTTCAGTTTTTTTACCTCGAAAAACCGAGAGAAAAAGCCCCAAAACAAAATAAAACCCTCCTTCGACGTGATAAAAAAACCCCTCAATGTGGCCGTGTATTTCTATTGTGTGGCCTTCCTCTTTTCTATGGTATAGCATCCTATTTATAGGCAAATAAACTAGGGTTTTAAATCAACATCCACGAAAATTTCTTCCTAACGCATTGTTTCACCGATTGTATCACATGTTGATAAAGATCCAAGATTTTTCCCAAATTCCGAATCCTGCAAAAATAAACTCGCAATATTTTTGTCACACTTGCCCTATCCGATCATATTGAAAAATCCCCATCATATCATAGAAAATTTTAAATCTCTATTTTCTCACAAGGTAATTTGATCATTAAAAAAAACGGGTTTAGGCCAATTTGCTTCATTCGTGGACTTAGTTCAGCCTGTTAATTTAAAGCTCAGAACCACAAAATCAAACCCATCCGTCACTGATTGTTGCCACCCAATCTTGCCACCCTTGAGGTCAAATGTGGAAGGTCGGGTTTAGGGGTACTTTGATCACAAGAGTTCCTTCCACGAGATCATGAGCTCTCCCAAGCTCATACCCCGCGTGACAACGAATTTTGTACGGTGTAGTTGTTTATAACAACCTAAAAATAGACAAGAGTCGCCACTAGCCTCATTTTTGGGGATCGGCTAGAAAACCCAATCGAGGGTCGGGAGTGTTTCCTCGATTCTTACGCAACCAAATATCTAGGTTCGGAACTTAGGTGACGCTAATATTGCTATCAGCGCCCTTTCGGTACCTACACAATATGTCGTGTTTTCCTAACATGTCCATGCATTTCTTTTTACATTGTCGGGATCATCAATTCTAGACTAAGTGATCATGCGAGATTGGATCATTTTAATTCTATTCTATTTCTAAGAGAAAAAATAAAAGGAATCAATCAGAGAAATTGAAATTGCAAGACATTAAGTAAACAATCAAGAAAAGTAGTAAACCTAATCATGCAATCCTAAAGGATATAAAAGAGAAATGCAATTTAAAAAAAAAGAAAAAGAAAAGAAAACCCGCAACTCGTCGGGTTTTATACAACGAATGGAACCCGAGACATATGTCAGGAAAACGAATGGTACATGATTACGGTCGCAATGGACATCGACTTCCATCGTCTTCACACGAAGGTCCATCTTTGGGATCCTAATCTAAACCTAATCTAAGAAACCTATAACTAGGTGCATACCAATGAAAGAAACAATCATACACACCAAAAAAATAAAAAAACAAAACATCCTTTGTGTCCACAAATGGTGACTAAAGTCATGCAATCTCTAAATCAAATTCTAGGTGATATCCCAAGGTTCATCATTATTATGTGTCACATCTAAATCATTCATCACAGAAACTAGGCATTCAACATAGGCTCAATAAAAGCGCAATCAACAGCTATCTCATCTAAAATTTTTATGGCAGGTGAATCGGCATATGAGGAACAAATTTCATGAAGAAACATCCTAAAATTCTAAGCACGTGAATTTATAAAATCTTGGAAGAGATCAAGGTCAATCAAAAGCAGAATAGGGCAGCAAGGCAAACATACAATCATTTTTTGCAATTTTTATGTGAAGGACAATTTTCATGAAGGACCTAATCCTAAATTCCTCACACAAAAATTCGTACCAAATTCACAAATATTCGAGGTTATAGAAACAAAGCATGCATTCCAGACCAAGACAAATTCCAGATTTCAATATCAGCAAATTCATGCATGAACAGCAAACATCAAATGCACGTTACCTGCATTTGACCCACTAAAAGCACACATAATCGCATTCTAATAAACTTTATACGGGAAATACAATAAGACACAAGCAGTGCAACTTCAATGGGACATCGGAACGTAGGTAAACATAATGCAATAGGAATTAACTATTTATGACTGAGCCAAAAATCACAAAGCACATTTTTTTTCCCAATGTGATCCCTATTAATATTTTTGTTCAAATTAAAATTTTCATTTAAAAAAAAAAGGTATGACAAGCGGTTGAATGATGATGTAATGGAGCCGATGTGTATTTATAATTTTTTTTTAGTAACAGAAAACAACCATATTTAAAAGATTTAGGGCGCGTTTGGTAACGATTTTGTTCCAAGGAACAATTTTTGATAAGAAATGATTTGTTTTGTTTGTTCCTAGGAACAATTTCTGAGTAAAAGAACGTGCTTGGTAACTACAAAAAATTTATATTCCCGGGATAGAAATGCGTTTGGTAAAATTGTATAATTTTGTTATTTATTTTAATTTTTTAATATTTTTATTATATATATATATATATATTTTTCCTTCTTTCTCCTTTGTGGCCAGCTGTCGGTGACCAATTGGGCAAGGTCTGGTGAGCTCGCCGGAGCCTCGCCAGGCCACCGGCGAGGCTCGACCTCGCCCTGGCCTGGCAAGGCCAAGCCTCGCGCTGGTCGTTAAGGCAAGGCCGAGCCTTGGCTGGGCGTGGTCAACCTCACCTAGATCTAGCAAGGTTGAGCTCGCCCAGATCTAGCGAGGCCGAGGTCGCTTAGCCACTGGCGAGGCCGAGCCTTGCCATGCCTCGCTCAGCCACGGCAAGGCCCGGGCCAACGAGCCTCGTTGTGGCTCGGCGTCTCCAGGGGCTGGTGACGCTTCGACAAGGTCACCGGCCCTTGTCTGGCTAGTCGCCAGTGCCGGCCCAGCACCGGCCATGGCCAACGCTGGCAACCGGCCAAAAGGAGGAGGAGGAAGAAGAAGAAGAAGAAGAAGAAGAAGAAGAAGAAGAAGAAGAAGAAAAGAAAGAGAAGAAGAAAAGAGAAGAAAAAAGAAGAGAGAGAAAAATTGATTCTAGAAATTGTTTCCGGGAACAAAAAACTATTTTTTTTCTACTTCTTATTCCTGTTTCAAATCTATTCCTGAAAACAAAAAAAAATAGATTTTTTATTTCTGGGAACAAAAGTTTTACCAAACACGTTTATATTTTTTTTTTCGTTCCTTAGAGCAAAAGAATAGAAATTTTTGTTCTGGGGAATAGAAATTATTTTTAACAAATAGGCTCTTACTATTACGAAAAACTCTAAACACGTACAACTATGATAAATTTACTAAAAAACTAAAACTTTAAACTATGAGAAAATTACCCCTAAGTAATTTTTTAACCACCAAAACCCCTAAATTGACACATTTGTGATAAATTTACTCTCTATTTGTTTTCATTAAATTGGATTAACACTAATAAAAAATTACAAATCAGTATACCTGTGACAAACTGAGGATAAAATCACAAACTAGTACATTCATCAACTATCATTTATCGTTCAACTTGGCAATTTGATAGTAAAATGTAATGGAAACTAATAAAGATAAATTTGTCATGGGCATATTAGTTTGGTATTTTTGGTTGTCAAAAAATTAATTTGTAGTGAATTTGTTATAGGTGTACAAGTTCAGGGTTTTTCGTAGCATTAACCCCATTTAAAATGCAAAAAATAATAAAAGTTGAAGCTTATCAAGAAAGAGCAACAGAAACCGCAGATCCCAGCAGGCGCTGTTGCCAATTTCGGGGGCTGGCCGGGTTCGCTCGAATGAGCGCCGGGGTCGATTGATCTTGACAAGTGCTCGCCTGGGGTTTGCACGACTCTCTCGAGCGCAGTCAGTACTCCATTCATTGGTCATTTATCTTTTGAGGAAGAATACTACATGCTTTCTTGTATTTCATGAGTACCAATGCATTTTGTTGTAGTCAACTTCCAGATGATGAATATTCCATGCTAATACCAAATGATGATGAATCTCATTCACTGCTCCAAATGCAGACCGTTAACGATGTTCTCTTCGGGATCATATCAGTCGGCTTGTTCAAATACATCGACCACCAGTCTCCCAGTGGTAAAAAACGAATAGCATTTCCGAACATACACTCTGATTTTTGTCGATTCAAAGATGACGAATCTCCGACGACTAAAAATGCTCATTTGCCTTTGTCAGCCGTGCGGGAAGGGACTCGAATAACGGGAGTGGTGGTTGTTAACTTGCGAGAACAACAGGGATTGCAGGCGGGTCTCGCTGCTGTTCCTCGTTTCTCTTTTCTTTCATGATCTCACTTCCTTTTTCGCCTTTTAACTGAAGTTGACTGAATCAAGTGTGATGTGGTATTAACCAGGAACTATCCAATTTGATGAAAGGCAACCCGGGACTGAGGTGGGGCAACAAGTTCGGGATTATCCTCCTCCCCGTTCACTACAGCAGAAGCTGTGGCGACCCTCTCGAATACCTGAGAAAAGCTAAGTCGATGATGGACCGGAAGAAGAAATCCCTGGAGGCTCACTTCTCCTACAAAATCGGGGATATGGCCATGACTTTTTTAGGAGCACATGTAAGGATCAGTTCGCGCTTCTGCAATTCGGAAAACAGAACGACAATAAGCTGACAAATGCGCAATCTCTCTGTTTTTGCTGATGCAGGTCGCAAGCCTGCTCAACTACAGGATCCTCTGCAACACCACGTTCAGCATCTCGAACGTGTTCGGCCCACGAGAGGAGATCACGTTTGGGGGGAACCCCATCACGTACATAAGGGTGAACGTCTCGAGTTTACCCCACGTAAGTCTCCAAAATACTCGCGCCTCATCGTCTGCGGTATCTAGAATGAAATCTTTATCAGGACTGACGTGGTGTGTTTGAGAGGCGATGCATGCAGGCACTCACGATGCACATGGTGAGCTATGCGGGGAGGGCGGACATGCAATTTCTGGTGGCCAAGGACATCATCCACGACCCTGATTTTCTGGCCAAGTGCTTTGAGGATGCTTTACTCGAAATGAAAGCAGCAGCTTCTACTGCCTTGAACTCGAAGAAATAAACAGGGAAACATTCCTGTGAGGTTAGGAGGGGAAAGTCTGTATTTTATTCTTATAGATGTGGGATTATACACGGGGATAAAAAGAATTGATCCCATTTATATAATGTTCTATTGGGACGAGAAGAACCATTTTAGGCCATCGATCCGAATTCCGTCTTATGTCTTACTTGATTGATGAAGTTAGTAGGGTGTTGCTCGAGCTCAGGATCCATCCACTCTAAGTTGAGCTCCTTGCAATTGAAAAGAGAAATGAAGAGAACAAAGTCGATTGTATGGCAAATAAAGCTAGGTACACAAAATTTTAAGACGATGGGACAGGTTAATGTTATTTCAATGTCCACTTATGTCTACCTTTGGTCACATCACTTTAACACACAATTTCTCTATCAATCTTAAGCACTAGGGGTGTGCATGGTCTGGGTGGGTGGTTCCCAACCTAGAACCGAGAATCGCCCACTAAGGACCGGTTCCAAAAAATTAGAACCGGGATCCACCCGTTTGTTGCATGGATCCACCTGAGAACCGGACCGGAGGAACCGGACCGTCGGTCCGGTCCGGTTCTCAGGTGGATCCATGAAACCGTTCTTAACGCGAATCAATTTTGGTTTTCAACTTAGAACGACTACGTGACATCAAAGCAAGCCAAATAAAGAAAAATCAAATTTAAGTACGTGGAGATGGGGACGGAGGGAGAAGTAAACGAAGCGAAATGGTGATAGGATTAGGAGCTGAAGACGAAGGGAGTGAGATGAGATCTAGGGTTTCTTTTAGTAATTTTTTTTTTTACTATTAAAAGTGTTCCGGTCCGGTCGGGGTGGGCGGGCGGGCAGATCCGCTCATGGAACCGGGAACCGGACCGGTACCCACCGGTTCCCATAAATTGGAACCGGGAACCGGACCAGTTCCCTCAAGAACCGCCGGTTCCGGGCGGTTCCGGTCCGGTTCCGGGCGGTCCAGGCGGTTCCCGGGTATTTTGCACACCCCTATTAAGCACCTAACATCGAAAATTTTGACTTACAACGGCCGTGCATTGATGATGGACGTCTCAACCTCTGCATGTATTTAATTTTTTTTTTTTGATGTGATTGAATATAGACAAAAGTGGACATTCAAATAGAAGAAACCTGGCCCATTGTTTTAAAATTTAATGTTCCTAGCTTCATTTGCACACCTAATATTAGAAATTATTGTTGTCGTATTTAGTTGGTTTACAACAGTTGTGCATTGATGATGGATGTCTCAAATACTTTACACATGTTTTATTATTTTTCCCATTTTTTGTTAAAACAAGCTTTGGCCGTATGTGGCTTCAGAAGGGACTTTGGGTCTTCAATATCTTTTGAGTGAAAATTGTAGCGTTTTGGTAAAATTTTTGTGGATCACTTCGACTCAAAGCTACCATTGGCTAAGCCTAGAGCCCAAGGCAACTCCTCCCAGTTTTTGGCTTTGCAGTGTTCTCGATTTTTTTCTTTTTAAGGTCAGTAGATAACATTTTCGAATAACTATTTCCTATCTTTCCCTCGTTTCTACTGTTCTTCATCTCTCTCAACACCGTTTGCTCTGAATTCCGGTCGACTTAAGGCCAAAGTCAATGGTCATTGGGAGACGGTTGACGATTGCCAAGATTCGAGTTTGCGGGATTTCGGTTCATTTTCTCCCTTGTTGTTCATCTTCTAGCGAGGTAAATACACTAGAAGTGTCAAAAGTTATGTACGGTACTCACTGTGATATCAAAAATTTCTTTTGGATCACATGTCACTTTTTTTTAAAAAACGATCACTTAAGTGTCAACTTCGATCAATGTTGTCGAAAATCCAACGTAGTTATATTTCATTAATTTTTTGAATCTACGTGGCTTACTGGCGTGGCCAATCAGCATATAACACCTAAACGACGCCGTGTAGACAAATTGACGAGTGATCATTTAAGTGCCAAAAATTATAAATATGAATCAATTGAGTGTTAATTATTGTTACAAGTGATTACTTAAGTGCTGGTCATTAGTAATAAAAGATCACTTTAGTGCCAATCGTTATTAAAAAGTGATCACTTCAGTGACAATTTCATTTAAAAGGTGACTATTGTGCGACGTCATTTTGGACACCCACGTGAACTGGATTTTTTTTTTTAAAAATGTGTCAAACATATTAAAATTTTAATTATAACTGTCATGTAATCAATTTGGCTAGAATATCTCGCTGGAGGCACTTAAGTGATCATTTTTTTTTCTCCAATTTGGTACTTAAGTGAGTCGGCAAAAACTTTGGTACCAAAATGAGCGCCAAACACAACTTTTGAGACTTTTAGTGTACTTACCCTCTTCTTCCTATCTAAGTTCCAGATTTGGTCATTATTTTGACTGTTCACTTAACAGTTATGCTCTCCTCGTCGACGGTTCCCAGCGATTGATGAGGGTGGCCAAGGGTCACTAAGGGTTTGGGTTTGAGCGTTTGGGTCATTGATCGTGGGTCTTGGTTGCCGAGCATATGGGTTCATGAGGGTCTAAATTGCCGAGGTCATGCAGTCCTCAGTGTTGTGGCTTCTTCAATAGCTCGATCGTTGCCCAACGCTGATCCGGCCTCTTATATGACTGCAGAATCGATCACTACGTGGAATGGTATGGCTCAAAAATTTATTGGTAAGTTTTTTCCACCTGCAAAGTCTGCAAAAATGTGTGATGATATTACTAATTTTATGCAAATGAATGATGAATCATTGTTTGAGGCATGGGAAAGATTCTAGGAGTTTCTCAAGAGATGCCCACATCATGGACTACCATGTGGATGCAGATACAAACTTTTTATAATGGGTCTAGTACAAATCTTCGTTCTATGATTTATGCAACTGCAAGGGGAATTCTGAATAATAAAACACCAGAAGAAGCCTTCAATTTATTAGAGGAAATGACATACAATAGTTATTAGTGGCCTACTAAGAGGCTACCAATGCGAAAAACTAGCGGAGTTCATGAAATAGATACTTTTGCTGCAATTGCTACATAATTTGAAACATTCAACCGAAAGCTAGATAACATGAGTGTTTCGGCCATAAAAATTCAAAATTTGACATGTGATTTTTGTAATGGAGGACATGTTAGCACATAATATCAGGGAGGTAATCATTTTTCACAACCTAGTGCAAATGCTAATTTTGTTGGGAATTTTAATAGGTCGCAGAATAATCCCTACTCTGACATGTGTAATTCAAGATGGCGTAATTATCCAAATTTTTCATGGACTAATCAGAATGTGACAAGAGTTAATCTGGAAGACATAGTCACCAAACTGGTTAACATCACTCGTAACTTTATCAAGAGCATGGATATGAGATTTCAAAACCAAGAGACTTCAATCAGAAATTTGGAGATGCAAGTGGGTTAGTTAGCAAACATGATGTCAGGGAGACAATAGGGTTCTTTGCCTAGCAACACAGAGAAAAATCCAATTAAAAACATAGAGGTTGTAACCTTGAGAAGTGGTAAACAAGTGAGAGAAGAAGATGCCAAACAGAGATTTTCAAAGACAAGGAAAATGAAATCAATAATCAACCAAAGGAGGTAGACAAGAACAAACTTTTTTTTTTTTTTATCAGATAATCCCAAGACATATGTAGCACCAATTCCATTCCCTCTGTGACTCTAGCAATACAAAAAGATAAGCAATTTTCTAAATTTCTTGATATATTTAAAAAAATTGCAAATTAATATTCCTTTTGCAGATGCCTTAGCACAAATATTTAGTTATACAAAATTTTTAAAGGAGATTTTGGCAAACAAAAGGAAACTGGATGATTATGAAACTGTGAAGTTGAATGAAGAGTGTTCAATCATCCTACAAAACAAATTACCTCCGAAATTAAAAGATCCAGGGAGTTTTACTATTCCTTGCACTATTGAGAATTCTTACTTTGAAAGAGCATTGTGCGATTTAGGTACAAGCATTGATTTGATGTCGTTTTCAGTTTTCAAGAAATTATGATTGGGCAAGGTAAAAGCAATCACAATTTCACTTCAACTAGTTAATTGATCAATTAAATATTTTAGAGGTATTGTGGAAGGTGTATTGGTAAAAGTTGACAAATTTATATTTCTTATAGATTTCATAGTTCTTAACATGAAGGAAGATTTAGAGGTACCACTTATCTTAGGTCAACCTTTTCTAGTAACAGGAGAAGCCCTTATTAATGTACAATAAGGGAAGTTGATTATTAGAGTTCAAGATGATCTTGTTTCTTTTAATGTTCCCTCTGATGATAATTCTTGTTTTAGAAATTTGAGACATTTGACAAGTTGGTAAATAAGGTTTTTCAAGAAAATATTTTTATAGACCCACTTGAAGCATGTCTAGTTCAACCAAGAGACAAAAAAATTGAGAATGAGGAGATAAGGAGCACGCAAATTTTATGGAGGCAATTGCACCATATTCAAGGCAAAAGACAATTAAATTTAAGAAGTTAGGACAACACACAACAAAGCCTAAACCATCAATTGAAGAGCCTCCAATTCTTGAACTCAAACATTTTCCTTCTCATTTGAAATGTATTTATTTAGACGAAGTTTCTTCTTTGTCAGTAATTATATCTTCTTTTATGACAAATTTGATGGAGGAGAAATCGTTTAGAGTGTTGATAGAACATAAAGATGCAATTGGATGGAAAATATCTGATATCAAGGGAATTAGCCCTTCACTTTGTATGCACAAAATTTTGATGGAAAAACAATACAAGCCCACTATCCAACCTTAGAGATATTTGAACCAGAAGATGCAGCAAGTAGTGAAGGCTGAAGTAATTAAGCTACTTGATGCGAGGATTATCTATCCTATCTATTATAGTTCCTGATAAGTCCTGTGCAAGTTTTGTCAAAGAAATGAGGTATGACTGTTCAGAAAAATAACAAAAATGAATTGATTCCAACTAGAAGAGTTACTAAGTGGCGTGTGTGTATGGATTAGAAAAAATTGAATGATACCACTAGAAAAGATCTCTTTTATTTACTATTTATTGATAAGATGTTGGAAAGACTTTCAGGACATGAATTTTATTGCTTTCTTGATGGATATTTGGGGTATAATTGGATTCTTATTGCACTAGAAGATCAAGATAAAACTACTTTAATTTGTTCCTTGGTATTTTTACTTTTAGAAGAATGCCCTTTGTTCTTTGTAATGCACTAGCTACTTTTCAGAGATGCATGATGGCTATTTTTTTTGATATAGCTGAAAAATATATTGAGATTTTCATAGATGATTTCTTCGTTTTTGGCTTATCATTTGATTCTTGTTTAAATAATTTGGCTTTGATCTTACAAAGATGTGAGGAGACTATCTTTATTTTGAATTGGGATAAGTGTCACTTTATGGTGTAAGAAGGAATAGTGCTCGGGCATAAAATTTCTAGAAATAGAATAGAAGTCGATTGAGCCAAAGTGGAAGTCATTACAAATTTGCCTCTACCAACATCTGTGAAACTTGTCAGAGAATTTTTGGGGCATGCAGGATTCTACAGGCGGTTTATAAAAGATTTTTCAAAAATTGTTAAACCTTATTCTAATCTTTTGGTAAAAGATGCTCTATTTAATTTTTTTTGACGAATGCGTGCAGGCTTTTAACATTTTGAAGAAGAAGTTACTGTCAGCACCAAATATGGTAGCATCGGTTGGGATTTACCTTTTGAGCTGATGTGTGATACTAGCAATTCTATAGTGGGAGCTGTTTCGGGACAAAGGAAAAATAGAGTTTTTCAAACCATTTACTATGTTAATCGAACCTTGTCAGGTGCACAATTGAATTATTCAACAACAAAAAAGGAACTTTTGGCAGTAATTTTTGCCTTTAATAAATTTCAATCTTATTTAATTGGTTTAAAATTTATAGTTTATTCTGATCACTCTACTCTTAAATATCCGCTTGAAATGAAATAAAGAAAACCTCTGTTGATCAAGTGGATTCTGTTGTTGTAAGATTTGATTTGGAAATCAAAGATAAGAAGCGGCTTGAAAATTTAATTAAGGATCACTTGTCAAGAATTCAGAATTCAAAGAAAAAGGTAAGACCAATTTTGGAAGAGTTCCTTGAGAGAAATTTTTCCCGTCAAATCCACAAAAATTCCTTAGTATGTTGACTTTATTAATTATTTGGTAAGAAAAAATTCTTTTCTGATTTATAAATATTTTTGGGAAGAACCTTTCTTATTTAAAATATGTGCAGACCAAGTCATAAGGAGATGTATTCCAGACGAAAACATGGCAAGTATTCATGATGAAGAGGCAGGTAGCCATTTTGGTGCCACCAAAACTATAGCTAAGAATTTGTAATTTGGATTTTGTTGGCCCATACTTTTTAAAGATGTATACTCTTACGTAACTTCATGTAATCGGTGTTAGAGAACTAGAAATATTTCAAGAAAAAATGAGATGCCTTTAAACAACATTATTGTATGTGAATTATTTGATGTTTAAGGTATTGGTTTCCATGGGAATTTATACATTTTAGCAGCTGTGGAGTATGTATCTAAGTGGGTAAAAGTTGTAGCATTGCCAACTAATAATGCTAAGATTGTGGTCAAATTCTTGAAGAAAAATATTTTTACGTGATTTGGCACTCCTAAGGCAATCATAAGTGATAGGGGGACACATTTTTACAACATACAATTTGAAGCATTTTGGAGTAAGTATGGAGTCACGTATAAGGTTGCAACCCCTTATCATACTTAGACTAGTGGTCAAGTGGAGATTTCAAATAGAGAAATCAAGAGAAATTTAGGAAAAAAAATGAATGCCTTTAGGATAGATTGGTTAATGAAACTTGATGATGCACTTTGGGCTTTTAGAATAGTGTTTAGAACCCCAAATAGGATTGCTATGGTTGTTTAGGGTGAGCATGAAAAGGAAAAAAAGTTGATTGCTATGGTTGTTTAGGGTGCATCAAAAAAAGATTTTTTTGTAATAGCTTTTATGGTTCCCTATCCAATTTTCAATTGAGTGAGTCCTTTGGATACTCAATGGGTTGGGAATTTTCATGTTATATCAAGAGGGACTTTGGGAGGAACTCCACCATAAAGCAATTTTAGAAAAAAAAAAAAAAAAAAAAAAAAAAAAAAGAGCAATGAAAAAAGAAAAGAAAAAAAAGGAATTATGATATATGGTTGTAGAAAGATTATCTTGAAGGAGTGAAATTGGGGACAGTGACATTGGCTTTAATAAGATCCTAGAAATCAACGTGTTGATGGGTGAGTTGAGCTTGGTAATGAATGATCTTACCTTTAGCCCAGCTTTACATTGCAAACTAAGAAAAGTCCTATTGATTTTTGGTTGGATGATTAACTTACATTAGTGGAGAAAGGGATGAAAGGCAAACCAATGAGATTTTATCATAATTATAGAGAATTTTTAAGAGGTTGTTTATCAATGTAAATTTATTTGGATTGTATATAACTCAAAAAGATGAGGACTCATACACACACTTGGATCACATAATGGTCTTAACTTATAAATCAATTTCAATGTTTGGATGAAATTTATGTTTTTTCTTTTTAATTGTGAATTTGAGCAATTATGAAAAGATGTCATGGAGAAGGTTGTTGCTTTGAGTATACATTATATCTTGCTTTTGTTCGAGGACTAGCAAAATGTTAAGTTTGGGGGTTTGATAACTATATAAAAATAGAGTTATTTGACCTATTTATTTAGGCAACAAATAATGCAATATCCATGAGAAAATATTTGGATTTCCTTTTGATTATTCGAATTTTCTTTGTTTATGTAATGAAATATGGAGAAAATAAGAAAAAGAATGGAAAAAAAATAAGGGAATCATGGATTTTGTTCCCTAATTTTATCTACAAGCGTTGGAAGATGCATATCAAATCAGAGATCCTTTGATTTACTCCATAATTTTATACGAAAAATAAGCAATTGTCTGGAGATAAGGGTCTCGGATATATCCTATAAATAGGAGAACATTGAGAACCTAGGAGATAGCTAGGTTTTTATTTTTAGATAATTTTTCATTGCTTTGAGAGTTTTCAAGCATTTTAGAGAGAAGACAAAAGTAGTGACCGAATTTTTATTCTTTAATCCAAGATGTTAGGTTTGATTTGTATTTTTGTTTCTTCTTCTATTATGTTCTAATTTTCTTTTGTTAAGGCTATAATGTAGCCTAACCATGATGATATGAATTTCATGATTTTTATGAATGCAAGTGATTTCATTCATGTGAGTTACATATTATCGTGCTTAATGCTTTTAAGTGATTGACCACCAGTTGAATGATTTGATGTGGATGTTTGAGACTGAGAAATAATAATATGCAATTGTTCCTTATAATATATAACCATGAATTAAACATGGATATAAATATACCACATTATTTGTGTAGTTTTTGGTGATAAAATGATTCAAAAGACTTATTGTAAGCCGAGAATATTCATAGATTTTAATACACTCATGCTTATTTAGATTTATATAGAGATGTAGTGGATTGATAAACTGAGTAGGTTTGCTATACCTAGAGATGAAATAGTAAATAGATTAGAAAATTCCACTATCACATGTTTGATATTATTTTTGTACGCGTAACAATTTGAAATTTATATCTAATTGTTATGATAAGATCGGATGCTCTAATATATTTATTTGATTGATTTACTACATTTAGTTTCAAAATTTTGCTTCGAAGATTTTTAGTTTTAATTTTTTCTCAATTCTATTTTGATATGTTAGATAAATTTAGAATTAATCTATTGTTAATATTTAATTGGTTTTCATCTATCTTTGTAAGATAATATTCTTTTCTTATCATTATATTACTTGTTCGATATGTTCGTTTGCGTTTAGAATATTACGATTAATTATCCTCGTGATTATAATTGGATTTGTTACGAGTGAATTTGGGGATTATGTGAATCAATTTCTTGCAAATTGTTATTCTTATATTGATAACAAATCTAATTATTTCGTGAGTGGTTCGAAATGACTAGACTTTTTCAATAGATATAGGTGAAGATTCGTAACCTTTTCAAATTGTTAATAGTAGAATTAGTGTGCTTAATTTCTTGTGGGTAGGCGTTTTGCCCTTTCTAGCGGTCCAGCCTTATTTGCATTTAAGGACTCATCTCGAGTGTGATATAACTAGTAAGATAATATTTGCTAGTCTGGATAAAAGTCATGATGAAATAAAATTTATCTTGTTAGATGTTTGAGTCTTGTCTGATACAAGATAGACAAAAACCATATTAGGCAATACAACCTCCTCATAATCATACTCAATGTGTGCTAGGGCTCCAAAAAGCGGTGGTGGAGAAATGGCCATTCTAAATGTCTTAAAAAAAAGAAGAAAAGAAATGAGCTAAAGCGCAGCAAGTGAAATCTCTAAGTTTAACATAGGAGTTCACCTTCGCACCCACTCTGGCATAACAATCTTAAACGTTTGAAGCAACATAATCAATGCATAAGCATACACTCTAACCTTTTTTGCAAGTACCTCACACAAATGCATGGTTATCACCTTCTCAATGCACACGTATGACATATAATTTCTTAATGCATCGATGTCATTTGGTTCTTTATCATTATGTATATATATACATTCATGAACATGCATCATCTTATTTACTTCAGCTCCCGAACACCCCTAAGACATCCCGACACATGGGACATCTCAACATGGTTTAACCCTGTAGATTTGTTTTGTTATCGCAAATTTAGGGATTTTATAACTTCATGTGGATAAGTGTTCTAGATGATAGAGATTATTGAATAACACAACTTATTGTAATTGTCTTTATTTATTTCATTTAACTCCAAAATTATAACCATTGACTATGGGTTATAAATAGCCACACTGTATTCTTGCAAAAATTGTCTAAAAAGTCATAAACTTATTGTACAACAGCTTTAGTCCTAAACCTTTTAATTGTGCTAATTTAGTCCAAAAACCTCTTGATTAGTCCTAAAATTTTCAATTGCACCAATTTAATCTTAAATCTTTTAACGCGTTGCCAATATAGGTTTTTCAGGGCAAAAGTACAGCGCAAGTGCCAAAACTCGGCACGGGGGATACTTAGCACTTAAGTGCCAAAAGTTCCGAAAAGTACACTTAAGTACCACTTCTTTGAAAAATGAGACATTTAAGTGCCAACTCCAACGAAGGGTGCCGGAAATCCAACATGGCTCGTCAGAAAGCTCAATCAGTAAAGAAAAGCTAAAACGACATTGTTTTGCCTCTTAATTGAATTTTAATATATATTAGTTAAATTAAATTTAAAAATAAAAAAGGGATTGTAGCATTTGTTCAGTGAGGGTTGTGCTTGTCGCCGCCACCCCATCATCATTGGGAAGGGTCAGCGACGGTGGGAGGAGGGTCGGCCAGGTTCATTGGGCCTTGACTAGGGCTGGCAACCATGGCTGACCGACGGCTAGAGGGTCTCTTGCCCTTGTCGAATCTAGGGAAGGGCTATGACCCTCACCCTAGATCTGAGTGAGAGCTTGTAGGCCCTCGCCGCTAATCCGCTAGGGTCGCCAAACCCTGGTTGTCATCGGCCCTTCCCAATGACAGTAAGGCAGCGATGGCAAGGGCTTACACAACCCTTATTGAACAAGTGCTGCAATCCCTTTTTCTAAAATTTAATTTCAAAATTAATTAAATTAATATTTATATGAAAATTCAAATCTGAGGCAAAATGGCATCGTTTTCGGCTTATCTAGCCACATTAGCATGCAAAACGACGTCATTTATACTTGTCTCACTGAAAAAAAAGTCACATCGATATTTTGATCAAAATTTCTTGTCGTTGACACTTAAATGATCTATTTTTCTCCAATTTTGACACTTAATTATATATTTATGAACTTTTAATACTTAAGTGTCCTCCTGTGCCAAGTTTTAGTACTTATGGTATGCATCACTCATTTTTTCGGCTAATTTTTGCCGGAAATCGCTGACCTAATGGTCTAGTCAAAGTTGAATGTCCTATGTGGTGCTACCTGGGCTAACATGGACAATTTTTAAATTTTTTGAAAAAAGGGAAAGTAAGAAAAGAAATGAAAAAAAATCGATAAAAATAATAAAAAATCGATATATATTTTTTAATTTTAAATTATTTTTTTTCATGCCAGCACCAATCGTGCCAATAGAAAGACTAGCATTGATTAGACCGCCACGTTAGTGATTTTCAATCAAAATTAACGAGAAGAATTGTAATATGCTAAAAGGTTTATGATTAAATTGGTAAATAGTTAAAAGGTTAGGACTAAAATGATACAATTAAAAGGTTTCAAATTGAATTGACCATCGTATAATAAGTTTAAGACTAAATTAACATAATTGAAAGGTTTATGACTGAATTAACCACCATACAGTAGTAGGACTTTTTGGACAATTTTTCCCCTTTTCTTTGTAAGTCTTGATCAATCAATTAAAGAACTCAATGTTCTTGCAAATTTGTCTTTATTTTTACTTTTCTGAAACTTATCTTTTCCGCTATATAAATATCTTTCAATTTCCGTACTTTAATTGTAGTTTATAGATCTTCGTTGTTGATTAAATTCCGATGTTGCATCTTTATCAACTTAGTTTGTTGTCAATTAAATTCTGCAAAGTTTTTTATGTCATCATATTTTTGATTAAATTCCGTAAAAGTATACATATTTATTGTGTTCCATTGATACAACATTTCTCGTGAATCACCACAAAACTTGTCTCCTCTTAATAAAAATCGAAGATGAATTTCGGTGGAAAAAGGGGCAACTGCGTTCTCCATCTCCTTCTTTTCCGTATCTCTCAATTCTATTGAAACTTCACGATTCCTTTGTAGTTTTTTGAATCACGTCAAAACTCCATGAAGACAAAAGAGTTGAAGCTCATATTTCTCCATAACTCTCTAGTTCACGTCAAAAGTCAATGAAAGCAACAAGAGAGTAGAAACTCATTTTGCTCCATAACTCTATGGTTCAAGTTGAAGGTGCATGAAAGTGGCAAGAGAGTCGAAACACTATACTTTTCGGTGTCGCAAAGTTGAATGATCACATTTTCTTTCGTACTAAATTTGGCGTTTTCTAGCAGATCTATCACATCGATGTTATTGGAGCTTGTTTATTTCTTATTATAGTCAAATGTGTGGATCTGAATGCTGCAATGAGCTCTTTTGCTATTTCATATTTAGATAGTCCAATAATCATGGATTAATTGATAAAGCTCGTTTACTGTTTAAGATTTATATAGTACAATAATCATGGATTGATTGATAAAGCTCATTTACAGTTTAAGATTTAAATAGTACAACAATCATGATGATTGATGAAAGTTATCTTCGTTTATACATTTGTGTTTTTTCAATTGTGAATCATGAGGGATTCTTACCAACTCCATTTGTTTATTTTTAGGTTTGCACCAAATAATGGACATAATATAATATGAAAATATTTGATTTCGTTACTGCTATTAATCAAATAGTGTATAAGACATAGCAAAATATTTTATATCCTAGTCTATCGGTTCCTATTTTAACTAAAACTTCAAACAGCAAAACGCAACTTTAATGGTGGCAACAATTGAGTTTGGGTTGGCTTGATTTCATTGATTTGAAAAGTTAGTTGTTACCTAACGTCCCATCTGAGTCTTGAAAACAAAAGAAAATCCTAAGGGATGAAAGGACGAGGTGGTCCGATCTTCATTTTGACTATTTACAATCGAGCACGCAGTACCGTTCATCTTATAGCGTGTAAATATGCCTAGCTAAAGTAGGAAAACGAAAGATTGCCGATATCCAGATGGTCCATTGGATACAAGATTCGGGATACAAGGAGACTGACATAAGAGATATGGAACAAGTTTGACTTAATGAAATTCATATACAAAACAATGTAAAAGCTAGAATCCTTTCGAATGGTTTGATCTGTGATTCCCACGCAAAAGGTTCATGAAACAGACTACTTCTTATGCCAACAATGTAATCGACCTTTTCATGCAGGTGTTAGAGCCTCTTTTAGCTGTCGTTTTTAAGAACCATCGAATGTTTTTAAGAATCATCGAATTAATAAATGCTTGGCGAAAAGATACTTGCAGCGGCTAAAATCCATATATGCCAGAGCCTCGCACAATCTCGCCTGAAAAATACAAATCGGACACTCTCGCACTCCTCCCCCTTCCTCACCACACGGACAAAAGTTTCGATTTTTAGACTACTCCTTTAGATTCTGATTCGTGTTTTTATCCATTCAAGAAGAACTGACTTCGTACGATCCGGCACTGTCGTCATTCTCCCGGCATCCCATCCGTACTGAAGATTCCCTCCTTTTCGATCTTCGCGCAGGCATGGGGTGGGGTCCCTGGAGAACGGCTCCGACGAGCCCCTCACACCGGCGGGGCGCCTCTTCCTCCAGAAGGAGATGAACCAGGTGATCTACTGTGTCATCGGCATGAAGCAACCCCTCAACGTCAACGCCCTCAAGTCGGCGATCCAGAGCTGCCCCATGTTTACGCACCCCCGGTTCTGCAGCCTCATGGTGCAGGACTCCGCAGCCGAAAGCACTGGAGGAGGACCCCCGCGGACATTGACCGCCATGTCGTCCCAGTCCACGGCCCCATCGCCGAAGGCCTCTCTGACGAGGCGGCTGTCAACGAGTACCTCGCCGAACTGTCCACTGACTCACCGGGGCTCCTAGGCGACGACAAGCCCCTGTGGGACGTCCACCTCCTGATGGCCAACCCGATGCCTGGTGTTCCGGATCCACCATGCCCTGGGTGACAGGATCTCGCTGATGTCGATGTTCCTGGCATCGTGCCAGAGGGTGGACAACCCCGAGGCGCTGCCGACGATTGTTCCTCCATCGTCGGTTAAGAGGAGGAGGGGCGGCGGCAGTGAGGGTGTCGGGGGTGATGTGGTTCACGTTGGTCTTTGTAGTGGAGTTCATGCTGCGGAGCATGTGGGCGAGCGACCGGAAGAAATCCCAGCCAAGGGAGTCGTGCAAACTCGGGCGAGCACTCGCCGGGGGGTCATTCGAGCAATCCCAGCCAGCCCTCGGAATCGCTAAAAACGCTTGCTGAAAATTTCCGGAATCTGTATTTGAACTTTCCTTATTTTCTGTATTTTAGATATGATTGTTTTGCGTCACTAATTTAAAAAAAAAAAAAAATGCCACATCTCCACCATATCATCAATTAACTGCGATTTAACGACTTGTCATCCTTTTTTTACCGGAAAATTTAATTTGAACAAAAATATCAGTAGGGGATCACATTGAAAAAATAATGTGTACAAATTGAAGATTGAACAAATTAGGAAAGCATTGAATCCGAGGTGCTATTATTCTTTTTGGGCGATAAACATGTATTAGAACTTTAAAACTTACCGCATTAGCGACCGCTGACTTGACCACTTTCATGTCCTCCAGCCGAAACCTCGCCATGGCCAGCTTCCTCGGCCAGAGTTCCACCCCTGCGTCGCCGCTCACCAGCATCCTCCGATCGCTCACCCACATGATCCTCAGCACGAACTCCACTACAAAAACCACCGTGAACCACACCACCTCCAACACCCTCACTACCGCCTTCCACCATTTGCTGCCACCGCCGCTCCTCCTCACCGCCGACGACAGAGGACCGATCGTCGGCAGCGCCTCGGGTTCGTCCAGCCGTTGGGACCCTACCGGGAAAGACGAAACCAGTGAGATCCCGTCGCCAAGTGCGTGGTGGATCCATAACACCATGCACTGGTGGGCCATCAGGAGGTGGACGTCCCACAGGGGCTTGTCGTCGCCCAGGAGCCCCGGCGAGTCGGTGGACAGGTCGGCAAGGTACTTGTTGACCGCCGCCTCGTCAGAGAGGCCTTTCGGTGATGGGGCAGTGGACCAGGACACATGGCGGTCGATGTCCATGAGGGTCCTCCTCCAGTGCTCTCGACCTGCCGATTCCCCCACCATGAGGCTGCACAACCTGGGTTGCGTAAACATGGGGGAGCTCTGGATTGTCGACGCCCGCCGACTTGAGGGCGTTGACATCGAGGGGTTGCTTCATGCCGATGGCACAGTAGATCACCTGGTTCATCTCCTTCTGGAGGAACAGGCGCCCTGCCGGTATCAGGAGCTCGTGGAAGCTGTTCTCCGGGGACCCCATGCCTGCGTGAAGATCGAAAAGGATGGAATCTTCAGTACGGTGGGGATGGCGAGAGAATAACGACAGTGCTGGCGGCTCGTGTGAAGCTAGTACTTCTTGAATGGATAAAAACACGAATCCGAATCTAAAGGAGTAGTCTATAAATCGAAACTTTTGTCCGTGAGGTGGGGAAGGGGGAAGGAGTGCGAGAGTGTTGGATTTGGAATTTTCAGGCGAGATTGCGTGAGGCTTTCTGGCATACGCCTGAGAATATGTTGGCTGCACCTGTTGAGAGACTTTAGCTGGAAGAAAAGACAGGGAGAAAAGACATTTACGTGCGGTCTGTCTTCACGCAGCGAGAGGCGCTGCCTGGTGCGGAGAGAGCAACATTTCGCCAAGCATTTATTAATTCGATGGGCCCTTTCTAAAAACGACAGCTAAATGAGGCTCTAACACTTACATCGTCGGCATGCGAACGAATCTGCTTTATGAACCTTTTGCGGGGTAATCAAAGATCAAACCATTCAAAAGGATTCCAGCTTTCCCACTGTTTTGTATATGAATTTCATTAAGTCAAACTTGTTCCATATCTCTTATGTCACTCTCTTTGCATCTCGAATTTTCTATCCAATGGACCATCTGGATATTGGCAATCTTTTGTGTTCCTGCTTTAGTTAGGCATATTTATACGTTATAAGATGAATTGTACCACGTCCTCAATTGTAAATAGTCAAAATGAAGATTGGACCACCTCGTCCTTTCGTCCCTTGGTATTTTCGTTTGTTTGCAAAACTCAGATATGTCTTGGATGCATGGGATGTTAAGTAACAACTAACTTTTCAAATCAATGAAAGCAAGCCAACCCAAACTCAACAATAGCCATCATTAAAGCTGCATTTTGCCGTTTAAAGTTTTAGTCAAAATAGGATTGGATAAACTGAGATATAAAATATTTTGCTATGTCTTATTCACTATTTGAATAATCACAGTAATAAAACTGGATACTTTCATATCATAACATGTCCATTATTTAGTACAAACCGGAAAATACACAAATGAAAATGGTAAGAATCTTTCATTATTCACAGCTGAAAAAACACAAATGTACAGACGAAGATAACCTCCATCAATCATCATAATTAGTACTATCTAAATCTTAAATGGTAAATGAGCTTTATCAATCAATCCATGATTATTGTACTATCTAAATATGAAATAGCAAAAGAGCTCATTGCATCATTTTAGATCCACACATTCAACTATAATAAGAAATAAACAAGCTCCGTAACATCGATGCGGTACATTTGCTAGCAAATGCCAAATCTAGTAAGAAAGGAAAAGAAAAATCATTCAACTTCTCGACTCTGAAAAATATAGCGCTTCGACTTTCTCGCCACTTTCATGCACCTTCAACTTGAACCATAAAGTTACGGAGTAGAATGAGTTTGGACTCTTTTGCTACTTTTGTTGACTTTTGACATGAACCAGAGAGTTACGAAGGAAAATGAGCTTCAACTCTCTCATCATCTTCATGGAGTTTTGACGTAATCCAAAAAACTACGAAGGAATCGTGAAGTTTCAATAGAATTCAGAGATATAGAGGAGAAGGAGATAGAGAGCGTAGTTTAAAAAAAAAAAAAAAAAAAAAAAAAAAATCTCATTGCCCCTTTTTTCGCTAAATTTGGATTGTCGATGAAATATCTTTCATTGAAATTCATCTTCGAGTTTTATTAAGAGGAGACAACTTTTGTGGTGATTCTAGACAAATATTGTATCAATGGAACACAAGAAACACAAATACTTCAACGGAATTTAATTAATGATATGATGAAATAAAAAGCTTTGCCAAAATTTAATTGACAACAAAGTGCAGTGATAAAGATACAACATAGGAATTTAATCAACTACGAAGATACATAAACTACAATTAAAGTACGGAAATTGAAAGATATTTATATAGCGGAAAAGATAAGTTGCAAAATAGTAAAAATAAGATAAATTTGCAAGAATATTGAGTTCTTAATTGATTGATCAGGAATTACAAAGAATATGGGGGAAAATTGTCCAAAAAGTCCAAAACCTATTGTACAGTAACCAATTCAGTCATAAATTTTTCAATTGTGTTAATTTAATCTGAAACTTATTGTACGACAATCAATTCGGTCTGGTTGTCGTCATCAATTAAATTTTGACATTATGTCTTTTTCATCGCACTTTCTTGAATGCGTGGATCTAAAATGTTGTTTTGGGTTTAGATAGTACAATAATCGTCATTGATGGAGCTCCTTTACTTGTTAAGATTAGAAAGTACAATAATAATGAATTAATTAAAAGATGTTATTTTCGTTTGTATATTTGTGATTTTTAGCTATAAATCGTGAGAGATTTTTACCATATCCATTTGTCTATTTTCAGGTTCATGATATGATATGAAAGTATTTGGTTTTATTACTACGATTCATCAAATAGTGGATATGACATAGCAAAACATTTTATATTATATTCTATCGAGTTCTATTCTGAATTAAAACGAACAGATGCAGCTTAAGTGATGTCTACTATTGAGTTTGGGTTGGCTCAATCTCATGGATTTGAAAATTTAGCTATTACCTAACGTCCCATGCATCGAAGACAAATTTGAGTTCCCAAAACCAAAGAAAATTTCAAGGGAAGAAAGGATGAGGTGGTCCAATCTTCATTTTGACTATTTACAATCGAGCACGTAGTATCGTATTTAGTGTATAGATATGTAGGAACGCAATAATTTGCCGATGTGCAGATGGTCCAGCGGCTACAATACTCGAGATACAAAAAAAACAGACACGAGATCTGGAACAAGTTTGACTTACGAAATTCATATACAAAAAAACCAATATAAAACAGATTTCTTCGCGTTGCTCCCGATGTAATCGACCTTTTTCACACGTTAATTTAAGAGCCTCTCAGCTGCCGTTTCCTTACCAGAAAGAGACCATCGAATCGAGTCAAGAAATGCTCGGCGAAAAGATGATCCTTAGGAGCCGAAACCAATCGAGTCAAAGAAGAGCCCGACTCGTCGATGCTCGCTATCTCGCGCCAGCGCCTCTCGCTGCGTCGAGACAAAACCGCATCTATATATCTTCTTTCTGTCTCTTCTTCCAGCCAGAAAACGTACACGGAAGCCTCACGCAATCGCGCCGGAAAATTCCAAATCCAACACTCCCACAATCCTCCCCCGTCCCCGCCACTCACCCACAAAAGTCAAAGTCCGATTGATCGGTTCTTCGGTCAAGAAACGCACAAAAGTTTCGATTTTGGGGCTACCTATTTAGATTCCGATTCGTGTTTTTACTCGTTTGAGAAGTTCTGACTTCGTACGAGCCGGCGCTGCTGCTGTGGTTTCCTCGCCGTCCCCAACCGTACTGGAGATCCCCTCCTCGATCCTCGCGCGGGCATGGGGTCGCCGGAGAACGGCCCCGACGAGCCCCTGACGCCGGGGGGGCGCCTGTTCCTCCAGAAGGAGATGAACCAGGTGATCTACTGCGTCGTCGGTGTGAAGCACCTCCTCGACGTCGACGCCCTCAAGGTGGCGATCCAGAGCTCCCTCACGGTGAAGCACCCCCTGTTCTGCAGCCTAATGGTGCCGGACTGTGTGGGCCGGGAGCACTGGGGGAGGACCCGTGTGGACATCGACCAGCATGTCGTCGTGGTCCACGGCCCCGTCGCCGACAGCCTGTCCGACGAGGCAGCAGTCAACAAGTACCTCGCCAACCTGTCCATCGACTCGCCGGGGCTCCTGGGCGACGACAAGCCCCTGTGGGATGTCCACCTCCTGATGGCCCACCGGTGCCTGGTGTTCCGGATCCACCACGCCCTGGGTGACGGGATCTCGCTGATGTCGATGTTCCTGGCATTGTGCCGGCGGGTGGACAACCCTGAGGCGCTGCCCACGATCGGTCCTCCGTTGTCGGCTAAGAGGAGGAGGGGTGGCAGCGGCGAGTGGTGGAAGGCGGTAGAGAGGGTGTTGGGGGTGGCGCGGTTCAAGTTGGTCTTCGTAGTGGAGTTTGTGCTGCGGAGCATGTGGGCGAGCGACTGGAAGACGCCAGTGAGCGGCGGCGCAGGGGTGGAACTCTGGCCGAGGAAGCTGGCCGCGGCGAGGTTTCGGCTGGAGGACATGAAAGTGGTTAAGTTAGCGGTCGCGATAAATTCTAAAGTTTCATGTGCTTATCGCCCAGAAACAATTTTAGCACCATGGATTCAATGCTTTTCTCACTTGTTCAATCTTGACGTTATATGCCATTTTTTTTTTCAATGTTATCCCTATCATATTTTTGTTCAGATTAATACTTTCATTAAAAAAAAAAGTGCAACATCCGTTAAATCGCCGTTAAATGATGATGTGATGAAGACGGGGCATGTTTTTGTAATTTTTTTAGTAACACGAAACAATCTTATTTAAAAATTGTAGAAAATAAAAAAAAGTTGAAGCTTAAAAGGACAGAGAAATAGATACGGCAGATTATCAGCAAGCAAGCGTTGATGCCAATCTCAAGGGTCGATCGAGATTGCTCGAATGACCCCTGGAGTCGACTAACCCTGGCGAGTAGGGGTGTACAAAAGAACTAGAAACTGTCCAGATAACCCAGAATTGAACCAGATCAAAACTAGCGATTCCCATGGGGGCCAATTCGGTTCTTGGTTCCAATTTAATGGAATTGGTGAGTATCGATCCGATTCTCGATTCTAGGCATAGAACCCCCGGCCTACCTACCTGGACCAAATTAGTTTATATATATTTAAAGAAAGAAATTTCATCTCAATTACTATTATAGTTCTTCGATCAAATATATATGTACATACATGTATATTTGTAGTTACTGGACATTATTACTAATTTTGTCTCTTCAGTGTGTATTAACTCCCCTACTTTTTAATTTGCATTCTAATAATCTATCTAGTTGCTTTCTCAACCAAAGCAAAGTAAATAAACATAGAGGAATGAGAGAACTGATTGGAGATAATTATGTCTCTTCTTAGCCATTCCATTTTTTAAATTAGGTTAATGTTGAAAAAAGATAGATCAAACGATTAATGTTTTAACTTCTGTGAAAGTTAAGACTTCTAACATGTAGTCTAATTCTCTATATGTTTCCAATGTCAAGAAATCCTAACACAACCACACCATCTTCAAAAAAATTAAGCTTTTAGCTAACGTTATCTATTCGTTCCACCTTATAGTTTTCAATTCTTAATTAAAATTAATAGCAATTCAACCCAAATATAAGGCCGAACAAGCTTTGCTGCTTTAAATAGAAACTAGGTTCACCATAATATTAATTGATGAATGCAATTTTATAGGGATTGGGGACCAATTCCATGGATTCACCTAAGTACCGGACCAAACCGGCAGTCCAGTTCCCGGATAGGTCTATGAAACTAATGGCCGGATTTCAATTTTAATTTTTGAAATTAGTCCTTAGTTAGCTGTTCTCAGATCTAACGTGAGAACTACCCACCCGGACCATACTCACCCCGATTGGCGAGCACCGCAAGCATTTGTACAACTTTGGAGAGTGCAACTAATACTAAATTTGTCATTTATCTTGAAAAGAAGAATTCTACATGCTTTTATTTTATTTTACGACTATCAATGAATTTTGATTCCATGCTAATTCCAAATGATGATGAATATCTTTCATTGCGTCAAATGCGGACCATTAATGATGTTCTCTTCGGGATCATATCGGCCGGCTTGTTCAAATACTTGGACCACCGATCTCCCAATGGTAAAGAGGGAATAGCATTTCCGACAATCCACTCGATTTTTGTCAATTCAAAGGCGACGAATCTCGACTGACTAAAATGCTCATTGACCTTTGTCAGCTGTGCGGGAAGGGACTCGCATAACTAGAGTGGCGATGGTTAATCTGTAGACTTGTTAAACGGGTGGATCGGGTCATAAATGGTCCGATCCAAATCGACTCATTTAACCTGTTTATAACCCACTTATTGTAATGTAAATTTTTTTACTAATACTCGATTCATACCCAAAATTCATTTAATGAAACCTAAAAAAGCTTTTATATATATTTTAAAAATGGTATTGCTAAAATGGTTTTATACAACACAAATTTAATGGACAATTTTTATAATTTTTAAAATAACTATTTTAAAAAAATCGAAATTTAATTATTTTTTTTATTTTTTTAAAAATTAATTTTTTTAATTATTTATATTTACATTTTTAAGAATATAATATTTAATTTTCTCTTTTCTTTTTCATTTTTCTTCTTTCTTCTTCTTCTTCTTCTTCTTTGGCCGACCGCCGACTATGACGATAGCTAGCAACTAGCCATAGGCGAGCCTCAAGCTCGCCGACGTCGGCGAGCTCAAGGCTCACTAGAACGGTGAGGCTCGAGCCTTGCCGGATGTCGGCGAGGCCTCCGCCTTGCCAGATCCGACGAGCTTGAGCCTCGCTGGACATCGGCGAGGCCTCCACCTCGCTAGATCTGGCGAGCTCGAGCTCACCCGACGCTGGTGAGCTCGAGCCTTGCTAGATCAGTGAGGCTCGAGCCTCGCCCAACGCCGGTGAGTTCAAGTCGGGCGAGGGCGAGGCTTGAGCCTCGCCTGACGTCGAGGAGTTCAAGTCGGGCGAGGCTCGAGCCTCGCCGAACGTCAGCGAGGCCTTCGCCTCGCCAGATCCGGAGAGCTCGAGGCTTGCCTAGCCGGTCGTTCGCCATCACTGTGCCGGCCACCGAAAGAAGGAAGAAGAAAAAAAAAAGGAAAGAAAAAGAAAAAAAAAAAAGAAAAAAAATTAAATATAAAATATAATATATATATATAAAGTTAAAGAGGGAAGAGGGAGATTGTGTGATTTTGGTTGAAAATGGGTTTTAAATCCAACCCATTTAAAACCCTTAAGACCCACCTATCTTAAGACTTTAATTATTAAACCCATTTAACTAGTTTCTTAAAAAAAACAAGTGACCCATTTTGCCACCTCTATATATGCGAGAACAACCCGGATTGCTGGTGAGTCTCACTGTTTTTTGCCTTCTAACTGAAGTTGATTGAATTGAAGTGTGGGTTTGGTATTAATCAGGAACTATCCAATTTGATCAAAGGCAACCCGGGACTGCGGTGGGGCAACAAGTTCGGGATTCTCCTCCTCCCCGTTCACTACCGCAGAAGCTCTGGCGACCCTCGCGAATACCTGAGAAAAGCTAAGTCCATGATCGGCCGGAAGAAGAAGTCCCTGGAGGCTCACTTCTCCTACAGAATCGGGGATATCGTCGTGACTTATCTAGGAGCACGTGTAAGGATCAGTTCAAGCTTCTGCAATTCGGGAAACAGGAAAACAGAATGAGAATAAGCTGACAAACTCGCAATTTGTCTGGTTATTTGCTGATGCAGATCGCGAGCCTGCTCAACTTCAGGATCATCTGCAACACCTCCTTCACTATCTTGAACGTGCTCGGCCCGCAAGAGGAGATCGCGGTCATGGGCAACCCCATCACGTACGTACGGGTGAACTCCTCGAGTTTACCTCACGTAAGGCTCCAAATCCTCATCGTTTTTCCTTTTTCCTTCTTGTCTGCCGTATCTAGAATCGGATCTTTATCAGGACTGATGTGGGGTGTTTGAGATGCGATGCATGCAGGCGCTCACGATGCACATGGTGAGCTATGCGGGGAGGGCGGACATGCAGATTCTGGTGGTCAAGGACATCATCCCCGACCCTGATTTTCTGGCAAAGTGCTTTGAGGATGCTTTGCTCGAACATGTCGGATAAGCTATCTGAGGAACGGACAAGAGCACGATGGAGTTTCACACAAGGACCGGGACGCATGAAAATGAGCAGACAATGATCCAACAACAGCAAGATATATCATAAATGAAGGTGGGGACTCACATGAAATGGGCACGGTGGTCTGGTTCAACAAACCAGAAACCAGGTGTAGAAACGGGGCATGGTGAGGGCCGTCGGTGGTGTTCCCTATCCGGCTCAGGGACGGCGAATGAGGGGCGAGCTCTATAGTTCGGACCAGGTCTAGTCGCCTTGCGTTCCTCCGAGCTAGAATCCTTGGAGCTGTGACGTGCCCGAGAGAAGACAAACAAGACTCAAGCTCACGGCTTACCTCGGATGCAACTTGGGGAAAACAGGGACAACAGGCCTGAGGGTGCGTCCGGGAGCCGTCGAGCGAGCTTCGGGCGTGGCCGGACGGTCGGAGGACTCCTTTCTTTCAGGCTCGCCCTCTCTCGGTTGCTTTCTCCCTTCAGATCTCTCCCCTTCTCGGTCTCTTTCTCCCTTGGACTCTCGCTAGAGAACCTCCCATCTCTCTCGCCTCTCTCCTTTTTAACGGCTAGCAACCGGCGTGCCTAGCTTCTGCCATCGCCAGCTCGCCCGTCCTTGCGATCCTCTGCCTCCTTCTCTAGTTTGTAAGTTTGTTTCCTTCCCTCTTTTGCAGAAGCGTGGGTGGCGTGAGGGGGGAAGATGACTTGCGTGTGGGCCGGTCTGAAATAAAGGGAGATGGGCCGGGCCAAGCACGAAAAGGAGATCTAGAGAGAGGTGGGCTGGCCCACGTAAAGAAAAGAGAATGGGAGAAAGAAGAAGAGGAGGAGGAGGAGGAACGCCGGGCAAGCCCAACCCCTTACCCGGCCCTATTCGATTTTCCTTTCTTCTTTCTTTTTCTTTTATGATCATATTTTTCAATAATAATAATAATATTTTTTGGGAAAAATTTAAAAATTACCATACAAATATTCCTAATGCTAATACGCGATGCAATTTAGTAAAAATTATTTTTTGGCTAGGGTTTAAAAATTATCCATAATTTTCTATGCGATTAAGTCTCATGTCAACTCACATTGTAGTAATGCACTTGGTATATGTAAAACTATATTAGGCAATACAACCTCCTCATAATCATACTCAATGTTTGCAAGGGCTCCAAAAAGCAGTGGTGGGGGGTGGCCCTTCTACATGTCTGAAAGATAAATGAACGAGCTGAAACCTAGCAAGTGAAATATCTAAATTTAAAATAGGAGTTCATCTTCATACCCACCCTAACATAACACTCACAAACAATTGGAGCAACATAATCAAGACATAAGCATACACCCTACTTTCTTTGTAAGTATCTCACATGAATGCATGGTCATTATCTACTCAATGCACATGTATGGCATATAATTTTTTGATGCATCAACATCATTTGGATCTTTATCAACATGCATAAATGTATATTAATGAGCATGCCCCATCTTATTTACTTCATCTCTCGAAGGCCTTTTTTTTTATGCATCAATATCATTTGGATCTTTATCAACATGCATAAATGTATATTAATGAGCATGCCCCATCTTATTTAATGGCCATAGGTTTTTGGATCACGTTAAAACTTCATGAGGACAACGAGAGAGAGTTGAAGCTCATTTTCCTCTATAACTCTTTGGTTCACGTCAAAAGTCAATGAAAGCAGCAAGAGACTCGAAACTCATTCTACTCCATAACTCTATGGTTCAAGTTAAAAGGTGCACAAAAGTAACAAGAGAGTCAAATCACTATACTTTTCAGTGTCGCGAAGTTGAATAATCATATTTTCTTTATTACTAGATTTGGCATTCGCTGGCAGATCTACCGCATCGATGTTACTAGAGTTTGTTCATTTCTTGTTATAGTCGAATGTGTGGATCTAGAATGATGCAATGAACTCTTTTGCTATTTCATATTTAGATAGTGCAATAATCATGGATTGATTGTTAAAGCTCATTTACAATTTAAGATTTAGATAGTACAATAATCACAATAATTGATGGAAGTTATCTTTGTCTGTACATTTTTGTTTTTTAAGCTGTGAATTGTGAAAGATTCTTACCATCTCCATTGGTGTATTTTCAGGTTTGCACCAAATAATGTATATAATATGGTATGAAAGTATCTAAATTTATTATTGTTATTAATCAAATAGTGGATAAGATATAGCAAAATATTTTATATTCTAGTCTATCTAGTCCTATTTTGACTTAAACTTGAAATGGCAAAATGCAGCCTTAATGATGATTACGGTTGAGTTTGGGTTGGCTTGATTTTTTTAATTTGAAAAGTCAGTTGTTACCTAACGTCCCCTGCATTCGATGCAAATTTGAGTCTTGAAAGCAAAAGAAAATCCTAAGGGACAAAAGGACAAGGTGGCATGATCTTCATTTTGACTATTTACAATCAAGCACGCACAGGGTAAGATCCATAAATGCCAGAGCCTCGCGCAATCTCGCCTGAAAATTATAAATCGGACACTCTCTCGCACTCCTCCCCCCTCCCCACCATACAAACAAAAGCTTCGATTTTTAGACTACTTCTTCAGATTCTGATTCGTGTTTTTATCCATTCAAGAAGTACTGACTTCGTAAGATCCGGCACTGTCGTCATTCTCCCGCCATTCCATCCGTACTGAAAATTCCCTCCTTTTCGATCTTCACGCAGGCATGGGGTCCCTGGAGAACGGCTCGGACGAGCCCCTCACACCGGCAGGGCGCCTGTTCCTCCAGAAGGAGATGAACCAGGTGATCTACTGCGCCATTGGCATGAAGCAACCCCTCGATGTGGACGCCCTCAAGTTGGCGATCCAGAGCTGCCCCATGTTTATGCACCCCAGGTTCTGCAGCCTCTTGGTGCGGGACTCCGCAGGTCGAGAGCACTGGAGGAGGACCCGCTTGGAAATTGACCGCCATGTCATCCCGGTCCACGGCCCCGTCGCCGAAGGCCTCTCTGACGAGGCAGCAGTCAACGAGTTCCTCGCCGACCTGTCCACTGACTCGCCGGGGCTCATGGGCGACGACAAGCCCCTATAGGACGTCCACCTCCTGATGGCCCATCAGTGCATGGTGTTTCGGATTCACCGTGCACTTGGTGACGGGATCTCACTGATTTCCTCGTTCCTGGCAGGGTCTCGGCGGGTGGACCACCCCGAGGCACTGCCAACAATCGGTCCTTCATCATCAACGATGAGGAGGAGAAGCGACGGTGGCGGCGAGTGGTGGAAGGCAGTAGTGAGGGTGTTGGAGGTGGTGTGGTTCACGGTAGTTTTCGTAGTGGAGTTTGTGCTGAGGACCATGTGGGTGAGCGATCGGACGACGCCGGTGAGTGGTGGCGCAGGGGTGGAACTCTGGCCGAGGAAGCTGGCCACGGCGAGGTTTTCGCTGGAGGATATGAAGGTGGTCAAGTCAGCAGTCGCTAATGCGGTAAGTTCCATGTGTTTATCGCCCAAAAAGAATAATAGCACCGCTGATTCAAGACTTTCCTAATTTGTTCGATCTTCACTTTATACACATTTTTTTTTCCCAATGTGATCCCTATTAATAGTTTTGTTCAAATTAAACTTTTCATTTAAAAAAAAAGGTATGACAAGTGGTTGAATGATGATGTAATGGAGCCGATGCGTATTTATAATTTTTTTTAGTAACAAAAAAACATCCATATTTAAAAGGTTTAGGGCGTTTGGTAACGATTTTGTTCCGAGAAATAATTTTTGATGAGAAATGATTTGTTTTGTTTGTTTCCGGGAACAATTTCTGAGTATAAGAACACGCTTGGTAACTGCAAAAAATTTCTATTCCCGGATAGACATGCGTTTGGTAAAATTGTATAATTTTGTTATTTCTTTTAATTTTTCAATAATTTTATTATATTTTTCCTTTTTTCCTTTTTTTACTTCTTCCTCTTTTGTGGCCAGCGGTTGGCGACCAGCTAGGCAAGGTCTAGTGAGCTCGCCGGTGGCCTCGGTGGCGAGGCGAACCTCGCCAAGCCACCGGTGAGGCTCGACCTTGCCCAGGCAGCGCGAGGTCGGCCTCGCCTAGGCAGCGCTAGGTCGGCCTTGCCCTTGCTTGGCAAGGCCAAGCCTCGTGCTGGCCGGCAAGGCGAGGCCGAGCCTTGGCTGGGCGAGGTCAACCTCACCTAGATCTAGCAAGGCTGAGCTCGCCTAGCCACTGGCGAGGCCGAGCCTGGCCATGCCTCGCTTAGCCATGGCAAGGCCCGAGCCAATGAGCCTCATCATGGCTCGGCGTCTCTGGGGGCCAGCGACGCTTCGACGAGGTCACCGGCCCTTGTTTAGCTGGTCACCAGCATCGGCCATGGCCAACGCTGGCAACCGGCCAAAAGGAAGAAGAAGAAGAAGAAGAAGAAGAAGAAGAAGAAGAAGAAGAAGAAGAACAAGAAGAAGAAAATAAAGAGAAGAAAAAAAAATAAGAGAGAAAAAATTGATTCTAGAAATTGTTTCCGGAAACAAGAAACTATTTTTTTTTCTACTTTTTATTTTTGTTTCAAATCTATTCCCGAAAACAAAAAAACAAAAAAAAACAGAAACATTTGTTTCTGGGAACAAAAGTTTTAGCAAACACGTTTCTATTTTTTTTTTTCGTTTCCTAAAACAAAAGAATAGAAATTTTTTGTTCCAGGGAACAGAAATTGTTTTTAACAAACAGGCTCTTACTATTACGAAAAACTCTAAACGCGTACAACTATGATAAATTTACTGAAAAACTAAAACTTTAAACTATGAGAAAATTACCCCTAAGTAATTTTTTAACCACCAAAACCCCTAAATTGACACATTTGTGATAAATTTAATCTCTATTAGTTTTCATTAAATTGGATTAACACTAATAAAAAATTACAAATTAGTATACCTGTGACAAACTGAGGATAAAATCACAAACTGGTATATTCATCAACTATCATTTATCGTTCAACTTGGCAATTTGATAGTAAAATGTAATGGAAACTAATAAAGATAAATTTGTCATGGGCATATTAGTTTGGTATTTTTGGTTGTCAAAAAATTAATTTGTAGTGAATTTGTTATAGGTGTACAAGTTCAGGGTTTGTCGTAGCATTAACCCCATTTAAAATGCAAAAAATAATAAAAGTTGAAGCTTATCAAGAAAGAGCAACAGAAATCGCAGATCCCAGCAGGCGCTGTTGCCAATTTCGGGGGCTGGCCGGGTTCGCTCGAATGAGCGCCGGGGTCAATTGATCTTGACAAGTGCTCGCCTGGGGTTTGCACGACTCTCTCGAGCGCAGTCAGTACTCCATTCATTGGTCATTTATCTTTTGAGGAAGAATACTACATGCTTTTCTTGTATTTCATGAGTACCAATGCATTTTGTTGTAGTCATCTTCCAGATGATGAATATTCCATGCTAATACCAAATGATGATGACTGCTCCAAATGCAGACCATTAACGATGTTCTCTTCGGGATCATATCAGTCGGCTTGTTCAAATACATGGACCACCAGTCTCCCAATGGTAAAAAACGAATAGCATTTCCGAACATACACTCTGATTTTTGTCGATTCAAAGATGACGAATCTCAGACGACTAAAAATGCTCATTTGCCTTTGTCAGCCGTGCGGGAAGGGACTCGAATAATGGGAGTGGCGGTTGTTAACTTGCGAGAACAACAGGGATTGCAGGCGGGTCTCGCTGCTGTTCCTCGTTTCTCTTTTCTTTCATGATCTCACACCTTTTTTGCCTTTTAACTGAAGTTGACTGAATCAAGTGTGATGTGGTATTAACCAGGAACTATCCAATTTGATGAAAGGCAACCCGGGACTGAGGTGGGGCAACAAGTTTGGGATTATCCTCCTCCCCGTTCACTACAGCAGAAGCTGTGGCGACCCTCTCGAATACCTGAGAAAAGCTAAGTCGATGATGGACCGGAAGAAGAAATCCCTGGAGGCTCACTTCTCCTACAAAATCGGGGATATGGCCATGACTTTTTTAGGAGCACATGTAAGGATCAGTTCGCGCTTCTGCAATTCGGAAAACAGAACGACAATAAGCTGACAAATGCGCAATCTCTCTGTTTTTGCTGATGCAGGTCGCAAGCCTGCTCAACTTCAGGATCCTCTGCAACACCACGTTCAGCATCTCGAACGTGTTCGGCCCACGAGAGGAGATCACGTTTGAGGGGAACCCGATCACGTACATAAGGGTGAACGTCTCGAGTTTACCCCACGTAAGTCTCCAAAATACTCGCGCCTCATCGTCTGCGGTATCTAGAATGAAATCTTTATCAGGACTGATGTGGGGTGTTTGAGAGGCGATGCATGCAGGCACTCACGATGCACATGGTGAGCTATGCGGGGAGGGCGGACATGCAATTTCTGGTGGCCAAGGACATCATCCACGACCCTGATTTTCTGGCCAAGTGCTTTGAGGATGCTTTACTCGAAATGAAAGCAGCAGCTTCTACTGCCTTGAACTCAAAGAAATAAACAGGGAAACATTCCTGTGAGGTTAGGAGGGGAAAATCTGTATTTTATTCTTATAGATGTGGGATTATACACGGGGATAAAAAGAATTGATCCCATTTATATGATGTTCTATTGGGACGAGAAGAACCATTTTAGGCCATTGATCCGAATTCCGTCTTATGTCTTACTTGATTGATGAAGTTAGTAGGGTGTTGCTCGAGCTCAGGATCCATCCACTCTAAGTTGAGCTCCAAGCAATTGAAAAGAGAAATGAAGAGAACAAAGTCAATTGTATGGCAAATAAAGCTAGGTACACAAAATTTTAAGACGATGGGACAGGTTGATGTTATTTTAATGTCCACTTATGTCTACCTTTGGTCACATCACTTTAACACACAATTTCTCTATCAATCTTAAGCACCTAACATCGAAAATTATTGCTCGCTGTATTTAGTTGACTTACAACGGCCGTGCATTGATGATGGACGTCTCAACCGCTGCATGTATTTAATTTTTTTTTTTTCGATGTGTGGACATTCAAATAGAAGAAACTTGCCCCATTGTTTTAAAATTTAATGTTCCTAGCTTCATTTGCCATCAATCTTGCACACCTAATATTAGAAATTATTGCTGTGGTATTTAGTTGGTTTACAATAGTTGTGCATTGATGATGGATGTCTCAAAAACTTTACACATGTTTTATTCTTTTTCCCATTTTTTGTTAAAACAAGCTTTGGCTGTATGTGGCTTCAGAACGGACTTTGGGTCTTCAATGTCTTTTGAGTGAAAATTGTAGCGTTTTGGTAAAATTTTTGTGGATCACTTCGACTCAAAGCTACCATTGGCTAAGCCTAGAGCCCAAGGCAACTCCTCCTAGTTTTTGGCTTTGCAGTGTTCTCGAATTTTTTCTTTTTAAGGTCAGCAGATAACATTTTCGAATAACTATTTCCTATCTTTCCCTCGTTTCTACTGTTTTTCGTCTCTCTCAACACCGTTCGCTCTGAATTCCGGTCGACTTAAGGCCAAAGTCAATGGTCATTGGGAGACGGTTGACGATTGCCGAGATTCGAGTTTGCGGGATTTCGGTTCATTTTCTCCCTTGTTGTTCATCTTCTACCAAGGTAAATACACTAGAAGTGCCAAAAGTTATGTACGGTACTTACTGTGATATCAAAAGTTTCTTTTGGATCACGTGTCACTTTTTAAAAAAAAAGATCACTTAAGTGTCAACTCCGATCAATGTTGTCGAAAATCCAACGTAGTTATATTTCATTAATTTTTTGAATCTACGTGGCTTACTGGCGTGGCCAATCAGCATATAACACCTAAACGACGCCGTGTAGACAAATTGACGAGTGATCATTTAAGTGCCAAAAATTATATATATGGATCAATTGAGTGTTAATTATTGTAACAAGTGATTACTTAAGTGCTAGTCGTTAGTTAAAAAAGATCACTTTAGTGCCAATCGTCATTAAAAATGATCACTTCAGTGTCAATTTCATTTAAAAGGTGACTATTGTGCGACGTCATTTTGGACACCCACGTGGACTGGATTTTTTTTTTTAAAAATGTGTCAAACATATTAAAATTTTAATTATAAATGTCATGTAATCAATTTGGCTAGAATATCTCACTGGAGGCACTTAAGTGATCATTTTTCTCCAATTTGGTACTTAAGTGAGTCGGCGAAAACTTTGGTATCAAAATGAGCGCCGAACACAACTTTTGGGACTTTTAGTGTACTTACCCTCTTCATCCTATCCAAGTTCCAGATTTGGTCATTATTTTGACGGTTCACTTAACAGTTATGCTCTCCTCGTCAACGGTTCCCAGTGGTTGATGAGGGTGGCCAAGGGTCACTAAGGGTCTGGGTTTGAGTGTTTGGGTCATCGATCGTGGGTCTTGGTTGCCGAGCATATGGGTTCGTGAGGGTCTAAATTGCCGAGGTAATGCAGCCCTCAGTGTTGTGGCTTCTTCAATAGCTCGATCGTTGCCCAACGCTGATCCAGCTTCTTATATGACTGCAGACCAAGCTCAAATATAAGAATGGCCTTATGCATGTTTCTTTTGCACATGTGATCATTATCAAATAAGTTCATCTTCTAAACCATCATCAATAAGTTCAAGGGCAATGTAAGAAAATTGTTGATAACTCTATAAAAATAGAGTTATTTGACCTATTTTAGGAAATAAATAATGTAATATCTATGATAAAATATTTGGATTTCCTTATGATTATTCGAATTTTCCTTATTTATGCAGCATAATGAGATATGAAGAAGATCCATAAATCGAACATACATTTATGACGGATAGCCAACATGGGAAACTTTATGAGTTTGATCCAGAAATTGAATGTACATTTAAAAGGCGACAAGGGAATAGAGAAATCATGCTAAGGAGATGACAGACAATGAGAATGAAAGTTGGCGTAGACACTTGAGAGATCATGCTACGTCCATAGTTCAAGCATCAAGAGACCTGCAGTACAAGCAAATTACTTTGAGATCAGGCCATCACTCATTCAGATGCTTCAACAATCAGTGAAATTTAATGGGCCACCAAGTGATGATCCAAATGCTCACATTGATGCTTTTCTTGAAATCTGTAACACCATTAAATATAATGGAGTTAATTATTTCCATTCTCTCTCAGAGACAAAGGTAAGTGTTGGCTCTCTTCTTTTTTTTTGCAGAATTGATCTCTACGTGGAATGGTATGGCTCAAAAATTTATTGGTAAGTTTTTTCCACCTGCAAAGTCTGCAAAAATGCGTGACGATATTACTAATTTTATGCAAATGAATGATGAATCATTGTTTGAGGCATGGGAAAGATTCTACGAGTTTCTCAAGAGATGCCCACATCATGGACTACCATGTGGATGTAGATACAAACTTTTTATAATGGGTCTAGTACAAATCTTCGTTCTATGATTTATGCAATTGCAAGGGGAATTCTGAATAATAAAACACCAGAAGAAGCCTTCAATTTATTAGAGGAAATGACATACAATAGTTATTAGTGGCCTACTAAGAGGCTACCAATGCGAAAAACTAGCGGAGTTCATGAAATAGATACTTTCGCCGCAATTGCTACATAATTTGAAACATTCAACCGAAAGCTAGATAACATGAGTGTTTCGGCCATGAAAATTCAAAATTTGACATGTGATTTTTGTAATGGAGGACATGTTAGCACATAATATCAGGGAGGTAATCATTTTTCACAACCTAGTGCAAATGTTAATTTTGTTGGGAATTTTAATAGGTTATAGAATAATCCCTACTCTGACATGTGCAATTCAAGATGGCGTAATTATCCAATTTTTCCATGGAATAATCATAATGTGATGAGAGTTAATCTGGAAGACATAGTCACCAAATTGGTTAACATCACTCATAACTTTATCAAGAGCAAGGATATGAGATTTCAAAACCAAGAGACTTCAATCAGAAATTTGGAGATGCAAGTGGGTTAGTTAGCAAACATGATGTCAAGGAGACAATAGGGTTCTTTGCCTAGCAACACAGAGAAAAATCCAATTAAAAACATAGAGGTTGTAACCTTGAGAAGTGGTAAACAAGTGAGAGAAGAAGATGCCAAACAGAGATTTTCAAAGACAAGGAAAATGAAATCAATAATCAACCAAAGGAGGTAGACAAGAACAAACTTTTTTTTTATCAGATAATCCCAAGTCATATGTAGCACCAATTCCATTCCCTCAGTGACTCTAGCAATACAAAAAGATAAGCAATTTTCTAAATTTCTTGATATATTTAAAAAATTGCAAATTAATATTCCTTTTGCAGATGCCTTAGCACAAATATTTAGTTATACAAAATTTTTAAAGGAGATTTTGGCAAACAAAAGGAAACTGGATGATTATGAAACCATGAAGTTGAATGAAGAGTGTTCAATCATCCTACAAAACAAATTACCTCCGAAATTAAAAGATCCAGGGAGTTTTACTATTCCTTGCACTATTGAGAATTCTTACTTTGAAAGAGCATTGTGCGATTTAGGTACAAGCATTGATTTGATGTCGTTTTCAGTTTTCAAGAAATTATGATTGGGCAAGGTAAAAGCAATCACAATGTCACTTCAACTAGTTAATTGATCAATTAAATATTTGAGAGGTATTGTGGAAGGTGTATTGGTAAAAGTTGACAAATTTATATTTCTTATAGATTTCATAGTTCTTAACACGGAGGAAGATTTAGAGGTACCACTTATCTTAGGTCAACATTTTCTAGTAACAGGAGAAGCCCTTATTAATGTACAACAAGGAAAGTTGATTATTAGAGTTCAAGATGATCTTGTTTTCTTTAATGTTCCCTCTGATGATAATTCTTGTTTTAGAATCGAGACATTTGACAAGTTGGTAAATAAGGTTTTTCAAGAAAATATTTTTATAGACCCACTTGAAGCATGTCTAGTTCAACCAGGAGACAAAAAAATTGAGAATGAGGAGATAAGGAGCACGCAAATTTCATAGAGGCAATTCCACCATATTCAAGGCAAAAGACAATTAAATTTAAGAAGTTAGGACAACACACAACAAAGCCTAAACCATCAATTGAAGAGCCTCCAATTCTTGAACTCAAACATTTCCCTTCTAATTTGAAATATATTTATTTAGATGAAGTTTCTTCTTTGTCAGTAATTATATCTTCTTTTTTGACAAATTTGATGGAGGAGAAATCGCTTAGAGTGTTGATAGAACATAAAGATGCAATTGGATGGAAAATATCTGATATTAAGGGAATTAGCCATTCACTTTGTATGCACAAAATTTTGATGGAAAAACAATACAAGCCTACTATCCAACCTTAGAGATATTTGAACCAGAAGATGCAGCAAGTAGTGAAAGCTGAAGTAATTAAGCTACTTGATGCGAGGATTATCTATCCTATCTCTTATAGTTCCTGATAAGTCCTATGCAAGTTTTGTCAAAGAAATGAGGTATGACTGTTTAGAAAAATAACAAAAATGAATTGATTCCAACTAGAAGAGTTACTAAGTGGCGTGTGTGTATGGATTAGAAAAAATTGAATGATACCACTGGAAAAGATCTCTTTTATTTACTATTTATTGATAAGATGCTGAAAAAACTTTCGGGACATGAATTTTATTGCTTTCTTGATGGATATTTGGGGTATAATCGAATTCTTATTGCACTAGAAGATCAAGATAAAACTACTTTCACTTGTTCCTTGGTATTTTTACTTTTAGAAGAATGCTATTTGTTCTTTGTAATGCACCAGCTACTTTTCAGAGATGCACGATGGCTATTTTTTTTTGATATAGCTGAAAAATATATTGAGATTTTCATAGATGATTTCTCCGTTTTTGGCTTATCATTTGATTCTTGTTTAAATAATTGGGCTTTGGTCTTACAAAGATGTGATGAGACTATCTTTACTTTGAATTGGGATAAGTGTCACTTTATGGTGTAAGAAGGAATAGTGCTCGGGCATAAAATTTCTAGAAATAGAATAGAAGTCGATTGAGCCAAAGTGGAAGTCATTACAAATTTGCCTCCACCAACATCTGTGAAACTTGTCAGAGAATTTTTGGGGCATGCAGGATTCTACAAGCGGTTTATAAAAGATTTTTCAAAAATTGTTAAACCTTATTATAATCTTTTGGTAAAAGATGCTCTATTTAATTTTTTTGACGAATGCATGCAGGCTTTTAACATTTTGAAGGAGAAGTTACTATCAGCACCAAATATGGTAGCATCTACTGGGATTTACCTTTTGAGCTAATGTGTGATACTAACGATTCTATAGTAGGAGCTGTTCTGGGACAAAGGAAAAATGGAGTTTTTCAAACCATTTACTATGTCAATCGAACCTTGTCAGGTGCACAATTGAATTATTCAACAAGGAAAAATGAACTTTTGGCAATAATTTTTGCCTTTAATAAATTTCAATCTTATTTAATTGGCTTAAAATTTATAGTTTATTCTGATCACTCTACTCTTAAATATCCACTTGAAATGAAATAAAGAAAACCTTGGTTGATCAAGTGGATTCTCTTGTTGCAAGATTTGATTTGGAAATCAAAGATAAGAAGCGGCCCGAAATTAAGGATCACTTGTTAAGAATTCGGAATTCAAAGAAAAATGTAAGACCAATTTTGGAAGAGTTCCCTGAGAGAAATTTTTCCCGTCAAATCCACAAAAATTCCTTAGTATGTTGACTTTGTTAATTATTTGGTAAGAAAAAATTCTTTTCTGATTTAAAAATTATTTTTGGGAAGAACCTTTCTTATTTGAAATATGTGCAGACCAAGTCATAAGAAGATGTATTCCAGACGAAAACATGGCAAGTATTCATGACGAAGCTTCATGTGATTTTGGTGCCACCAAAACTATAGCTAAGAATTTGTAATTTGGATTTTGTTGGCCCATACTTTTTAAAGATGCATACTCTTACGTAGCTTCATGTGATCAGTGTTAGAGAACTAGAAATATTTCAAGGAAAAATGAGATGCCTTTAAACAACATTATTGTATGTGAATTATTTGATGTTTAAGGTATTGGTTTCCATGGGAATTTATACATTTTAGCGGCTGTGGAGTATGTATCTAAGTGGGTAAAAGTTGTAGTATTGCCAACTAATATGCTAAGATTGTGGTCAAATTCTTGAAGAAAAATATTTTTACGCAATTTGGCACTCCTAAGGCAATCATAAGTGATAGGGGGACACATTTTTACAACATACAGTTTGAAGCATTTAGGAGTAAGTATGGAGTCACGTATAAGGTTGCAACCCCTTATCATCCTTAAACTAGTGGTCAAGTGGAGATTTCAAATAGGGAAATCAAGAGAAATTTAGAAAAAACAATGAGTGCCTTTAGGATAGATTGGTTAATGAAACTTGATGATGCGCTTTGGGCTTTTAGAATAGCGTTCAGAATCCCAATTAGGATTGCTATGGTTGTTTAGGGTGAGCATGGAAAGGAAAAAAAATTGATTGCTATGGTTGTTTAGGGTGCATCAAAAAAAGATTTTTTTTTTTTTAAAAATAGCTTTTATGGTTCCCTATCCAATTTTCAATTGAGTGAGTCTTTTGGATACTCAATGGGTTGAGAATTTTCATGTTATATCAAGAGGAACTTTGGGAGGAACTCCACCATAAAGCAATTTTAGAAAAGAAAAGAAAAAGAGCAATGAAAAAAGAAAAAAGAAAAAAGAAAAAAAAGGAATTATGATATATGGTTGTAGAAAGATTATCTTGAAGGAGTGAAATTGGGGACAGTGACATTGGCTTTAATAAGATCCTAGAAATCAACGTGTTGATGGGTGAGTTGAGCTTGGTAATGAATGATCTTACCTTTAGCCCAGCCTTACATTGCAAACTAAGAAAAGTCCTATTGATTTTTGGTTGGATGACTAACTTACATTAGTGGAGAAATGAATGAAAAGCAAACCAATGAGATTTTATCATAATTATAGAGAATTTTTAAGAGGTTGTTTATCAATGTAAATTTATTTGGATTGTATATAACTCAAAAAGATGAGGACTCATACACACACTTGGATCACATAATGGTCTTAACTTATAAATCAATTTCAATGTTTGGATGAAATTTATTTATTTTTTTAATTGTGAATTTGAGCAATTATGAAAAGATGTCATGGAGAAGGCTGTTGCTTTGAGTATACATTATATCTTGCTTTTGTTCGAGGACTAGCAAAATGTTAAATTTGGGGGTTTGATAACTATATAAAAATAGAGTTATTTGACCTATTTAGGCAACAAATAATGCAATATCCATGAGAAAATATTTGGATTTCCTTTTGATTATTCGAATTTTCTTTGTTTATGTAATGAAATATGGAGAAAATAAGAAAAAGAATAGAAAAAAAAAGAAGGGAATCATGGATTTTGTTCCCTAATTTTATCTACAAGCGTTGGAAGATGCATATCAAATCAGAGATCCTTTGATTTACTCCATAATTTTATACGAAAAATAAGCAATTGTCTGGAGATAAGGGTCTCGGATATATCCTATAAATAGGAGAACATTGAGAACCTAGGAAATAGCTAGGTTTTTATTTTTAGATAATTTTTCATTGTTTTGAGAGTTTTTCAAGCAATTTAGAGAGAAGACAAAAGTAGTGACCGAATTTTTATTCTTTAATTCAAGATGTTAGGTTTGATTTATATTTTTGTTTCTTCTTCTATTATGTTCTAATTTTCTTTTGTTAAGGCCATAATGTAGTTTGACCATGATGATATGAATTTCATGATTTTTATGAATGCAACTGATTTCATTCATGTGAGTTACATATTATCGTGCTTAATGCTTTTAAGTGATCGACCACCAGTTGAATGATTTGATGTGGATGTTTGAGACTGAGAAATAATAATATGCAATTGTTCCTTATAATATATAACCATGAATTAAACATGGATATAAATATACCACATTATTTGTGTAGTTTTTTGTGATAAAGTGATTCAAAAGACTTATTGTAAGCCGAGAATATTCATAGATTTTAATACACTCATGCTTATTTAAATTCATATAGAGATATAATGGATTGATAAACTGAGTAAGTTTGCTATACCTAGAGATAAAATAGTAAATAGATTAGAAAATTCCACTATCACATGTTTGATATTGTTTTTGTACGCGTAACAATTTGAAATTTATATCTAATTGTTATGATAAGATCGGATGCTCTAATATATTTATCTGATTGATTTACTACATTTACTTTTAAAATTTTGCTCCGAAGATTTTTAGTTTTAATTTTTTCTCAATTCTATTTTGATATGTTAGATAAATTTAGAATTAATCTATTGTTAATATTTAATTGGTTTTCATCTATCTTTGTAAGATAATATTCTTTTCTTATCATTACATTACTTGTTCGATATGTTCGTTTGCGTTTAGAATATTACAATTAATTGTCCTCGCGATTATAATTGGATTTGTTACGAGTGAATTTGGGGATTATGTGAATCAATTTCTTGCAAATTGTTATTCTTATATTGATAACAAATCTAATTATTTCGTGAGCGGTTCGAAATGACTAGACTTTTTCAATAGATATAGGTGAAGATTCGTAACCTTTTCAAATTGTTAATAGTAGAATTAGTGTGCTTAATTTCTTGTGGGTAGGCGTTTTGCCCTTTCTAGCGGTCCAGCCTTATTTGCATTTAAGGACTCATCTCGAGTGTGATATAACTAGTAAGATAATATTTGCTAGTCTGGATAAAAGTCATGATGAAATAAAATTTATCTTGTTAGATGTTTGAGTCTTGTCTGATACAAGATAAAGTTAGATAGAAACCATATTAGGCAATACAACCTCCTCTTAATCATACTCAATGTGTGCTAGGGCTCCAAAAAGCGGTGGTGGAGAAATGGCCATTCTAAATGTCTTAAAAAAAGAAAAAGAAAAAGAAATGAGCTAAAGCCCAGCAAGTGAAATCTCTAAGTTTAACGTAGGAGTTCACCTTCGCACCCACTATGGCATAACAATCTTAAACGTTCGAAGCAACATAATCAATGCATAAGCATACACTCTAACCTTTTTTGCAAGTACCTCACACAAATGCATGGTTATCACCTTCTCAATGCACACGTATGACATATAATTTCTTAATGCATCGATATCATTTGGTTCTTTATCATTATGTATATATATGCATTCATGAACATGCATCATCTTATTTACTTCAGCTCCCGAACACCCCTAAGACATCCTGACACATGGGACATCTCAACATGGTTTAACCCTGTAGATTTGTTTTGTTATCGCAAATTTAGGGATTTTATAACTTCACGTGGATAAGTGTTCTAGATGATAGGGATTATTGAATAACACAACTTATTGTAACTGTCTTTATATATTTCATTTAACTCCAAAATTATAACCATTGACTATGGGTTATAAATATCCACACTGTATTCTTGCAAAAATTGTCTAAAAAGTCATAAACTTATTGTACGCTTTAGTCCTAAACCTTTCAATTGCGCTAATTTAGTCCAAAAACCTCTTGATCAGTCCTAAAATTTTCAATTGCACCAATTTAATCTTAAATCTTTTAACACGTTGCCAATATAGGTTTTTAGCGCAAGTGCCAAAACTCGGCATAGGGGGATACTTAGCACTTAAGTGCCAAAAGTTCCGAAAGGTACACTTAAGTACCACTTCTTTGAAAAATGAGACATTTAAGTGCCAACTCCAACGAAGGGTGCTGGAAATCTGACATGGCTCGTCAGAAAGCTCAATCAGTAAAAAAAAGCTAAAACGAAGTTGTTTTGCCTCTTATTTGAATTTTAATATATTAGTTAAATTAAATTTAAAAATAAAAAAGCGATTGCAGCATTTGTTTAGTGAGGGTTGTGCTTGTTGCCGCCACCCCATCATCATTGGGAAGGGTCAGCGATGGTGGGAGGAGGGTCGGCCAGGTTCATTGGGCCTTGACTAGGGGCTGGCAACCTTGGCTGACTGATGGCTAGAGGGTCTCTTTCCCTTGTCGGATCTAGGGAAGGGCTATGACCCTCACCCTAGATTTGGGCGAGAGCTTGTAGGTCCTCGCCGCCAATTTGCCAGGGTCGCCAAACCCTAGCTGTCGTCGGCCCTTCCCAATGACAGTAAGGCAGCGATGGCGAGGGCTTACACAACCCTTATTGAACAAGTGCTGCAATCCCTTTTTTTAAAATTTATTTTCAAAATTAATTAAATTAATATTTAAATGAAAATTCAAATCTGAGGCAAAACGGCATCGTTTTCGGCTTATCTAGCCACATCAGCATGCAAAACGACGTCATTTATACTTGTCTCACTAAAAAAAAAGTCACATCGATATTTTGATCAAAATTTCTTGTCGTTGACACTTAAATGATCTATTTTTCTCCGATTTTAACACTTAATTATATATTTATGAATTTTTAACACTTAAGTGTCCTCTCGTGCCAAGTTTTAGTACTTATGGTGTTCAACACTCATTTTTTCAGCTAATTTTTGCCGGAAATCGTTGACCTAACAGTCTAGTCAAAGTTGAATGTCCTATGTGGTGCTGCCCGGGCTAACATGGACAATTTTTAAAATTTTTTGAAAAAAGGGAAAGTAAGAAAATAAATGAAAAAAAAATGATAAAAATAATAAAAAATTGATCTTTTTTTTTTTTAAATTTAAAAATCATTCATGCCAGCACCAGTCGTGCCGATAGAAAGACTAGCATTGATTAGACCGCCACGTTAGTGATTTTCGATCAAAATTAACGAGAAGAATTGTAATATGTTAAAAGGTTTATGATTAAATTGGTAAATAGTTAAAAGGTTAGGAAATAAATGATACAATTAAAAGGTTTCAAACTAAATTGACCATCATATAATAAGTTTAAGACTAAATTAACATAATTCAAAGGTTTATGACTGAATTGACCACCATACAGTAGTAAGACTTTTTGGACAATTTTTCCCCTTTTCTTTATAAGTCCTGATCAATCAATTAAAGAACTCAATGTTCTTGCAAATTTGTCTTTATTTTTACTTTTCTGCAACTTATCTTTTCCGCTATATAAATATCTTTCAATTTCCGTACTTTAATTGTAGTTTATAGATCTTCGGTGTTGATTAAATTCTGATGTTGCATCTTTATCAACTTAGTTTGTTGTCAATTAAATTCTGGCAAAGATTTTTATGTCATCATATTTTTGATTAAATTTTGTAAAAGTATACATATTTATTGTGTTCCATTGATACAACATTTGTCTCGAATCATCACAAAACTTGTCTCCTCTTAATAAAAATCGAAGATGAATTTCGAAGGAAAAAGGGGCAACTGCGTTCTCCATCTCCTTCTCTTCCGTATCTCTCAATTCTATTGAAACTTCACGATTCCTTCATAGTTTTTTGAATCACGTCAAAACTCCATGAAGACAAAAGAGTTGAAGCTCATATTTCTCCATAACTCTCTAGTTCACGTCAAAAGTCAATGAAAGCAACAAGAGAGTAGAAACTCATTTTGCTCCATAACTCTATGGTTCAAGTTGAAGGTGCATGAAAGTGGTGAGAGAGTCGAAACACTATACTTTTTCGTGTTGCAAAGTTGAATGATCACATTTTCTTTCGTACTAAATTTGGCGTTTTCTAGCAGATCTATCACATCGATGTTATTGGAGCTTGTTTATTTCTTATTATAGTCAAATGTGTGGATCTGGAATGCTGCAATGAGCTCTTTTGCTATTTCATAGTGAGATAGTCCAATAATCATGGATTAATTGATAAAGCTCATTTACTGTTTAAGATTTATATAGTACAATAATCATGGATTGATTGATAAAGCTCATTTATAGTTTAAGATTTAAATAGTACAATAATCATGATGATTGATGGAAGTTATCTTCGTTTATACATTTGTGTTTTTTCAACTGTGAATCATGAGGGATTCTTACCATCTCCATTTGTTTATTTTTAGGTTTGCACCAAATAATGGACATAATATAATATGAAAATATCTGATTTCGTTACTGCTATTAATCAAATAGTGTATAAGACATAGCAAAATATTTTATATCCTAGTCTATCGGTTCCTATTTTAACTAAAACTTCAAACAGCAAAACGCAACTTTAATGGTGGCAACAGTTGAGTTTGGGTTGGCTTGATTTCATTGATTTGAAAAGTTAGTTTGTCACCTAACGTCCCATCTGAGTCTTGAAAACAAAAGAAAATCCTAAGGGATGAAAGGACGAGGTGGTCCGATCTTCATTTTGACTATTTACAATCGAGCACGCAGTACCGTTCATCTTATAGCGTGTAAATATGCCTAGCTAAAGTAGGAAAACAAAAGATTGCCGATATCCAGATGGTCCATTGGATACAAAATTTGGGATACAAAGAGAATGACATAAGAGATATGGAACGAGTTTGACTTAATGAAATTCATATACAAAACAATGTAAAAGCTAGAATCTTTTCGAATGGTTTGATCTGCGATTCCCACGCAAAAGGTTCATGAAACAGACTACTTCGCATGCCGACAATGTAATCGACCTTTTCATGCAGGTGTTAGAGCCTCTTTTAGCTATCATTTTTAAGAACCATCGAATGTTTTTAAGAATCATCGAATTAATAAATGCTTGGCGAAAAGATGCCTGCAGCGGCTAAAATCCATATATGCCAGAGCCTCGCGCAATCTCGCCTGAAAATTACAAATCGGACACTCTCGCACTCCTCCCCCTTCCCCACCACACGGACAAAAGTTCCGATTTTTAGACTACTCCTTTAGATTCTGATTCGTGTTTTTATCCATTCAAGAATAACTGACTTCGTACGATCCGGCACTGTCGTCATTCTCCCGGCATCCCATCCGTACTGAAGATTCCCTCCTATTCGAACTTCACGCAGGCATGGGGTCCCTGGAGAACGGCTTCGACGAGTCCCTCACACCAGCGGGGCGCCTCTTCCTCCAGAAGGAGATGAACCAGGTGATCTACTGTGTCATTGGCATGAAGCAACCCCTCAACGTCAACGCCCTCAAGTCGGTGATCCAGAGCTGCCCCATGTTTGCGCACCCCAGGTTCTGCAGCCTCATGGTGCAGGACTCCGCAGCCGAAAGCACTGGAGGAGGACCCACGCGGACATTGACCGCCATGTCGTCCCAGTCCACGGCCCCATCGCCGAAGGCCTCTCTGACGAAGCGGCCGTCAATGAGTACCTCGCTGACCTGTCCACCAACTGACCGGGGCTCCTAGGCGACGACAAGCCCCTGTGGGACGTCCACCTCCTGATGGCCAACCGATGCCTGGTGTTCCGGATCCACCATGCCCTGGGTGACAGGATCTCGCTGATGTCGATGTTCCTGGCATCGTGCCAGCGGGTGGACAACCCCAAGGCGCTGCCGACGATTGTTCCTCCATCGTCGGTTAAGAGGAGGAGGGGCGGCGGCAGCGAGTAGTGGAAGGCGGCAGTGAGGGTGTCGGGGGTGATGTGGTTCACGTTGGTCTTTGTAGTGGAGTTCATGCTGCGGAGCATGTGGGCGAGCGACCGGAAGAAATCCCAGCCAAGAGAGTCGTGCAAACTCGGGCGAGCTCTCGCCGGGGGTCATTCGAGCAGTCCCAGCCAGCCCTCGGAATCGCTAAAAACGCTTGCTGAAAATTTCCGGAATCTGTATCTGAACTTTCCTTATTTTCTGCATTTTAAATATGATTGTTTTGCGTCACTAAAAATTTTTTTAAAAAAAATGCCACATCTTCACCATATCATCAATTAACCGCGATTTAACGACTTGTCATCCTTTTTTTACCGGAAAATTTAATTTGAACAAAAATATTAGTAGGGATCACATTGAAAAAATAATGTGTACAAATAGAAGATTGAACAAATTAGGAAAGTATTGAATCCGAGGTGCTATTATTCTTTTTGGGCGATAAACACGTATTAGAACTTTAGAACTTACCGCATTAGCGACCGCTGACTCGACCACTTTCATGTCCTCCAGTCGAAACCTCGCCATGGCCAGCTTCCTCGGCCAGAGTTCCATCCCTGCGTCGCCACTCACCAGCATCCTCCGATCGCTCACCCACATGATCCTCAGCACGAACTCCACTACAAAAATCACCGTGAACCACACCACCTCCAACACCCTCACTACCGCCTTCCACCATTTGCCGCCACCGCCGCTCCTCCTCACCGCTGACAACAGAGGACCGATTGTCGGCAGCGCCTCGGGGTCGTCCACCCGTTGGGACCCTACTGGGAAAGACGAAACCAGTGAGATCCCGTCGCCAAGTGCGTGGTGGATCCATAACACCATGCACTGGTGGGCCATCAGGAGGTGGACGTCCCACAGGGGCTTGTCGTCGCCCAGGAGCCCCGGCAAGTCGGTGGACAGGTCGGCAAGGTACTTATTGACCGCCACCACGTCAGAGAGGCCTTCGGTGATGGGCCGTGGACCGGGAAACATGGCGGTCAATGTCCATGAGGGTCCTCCTCCAGTGCTCTCGGCCTGCCGATTCCCGCACCATGAGGCTGCACAACCTGGGTTGCGTAAACATGGGGGAGCTCTGGATTGTCGACGCCCGCCGACTTGAGGGCGTTAACATCGAGGGGTTGCTTCATGCCGATGACACAGTAGATCACCTGGTTCATCTCCTTCTGGAGGAACAGGCGCCCTGCCGGTATCAGGAGCTCGTGGAAGCTGTTCTCCGGGGACCCCATGCCTGCGTGAAGATCGAAAAGGAGGGAATCTTCAGTACGGTGGGGATGGCGAGAGAATAACGACAGTGCTGGCGGCTCGTGTGAAGCTAGTACTTCTTGAATGGATAAAAACACGAATCCGAATCTAAGGGAGTAGTCTATAAATCGAAACTTTTGTCCGTGAGGTGGGGAAGGGGGAAGGAGTGCGAGAGTGTTGGATTTGGAATTTTCAGGCGAGATTGCGTGAGGCTTTCTGGCATACGCCTGAGAATATGTTGGCTGCACCTGTTGAGAGACTTTAGCTGGAAGAAAAGACAGGGAGAAAATATATTTACGTGCGGTCTGTCTTCGCGCAGCGAGAGGCGCTGCCTGGTGCGGAGAGAGCAACATTTCGCCAAGCATTTATTAATTCGATGGGCCCTTTCTAAAAACGACAGCTAAAAGAGGCTCTAACACTTACATCGTCGGCATGCGAACGAATCTGCTTTATGAACCTTTTGCGGGGTAATCAAAGATCAAACCATTCAAAAGGATTCCAGCTTTCCCACTGTTTTGTATATGAATTTCATTAAGTCAAACTTGTTCCATATCTCTTATGTCACTCTCTTTGCATCTCGAATTTTCTATCCAATGGACCATCTGGATATTGGCAATCTTTTGTGTTCCTGCTTTAGTTAGGCATATTTATACGTTATAAGATGAATTGTACCACGTCCTCAATTGTAAATAGTCAAAATGAAGATTGGACCACCTCGTCCTTTCGTCCCTTGGTATTTTCGTTTGTTTGCAAAACTCAGATTTGTCTTGGATGCATGGGATGTTAAGTAACAACTAACTTTTCAAATCAATGAAAGCAAGCCAACCCAAACTCAACAATAGCCATCATTAAAGCTGCATTTTGCCGTTTAAAGTTTTAGTCAAAATAGGATTGGATAAACTGAGATATAGTTAGGCATATTTATACGTTATAAGATGAATTGTACCACGTCCTCAATTGTAAATAGTCAAAATGAAGATTGGACCACCTCGTCCTTTCGTCCCTTGGTATTTTCGTTTGTTTGCAAAACTCAGATTTGTCTTGGATGCATGGGATGTTAAGTAACAACTAACTTTTCAAATCAATGAAAGCAAGCCAACCCAAACTCAACAATAGCCATCATTAAAGCTGCATTTTGCCGTTTAAAGTTTTAGTCAAAATAGGATTGGATAAACTGAGATATAAAATATTTTGCTATGTCTTATTCACTATTTGAATAATCACAGTAATAAAACTGGATACTTTCATATCATAACATGTCCATTATTTAGTGCAAACCGGAAAATACACAAATGAAAATGGTAAGAATCTTTCATTATTCACAGCTGAAAAAACACAAATGTACAGACGAAGATAACCTCCATCAATCATCATAATTAGTACTATCTAAATCTTAAACGGTAAATGAGCTTTATCAATCAATCCATGATTTTTGTACTATCTAAATATGAAATAGCAAAAGAGCTCATTGCATCATTTCAAATCCACACATTCAACTATATTAAGAAATAAACAAGCTCCATAACATCGGTACGATACATATGCTAGCAAATGCCACATCTAGTAAAAAAGAAAACATAATCATTCAACTTCTTGACTCCGAAAAATATAGTGCTTCGACTTTATTGCCACTTTCGTGCACCTTCAACTTGAACAATAAAGTTACGGAGCAGAATGAGTTTTGACTCTTTTGCTACTTTTGTTGACTTTTGACATGAACCAAGAGTTATGGAGGAAAATGAGCTTCAACTCTCTCATCGTCTTCATGGAGTTCTGATGTAATCCAAAAAACTATGAAGGAATCGTGAAGTTTCAACATAATTCAGAGATATAGAAGAGAAGGAGATAGAGAGCGTAGTTTTTTTTTTTTTTTAATCTCATTGCCCCTTTTTTCGCTGAATTTGGATTGTCGATGAAATATCTTTCATCGAAATTCATCTTCGAGTTTTATTAAGAGGAGACAAATTTTGTGGTGATGCTAGACAAATATTGTATCAAGGACCGGGACGCCTGACAATGAGCAGACAATGATCCAACAACAGCAATATATATCATAAATGAAGGTGGGAACTCACATGAAATGGGCACGGTGGTCTGGTTCAACAAACCAGAAACCAGGTGTAGAAACGGGGCACGGTGAGGGCCATCGGTGGTGTTCCCTATCCGGCTTAGGGGCGAGCTCTATAGATTGGACCAGGTTTAGTCGCCTTACGTTCCTCCGAGCTAGATTTTTTGGAGCTGTGACGTGCCCGAGAGAAGACAAACAAGACTCAAGCTCACGGCTTACCTCGGATGCAACTTGGGGAAAACAGGGACAACAGGCCTGAGGGTGCGTCCGGGAGCCGTCGAGCGAGCTTCGGGCGTGGCCGGACAGTCGGAGGACTCCTTTCTTTCGGGCTCGCCCTCTCTCGGTTGCTTTCTCCCTTCAGATCTCTCCCCTTCTCGGTCTCTCTCTCCCTTGGACTCTCGCTAGAGAACCTCCCTCTCTCTCGCCTCTCTCCTTTTTAACGGCTAGCAACCGGCGTCCCTAGCTTCTGCCATCGCCAGCTCCCCCGTCCTCGCGATCCTCTGCCACCTTCTCTGGTTTGTACGTTTCTTTCCTTCCCTCTTTTTGCGGAAGCGTGGCTGGCGTGAGGGGGGAAGATGACTTGAGTGTGGGCCGGGCTGAAATAAAGGTATGGGCCGGGCCAAGCAAGAAAAGGAGATAGAGAAAAGAGAGAGGTGGGCTGGCCCACGTAAAGAAAAGAGAAAGGGAGAAAGAAGAAGGGGAGAAGGAGGAGGAACGCCGGGCAAGCCCAACCCCTTACCCGGCCCTATTCGATTTTCCTTTTTTTTTTTCTTTTATGATCATAATTTTCGATAATAATAATATTTTTTCTTATTTTCTTATTTCCTTTTCTTTTTGATGATATTTTTTTTGGGAAAAATTTAAAAAAATACCAGTAGTGATACAAATATTCCTAATGCTAATACGTGATGCAATTTAGTAAAAATTATTTTTGGGCTAGGGTTTAAAAATTAATCCCTAATTTTCTATACGATTAAGACTTATGTTGACCCACATCGTAGTAGTGTACTTGGTATATGTAAAACTATATTAGGCAATACAACCTCCTCATAATCATATTCAATGTTTGCAAGGGCTCCAAAAAACGGTGGTGGGGGGTGGCCCTTCTACACGTTTGAAAGATAAAGGAACGAGCAGAAGCCTAGTAAGTGAAATATCTAAATTTAAAATAGGAGTTCACCTTTGCACTTGCCCTAGCATAACACTCACAAACAATCAGAGCAACATAATCAAGACATAAGCATACACTGTACTTTCGAGGTACGGACACCTGGAGTGCCAAAACTGGGCATAGAGAGACACTTAAGTACTAAAAGTTTGGAAAGTGACACTTAAGTGCCAAAATTGGAGCAAATGAATCACTTAAGTGTCACTCCAGCTAAAATGCTGACGTGGAGATTTTCCAACGAAGGAAGTGCAAAGCGACGCCGTTTTGCACGCAGACGTGGTTGGCCACCGGCGAGGCTCGGCCTCACTTAGATCTGGTGACCGGCCACCAAGGAGAAAGAAGGAAAAAAAGAAAAAAAGAAAGAAGAAAAAAAGGAAAAATATAACAAAAAATTAAAAAATTAAAAGAAACAACAAAATTATACAATTTTACCAAACGCATTTCTCTTTCGGGAATAGAAATTTTTTGCAATTACCAAGCGTGTTCTTATACTCAGAAATTGTTCCCAAGAATAGAAAAAAAATAATATAATTTCTCATCCAAAATTGTTTTTCGGAACATAATAGTTACCAAACGCGCCTTAAGTTAGCAGTCGCTAATGTGGTAAGTTCTAAAGTTTCATGTGCTTATCGCCCATAAATAATTTTAGCACCACTGATTCAGCACTCTTCTCATTTGTTCAATCTTGACTTTATACGCATTTTTTTTCAATGTTATCCCTATTATATATTTGTTCAAATTAATATTTTCATTAAAAAGAGTACAACATCCATTAAATCTCCGTTAAATGATGATGTTATGAAGACGGGGCATGCTTTTGTAATTTTTTTAGTAACACGAAACAATCTTATTTAAAAATTGCAGAAAATAAAAAAAGGTGAAGCTTAAAAAGAAAGAGAAATAGATACCCCAGATTATCAGCAAGCAAGCGTTGATGCCAATCTCGAGGGTCAGTCGAGCTTGCTCGAATGACCCCTGGGGTCGACTAACTTTGGCGAGTAGGGGGTGTCCAAAAAGAATCGGAAATTGCCTAGACAACCTAGAACCGAACCGGATCGGAACTGGCGGTTCCCATGGGGGCCGATCCAATTCTTGGTTCCAATTTATTGGAATTAGTGAGTATCGATCCAATTCCCGATTCTAGGCATGGAACCCTCCACCTGCTTACTCGGACCGAATCGGTTAATATATATTTAAAGAAAGAAATTCCACCTCAATTACTTAATTATTTCATAGTTATTCAAATATATATGTACATACATGTATATTTATAGTTACTGGACATTATTACTAATTTTGTCTCTTTGGTGTGTATTAACTCCCCTACTTTTTCTTTTGCATTCTAATAATCTATTTACTTGCTTTTTCAACCAAAACAAAGTAAATAAACATATAGGAATGAGAGAACTGATTGGAGATAATGATGTCTCTCCTTAACCATTCCATGATTAAATTAGATTAATGTTGAAAAAAGATGGATCAAGTGATTAATGTTTTAACTTTTGTGGAAGTTAGGACTTCTAACATGGAGTCTAGTTCTCTATATTTTTCCAATGTCGAGAAATCCTTAGAGAACCACACCATGATCTTCGAAAAAATTAAGCTTTTAGCTAATGTTGTCTATTCGTTCTGCCCTATAGTTTTCAATCCTTAATTAAAATTAATAGCAATTCAACCTAAATATAAGGCCGAACAAGCTTTGTTGCTTTAAATAGAAATTAGGTTCACCATGATATTAATTGATGAATGCAATTTTATAGGGATTGGAGACCAGTTCCATGAATCCACTTGAGAATCGGATCGGACCGGCAGTTTAGTTCTCGGATAGGTCCATGGAACTAACGGCCGGATTTCAATTTTAATTTTCAAAACCGGTCCTCAATGGGTTGTTCTCAGATCCAACATGAGAACCACCCACTCAGACCATGCTCACCCCAATTGGCGAGCACCGCTAGGATTTGTACGACTCTCGAGAGCGCAACCAATACTACATTTGTCATTTATCTTGAAAAGAAGAATTCTACATGCTTTTCTTTTATTTTACGACTATCAATGCATTTTGATTCCATGCTAATTCCAAATGATGATGAATATCTTTCATTGCTTCAAATGCGGAACATTAATGATGTTCTCTTCGGGATCATATCGGCCGGCTTGTTCAAATACTTGGACCACCGATCTCCCAATGGTAAAAAGGGAATAGCATTTCCGACAATTCACTTGATTTTTTGTCAATTCGAAGGCGACGAATCTCGACTGACTAAAATGCTCATTGACCTTTGTCAGTTGTGTGGGAAGGGACTCGCATAACCGGAGTGGCGATGGTTAACCTGCGAGAACAACCCGGATTGCTGGTGAGTCTCACTGTTTTTTGCCTTCTAACAGAAGTTGATTGAATTGAAGTGTGGGTTTGGTATTAATCAGGAACTATCCAATTTGATCAAAGGCAACCCGGGACTGTGGTAGGGCAACTAGTTCGGGATTCCTCTCTTCCCCGTTCACTACCGCAGAAGCTCAGGCGACCCTCTCAAATACCTGAGAAAAGCTAAGTCAATGATCGACCCGAAGAAGAAGTCCCTGGAGGCTCACTTCTCCTACAGAATTGGGGACGTCGTCATGACTTATCTAGGAGCACGTGTAAGGATGAGTTCAGGCTTCTGCAATTCGGGAAACAGAAAAACAGAATGAGAATAAGCTGACAAACTCTCAATTTGTCCGGTGTTTTGCTGATGCAGATCACGAGCCTGCTCAACTACAGGATCATCGGCAACGCCTCCTTCACTATCTTGATCGTGCTCGGCCCGCAAGAGGAGATCGCAGCCATGGGCAACCCCGTCACGTACATACGGGCAAACTCCTCAAGTTTACCTCACGTAAGGCTCCAAATCCTCATCGTTTTTCCTTTTTCCTTCTTGTCTGCAGTATCTAGAATCGGATCTTTATCAGGACTGATGTGGGGTGTTTGAGATGAGATGTATGCAGGCGCTCACGATGCACATGGTGAACTATGCGGGGAGGGTGGACATGCAGATTCTGGTGGCCAACGACATCATCCTGGACCCTGATTTTGTGGCCAAGTGCTTTGAGGATGCTTTGCTCGACATGAAAGCAGCAGCTTCTACTGCTTTGAACTCGAAGAAGTAAACAGGGAAACTTTCCTGTGATGTTAGGAGGGGAAAATCTGTATCATATTCTTATACACGTGTGATTATACACGGGGATTAAAAAAAGAAAAAAAAATTGATCCCACTTATACGATGTTCTATATCGGGACAAGAAGAACCATTTTAGGCCATCAATCCGAATTTCCTCTTATTTCTTACTTGATCTGTTAAAATGTCTCGATTTTAAGCCATTGCATGAACTTGATCCGAATTGAATTATGGATAAAGTTAAATACGAAAATCGTGTTAGTGTTAGAATTGGCCAAGCAAAACAGAGAAGAAAATATATTGTCAGACTTGTATTCGGATTGTATTTTGGACTAATATGGAAAGTTCCATGTGGATTTTGACATGATCATTGTGGGTGCAAGAAAGAATTAATGATAAGATGCAATCTCTTGACTCTGTTGAAGTTGTTAAAATATGTCTTGAGTTTAAGCCCAAAGGGAATTGCTGAATTTTGAAAATAAATTAGTTAACTTGCGGATAAGGAAATATTCCTATCATTCAAGCGGAGATTGGCAAGGGAAAATCAAAAAGGAAAAGTCATAATTTTGACTTGGATAAAAGATGCACTCGTCAACTTCCTCAGCCAAGAGAGGAAATAAATAGATAAAACGGAAAATGAAGTATAAACTTGATTAAAGGAAGTTGGACTTCCTACTTTGACTTGGCTTGGGACTCTCTTCTTTGACCGAGGCGGTGCACGTACAAGCATAGTGCACCTACAAGCATATATATCTGGATATGAAATTGGGGTATAAGAAATGTATAAGAACAAGAAAGTAAAGGACTTAAATAAAATCGCGAGAATTAAAAATAATGTAAAGACAGAAAGCAATGTATAGAATATAAAGTAAGAGTATGCATAAACAAAATCCAACCATGAAGGTGGTCTGAACTTGTATTACATAAACTGGAAATTAAAATTACATGTATTGAAAGATACAGAAACTAAAGCATCAAGTCATCCACTAGGGCGGTAATCCGCACTCCAGGGAGTATCGATGTTTGTATTACAAGAAATGGTTAACCAACTATCATGTGAGTTGGTAACCCTGTATAAAGCTATGTATTTGAAAACTAACTTACTTTGAAACCAGGGGGTACAAGGTAAGAAAGCTTGAGGCTTGAAGCGATGAGGGTTACAAGATGGAAGGAAGAGGAAGGAGAGAGAAATGAAATCTGAAAAATTTCGAATCCCTTTCTCTTGTGCCGGAGGAGTGTATTTATAGGAGGTGCTACAGTGTTGAACAGTGTAAAGTGAACAGTACTGAGTGAACAGTGTAAAAGTGAACAGTACTGAGTGAACATTGTAAAGTGAACAGTACTGAGTGAACAGTGAACAGTGTATGTCTATTTTGCTGTAGTGTATAGCCTTTGCGCCGCTGTAATAGTGTCTGCATGTGATGTCTTGATTTTAATCTCTGTCTAGATTGATCCCGTAGCAGTCGTCTTCATTGGTGTTTCCACTGTGATTTGACTGGGAGGATCCGTCTGTATTGTCTTGAGATTTGGAAGATCCATATTGTGATCCTTCTGCTTCAGAGAGCATTGTTCTGAGGATGTTGCAGTATTCCTCTTTGCTCTGGACTGCATCTAGTGCTGCACTTGCAATGGATTTTTCTTGTAAAAAAGATGTATTTGATGGGACTATGGTTGTTTGATTTTTCTGGCTATTTAGCCATGTCTGAACCGCAGTCTCAGATCCTTGTTCATGTCGATTGAACCCATCCCACCATTTTGTCTTGTATTGTCGGATGAGTACGGGTATTAAATTGGTGGATGTATTGTATCCAAATTCCCAAGCTGTTACCCATGAGATTTTGAATATTATGAAAAAATGCATAAGGCATGGGAACCTTGAATCATGTTGATTTGGTACGAAGTGTTTACGAAATGTTTGGTATCCTTGATTGACGATGGGATGTAGTATGACGTCCAAAGGACCAAAGAAATCCCACCAAGAGTTAAACCAGTTTGGTAGGCTTTGTCTGGGGAAGTTGTCTTTGAAGAATACTAGCCAAGTATGTTGGAAATTTGTATTTTGTCTGTAGAAGACATTCCACCATGCTTGTTGGTAGTCCCAGTAGGTATAAGATGTGGAGTGTGGCAGGATTTGGGTAAGTCTAGTTTGGAATTTTTTGGGTGTATGAGGTGATTCTCCCCAGTGTGAGGGGTGTATGACTTTACTGATGGATATAGTGGAGTATATGATGTTTTCTGTATTGTTTTTGTCAGCAAAGTGGGTGAGCCTTGCTGATTTAGTCTCCACTAGAATTTGCTCATAATAAGCAAGGGTTTTGTTTGTATTATGTGGTTTAAATAGCCAGTTTTTTGGGAAAATGTTTTTTGCAAATTTGATTGGATCTTCATTGTAAAATCCATCTTCTACAGTCAGTATTTTTTGGAAAGATGTTTTGGGGAAAAACTTTGATCTTTGAGAATGAGGGGTTGCCTGTGGCCTAATAACCACCTCATTCGAAATTCTTTTGTATTCCGTTTGTTTTTGTGTAGCAAGCGGAGAAGGATTGTTGCTTACCTCGATAGCCTTGGATGGCTCTTTCTTTGCTGTGTTTTGTAAAGACTGGGCAAGTAACAGAATTGTTTCTTTTGGTATCATGTCGGCTAGCTGATTAAAGGCTAGCATGGCATCAGATCATGTATGTTCTTTTTTCAAGGGTGTTTGGTGTAAGAATGTCTGGTTGTTTTATGCCATTTCAAGCCATGTCTTGATGGGTGTTAAGCCTGTTGGCTTTGGTGGTGTATTGGAGGATTCGGCAGTGGCTTTGCCTTTGCCTTTGTCTTTTTTGGATCTTGGCATATTGGTATCCCCTGTAAAAATTCTCTTGTGAGAAAATCAGGTAATGAATTTGAAGAACCGTTTATAAATTCAATGTCAAAATCAAATACTGAAAGTATGGCTTGCCATCTGGCAAAAATCTGTTTTGATGCAATGTTTAGAACGTCTTTTTGTAAGATGTCTTTGGCTGATTTGCAATCAATTCTCAATAGAAATTTTTGATTCAATAAATCTCCTTGGAATTTTGATATAGATAAAACTATAGCAAGTATTTCTTTTTTGATTGTCGAATAGTTTTGTTGAGTGGAATTCCAATGTTTTGATATAAACTGAACAACTTGTTCTTTGTTATTATTGACCTGTTTGAGAATGCCACCATATCCTAATTCCGAGGCATCGCCTCGACTATTTTGAAAGTAGAAGGATCAGCAAGATGTAAGCAAGGAATATCTTTTACATGAATCTTTATTTGTTTGACAATGTCCGTATGGACTGAAGTCCATGGCGGGGGATCCTTACGTAACCTTTGGTGTAAAGGTTTGCAAAGAATATTAATATTTGGAAAGAAGTCTATAATATAATTGAGGCTACCTAAAAATCTTTGTAATTGTGTTTTGTCTTTAATCTCATCTGGAAATTTGTCAGTAAAAGAGATTGATCTTTCTATGGAGTTATGGTGCCTAAATGGATGTAATGACCTAGAAATCTAATTCTGGTTTGAAAGAGTGCTATTTTAGTAGGAGAAACTACTAAACCATTTTGTATGATAATTTTTATGAAGGTAGAAAGATGTTTGAAATGTTGTTCTATATTAGAGGAAAATACAAGAACATCATCTATATAAACTATGATGTAATCTGAATAAGGATTGAAGATGTCATTCATGATTCTCTGGAATTCAGAATGGGCATTTTTGAGACCAAATGGCATAACATTCCATTCATATTGTCCAAAGGGAACAGTAAAAGCTGTCTTGTATTTATCTTTTTCATTGATTTGTATTTGCCAAAACCCTGACTTCATGTCAAATTTTGAAAATACCTTAGATCTACAAAGTCTATTTAGTAAATCCTTTTTATTGGGTATTGGATATCTTATCCATCTAAGGGCTGTATTTAGAGGTTTATAGTTAATAACTAGTCTAGGAACTCCTCTTTCTAGTTCGGCATTTTTATTGACATAGAAAGCGGAACAGCTCCATGGTGATTGGCTTTTTCTTATGAGTTTTTTACTCAAAAGGTCTTGTATTTCTGTCTGACAAAATTTTAAAACTTCTTGGTTCATTTGTGTAGGGCGAGCTTTTATAGGTATTTTGTTTTCAGAAAAATCATGTTCATAAGGCAAGTCAACAATATGCTTCTTTCTTTCCCAAAAGGCATTGGGTAAGGTAGAGCATATGGTTTTTTCTGTGTGTTTTTGTAGGGAAGCTACTTTTTCTATGATTTTAGGATTTAAAAGATTTTCTTCTATTCTTTTGAATTCTAAATCTTCTTTTAAGAATTCAAGCTGGTTTTCCTTGTCTTTTATAAGTCAATTTATTTCTGAAATGGAATGTTCTTGTAAAATATTAAGGCTTCTCTTCTGAGGTTTTGTTATGAAATTGAAGGTGATTTTTTTATTTAAAGCATGAGTTTCAATACCTTCATTAGTAACAGTAAAATGTTGGATTAATTGTATAAAAGGTGTTCCAAGGATAACCTGTTGCCTCATGTTTTTAACTAGAAGGAAAGATGTTTTATAAGACATTTGGTCTTTTATTATCAAGGCTTCGGGTAACTTGTATTGTATATTCAGTTTGTCTCCTGAGGCTGATTTTAAGGATTCAGATGTTTTATCAAAGTATCTTGTTGGAACAAGGCCTTCCTTGATACAGTTGAGGTCGGCCCCTGTATCAAAGAGTGCTGTTGTTTCAATAATATACTCATTATTGATTTTTATCTTAATATTTATTATCCATTTTCTAGATGTTATTTCTGTTAATAACATAAGAAAGGCTGGATCAGAGGTATCGGCGGTACTGGTGATTTCATTTTGGTCATCAAGTTTTGTCTTTCCTTTTATGACAAGAGATTTTATAACAGAAATTTCTTGTTTCATTTCTAATTGAGTCTCTTTCAAGGCTTGTATTTCTAATTTCTGTTGTTTAATTTCGCTTTGGAGGTCATTAATGTTTATAGGTCTAGACTGGGGTTTTTTGTTTCTATTCAGAATGTCTTTAAGATTGTAGGAAGTATTAGGCTTAGAAGTAATATTCATAGAGGAGTGTAGTCTATCTACGTATTCTTTTTTGGCTTCGGGGTCAAGTATTTTATCAGCAGTACTGAGAAGGAATTCTTCTTCTTTTGTTAAGACGTTTACTTCAGGAATAGGTTTTCCTGGAGAAGCATCTTCATAATCGGAATCTGAAGAGGATTCTATCTCATTAATTTGAAGACCTTCTTCCTCAAGCAGTTCATCAGAAGAAGTATCATCATTTTCTATGAAGATGTTGTTTAACTGGTTAAGAGTATTGTCATCTAAAGAAAGTTCATTTAATTTTTTATTAATTCTACAGTATTTTGAAATATGACCTTTTCTACCGCAAGAATAACATTTAATGTCTTTAAAATTTTTTCTATCAGCGTGGGGTCTATTTTGGTTATTCTAATGTCTTTGGTTATTCCTACGGGGTTGAGGTTTATTGCGATGTTTCTTTGAATCTTTTTCTGGAGGACAAGTTCCCTTACATTTTGGTTTTGTTTTTTCATTATAAGAAGGGTCATATTGAGCACAAAAATCTCCTAGACTTCTATTGGTGAGGGACTGTTCTTCCTTGAGTTGTCTTTGTAATTTGATTGTATTACACATTTGTGTTCCTTGTCTATAAACATAAGAGACTATTTCCCCGTATGAAAGGAGATCATAAGGAATTTGACCGCTATAATCTTCCCTAATTTTATCTCTAACTTGGTCACCTATAATCTGAGGTAAACCGGCTAAGAATTTTTCTTTCCAAAAAGGTTGATTGCAGTCGGGTCTAATAAAAACCCTTTGAAAGAAAAGTTCTTTGTATTCTCTAAATCTTCCTAAGGATTTGCAACGCATATTGGAAAGGAGATCTTGGTTTCTATCTCTAATATGTGAAGGATCTCCTACGAAGTGTTGTGAGATGGAATAGATAAGAGTATTTACCGCATCTTGGATGAGATGTCCTTGATTATCATCCATGCGTTGGCCAAAGTCATCTACCTTATAAGCGGTTAAAATTTGTGTTTTTTGTTCATCTGTCGAGTAGTTATCCCACCAACCTTTTAGTTGTCCAAATCCGGCTACTAAAAGATTAGCAACAGCATGGTCGAAAACATCTTGCTGTGTTTTGTAGGCATTAGCAAGCATCACCATGTTGTTAAGAATGTTCATAATATTGGTTTCAGCGACACCATCAATGTTCCATTCATAAATGGCGTCGGAGAGTATTTATTCTGTATTTTTTGCGATGATTCTTCTTGGGCAATGTCTGGTGGGGTAGCTCTACTATAATAAAGCTTCGAGGTTGTCTCCAATTGAGTCTCGTTAATATTATTAACTGACTCATTATCGGAATCACCAGAAGGTTTGGTCAAGGTACTGATAGTGGGTTGGTCTGGAGTGTCTTTGATGATAAGATTCTGGAATTTAGGAGTGTCTAAAATAGGAGTGGGCTCTAGCTTTGATTTCCCTAGGAGTTTTTTCTTTTGTTCTATAGCTTTGGCAAACTCCGGGCTAAGATTTTTGGGGAATTCAAAGGCCTTAAAAATGGGTTTTTTGAGCGTGTCTGTTGGTGTGATGAGTTGAGTAGGATTCTGGATGGTGGATTCTATCCTATTTAACTGTTTTCCTATGGTCACCAGATGTTGGTTTGTATAATTGTTTTGTTCTATGACTTTATGAGTGTAAAGAGAGTCTCCTTTGTCTCGGAAGTCGAAAGGAGTAGCTGTTACCTCATTATCTCCATGTTGTATTTTTATTCTCCTAAGAGGAGGATGATTGGATTCTATGGTTTCACCATTATCAAGTTTCCACTTATAATGATGATCTAAGACAACTATTTCTTTTGGTTCAAGAAATTGTTCTTCTAACCAATCAAAGAAAAATATATGGACTTCATATTCGTATATGTAGTCGTAATAATTTTGTTTGATATCTTTTGCTTTGTCAGCAAAGGTTTTGAAGAACCATTCCCTAATTTGTTTGTTGTCTTCAGAATTGAATTCTTTGTTAAGGAATGCTCTATTTGGTTCAAAATGTTTTTCTAAAACATTAAGCTCGGAATCTATCATTTGCGAATAAGTGGGAGAATGATGAGGAGAATCTGTGTTTTCTAGGACTGGTTCAGGCTGGTTTTGTTGGTAAACTTGGCCTGGAAATCCCTGATCTATTATCTAAGCCACTAATTTCTGGTTCAGGTGGTGTCTCATGATTATTCCTACTAGAAGAAGGAGGTAAAGGTGTAGTATCACATGGGGGAGTGTTTCTATGCGTACTTGGAGGAATGGTGATAATAGGAGGAAGATTGGGATTAAGATTTATAGACCTTGTATAAGAAGTGTGAAAAGAAGGACTAGATCTTGAATCGAAAGATCTTCTGGGAAACCTAATGGTCACTCTTCCTTCTGGATGTTGAATGACATTAGTAGGATCTGTATTTTGAACAACTTGTTGGGGAATTTGGTTTTCTAATTCCCATTGTTCTGGTAAAGTAACTTGATTCCAATTGATAGACCTAGGAATTGTTGTATTAGCTCTAGAAATGTCAGTTTGGAGGAGAAGTGTTTCTCCTTTTGGACTATGTTTGAAAGCATTTTCTCCAAAGGCGGAGGACATGGCTTTGTAATGGATTCTATAAACAAGGGCTAAAGGAATAGATCCATCTGCCACTTTGTAATTATGAGTTTTGATTTGAAGTGTGAGGGCTCTAAGAATGTTTTTATCTTTGAGGGAAACAGAGAAATTGGGATAACAGTCAAAATGTATTGGTCCTTTGCACAAACTTGTCTCTACCGTACCGAGGATGGATTCATCATAGTTTAAGAGACGTGAATCTCGTAAAACTAAGAGAATGGAAGTATCAAGACCTTCTTTTGTAAGAGGCTTGACTCCTACTTGGACTAGTCCTATATGAATATAATTGTATTTTTGCCGATGTTTTTTGATGGACTCCTGATTCAAAAGATGTATTTTTTCATAGGAATTAGAAAGAGGAATATCTCTTTCTTCGGTGGCTATGACATAATCTGATTTTTTGAAAAATTTCAATTTTGATTGTTTGTATATTTCCTTAAGCTGTATTTTAGGAATTTCCCAATTTTCTATAGATTTGTTGAAATCTTCTATCCTTACTTCTTCTCTATGTATAGGACTTGGATCTGAGTCCATTTGTGATAGAGAACTAGAGGAAGACGTAGATCTTCTAAGTAAACTCATACTTAAGATCGGAACTATTCCTTCTTCGAACCGTTACTGAGCTAAACCAACGGTCTAACAGCCACTCGGGGACTTACGGCCTGGACCACTCTATAGAAACAAGAAGGATGCCAACGAATGGCTCTCGATCTAAGAGTATGTATTTACAAAGACTATCTATACCTTCCCACTGGCTCTGATATATATATATATATATATTCGTGGCTTGCTTGCATGAATATGGTGGTTAGCATCGTTGTTAATACGAGCATTGAAGCGCCGTTATTCTAGCGAGTGCTTGGCGGGTTTTCGTTAAGAATTAGTGTTTGTAGCCGATTTAATCTTGAGGTAAGATTTGCGTGTAATTCCTTTGTGAGATTGAGAAATTATTTCTTGAGGAATTTCGGGGCTAAACACTGCGTGCGTTATTGGGTGTAATTGGGGCTTGGGAAACACTGAGAGAGTGTTTGAGTGACTCGAGAATGTAATCTCCTTGTATCGCTTGATCTATAGTGAAATTTGTCGCCGCTTTCCCCGTGGACATAGGTCTTTACGACTGAACCACGTAAATGTGGTGTACGATTTATTTTCTTCTTTTGTCTATATTATTGTTCGATCGCTAGCCCTATAGTTATTTGGGGAGAAACTAGAGATGATGAAGCAAGCTAATTGGGATTTGCTGGATAGACGAGCTATGGGTGTTGTTCGGCTGACGTTGGCTCGTAACGTCGCGTTTAACATCTTGAAGGAGAAGACCACGGCTAATTTGATGCAAGCCCTATCGGATATGTAAGAGAAGCCCTCTGCGATCAACAAAGTCTATTTGATGTGACATATATTTAATTTGAAGATGAGTGAATGTGCGTCAGTTGTAGATCATATCAATAAATTCAATGTGATTGTTAGTCAATTGAGTTCAGTTGAGATTGACTTTGAAGATGAGGTACGTGCTTTGATTTTGTTATCCTCATTGCATGATAGTTGGAATACTACTGTTACTACTGTTACTACTGTTAGTAATTCCTCTGGGTCAACAAGTTTGACATTTGATGGGGTTGGAGATTTGATTCTAAGCGAGAATATTTGTAGAAGAGAATCTGGCAAACCTGTATCTACTACTTTAGTAGGTGAAAATAGAGGAAGATCTATAATACGTGTGGGTAAGAGTAGTACTAATATGAACAGACGTAGTCAATCTAGGACTACTGATGTTGTCTGTTGGAGCTGTGGCAAGAGGGGACATCTTAGAAGGAATTGCCTTAAGTTGAAGAATGAGAAAGGTAAGGGAATTATAGTTGATTCTGCATATAATGTTGTAGCTGTAGCAGATAATATTGATTGTGTCTTCTCTGTCACTGATTATTCATCGTTTGATGGATGGATTATGGATTTTAGTTGTTCTTTTCATGTCACGCCAAATAGAAACTGATTTATCACTTATCAGTGCATGGGTAGTGTCACGCCCTGAATCCCGAGCGCGTGCCCATCCCTATCTGGTCGATAATAATTTGCGACTTCCTAGGATGAGTCGCCGACCCTTTCCATTTTATTGCACATGCGAAAGCGAAAAGAAATCCCCTGACAGTAATCATCTTGGGATAGAAAAAAACAGGATACGAATTCACAAACAAACATGCTTTTATATATACACTAAGTCATGTACAAAGGTCTATGGCCAAAAGACTACAAAAGACTGGCCTTCCAAAAAGAAGCGGTCCTAACTGACCTACGCTTCCGATCACCTCCTCTCGGCTCCAGGTCCTCCACTCGACGACCCTGAAAATGTTGTCCCATAACGGGGTGAGAGATCATCTCAGCGAGTCTAAGCTCTAAACCCCAATTAGGAGGGAAATACGCCCAGAAGTGTCTTAATCACCCAATCACACAATCAATGAGACTTACCTCGTCTCAGATCCACCCTGCAGGTCAGTATAATTTATAACTTAGACAGCATGAAAACATGAGCAACAAATAAGCTCCAACAAATGAAACGCCACACTCAATTAATCATGCGTTCCTAATTTTGATCTCGGCATATAGCACGGCCTACTCTCTGTTCGGCGGTCTTCTGGCATTGCCAGGCATCGTCTCACCCCATTGAGCACGGCACGTCTCTTTATCAGACGGCTTTCCCGAAGGAGCATAGGGTCCAGAATCTATTGTGACCGGCTTCCCGTTGTCCAGGGGGTATCCCAAATAAGGATAACGTCCAGCTCAACAGCCCGGGACGATTTCTCTTAACCATCACACGATCACTTAAATATGGCCCAAGGCACCGTGCATTGCACTCAAATGCTTCAATTAAAATGGTGAGCCTGGCCTTTTTCTTTGTATTAGAAATTCACATGAAATTACTCGTGTGTGGGTACACGGTCAACTTGATCTTGAAAAATTGATATTCTTCCTTTTTGAAATCCCACTATTTCATATAGTACTAAAAACTATTTTCGGTGTCAAAACCCGACACCCGGGATTTTCTGAATAAATATTGGAAATTCACAATTTTTGGAATTAAATACCAAAAATCCAATCAGCACTCAATTTGCATAATTTAACACTCAATTGTAGAAATTAACCACACCATTGCAATCAGCACGAAATTCCGGTCACCGGCTATCCCGGTCTAATTTCCAAAAAATAATTAATAATTAAACAATTACTGAAATTAATTAAATCAATCAATCTAAATTCTAAAAATACTAACCTAGGCCAGAATCATTAAATTAATAACCAATACGGACCCGGAAAAATTCCCAAACCCTTCTAGATAAATAGTGCAATTTATTTAGGCCTTAGCTAAACCATGCTAACCACCTAACATGCTCAATTAAATAATTACGTTTCTAATTTAATCTATCTAACCACTTAATTCCTAATAAAATAAATCTAAACACCCCTTAAACGTCATTAACCTACTAAGCAGAGTTTAGAGTATAAACTCACCGGTGCAAAACGAAGACCAGTTTACCGCGACGGCGGCGCGACGGCGGCCGAAATTTGAATTTTCGACGGCGTCGGCGGACTCTCGGGCCGGGCGTAAAATGGGCCCAACAAATCTCAACCCAACTGAGATTTGTTTCCAACTTGGGCTGGGCTTCAAGACTGCTGGAATGGGCTGCTTTGACCGAAGAAGGAAATGCTTGGACGTGGCAACGAAGCTCGGCTTCGTGAAGATGGGCGAGCTGACACGGTGAAGCCACGCGGAGAGAGAAGGGACGATGCGAGTCAACTTTGGTGAAGGAAATTCTGGTTGTTGACTTGATGTGTTGTTGAACGAGTGGCCAAATGGAGGGATGGGCTGAGAATACGCGGCAGAAGTTTCGCTGGTCTTCAAGCTGCTTCGGTGGATTGCTGTCCGCGCGGATGAAAGGCTGGCAGCAAAAACCAAAGTTGGTTGGCGTTGAAGTCCACGGGCCGAAGGAGAACGCACGAGCTAGCGGTGGGTTGAGGGCTGTGCGGACGTGTGGCGCGGCAAGAAGAAGAGGAAACGAGCTGGCAAATTTTCGAAGGAAAATTGAAAGAGAAACAAGAGCAAAACTCGGCTAAGAGGGAGAGAGATCTTGTCGCACAAGAGGGAGGGAAAGAGGCGGTGGTCTTAGCGTGCAGGAGAAGCAGCCGGTGGAGGGTCCCAAAGTCAAGCAACTCAATCCATTACATTGATTGCATGTCCCCTAATTCTTTCTAGCCTAAAATTCCATAAATAATCCAATTTAAAAGTCAAAAATGCAAACCCAAGCTTAAATCCGAATTTCACATTTTTGGCACTCAACTTCAGCTTCAATTTCTTCTCCGATTCCTCCAATTCGAAGTCCAATTTTGTTGAAGAAAAAGTCTACAAAATTTCTATAAGTCCCTTTCGCCATATAGCTCAGTTTGCAAGTCCAAATTTCCTTCAATTTGGCCCATCCGAATTTCTGCTATTTTTTTCTGCATCGTCCGAACCGATTCTCCGTAAAAATCTCGGAATCTCTGAAAATTCTTCGGATGATGAGTTGACGTTCCTCAAATAGTTCGTGACACAACATAACTTTCAATTTCTGAAATCGGGTTCAAATTCACGGTTAATTTCAATCTAGCGCGCTTTTAGCGTGACCTAGTCTACTGGGTAACTTTTAGGAATTTTTGGTGCAATTGACTCGTGATCGATTTATCTCAAGTCACAATGTACATCTATGACACATTGGCGACTCTCGATTGTCGTGAAAATCTCCAGGTTTCAAATACGAACACAGGGTACCCAAAACGACAGAAAATCAATTTAGTGTCGATCGATGAGAATTTTGCAATCAGGTGGAATCACCCACATTTTGATCACTCATCTCAATTGAATCGACCTATCATTGATCTCTGATCGATTTTTAATTGTGCCGTAATGACCCTAGCAAATTAGCACGGTCGAGCAGTCGATTCCTGGTCGAATTCTCAAGTCTTTTGCGTTAAAATCCCTTAATAATTTTCCCAAATAGTCTAGTTATCTCTTGAGTGATCGGCTCAGAGAATAGCACTATAGACGCGTCGATGAAAGGCCCGATTTATTCAATTGAAATCATATTTGAAAAATCAGGATGTCACAGGTAGTGGTAAAGTCCAGTTAGGGAACAACGTTGAGTGCGATGTTGTGGGTGTTGGTGATGTTAAAATTAGAATGCATGATGGTATTGTGAGGACATTGACTGGAGTAAGACACGTTCCAGAATTGAAAAAGAACTTAATTTCCTTGGGTGCCCTAGATTCAGCTGGTTGTAGATATTCTTCAGAAGGTGGAGTTCTGAAGGTTGTTCGAGGTGCCCTGGTGATAATGAAAGGAATCAAGCACGGAGGCCTGTATAAACTTCAAGGTGAGACAGTGACAGGTTTCAGCCCGGAGACGTTGGATGCATATATTCGATAGTCTATTGACTGCTCGAGGAAGACCTAGATGTTTGTGCCAATGCACAAGTTTGATGCTGGTGTCAAGATCACGCGGTTGAGAGCTTTGATCGAGACGGAGACTGGTAAGTCGATCAAGCATGTGCGGACTGACAATAGCATGGAGTTTTGCTCGGAGCTGGCAAATAAATTCTGCATGAAAGAGGGCATAGTGAAATATCGCACTAGTGCCAGTAAATCACAACAATTTGTAGAATTGATGAACAGAACATTACTAGAGACGGCTCGAAAAATTATCTCTAGTGCTGGTATTGCTAGGAGAATCCTAGCTGATGTGCTTAGTACAATAAGCTGCCTGGTGAATAGATCCCCATCAACTGCTATTGAATGGTGGAATCCTGAAGAAGTGTGGTCAGGTATCATTGCTGGTTATTCTATTATTAGAATGTTTGGTTGCCCGTGTTATTTTCGAGTGAGTGATGGTAAGCTTGATTGGAGGGCAAGGTGCATATTCCATGGCTATGTACAAGGTGAGCGGGGCGATCGGTTGTGATGCCCAGATATAAATTCACCTGTTAACAGCAGAGAAGTTACCCTTGATGAGTCTCCGGTACTTCTGGCTAGGAGTGTTTGTGGCAGTGTTCAAACAGATCTGAACAGTGTTCAGCTTGAGGTGGAGTTGTGACCAGAAACTCCTAAGGTAGCATATATGGGTACTAGCAAAGTAATTGTGACATCCCGATTTTCCAATTCTATTTTCAGTAAAATGAGACGAGCATTTCATCTGCGCGTATATAGTTCTTTTCTCTGAGTTGGCCACTCACGAGAAGACTAGTCTATCAGGTGAAGCCGTTAAGAGATTCTAATGGATCAGACTCGAGAATTCGACCAGGAAGCGACCTTTCGACCGAGCTAATCTGCAAGGGTTATTACGGCACAGTTAAAAATCGATTAGAAACCGGAGATAGGTTGACTCGACCAAGGCATGTGATTAAGTGCGGGTGATTCCACCATATCGCATAATCCTTGTCGATCGGCACTAGACTGACCAAGGCATGTGATTAAGTGTGGGTGATTCCACCAGATTGCATATCATTTAAAATTAGATTCATGAAATGCATGCCATTTAGTGATTGTTGCTAGGTCCATTTAATTAGAAATTGCATGTCATTAGAATTAGGTCATTTAGTTAATACTGCATTGCATATTGCATGATTTTCATTAATCAAGTGAAAACAAAAAAGAAATTACGTGTTAATTAGAAATCATATCTAGGGTTGTTGATATGAATTCTAATTTAACATTACAGATGCTTTGGTTGCTTTGAGGTAAGTTTTTGCAATTTATTCATTGTTTATCTAGGTGTTAAATTGGTGGTTTGCGCACCTGTATGATCACCTCACATGTTAGGGAAATAAATTTAAAATTAATTTAAGCTACCCGCAAAAACATTTTTGAAAATAAAAGAATGGTACCGAAAGGGCATTAGAGAAATCTAGTGTAACCAAGTCCCCGTACCCATAGTCTCTGGTTCGTAGGAGTAAAGTGAAACTCCCGTTACTTTACTTGGGTTTCTAATCAACCCACCAAAAATAGATTAGTGGTGACTCCCAGATAAAATCTATCTGCATGTTAAGAATTTGAACATAAGTCGCAAATTGGTATGGGCTTGGGAGAGCCCGAGTTAAGTCTAGGCTTAATAATCCATTAGCCAAATTTTAGGTGGTGCACCCAAAAATTTAGGTCACGACAGCTTGGCGACTCCGCTGGGGACTTGTGTTAAAACACTTAGTGGACTTAGGCCATTTTTTCTCTTTTTGAAAAATATTTTTGTTTGGCAGCGAGGATTCCAAGTACGTCCCAAAATTTAAGGTGTTAAATGTTTTTGCAGATTGGGAGGTATAAGGGGAGTAGTCTTTACTTACCCTTGTCTTACAGAATGGAGTTGGGGATGAATGTTTTAAATTCAAATTGTTGAAGTGTTATTTGATTTAAACTATTGTGCATGCTTGCATTTTGCACTACACTTTTGCAAACACAACCTGCCGACGGACCTGGGCCGCACTAGGATACTTAGGATGGTATTGAATTGGATACGACTTTGACCGCGAGGCCGCGTAGTAGAGGTTGCCCAACTCAATCCCGAAAGTTTCTTTCTTGGTGTTAAGAATGTTTACCTTTGCCCGTGAGACTGCATCGCATTGGGGTATCATTCTTGACTGAGCCAGAGTTAAGAGGACTTGACTTAGTACGCGCAGCTGCGACTAGTCATCCCACGCTTTAAACTCTACTTTGCTAAGCCTGTCTAGAGTAGAAATTGAGCCTCACATCTCATGTGCATGTCTATGTGATTGCCGTCGATTCGTCTTGGTGAAGTAAGCCTTCTATCCCTATACCATGCAATTTGCTTTGTCATACTTTTGATCCATCAATGACAATCTAGGTTAGTCATTTGATCTATATCATTTGTCAATTAGAAATGAAATGAGGAAATTGCATGTAATGAATCATTTCCAAAAAAACTTTGGAGAATTTGTTTTCAATTCATGTCTAGAAAGTTTGATCTTGCTAAGGTGTCTATTTTTCTAGCTCTCTTTAGGAAATTTTCTTCTTGTAAGAACTTTTCATGAAAAATGAAAGAAAAGTTGATAGATCATTGTCATGGATTGATTCGCTATTTGCATCTCGTACTTATGCATTTTCATTCATTTAATTTAGGTGATAACAGATCCTCCATGCTCTCCCATCATTACGCAATCAAGGGCTAAAATGGCCGACCAAAACGAAATGCGCGATCGCATGTCCTCCATGGAAGTTCAACTCCAACAGTTAGCCGCCTCTATGCAGCTTGTAACTAATCAACTTCAATCCCTTCAGGTGAATCCGAATCCTACACCCGCTCTCCCCGAGATAGTAGCCCCGAAGCAAGCAAACAAGGCCCAAGTGGGTGATGACGACATGCTCGAGCTGGAAGATGACCCATTATCAGTTATTGTTAACAAGGTCAAGCTTGATAATGTCCCTAAGATGGAACAAGATGAACGCTTCACAAAGCTGGAAGAGAAAGTGAAACAACTGCAGGAGTCACAAAGCTCACTCCCGTTTGACCTCTCGGTTTATGAGAAGGTCAAAATGCCAAATAAGTTCAAAATGCCAGAGTTCGAGAAGTATGACGATACATCTTGCCCAAAATCTCATTTGCAGATGTACCACGTACACATGGCCCAGCACGTAAAAAATGAGCCCCTTATGATCCAATCATTTCATGCGAGTTTGACTGGGCCCACGCTAAACTGTTATGTCATGAAGAATGTGAACCTTCTCGACACCTGGAATGAAGTGGCTGACGCATTTCTCACGCAGTATAAGTTCAACATGGACATTGCACCTTCCCGAGAAGATCTTGAGAGAATGGAGAAGAAGAAGAGTGAATCATTTAAGGAGTACGCCGTGAGATGGCGAAATCTAGCAGCTCAAATCATTCCTGAGCCTACTGATAAGGAGTTGATGAAGTTGTTCGTCAAGACTCTTCCATCTGAGTTCCGTAACCGAATGGCTAGCACATATGTCAAAAACTTCAACCAACTTGTTCCCGTGGGAGAACAAATTGAGATGGGGAAAAGAAAAAGGTGGTTTACTGAGCCATCTAACAAGAGGTTTTCTACCAAGAAGGAGAAGAACCTTGAAGCTGAGATTGATATGGCCTATGCTCAACCGAATCGTGATACATCCAATCGCGCTTAGGTAATTAAGATTTCTACTGAGCAACAAGGTGGAGGACATCAGTTCTCGGGTCGACGACGTAATGGTAGGAGACAATTTACACCTCTTCCTGGACCCCTATCCAAAGTTTTGCCTGTCCTCCAAAAGAAGGGATTACTCTCTACTGAGCCGAAGCGACCAAATCCCGAGCATTATCCTGCGTATAATCCCTTCGAAAAGTGTGACTATCACATGGGAGAGGTTGGTCACTCCACTGATGATTGCTATGTTTTGGAGCATAAGGTCCAAGACCTCTTGGATACAAAGGCGTTCTCTTTCAGCAGTAATCAGAAAAATCCTCCGCCCAACCATGATGGAGGCGCAAACGCTGTTGCTGAGTGAAGAAGTTCTTATCTTCTAGGACTTCAAGTTTTTAGGATTTCCTGCTTTCTAAAATTTCAATTATTGCTTTTGTTTCTAAGGTTTGCTTGTTTGCATTTTCCATTCCAATAATGTAATTCATTTGATTATAATCAATGAAATTACAATTTTATTTCCAATTTTAAGGACATAATGAGGCACACCAAACCAGCCCGGTGACGATATCCAACAATGAAAAGAAAATGTCATCCAAGGAGAATTCTAAGGACTGGGCTTCTTCATGCTTCCTCATAAAAAAATCCTAAAAAAAAAAAATCAAATTGTTTCCAAAAGCATGCATTAGGTTAGCCCTGTTTAATTTTCTAACTCATTTACTTTATGTTTTAGAGAATTATTTTCTTGGCCTGGGGAGAAAGAATATGAAAAAAGGCACATCAGGGGCAAAAGCAAGAACAGAGCGTCTTTCAAACTGAAGATCGTATTTTCAGTCTTGATTGATCAAATAGTGTGTTTGTTCCCTTTCAATAGGGGCAATCCAAGAACACCCATTACTGAGATAGTCCCTTTTATGGGGGAATTCCCTGAATGAATGCTTAAAACCATTTTGCAATGTGGAAAACTGTTTGTTTTGAATTTGACAATTTTTCATGCTTAAAGCTATTGGGCTCCTTTAAAAAGGGATTTTGCATGGTGACTCTTATATGTTTTGTCCACCAATTCCATTAAAGAACATCAGGATGGACTAATTTAATGAATGATGTGGAATTGATTGAGCATACTAAATGAGACGAGTTGGAATGATGAAAGGCGAACCCTATCCTATACACAGTCCCCTACTCATACACTTGTGAGATGAGTGTAGGAAGGTTTGTATCCATAAGGTGAAGAGTTCTCTCGCAAAAGGTACGACAACCGAAATGATGAGAGGCAATTCATTTCTCTATCCCAAACATTACAAGTGATCAATTACTTAACTTCTTTGAGCCCCATACACTTATAGAAATTCTTTCAAATTACCCCTGTTAAGAACCACCCCACATCGGCAACTTGGAGGTAAAATGGCATCATGAGATGAGGAAAATGGAAAGAAAATTTCTTGCTCTCACTTGCATTAATCTTCAAGTCATGCTGTTACATTGAATTCATGTGTTAATTTAAGTGCCTTAGGATGACGAAAAGCATTTCTTTCTCTATCCTACATACGTATACCCTTTGCATAGTCCACTTGAGCTTGCAATTTTTCATCTCTTTAAACCCAGTTGGTGATCATCCCCCACACTGGGGCAAGGCAAAAGACAAATAAAGACCCTTGAAAGTTCGAGTGTCATTCAGAGTGTAATTCCTTGACGCATGCATTATGCGCAAGAATTGAAATCAAAATAGAACTAAGGGGCATAAAAAAAATAGTGTGCTTGGTAAAAGCAAGGCCAATGCCCATAGATGAAAAAAAAAAGTCAAGATAAGGACTATCGGTTGTAAAAAGCTTGTATCTCCAATGGAGCAATACTCAAAGAACTCAAATACTGCGTTTTTACAATTAATGGGGGCGCTTCATGAAGACAATCCCCGATGATGAAAAAGAAAACCGGTGGTGATGCCAAGATGATCATCAGCTCTCACCCTTTACACATCTTTGAGCCTAATGATCCTTTCATTTCTCAACCCATGAACCTAGCCTACGTTACGTCCCTTGCAAAGTCTCTTCTAATTAGGGCACTTGAATTAACGTAAGAATTCATATGTTTATAAATATCGCTTGAAGAAGTGCGGGCAAGATTATTTCTTTCTCATTTTGCAGAATTCTTGACTTGTAAGCCCGGAGATGATTACAAGATTGTTCTTTCAATAGCTTTGACTCAAAGAGTCCATTTGTTAAGCCGTTGACCAAGCCCACATTATGGTCCTTGTTAAAGACCTCTCAGATTGGTAAGATCATACCGCTTGCAAGAATACTCGGACCTCTGTCGATATGATGAGATGGAATGATTCTCCTAAAATAGCCATTCTAAATGAGAGTGAGTGAAAGTCCTTTCTAACTAAAAGTCTCTCATTTAGTATTCTTAGGAAATTCATGTCATGAGTGAAAATTGTCTTGAACGATAATTTGGGTGATGTAAAGGTCATTATCCATAATAGCCTTAATTGCTTATTTATTTGGTCAATACATTTTCGCTCTAATCATGTTTGACAGATAATGTTTTCTCAAAGACCCAAGAGCTCCTAACATTTAGGTTCCTTTAAGAATGCATCATGATATTAGGAGATGAGAAACCATCACGAACATTCAAGGTGCATCCTTGATGTTCCAAAATTTAATTCTACCATGAGGTGAGAGGCCTTCACAGGATATCTAAGTTCCAGAAGACATATCCCCAAGAATCAGAGATATCACCAGGTAAGTATATCTCTACCCATACTCTAAATACTTGTCATTGTGCAGGTATTCTCTCTCAAGTGCATCGACACTTGACTCGGTCAAGCTGTCCTTTATATTGACCTGGCGTGCTTTCATAGCCCAGAGTCCCTTTCATCGACCCGGCGTGCTTCTATAGCCCGGTGTCCTTTAAATTGACCTGGCGTGCTTTCGTAGCCCAGAGTCCCTTTCATCGACCCGGCGTGCTTCCATAGCCCGGTGTCCTTTATATTGACCTGGCGTGCTTTCGTAGCCCAGAGTCCCTTTCATCGACTCGGTGTGCTTCCATAGCCCGGTGTCCTTTATATTGACCTGGCGTGCTTTCGTAGCCTAGAGTCCCTTTCATCGACTCGGCGTGCTTCCGTAGCCTGGTGTCCTTTATATTGACCTAGCGTGCTTTCGTAGCCCAGAGTCCCTTTTATCGAACCGGTGTGCTTCCATAGCCCGGAATTTCTTACCTGGCGTGCTTTTGTAGCCCAGAGCCCCCTTTATCAAATCAGCGTGCTTCCATAGCCTGAAGTTCTTCTTAATCGACACTCAATTGAGTTGTCCCCCAAAGATTTTTCTCCAGATTTAGTCTGATTAAGGCAACCAAAGAAAGGTTCAGGTTCTGGTAAGATGATCTTTGTTGCAAGACTGGGCGACCGAAGAAAGGTTCGGGTCCTAGCCAAGCAAAACCTCAGTTCAGGCGACCATAGAATGGTACGGGTCCTGGAAAATCAATTTTTTCGTCAAGGAGACCATAGAATGGTATGGGTCCTAGACAACATTCAGGCAACCGTAGAATGGTACAGGTCCTGGAAAATCATTTTTCCGTCAAGGCGGCCATAGAATGGTACGGGTCCTGGAAAATAAATCCCCGTTTAGGCGACCGTAGAAAGGTACGGGTCTTGGGAAAACAGTCTCTTTGCGAAGCCATGTTACTATTCTAGGCGACCGTAGAATGGTACGAGTCATAGACATGTAACACCAACTATCTTGAGTTATTCTACCCTCCTCGAAGGTAAGTTATTCCAGGTAGGTTCCTCTATCATTTGCATTAGCATTTTCATGCATCACATAAATTGCATTTCAAAATGGGATTCATTTTTCCAAAAAAAAAAAAAAACTCATTATATGTGCATGATCAAAATTTAGGTCTCAATTTATCTTTGAATGCAACCTCTACGAGCTCACCTTCAAAGAGGGGCAGCTGTTGACACCTAAATTTTAGCGACCAATCATTGATTTTTTACATTAATTTTAACCCCTAAATAAATGCAAAAATGAAAAAATGTGGGAAATTGATTTGATTGATTATCCATGGAAATATGAAATTCTGATGAATATTCAGATTTTTATTAAATGCATAAGCAATTTAAAAATCAAGTGAATAAATGGTAAGAATTTTTACAAAATGGAATAAATCTGAGAAAAATCGAGCTGATTGCGAAATCACGCTCCGATTTGCAGCTTTGATTTAATGCGACAGAAGATGGAAACTTGAAAAATACCATTCAAAGCGGCCGTCCGGAATCACTATAAAAGAGTCACAATTTTCGTGACCAAATGGGGGGGCATTCGAATTTTGTGAGAGCAAAATACGTGAGGGAGTTTTGGGGATTTTTGGGTTTTGGAGTTGAATTTTTTTTTTTATTAAAAATTCTTCCCGATGAGGTTAACTCACGTCTGAAAAGTAAGAGAGAGAGAGGGACAAGACCGGTGAGTGACGTCAAGGGAGAGAGAAAAAGAAAAAGGGCGTGCACTGTTCATCTTCCTCGTGGGTTTCTTCTCTGCGAAGCCCCACGCCGCTCGGCTGCAATCCACGCCGCCGCGCCCCTACGCCCCCCCACGTCCGCCAGCCGCACCAGATGCCGCACCTCCGCCCAACTTCTCTGTCGCCGACGCAGCGGCATCTGACACCCTGCAAATCCGCAACCTACTCACCTCCACCCGAGCACTTCTACTGTGAGCACCTGACGGCCCCGACGCTGACAAATCTGAGCCGGTCACCACACCTCCGAAGCCGCGACTTGCAGATCCCGTGACAGCCTCTGCTCCGCGCACCAACAGCCATGAGCATCGCCGTCTCCCTCGTCGCAACCCTACGATGACGCTGGTACCGCCGGATTTGCCTCGCCTGACCTCGAGCGACCCACCTGCTCCCGCGGCTCTGCCATCACCACCGAAGCCCACCGCGACCTGCAGCCCAGCACTGACGCCAGCGTGTCTGCTTGCTATCATTCCTACACCGACGCCCGACAACCGCCGATCTTACTGCACCGCTGTCCCAGTTGCCTCCCGACGTTGCCGGAGTCCCCCTCACCCGTGACTGCACCAGCCCGACGTCCCTACTCGCCATGCCAACGCTGCCCGAAGCTGAAGACCACCGACCAGGCGCTGCAACCCAAGCTGCTCCCCCATTGCCAAGCGTTGCTTCCTCCTTGCCGGACCTTCGCCGGAGCTCCGACGACCGCGATCAATGACTGACGATGACCAACGCCACTGCTACCTCCCCTGTTTTACTGCTCGTCCGGTTACTGCCCTGTTGCCCCGACGTCGAACTCCCTTGGTTCGTTGGCTGTTGCCCTTCACTGGAGCTCCAACGACCGTGCCATCACCCTCACCGGAGCCTGTGGTTGACCCAACATCACAGCCCTCGTCCTTGGCGCCGAGCCTCCATCGTGGTTTACTTGAACCGATCGGATTTTTGAAAAATTCCAATTTAGGTAGAGATTTACTTTATTTTTAGGTAGATTTATTTTATCTTATTTAGTTTTGGTATTTTGTCTCATTGTTTGAAATATTTCTCGATGCCTAATTGAAACCCGTGTTGTAGCATCCAATTTGCAACCACACGAATTTTTATTTCATCTACAAGGCTTTAGATGGAATAATTATTCAAGCGGGAATAAAATTGATATTTTGATCTTTAAGGCTTAAGATTGATTTATCGATTTTACTAGTGAGATATTATCCCTTGATCTAAACGATGTATGATATTTTTGATTATTTTAATGGTCGTTACGTCTTGATTGCTTTATTTATCTTTAAACATGTTTGAGCTAGATTAGGTTTACATTAGAATGTTGCATGCTTTAGGGTTATTTGCATATTTAGACTAAGCATTTTATTAATCATGAATTGTCGAAATGAAAACAAAAAACGAAAAAAAAAAACATAAATTTAGGATGTTAGATTTTTGTTTCACTAACTTAAATTGCATGTTTAATTATTTGACATTAATTGCATGTTTAATTATTTGACATTCTTTTTAATTTTGAAATATAAAAAAACATAAAAATTCATCATGCATATGTCATGTAGAATTATGGCATCTTTTGTACGTCATTGCATATTAGGTTAAAATTGCAAGTTTCATTTTAAGTTTAGATTAATTTTTTTCAATTTTTTTAGATAGATTGCATCTTAGATTAGAGATTGCTAAGTTAAGATAATATCTTGGTTTAAATTAGGGTTTAGCCTGACCTAATCCTTAATATAAGTTGGATAGAATCTTAATTTAGCTAGATAATTTTCACATTTTTCTAATTTCGAAATTTCATAAAAAAATACAAAAAATGTCTTTGAATGAATTAGTTTCAATCTCTAGGATAGATTGCATTTTTTTAAAAATAAAACAAAATAAAACATGTCATTGCATGTCATTTAAAATTAGATTCATGAAATGCATGCCATTTAGTGATTGTTGCTAGGTCCATTTAATTAGAAATTGCATGTAATTAGAATTAGGTCATTTAGTTAATACTGCATTGCATATTGCATGATTTTTATTAATCAAGTGAAAACAAAAAAAAAAATTGCGTGTTAATTAGAAATCATATCTAGGGTTGTTGATGTGAATTCTAATTTAACATTGCAAATGCTTTGGTTGCTTTGAGGTAAGTTTTTGCAATTTATTCATTGTTTATCTAGGTGTTAAATTGGTGGTTTGCGCACCCGTATGATCACCTCACATGTTAGAGAAATAAATTTAAAATTAATTTAAGCTACCTGCAAAAACATTTTTGAAAATAAAAGAATGGTACCAAAAGGGCATTAGAGAAATCTAGTGTAACCAAGTCCCCGTACCCATAGTCTCTAGTTCGTAGGAGTAAAGTAAAACTCCCGTTACTTTACTTGGGTTTTTAATCGACCCACCAAAAATAGATTAGTGGCGACTCCTAGATAAAATCTATCTGCATGTTAAGAATTTAAACATAAGTCGTGAATTGGTATGGGCTTGGGAGAGCTCGAGTTAAGTCTAGGCTTAATAATCCATTAGCCAAATTTTAGGTGGTGCACCTAAAAATTTAGGTCGCGACACTGTAGGAAGGAAATAAGGCGAGGTAAGTCTTCTGTGTGATGTGGCTAGGCCACCCTTGGGCGTATTTTCTTTTTAATAGGGGCTTAGGGGGTTGAACTTGCTAAGATAATGTCTCACCCCGTTGTGGACCAAAATTTCAGGACTGTAGATGGCGGAACCCCTGGAGGCTAATCAGTCAAAAGTGGGATTGAAGAACGAGCCCAACTAGTGGTGATAGGACTGATCCCTGTTTGTAGACTGCCCCTTTTTGGTATATGTGTAAACCCTAGTGTGATTACCTTTGAAAGCATGTTTGTTTATGAATGAGTTGATTTACTGCTTTCCTATCCCGTGAGTACTTTGTCAAGGGTTGTTTATTACGTTCCACATGCGCTTAATAAATGAATGGGGTCGGCGACACTACCTGGGAATGTCACATTTGCATGACCATGGCGGGTTGTTCACATGTCTCGGGGTTCGGGGCGTGACAGTAATCGACACAGATGGTGTTCATAGCGAGGTGGAGCCTATAGAGCCAATGGTTGTTGTAACTACTAATATTGACATGGTACATATTCGATCTCCTGATAGATTTGGATGCAATAATGGTTTTGCTTTATCTACGATTAAGGAGGTTGTGTCTAAAAATCCTTGCGGAGTAGTTAAAGGTGCATGTGGAGTTAGTATTCTGATTAGGTCCTCAGTCATGGCAAAGTTCAAGTGAAGCTTGGACTTGGATAAAATCTGTGGCGGTTGAGCCCATCGAGGGCAATGGGAGAGTAGTGGTAGAGTTTGAATTTTTGTGAAGCGATTGCAAGTTGGCTCAAACGTCGAGCTAATGTGGAGATTGTTAAAATATGTCTCAAGTTTAAGCTCGAAGCGAATTGTTGAAGTTTGAAAATAAATTAGTTAACTTGCAGATAAGGAAATATTCCTATCATTCAAGCGGAGATTGGCAAGGGAAAATCAAAAGGGGAAAGTCAAAATTTTGACTTGGATAAAAGATGCACTCATCAACTTCCTCAGCCAAGAGGGGAAATAAATAGATAAAACGGAAAAGGAAATATAAACTTGATTAAAGGAAGTTGGACTTCCTAATTTGACCTGGCTTGGGACTCTCTTCTTTGACCGAGGCGGTGCACGTACAAGCATATATATATATATATTCGTGGCTTACTTCCATGAATATGGTGGTCAACATCATTGTTGATACAAGCATTGAAGCGCCGATATTCTAGCAAGTGCTTGGCAGGTTTTCGTTTGTGCAATTACATCCGAGAAGAATTAGTGTTTGTAGCCGATTTAATCTTGTGGTAAGATTTGCATGTAATTCCTTCGTGAGATTGAAATATTATTTCTTAAGGAATTTCGGGGCTAAACACTGCATGCATTATTTGGTGTAATTAGGGCTTGGGAAACACCGAGAGAGTGTTTGAGTGACTCGAGTGTGTAATCTCCTTGTATCGCTTGATCTATAGTGAAATTCGTCGCTGCTCTCCCCGTGGACATAGGTCTTTACGACTAAAACACGTAAATCTGGTGTCCGATTTATTTTCTTCTTCTGTCTATATTATTATTCGATCACTAGCCCTATCGCAACAGAAGTCACAGCCAAAGAGAGGACAAAATAGGGAAGTCCAAAATCTTGGACTATGTTGACCGGAGTTCACTTGGATTTGCTTCTTTCTCCACTTCGTGAAAAAGACTTGAAGCGCTGAAAAAAGTACTTGTGCGGGCTATCTTTCTTGGTTTTGTTCATGCAATTATACCAAGAAGCTTTCAGTGTTGAAGTCGATTAAATTCTCGTTGTAAGTATTTGTGTGAAATTTCTTCATGAGATTGAAAAATTATTTCGTGAGGAACTGTGGGTTAAATCTGCATGAGTTATTGGGTGTAATTAGGGTTTGGGAAACACTTAAAGTGTTTAAGTGACTCGAGTGTGATTGTAATCTCCGTGTATCACTTAATTTATAGTGAAATTCATCATCATTCGCCCTATAGACGTAGGAACCATGTAAATCTGGTGTTGATTTATTTTCTTGTTATGTCTATTTCATTGTTTGATTGTTCATTTTCCGCAACATGATCGATGAATTTAGTAGGGTGTTCCTCCAGCTTGGGATCCATCCACTTGATGTTAGAAATGAAGACCAAGTCAATTGTACGACAAATAAAGCTAGGTACATTAACTTTTAAAACTATGGGACTGGTTTCTATTATTTAAATGTCCAATTATGTCTACATTTGATCACATCACTTTAACACACAATTTATATATCAATCTTGCACACCTAACATCGAAAATTATTGCTTGTCGTATCTAGTTGGTTTACCACAGTCGCGCATTGACGGTGGATGTCTCAATCGCTGCACACATATTTTAATTTTTTTCTTCGATGTGATCAAATATGGATAAAAATGGACATTCAAATAAAAGAAACCTGCCCCATTGTTTTAAATTTAATGTACCTAGTTTTTTTCGCCGATAGCAGTTGAAAATTATATATCAATCTTGCACACCTAACATCGAAAATTATTGCTCGCCGTATTTAGTTGGTTTATAATAGTCGTGCATTAATGATGGATGTCTCAACTGCTCTAAGCATTTTTCAATTTTTTTTTCCATATTTTTGTCAAAACAAGCTTAGGCTGTACGTGGCTTCAGAAGGGACTATGGGTCTTCAACGTCTTTTGAGTGAAAATTGTAGTGTTTTTGTAAAATTTTTGTGGATCATTTCGACTCAAAGCTACCATTGGCTAAGCCTAGCGCCCAAGGCAATTCCTCCTTGTTTTGGCTTTGCAGTGTCCTCGAAAATCTTTCTTAGGGTCAGCAGATAACATTTTCGAATTCCTATTTCCTATCTTTCCCTCTATTTCTACCGTTCTTCGTCTCTCTCAACACTAGTCACTTTGAATTCCGGTCGACGTGAGCCCAAAGTCAATGGTCATTGGGACATGGTTGACTATTGCCGAGATTTGAGTCTGCGGGATTTGGGTTCATCTTCTCCCTTGCTACTCATCTTCTTGATATCTAAGTTCTGAAAGTGCAAGTATGAACACTTAGAGGGGGGTGAATAGGTGTAAGAAATTTTTTTGCAAAGAACAGTAGAAATATTTCAATTTTGAAACTGAGTCTGAAGAGCAATAGACTTTTGAAACTAAGTCTGAAGTACAACAGACTTTGAGCGAGTTTAGACTTTAGTAGTTAAATAGAACTACAAACAAAATAAAGGAGTTCAGGAAAAGGAATAAAAACACAAAATTTATAGTGATTTGGCTTAGATCAAGCCTACGTCCACTCTCCCATGTTAACAGCCTTGTGGGGATTCCACTATGCAATCAACAAGAGATTACAACTTTGAGTGCAAACACTTAGTAGTAGATCACACTATCTCACTAAGTCACTCTTTTGGTATTTCTCTCACGATCACAAATGTTTAAGTTCACAAAAGACAAGTGTATGATCGAAGTTGGCTCAGACTTTGGAATTATAAATTTTAAGCTCCGTCTCTTACTTAATCATCGGTCCTTGATCTCCTTAAATACTCCTCCACTTCCAAACTAGCTGTTGGACAGTATCTTAGATGATCGTCTTCCAATCTACCCATTGAACAAATCTGTATTTAGAAGATTTGGTAGCCGTTGAGTGACAAAAGTAGAATCCCAAATTGATTCCGATCGCCCATACAAACAGAATCTTGGTTTCCATAGGTAGAGCTTCTTCGTATAGAAAGTTCTTATCTTGAAGATTTAATTGTCAATCAATTAGATTGAGTCAATCAAATCAATCTTGATATAGAATCCAAACCAGATCACTAGCCGTTATATGTTTGGGGCTTGTGTTACGATCTGTCTCGTTCTGGATGTAAAGTCTGAGAGCAATAAACTTTACAATCTGAGTCTGAATGCAATAAACTTTTCAATTTGAGTCTAAGTGTAATAGACTTTACAATTTGGACGTCAGTCTGAACATATTCTGCTTCTGAATAGATTTAGCTTTAAGGTTTGGATATAGTTTGAATAAGTTCAATTTCAACATAAAGTCTATCTTATGGTTCTTCATTCACGTTCAATCTGGAATTTGTCAGAGTGGGCAGACTTCTGATGTAGAACGGACTTTGATACTAAAGTCTGGCAATCTTTAGACTTTGACACAGAAGTTTGGAAATCTTCAAAATAGACTTTAGACATCTGTTACGTTCAGTCTTCTAGCAGTCTTCAGACTTTGACAATATCATTTACATATTCTATCATCTGCATAGTCTATTACTTAACCATTAAACACATTAGTAGCATTTGATTTATTTTGTCATCTTCAAAACATCATAAGGGATTTCTCTAACAATTTCCCCATTTTTGATAATGACAAAACAATCTCTGAATATGCAGATGTGTAATCACACTTTCTAAAATAATGATAAATCAATCATCAAATTTTAGATTTTCAAAAAAAGTGATTTGAATCAAAAGACAGCAAATAGATTGAGCATAACAATATAAAGAAAAATAATCGCAGCTTAATATTATAATATCAACCAATCAACACATATGCATATTTATATTCTCTCCCCCTTTTTGTCATAATCAAAAAGCGATAAAAAATATCACGTAGAGAATATAAAGTGATAAAAAATATATCTTGTATGAAACACAATTTCCTAAAAATCAGCTTTTACAAAGTAAGTCGAATATTAAAGATATGCAATAACTCACTTCGATCATATATAATAGCAAATATCCAATAAAAATCACGGATGCATTATAAAATTTATTTGCCTTTTTTTGTTATAATAAAATGATAATGTCAATAAGAGATTTGTTAATGACAAAAGGTAAAAGATGCACTAACCGGTTTTTGTAGAACTTGGTAAGTTCTAACACATTTACCTTTTCCTTCCTTCCATAATAATCAAGATCACGATCGATTCAAAAAGATTTTTACATAATTGAACAATGCTCCCCCTCAATTTGTTGCATTTTTGAGATGATCACAATTCTTTCCTTTCTCTTGGATTCGCTTTCTCCCCTTGTCATCATGACAATATTTGCGAATAGCACTAATTGTGGCTTGTGCATGTTGAGCAGAATATTTTTTCATTATTTCCTTTGTAGCAACAATATCCGCAATGATCATTTGCTTTTTGAAATTCGAGGCAAAAATTTATTTTCTTCAATCAAGCTCTTCTCGAATTCAACCTGCATTAACTTAACAAACTTTTTGCACAAATAAGCTGTAATAATATTCACATAATATATAATGCCCTTTCTTCAAATAAATTGAATAGCATATATAAAATTATCAATTATTAAAATTCAGAACTACTCAACATTTTGTACGACTCATTAGGGATTTCCTTAACAATTTGCAAAAACTTTGCACAAGGAAGGGAACTTTTGAACCTCTGGAAAATAATATAGATACTCCATAAATTTCGGATCGAGCTTTCCAAAATCCATATGGAAGATTCTTTTGCTACCAATTTTCACATGACGTCCTTTTCTAATTGCATCATGATTTGCGTAGATTTGCGATCATTCTTCCCTTATAGAATTTCCTACAATCAACTCATTTCCTTTTTGGTATCCATGAATTTGGATCCTTCCATGACGTTAGAGCAAAATATAAAATCTCCATAGATAATCAAATATTCTTTCTAAACTCATCATAACATGTTATTTAAGGAAAGAATATTATGCACAACAATATCCTGAAAAAGAAATTCTCACTTAGTCAAAGCACAATAAAATCAAGGAGAATGAAATCCTTGAGTATAAGTTAATATCACGTAAAACAGAGTTTTATTAGGCAAAATATGATAAAATCTGAGAGTATAAAATTAGACAAAATAATTTGCATTATCTCTAAGAAAGATATCAAATCAATCACACATATTAGCAAATCGCAACTCACGAATCACAAAAGCAAATCATACGATTGTTTCTTCAATAAAACAAAATATGATCATTATAAAATCTCAATCAACCAAAGATATATCGAATATCAAGTATAATGAGAATTACTGCCCAAATCAAATTGAGAATAAAAAAATTCCTTACCAAATTCTCTTTCTTCTTCTCCTTTATTTCCTGCAAAAAAATAATTCATCTTTTCTTTGGTACCCATTTTTTCTTGGATCCATGAAAGTTAGTAGAGTATGTTGTTTTTACCCAATCTTTCTTAATAAGTCTCCAGACTTTAGGACATTCTTTCTCAAAGTGTTTTGAATCTCCACAATTTGAACACTTGAGGGCATTTCGACCAACAGGTTTTATAAATATCCTTTGAAAATGCTTTTTGTATGCAAGTTTAGGAGGTCTTTGTCTAAGTCTCTCATTGACTTTAGGAAAATCTATTAGAGAATCACTTTCCTTATTGAATCCAAGTCCCGATTTATTATAGTAAAGTACTTGTATGGAAAGGATATGCTCTAATGTTTTTGATCCATTTGAAAATCTTGTCAAAATATTTGAAAATTCTTTCTTTAAAGAATCATTTTCTTTGACAAGTAAATCTCGACTTTCTTTTGTTTGTTGAAAATATTTTTGCAAAATTTCAAACTTTTCTTTTCGAGAAAGATCCTGTTGCCTAAGCCAAGAATTCTCCTTTTTTAGTTCGGATATCCTTTTAAGAAAAGATTTGAGATTTAAGCAAAGCTCATTTATATACTTTGAAACTTTGAGAGGAATTTTTAAATGGCTTACCTCGATTTCCTCATTGGATTTTGAGTTTGTGTCTAAGTCAGACTCTGATTCTTTGAGTCTGAGTCTGAATGTGCCATCAAGTATATATTTCCTTGCTCATCATCTTCTTTCATTGTTCTTTTCTGCCCATTCTACTTGTATTGTCTTCTTCCACCGAATTTCCTTCCTTTTGTACTCAGCTTTTTGAATTTCTTGATCATAAAAGCAAGTTCTTCGTCGTCCATGTCATTTTCTGAGTCTGTATCATCAGAATCAGCGTTAGATTTTAAAGCGATGGACTTCTTACCTTCGGGATCTTCATTAGCGATTTGTTCCACTTCGTAGGATTGAAGAGGGCCAATCAATTCATCAACAGAGAGTGGCATAATCCTCTGAGTCTCTCTTATTAAGGTCTTTACATGGTTCCAATCTTTTGAAAGACCTCGCAAGAGTTTGTTGACCTTCATTGGGGAAGAAATTGACTGACCTTGATATGCTAAACCATTTACAATTTCTGTAGAACGGCTAAACATATCTCCAATCGACTCTCCTGGCTTCATCTTGAAGGATTCAAATTTGCCGAGCAGGAAGTTTACTTTTGTCTCTTTTACACGATCGGTTCCCTCATAAGTGACGTGAAGTCTATCCCAGACTTCCTTAGCTGTTTCACATGAAGAAATTCAGTTATATTCAGCAAGAGACAAAGCACAATATAAAGAATAAATAGCTTTTGCATCAAGAGCTTCTCTTTTGGACATCTCCGTCCGAGACATAGGAGCAGGGGGTTTGGTTTCTTTGTCTTTGCCATTCTTATTTGATGTAGACGCAGCAGTATGATTGATTCCTTTTTCCACAACATCCCATTGCAAGGGATCTCTGGATCTTAGGAATGCTTTCATTTTGTTCTTCCACACGTTGTATTCATTTTCATCAAAATATGGTGGCCTAGTGTTGCTTTGCCCTTCCATAAGTCCTGGTGCTAAGATACTAACCATAGAAGATCTTTAGCTCAAAAGTAAAAACACTTTTATAAACCGAGCACTTGGCTCTGATACCAATTGAAAGTGCTAGTATGAACACCTAGAGGGGGGTGAATAGGTGTAAGAAAAATTTTCGCAAAGAACAATAGAAATATTTCAATTTTGAAACTAAGTCTGAAGAGTAATAGACTTTTGAAACTGAGTCTAAAATACAATAGACTTTGAGCGAGTTCAAACTTTAGCAGTTAAATAGAACTACGAACAAAATAAAGGAGTTCAGGAAAATGAATAAGAACACAGAATTTATAGTGGTTCGGCTTAGATCAAGACTATGTCCACCCTCCCACGCTAACAGCCTTGCGGCTGGATTCCACTATGCAATCAACAAAAGATTACAACTTTGAGTGCAAACACTTAGTAGTAGATCACACTATCTCATTAAGTCACTTTTTTGGTATTTCTCTCATGATCACAAACGTTTAAGCTCACAAAAGACAAGTGTATGATCGAAGTTGGCTCAGACTTTGGAATTTTAAATTCTATGCTCCGTCTCTTACTTGCTCATCGGTTCTTGATCTCCTTAAATACTCCTCCACTTCCAAACTAGCCCTTGGACAGTATCTTAGAGGATCGTCTTCCAATCTACCCATTGGACAGATCTATATCTAGAAGATTTGGTAGCCGTTGAGTGACAAAAGTAAAATCCCAAATTGATTCCGATCGCCCATACAAACAGAATCTTGGTTTCCAAAAGTAGAGCTTCTTTGTATAGAAAGTTCTTGTCTTCAAGATTTAATTGTCAATCAATTAGATTGAGTCAATCAAATCAATCTTGATGTAGAATCCAAACTAAATCACTAGCCGTTATATGTTTGGGGCTTATGTTACGATCTATCTCATTCTAGATGTAAAGTCTGAGAGCAATAGACTTTACAATATGAGTCTAAGTGCAATAAACTTTTCAATCTGAGTCTGAGTGCAATAGACTTTACAATCTAACATCAGTCTGAATATATTATGCTTCTGAACAGATTTAGCTTTAAGATCTGGATATAGTCTGAATAAGTTCAGCTTCAGCATAGAGTCTGTCTTCTGGTTCTTCATTCACGTTCAGTCTGGAATTTGTCAAAGTGGGCAGACTTCTGATGTAGAACGGACTTTGACACTAAAGTCTGGCAGTCTTCAGACTTTGACACAGAAGTTTGGAAATCTTCATAATAGACTTTGGACATGTATTACGTTCAGTCTTCTGGCAGTTTTCAGACTTTGACAATATCCTTTACATGTTCTATCATCTGCATAGTCTATTACTTAACCATTAAACACATTAGTAGCCTTTGATTTATTTTGTCATCTTCAAAACATCATAAGGGATTTCCCTAACAAGTTCCAGATTCGGTCGCTGGTTTATTGGTTCACTTGACGGTCGTGCTCAACTCTCCGACAGTTCCCAACGGTTGATGAGGGTGGCCAAGGGTTGCCATGGGTCTTGGGTTTGAGTGTCTAGGTCATCAATCGCAAATCTTGGTTGCCGAGCATATGGGTTTGCGAGGGTCTAGATTGCCGAGGTCATGCAACCCTCGGTGTTGTGGCTTCTTTGACAACTCGATTGTTGCATGATGTCGATCTAGCCTCATATATGACTGCGGACCAAGCTCGAATATAAGTAAGGCCTTATGCAAGTTTCTTTTGCACACTTAATCATCATCTAATGAGTTCGTCTTCAGAAACATTATTAGTAAGTTCAAGGACAATGTAAACAAAATTGTCCTTTGGTTATAAATGGATTTATTACGAGTGAATTTGGGGATCAGGTGAATCAAATCCTTGCAAATTTATTCTTGTACTGACAACAGATCTAATTATTTCCTAAGCTGTTCGATATAACTCAGCTTTTTCAATATATATAAGTGAAGATTCGTAAGTTTTTCGAATTGTTAATAGTAGAATTAGTGTGCCTAATTTCTTGTGGATAGGCTACAAGCATTAAGTTTTGCCCTTTCTAGCGTCCGACCTTTTTTCAATTTAAGGACTCATCTTGAGTGTGATATAACTAGCAGGACAATGTTTGTTAGTTCAACTAAAAGTCATGGTAAAATAAAATTTATCTTATTAGATGTATGAGTCTTGTGGAATCCAAGATATATTTAGATAATAAGAGGGATATGACTGGATAAAAATATCCCACGGAAGATAGGATAAATGTGGATCTGATTTCTTACATTTATGGTACAAAAACAATTTTTCTTGAATAAAAAATCCTTATATTAATAAAATTCAAATAATAATTAAATATAAATAATGTTTGATTTCCAATATAGAAAATAAAATTCAAAATAACTAAAAAAATATTCTTTTTTATTTATTTCTATTCACGATAGTTATTCGAAAACTTAGTTAAATACTAGATTTGTTTTTTGCTTTTCATGAAAAGATACCAATTGAAGCTAGGGGTTTCTTCAAACAACAAGTAGTTGAGCCAACTATTCAATGAAATGATATTGAGCATATTTCCCATCTCTTCTCAAGAGACAAACGTGCTATTTCTTTACAAAATTGTTCTCAATTTCAAATGTGCAAATTCAATTGAGATCTCTTCATTAGCTGAGGGAAGAATTCACCTGAATCAAACTTTTTTTAGAACATATCGAAAGAGAATTGGATTTGTCTGTATATAATTGTATATATATTTATTAAATATATTGAATATATTAGTATAATTTATTATTATTTTTATTAAGTAATGAAGGAAGGGATTAAAAAATAAATAGAACAGGAAAAAAATTAAGAAAAGGGACTAATAATAAAAATAAAAATAAAAACAAGTAACTGATAATGAAGTAGAAGAACTCGGATTTACAATGTACAAATTCAAACTTGAAAATAATTTTTTTAATTCTTGGAGGAGGGGTGTGGACACCAAAAACTGACCAACTTTTTGGTAATTATCCACAAGCATTAGACTTAATATACAATAGCAGAATTTGGTCAACAATGAACAAAACAATTAATAACTTAAAGAGAGATGGTAACTCGTTAAGGAAGTCAATGACAACATCAATCATTGACAATAGTCTTTATCAAGAATTAAGAAGTTAATCGGCAAAATCATCAATAATGAGCAATTGACACAAAAACGTAGCTAGGAATGAATATTGGTCCAATCCAACTCAAGAACCGGACCAAATTGGCTTGTTCTATGTAGTTCTTAGTTTCTAGAACTTGGAACCGGGAATACCTAATGTGGTTCTCAATTCCTTGTGTAGAACCGAGCTGACTAGACAAGTAATATTTCCTTCTCTTTTTTTTTGGGGGGGGGGGCAATTTTTTTTCTCTAAGCTAAAGAGTAAAGCTAATAGAGGCAAAAAGCAAAACCATAGGCTTCTCGGTCCCTCGACTCTCGACTCTCCCACATCTCTCACCTCCGTCTCTCGCCCCTCTTCACCTCTCACCTCAAATTGCTTTCCTTTCTCACTTTCACCTCAACTTTTGCCTTGCCTTCTCAACTTGCCTTAGGCCTTAGCTCTCGCTCTCACGTCGTAGGCCTCTCACTCTCACCTCGTCTCTTAGATCTCACCTTCATTGTGTCACTGTTGACCCTTGTGACACCCTAGATACGTCAAGCACTACATGTGTCATATTACTTTCTTTCTTACAAATTTATTCGCGAGCAAAGGCACAACAAAATAATTAAACAAGTCATATAATGACCTCACATACTTATTAACATACAATGCATCACTTACAAACACCTCATAATATAGAACACCTAGGATGGGTTCGGTAACTCCTATCTCCACCACCACACCCTTGCCCTCAAAAGCCTACTTGTGCAACATCAATCCAACATCCAATGATTGATAACCTCCCCCAACATAAGCTCCTCAGCAATGTAACCAAGAGGACCATCAAAGCGTCTAAGCGATCCCAACCAATCATCATTGAAGATCATGTACCGTGTTACATACTGTCGCGACCAAATTTTCGGGTGTGAACCACCTAGGGTTTGGCTAATGGATTATTAAGCCTAGACTTAACTCGGGCTCTCCCAAGCCCATACCAATTCGCGACTTAGGTTCAAGTTTTTAACATGCAATTGATTTTCAATTAGGAGTCGCCACTAATCTATTTTTGGTGGGTCGATTAGAAACCCAAGTAAAGTAATGGGAGTTTCACTTTACTCCTACGAACTAGAGTTTTTGGATACGGGGACTTGATTATGTTAGATTTCTCTAATGCCCTTTCGGTACCTTTCTCCTTTATTTTTTTTAAAAAATGTTTGGCAAGCAACTTGAATTAATTTCACTTTCCTAACATGTGAGGTGATCATACGGGTGCACAAACCACCAATTTAACATCCAAGAAAACAAATAAATAAATTGTAAAAACTTACCTCAAAGCAACGAAAGCATCTGCAATGTTAAATTAAAATCCACATCAACAACCCTAGATATGGTTTCTAATTAACGCGCAATTTTCTTTTTGTTTTCACTTAATTAATAAAAACCATGCAATATGCAATGCAATATTAACTAAATGACCTAATTCTAATGACATGTAATTTCTAATTAAATGGGCCTAGCAAAAAATACTAAATGACATTCATCTTAATGAATCAAACCCTAATGACGTGCATATGACATTTTTTCTTTTCCTAAAAGAATGCATTTTATTCCTAAATAATAAAACTAATTTAACCTATGACATTTTTTATATTTTTTTTTATGAAATTCGAAATTTGGTGAAATGTGAAAACTACCTAATTAGATTAAGATCCTATTTAATTTATATTAGGAATTAGGTTGAGCCAAATCCTAATTTAAACTAAAACATTATCTTAACCTAAATAATCCTAAAATGTAATATGTCTAAAAAATATACCTAAACTTCTAACAAATTAAGAAAAAAAGTATTATATAAAATTAAACTAAGTGCAATTTAACCCTAATGTAATGACGTACAAAATATGCCCTAACTCTACATGACATATGCATGATGATTTTTTGTTGCTTTTTTGTTTTATTAATTTCGAAAAGAAAAAAAATCAAATAATTAAACATGTAATTTAGGCTAATAAAAAAAATCTAACATCCTAAATTCATGTCTTAATATACGAATAACCCTAAAGCATGCAATATTCTAACTCAAACATATTAAAGCAATTAAGATAAAACATATCAACCAAAATCATCGAAAATATCACACATCATTCGATCAAAGGGTAATTTTCGCTAGTAAAATCGATAAATTGATCTTAAGCCTTAAAGATCAAAATATCAATTTTATTCCCGCTTGATTAATTATTTCATCTAAAGCCTTATAGATGAAATAAAAAACCCATGTACGGTTGCGAATCAAGTGGTGTGTTGAAATTTCTAATCATATATTAAGGACTAATTATACTAAAAAAAAACAATATAAAGTAAAATAAAAATAATAAAATAAGTAAATGAATAAAATAAACTTACAAAAAAAAACTACCTAATGTGGACTTAAGGGAAAGAGCAGCGACACGCAATGGCTTCGGTGAGTGGGTGAAGCGCGGGCGGAGCGGAGGCAACGCGGACGAGGTGCGGCTCGCGCCGCGGGTCTTTGGGCAAGAACGGCGTTCGCGGCGGCTGCAGATCGCACGGGCTTCGCAGGTGAGGAGGAATCGCGGCTTGGTGATGGGCGGAGACACGAGATCACCGAAGGAGGAGCGCCGGGCTGAGGTGAGCGCCGATCGAGGGGCTGCGGTCGACGGTGGTGCGCGGTGTTCGAGCGGTTTCGGGCTTCGGGCGAGAAGGGACAGAGGCGTCTTCGCGGGGCACGGTGGCACGGCCGGGTCACGAGCGAAGCGGCTTCGCTGTTGGGGTCGAGCGAGGGCGAGGCGCGCGGGCTGCGAAGGTGGCGCGGGCGGTGGTGCTCGGAGACCGGGCGAGGGTGGCTCGGAGCGGCGGTGACGGGCGATCGGCTGCCCGCGTTGGGTTGCGGGGGGGCCGTTGCTGGTGCTTGCGGGTTGCGCGGCGATGAGCTCGGTGGCGTCGCGGGAGGCGGATGGCGACAGAGGCGCGGTGGCCGGCGGTTTGCTGACGGAGCAGCGGTGGTGGCAGGCAAGCGGAGGAGCGGCGGCTTCTGGCGTCGGGCGGAGCGGAGCGGTGATGGTGGAGATGCGGTGAGCAGCGGAGGTCAAGCACTCCGTGGAGAAGACGAAGCAGCCCCTTTTTTTTCTTTTTCTTTTTTTTTTCTTCTTCTTCTCTCTCTCTCTCTTTCTGCCGCACGGTCCCTCTCTGTCTCTGTACTCTCTCTCTTTCTCTCTCTCTCTCTCTCTCACGTCCCCTCGCAGGTCTTCTCTTCCTGTTTTCTCTCTGCAAACTTTTTGGCTGACTTTTCTTTTTGTCAGAGAGGGAAAAGCTGAAATGCCTTTCTCTTTGTCCAAAATGGACGAAAACCTTTCTTCACACGTATTTTCTCTCGAAAGTTTTTTGCTTTCCGTATGCCCCTCGTTTACGAAAAATGAACCTCTCTTTTATAATGATTCCGAACGGCCACTTTGCATGGCATTTTCTAAGTTTCCATCTCCAGTCACATTAAATCAGAGCTATAAATCAGAGCATGATTTTGCAATCAGCTCGATTTTGCTCGGATTTCTTCCATTTTACAAAAATTCTTGCCCCTTGTTCACCTGATTTTTAATTGTTTCTGCATTTATCAAAATCTGAATATCCATCAGAATTTCAAATTTCCATGCATAATCAATCAAATCGATTTCTTCCATTTTTTTTTTGTTTGTTCAAAAAATGCAATTTTATTTTTCCAGAATTAGGTGTCAACAGCTGCCCCTCTTTGAAGGTGAGCACGTAGAGGTTGCCTTTAAAGACAAGTTGAGACCTAAATGTTAATCATGCACATGTACTAAGTGACTCTTTTTTTTTTTTTTGGAAAATGAATCTGAGATGAAATTTATATGATGCATGGAAATGTTAATGCAAATGATAAAGGAACTTACCTGGAATTACTTACCTTCGGGGATGGTAGAATAACTCAAGATAGATTGGTGTTACATGTGCAGGACCCATACCATTCTACGGTCGCCTGGATTGAGGTTGTCTAGGACTCGTACCATTCTACGGTCATCTAAACGGGGATCTGTTTTCCAGGACATGTACGGTCGCCTGAACTGAGGTTGTCTAGGACCCGTACCATTTTACGGTCGCCTAAACGGTGATTTATTTTCCAAGACCCGTACCATTCTACGGTCGCCTTGACGAAAAAATGATTTTTCAGGACCTGTACCATTTTACGGCCGCCTGAGTGTTGTCTAGGACCCGTACCATTCTACGGTCGCCTAAACTGGGATTCATTTCCAGGACCCATACCATTCTACGGTCGCCTGATGAATCTGGGAAAAATCTTTGGGGAGCAACTCCATCGAGTGCTAGTGCTTGAAAATGAATACCTGTACAATGACAAGTATTTAAGGTATGGATAGAGATATACTTACCTGGTAACATCTCTATTCTTTGGGGATATGTCTCCTGCAAAACACAGTTGAAGAAGAGGCAATATGCATTCACAGACATGCATTAATTCAAGTAAGGTTCATGCGTGATGATTTCTATCAGTCTTGCATGAACTAATTTCCATTGGGAAATATCTCAAAAGAATATTCCAATCTAAACACATGAGTGTCATGGATGTGTCAAATGAGGGATCTTTTGATCTGAAAGGACTTTTCTCTCATCCTTATCAAAAGAGTTGTTTCATCCTGACCTTTGACGCAGAATTTTGGCAATCACTCTATCTCACTGTCATCATGCCAAACAAGGTTTTGTGCAATCTCGCAAGTGGTATGACCTTACCAATCTGAGAGGTCTTTAACAGGGACCGTAATGTGGGCCTGGTCAAAGGCTTAACAAAAGGGACTCTTTGAGTCGAGGCTTTTGAAAGAAATGAGTGATATTCTGTAATCATCTCTGGGTTTACAAGTCAAGAACCCTGCAAAAATGAGAAAGAAATAATCTTGCTCGCACTTCTTCGAGCGATGCTTAAAACATGTGAACCCCTAGGTTAATTCAAGTGCCCTAATCTGAAGAGACTTTGCAAGGGACGTAACATAGGCTTGGCTCATGGGTTGAGAAATGAAATGATCATTAGGCTCAAAAAGTGTTTAGGGGGGTTAAAGTTGGTGATCATCTTGACATTTCCACCACTTTCCTTCTCCACTGTCAAAGATTTTTTATATCACAACTCCATTGATTGTAACAGCATTTGAGGTTTTTTAGTATCGCCTTGTTGGGGATACGACTTACTATATCAAGAGTTTGATTTTCTTTTTTCTGGGCATTGGCCTTGCTTTTACCAGGCACACTGCTTTTCCATGCCCCTAGTTTTCATGCATTTTTTTCATTTCTTTGTACTTAACACAGACTTCATTCTTTGCCAGCATTCTAAGCCATGCTACTTGAATGGTTCTTTTTGCCTTGCCCCAGTGTGGGGGATGATCACCAACTGGGTTAAACATGAAACGAATTCATAGGCTCAAGTGGGCTATGCAATGGATGGAAGTGTATAGGATAAAGAAAGAACTGCTCTTCATCATCTTAAGGCACTTTAAATTACCGTACAAGTTACACTGTAAAAGCAATACTCAAAGATTGATGCAAGTGCAAGCAACAAGATTCCTACCATTCATTTTGAATTTGTCCCAATGTGGGATGGTCCTTGATAGGGATAATTTTTAAAAGAATCTCCATAAGTGTATGGGGCTCAAAGGGGTTAAGCAATGGATCACCTGTAGTGTTTGGGATAGAGAAAAGAATGCCTCTCATCACCTTGGTTGACGTACCCTTTGCGAGATCAACTTTTCCTTGCAAGCACGGAATTTTTCCACACAACTCACTGGGAATTAGTGTATGAAAAAGTGTATGGAACAAGGCTTGCCTTTCATCATTCCAAAGTATCCCATTTGACACATTCAATTTATCTTACATAATGCATCAGGGAAAACATGTAAGATTTGCAACAAATTTGAACAATTCAACTCATTGAGGCATCTTATTCATCATAGAAATATTTGCAAGACATGACGTGACAAATCCTATCATGGATAATACTTCTTGACAGCATCTGAATTAACTGGAGTGGAAAACTCACGACCATCCATTTCCGCCAAGATCAAGGCACCGCCAGGAAGTACCTTCTTTACCACGTATGGGCCGCTGTAGTTTGGAGCAAACTTGCCTCCAGGATCCGGAAAGATTGGCAACAATTTCCTTAGGACTAGGTCATTTACCTCGAAACGCCTTGGCCGTACCTTCCGGTTGAAAGATCTGGCTACTCTCTGTTGATATGTTTGGCCATGGCAGAGAGCTTTCAGTCTTTTCTCGTCGATCAAGTTCAACCGCTCGAATCTTTGTTGTGACCATTCTGCGAGACAACCCCTACTTGGGATAAAACTCTCAGGGAAGGAATCTCCACTTCCACAGGTAAAACTGCTTCCATGCCGTACGCCAAAGCAAACGGAGTTGCCCCAGTGGATGTGCGGATCGATGTTCGATACGCCATCAGTGCAAAGGGTAACCTGTCATGCCAATCTCGATAATTCTCGGCTGTCTTAGCCAAGATCTTCTTGATGTTCTTATTGGCTGCTTCAACAGCCCCGTTCATTTGAGGGCGATAAGGAGACGAATTTAGATGCTTGATTTTGAACTCGCTGAACAACCCATCCACAAGTTTGTTGTTCAAATTGGTCCCGTTATCAGTGATGATTGCTTCAGGGACACCATAGCGAGCAATTATGTCACGTTTGACAAACTTCACAACATTGCGAGCAGTGACACTTGCAAAGGATGTAGCTTCGATCCATTTGGAGAAATAGTCTATCGCCACCAAAATGAATCGATGCCCATTTGAAGCCTTCGGATTGATTGGGCCAATCACATCAATACCCCACATCGTGAAGGGCCATGGCTCAGAAAACTGATGCAGTTCAGTTGGAGGAAGATTTATTTTATCTCCATGAATCTGGCAACGGTGACAGCTCCGAACATGCTGGATGCAGTCACTTTCCAATGTGAGCCAATAATAGCCTAATCTCATAATCTTTTTGGCTAACATGTGTCCATTCATATGAGGCCCACATACTCCTTCGTGCACTTCATGCATGATTTGGATGGCTTCGGCTGCATCTACACATCGCAACAAGACTTAATCGTAAGATCTCTTGTACAAATTCTCGCCGCTAACAAAGAATTTCGAGGCCATCTTCATGATGTACTTCCTATCAGCCTTAGTGCTTCCCTCGGGAAATTCTTGTTTTTGAATGTAATTCATGATATCGTAATACCATGGTTTTCCGTCAGGTTCTTCAGTCACGATCATGCAATAAGCTGGCTTTGGTAAAACCTCTATTTTCAGAGGTTCGACTTCTAACCCATCAGTGACTTGTAGCATAGAAGACAGCGTCGCAAGTGCATCTGCAAATTGATTATGAGACCTTGGCAAGTATTCAAACGAAATTTCCTTAAACTCTTTTGCCAGACCTTCTAGGTACTTGTGGTACGGGAGCAACTTGGCATCCTTGGTCTTCCATTCACCTACGGTTTGCAGTATGATTAACGCGGAATCTCCGAATACTTTTAACTTAGCAACATCCATCTCGATTGCAGCCTGAAGCCCAAGAATGCAAGCTTCATATTCGGCCACATTGTTAGTGCATGGGAATATCAATTTCGCAGCTACTGGATGATGTTGACCATCTAGGGATATCAAAACTGCCCCAGTACCCGAACCAGACAAGTTTACAGCTCCATCAAAGAACATCTTCCATGAGTCTTCATTTACACTTAAGACACGGTCATCAGGGAAACTATCATCGTCATTAGGGACTCCTGAATTGTCGGCCAATAGATCAGCGATTGCTCGGCCTTTAACCGACTTTTGTGGCATGAATTGCACATCAAATTCGGAAATCAAAATTTGCCATTTGGCCAACTTTCCTACCAAAGCTGGCCGATCAAGTAAGTATTTGATAGGGTCGTTCTCAGTCACAAGGAACGTCTGGTAATGCAGTGTGTATTGTCGCAATCTATGAAATACCCACACCAATGCCGCACAAGTCTTTTCAACATTAGAATACTTCAACTCTGACACAGTGAATTTCTTGCTCAGGTAATAAATGGCTCGTTCTCTTCTGTCGACGGGACTTTCTTGAGCCAACATTGCACCCAATGACTCACTATGAATAGTGAGGTAGAGAATCAAAGGATGCCCTGGCAAGGGTGGGACAAGAACTGGTGGATTTATCAAGTACTGCTTCAGCTTGTTGAACGCTTCCCGACACTCATCATCCCAGTTGACTTGTGCATTCTTCTTTAGAAGCTTAAAGAATGGCTTGGCAGTTTCAGAGAGTTGGGAAATGAATCGAGCTATGTAATTTAATCTCCCTAAAAGGCCCCGGACTTCTTTCACCGTTGACGGAGGTTGCAATTCACATATGGCCTTAGCCTTGGAAGGGTCAATCTCAATCCCTTTACTGCTCACAATAAATCCGAGTAATTTACCGGATGTTGCTCCAAACACGCATTTAGTGGGATTCAGACGAAGCTTGAACTTACGGAGTCGATCGAACAACTTCTTCAAGGTTTCGATGTGGCTCTTTCCTGGTCGGGTCTTTGCAATCATATCATCAACATAGACTTCAATCTCCTTGTGCATCATGTCATGAAATAATGCAACCATGGCTCGCTGGTAGGTTGCCCCTGCATTCTTGAGCCCGAAGGGCATGACCTTATAATGAAAGGTTCCCCACGGAGTGATGAATGCAGTCTTCTCCTTGTCTTCTTCCTTCATCCTTATCTGATTGTACCCAGAAAAACCATCCATAAATGAGAATAACTCAAAACCAGCGGTACTATCCACAAGGACATCTATGTGTGGTAATGGGAAATCGTCCTTTGGACTAGCCTTGTTTAGATCTCGATAGTCAACACAAACTCGAACTCGGCCGTCTTTCTTCATCACCGGCACAATGTTAGCCACCCATTCGGGGTACTGTGAGACTTCAATGAATCCCACTTTCAAGAGCTTCATCACCTCTTCCTCTATCTTCTTTGAGAGTTCGGGCTTAGTCCTCCGCAGCCTTTGCTTCTTAGGTGGCATGTCCGGATCAGTAGGTAGGCAATGCTCCACGATTGATGGGTCTAGCCCAGGCATGTCAGCGTAGGTCCATGCGAAAATGTCTTGATATTCCTTCAATAACTGAATTAGGCGCTCAGCCTCGTCTTTCGGGAGACTCGCCCCAATTTTCACCTCTTTGGCTTCTTCAGCGTCACTTAAATTAACAGTGACAGTTTGCTCGGATGTGAGAGCCTTAACTTTTTCATGTTGTTCCCAGCTTCGCTGCACCTCAATGGAGTCTTCGATCGAGTCTTCAGCACTTGTTGCATTGGATTGGACCATTTCCACACCTTTGCATGCCATAAGATTGTTTTCTTGTGGGCCAAGGCCCATCTCTTCAAGGGGTGCTTCATCAATGGCTCCTACGATGAGGTCGTTGAACAAGCTTGCAACTCCTTCCAGCTTATCATCAGGGTTCTCCGTCTTCGGGGGTGTCGGATCATCCATGCCACCCCATCCATCTGGAATTATTTCACTAGGGTCAATGCAGTAGCTGGGAGGGGTCGAATACTTCACCAAGTAATCAAACTTGCCACTAGGTTGCCCCAAAGTGTCTATCACTTCATCCTGCATCATTCTCGGAGGACCGGGGAATGTCTCGTGAATGCTCGGGTTTTGCCTCCCTCGCCCTTGGTCAGGTGGCGGGTTCCGCATTTCCTGTCTTCGTCCTTCAAAACTTCCCCCACCTCTTCCATGGTACCCTAAACCAGCAGAGCGGGACCTTTGAGGGGCTTCAATGGGGCTTTGAATGCCCTGACCATTTCTCCCAAGACCATTGCCAGGGACGAAACCATTTCCAACCATTACTCTTCCCACCATGAGGGCAGCGTCTGAAACTTCAGGAGTGGGTGGCGATGAACCTCGAGAAGCGTGTATAGTAGATACCAACTCAAATGAATGGTAACTTGATTCAAACTGGGAATCCGGCTCTACGTAGGGGATAGCCGTCTCATGATAAATCCGGTGGTCTTCCTCACCATACACAGTGACCAACTTCCTTTCGATCACAAATTTCACAGCTTGATGTAGACTTGAGGGCACTGCTCCAGCAGTGTGTATCCAGGGACGACCCAGCAGGAAATTGAATGCAGTAGGGATGTCCAGCACTTGGAAGGGAATGTTGAAGACGACCGGTCCTATTTGTACATCAAGATGGATTTCCCCGATCACCTCCTTTTTTGTTCCATCGAAAGCTCGCACCGAAGTCTTCGCAGCATGTATCCTTGATGGATCTACCTTGAGGCGGTGAAGAGTGGCCAACGGACATATGTTCAGAGCGGACCCATTATCAATGAGCACTCGGGACACATGAGAAGACTTGTGCTTAACGGATACGTAGAGTGCCTTGTTATGCCCCCTGCCTTCAAGAGGGAATTCCTCATCAGAGAAGGCAATCAAATCCTTGAGAAGGACCGATCCTACAAATTCTTCCAGCTTGTCTGCCTCAATCGTTTCTGGCACCCGAATTTCACTTAGCACCTTCATTAGCGACTTTTGATGCACGGGGGATGTCAGCAAAAGCTCGAGTAAAGAGATTTGAGCGGGCATCTTTCGTAATTGGTCAACCACGTTGTACTCGCTTGCTTTGATTACGGCCAGGAAGTCTTTAGCCTATTCATCAGTGACCGGCTTTGCAGGTTGAGCATTGGCTTGACCATAGGTTCGACCAGACCTTGTAACCAGGTCAACATCCAAGTCATAGGACCAAGGCATCGTCTTGTTGCTGACATAATCATACGGCTGAGGCACCTCTATCACTATCTCCTCATCAGATGCATCCTCTAATGGGGGCATGTCCATCAGCGAAGGATCAACATCTTTCTTGTCACTATCAAGTGCGGCCTGCTCCTCCTCCCAATCGATGATGAGGTGGGAGATAGTAGAAACTATACAGTTACGATCAGCATACACAATAATGCCATCATCCACCATTTTGGCGATTCTTTCTCTCATTACTGAGAGAGGGACATCTTTCTGACCTCGGTAATACCCAGCTCTCACTAGCCCGTTGTAGGCATCTGCCACATGCACCTTTGAGTTCCTAATCCGTCCAACTTCAGGTTCCAGGATAGCATTCACCGTGCCCTCATGCTCTGGGAGCGGATTTTTCTGGACATTCGGTCGAGTAGTTTGGAATGAAAAGGCTTTTGTGTCCAGGAGATTTTGGATCTTGTGCTTGAGGGTGAAACATTCATCAGTTGAATGGCCTAGTTCACCGTTATGGTAGTCACATTTTTTGGTCGGGTCGTAACCGCGAATGCCTTCACGGTTAGGGCGCTTTGGATCACTAGAAAGCAAACCCTTCTTTCGGAGGATTGTCAGCACTTGGGATGGAGACCCGGGAGAGGGGAAAAGCGCCTTCTATTATTCGCCCGGGCGAATGGTTGACGGCCAACGGGTTGTTGCTTTGTCTTGGGCTCATTTGGATCGGCTGGGGCACGTTTGGCACTTTCTTGGCTATAAGCCACATTCACATCGACGGCCGCTTCTTTCTCTTTCTTGGCGGAGAATCTTTTACTAGATGGTTCAAAACCATCCTTCCCTTATCCCCATCTCAATCTGTTCTCCTACTGGGAAATAAGCCGATCAAGCTCTCAACATACGTACTAGCCATTCGGTTACGAAACTCGACGGAAGTGTTTTCACGAACAACTTCATCAACTCCTTGTTGGTAGGCTCGGGAGTGATTTGAGCCGCCAGTTTCTCCATCTCACAAAGATACTCTTTAAATGACTCGCTCCTTTTCTTTTCCATCCGCTCCGGTCTTCTCGGGGAAGGTGCGATGTCCATGTTGAACTTGTACTGTTTGAGGAATGCGTCCGCCACTTCGTTCCAGGTTTCAAGGAGGTTCACGTTTTTCATTACGTACCAACTTAGTGCGGGTCCGGTCAAACTTGCATGAAATGATTGGATCATGAGGGGCTCATTTTTGACGTGCTGGGCCATGCGCACGTGGTACATCTGCAAATGAGATTTCGGACAAGATGTCCCGTCGTACTTTTCAAATTCCGGCATTTTGAACTTGCTCGGCATTTTGACCTTCTCATAGACCGAGAGGTCAAACGGGAGTGAGCTTTGAGACTCCTGCAGCTGTCTCATATTCTCTTCTAGCTTTGCAACGCGCTCATCCTGATCTGTCTTGGGAAGACTGTCAAGCTTGGCCTTTCCAACAAGGACCATATCAATATTCCAGCTCAGGCATTTCATCATCACTCATTTGGGCCCTGTTCCTCCGAACTGCTATTTCAGGGAGAGCGGGAGGATTTGGATTCACCTGGAGGGATTGAAGTTGAGCTGTTATAAGTTGCATGGAAACGGCTAACTGCTTGAGTTGATCTTCCACGGAGGACATGCGATCGCGCATCTCACTTTGGTCGGCCATTTTAGCCTTGGATCGCGTAATAATGGGAGAGCGCGGCGGATCCGTCTTCACCTAATGGAATAAATGAATACACATAAGCGCTTCATATAAAACAACGCCGGTCCATGACGAAAGTCTAACCGCTTTTATTCATTAACGAAATTGTTTGACATTAATAATGTAAAGAAACTTGCAAGGCCTTAAACTAGTAAATGATTCAAACTCCTAAACATTAAACTAAAGTAAAAAGACCAAATAGATTCAAGCCACTTTATTTGGCCCGATCTATAAACATATGGGAAGCCAACGCTCGACGTAATTGCCTCTTCTCCTTAGCGTCCTTCTTGGCTTGCCTCTCAAGGTCTTCAATCTTCCTCTTGTGACGATTAAGCTCCGCTTGCCGAGTGGGCTTTTCAGTCACATCTGGCACCTTTGGGAGATACTTGGTTGGAATCTTGTGCTGACGGATGTATCGAGTTGTGGCATAGTAATTCTTTTCATTCCCCTCAAGTTCATCTTCAGGTAAGATCAACTTTTGTTCGCGACATGCGAGCCAAGCTTGTTCGATACAGCGAAGTTCCTTCCTATGGTCGCCATCCTTAGCAGTGAATCGGACTTGGAACAAACCCAGCTTGAGAGGAGGTGGTAGATCCTGCACGACTTGATATTGACGAGCTACTCGGAGTGGGTAGTAGGAAGTGGCACCGGTGATCCCCAATAGTGGGATTGGCTCATCATCGCCATGGGAGAGACGTGCTTTGGAGACTCGGAACCATTTAGCATGCCATAGGAAAATCTTGGTTTTCGGATTTTTCAATAATTTGACCCATTTTGAGTAAGAAAGATTTGGAGTTCGATCTTGATGTTTTTTGAATACTTCGATGGGATGATGGGAATCGTGACATCAATAATATTCATGCGAATATCAATCTTACTCATATGAGAAAAGAACCAGATTTGTAAAAGTTCAATTGGTGCACGAAAGGTTTTATCTTCATCTTCCTTAAATCTTGTGAGTGACAAAAATGTCTCAGCTAGAATAGTGTTGACAAAACTAATCCTAGCACACACTTGTTTGATGACCCATGCGACAGAAGGATTAATGGCGCCCTTGCGAAGAGGGAAAACGATAAACCCGAAAAAAGCTAGGAGAAAGATCCTACTTTTCAAGAGAGTGTTAGCACTAGTAAAACTTTGATCTAGGAAGGAAAAAGGACATGCAAGACAATTATCTTTAAGAACTCTTTTTATGAGATTCTTATCCATCTTAAGAAAATCAGACAAAATCGATTCTGGTTCTAATCCAACGGGTGGATTTATTAATTCCAAATCCAAGGGTTTTCCTATGGCAATGCTGTACTCTTCCGAGTTGGAGTCGGTCATGCTTACCAAATATAAACGTTGATGTTTGGGGGCTCCGAAATGAGTAAGTGCTTGCATAACGCCACTGGACATCGATGTCAAGGAGGGGAACAAGGCGACCAAGTCTGCTCTCCACATAGCTTTGGCCATCGTGACCTAGACGATCCCACCATGATTTGAGTTCAACCTTTGGTGCGAGGCACGAATCGAATGTCGGATCTTCCCATTGTTTATAGACCAGGACTCGATCAACCTAATGTCATGGACCGACCATAAGCGTAAATAAGTAAATTGCAAGAGTAAAGGATAGAGAGCTTACTTTACAATATGATTAAAACAATCACATAGACAAACGCATGAAATGTGAAGTTCGATTTCTAACTATGAAGGCTAAACAAGGTGAAGTTAAGAGGGTGGGATGACTTAGTTGCAACCTCGCATACTAAGTCAAGTCCTCCTAACTCCGGCTCGATCAAGAATGATACCCCAATGCGACGCAGCCTTGCGGGCAGAGGTAAACATTCTTGACACCAAGAAAAACTTTCGGGGATTAAGTTGGGCAACCTCTACTACGCGGCCTCGCGGTCGAAGTCGTATCCAACTCAATACCATCCTAAATGTCCTAGTGCGGCCTAGGTCTGGCGGCAGGTAGTGTGTGCAATAATGTAGTGTTAAATGCAAGACATGCACAACAATTTAAATCAAGCAACACTTCATAAGTGAAAGTAAACCATACATTCCTAACTCCAACCTGCAAAACAAGAGTTAGCAAACACTTCCCCTTATACCTCCCATCCTACAAGAACATTTAACACCTTAAATGTTAGGGACGTACCTGGGATCCTCGCTGCCAAACAAAAACATTTTTCAAAAAGAAGAAAATTGGCTTAAGTCCACTAAGTGTTTTGACACAAGATCCCCAGCGGAGTCGCCAAGCTGTCGCGACCAAATTTTCGGGTGTGAACCACCTAGGGTTTGGCTAATGGATTATTAAGCCTAGACTTAACTCGGGCTCTCCCAAGCCCATACCAATTCGCGACTTAGGTTCAAGTTTTTAACATGCAATTGATTTTCAATTAGGAGTCGCCACTAATCTATTTTTGGTGGGTCGATTAGAAACCCAAGTAAAGTAATGGGAGTTTCACTTTACTCCTACGAACTAGAGTTTTTGGATACGGGGACTTGATTACGTTAGATTTCTCTAATGCCCTTTCGGTACCTTTCTCCTTTATTTTTTTAAAAAATGTTTGGCAAGCAACTTGAATTAATTTCACTTTCCTAACATGTGAGGTGATCATACGGGTGCACAAACCACCAATTTAACATCCAAGAAAACAAATAAATAAATTGTAAAAACTTACCTCAAAGCAACGAAAGCATCTGCAATGTTAAATTAAAATCCACATCAACAACCCTAGATATGGTTTCTAATTAACGCGCAATTTTCTTTTTTGTTTTCACTTAATTAATAAAAACCATGCAATATGCAATGCAATATTAACTAAATGACCTAATTCTAATGACATGTAATTTCTAATTAAATGGGCCTAGCAAAAAATACTAAATGACATTCATCTTAATGAATCAAACCCTAATGACGTGCATATGACATTTTTTCTTTTCCTAAAAGAATGCATTTTATTCCTAAATAATAAAACTAATTTAACCTATGACATTTTTTATATTTTTTTTTTTTATGAAATTCGAAATTTGGTGAAATGTGAAAACTACCTAATTAGATTAAGATCCTATTTAATTTATATTAGGAATTAGGTTGAGCCAAATCCTAATTTAAACTAAAACATTATCTTAACCTAAATAATCCTAAAATGTAATATGTCTAAAAAATATACCTAAACTTCTAACAAATTAAGAAAAAAGTATTATATAAAATTAAACTAAGTGCAATTTAACCCTAATGTAATGACGTACAAAATATGCCCTAACTCTACATGACATATGCATGATGATTTTTTGTTGCTTTTTTGTTTTATTAATTTCGAAAAGAAAAAAAAAATCAAATAATTAAACATGTAATTTAGGCTAATAAAAAAATCTAACATCCTAAATTCATGTCTTAATATACGAATAACCCTAAAGCATGCAATATTCTAACTCAAACATATTAAAGCAATTAAGACAAAACATATCAACCAAAATCATCGAAAATATCACACATCATTCAGATCAAAGGGTAATTTTCGCTAGTAAAATCGATAAATTGATCTTAAGCCTTAAAGATCAAAATATCAATTTTATTCCCGCTTGATTAATTATTTCATCTAAAGCCTTATAGATGAAATAAAAAACCCATGTACGGTTGCGAATCAAGTGGTGTGTTGAAATTTCTAATCATATATTAAGGACTAATTATACTAAAAAAAAACAATATAAAGTAAAATAAAAATAATAAAATAAGTAAATGAATAAAATAAACTTACAAAAAAAAACTACCTAATGTGGACTTAAGGGAAAGAGCAACGACACACAATGGCTTCGGTGAGTGGGTGAAGCGCGGGCGGAGCGGAGGCAACGCGGACGAGGTGCGGCTCGCCGCCGGCGTGTCTTTGGGCAAGAACGGCGTTCGCGGCGGCCGCAGATCGCACGGGCTTCGCGGTGAGGAGGAATCGCGGCTTGGTGACGGGCGGAGACACGGATCACCGAAGGAGGAGCGCCGGGCTGAGGTGAGCGCCGATCGAGGGGGCTGCGGTCCGACGGTGGTGCGCGGTGTTCGAGCGCTTTCGGGCTTCGGCGAGAAGGGACGAGGCGTCTTCGCGGGGCACGGTGGCACGGCCGGGTCACGAGCGTGCGCGGCTTCGCTGTTGGGGTCGAGCCGAGGGCGAGGCGCGCGGGCTGCGAAGGTGGCGCGGGCGGTGGTGCTCGGAGACCGGCTAGGGTGGCTCGGAGCGGCGGTGACGGGCGGTCGGCTGCTAGCGTTGGGTTGTAGGGGGGCCGTTGCTGGTGCTTGCGGGTTGCAGCGGCGATGAGCTCGGTGGCGTCGCGGGAGGCGGATGGCGACGGGCGCGGTGGCTGGCGGTTTGCCGACGGAGCGCGGTGGTGGCGAGCAAGCGGAGGAGCGGCGGCTTCTGGCGTCGGGCGGAGCGGAGCGGTGATGGTGGAGATGCGGTGAGCAGCGGAGGTCAAGCACTCCGCGGAGAAGACGAAGCAGCCCCTTTTTTTTTTCTTTTTCTTTTTTTTTTCTTCTTCTTCTCTCTCTCTCTCTTTCTGCTGCACGGTCCCTCTCTGTCTCTGTACTCTCTCTCTTTCTCTCTCTCTCTCTCTCTCTCTCGTCCCCTCGCAGTCTTCTCTTCCCGTTTTCTCTCTCGCAAACTTTTTGGCTGACTTTTCTTTTTGTCAGAGAGGGAAAAGCTGAAATGCCTTTCTCTTTGTCCAAAATGGACGAAAACCTTTCTTCACACGTATTTTCTCTCGAAAGTTTTTTGCTTTCCGTATGCCCCTCGTTTACGAAAAATGAACCTCTCTTTTATAATGATTCCGAACGGCCACTTTGTATGTCATTTTCTAAGTTTCCATCTCCAGTCACATTAAATCAGAGCTATAAATCAGAGCATGATTTTGCAATCAGCTCGATTTTGCTCGGATTTCTTCCATTTTACAAAAATTCTTGCCCCTTGTTCACCTGATTTTTAATTGTTTCTGCATTTATCAAAATCTGAATATCCATCAGAATTTCAAATTTCCATGCATAATCAATCAAATCGATTTCTTCCATTTTTTTTTTTGTTTGTTCAAAAAATGCAATTTTATTTTTCCAGAATTAGGTGTCAACACATACTGATGAGGAACCCATTTAGCAAGTTCTACGTCAACCCATACTGTAGTAGTACCCTTGATATATATAAAACCATATTAGGTTGCAAAAAGCGGTGATGGGGGAATGGCCATTCTACATGTCTTAAAAATAAATGAATGAGTCAAAGTCCGGCAAGTGAAATCTCTAGTCTAAAATAGGAGTTCACTTTCACACCCACCCTGCCATTACAATCATAAACACTTGGAGCAACATAATCAAGGCATGAACATACACCCTACCTTCTTTGCAAGGACCTCACACAAATGCATGGATATTAACTATTCAATGCACATGTATGGCATATAATTTCTTAATACATCAGTATCATTTGATTTTTTATTAACATGTATATATGTATATTCACAAGCATGCATCATCTTATTTACTCTAGCTCCCAAACACTTTCGGGGTATCCCGACACACAGGACATCTCAACATGGTTAAACCTTGCAGATATGTTTGCTTGATGCAAATTTAGGGATTTTATAACTCATGTGGATAAGTGTTCTAGATGATAAGGATTAGTGAATAACACAACTTATTATAACTGTCGTTATTCATTTTATTTAATTCAAATATTGTAACCGTTGACTATGGGTTATAAATAGCCATACCATATTCTTGCAAAAATTGTCCAAAAAGTCATAAACTTATTGTACAATGGCTTTAGTACCAAACCTTTCAATTGTGCTAATTTAGTCTAAAAACCGCTTGACATTTTGTCAATTTATTTCTAAACTTTTCGATTGCACCAATTTAGTCCTAATCGTTTTAATGCATTACCAATATAGTTTTTCCAGCTAATTTTTGCCTGGAATTGTTGACCTAGCAGTCCGGTCAATGTTAAACATCCTATGTGGTGCCACCTGGCCTAACATGGACAATTTTTTAATCTTTTTAAAATGAAAAGCAAGAAAAGAAATGAAAAAATCAATAAAAATAACAAAAAGTTGATTTTTTAAAATTTAAAAATCATTCACATCGGCGCCAGCCCTATCACGTAGGAAGACTAGCATTGACTAGACTACCACGTCGGTGATTTTCTGTCAAAATTAGCTAGAAGAACTGTAATTTATCAAAAGCTTTAGGAATAAATTGGTAAATCATCAAAAGGTTAGGCTAAATTGATACAATTAAAAGGTCTCGAACTAAATTAATTATCGTATAATAAGTTGAAACTAAATTAACACAACTGAGAGTTTATGACTAAATTGGTTACCATATAATAGGTTTATGACTTTTTGGATAATTTTCCCCCTATTCTTTGTAAGTCTTGATCAATCGATTAAAGAACTCAATGCTCTTACAAATTTCTCTTTATTTTTGCTTTTATGCAACTTATCTTTTCTGCTATATTAATATCCTTCAATTTCCGTACTTTAATTGTAGTTTACAGATCTTTGTCGTTGATTATATTTCGATGTTGTATATTTATCAATACACTTTGTTGTCAATGAAATTCTGGCAAAGCTTTTTATATCATCATATTGTTAATTAAATTCCATTGAAGTATATGTGTTTTTTCTATTCCATTGATACAACATTTGTCTGGAATCACCACAAACTCGTCTCCTCTTAATAAAAATCGAAAATGAATTTCGGTGAAAGGTGTTTCATCATGATCCAATTTCAACGAAAAAAGGGGCAATAAGAGTTAAAAAAAAAAAAAAAAAACTATGCTCTCCATCTCCTTCTCTTCTGTATCTCTGAGTTTTGTTGAAACTTCACAATTCTTTCGTAGTTTTTGGATCAAGTCAAAGCTCCATGAAGATGACGAGAGAGTTGAAGCTCATTTTCCTCCATAACTCTTTAGTTCACGTTAAAAGTCAATGAAAGTAGCAAGGGAGTCGAAACTCATTCAGCTCCTTAACTCTATGGTTCAAGTTGAAGGTGCACAAAAGTGGCAAAAGAGTCAAAGCACTATACTTTTTTGAGTCGCAAAGTTGAATGATCATGTTTCCTTTCTTACTAGATTTGGCATTTGCTAGTAGATGTACCGCGTCGATGTTACTGGAGCTTATTTATTTCTTATTATAGTTGAATGTGTGGATCTAGAATGCTGCAATGAGCTCTTTCGGTATTTCATATTTAGATAGTACAATAATTATGGATTGATTGAAAAACCTCATTTACTATTTAAGATTTAGATAGTACAATAATCATGATGATTGATGGAACTTATTTTCGTCTGTACATTTGTGTTTTTTAAACTATGAATTATGAGAGATTCTTACAATTTTCATTTATGTATTTTCAAGTTTGTACCAAATAATGGACATAATATGGTATGAAACTATCCGGTTTTATTATTACTATTAACCAACCAGAGGATAAGACATAGCACAATATTTTATTTCTATCCAATTTTATTTCCTAGTAGTCTATCCAGTCCTATTTTGACTACAACTTCCAACGGCAAAATGCGGCTTTAATGATGGCTACTGTTGAGTTTGCGTTGGCTTCTTTTGATCTGAAAAGTTAGTTGTTACTTACCGTCCTGTGCATCCAATACAAATCTGAGTCTTGAAAACAAAAGAAAATCCTAAGGGACGAAAGGACGAGGTGGTCAGATCTTCATTATGACTATCTACAATCGAGCATACGGCACCATTCATCTTATAGCGTATAAATATGCCTAACTAAAGCAAGACCACGAAAGATTACCGATATCCAAATGGTCCATTGGATACAAAATTCTAGATACAAAGAGAATGACATAGGAGATACCGAACAAGTTTTGACTTAATGAAATGCATATACAAAACAATTGGAAAGCTGGAATCTTATCGAATGGTTTGATCTTTGATTACCCCGCTTAAAGGTTCACAAAGCAGACTTGTTCGCAAGCCGACGTAATCGACCTTTTCATGCAAGTGTTAGAGCCTCTTTTAGCTGTCGTTTTTTAGAAAGCGACCATCGAATTAATAAATGTTTGGCGAAATGATGCTCGCACCAGCGGCTCTCGCTGCGTGAAGACAAACCGCACGTGGATATCGTCTCTCTCTCTCTCTCTCTCGTCTCTTCCAGCTAAAGTCTCTCGGCAGGTGCAGCCAATATATTCTCAAGCGTATGCCAGAGAGCCTCACGCAATCTCGCCTGAAAATTCCAGATCCAACACTCTCGCACTCCTTCCCCCTTCTCCACCTCACGGACAAGAGTTTTGATTTTTGGACTACTCCTTTGGATTCTGATTCGTGTTTTTATCCGTTCAAGAAGTAATAGCTTCGTGCAAGCCGCCGGCACTGATGTTATTTTCTCGCCATCCCAACAGTACTGAAGATTCCCTCCTTTTCGATCTTCCCGCAGGTATGGGATCCCCAGAGAACGGCTCCGACGAGCCCCTGACACCAACGGGGCGCCTGGTCCTCCAGAAGGAGATGAACCTGGTGATCTACTGCGCCATCGGCATGAAGCAACCCCTCGATGTCGACGCCCTCAAGTCGATGATCCAGAGCTCCCCCATGTTTACGCACCCCAGGTTCTGCAGCCTCTTGGTGCAGGACTCTGCAGGCCGAGAGCACTGGAGGAGGACCTGCGTGGACATTGATCGCCATGTCATCCCAGTCTATGGGCCCATCGCTGAAGGCCTCTCTGACGAGGCAGCTGTCAACGAGTACCTCGTCGACCTGTCCACCGACTTGCCGGGGTTCTTGGGCGACGACAAGCCCCTGTGGGACGTCCACCTCCTGATGGCCCAACGGTGTATGGTGTTCCGGATCCACCACGCACTTGGCGATGGGATCTCGCTAATGTCGATGTTCCTGGTGTTATGCCGGCGGGTGGACGACCCAGAGGCGCTGCCGACGATCCGTCCTCCATCGTCGGCTAAGAGGAGGAGGGGCGGCGGCCGCGAGTGGTGGAAGGCGGTAATGAGGGTTTTGGGGGTGGTGTGGTTCACGTTGGTCTTCGTGGTGGAGTTCATGCTGCGGAGCATGTGGGCGAGCGACCGGAAGACACCGGTGAGCAGCGGCGCAGGGGTGGAACTCTGGCCGAGGAAGCTGGCCACGGCAAGGTTTTGGCTGGAGGACATGAAAGCGGTCAAGTCAGCAGTCGCTAATGCGGTGAGTTCTAAAGTTTTATGTGTTTATCGCCAGAAATAATTATAGCACCGTGGATTCAATACTTTTCTCATTTGTTTTTTTTTTTTTTTTTTTTTTTTGGTAAAGGTAATAAATTTTTTCTTTTCTCATTTGTTCAATCATGATTTTATACACAATTTTTTTTTCAATGTTATCCCTATTATATTTTTGTTCAAATTAATATTTTCATTAAAAAAAGGTATGATAGCCATTAAATCGCCATTAATTGATGATGCAATGGAGAAGGGGCATGTTTTTGTAATTTTTTCAGTAACACGAAACAATCATATTTAAAAATTGCAGAAAAATTAAAAAGTTGAAGCTTAAAAAGAAAGAGAAAGAGATACTGCGGATTATCAACAAGCAAGCGTTAATGCCAATTCTGGGGGTGGCTGAGATTGCTTGAATGACCCCTGGGGTTGACTAACCTTGGTGAGTAGAAGTGTGCTAAAGAACCGAGAATTGCCCGGAACCGGACTAGAACTAGCATTTTCCATGGGGACCCGTCCAGTTCCAATTTAGTGGAATCGATGAGTACCAGTACAGTTCCCGATTCTAAAGGTAGAACCGCCCGCCCACCTACCCACCCGGACTAGACCAGTTTATATATATTTAAAGAAAGAAATTCCATCTCAATTAATTATTTTGTAGTTTTTCGATAAAATATATATGTACATATATGTATATTTGTAGTTATTGGACATTATTGACTAATTTTGACTCTTGGGTGTGTATTAACCCCCTACTTTCTTTTTTTTTTGCATTCTAATAAACTATTTACTTATTTTCTCAACTAAAACAAAATAAACAAACATGAAGGAAGGAGAGCACCGATTTGAGATGTTAAATGTTGCGGTGCTTTGTCATCATGATACGAAATTAAGAGCTAATGATCGTCTTAAGAGTATAATTAAGTCTCTCTTTAGTTATTCCATGATTAAATTAGGTTAACATTAGAAAAAAAATGGATCAAGCGATTAATGTTTTAACTTGATGGAAGTTAGGAGTTTTAACATGGAGTCTAATTCTCCACATGTTTCTAGCATCGAGAAGTCCTAAAAGGACCAGACCATGACCTTCAAAAAAATTAAGTTTTTAGCTAACGTTGTCTATTCGTTCTACCATATAGTTTTCAATCCTTAATCAAAATCCATGGCTCGCAATTCAACCCGAATATAAGGCAAAACAAGCTTTGATGCTCTAAATAGAAACTAGATTCACCATGACATTAATCAATGAATGCAATTTTATAGGGATTGGAAACCAATTCCATGGACCCACTCAAGAACTGGACCGGACTAATCGTCCAGTTCTCAAGTAGATCTATAGAACTAATAGGCGGATCATTCGGAACCTATACTTAGTGGGCAATTCTCAGATCCAAGATGAGAGCCGCCCACCCGAACTATACTCACCTCTACTGGTGAGCACTGCCAGGGTTTGTACAATTCTCAAGAGTGCAACTACTACTACATTTATCGGTCATTTCTCTTGAAAAGAAGAATTCTACATGCTTTTCTTGTATTTCATGACTATCAGTGCATTTTGATTCCATGCTAATACCAAATGATGATGAATATCTTTAATTGCTTCAAATGCAGACCATTAATGATGTTCTCTTCGGGATCATATCGGCCGGCTTGGTCAAATACTTGGACCACCGATCTCCCAATGGTAAAAAGGGAATAGCATTTCCGACAATTCACACGATTTTTGTCAATTCAAAGGCGACGAATTTCAGCTGACTAAAATGCTCATTTTCCTTTGTCAGCCGTGCGGGAAGGGACTCAAATAACCGGAGTGGCAATGGTTAATCTGCGAGAACAACCCGGATTGCAGGTGAGTCTCTCCTTTTTTGGCCATCTAACTGAAGTTGATTGAATTGAAGTGTGGTGCTGGTATTATTCAGGAACTATCCAATTTGATGAAAGACAACCCGGGTCTGCGGTGGGGCAACAAGGTCGGGATGCTCCTCCTCCCTGTTCACTACCACAGAAGCTGCGGCGACCCTCTCGAATACCTGAGAAAAGCCAAGTCGATGATTGACCGGAAGAAGAAATCCCTGGAGGCTCACTTCTCGTACAAAATCAGGGAAATGGTCATGCCTTATCTAGGAGTACATGTAAGGATCAGTTCGCGCTTCTGCAATTTGGGAAACAGAACGACAGTAAGCTGACAAACGCACAACCTCTTTGTTTTTGCTGATGCAGGCTGCGACCCTGCTCAACTACAGGATCTTCTGCAACACCACGTTCACCATCTCGAACATGTTCGGCCCGCACGAGGAGATCGCGGCTGTCGGCAACCCCATCACGTACATAAGGGTGAACGTTTCGGGTTTACCCCACGTAAGGCTCCAAAATACTCGCGCCTCATCATTTCGCTCTCTTCCTTCTTTTTCAGAGGAATCTAGAATGAAATCTTTATCAGGACTGATGTGGGGCGTTTGAGAGGCGATGTATGCAGGCACTCACATTGCACATGATGAGCTATGCGGGGAGGGCGGACATGCAGATTCAGGTGGCCAAGGACATCATCCCGGACCCTGAATTTCTGGCGAAGTGCTTTGAGGATGCTCTACTCGAAATGAAAGCAGCAGCTTCTACTGCCTTGAATTCAAAGAAGTAAACAGGGAGACATTCCTGTGATGTTAGGAGGAGAAATCTGTATGTTATTCTTATATGTGTGGGATTAGACACGGGGATAAAAGAATTGATCCCACTTATATGATGTTCTGTTGGGACAAGAACCATTTTAGGCCATTAATCCGAATTTCGTCTTATGTCTTACTTGATCGATGAAGTTAGTATGGCACTCCTTGAGCTCGAGATCTATCCACTCGATGTTGAGCTCCATGCAATTGAAAAGAGAAATGAAGAGAATAAAGTTGATTGTACGATGAATAAAGCTAGGTACATTAAATTTTAAAATGATGGGACTGGTCTCCATTATTTGAATGTCCACTTATGTCTACGTTTAATCACATCACTTTAACACACAATTTTTATATCAATCTTGCACAACTAATATTGAAAATTATTGCTCGTCGTATTTAGTTGATTTACAACAGTCATGCATTGATGATGGATGTCTCAATGCTGCACGCATATTTTATTTTATTTTCGATGTGATCAAATGTAGAAAAAAGTGGACATTCTAATAAAACAAACCTATTCCATTGTTTTAAAATTTAATGTACACAGCTTTATCCGCCGTGCAACAGTTGAAATTATATATCAATCTTGCACATCAAACATGGGAAATTATTGCTCGTCATCTTTAGTTGGTTTACAACAATCATGCATTGATGATGGATGTCTCAACCGCTCTACGCATATTTTAATTTTTTTTTCCATATTTTTGTCAAAATAAGCTTAGGCTGTACGTGGCTTCAGGAGGGACTTTCGGTCTTCATTGTCTTTTGAGTGAAAACTGTAGTGTTTTGGTAAAATTTTTGTGGATAAATTGGACTCAAAGCTACCATTGGCTAAGCCTAGAGCCCGAGGCAACTCCTCCTTGTTTTGGCTTTGCAGTGTTCGCGAATTTCTTTTTTAGGGTCAGCAGATAACATTTTCAAATTCCTATTTCCTATCTTTCCCTCGTTTCTACTGTTCTTCGTCTCTCTCAACACCAGTCACTTTGAATTCCGGTCGACGTGAGCCCAAAGTCAATGGTCATCGAGAGATGGTTGACGATTGCCGAGATTCGAGTTTGCGGGATTTGGGTTCATCTTCTCCCTCGCTGTTCATCTTCTTCCTATCTAAGTCCCAGATTCGGTCGCTGGTTTGACCGTTCACTTAACGGTTGTGCTCGGCTCGCCAATGGTTCCCAGCGGTTGACGAGCGTGGCTGAGGGTCGCCAAGGGTCTGGGTTCGAGCGTTTGGGTCATCGATCGTGGGTCATGGTTGCCAAGCATATGGGTTCGCGAGGGTCTAGGTTGCTGAGGTCGTCCAACCCTCAGTGCTGTGGCTTCTTCGACAGCTCGATTTTTGTACGGCCTTATGCGAGTTTCCTTTGCACACGTAATCATCATATGATAAGTTCATCTTCTAAAACACCATTAGTAAGTTCAAGGACAATGCAAAAAAATTGCCCTTGCGGTTATAATTGGATTTGTTATGAGCGAATTTGGGGATCGGGTGAATCAAATTGTTGCAAATTGTTATTCTTATACTGACAATAGACCTAATTATTTCATGAATGGTTCGAAATGACTCAACTTTTTCAGTATATATATAGGTGAAGATTCGTAAGTTTTTCGAATTATTAATAGTAGAATTAGTGTGCCTAATTTCTTGTAGGTAGGATACAAGCATTAAGTTTTGCCCTTTCTAGCAGCCCAGCCTTATTTTCATTTCAGGACTCATTTCGATTGTGATATAACTAGTAAGACAATGTTTGTTAGTCTAGACAAAAGTCATGGTAAAATAAAATCTATCTTATTAGACGTTTGAATCCAGTCCAATACAAGATAAAGTTAGATAATAAGAGGGATATGATTAGATAAAAATATCCCACAAGAAGATGGGATAAATATGGATATGATTTCCTACATCTATGGTACAAAAACTATTTTTCTTGAATAAAAAATTATTATATTAATAAAATCAAAATAATAATTAAATATAAATAATATTTGATTTCTAATATAAAAAATTCAAAATAACTAAAAAATTATTTCTTTTTTGTTTCTATTCACAATAGGTATTCGAAATCTTAGTTAAAATATGGATTAGTTATTTGCTTTTCATGGAAAGGTACCAATTGAAGTAGGGGGTTTATTAAAATAACAAGTAGTTGACCCAACTATTCAATGAGACGATACTAAGTATATCTCCCATCGCTTCTTAAGAAACAAGTGGGATATTTCTTTATAAAATTGTTGTCAATTTCAAATGCGCAAATTCAACTTAGATCTCTTTTTTAGCTAGGGGAAGAATTCACCCGAATCAGACCTTTTTAGGAACATATCGAAAGAGAATTTGATTTTTATGTATATAAATGTATTTATATTTATTACATATTTTGAATATATTAGTACAATTTATTATTTAATAATTTTTATTAGGTAATGATGGAAGGGATTAAGAAAATAAATAGAATAGAAAAAAATTTAAAAAGGGACAAATAATAATAAAAAAAATTAGTAAATAATAATGAAGTAGAAGAATCCAAATTTACAATGTACAAATTCAAACTTGAAAATTACTTTCGCCTCAACTTTTGCCTTGCCTTCTCAACTTGCCTTAGGCCTTAGTTCTCGCTCTCACGTCATAGGCCTCTCGCTCTCACCTCGCCTCTCAGATCTCACCTTCATTGTGTCATTGTTGACCCTTGTGACACCCTAGATACGTCAAGCACTACACGTATCATCTTACTTTCTTTCTTACTAATTTATTCGCAAGCATAGGCACAACAAAATAATTAAACAAGTCATATAATGACCTCACATACTTATTAACGTACAATGCATCACTTACAAACACCTCTAATATAGAACACCCAGGAAGGGTTCAGTAACTCCTATCTCCACCACCAACCCCTTGCCCTCAAAAGCCTACTTGTACAACATCGATCCAACATCCAATGATCGATAACCTCCCCAACATCAGCTCCTTGGCAATGTAACCAAGAGGACCATCAAAGCCTCTAAGTGATCCCGACCAATCACCATCGAAGATCATGTACCACGTTACATACTGACGAGGAACCCTTATAACAAGTTCTACGTCAACCCATATCGTAGTAGTACACTTGATATATATAAAAACCATATTAGGCAATACAACCTCCACATAATCATACCCAATGTATGATGGGGCTCCAAAAAGCAGTGATGGGGGAATGGCCATTTTACATGTTTGAAAAGTAAATGAATGAGTCAAAGTCCAGCAAGTGAAATCTCACACCCGCTCTGCCATAACAATCATAAACATTCGAAGCAACATAATGAAGGCATGAACATATACCCTACCTTCTTTGCAGTACTTCACACAAATGCATGGTTATTACCTATTCAATGCACACGTATGGCATATAATTTCTTGATACATCGGTATCATTTGGTTTTTTATTAACATGTATATATGTATATTCATGAGCATGCATCATCTTATTTACTCCAGCTCCCAAACAATTCCGAGGTATCCCGACACATGGGACATCTCAACATGGTTTATCCTTGGAGATATGTTTTGTTGTCGCAAATTCAGGGATTTTATAACTTCATGTGGATAAGTGTTCTAGATGATAAGGATTAGTGAATAACACAACTTATTAAAACTGTCGTTATTTGTTTTATTTAATTCAAAAATTGTAACCGTTGACTATTGGTTATAAATAGCCACAATGTATTCTTGCAAAAATTGGCCAAAAAGTCATAAACTTATTGTACAATGGGTTTAGTCCTAAACCTTTCAATTGTGCTAATTTAGTCCAAAAACCGCTTGACATTTTGCCAATTTAGTCCTAAACTTTTCGATTGCATCAATTTAGTCCTAATCCTTTTAATGCATTACCAATATAGTTTTTCCAGCTAATTTTTGCCTAGAATTGTTGACCTAGCAGTCCGGTCAATGTTAAACATCCTATGTGGTGCCACCTGGCCTAACATGGACAATTTTTTAATCTTTTTAAAATGAAAAGCAAGAAAAGAAATGAAAAATCAATAAAAATAACAAAAAATTGATTTTTTTTAAATTTAAAAATCATTCACATCGGCGCCAGCCCTATCACGTAGGAAGACTAGCATTGACTAGACTACCACGTCGGCGATTTTCTGTCAAAATTAGCTAGAAGAACTGTAATTTATCAAAAGCTTTAGGAATAAATTGGTAAATCATCAAAAGGTTAGAACTAAATTGATACAATTAAAAGGTTTCGAACTAAATTAATTATCATATAATAAGTTTGCAACTAAATTAACACAACTGAGAGTTTATGACTAAATTGGCTACCATATTATAGGTTTATGACTTTTTGGATAATTTTCCCCATATTCTTTGTAAGTCTTGATCAATCGATTAAAGAACTCAATGCTCTTACAATTCGCAAAATTCTAAATGCAAGTGCACGTGTCGAACAAGTAATATAATGATGAGAAAAAGTATCGTCCCACGAAGATAGATGATTAATAAACCAATTAAATACTAAAATAGACTAATTCTAAAATTTATCTAACAGATCAAAATATAATTAAGAATAAATTAAAAATGAAATTTGTAGACTAAATGCAGTAAATCGATAAGATAAATATGTTGGAGCATCCGATTTCACCATAACCACTAGATATGAATTTCAGATTATTGTGAATACAAGAACGATATCAAACATGTGATAGCGGAATTTCCTAATCTATTTACTATCCTATCTCTAGGTATAGCAAACCTACTCAGCTTATTAATCCACTATATCTCTATGTGAATTAAAATAAACATGAGTGCATTAAAAATTATGAATATTCTCGGCTTACAATAAGTCTTTTGGATCATCTTATCACCGAAAGCTACACAAATAGCGTGATATATCTCTATCTACGTTTAATTCATGGTTATACATTATAATGAGCAATTGCATATTATCACTTCTTAGTCTCAAACATGCACATCAGATCATTCAAGTGGTGGCCAGTCACTCAAAAGCATTAAACACAATAATATATAACTCACATGAATGAAATCAATTGTAGAACATAAAAATCATGAAATTCACATCATCATGGTTAGGCTACATCGTAGCCCTAACAAAAGAAAATTAGAACATAGTAGAAGAATAAATAAAAATATAAATCAAACCCAGCATCTTGAATCAAAGAGCAAGAATTATGTCACCACTTTTGTCTTCTCTTCAAAATACTTGAAAAACTCTCAGAACAATAAAAAAATGATCTAACAAAAAACAGACTGTTCTCTCTCTTTCCTATTTATAGGAGATCCAAAATATTTATCTCCCAACGCTTGCAGATAACATTATGGAACAAAATCAAGAATTTCCTGATTTGATATCCATCTTCAACTGCTGCTTTTATTTGAATTCCTGATATTTGCCATTCTTTTCCTTATCTTCTCTATATCTCATTATTCTGCATAAACAAGGAAAATTCAAATAATCAAAAATAAATCCAAATATTTTTTCATAGATAATGCATTAATTGTTGCCTAAAATAGGTAAAATAACTTTATTTTTATAGAGTTATCAAAATTTATCTTTATTTTTGCTTTTATGCAACTTATCTTTTCTGCTATATTAATATCCTTCAATTTCCATACTTTAATTGTAGTTTACAAATCTTCGTCGTTGATTATATTTCAATGTTGTATATTTATCAGTACGCTTTGTTGTCAATGAAATTCCGACAAAGCTTTTTATATCATCATATTGTTAATTAAATTCCACTGAAGTATATGTGTTTTTTCTATTCCATTGATACAACATTTGTCTGGAATCACCACAAACTCGTCTCCTCTTAATAAAAATCGAAAATGAATTTCGGTGAAAGGTGTTTCATCATGATCCAATTTCAACGAAAAAAGGGGCAATAAGAGTTAAAAAAAAAACTATGCTCTCCATCTCCTTCGATTATGTATCTTTGAGTTTTGTTGAAACTTCACAATTCTTTTGTAGTTTTTGGATCATGTCAAAGCTCCATGAAGATGACGAGAGAGTTGAAGCTCATTTTCCTCCATAACTCTTTAGTTCACGTTAAAAGTCAATGAAAGCAGCAAGGGAGTCTAAACTCATTCAGCTCCTTAACTATATGGTTCAAGTTGAAGGTGCACAAAAGTGGCAAAAGAGTCAAAGCACTATACTTTTTGGAGTCGCAAAGTTGAATGATCATGTTTCCTTTCTTACTAGATTTGGCATTTGCTAGTAGATGTATGGCGTCGATGTTACTGGAGCTTATTTATTTCTTATTATAGTTGAATGTGTAGATCTAGAATGCTGCAATGAGCTCCTTCGCTATTTCATATTTAGATAGTACAATAATCATGGATTGATTGATTGATAAAACTCATTTACTGTTTAAGATTTAGATAGTACAATAATCATGATAATTGATGGAAGTTATTTTCATCTATACATTTGTGTTTTTTAAACTATGAATTGTGAAAGATTCTTACAATTTCCATTTATGTATTTTCAAGTTTGTACCAAATAATGGACATAATATAATATGAAACTATCTAATTTTATTATTACTATTAACCAAATAGTGGATAAGACATAGCAAAATATTTTATATCCCAGTAGTCTATCCAGTCATATTTTGACTACAACTTCCAACGGCAAAATGCGGCTTTAATGATGGCTACTGTTGAGTTTGCGTTGGCTTCTTTTGATCTGAAAAGTTAGTTGTTACCTACAGTCCTGTGCATTCAATACAAATTTGAGACTTGAAAACAAAAGAAAATCCTAAGGGACGAAAGGACGAGGTGTTTAGATCTTCATTTTGACTATCTACAATCGAGCATACGGCACCATTCATGTTATAGCGTATAAATATGCCTAACTAAAGCAAGACCACGAAAGATTACCGATATCCAAATGGTCCATTGGATACAAAATTCTAGATACAAAGAGAATGACATAGGAGATACCGAACAAGTTTTGACTTAATGAGATTCATATACAAAACAATTGGAAAGTTGGAATCTTATCGAATGGTTTGATCTTTGAACCCCGCTTAAAGGTTCACAAAGCAGACTTGTTCGCAAGCCGACGTAATCGACCTTTTCATGCAAGTGTTAGAGCCTCTTTTAGCTGTCGTTTTTTAGAAAGAGACCATCGACTTAATAAATGCTTGGCGAAATGATGCTCACACCAGCGCCTCCTGCTGCGTGAAGACAAACCGCACGTTGATATCTTTTCTCCCCGTCTCTTCTTCCAGTTAAGTTCTCTCAACAGGTGCAGCAAACATATTCTCAAGCGAATGCCAGAGAGCCTCGCGCAACCTCGCCTGAAAATTCCAAATCCAATACTCTCGTACTCCTTCCCCCTTCCCTACCTCACGGACAAAAGTTTCGATTTATAGACTACACCTTTAGATTCTGATTCTGATTCGTGTGCAAGCCGCCAGCACTGTTGTTATTTTCTCGCCATCCCAACCGTACTGAAGATTCCCTCCTTTTCAATCTTCACGCAGGCATGAGGTCCCTGGAGAACGGCTCCAATGAGCCCCTGACACCGGGAGGGCGCTTGTTCCTGTAGAAGGAGATGAACCAGGTGATCTACTGTAACGACCCGGGCCCCACTGTGTAATATTGTCCGCTTTGGATACTGAGTCCTCACGGCTTTAAAACGCGTCATGCAGGGGCAGAGGGCCATCCCTCGAGCCTTCCCTCTCCCAAGCCATAATATTGTCCGCTTTGGAGGCATGGCCCACCGGCCTGTCCTCCCTCACGGCTTTGTTTTCAGCGCAGCGGAAGCGTACGTGAAACGCGTCACACAGATTAAAAGGATCCAAGCCTTATAAACTAGCCCAGGACGTTGTCTCATGGATTTGCGAGGATCTGGAATGTTGAGGTCGTGCGACCCTCGACGTTGTCTCGCTTGGCTTCTTCGACGGGTCAATCATTGCCAGGGTTCGATTTGCCTCAACTGGTTTGCTTCCACGATGGTCGCGACTCACGAGCGATGAATGCCCCTGTTTTCTAGTTCTAGTTCAACTAGTATTCCTCTATTTTCCTTATTTTATTTTCACTTCAAAGCTATTCTGCAATATATATATTCATCTAACCAAACGGTATTTATTTTAGATAAATGAACCATAAATAATTATTGTTTTGGGAAATGAATTCAAAACTCTCCCAAACATGCACCCTCAACGAATCCTATCTTTTCCCAAAAAAAAAAAAAAATGAATCCTATCATTTGATGAATAAGATGACAATTGTAACATATAAAGACCTCGAATAATTTCTTTAAAAAAAAAAAATCAAAGACATTCCGAGAAAGATGAAACGCTTCACAAGAATCACACCAATGGCTAAGTAAAATATATATGAGAGGAAAACGAAGAGGGTGAGTGTCACGTGACCCGTGAGGGCGAGCGGAAGTCGAAAGATTCGAGAGCAACGCGGAATTGAATGGCTCGGACCGTGTCGCCACCCGTCGAGGGGGCTCTTATCCACTTCGAGGAATTAAGGAATGGCGATGGACGCAGCCGCAGGTTCATGTCCGAGATTGTAGAGCCAAAGAGTAGAAGAAGAAGAATGAAGGTCGGAGTGATTCATGGCGCTCCTGGCGCGACCCTACTTCCCCTGCCACGCGCCAGAGCTGCCGTCAAATGCTCTTCCTCTTCTTCCGGTACTCTCTCCCCCTCTCTCTCTCTCTCTCTCTCTCTCTCGGTGAAATTTGCCTTTTCCTCGCATTTTCCGGGTTAAATTACTCGCGGATAAAAGACCCATTTCTCTGTTTCATTAAGCTTTGGATGGTACTGAAGTATTTTCAATGCGTTGATTGAATTTGCCGCATCCGACGACTTAGTCGTGAACCCCCCCCATTTCTTTAGGGGGAGGCAATGCGGATGTGGTGATGCCTTTCGTAATGGGACTGAGTTGAGCTTGTCTTTCTTTTGAGTGAGTGTATTGGAGTAGTAACGTCTAGGGAGCCTGTGCGATTGAATAACAGTACCTTTCATTCAAGCTGGGCTTTATGCTTCGGCTGGCCGACCATGAATGATGGATTGTGGTTAGCATAATGACTTAATTTTATATGAGGCGTTGTTAATTTCACTTCGACACGTTTTTAGCGTGACCTAAGCTACCAGGTAGTTTTCAGAACTTTTTAGGGCAAATGACCCGTGGTCGATTTTCTTCGAGCCACTATGAACCCATTCGACACAATAGCGACTCTCGATTGTCGTGAAAATCTCGAGGATTCAAATATGGACACAGGGTACCAAAACGACAGTAAAATCAAATTAGTGCCAATCGACAAGAATTTTCCAATTTAGTGGAGTCACCCACGATCGGCTACACATCTCAGTCAAACTGACCTATCTCTAATCTTAATTCGATTTTTAACTGTACCGTAATGACCTCTAAAGATGAGCACGGTCGAGGAGTCGATTCCTGGTCGAATTCTCAAGTCTATTTGCCCTAAAGTCCTTAATAGCTCACCCAGCTAGTCTAGTTATCTCTTGAGTGGCCAACTCAGAGAAAAGTACTGTAAACACATCGATGAAATGCCCAATTTATCCAATCAAAATCAGAGCCTGAAAATCAGGATGTCACAGTCCATCATAGTAGTCAAAGTGCTATACATCTTACTAAAGATCAAATGTATCGTGAGAGGACAAAGCACATTGATGTGCCATATCATTTTATTTGAGGCATTCTTGTTGATGGATATATTAAGGTATTGAAGATTGGTATAGAAAACAATCCAGTTGATATGTTAACGAAGCCTTTACCTATCGCCAAATCCAAGCATGGTTAATATTTGCTGCAATTGAGTTTTACTCTAATGTGAGGAGAAGATTGTTGATTGCTTATGTAGAATTCAAGCCAAGACATGGTGGAGATTGTTAGACATATCTCAAGTTTGAGCTCAAAAAGAAAAGTTTCCTAATTCAAGTAGGTTTCATATTTTGAATGGGTATCCTAATTGAATGGTTTTCTTAGTTGGAGAAGATTTCCTAAAAAGAGGTTTCCTATGTTGGAGTTGATTCTTGCCTATATATAAGAAGTTGAGATAGAAAGAATCAAAGCTTTTTAGAGCCACCTTTTATAATCCTTGATTTCAATAATAGATTTTGCTTCACCTCTTCCAATGGTTTTTCCCGCAAGGATTTCCACGTAAAATTTGGTGTTCTTTTATTCTTTTCAATTTCAATTTCATTATAGTTTCCGCATCTACCATATATATATATATATATATATATATATATATATATATTATTTTTATTTATTTATTTATTTATTTATTTATTTATCCATGGCGTGGTTGATGCAAGAAAAAGACTTGAAGCACCGAAACAAGTGCTTGGGCAGTGTGGGTAAACTTTGTTGGTTTTGTTTATGCAATTACACTAAGTTATTAGTGTTGAAGTCAATTAAATTCTTGTTGTAAAAATTTGTGTATAATTATTTCGTGAGATTGAAAAATTATTTTGTGGGGAATTATAGAATTAAACACTATCCAAGTTATTTGGTGTAATTAAGGCTTGGAAAACACTTACAGTGTTTAAGTGAGTCGAGTGTAATTATAATCTCCGTATATCGTTTGATATTTAGTGAAATTCATCACTGCTCGCTTCGTAGACGTAGTCACTACGACTGATCCATATAAATCTGGTATCCGATTTATTTTTTTTAATTTTGTCTATTTTATTGTTCAATCATTCGCTTTCCACAACATGATCAATGAAGTTAGTAGGGTGTTCCTCAAGCTCGGGATCTATTCACTTGTTGTTAAGCTCCATGCGATTGAAAAGAGAAATGAAGAGAACAAAGTCGATTGTATGACGAATAAAGCTAGGTACAATAAATTTTTAAATGATGGGACCGGTTTCTATTATTTGAATGTCCACTTATATCTACATTTGATCACATCAGTTTAACACACAATTTATATATCAATCTTGCACACCTAACATCGAAAATTATTGCTCATCAGTTGGTTTACAATAGTCGTGCTTTGATTATGGATGTCTTACCTGCTGCGCGCATATTTTAATTTTTTTTTTCGATGTGATCAAATGTAGACAAAGGTGGACATTCAAATTGAAGAGACCCGTCCCATTGTTTTAAAATTTAATGTACCTAGCTTTATTTGCCTTACATAGTCAAAAATTATATATCAATCTCGCACACCTAACATCGGAAATATTGCTCGTCATATTAAATTGGTTTACAACAATCGTGCATTGATGATGGATGTCTCAACCACTCTATGCATATTTTAATTTTGTTTCCATATTTTTGTCAAAACAAGCTTAGGCTGTACGTGGCTTCAAAAGGGACTTTGGGTCTTCAATGTAGTTTGAGTGTTTTGAAAAAAAAAAAAAAATTACCTTTTCTAGCAATCCGGCCTTATTTGCATATAAAGAATCATCTCGAGTGTGATATAACAAGTAAGACAATGTTTGTTAGTCTAGATAAAAGTCATGGTAAAATAAAATTTATCTTATTAGATGTTGGAATCTTGTCTCATACAAGATAAAGTTAGATAATATGAGAGATATGACTAGATAAAAATATCCAATGACCATCAAAGATCACATACCAGGGTACATATTGACAAGGATCCAGCTAGTGACCATCAAATATCACATATCAAGGTACATAGTGGTGAGGAACCCATTTGGCCAATCCTACAATGACCCATACTGTAGTAGTCACTTAGTATATGTAAAAATAATATTAGGCAATACAACCTCCTCATAATCATACTCAATGTATGCCAGGGCTCCAAAAAGCAGTGGTGGGGCAATAGTCATTCTACATATTTGAAAAATAAAGAAATGAGCCAAAGCCTAGCAAGTGAAATCTCTAAGTCTAAATTATGAGTTCACCTCCGCACCTGCCCTAGCATAACAATCACAAACATTCGGAAGCATACGCCTTACCTTTTTTGCAACTACCTCACATGAATGCATGGTTATTACCTATTCAATACGCACATTTGAAAAATGATTTATTGATGCATCGGTATCATTTAGTTTTTTATCAACATGCATATATGTATATTCATGAGCATGCATCATCTTATTTACTCAAGCTCCCGAATACGTCTAAGGCATTTCGACACGTAAGACATCTCAACATGGTTTAACCCTATAGTTATGTTTTGTTGTCGCAAATTTAGGGACTTTATAACTTTGTGTGGATAAGTCTTCTAGATGATAGGGGTTAGTGAATAACACAACTTATTGTAACCATCATTATTTATTTTAGGATTAATACCCTGAAAAACCCCAAATTAGTACACATGTGACAAATCTACCCCAAACTATTTTTTTGACCACCAAAAACCCCAAACTGGTATACCTTTGACAAATTTACCCTAAACTGGTACACTTGTGATAAATTTACCCGCTGTTAGTTTTAGTTAAATTTTCTTGTTAAATTATAAAGTTAAATGACACATGACAATTGACCGGTATATTAATTTGGGATTTTACACTCTGTTTGTCACAATTTACAATTTTTGTGATTTTTTTGTGGTATTAATCTAATTTAGTGGGTGGTATATTAGTCACAAATTTACCAATTTAGGATTTTTTGTGGTCGAATAAATTAGTTTGGGGTAAATTTGTCATAAATGTACCAGTTTAGGGTTTTTTATAGTTAGTCGGGATAAATTTGTCACAGGTGTACCAGTTTGGGGTTTTTCAAGGTATTAACCCTTTATTTTATTTATTTCCAAAATTGTAACCATTGATTGTATTCTTGCTAAAATTATCCAAAAAATCCTAAACTTGTTGCGCAATGACTTTAGTCCTAAACTTTTCAATTTTATTAATTTAGTCCAAAAACCACTTAACAATATATTTAGGCCTAAACCTTTTGACAATTTATCAATTTAGTCTTAAACCTTTTAACACATTGCCAATGTAGATTTTCCAACTAATTTTGGCCGAAAATTGCTAATGTAATGGTTTGGTCAACGTTGACGTCCTATGTGGCGTGGCCGAGCTAACATGGACAATTTCTAATTATTTTTAAAGGAAAAGCAAGAAAAAGAAATGAAAAAATCAATAGAAATAATAAAAAATTGATCTTTCTAAAAAAATTTAAAAATTATTCACACAGGCACCATTTGCACCATGTAAGAAGACTAGCACCGTTTAGACGCCACATCGCGATTTCTTATCAAAATTAGCCAAAAGAACTGTATTTAGGATTAAATTGGTAAATTGTCAAAATGTTAGGACTAAATTGATACAATTAAAAGGTTTCGGACTGAATTGACCATCATACAATAACTTTAACACTAAATTAACATAATTGAAACATTTAAAACTGAATTCACCACTGGACAATAGGTTTAGGACTTTTTGGATAATTTTCCCCTGCATTTTTTGTTGCCTGATCAATCAATTAAAGAACTCAATTTTCTTGCAAATTCATCTTTATTTTTACTTTTCTGCAACTCATCCTTTCCGCTATATAGATATCCTTCAATTTTCATACTTTAATTGTAGTTTATAGATCTTCGTCATTGATGAAATTCCGATATAATATTTTCATCATCGCACTTTGTTGTCAATTAAATTCCAAGAAAACTTTTTACATCATCATGTTGTTGATTAAATTCTGTTGAAATATATATGTTTCTTGTGTTCCATTGATACAACATTTGTCTGGAATCACCACAAAACTGGTCTCCTCTTAATAAAAATCGAAGAAGAATTTCGATGAAAGATATTTCGTCGACGATCGATTTCGGCGAAAAAGGGGCAATGAGATTTTTTTAAAAAAAAAAACTACGCTCTCCATCTCCTTCTCTTCTATATCTTTGAATTTTGTTGAAACTTCACGATTACTTTGTAGTTTTTTGGATCACATCAAAACTCCATGAAGACAACGAGATAGTTGAAGCTCATTTTCCTCAATAACTCTCTGATTCATGTCAAAAGATAATGAAAGCAGTAAGAGAATCAAAACTCATTCTGCCCCGTAACTTTATGGTTCAAGTTGAAGGTGCACAAAATTGGCGAGAGAGTCGAAGCACTTTACTTTTTAGAGTCACGAAGTTGAATGATCATGTTTCCTTTCTTTCTAGATTTGGCATTTGCTGGCAAATCTACCACATCGATGTTACTAGAGCTTGTTTATTTCTTATTATAGTTGAATATGTGGATCTAGAATGCTGCAATGAGCTCTTTTGCTATTTAATGTTTAGATGGTACAATAATCATGACGATTGACAGAAATTATCTTCGTCCGTATATTTGTGTTTTTTTTAGTTGTGAATGATGAAAGATTCCTACAATCTTCATCTATGAAGCGCAAACACATTTCTGGAGCTTCTATGTCATGTCAGACACGCTCGGACACAGTCAACACATGTTGGATTTTCCGATGCGTGGTCAACTCTTCTCGACACGTTCTGACATGCATGTCCAGGAGTGAGAATTGTTGAAGAAGATAATGGAGGGTGGAGGCGAGGGCAAGGGAGCAGAGGTGAGGCCGCAAGCGACGGCGAGGCTGCGACGGCGAGAGAGGGCCAGAGGAAGAGCAGAGATCGAAGCGACTAGAGAGCTGTGAATGCGATGGAAGGCCGGCAGCAAGGCTGCGACTATAAAAGAGGAAGGGCCAAAGACGAGGTGGCAAATGATTGTGATGAAGTGACCGAGAGAGAGTAGAGATCAAGAGGAAGAGGGTCGTGCAAGGAGGAGGAGGAGGAGGAGGAGGAAGAAAAGGTAATGGCTAGGATTTTTTATGGAGAAAACTCAAAGAAAAAATTAAAAGTGGGATTTTGATGGGACGTTTTTCTTTTATGGAGGGTGGGTGGACGAGAGGGTGACTTCAATTTTTAATAAAGAAAGTGTTAGCCTGATAGGTTGGGGTGGGGTGGGGGTGGGGTGGGGGAAGAAACGCGGGAAAGAAACAAGGGGTGACATAAATGTGGAGGGTGGGGTTGAGCGTGGACCCGGGGGACTTTTTTGTTATCAGAAAAATAAATAAGAGAGGTTACAAAGTGATTTTGAAAAAAAAATACTAAATATTGAATAATGATAAATTTTGATCATTGTGGAAGATCATTGATTTATTTAAATAAGTTAATTTTAATTTCATTAGTTTCATCAATAATTTTTATTAGAGTTAGAAACATGTCCCTAAATGTGGATACGCATTAATTATGAATGCCTTTTGAATTTTCTATGAATAGCTTTATTAATATTATTAGTGTTACACCAGCCGTGGTGGCGGTGTATTGGTTGGGCGCTGGTTCTTTTCACGAGAGGTCCAATGTTCAAATCCCTGCACCGTCTGCCTTGCGAGAAAGGAATCCACGACTTACCCGGGGATGCAAGAGTGGTGGTAACTCTACTTCCCCCAGGGTTTACTCCACCGCGAAGCGGTGCATGGGGGTTCCCTGGGTCACCAAAAAAAATATATCATTAATGTTACCTTACCAAAAAAATATATATATATATCATCAGTGTAAATTCATTATAGGCTTCTTTTTTTATTATTGATTTAATTGTGAATTTGAATCAAATTAATTAAAATAAAAATATTCATTTAATATATAATATGTCACAATAAATGACATATTGGCATATCATATCATATCGTGTTACGCCGTCTGCCTTGCGAGAAAGGAACCCACGACTTACCCGAGGATGCAAGAGTGGTGGTGACTCTACTCTTCCTAGGATTTACTCCACCGCGAAGCGGTGCACAGGGGTTCCTGGGTCATCAAAAAAAAATATTATTAGTGTTACCTTACCCAAAAAAAAAATATCATCAGTGTAAATTCATTATAGGCTTCTTTTTTATTATTTATTTAATTATGAATTTGAATTAAATTAATTAAAATAAAAATATTCATTTAATATATAATATGTCACAATAAATGACATATTCGCATATCATATCATGTCGTGTTACGTATCCATATTGTGTCTCCGTATTACTTAGATTTTCATTTGCGTACGACACAAATTGCTTCACAAGCCGACTACGAACACGACCTTTTCATGCGAGTGTTAGGGCCTCTTTTAGCTGTCGTTTTTCAGGAAGGGACCGTCGAATTAATAAATGCTTGGCGAAATGATGCTCGCACCAGCGGCTCTCGCTGCGTGAAGACAAATCGCACGTGGATATCGTCTCTCTCTCTCTTTCCAGCTGAAGTCTCTCAGCAGGTGCAGCCAATATATTCTCAAGCGTATGCCAGAGAGCCTCACGCAATCTCGCCTGAAAATTCCAGATCCAACACTCTCGCACTCCTTGCCCCTTCTCCACCTCACGCACAAGAGTTTCGATTTGTGGACTACTCCTTTGGATTCTGATTCGTGTTTTTATCCATTCAAGAAGTACTAACTTCATATGAGCCGCCAGCACTGATGTTATTTTCTCGCCATCCCAACAGTACTGAAGATTCCCTCCTTTTCGATCTTCCCGCAGGTATGGGATCCCCAGAGAACGGCTCCGACGAGCCCCTGACACCAACGGGGCGCCTGGTTCTCCAGAAGGAGATGAACCTGGTGATCTACTGCGCCATCGGCATGAAGCAACCCCTCGATTTCGACGCCCTCAAGTCGATGATCCAGAGCTCCCCCATGTTTACGCACCCCAGGTTCTGCAGCCTCTTGGTGCAGGACTCTGCAGGCCGAGAGCACTGGAGGAGGACCTGCGTGGACATTGATCGCCATGTCATCCCAGTCTATGGGCCCATCGCTGAAGGCCTCTCTGACGAGGCAGCTGTCAACGAGTACCTCGTCGACCTGTCCACCGACTTGCCGGGGTTCTTGGGCGACGACAAGCCCCTGTGGGACGTCCACCTCCTGATGGCCCAACGGTGTATGGTGTTCCGGATCCACCACGCACTTGGCGATGGGATCTCGCTAATGTCGATGTTCCTGGTGTTATGCCGGCGGGTGGACGACCCGGAGGCGCTGCCGACGATCCGTCCTCCATCGTCGGCTAAGAGGAGGAGGGGCGGCGGCCGCGAGTGGTGGAAGGCGGTAATGAGGGTTTTGGGGGTGGTGTGGTTCACGTTGGTCTTCGTGGTGGAGTTCATGCTGCGGAGCATGTGGGCGAGCGACCGGAAGACACTGGTGAGCAGCGGCGCAGGGGTGGAACTCTGGCCGAGGAAGCTGGCCACGGCAAGGTTTTGGCTGGAGGACATGAAAGCGGTCAAGTCAGCAGTCGCTAATGCGGTGAGTTCTAAAGTTTTATGTGTTTATCGCCAGAAATAATTATAGCACCGCGGATTCAATACTTTTCTCATTTGTTTTTTTTTTTTTTTTTTTTTTTTTGTAAAGGTAATAAATTTTTTCTTTTCTCATTTGTTCAATCATGATTTTATACACAATTTTTTTTCAATGTTATCCCTATTATATTTTTGTTCAAATTAATATTTTCATTAAAAAAAAGGTATGATAGCCATTAAATCGCCATTAATTGATGATGCAATGGAGAAGGGGCATGTTTTTGTAATTTTTTCAGTAACACGAAACAATCATATTTAAAAATTGCAGAAAAATTAAAAAGTTGAAGCTTAAAAAGAAAGAGAAAGAGATACTGCGGATTATCAACAAGCAAGCGTTAATGCCAATTTTGGGGGTGGCTGAGATTGCTTGAATGACCCCTGGGGTTGACTAACCTTGGTGAGTAGAAGTGTGCTAAAGAACCAAGAATTGCCCGGAACCGGACTAGAACTAGCATTTTCCATGGGGACCCGTCCAGTTCCAATTTAGTGGAATCGATGAGTACCAGTACAGTTCCCGATTCTAAAGGTAGAACCGCCCGCCCACCTACCCACCCGGACTAGACCAGTTTATATATATTTAAAGAAAGAAATTCCATCTCAATTAATTATTTTGTAGTTTTTCGATCAAATATATATGTACATATATGTATATTTGTAGTTATTGGACATTATTGACTAATTTTGACTCTTGGGTGTGTATTAACCCCCTACTTTCTTTTTTTTGCATTCTAATAAACTATTTACTTATTTTCTCAACTAAAACAAAATAAACAAACATGAAGGAAGGAGAGCACCGATTTGAGATGTTAAATGTTGCGGTGCTTTGTCATCATGATACGAAATTAAGAGCTAATGATCGTCTTAAGAGTATAATTAAGTCTCTCTTTAGTTATTCCATGATTAAATTAGGTTAACATTAGAAAAAAATGGATCAAGCGATTAATGTTTTAACTTGATGGAAGTTAGGAGTTTCAACATGGAGTCTAATTCTCCACATGTTTCTAGCATCGAGAAGTCCTAAAAGGACCAGACCATGACCTTCAAAAAAATTAAGTTTTTAGCTAACGTTGTCTATTCGTTCTACCATATAGTTTTCAATCCTTAATCAAAATCCATGGCTCGCAATTCAACCCGAATATAAGGCAAAACAAGCTTTGATGCTCTAAATAGAAACTAGATTCACCATGACATTAATCAATGAATGCAATTTTATAGGGATTGGAAACCAATTCCATGGACCCACTCAAGAACTGGACCGGACTAGTCGTCCAGTTCTCAAGTAGATCTATAGAACTAATAGGCGGATCATTCGGAACCTATACTTAGTGGGCAATTCTCAGATCCAAGATGAGAGCCGCCCACCCGAACTATACTCACCTCTACCGGTGAGCACTTTGCCAGGTTTGTACAATTCTCAAGAGTGCAACTAATACTACATTTATCGGTCATTTCTCTTGAAAAGAAGAATTCTACATGCTTTTCTTGTATTTCATGACTATCAGTGCATTTTGATTCCATGCTAATACCAAATGATGATGAATATCTTTAATTGCTTCAAATGCAGACCATTAATGATGTTCTCTTCGGGATCATATCGGCCGGCTTGGTCAAATACTTGGACCACCGATCTCCCAATGGTAAAAAGGGAATAGCATTTCCGACAATTCACACGATTTTTGTCAATTCAAAGGCGACGAATTTCAGCTGACTAAAATGCTCATTTTCCTTTGTCAGCCGTGCGGGAAGGGACTCAAATAACCGGAGTGGCAATGGTTAATCTGCGAGAACAACCCGGATTGCAGGTGAGTCTCTCCTTTTTTTGGCCATCTAACTGAAGTTGATTGAATTGAAGTGTGGTGCTGGTATTATTCAGGAACTATCCAATTTGATGAAAGACAACCCGGGTCTGCAGTGGGGCAACAAGGTCGGGATGCTCCTCCTCCCTGTTCACTACCACAGAAGCTGCGGCGACCCTCTCGAATACCTGAGAAAAGCCAAGTCGATGATTGACCGGAAGAAGAAATCCCTGGAGGCTCACTTCTCGTACAAAATCAGGGAAATGGTCATGCCTTATCTAGGAGTACATGTAAGGATCAGTTCGCGCTTCTGCAATTTGGGAAACAGAACGACAGTAAGCTGACAAACGCACAACCTCTTTGTTTTTGCTGATGCAGGCTGCGACCCTGCTCAACTACAGGATCTTCTGCAACACCACGTTCACCATCTCGAACATGTTCGGCCCGCACGAGGAGATCGCGGCTGTCGGCAACCCCATCACGTACATAAGGGTGAACGTTTCGGGTTTACCCCACGTAAGGCTCCAAAATACTCGCGCCTCATCATTTCGCTCTCTTCCTTCTTTTTCAGAGGAATCTAGAATGAAATCTTTATCAGGACTGATGTGGGGCGTTTGAGAGGCGATGTATGCAGGCACTCACATTGCACATGATGAGCTATGCGGGGAGGGCGGACATGCAGATTCAGGTGGCCAAGGACATCATCCCGGACCCTGAATTTCTGGCGAAGTGCTTTGAGGATGCTCTACTCGAAATGAAAGCAGCAGCTTCTACTGCCTTGAATTCAAAGAAGTAAACAGGGAGACATTCCTGTGATGTTAGGAGGAGAAATCTGTATGTTATTCTTATATGTGTGGGATTAGACACGGGGATAAAAGAATTGATCCCACTTATATGATGTTCTGTTGGGACAAGAACCATTTTAGGCCATTAATCCGAATTTCGTCTTATGTCTTACTTGATCGATGAAGTTAGTATGGCACTCCTTGAGCTCGAGATCTATCCACTCGATGTTGAGCTCCATGCAATTGAAAAGAGAAATGAAGAGAATAAAGTTGATTGTACGATGAATAAAGCTAGGTACATTAAATTTTAAAATGATGGGACTGGTCTCCATTATTTGAATGTCCACTTATGTCTACGTTTAATCACATCACTTTAACACACAATTTTTATATCAATCTTGCACAACTAATATTGAAAATTATTGCTCGTCGTATTTAGTTGATTTACAACAGTCATGCATTGATGATGGATGTCTCAATGCTGCACGCATATTTTATTTTATTTTCGATGTGATCAAATGTAGAAAAAAGTGGACATTCTAATAAAACAAACCTATTCCATTGTTTTAAAATTTAATGTACACAGCTTTATCCGCCGTGCAACAGTTGAAATTATATATCAATCTTGCACATCAAACATGGGAAATTATTGCTCGTCATCTTTAGTTGGTTTACAACAATCATGCATTGATGATGGATGTCTCAACCGCTCTACGCATATTTTAATTTTTTTTTCCATATTTTTGTCAAAATAAGCTTAGGCTGTACGTGGCTTCAGGAGGGACTTTCGGTCTTCATTGTCTTTTGAGTGAAAACTGTAGTGTTTTGGTAAAATTTTTGTGGATAAATTGGACTCAAAGCTACCATTGGCTAAGCCTAGAGCCCGAGGCAACTCCTCCTTGTTTTGGCTTTGCAGTGTTCGCGAATTTCTTTTTTAGGGTCAGCAGATAACATTTTCAAATTCCTATTTCCTATCTTTCCCTCGTTTCTACTGTTCTTCGTCTCTCTCAACACCAGTCACTTTGAATTCCGGTCGACGTGAGCCCAAAGTCAATGGTCATCGAGAGATGGTTGACGATTGCCGAGATTCGAGTTTGCGGGATTTGGGTTCATCTTCTCCCTCGCTGTTCATCTTCTTCCTATCTAAGTCCCAGATTCGGTCGCTGGTTTGACCGTTCACTTAACGGTTGTGCTCGGCTCGCCAATGGTTCCCAGCGGTTGACGAGCGTGGCTGAGGGTCGCCAAGGGTCTGGGTTCGAGCGTTTGGGTCATCGATCGTGGGTCATGGTTGCCAAGCATATGGGTTCGCGAGGGTCTAGGTTGCTGAGGTCGTCCAACCCTCAGTGCTGTGGCTTCTTCGACAGCTCGATTTTTGTACGGCCTTATGCGAGTTTCCTTTGCACACGTAATCATCATATGATAAGTTCATCTTCTAAAACACCATTAGTAAGTTCAAGGACAATGCAAAAAAATTGCCCTTGCGGTTATAATTGGATTTGTTATGAGCGAATTTGGGGATCGGGTGAATCAAATTGTTGCAAATTGTTATTCTTATACTTGACGATAGACCTAATTATTTCATGAATGGTTCGAAATGACTCAACTTTTTCAGTATATATATAGGTGAAGATTCGTAAGTTTTTCGAATTATTAATAGTAGAATTAGTGTGCCTAATTTCTTGTAGGTCGGATACAAGCATTAAGTTTTGCCCTTTCTAGCAGCCCAGCCTTATTTTCATTTCAGGACTCATTTCGATTGTGATATAACTAGTAAGACAATGTTTGTTAGTCTAGACAAAAGTCATGGTAAAATAAAATCTATCTTATTAGACGTTTGAATCCAGTCTAATACAAGATAAAGTTAGATAATAAGAGGGATATGATTAGATAAAAATATCCCACAAGAAGATGGGATAAATATGGATATGATTTCCTACATCTATGGTACAAAAACTATTTTTCTTGAATAAAAAATTATTATATTAATAAAATCAAAATAATAATTAAATATAAATAATATTTGATTTCTAATATAAAAAATTCAAAATAACTAAAAAATTATTTCTTTTTTGTTTCTATTCACAATAGGTATTCGAAATCTTAGTTAAAGTATGGATTAGTTATTTGCTTTTCATGGAAAGGTACCAATTGAAGTAGGGGTTTATTAAAATAACAAGTAGTTGAGCCAACTATTCAATGAGACGATACTGAGTATATCTCCCATCACTTCTTAAGAAACAAGTGGGATATTTCTTTATAAAATTGTTGTCAATTTCAAATGCGCAAATTCAACTTAGATCTCTTTTTTAGCTAGGGGAAGAATTCACCCGAATCAGACCTTTTTAGGAACATATCGAAAGAGAAATTGATTTTTATGTATATAAATGTATTTATATTTATTACATATTTTGAATATATTAGTACAATTTATTATTTAATAATTTTTATTAGGTAATGATGGAAGGGATTAAGAAAATAAATAGAATAGAAAAAAATTTAAAAAGGGACAAATAATAATAATAAAAATAAGTAAATAATAATGAAGTAGAAGAATCCAAATTTACAATGTACAAATTCAAACTTGAAAATTACTTTCGCCTCAACTTTTGCCTTGCCTTCTCAACTTGCCTTAGGCCTTAGTTCTCGCTCTCACGTCATAGGCCTCTCGCTCTCACCTCGCCTCTCGATCTCACCTTCATTGTGTCATTGTTGACCCTTGTGACACCCTAGATACGTCAAGCACTACACGTATCATCTTACTTTCTTTCTTACTAATTTATTCGCAAGCAAAGGCACAACAAAATAATTAAACAAGTCATATAATGACCTCACATACTTATTAACGTACAATGCATCACTTACAAACACCTCTAATATAGAACACCCAGGAAGGGTTCAGTAACTCCTATCTCCACCACCAACCCCTTGCCCTCAAAAGCCTACTTGTACAACATCGATCCAACATCCAATGATCGATAACCTCCCCCAACATCAGCTCCTTGGCAATGTAACCAAGAGGACCATCAAAGCCTCTAAGTGATCCCGACCAATCACCATCGAAGATCATGTACCACGTTACATACTGACGAGGAACCCTTATAACAAGTTCTACGTCAACCCATATCGTAGTAGTACACTTGATATATATAAACCATATTAGGCAATACAACCTCCACATAATCATACCCAATGTATGATGGGGCTCCAAAAAGCAGTGATGGGGGAATGGCCATTTTACATGTTTGAAAAGTAAATGAATGAGTCAAAGTCCAGCAAGTGAAATCTCACACCCGCTCTGCCATAACAATCATAAACATTCGAAGCAACATAATGAAGGCATGAACATATACCCTACCTTCTTTGCAGTACTTCACACAAATGCATGGTTATTACCTATTCAATGCACACGTATGGCATATAATTTCTTGATACATCGGTATCATTTGGTTTTTTATTAACATGTAGATATGTATACTCATGAGCATGCATCATCTTATTTACTCCAGCTCCCAAACAATTCCGAGGTATCCCGACACATGGGACATCTCAACATGGTTTATCCTTGGAGATATGTTTTGTTGTCCCAAATTCAGGGATTTTATAACTTCATGTTGATAAGTGTTCTAGATGATAAGGATTAGTGAATAACACAACTTATTAAAACTGTCGTTATTTGTTTTATTTAATTCAAAAATTGTAACCGTTGACTATTGGTTATAAATAGCCACAATGTATTCTTGCAAAAATTGGCCAAAAAGTCATAAACTTATTGTACAATGGTTTTAGTCCTAAACCTTTCAATTGTGCTAATTTAGTCCAAAAACCGCTTGACATTTTGCCAATTTAGTCCTAAACTTTTCGATTGCATCAATTTAGTCCTAATCCTTTTAATGCATTACCAATATAGTTTTTCCAGCTAATTTTTGCCTAGAATTGTTGACCTAGCAGTCCGGTCAATGTTAAACATCCTATGTGGTGCCACCTGGCCTAACATGGACAATTTTTTAATCTTTTTAAAATGAAAAGCAAGAAAAGAAATGAAAAATCAATAAAAATAACAAAAAATTGATTTTTTTAAATTTAAAAATCATTCACATCGGCGCCAGCCCTATCACGTAGGAAGACTAGCATTGACTAGACTACCACGTCGGCGATTTTCTGTCAAAATTAGCTAGAAGAACTGTAATTTATCAAAAGCTTTAGGAATAAATTGGTAAATCATCAAAAGGTTAGAACTAAATTGATACAATTAAAAGGTTTCGAACTAAATTAATTATCATATAATAAGTTTGCAACTAAATTAACACATCTGAGAGTTTATGACTAAATTGGCTACCATATTATAGGTTTATGACTTTTTGGATAATTTTCCCCATATTCTTTGTAAGTCTTGATCAATCGATTAAAGAACTCAATGCTCTTACAATTCGCAAAATTCTAAATGCAAGTGCACGTGTTGAACAAGTAATATAATGATGAGAAAAAGTATCGTTCCACGAAGATAGATGATTAATAAACCAATTAAATACTAAAATAGACTAATTCTAAAATTTATCTAACAGATCAAAATATAATTAAGAATAAATTAAAAATGAAATTTGTAGACTAAATGCAGTAAATCGATAAGATAAATATGTTGGAGCATCCGATTTCACCATAACCACTAAATATGAATTTCAGATTATTGTGAATACAAGAACGATATCAAACATGTGATAGCGGAATTTCCTAATCTATTTACTATCCTATCTCTAGGTATAGCAAACCTACTCAGCTTATTAATCCACTATATCTCTATGTGAATTAAAATAAACATGAGTGCATTAAAAATTATGAATATTCCCGGCTTACAATGAGTCTTTTGGATCATCTTATCACCAAAAGCTACACAAATAACATGATATATCTCTATCTACGTTTAATTCATGGTTATACATTATAATGAGCAATTGCATATTATCACTTCTTAGTCTCAAACATGCACATCAGATCATTCAAATGGTGGCCAGTCACTCAAAAGCATTAAACACAATAATATATAACTCACATGAATGAAATCAATTGTAGAACATAAAAATCATGAAATTCACATCATCATGGTTAGGCTACATCGTAGCCTAACAAAAGAAAATTAGAACATAGTAGAAGAATAAATAAAAATATAAATCAAACCCAGCATCTTGAATCAAAGAACAAGAATTATGTCACCACTTTTGTCTTCTCTTCAAAATACTTGAAAAACTCTCAGAACAATAAAAAAATGATCTAACAAAAAACGGACTGTTCTCTCTCTTTCCTATTTATAGGAGATCCAAAATATTTATCTCCCAACGCTTGCACATAACATTATGGAACAAAATCAAGAATTTCCTGATTTGATATCCATCTTCAACTGCTGCTTTTATTTGAATTCCTGATATTTGCCATTTTTTTTCCTTATCTTCTCTATATCTCATTATTCTACATAAACAAGGAAAATTCAAATAATCAAAAATAAATCCAAATATTTTCTCATAGATAATGCATTAATTGTTGCCTAAAATAGGTAAAATAACTTTATTTTTATAGAGTTATCAAAATTTATCTTTATTTTTTCTTTTATGCAACTTATCTTTTCTGCTATATTAATATCCTTCAATTTCCATACTTTAATTGTAGTTTACAAATCTTAAATCGTTGATTATATTTCAATGTTGTATATTTATCGTACGCTTTGTTGTCAATGAAATTCCGGCAAAGCTTTTTATATCATCATATTGTTAATTAAATTCCACTGAAGTATATGTGTTTTTTCTATTCCATTGATACAACATTTGTCTGGAATCACCACAAACTCGTCTCCTCTTAATAAAAATCGAAAATGAATTTCGGTGAAAGGTGTTTCATCATGATCCAATTTCAACGAAAAAAGGGGCAATAAGAGTTAAAAAAAAAACTATGCTCTCCATCTCCTTCGATTCTGTATCTCTGAGTTTTGTTGAAACTTCACAATTCTTTTGTAGTTTTTGGATCATGTCAAAGCTCCATGAAGATGACGAGAGAGTTGAAGCTCATTTTCCTCCATAACTCTTTAGTTCACGTTAAAAGTCAATGAAAGCAGCAAGGGAGTCTAAACTCATTCAGCTCCTTAACTATATGGTTCAAGTTGAAGGTGCACAAAAGTGGCAAAAGAGTCAAAGCACTATACTTTTTGGAGTCGCAAAGTTGAATGATCATGTTTCCTTTCTTACTAGATTTGGCATTTGCTAGTAGATGTATGGCGTCGATGTTACTGGAGCTTATTTATTTCTTATTATAGTTGAATGTGTGGATCTAGAATGCTGCAATGAGCTCCTTCGCTATTTCATATTTAGATAGTACAATAATCATGGATTGATTGATTGATAAAACTCATTTACTGTTTAAGATTTAGATAGTACAATAATCATGATAATTGATGGAAGTTATTTTCATCTATACATTTGTGTTTTTTAAACTATGAATTGTGAAAGATTCTTACAATTTCCATTTATGTATTTTCAAGTTTGTACCAAATAATGGACATAATATAATATGAAACTATCTAATTTTATTATTACTATTAACCAAATAGTGGATAAGACATAGCAAAATATTTTATATCCCAGTAGTCTATCCAGTCATATTTTGACTACAACTTCCAACGGCAAAATGCGGCTTTAATGATGGCTACTGTTGAGTTTGGGTTGGCTTGTTTTGATCTGAAAAGTTAGTTGTTACCTACAGTCCTGTGCATTCAATACAAATTTGAGACTTGAAAACAAAAGAAAATCCTAAGGGACGAAAGGACGAGGTGTTTAGATCTTCATTTTGACTATCTACAATCGAGCATACGGCACCATTCATGTTATAGCGTATAAATATGCCTAACTAAAGCAAGACCACGAAAGATTACCGATATCCAAATGGTCCATTGGATACAAAATTCTAGATACAAAGAGAATGACATAGGAGATACCGAACAAGTTTTGACTTAATGAGATTCATATACAAAACAATTGGAAAGTTGGAATCTTATCGAATGGTTTGATCTTTGAACCCCGCTTAAAGGTTCACAAAGCAGACTTGTTCGCAAGCCGACGTAATCGACCTTTTCATGCAAGTGTTAGAGCCTCTTTTAGCTGTCGTTTTTTAGAAAGAGACCATCGACTTAATAAATGCTTGGCGAAATGATGCTCACACCAGCGCCTCCTGCTGCGTGAAGACAAACCGCACGTTGATATCTTTTCTCCCCGTCTCTTCTTCCAGTTAAGTTCTCTCAACAGGTGCAGCAAACATATTCTCAAGCGAATGCCAGAGAGCCTCGCGCAACCTCGCCTGAAAATTCCAAATCCAATACTCTCGCACTCCTTCCCCCTTCCCTACCTCACGGACAAAAGTTTCGATTTATAGACTACACCTTTAGATTCTGATTCGTGTGCAAGCCGCCAGCACTGTTGTTATTTTCTCGCCATCCCAACCGTACTAAAGATTCCCTCCTTTTCGATCTTCACGCAGGCATGAGGTCCCTGGAGAACGGCTCCAATGAGCCCCTGACACCGGGAGGGCGCTTGTTCCTGTAGAAGGAGATGAACCAGGTGATCTACTGTAACGACCCGGGCCCTACTATGTAATATTGTCCGCTTTGGACACTGAGTTCTCATGGCTTTAAAACGCGTCATGCAGGGGCAGAGGGCCATCCTCGAGCCTTCCCTCTCCCAAGCCATAATATTGTCCGCTTTGGAGGCATGGCCCACCGGCCCGTTCTCCCTCACGACTTTGTTTTCAGCGCAGTGGAAGCATACGTGAAACGCGTTACACAGATTATAGGGATCCAAGCCTTATAAACTAGCCCGGACGTTGTCTCATGGATTTGCGAGGATCTGGAATGTTGAGGTCGTGCGACCCTCGACGTTGTCTCGCTTGGCTTCTTCGACGGGTCAATCATTGCCAGGGTTCGATTTGCCTCAACTGGTTTGCTTCCACGATGGTCGCGACTCACGAGCGATGAATGCCCCTGTTTTCTAGTTCTAGTTCAACCAGTATTCCTCTATTTTCCTTATTTTATTTTCACTTCAAAGCTATTCTGCAATATATATATTCATCTAACCAAATGGTATTTATTTTAGATAAATGAACCATAAATAATTATTGTTTTGGGAAATGAATTCAAAACTCTCCCAAACATGCACCCTCAACGAATCCTATCTTTTCCCAAAAAAAAAAAAAAAAAAATGAATCCTATCATTTGATGAATAAGATGACAATTGTAACATATAAAGACCTCGAATAATTTCTTTAAAAAAAAAAAATCAAAGACATTCCGAGAAAGATGAAACGCTTCACAAGAATCACACCAATGGCTAAGTAAAATATATATGAGAGGAAAACGAAGAGGGTGAGTGTCACGTGACCCGTGAGGGCGAGCGGAAGTCGAAAGATTCGAGAGCAACGCGGAATTGAATGGCTCGGACCGTGTCGCCACCCGTCGAGGGGGCTCTTATCCACTTCGAGGAATTAAGGAATGGCGATGGACGCAGCCGCAGGTTCATGTCCGAGATTGCAGAGCCAAAGAGTAGAAGAAGAAGAATGAAGGTCGGAGTGATTCATGGCGCTCCTGGCGCGACCCTACTTCCCCTGCCACGCGCCAGAGCTGCCGTCAAATGCTCTTCCTCTTCTTCCGGTACTCTCCCCCCCCCCCCCCCCCCCTCTCTCTCTCTCTCTCTCTCTCTCTCTCTCTCTCTCTCTCTCGGTGAAATTTGCCTTTTCCTCACATTTTCCGGGTTAAATTACTCGCGGATAAAAGACCCATTTCTCTGTTTCATTAAGCTTTGGATGGTACTGAAGTATTTTCAATGCGTTGATTGAATTTGCCGCATCCGACGACTTAGTCGTGAACCCCCCCGATTTCTTTAGGGGGAGGCAATGCGGATGTGGTGATGCCTTTCGTAATGGGACTGAGTTGAGCTTGTCTTTCTTTTGAGTGAGTGTATTGGAGTAGTAACGTCTAGGGAGCCTGTGCGATTGAATAACAGTACCTTTCATTCAAGCTGGGCTTTATGCTTCGGCTGGCCGACCATGAATGATGGATTGTGGTTAGCATAATGACTTAATTTTATATGAGGCGTTGTTAATTTCACTTCGACACGTTTTTAGCGTGACCTAAGCTACCAGGTAGTTTTCAGAACTTTTTAGGGCAAATGACCCGTGGTTGATTTTCTTGAGCCACTATGAACCCACTCGACACAATAGCGACTCTCGATTGTCGTGAAAATCTCGAGGATTCAAATATGGACACGAGGGTACCAAAACGACAGTAAAATCAAATTAGTGCCAATCGACAAGAATTTTCCAATTTAATGGAGTCACCCACGATCGGCTACACATCTCGATCAAACCGACCTATCTCTAATCTTAATTCGATTTTTAACTGTACCGTAATGACCTCTAAAGATGAGCACGGTCGAGTCGATTCCTGGTCGAATTCTCAAGTCTATCTGCCCTAAAGTCCTTAATAGCTCACCCAGCTAGTCTAGTTATCTCTTGAGTGGCCAACTCGGAGAAAAGTACTGTAAACACATCGATGAAATGCCCAATTTATCCAATCAAAATCGAGCCTGAAAATCGGGATGTCACAGTCCATCATAGTAGTCAAAGTGCTATACATCTTACTAAAGATCAAATGTATCGTGAGAGGACAAAGCACATTGATGTGCCATATCATTTTATTTGAGGCATTCTTGTTGATGGATATATTAAGGTATTGAAGATTGGTATAGAAAACAATCCAGTTGATATGTTAACGAAGCCTTTACCTATCGCCAAATCCAAGCATGGTTAATATTTGCTGCAATTGAGTTTTACTCTAATGTGAGGAGAAGATTGTTGATTGCTTATGTAGAATTCAAGCCAAGACATGGTGGAGATTGTTAGACATATCTCAAGTTTGAGCTCAAAAAGAAAAGTTTCCTAATTCAAGTAGGTTTCATATTTTGAATGGGTATCCTAATTGAATGGTTTTCTTAGTTGGAGAAGATTTCCTAAAAAGAGGTTTCCTATGTTGGAGTTGATTCTTGCCTATATATAAGAAGTTGAGATAGAAAGAATCAAAGCTTTTTAGAGCCACCTTTTATAATCCTTGATTTCAATAATAGATTTTGCTTCACCTCTTCCAATGGTTTTTCCCGCAAGGATTTCCACGTAAAATTTGGTGTTCTTTTATTCTTTTCAATTTCAATTTCATTATAGTTTCCGCATCTACCATAACTATATATATATATTTATATTTATTTTTTTATTTATCCATGGAGTGGTTGATGCAAGAAAAAGACTTGAAGCACCGAAACAAGTGCTTGGGCAGTGTGGGTAAACTTTGTTGGTTTTGTTTATGCAATTACACTAAGTTATTAGTGTTGAAGTTGATTAAATTCTTGTTGTAAAAATTTGTGTATAATTATTTCGTGAGATTGAAAAATTATTTTGTGGGGAATTATAGAATTAAACACTATCCAAGTTATTTGGTGTAATTAAGCCTTGGAAAACACTTACGGTGTTTAAGTGAGTCGAGTGTAATTATAATCTCCGTATATCGTTTGATATATAGTGAAATTCATCACTGCTTGCTTCGTAGACGTAGTCACTACTGACTGATCCATATAAATCTGGTGTCCGATTTATTTTTTTTAATTTTGTCTATTTTATTGTTCAATCATTCGCTTTCCACAACATGATCAATGAAGTTAGTAGGGTGTTCCTCAAGCTCGGGATCTATTCACTTGTTGTTAAGCTCCATGCGATTGAAAAGAGAAATGAAGAGAACAAAGTCGATTGTATGACGAATAAAGCTAGGTACAATAAATTTTTAAATGATGGGACCGGTTTCTATTATTTGAATGTCCACTTATATCTACATTTGATCACATCAGTTTAACACACAATTTATATATCAATCTTGCACACCTAACATCGAAAATTATTGCTCATCAGTTGGTTTACAATAGTCGTGCTTTGATTATGGATGTCTTACCCGCTGCGCGCATATTTTAATTTTTTTTTTTCGATGTGATCAAATGTAGACAAAGGTGGACATTCAAATTGAAGAGACCCGTCCCATTGTTTTAAAATTTAATGTACCTAGCTTTATTTGCCTTACATAGTCAAAAATTATATATCAATCTCGCACACCTAACATCGGAAATATTGCTCGTCATATTAAATTGGTTTACAACAATCGTGCATTGATGATGGATGTCTCAACCACTCTATGCATATTTTAATTTTGTTTCCATATTTTTGTCAAAACAAGCTTAGGCTGTACGTGGCTTCAAAAGGGACTTTGGGTCTTCAATGTAGTTTGAGTGTTTTGAAAAAAAAAATTACCTTTTCTAGCAATCCGGCCTTATTTGCATATAAAGAATCATCTCGAGTGTGATATAACAAGTAAGACAATGTTTGTTAGTCTAGATAAAAGTCATGGTAAAATAAAATTTATCTTATTAGATGTTGGAATCCTGTCTCATACAAGATAAAGTTAGATAATATGAGAGATATGACTAGATAAAAATATCCAATGACCATCAAAGATCACATACCAGGGTACATATTGACAAGGATCCAGCTAGTGACCATCAAAGATCACATACCAGGGTACATATTGACAAGGATCCAGCTAGTGACCATCAAATATCACATATCAAGGTACATAGTGGTGAGGAACCCATTTGGCCAATCCTACAATGACCCATACTGTAGTAGTCACTTAGTATATGTAAAAATAATATTAGGCAATACAACCTCCTCATAATCATACTCAATGTATGCCGGGGCTCCAAAAAGCAGTGGTGGGGCAATAGTCATTCTACATATTTGAAAAATAAAGAAATGAGCCAAAGCCTAGCAAGTGAAATCTCTAAGTCTAAATTATGAGTTCACCTCCGCACCTGCCCTAGCATAACAATCACAAACATTCGGAAGCATACGCCTTACCTTTTTTGCAACTACCTCACATGAATGCATGGTTATTACCTATTCAATACGCACATTTGAAAAATGATTTATTGATGCATCGGTATCATTTAGTTTTTTATCAACATGCATATATGTATATTCATGAGCATGCATCATCTTATTTACTCAAGCTCCCGAATACGTCTAAGGCATTTCGACACGTAAGACATCTCAACATGGTTTAACCCTATAGTTATGTTTTGTTGTCGCAAATTTAGGGACTTTATAACTTTGTGTGGATAAGTCTTCTAGATGATAGGGGTTAGTGAATAACACAACTTATTGTAACCATCATTATTTATTTTAGGATTAATACCCTGAAAAACCCCAAACTGGTACACCTGTGACAAATCTACCCCAAACTAATTTTTTGACCACCAAAAACCCCAAACTGGTATACCTTTGACAAATTTACCCTAAACTGGTACACTTGTGATAAATTTACCCGCTGTTAGTTTTAGTTAAATTTTCTTGTTAAATTATAAAGTTAAATGACACATGACAATTGACCGGTATATTAATTTGGGATTTTACACTCTTGTTTGTCACAATTTACAATTTTTGTGATTTTTTTGTGGTATTAATCTAATTTAGTGGGTGGTATATTAGTCACAAATTTACCAGTTTAGGATTTTTTGTGGTCGAATAAATTAGTTTGGGGTAAATTTGTCATAAATGTACCGGTTTAGGGTTTTTTATAGTTAGTCGGGATAAATTTGTCACGGGTGTACTGGGTTTGGGGTTTTTCAAGGTATTAACCCTTTATTTTATTTATTTCCAAAATTGTAACCATTGATTGTATTCTTGCTAAAATTATCCAAAAAATCCTAAACTTGTTGCGCAATGACTTTAGTCCTAAACTTTTCAATTTTATTAATTTAGTCCAAAAACCACTTAACAATATATTTAGGCCTAAACCTTTTGACAATTTATCAATTTAGTCTTAAACCTTTTAACACATTGCCAATGTAGATTTTCCAACTAATTTTGGCCGAAAATTGCTAATGTAATGGTTTGGTCAACGTTGACGTCCTATGTGGCGTGGCCGAGCTAACATGGAAAATTTCTAATTATTTTTAAAGGAAAAGCAAGAAAAAGAAATGAAAAAATCAATAGAAATAATAAAAAATTGATCTTTCTAAAAAAATTTAAAAATTATTCACACAGGCACCATTTGCACCATGTAAGAAGACTAGCACTGTCTAGACGCCACATCGCGATTTCTTATCAAAATTAGCCAAAAGAACTGTATTTAGGATTAAATTGGTAAATTGTCAAAATGTTAGGACTAAATTGATACAATTAAAAGGTTCCGGACTGAATTGACCATCATACAATAACTTTAACACTAAATTAACATAATTGAAACATTTAAAACTGAATTCACCAATCGCATACAATAGGTTTAGGACTTTTTGGATAATTTTCCCCTGCATTTTTTGTTGCACGATCAATCAATTAAAGAACTCAATTTTCTTGCAAATTCATCTTTATTTTTACTTTTCTGCAACTCATCCTTTCCGCTATATAGATATCCTTCAATTTTCATACTTTAATTGTAGTTTATAGATCTTCGTCATTGATGAAATTCCGATATAATATTTTCATCATCGCACTTTGTTGTCAATTAAATTCCAAGAAAACTTTTTACATCATCATGTTGTTGATTAAATTCTGTTGAAATATATATGTTTCTTGTGTTCCATTGATACAACATTTGTCCTGGAATCACCACAAAACTGGTCTCCTCTTAATAAAAATCGAAGAAGAATTTCGATGAAAGATATTTCAATCGACGATCGATTTCGGCGAAAAGGGGCAATGAGATTTTTTTAAAAAAAAACTACGCTCTCCATCTCCTTCTCTTCTATATCTTTGAATTTTGTTGAAACTTCACGATTACTTTGTAGTTTTTTGGATCACATCAAAACTCCGTGAAGACAACGAGATAGTTGAAGCTCATTTTCCTCAATAACTCTCTGATTCATGTCAAAAGATAATGAAAGCGGTAAGAGAATCAAAACTCATTCTGCCCCGTAACTTTATGGTTCAAGTTGAAGGTGCACAAAATTGGCGAGAGAGTCGAAGCACTTTACTTTTTAGAGTCACGAAGTTGAATGATCATGTTTCCTTTCTTTCTAGATTTGGCATTTGCTGGCAAATCTACCACATCGATGTTACTAGAGCTTGTTTATTTCTTATTATAGTTGAATAAGTGGATCTAGAATGCTGTAATGAGCTCTTTTGCTATTTAATGTTTAGATGGTACAATAATCATGACGATTGACAGAAATTATCTTCGTCCGTATATTTGTGTTTTTTTCAGTTGTGAATGATGAAAGATTCCTACAATCTTCATCTATGAAACGCGAACACATTTACTGGAGCTTCTATGTCGTGTCGGACACGCTCGGACACGATCAACACATGTTGGATTTTCCGATGCGTGGTCAACTCTTCTCGACACGTTCCGACATGCATGTCCAGGAGTGAGAATTGTTGAAGAAGATAATGGAGGGTGGAGGTGAGGGCAAGGGAGCAGAGGTGAGGCCACAAGCGACGAGCGAGGCTGCGACGGCGAGAGAGGGCCAAGGAAGAGTAGAGATCGAAGCGACTAGAGAGCTGTGAATGCGATGGAAGGCCGGCAGCAAGGCTGCGACTATAAAGAGGAAGGGCCAAAGACGAGGTGGCAAATGATTGTGATGAAGTGACCGAGAGAGAGTAGAGATCAAGAGGAAGAGGGTCGTGCAAGGAGGAGGAGGAGGAGGAGGAAGAAAAGGTAATGGCTAGGATTTTTTATGGAGAAAACTCAAAGAAAAAATTAAAAGTGGGATTTTGATGGGACGTTTTTCTTTTATGGAGGGTGGGTGGACGAGAGGGTGACTTCAATTTTTAATAAAGAAAGTGTTAGCCTGATAGGTTGGGGTGGGGTGGGGGTGGGGTGGGGGAAGAAACGCGGGAAAGAAACAAGGGGTGACATAAATGTGGAGGGTGGGGTTGAGCGTGGACCCGGGGGACTTTTTTTGTTATCAGAAAAATAAATAAGAGAGGTTACAAAGTGATTTTGAAAAATAAAAATACTAGATATTGAATAATGATAAATTTTGATCATTGTGGAAGATCATTGATTTATTTAAATAAGTTAATTTTAATTTCATTAGTTTCATCAATAATTTTTATTAGAGTTAGAAACATGTCCCTACCGTCCTGTGCATTCAACACAAATCTGAGTCTTGAAAACAAAAGAAAATCCTAGGGGACGAAAGGACGAGGTGGTAAGATCTTCATTTTGACTATCTATAATCAAGCATGCGGCACCATTCATCTTATAGCGTGTAAATATGCCTAACTAAAGCAATACTCTCGCACTCCTTCCCCGTTCCCTACCTCACGGACAAAAGTTTCGATTTACAGACTACTCCTTTAGATTCTGATTCGTGTTTTTTATCCATTCAAGAAGTACTAGCTTCATACGAGCCGCCAGCACTGTTGTTACTTTCTCGCCATCCCAACCGTACTGAAGCTTCCCTCCTTTTCGATCTTCATGCAGGCATGGGGTCCCCGGAGAACGGCTCCGACGAGCCCCTGACACCAGGAGGGCGCCTGTTCCTGCAGAAGGAGATGAACCAGGTGATCTACTGCGCCATCGGCATGAAGCAACCCCTCGACGTTGACGCCCTCAAGTCAGCGATCCAGAGCTCCCCCATGTTTACGCACCCCAGGTTCTGCAGCCTCATGGTGCGGGACTCCGCAGGCCGAGAGCATTGGAGGAGGACCCATGTGGACATTGACCGCCATGTCGTCCCAGTCCACGGCCCCATCGCCGAAGGCCTCTCTGACGAGGCAGCTGTCAACGAGTACCTCGGCGACCTGTCCACCGACTCACCGGGGCTCCTAGGCGACGACAAGCCCCTGTGGGACGTCCACCTCCTGATGGCCCACCGGTGCATGGTGTTACGGATCCACCATGCACTTGGCGATGGGATCTCGCTGATGTCAATGTTCCTGGCGTCGTGCCGGCGGGTGGACGACCCCGAGGCGCTGCCGACGATCGGTCCTCCGTCATCAGCTAAGAGGAGGAGAGGTGGCGGCGGCAAGTGGTGGAAGGCAGTAGTGGGGGTGTTGGGGGTGGTGTGGTTCACATTGGTCTTTGTGGTGGAGTTCATGCTACAGAGCATGTGGATGAGTGATCGGAGGACGTCGGTGAGCGGTGGCGCAGGGTGGAACTCTGGCCGAGGAAGCTGGCCACGGCGAGTTTTTGCTGGAGGACATGAAAGTGGTCAAGTCGGCGGTCGCAAATGCGGTCAGTTCCAAAGTTTTACATGTTTATCGCCCAAAAAGAATAATAGCACCGTAGATTCGATGATATGCTCACAAAAAGTCATAAAACTTGTTATAAAAATGCAATTGAGTTCTAAAATTTACAAAAAATATATATATATATATATATATAATCAAATTTTAAAACTTATTAAATTGTTATGATCGAGTTCTTCTTTTAACTTCTTTTATTTAGACTAACGGAAAATCTGATGTGACTTTTTTAATATTTTTTCCCACCTACATTGTGACTTAAAATAATTTATTTAACCAAAATATTAATTAAATAAAAAAAATATTTCAAAAAAAAGGGAAAAAAAATCAAGTTATTGGCAAGGCGGTAGGCCCTTGCCGCCCCGCTTAATCCCATTGTCCCTTTCCAACGACAAGGTGGCCGGCGGCAAGGGCCCTCTGCCCTCGCCTTGGCTCTTTTATTTGTGCTTTTTTATAAATATTTTTTTATTTAATTTAATTAAGCTTATGACTAAAAAATTAGTATTAAATCCAAAACAACATTGTTTGAGCCTAGTGTTCTATGTTTTTGCCATGTCATCACCACATAAAAGAGAAAAAATATTTTAAAAAGCCACGTCATTATTTTCCGTTAGTTTAAATGGACAAAGTTAACATAAAGACTCAATTATAGTAATTTGATTAATTTTAGGATCTGATTGCACTTTTTATAAGTATTAGGATTCAATTATACTTTAAAATGATAAATTTTAAAATTTTTAGTAAACATATCCCCTTTTCTAATATGTTCAATTTTTACTTTATGCACAATCTTTTTTTTTTTTCAATGTGATTCCTATTAATATTTTTGTTCAATCTTTACCAAAAAAAATATTTTTGTTCAAATTAAAATTTTCATTAAAAAAAAGTATGACAGGCCGATAAATCGTAGTTAAATGCTGTAATGGAGACATGGCATGTTTATAATTTTTTTAGTAACACCAAACAATCATATTTAAGAGGATTAATACTACGAAGAACTCCAAACGAATACAATTACAACAAATTTACCAAAAACCAATTTTTTGCCCAAAAAACCCCAAACTATGATAAATTTATCCAAACTAATTTTTTAACTACAAAAAACTTTAAACTGGTATATTTGTGACAAATATACCTTGCATTAATTTCCGTTAAGTTTGATTAACACTACCAAAAAAAAAAACTAGTGCACCTATGACAAATTCAAACAAATCCCAAGCATTGTTGCAATCCCAAGGGCCGGCTGGGATTGCTTGAATGACCCCCAGGGTCGATTGAACCTGGCGAGTGCACGACTCTCTCGGCTGGGATTTCTTGTATTTCATGATTACAAATGCATTTTGATGTACTCAGCTTCCAGATGATGAATCTCATTCATTGCTGCATATTTTGATGTACTCAACTTCCAGATGATGAATCTCATTCATTGCTGCAAATGCAGACCATTAACGATGTTCTCTTCGGGATCATATCGGCCGGCTTCTTCAAATACTTGGACCACCGATGTCCCAACGGTAAAAAAGGAATAGCATTTCCGACGATTCACTCCATTTTTGTCAATTCAAGGGCGATGAATCTCGACTGACTAAAATGCTCATTTGCCTTTGTCAGCTGTGCGGGAAGGGACTCGACTAACGGGAGTGGCAGCTGTTAACTTGCGAGAACAACCGGGATTGCAGGCGAGTCTTAATTTTTTTTTTTTTTTTGCCTTTTAACTGAAGTTGATTAAATTGAAGTGTGGTGTTGGTATTAACCAGGAACTAACCAATTTGATGGAAGGCGACCCGGGACTGCGGTGGGGCAACAAGTTCGGGATTCTCCTCCTCCCCGTTCGCTACCACAGAAGCTGCGGCGACCCTCTCGAACACGTGAGAAAAGCTAAGTCGATGATTGACCGGAAGAAGAAATCCCTGGAGGCTCACTTCTCCTACAAAATCGTGGATATGGCCACGACTTATCTAGGAGCACGTGTAAGGATAAGTTCGCGCTTCTGCAATTCAGAAAACAGAACGACAATATGCTGACTAACGCGCAATCTATATTTGTTTTTGCTGATGCAGGCCTCGAGCCTGCTCAACTACAGGATCTTCTGCAACACCACGTTCAGCATCTCGAACGTGTTCGGCCCGCACGAGGAGATCGCGGCCGTGGGCAACCCCATCACGTACATAAGGGTGAACACCTCGGGTTTTCCCCACGTAAGGCTCCAAAATACTAGCGCCTCATCGTCTCTCTTTTCCTTCTTTTTCCGCGGTATCTGGAATGAAATCTTTATCAGGACTGATGTGGGGTGTTTGAGATGTGGCATATTCAGGCACTCACGATGCACATGGTGAGCTATGCGGGGAGGGCGGACATGCAGATTCTGGTGGCCAAGGACATCATCCCCGACCCTGATTTCCTGGCCAAGTGCTTTGAGGATGCTTTGCTCGAAATGAAAGCAGCAGCTTCTACTGCCTTGAAGATTTAAACAGGGAAACATTCCTGCGATGTTAGGAGGGAAAATCTGTATTGTACTCTTTATGCATGTGTGAAAAATTGATCCCACTTATATGATGACAAAGAGAGCATTTTAGGCCATCGATCAGAATTTCATCTTATGTCTTACTTGATCGATGAAATAAGTTAGGTATTCCTCGAGTTCGGGATCTACCAACTCGATATTGGGCTCCACGCGATTGAATAAGGCAATGAAGAGAACTGACTCGATTGTCTAGCAAATAAAGCTAGGTTCATTAATATGAATTTGATGGGACAGGCTTTTGATCGCTCCACGGATATTTTTATTTTTATTTTTCATATTTTTATCAAAACAAGGTTGGACTGCGTGTGGCTTCGGAAGGGACTTTGGGTCGTCAATGTCTTTCAAGTGAAAATTGTAGTGTTTTGGTAACAAATTTATGGATCACTTTGACTCAAAGCTAGCATTGGCTAAGCTTAGAGTCCAAGGCAACTTGTCCTTTCTTTGGCTTCTTAGTGTTCTCGATAATTTTCTTTCGACCGAAAAAAAAAGTATTCTCGAAAATTTCTCTTAGGATCAGTAGATAATATTTTCAAATTCCAATCTTTCCCTCATTTCTAGTGTTCTTCGTCTCTCTCAATACTAGTCACTCCGGATTCGATCGACGTGAGCCCGAGTCAAAGGTTATCGGGAGATGGTCGATGATTGCCTAGATTCAAGTTTGCAAGATTTGTATCATCTTCTCCCTATCTAAGACTCCATTCATTTTGTGGAAAATGTGGCATTTTCAAAAAATATTTTCCAAGAAGCTATTTTCAAGAAAATGTAATTACTTTTGGTGTTCAGTTAAAACCTAAAAAGAAGTGGAAAATATTTTTAAATATTCAGTAAGAAATTTTTTTTTTTTATCTCATGCGGTCTTTTTCAATATTTTTTATTATTTTATTTTTAAAATATAATTTAATTATTTTTATTTTAAAATCGATTTTTAAATTATTTTATATTTTATTCTTTTATTCTTTTTCTTTTCTTTATTTTTGCCTTCCTCTTCTTCGGCCAATCACTGACCACAGTGATGGTCAACAACCAATTGAATGACGTCAGCAAGCGAGCTAGAGCTCGCCGCTGGCTAGATCTACAAGCCAAAAGCTCATGCTCACTAATCTGAGGAGGACCGAGCTCGCTACTCGCCTGGCTCACCGTCTATCGAGTAAGTGGCAAGCTAGGCTCGAGCTCGAGGCTCACTTGTAGCCGGTGAATGGCCAAGACAAAACTTTTATAAAAAAAAAAAGAAAGGAAAAAGAATTAAAAATTCAATTTTTTTAATAAAAAAAGATGAAGATAAAAAAGGTTAACATGAGTGTGAGATAAGAGCAAGTGATTGGAAAAATGTTTTCCACTTTCCGCTATCTTAAAAGACTTTTTTCCCTTCATGAAAAATGATTTCCCCAACTAATTCATTTTCCATTAAACAAACAATGGAAAATCTAAAAATATTTTTTCGCGAAACGAATGGGTTTAAGCTCCAAATCCGGTTGCTACTGCTAGTCAGATAGTTGTGCTTAGCTCACCAACGGTTGCCCACGGTTAATGAGGATGGCCAAGGGTCGCCAGGGGTCTAGGTTCGGTTGTCCATCGCAGTCTTGATCGTCAAGAATATGGATTTGCGAGGATCTGGAATGTTGAGGTCGTGCGACCCTCGACGTTGTCTCGCTTGGCTTCTTCGACGGGTCAATCATTGCTAGGGTTAGATTTGCCTCAACCGGTCTGCTTCCACGATGGTCGCGAGCAATGAATACCCTTATTCTCTAGTTCTAGTTCAACGAGTATTCCTCTCTTTTCCCTATTTTATTTTCACTTCAAAGCTATTCCGCAATAAATATATATTTATATATTCATCAAACCAAATGGCATTTATTTTAGATAAATGAACCATAAATAATTATTTTTTTGGGAAATGAATTCAAAACTCTCCCAAAATTGCACCATTAACGAATCATATCATTTGATGAATAAGATGGCAATTGTCACATATAAAGACCTCGAATAATTTCTTTAAAAAAAAAAAATCAAAGACATTCCGAGGAAGATGAAACGCTTCACAAGAATCACACCAATGGCTAAGTAAAATACCAACTACCGACCAAAAAAAAAAAAGTAAAATACCAACTGGCGGTTCCCAAGAAAAAAAAAATTGAAAGGGAAACGAAGAGGGGGAGTGTCACGTGACCCGTGAGGGCGAGCGGAAGTCGAAAGATTCGAGAGCATAGCGGAATTGAATGGCTCGGACCGTGTCGCCACCCGTCGTGGGGGGCTCTTATCCACTTCGAGGGATTTAGGAATGGCGATGGACGCAGCCGCAGGTTCATGTCCGAGATTGCAGAGCCAAAGAGTAGAAGAAGAAGAAGAATGAAGGTCGGAGTGCTTCATGGAGCTCCTGGCGCGACCTACTTCCCCTGCCACGCACCAGAGCTGCCGTCAAATGCTCTTCCTCTTCTTCCGGTACTACCGCAGAAGCTCTGGCGACCCTCTCGAATACCTGAAAAAGCCAAGTCCATGATCGACCGGAAGAAGATGTCCCTGGAAGCTCACTTCTCCTACAGAATCGGGGATATCGTCATGACTTTCAGGAGCACGTGTAAGGATCAGTTCAGGCTTCTGCAATTCGGAAACAGAAAAACAGAATGAGAATAAGCTGACAAACTCGCGATCTGTCTGGTTTTGCCGATGCAGATCGCGAGCCTGCTCAACTACAGGATCATCTGCAACACCACCTTCACTATTTCGAACGTGCTCAGCCCGCAAGAGGAGATCGCGGTCATGGGCAACCCCGTCACGTACATACGGGTGAACTCCTGGAGTTTACCTCACGTAAGGCTCCAAATCCTGATCGTTTTTCCTTTTTCCTTCTTGTCTGCGGTATCTAGAATCGTATCTTTATCAGGACTGATGTGGGGTGTTTGAGATGCGATGCATGCAGGCGCTCACGATCCACATGGTGAGCTATGCGGGGGAGGGAGGACATGCAGATTCTGGTGGCCAAGGACATCATCCCTACCCTGATTTTCTGGCCAAGTGCTTTGAGGATGCTTTGCTCGAAATGAAACCGGCAGCTTCTACTGCTTTGAACTCGAAAAGTAAACAGGGAAACTTTCCTGTGATGTTAGGAGGGGAAAATATGTATCATATTCTTATACATGTGTGATTATACACAGGAAATTAAAAAAAAAATTGGTCCCACGTAAACGATGTTCTATATCAGGACAAGAAGAACCATTTTAGGACATCAATCCAATTTCGTCTTATTTCTTTCTTGATCTATTAAAATGTCTCGAGTTTAAGTAGTTGAATGAACATGATCCGAATTGAATTATTGATAAAGTTAAATACGAAAATCGTGTTAGTGTTCCTTACCAAAAAAAAAAAAAAAAATCGTGTTAGTGTTGGAATTGGCCAGGCAAAACAGAGAAGAAAATATATTGTCGGACTTGTATTCGGATCGAATTCCTCATCATCGCAAGGAGAGAAAAGGGGGAAATGTTGGGTTAAGGGGTACTTGACCACAAGAGTTCTCTCATGAAAGCCTGCGTTCCAAAAGACATCATTACTCGCCTTTTGGATCAAAACCCCCATAAGTTCTCCCAGATGCGAGCTCTCCCAAGCTTGTACCTACAGTACAGCGGAGTGTCGCGATGCATACCCACACGTTTACACACCTTTAGAAAAAGGGGTCGGGTGTGGATATTGGATTTAAGGGTACCTTACCATGGTAGCCCTCCCATCATTACTCGCCCATAAGGATGGCATCACTTCATCTTTTGGGTTACTGTGCCGAGTATGCTAAACCATCGTGAGTTTCATCGAAACTCATACCCCGCACGACAAGTTAATATTTGTAATGTTTAGTTGTTTTATGTGACAACCTAAAAATAGGACGGGAGTCAGCGCACTAACCTCATTTTGGGGGTCGGTTAGAAACCAATCGAGGATTGGGAGAGTTCCCTGATTTCTACGCAACCAAATATCTAGGTTCGTGGACTTGGGTTACGCTAATATTTCTTTAGCGGCCTTTCAAAGCATCTAAACAATATGTTGTGTTTTCCACATACCTGATGCATTTCTTTTTATATTTTCAGAATCATTTGTCATATACTAAGTGATCATGCATGGTTGATCATTTTCATTCTACTTATTCTAGAAAAAAAAAACAAGAAAAGAAAACAATAACAGAATTGAAATTGCAAACAGTAAGTAAACAATCAAGGAAAGTAGAAAATCTATCATGTATCCTAAAATATAAAAGAAAAACACAATTGAAAAGATGAGAGAAAGAGAGAAAGCCCGAACTGTTGGGTTTTTATACAACAAAATGAAAACCCGGTGACATATGTTGGGAATGAATAGTACATGATAATGGCTTAAATGGACATCGACCTCCACCATCTTCACGCTTTCTCCATCTTCGGATTCTAATCTAATCATAACCTAAGAAACTTATAACTAGGTACATACAATGGAAGGAAACAAGCATACACATCAAAACAATCAAAAACAATACATCACATTGAGATGAATTATTTAAAAGAAGTGCAATACGAAAGTCAATTTTGGGGCCTTGGAAAGCTTTTGTCTTTCATGCGAGGGTTCCACTAAGACACCTACCCAATTCATTTTTTATGTGACTTATAACAATTGTTGACCAATTGTATTCTCGCATGGCCAATAACGCTATTAAGTCTCTTAATCAAGCCGATCTATATGATCCTGTGTTTTCCATTGGGTATCATGTATCGAATTCTACCATTCATCTAAAAAATCACATGCATTGCAAAAATTTAAACATGCATGCAAGTCTTTTGAACCTTGTTTCTCAACCAATCAAGTAAGAAAGTGAACCGCCGGCGGGTCACTTATTACCAAGGGCGTGCGCCAATTGCAAACACAAGCAATTTCTAATGCATGATGGGATTATATGTATGAAGGGTGCATGTGATATTTCAAAACATATCTCAAAATCATTCATGAAAAGTTTTGAGACATTGTGATGTCTCAAATATGAAAGGTATTTAATTGCCAAGGCTAGCCCGAGCCTCGCTTAGAAGTCACAAGCGTCGTAGGCATTTTGAATACAATTCAAACTGTGACTTTCACGTTGTCAAAACATGATTTTAAAAATGTTTGAAAAATAATTACTGATTAAGGAATATCTAGGCTATGAAACACATTCAATTATGTTTGAAAATAATTACGATTAAAGAATATCTAGGCTATGGAACACATTCAATTGCCAAAGCTAGCCCAGGCCTCACATTAGAAGTCACAAGCATCGCAAGCATTTTGAATATGGTCCAAACCATGATTTTTCCCTAAGCCAAATCGAAGCTTTGAGAACAACCTTTAGGAATCACAAAAACATCACATGTACCAAAACATTTTTTGAAAGATGCAATTTAAAAGGTTGGTTGTTTAACAACAAAGATCAAAGCATTTAGAAAATTTCATGAAAATGGTATGTCCTAATCTTCATGCACAAACTAATCTAAAATGTGTAGCTAAACAATCATAATCATGTTTATATCAGGAAATTTCAGAACAAACGTGCATGGACAGAAAAATTGGAGTAACACCTATTGACAATCTAGCTATGGAAAATTTCTGAACATGCATAACATGATGACAAATAACTTTCTCTGAAGAAATTTTCTGAACGAGCTACACATGAATTTACAAAAATCAGACAACAAGCAACAGCACATCAGAAATTTGTCAAAACAACAGGACATTCAGCTAATGTCATGAGAATTTGTCCTATCATGAACATGTATAAAAATCATATCAAATTTATACACAAGATAGCCAACATGATGAAAAACAAGTTTTATTAAGAAGCTAAGTTCAGATTCCAAATAGAAAAAAATGGAACAAAAATATCAAAGGTCTGTCCAAACAGGGATTCAAACAGGGGTCCGAATTTGATCCCTTATTCAGATTGTAATCTGACTTTGAAAAAAGGGAAAATAGTCCAAACGATGAGTGATTAGCATGTAATCAGTGGCATTAGAAACCTCTAAGTGTTTCCTACATCTTCCTAGAAGAGCTCGAGCTGAAATGAGGTCATTTCAGACCTCGTTTTTTTGCCAAAACAGAAAGTTACTCCTGGCATCAAAATATGCAGAAATAAGAACGATTTTTTTTTTTTTTTAGGATCTACCTATCCGAATGATTTTCAAAAATTCTGGAAAAATTTATGTTGTAGAGAAACATTCTTTGAACAATTTTCATGAAGGAGTTGATTTAATATTCAAAGTACAAAAATCCAGAAAAAATCGACAAGCAGACAAGATCAAACAATACATAACAGTGAACTACAACATGTCAGTTTTCCAGAATCATCTCCTGACTTTTGAAGCAGATTTCAGATAGCAAATGATATCGGATCGGGACATACTATAGCTCATTGGAAAGCTAATCAAGCCACCTTCGACTCTCATGAAGGTATCGAGCACAAAAAAGCACATATACTAACTCGTTCTCAGGCATATGCACGAAGAGGTCTGTCATGGATCTGAAATTGCAGAACAATGATCATCCAAGCAATCAAACTTATTATCATCATTACAGCCTATCTACTTCCTTCTCAATACATCCTAAACTTCATCAAGTCATCATATATCTCACAAATCAATCTCTAAGATGAGCTCTAGCCCGATCTCCTATTGAGACCTCACTTTATCGAGCTCGAGACCAAAGAGGCTTACCTCTTAATGTTTTCGCGTGAAACAAACTCCCGCGAACTATCACCGAGCCACCACAACAATTAGGAACGTCAAGGATTGTCCAAGAGGACTAAGATCGCCAGAGATGCTGAAGATGACGCCAGATTTGCTCCAGTTTGTTGCTGGACAGAACAACCACCAGATTGGGTACAAAAAAACCACCGGTGACTTTTCCGATTAATCACAAACACCTGGGACTCGAGGAAGGACAGAGGAACGTTGAGGACGGCTGGCCACCACCACCTCGTTGGCATTCAGCCTCTCGCCGGTGAGCTCTCGGCGTTGCCAACCATCCTCAACATTCCTCTGCCTTTCCTCGAGTCCCAGGTGGGCGTGATTAATTGGAAAAGTTGCCGGTGGTTTTTTTGTACCCAATCCGGTGGTTGTCCTGTCCAGTAGCAAATCGGAGCAAATCTAGCGTCATCTCCAGCGATCTCAATCCCTCTTGGACAGTCCTTGACGTTCCTAAGTGTTGTGGTGGCCAAAGGAAAAAATGCGCGTGAAGATGAGAGGGGGAAAGTTGGTGGGGAGAGAGAGATGTAGAGAGAGTTTTTTTAGTCAGAGAAAACCAGATCTGAAAAATGCCCCCCTCCCTCTTTTCAGAGGAAAATACTATTTATATGTGGAGGAGAGATGCCATCTTAGCCCTTGGATTGATCCAAGGGTTAGGATGCCATCTTTCTTCCAAACAAACTTAATAACCCTAGGATAACACCCAAATCCATCACATGTTTAAATTGAATGGTTACGATGCATTCTCAGTGGACGGTGATGATCTAATCTTGAGGTAAGAGATTAGTTGGGGTCCTTTTATAATTTCATCAAACTTGGGGGTAAATTTGCAAATTTCGTAAAATCCGAGGGAAATTTCGAAATTTGAAAATTAAGGGCATAAATGCATTGGCCATGAAGTGGGTCAGTTGAGGATTTCTGACCAAAAGATGGCCGGAAAAATTCGCCGATCAACGCCGGTAAAATCTGGTCAACGCCGGTCAACACCAGATTGACCGGATTGACTTTCTGTCCGAATTTTGTTCTATTTTTTCTGGTCTTGCCCGATTTAAACGAAATCAAATATTTCTATATGAGTTGGTTCAAATGAGATGCAATTGAGCTATCTCAAGTCGACTAATTGTGCACAAAATATTCAAATTCATTGAATTCCATTGAAGTGAGGCCACAAGCTAGACTGACATCTTTAATTGAATCTCAACCGGGCAAATTGAAGCTCAATTACTTCAATTGCACTCTATTCTAGAATGAGCCAAGTCGAATTATGTAAGTTAAACCACCTTAGCTGGGCTTTCTAATCTTTGAACACGTCAAATTGACCAAATTAAAATGCATCCGAGCAAATTTCCCAAAATTGACCCCGAATTTGGACTCATCTCTTTTAATGATGTATCGACTAAAAATCAGCTGTCAACACTTAAGCCATAAGATCTTGGTTCTCAAGCAATCGTCTAGAGAAGGTGAACCAAAATGGTCACTTATTTATTCAAAGCAATTAAAATCATGCGATTGAAAAAGATTGAACTTTGAAAATTTGCAACCAAGGACACAAACTTGACATAAGTGCATACAAGTCCTCAAAGGAGATTTTCATGTTTCAAAAGATGACAAACAATGACATCAACTTTGGTAAAAATTTAAAACAAGTTTGTTCTTGGGAAATATATTTTAGAACCTGGGTGCGGATAAGTCCGCATACTAATCGGGTTCATTGAACAATCAAATGTGTATCAATTCTAACAAAATTGATGTCAAAAAGAAAGTTGAGATCATTGTCTACAACTTTTGTATCTACAACTTTCGTATTTTGGAGATTTTCAAGAAAGGACACTAAATTCATCAAAATTATGAAACACTTTCAGATATCTAAGGAGAACCTGGGTGCGGAATTAACAACACTCTGATCATGCCTTTTTGAACATTTTAACGAGTTTCAAATTCAACGAAATTAGTGTCAAATCGAAGTTTGAAATGTTTTCAACAACATTGGTGAAGAACACATTTCAAAATTTAAATAAATAAAAAAATGACTGAAGGTCAGTTTTGGAAAACAGAGTTTCAGAATGCCTTGCAACTTTATGACGCTCATGAAAAATGATAAATGGACTTTTTATTCTTCATGCATGATTTTATAAAAATCACCAAACATGCGATGGTCATTCTGGAAAAATCAGCATTACTGAAGCAAACAAATACAATTCAATGCAATTCTCATCAAACTAATGAGCTTCTTTTAACCTAAAAATTTTACCTATCAAAGATCATAACATGAGGAATACAACTCATGGAGACATCGACTTCCAGTTGTCATCACATGATTTTATAACAATCACATAATAGACAATAGTCATGCAGAAACATGTTTACAAACAAGATATTGTGTAATGCAAGTCTAATCATGTCTACCTAATGAGGTGAGTTTTTCTTGAAAATTTGACAGCACACAGAACATGAAGACATCTACAATTTTCATGAGGACCTCCAATTCAGATTCTAGTTGCATGATTTTATAACGTTCAAAGAACTAGTACACTCAATCAGTGAAACAAGCTTTACAATACACAACAAGGACGATTTTCAGATATTTGACCTTACCAAATCAATCCCAAACCTCATGAAAATATTACTCGTTATAGATCTATGTGTTATTCACAACTTTCATGGAGAAGCCGACTTAAGATTCTCAATGTATGATTTTATAAAAAATGAAGAACAGATGCAGGTCAATATGATGGATGATTTTACAGATTGTGATATTGGCGATTTATAGGTGATCGACCTAACTAAATGATTTTCAAATTTCATGAAATCTTTATATTCTATAGGTGTAAGTGTCCTGATCAAATTTTGGGAACATACCGACTCGAAAATCATAGTACAAAAAATAATGAAAAATGAAAAACCCGCATAGGTCGGTGAAAACAGAACATCTAGTAGAACACTATCAAATCCAGAATCAAGTACTGATTTTGTAACAAGCATATGACAGGGAAAACGATAGTCAAATTGAGCATATAATATGTCTATGGAAAGCTCGTGAAGTCTACTTCAAGTCATATGAGGACATCAAAGCCAAACAAGATCATTTACTAGCTCGCTCCAAGACGTTTATCAGATTAGTCAAAATAGGTTTACGAATCTCCAGAACAAGAGATTATGCAACATCAAGCCATAGATTCATCATCAGTCATCAAAACATCATCAAAACTCATCATGACTCATCTAAATTATCAATCTAAACATGTAATAACCACCTAGGGTTTTGAATCCTAGCCCCAATTGCCTATGGCAATCTCGCCTCATTGGATTCAAGTTTAGTTGAACTTTACATTTGTGATCTTCTAAGTTGAGCTCAAATGAACTATTCCGCCACCGATAACACCTTGAAATGGCTCAAAGTAGCTCAACGGTGATCTTAGTTGAATGATAAAACTTCAAGTTAGAATCAAGCTAAATCAAGTGAACAAACGATCAAAGGATGAGTATCAAGTAAAGTTTAGGAAGATTGGCAATCGGTGAAGCGTCGATGACCGCCGCCACCATAAGCTCGGCAACTCATCTACGATGACCATCGGGGTGATTGGACCACCGTGAGGGAGCTGCCGGATTGCCGGGTGAGGCTCGGGAATCGCTGGATTAAAGATCGGTGTCGACCGGTCTTTAGATCGAAGAGGTTTTAGTCACCAATCAAGGGCTTCCGATGAGGCTTGCGACTGGAGAGAGGATGCCTTGGGGAAGATTGGCACTATGGTGGGTTGCAAGTGGGGGTCGTCGATCAGTTGATAAGCGGTTGATAGGGCTTCGGCTTCTATGTGCATGCGCGGAGAGAGAGAGAGAGAGAGAGAGAGAGAGAGGATCTGAAAATGTAGCCCCCTTGGAATTTGGAGGGAAAATGCTTATGTAGTCATACCAAGATTGAATCTCAACCATTGATTTGATCAATGATCGATTCAATCTTTTAAGATTAGATCAAATAAACTTAGAGATTAAGCAAGCTTATGATTATTTTTTTAATCACATGGATTAATGAAGTGGTGCATCAAATGGTCTAAATGAGTTCTCAAATTAACGGCAAAGATCACATCTCTTTTTGAATCAGAAAATGGAGCCAAGAGCATTTGAGTTATTTTGACCCGAAAGGGCAATTTTGTAGTTTCAATGTACCAAGGGCATGGGAAGGTTGGCCATGGGCTTGGCCACCTAGGGGTGGTCACTGATCGTTGGAAAGCCACCCGGAGGCCAATTTGACTGGTTGGAACCGGTTTTGACCTGTTCAACTGGCCTTTGGCCAAAATTTGTGCAATTAGGTCATCTGGGGACCTAATTGTAAAGGATTTTGTCCAATTTAAAAGAGAAATGGGCTAAATTGAAAAGAAACGGTCCAAATTCGTCCAATCAAACCAATCAAACCCTTTTAACAATATCCTGATGGATTAAATTGGTCTAATCATCTCTCAAATATCAAAAATCATGCGTAGATTTAATAGGCACGCAAATTTGGAGTTTTAAAACAATTAGCGCAATATCCATAGCTCCCACTCTTAGTTACCAAATTGATTGAAATTGAATGCAATTGATATAACAAAATATTAATCGGTTCAATTTATTGTACTCAATGTAGCCTAATGGCTTTAAATCGACATTGATATGATGGTACAAAATAGACGTTAAAATGAAATTGAAGTTCAATGTTCAAATTGGAGTAGAATTCATCAAATTAAACCTTAGTCTAGAATGGACAAGTTGAATCGGCTCAATCGAACACATTAACCTCATTTCGCAACCTTTAGATGTGCCAAAGTTGCCCAATTTGCCATATTAAGAAGTTTCCATGTGAATTTGCCAAAATTAACCCCGATTTGGACTGACATTCAGAAAACAAGTTGATAAGGGGTGCAATTACACCAATCATCAAGAGTTGATCAGAACCCTTAATCATGGCTAAAAATGGAAATTTTTGCTACAACATGACAAATCACAGGATTTGTTGCGCAAGTGAATTTAAAATGACCTTTAGATCAAATGTTGTACAATAAGTTAGACCAAAATATGACTAGAAAGAAGAAATATTATTTATGTACAATTTTGAACCTAAATTTGAAAAATTCGGAAAGAAAAAGATTCTTAATTGATTTTTGAGAAATTTTTGTGGCCAAAGTCAAATTGAATCTAAAAAAAGTTATTTATGGATTTTTAAATTTTATTTTTATTTTTGCCAAAGAGTTAACTAAAAGTCAACTATTTAGTGACTAATCACTAAAAGGCGATTTATGGTCAAAACTTCGATTTTTTCGAAATCTTTTTCGGGCAAATGAAATTGGGATTATTTGGGAACTTATTGTACAAAAAACCAAATTTTGACTTGGGTTAACATTTTGGTCTAAGGGTTGACAAAATAAGTACACTCAAAAGTCAACTTTTTACTTTTTGATGAAAATAGCTAAGAAATTACCCATAAACGAAGGCCAATGAAAAAGAAATGAAAAATGACACTTTTTATCCGAGAAAATGGTTTCATTGTGATTAGAAATCCTAATCCCGACATTTTACCTTTTGTTGACATGTTGACTAAAAATTAAGTGTCAACATCGCTGCGTTAGCCAAATGTATCAAGGGAGGTCGCATAGCTCACAATCACATAGATCGACCAAAGGGGGATGCTAAAGGTGCACATGTTCTAGGCGAACCTGTTGGGGATGAGGAAGTACGAGTTGAGAGTGGAAGTCGAGAAAGGGAGGGTGCTAAGCATTAACGATAACCGGAGGAAGGAGAAAGAAGAGGTGACGGACACGTGGCACAGGATGGAGATGGGAAGCGGGCAATTCTCAAGGGGAAATGAGCAGCTTTGGAGAATAGATGAAGAAGTGACAAGTGAGAAAGATGGGAAAAATGATTTCCTTTTTTCAAAAAAGAAAATCATTTTCCCCAATTTTGTTTTCTTTGGCCCCTCATTTTCCATGCCCCAAATACTAGAATTTGAGGAGAATATTTTCTTGAAAAATATTTTTCACAAGGCTTGAATGATTTGAAAAATATTTCTCAAAACTTGATAACTTTATTGTTTGAAATAAATAGTGTTGATACTTGATTTTTAGTTGACACGTCGATAAAGGTAGAAAACTCGATATTAGAGTTTTTAATCGCAAAGGAGCCTGCTTTTCGAACAAAAAGTGTTGGTTTCATTTCTTTCCTTTTGGAATGTCATTTTTAGATAAGCTCCTAGTTGTTTTCAATGAAAACTCGAAAAGTTAAACCGTTGACTTTCGAGTTGAATTTTAGTCGATCTTTTGACCAAAAATCAAACCCTTGAGTCGAAGATTAACTTTTCACATAAATCGATCCCATTTAGTCCCAATTTGACTTTTAGCATAAATTTTTTTGCGAAAATCGATCAAGAACTTTGTTTTCCAAATTTTTCGATTTTAGGTTCAAAATCAACCAAAAATAAAATTGCTTTCATCCTAGTCATAATTAGGCTTATTTCCTTTTACGACATTTGATTTATAAATCATTACCCATTCACTTGTTCAATCAATTTTGAGATGGGGCGTGCCAAAATATGGATTCTCATTTTTAGCCCCGATTAGGGGTCCATATCGATTTTACATGATTTGCATACAGGCACTTTCATTCCACTCATTTTTGGGAGATAAGTCTGAATCCGAGGTCAATTTTGGAAAATTCATTCGGGAACTTCTCAATTTGAGGAATTTAGCTTACTCAAACATGAGAAAACCAAGTTAATGAATTATGATTGATCAAATTCACGTTGACTCATTTGAGACTAAGGTTTAATTTTGAGAATTGAGGCTCAATTTCACTATTAAACCTCGATTTAGTTTTAGCATAAAAGTTGCACCATCAATTTAAGGTTAATTTGAATGCAATAAGTCACCCTAGGTATGAACAATTAATCCAATAGGTGCATTGCAATTTTAATTGAATTGAATTTCAATTAATTTACATTTTTTTCAAGGAATTACATAAAATTGTCCAATTTAGCCTAGGAAATTCAGTTATGTGTGCCCATGGCATGAATCCGGTACTTTTCATGTTAATTAAAAAATTAGGCCAATAGAAAATTACCGAATTGTATTTACATAGCTTAATGCCTAATTTCTTCAAAATTAAACCATTTCTCTTTAAATTACAGCGTTTATCCTCAAATTAGACAAGATTTCCTTTCAAATTGCATAACATTTAGGAAGATAAGGACCGAATCGCCCAAAAAGGCAGCTAAATTGGCCAAACTGATCCAACGGGTCATCAGTGAAGAAGGCCATTTCGGCCCTCCTTTGGTTGGTTCTTGGTGATTGGTGACCTCCCATTCCTGTCCCGGTGTATGTACTTTGATAACTCTATTTTAGATAGAGTATTATTACTAATTTAAGATATTTGCTAAGTTTTGATGAATTTTGAGTGAATTTATTTGCTACTCATGTAATTTTATTGAATTTTGTAGGAAACATGACTTTCAGATTTATAAGTGATCACGCGCATCAATGCTAATTTTCTCAAGTCTGTGCTGGATTTGCAGATCAGTCCCTATGCCTCAATATGTTCCAGAATATTCTAATATCTTTGAGGATATTTCAATATCTTTAAGGATATCTCTATATCTTTAAGAATATTCAAGTATCTTCTAGAATATCTTATCTTGAAGAAAAAGCCAGTCAAGACTAGTGGACTTGACTATAATTCAGGATAGGTTCAAAGAAAATCAAAGATATGAATCTTAAGAAGAAAAACTCCTAATTTGCCAAGGAAAACCAATCCAAAACCTAATGGGAGGTTGACTAGGGCAGATTTTTGGGAGCTATATATACCCCTCTGGTGCTGCATATTTAAGAGGAGAAGGAGCCTTGGAGCCACCACCAAATTTTAGATTTTCTTAGCTAGCTTTTATGGTTTTATTTTTCTTAGTGGAATTGACGCATGTCAAGGAGAGAAGGAGGAGGCAAACCCAAACTATTTGTTAATCAAATTGGTGAATTTGTTTTAATTTAGCATTATGTCCTCTTCACTTTTCGTTGTTAATTAAACTTTAATTATGTTCTAAATTTCTCTTTTTAGAGCTACAATGGATCTTAACCATGATTGATTGATTTTCAAGACTTGTTCATGCAGTATAATTGTTTTGATTGTGGCGTTTTCTATCATGACCTTAATGCTTTTAGAAGTTTGGCCAACTTTTAAATGATTTTTTATGTATGTATGATACCAGATGGAGATTGTATGCATGAACACTAGTGATATTGAACCATAAATTAAATCTAGGTCAAAGTATACTAGATTGTTTGTGTGGTTGCGGTAGGAGATCTAGGTTGGGACTACTTAGATTAAATCTGGGAATTTCCACGAGAACTTAATGCTTTTAGGTGGTTTAAATTTACCTAAGGTTAGCGTATGTTAACATACTTAATTAGGGATTATAAGACCGAGATTGGCTTGTAATCTAATTTAGGAAAATTTCAGTTTTTCCTTTATAATTCAGTTTTTTAAACTTGGTTTAGTTCACTTTTTTTTTTCCTTGACTTGGTTAGCTAAATCTTTGGATTGATCACTTTTGGTAAGTAATTGGATAATTAGAAACAATCCTAGTGAGAATGATACTCTCTCGTGACTTTATTACTTGTAGACATTGTGCACTTGCAATTCACCTAACATACTTTTCCCCCATGCCATCCCTTATTCCAAATTCTACAAAAATGCCCCCGAGTTTTGTGAAATTATGAAAATGCCCCCAATTAGGCCTTAATCGCAAATACGATATGAACTATTGGCTCCAACGTATCACCATCGTCTAAATAATCTCTTTTCTAATTTTCAAGATTGCTTAACCCCTAAGCAATTTAGTAATGCTTTGAGATCAAATCTTAGCTATCGATCAAACCGATAGCTAGGATTCAATCTTGAGGGTAGTATATATACCATTTTCCCTCCGAAAATTAGGGAAGGGGTCCTCACAATTTACAAAATCAGATCTGCATTCACTCGCACTCTAAAAGGATTCTTCTCTCTCTCCACCGACTTTCCTCTTCTTCCTCTTGCCACGCGCCTAATCGCCATTGTCACACCTCTTCTCTCGCCGACCCACGACCTAACGCCGGTGAGTCTACCACCGTCGCCTAGCTTCTTGGTGTCCCTTATCATCTCCTCGACCTTATCGATGCTGGCGCCACCTCCATCTTACCCCCGCGCCACTCGTTCGACGGCTTCTTTCCTCGAGGGTTCAACTTCTTGGTGATCGAGCCAATATTGTATCTGGCGGTCCATTCTTCATCGATCGGTGGTTCACAGTAGTCCTTGATGTCCTATCACTTCGGTTTCAACCTTTAATTGGTCCTAGAGTGGCTGGTGATCGGAAACTAGCAAAACAGTTACCGGCAGTCTGTTCTACTACTGATCTCTCCTTACTGGTTCAAATCGGTGTCTAGTCATATGTTAGCCGCAATCTGGGCGGTCTGATGACTCTCTAGTCCTCTCGATCACTTTAGCCATGTCCTTTGGTGAGTTTTCAAGTCCCTGGTGGTCGGAACACAGCAAATCAGTCACTAGAGTTCCTATTGCGATCGTTTCCTCCTTGCCGATCCAAACTGGTGATTGATTCCGTCACCAGCACTAAACCGAAGCCTCTCATGCTGATCCGCCCCCACCCCCGCAGTCCTCTAGTGGTCTTGAACTCCCTTCCTTGGTGTTGTGGTGCCCCGGTGATCACTCGTCATAGCTCAGTTCGCGTGATTAACACACACAAAGTAATTGTCTGAACTTGAGCTTGATGAAGCGAGGACACAATAAGTGTTCAAGGCTAGAGCTCACTTTAGGAAGATATTTTTTGCAAATAATAATGTGTTAGGATTTTTTTTTTTTTATCGGTCCTACTCTATTTCTACTCTAACACTCACTCTCGACTTTTACTCGCCTCCTTGCGGGGCGTGGAGTCGAAACCCATTCCTAAAACTTAATCGTCCCCACCCCAACCTCCCTGAGAAGGTGGAGATTCGAACCCCCCACCTCCCCCTTCCATGTTAGATGTTAGAATGGCCATAGGTTAGCCTTGAATGAGTTTGATTGCAATGAATGTGCTTGATGAATTGACTATGTCTATTATGCAAAAATCGTGTAATCGTGTATTTCTGTGATAGATCTGAGAAATGCCATGATATGAGCTTGTTATTGTGCTTTTTTATGTTCGATGTCTTCATGACATTCATAAATGATTCAAAGAACTTTCCAACAAGCTATAGAACGTCCTGATCGAGTATCATTTACCACCTGAAAACGGCTTCGAAAATCAATGTATAGTTTCTAGAAATTTGATGTAGTATAGTGGTTTCGGATGACCTTTGCTACTTGTCGATTTTCCATGGATTTTTGTGCTTCAAATCTTAAATCAGTGCCTTCATGAAAGTTTCTCAAAACATGTTTCTCTACAACTTAAATTTTTTCCATAATTTTTGGAAACCATTTGGATAGGTCAATGCTCAAAAAATTGTCCTCAATTCTGCAAGTTTTTGATTCCCTGACTTGTGACCATATGATTGTCAATTTTTTGCTGATTTTCATGCTCAGATTTTTAGGTCTATGTCTCATGAAAGTTGTTCGTATTGATCTTTACTGTAACATATCTTTTTTTCCGGATTTTTTAGAGTAGATTTGGTTAAGGAAATCTCTAATAGATCATCCTTAGGTCGTTCTCTCCTGTTTAAGCCCGACTTAAGGATTTTAAGGTCAAATCCTTCAAAGAATTTGATTGCCATTTATAGGACTATGCTGTGGTAAATTTTAGATATTTTTGGACATCGTTTAGTAGGATAAATTACTATTAACATGCATGAATATATTGCTGCCCTGCTCTGTTCCTGATGCGTTGTTCAGTGTTCTTGGATTTTTAGAAATTCATGTATAGCTTATCTTAGGAAACTTACTTCATGGAAGTTGTTCCTTATTGAGTGCTTGATGTGGCATAATTTTTTTAGGACCAATTATTCCTGGGTCACACTTTAATTGCTTGAATCTTGTATGCCGTATTCTGACAGGCTCTGTTTTCCCTTTATGACTTGTCTCTGTTGTAGCATTTTTAGGAAACTATGCATACTTTACTAGCTTTCGATGCCTCTACAAGTTTCGATCCTCATATTCTGAACTTCGTACACAAAAATTTCTAAAATATAAAAAAACGTTTTGACATGCTTTTCAAACCCCTCAAATTATGTAAGACAATCTGAAATTTCATATTTTGATTGACCCGAATCCAATTTCATATTTATGAAATTTCAAGCCCATAGGAAAATTCTTTTGGTATTCTTTGCAATTCAATTTGACATGATTTTATTGAATTCTTGATTCATGTTTAAATGTTTGTGATGCTTGATCGATTGTGCCCTTATGCACCCGACCCGTCTTAATGACTAGACGTGATTCTTGGTTTGATAAAATCCTATCTCTATCTGACATTTTCCTTAAAAATCTCAATTTGACATAAAATTTGTCCAAGTTTGGATCATATTTAGAAGATTTGTGATGCCTAATTAGTTGTACTCTTTGATACACCCAATCTAGCTTTGATGGCTAAATGTGCTCCATAGCGTTGAAGAAATTATGTCTCTTTTATCGAATCTTTTTGCAATAATGTATTTTCATGCCAATTGTTCATGAAATCTTTTGAGCATCACATGAGTCATATATTGATCATTTCACTTACTGTAAAATGTGTGTAAATGTGTTCGACACATGATGGCTAAAAAAGTGATCTGGTGTTAGCTCACTAATTTGTTTGATTGATTGAAAACCAAGGTCCAATGATCTGTATGCATGGTTACTTTTAAACAACGCGTGTGATTTTTAGATGTATGTATAGGTGTAATGCATGTACTTGTGGGATACTTTGGGTGACCCTTAGAACCCAAATTAGGGTTTTGTTAATATTAGTCACCGTTTGTGAACACAAGTGATGGCTAATTATTGCACACCATTAAAATGATCAGGTAGGAGTCTTAGCGTGGCTCGTTGCATGAACAAACAAAGGCCAAGGCCATTCTTGATTGTTTGATTATTTTTCTTTGGATGCTTGATGTGAAATAACATGCTTGTTGATTACCATGAATTACCTATTTGACTGCCATGAGTGACTCTGAGGTCTTTTTAATTGATACTTTAGTTCAGTCATAGGATAGAATTAGAATAGGCCCATAGAGGTGGCTGTCCCGGAGACCCGAAGATGACAAATGGTCGATGTCCAATATGACCCTATCTTTGTATTGTTCATTCTTCGATATATGTTTTGGGTTATTTTGGCATTGTATACATACCCAACGAGGTGCAGGTTCTCCTTTTGTCGCACTTAGGATTGCATGCTGGATTTACTACTTTTCTTAAACCATCTTGGGTGTTTTACTTACCGCACCGTCCTTTGAATTCCCATTGTTTGCTTTCTTTCCCTTCTTTTAAGTAGAAGTAGAATGGCTTGAAACCGACTATCCATGTATAATTGCCTTGTTAGCTTCATATTGCATGCAAATGTAAAAATACATGCATGGTCACATTAGGAAACACGACAACTGTTAGGCACCGAAAAGACATTAATAGAAATATTAACGTAACCCAAGTCCGCGAATTTTAGAATCTCTAGTTGTGCAGTTATTGAGAGATTACTCTTGATCCCTGATTGGGTTTTCTAGCCGACCAATACAAATGAGACTAGTGGCAACTCCTAAAACTACATTTAATCCCCGACGAAGCTTGCGAAGGGCTTAGTCGCAACAAATATTTAATGAAAAATATTTTCATTATTGACAGTAATTTAAATCTAAACATTTTTATGGATCATAACAATTTTTTCATCAATTCATTTTTGTAAACAATAAAAGTAATCATTTAAAAAAATATATATTAATTGCTTTAATTTGATAAATTTTATGATTTGATTATACTTTTTGAAAGTTTTGAAATAATTGTACTTTTATAATAAGTTTTACAACTTCTAATACACTTATTTTTTATTATTATTACTATTACTACTACCATTACAATTATTATCAATAACAATAATAGTAATAGGTATGCTAAGTGTTGAGATATGAAATATACTCAACGTTGTACTCGCTTTTAAAATAAATAGTCGCACGCTCAATTTCAAGTTGACACCAGAATTAGAGTTGTCGACTACATTCCTCGGACACCTTTTATTATTCTATGGGTTTCCCTTCATTAGGCATGGCAGTTTTCAACAATTCTTTTATCCGTGCGCATTTAAGCTTGCATGCTTAAGGCTTTCATCATCACATCGATCTTCATGTGGGGGAAGTGCTAAAATAATGAAAAATGTTATTCTTATTTTTGGTTTGAAAAAGAAAATTTTACTTTATTATTCTATTTAGTATAATATTTTATTTTAATTGATCGTGTTGGGTAATTAATATTTTGCTTAAGCTGAATTACTTATTGTTTCTAGGTTAATATCCTAAAAAGCCCACCAAACTAATTTTTTAACCATAAAAAACCCCAAAATGGTACGTACACCTATGATAAATTTGTCATAAACTAATTTTTTGACTACTAAAAAGCCCAAATAGGTACATTTGTGACAAATTTACCATCTATTAACTTCTATCAAATTTGCTAACTAGATAACATATGATAATGTGGCATGTCTACATGGAAATCCATTGAGTTAATATCACGAAAAATCTCAAATTAGTACACCTGTGACAAATTTAACAGTACTCCTATGATAAGTTTAAGAGTAAATCTATGATAAATTTGGGATTTTTTGTGCATTAATCCTATGAATTTTCATGTAGACTTGTCAAGTCACCATAACATATCACTATGTGTTATTCATGTCAGCAAAATTAACTGTAAAAATTGATGGGGGTAAATTTATCACAAGGGTACTAATTTGGAGTTTTTAGTGGTAAAAAAAAAAAGGTTTTGATAAATTTGTTACGGATGTATCAGTTTGGGGTTTTTAATAATTAAAAAATTAGCTTTGGATAAATTTGTTATAAGTGTACTATTTTGGGGTTTTTTTGGTTTGAAATAAGATGACGTACGGAGCTTAGGGGGCATTCCCCTACATTACAAGGATAACTAAGAACGTGAAAAAATGGAGTGAGAAAGTCTCCATATGGTAGCCAATATTACATTTGTTTAAAAAGGTCCAAAGTTTTTGTAATGTGAAGCTCGCCCTCTGACAAGTTTACGAATTTTAGCCACGATGATGGAGACATCATTTGACTTATTTTGGAAACATATGCAATTATGTTCCATCTAAATGCAATATATGGTTGCTTACATTGAGAAGCCTTGCCGCCTAAGTCGTTGCTGTTGGTAACCCTTATCATCCATTGGAGTTCATCGTTCCATCCTCCTAAAGAACAACGGATTCCATGAGGATAATACACCATATGCTTCCAATTCACGTGCACTGAAAGAATAGATGATCACGATTTTCCAGACCAATCAAATAGAAATTATAATGGATTCTCACTGTAGGCATCCAATGTGCTATGATTTCCGTTGTTGGTAGTCTAGTTGTACAAGCTAGCCACCTAATAAAATTATGTTTACTAACCCCACCTATCCATAATAGTTGATAACATTCCACAGCCGATGCCATGCTCCTGAGTTCATTGTATAACTTTTTGCAACAATAACTTTGCCTAGATATAGTTGAAGCTAAAGCTAGTCTCAGTTTAAGAAAACCGCACCGATTCCATACTAGTTTGAGGTTTTTGGTGGTCAAAAAATTAGTTTGAGGTAAAGTTGTCCCAAAAGTCCATAGGTTAGAAGTTAAATATATTCTACTAGAAAGTGACACCACATTTGATTTCAAATTTCTCTTCTTCTTCTCATAAACTTTTATCACATCACTTTTTACTGTATTTCTTGTTATGTGCTTCACATTGGGATCTAGATAACTAAGCAACTCTCTAGTAGCCTCTTGTTCTACAAAAAATGAGGTGTAATTGTGTTTGATTATCGCTTTTGCTAGCTTGCTTTTAAACACGGCTTGATCAAATCATCTTGTGGAATCATCAACTTTGGCCTCTCGATTAGGACAAGTACTTAAATGACGCAACAAAGTTTTTGTCCCACAGCTAGCCATATAAGTTAATTCGCACCACTTACACTTGGCATTTTTCTTGCCATCCTCATCTGTGAATTTTTCGAATTCAGACCATACAACAGAAGTGCATCTTTTCAATCATTTAGAGTAAGTAGAGTTATTTTCCTCATCCTCATGAACTAAGAATGCAACTCTACATCTCTTGGATCGTTCTGTAGTTGAATATTCTTCTTGATCCTCATTAGATCATGACATGTCAACTAATTAGTTAGAGAAAACATAAATTAGAACAAGTTATGAACATTGAAAGAAAAGATAACATGTTATACTTCTATTTAACTTTAAATCAAACAAGCAAAAGCAACTCCCTTCAGCTTAATAGAGGTCAACCCTAGTCTGCATGATACTATGACGAGCCTAATATGCAAAAATGTTAGTCAGGAGCAAAAATTCCCTTCTTTTCTCTCAAATGCAGCATAAACAAACCAATGCCAATGGTACCCTATAGCTTATCAGCCAAACGAAAGCACATAATCGCGCACCATCCCATACAACAGTAAACTTGCACAAGTAGTTGTTCCCAAGTAAAAGATTTTATTAGCTAGGCTAGACAAGAAAGACCCATGACAAGCAAAATCATCAGACTATATAGATCTTGGCCATACCCAATGAACCTAACTACTTAGGAAAGTTATAGCCAAGTCGCGAAGAGCACTGCAATGCAAACCTCAAGGGGAAAACTTGGGAAACAGATCGTACCCATGAAAATATATTATGCCAACAATCAAAGTAGACTGAACCCACTTTAGAAATGTACAAAAGCCAAGAGAAGCGCATGATGCAGCGAATTCAAAGCGTCAAAATGCAAGACACAACCATCAGTGAGAGTGACCAGCGTCAATTCACGAATGCAAAGCATGCAATTCCCAGAAAACGAATATGAAATTCCGAGACAGAGAAGACAATTCAAACGCTTGGACATTTTTTGAGCAAACACCCCCATCACTCACGCAATTACTTGCTCCATGACCCGAACTTCTCTCATTGAAGACCAAGACAAGAAAAAAATGAAGATAGAGAGATGGAAATAGCTTACTTAGATTATACCTCAATGAGGAGAAGAGAGGCGGCACAAAGGCGAGCGGCTGAGGCGACACGGAGGGGAACGGTGGAGGCGACTCATAGGCAAGCCAGGGAGGCATGTAGCATAGGTGGCATAGAGCGGGCCATGGAGGCACCATGGAGGCGAGTTGGCGGAGGTGGGCAGCGCAAGCGAGTTGGTGGAGGCGGGCGGTGACATCCGGGTCATTACGCAACAAACCCGTGTGCCCATCCGGGTCATTACATAGTAAACCTGTGTGCCCATGAGTACCTGGCCATTTGATTAACAGATATTGAAGGTGCATTACACGTAGGCAACCTTGGATAACCGAGGGTGGCAAATGTTTTAAGGCGATCAGATTTGAATTTCTGAGCTCAGTTATGAGTATATTGAACGGGTTTGATGTTCAATCACATACGAAACCAAAGCACGGGAAGTGCCAACATTTTATCATCCAACACCGTTCCTTTCCCATGGCCGTCCTCCTTTCTCTCTCTCTCTTGCGTGCGCATGGCGCCACCTCGTTGTGCGACGTCACGCCACCTCACTGCCGTATCACTGTCGCATTGTGACACCTCAACTTACCACCTAGCACGCCACTGCATCATTACCACGACACCTCACCGCCACCACCTCATGCCGCTGTGCCACCTTACCATGTCCTTAAACGCGCCACCTAGCCCTCATTGCCACCAAGCCGTGCCATTATCTCCCAAGTGGCACACCATATTGTTGCCAAATTCTCATTTTAAGCGGTGGAGAAGGGGAAAACGAGAGTATAAAAGTTAGTGGCCTCCTCTTTATTTCCTCCATTTTTGGCGACTTTCACTCCCTTAGTTCACTCTCTTGTATGGCTGCTCCATACCATGCCATGCCACCCTCCTCTATGTGGCAATCCCCTTGATTGCCCAACCTCATTTAGGCACTGAAGGAGAGGAAAACGGAAGCATAAAAAGGCTAGCAGCCCTTCTTCATTCCTCCATCTTAACAATCCTCATCCACCGCAACTCTCTCATTTTCATCTCCTTCTTCATGAGCTCCACGGTCTTTCCCTCCCTTGTTCATTTTCTCTCATTTTTCCGTGCAACAACCGCGGCCTCACACCGTTCAACTACCAGCGACACCTCTGTAGACTTAGCCAACACTCGCGTTGCCCTAGCCATCTTGCATCGTTTCATCTGTGCTTTCTCAGTTTGTCTCGAACCGCTAAAAGACCAACCACAAATCAGGGTTCTCGCCACTTTGCCACCCAACGCAAGGCATTTCTTAGGACTTGAGGCAAGTAGATGTTTTTCATTCTATGCTACATTGATCGGTTATTGCTCATCGAGGTTGATTTTCTCGAATTTCTGCGGTTTCCATTGATTTCGTGCACGGTCATGTTAACCGGCATTTCAGAAGACATACGTAGTTAAATTTTTTGAGTGACGTAGTAAAATTTTTGAATTCATGATTTATTTGGTTCCTGAGGTGCTGGTTGTTGAAATTCATGCGTGTTCGAGGTTGAATGACATGAAAATCGGGCAGAATTCATAAACGATACCAAAGTCAGATTTGGTTACGGATTGACCCACAGTTTTTGCCAATTTTATACAATAGTGTATGGTACAAAATTCTTGGGTCTTTCTTACAAAAGTCACTCCTTGTTCTTTATTCAATAACATATTCTAATTCTGGATTCTTAGACTTCATATGACAATCATACGATTTTTAAATCAGTTTTTCAAGAATCGGCACTAACCTTTACACGATTATGATTTTCTACAGAATTTTCGGTAAGGAATTTGGACAAGTGTTCTTCACAAAAGTTGGAGAATACATCTTAAACTATAGCTATAAAATTTCCATGAATTTTAGAGCTCATTGAACCCGGGACACGTCTATCTTTCTGTGAGTTTGGGTCTAGAAATTAAACCTTATTTTCAGCCTGGTTTATTTAAATTTTATAAAGTATTACAAGCTGAATTGGTCTTGAGTTCTTCGCAAAAACATTTCTCTAGGTCTTGTCTATGTTATATTAAAATTTCGTGATTTTTGAAGTTGTTTTACTTATGTAATGTTCATGATTTCTAAAGGCGTGCAAACTGCTTTATGGGACAATTTTGGGATTTTGAATAAATTCCCTCTTGAAAATATTTGAAATTGCATCATCGAAATGTTGCACCATGGTGTGAGTGTGTGAGTGTGGTGAATGCCATTGGTCCCCATAATGACAATGCCCTGGGTTGTAGTGTAGTTGCCTAAAGAGGTAACTGGGTTCTCTTGGATGTCTGGGGTGTAAGATAGTTCTCTAGATGTCCTTGCAATGTCAGGATGGGTGCAAGATGCCTGAAGGGTGTAACATGGTTCCCTCCAAGGGAGGTGTAACATGGTTCCTCCAAATGCCCTAAGAATAGGGATGCCTAAAGGGTAACTGGTTCTTCTGAATGTCTAGGGGGTATAACAAGGGTTTCCCAAATGACCTTGTGATACCGTGTGGATGCAAGATGCTTGGGAGTAACAAGGTTCCTTAGAAGATGGTGTTAGCTGAGTTTTTAAATCAAATATAATTATTGAAGTTTCCCAAGTCTCATTTGTGTATTGGTTTGTGTATTGGTTTACCAATTTTAGTGAGTTTCATTTTTATGCCAAACTATTACTTTAATTTTGAAGAAAGTTCTGTATTTGGAGTTTTTCCTTGCATGCACAGTGATAGATTTACATAGTATAGACTAGTAGACATTCCGCTCGCGAAGTTCATACTCACTGATTGTTGATTGTCCTCTTTCAGATTAGTAGCCATGCCGATCTTGCCAACCTCCACCTTGATTATTTGTGGTGTCCCCATTGACTTTTCATGGCACCTTACCGAGTTCAAGGACCCTGACTTTCTTGAAATGACCTTCGTAAAATGTATTTCGATATTGATCGTATACATAGGATCCCCATAGGATCCCTAGCGGGTCTCGAACTTCTGGGACTCGTAGTGGTATATGTCGAGTTGGTGGGCAAATGGCAGGGCCTATCCCACACCCTGGTAACGATGGAGCAATGATGGTAGCAGCGTTGTGGAGTGAGGCAGGGACCGGAGGATAATGGAGTAGTATTTTTGGAGGCCAAGCAGTGATTTTTTGGATATACCATGGGCGATGGTTAGGTGATAGTATGTATATTTGGGCTTACAAGTCGGGGGAACATGATTGATAGTGTCTTTGGCGTTGTCAAGGATGCAATACCTTTTGTTCCTTCTGGCCCTGCGTGGCCGTCTCTTGGGCTGTTGTTTGTGCCCTTGCCTTCACCGCTTTGTGGTGTTCTTTTGTGTCAGGCGCCCTTTCACTCGATTAGACTCTGTGTCTTATTGAGTGCAAGTTTTGTAGTGCCTGATCCTGTATATTTGTTGGTTAAAGCTCAATATAATTACCCTTCACTTAAAAAAAAAAATACCTTTTGTTCTCTAGTGTACCCCAATCGTTGTCACTTAAAGTACATAAATAAAAAATAAAAATGAGATTGGTTGGTTTATATCTTCTGTGTGTATTCATTTGAGTTTGATATGTCCTCGGTTGTTCTTTGTCCATACATGCTTCTGCATGCATAAAAAGTGAAAGAATATGTTAATTGCATTAGAGGTGACATATTGGAGGCGTCACATGTGTTGCAAAGGCGAACAGTGGAGGCATGTGACGAAGTGTTGCGGTTGGGTCAATTGTATGAGTTAAGGGAGCTTTGTTATTGTTAGGTTACCGACTTAATATCGAAAATGGGTTAGACGTTATGACCCATTTTTAACCCATATAATTGAACTTAAAACTTTTTGGATCCATTTTATTGGACCTTTATATATTTATAATTCATGTACAACCCATTAATATAAAATATGAATAAAAAAATAGTCATGGACTCATTTTGACACCCCTAGTCACATGTGTACTAGTTGAGATTTTTCAAGGTATTAACCCATTTTTTCTAATTGATTATGCTTATTTCATTGTCCTCCTCCTCCTCCTCCTCCTCATCATCATTAATGTTATTACATTTCTTTAAATTTTGATACTTTATACTTATTAGTTGGTCATGCTTTATTTATTAGTGGTTTTGTCAAATTAAATTACATCGTTAATTGATCTGTTCTTTTCATTAGAATTTTTACTTAAGTTATATTATTTTTATAATAATTTTTGGTATTTTTCTTATTTTCCATTACTCTTTTAACTTGTGCGAAAGCTTAATTGGCCCTGCTTCACATTTGGGTGCAAAATGAGTTAACAAATAGCGAGTTTTGCCCCAAAGCCTTGTACTTAATACTTTATTTTCATAAAAGAGCACTTTGAATTATATTTATTTATTGAGAGTGCTTTGTGCTATGAAAGCATCTACATGTCTTTTCTTAATTTTTCTATAAACTTTAATATCTCATACAGTTAAAAGAAAATAAAAGAACTTGCCTTTTTTATTTGAAGAAAAATTTATGTCAGTAAAGGTTGAATATTATGTATCGTAAAATATAGTTTTCTAATTAACATATTTACAAATTATTTAATTTGAAAATATTTCAAACTATATAATTTTCAAACATGTGTAACAAAATAACTTTATAAGTATCACTGTCATTAATTATATAACTTAATATCATATATAATTACATAAATTCCTCTGAAATCTCTAATTTTTTTTTTTAAAGGTAACTTGCTTTACAAGTATAGTGTTGTTGTAGACATTCTTACTATAATAAAATGATAGTAAACTAGTATAAAGACATATCATAAAGTCCCTAATAAAAAATTAAATAAATTAAAGTGTCATAATTTAATGTATAATAACTAAAAACTATCTATAATAATATAATAACAAAAGGATTATTTATTTATTTAATTTAACATAAATAGAGTATGGCAGTAAGTATATTAATGATATTGTTAGGAACATACAAAATTTAATAATATCTTGAAAATGAGGAAAACTTATATTTTTTTAGGTTAATAATATAAAAAAAAAACCTCAAACTAGTATACTAATGCTATATTTAACCGAACTAATTATGGGTCGCAAAAACTCTCAAACTAGTGCATCTGTGCCACATTCATCTCAAATTAGTCCACTTGTGCCACATATATCCTAAACAAATTTTTATGTCACAAAAAATTCCAAAGGGATATATCCCACCTCACATTAACCCACAACTAATGCACTCAGGCCACGTTTACCCTCATCATTTGGAGTGGATGTGACACAAGCATGCTATTTTGGGATTTTTTATTATATAAAAATTAGTTTTGGGTAAATGTGACATAGATGTACTTATTCGGGAGTTTTTATGATACAAAAGTTAGTTTGGAGTAAAAGTGACATGAATGTACCAGTTTAAGTTTTTGTAGTATTAGCCTTATACATGATAGTAACTTATGTTAAAATAACTTTTTCATGCCATAATGGGAAGTTTTGAGGTTTTCCCATAAATGCGTGTGACGTGAAAAGGTGAAAGTTAAGTCACCTAAATGCTTTGGCACAAAGTGCTCTCAACAAGTATATAAGATTGAAACCGTTTGGGGAAAAATAATAAGCCAAATGGCATAATTTAGTATGTTTTTCTTCAAACCTCCACTTTACAATTTTTATTTTTCATTTTTCATAGATATAGATAGATTCCTGCTAACCTGTGAGAAGATTTGTTTGGTATAGCATTTTAGTCGAGGATCCAGTGAAACAAATGAACGCATTACACTGATTCCTCACTCCCTCCGCCTTTTCTCTTCCGATTTACATGCAATCCAACATCCTTGCTCTCTCTCTCACTGTCGCACACGCGTTTGTGTGCATCAAGCATAGTCTTTTGATAAAGGCCTAACCTCATTTCTCATTTTCATAATTTCTCATCGATAATTGCAGATCAGAATTTACATGGTTTCTTGGTATCCCTGTAAGGAATTTCTTCTCCCTCAATTGTCAATACTGCCTTACTAAGTAATGTACTTGTATAAGGGAAAAGCTAAATATGTTAAAACTAATACATACCAATTGGTATCGAGTGATGTGATTGACTCTTATTATCGAACATATTTTTGGTCAAATGGCCATTAAGAGTTAGCCATATCATTTAATATAGTAATTCTATAAGGGTCATGTTAACAAATGACTTTGGAACACTTATCAAGTGTACCCAGAAGAAAAGTAATTTTTTTTTCTCAATATGCTGATTGTGTATATCATAAGACAATTTGTGTATTGAAAATTGCACATTAGAAGGATCCATTTCGTAAATCGGTAGTGACATACCTACAATAATTTGAATGTACTTATAACACCTCCCTCTCTGTCTCTCTGTCTCTCTCTTTTTCTCTCTCTCTCTCCGTTTGTGTAATTTCTGGGGTTTGTAAATCTGTCAGTGCGGATTCGTTTGGCATTTTCTTATAATGACGGTGCGCTTGATTTCTCCCTCGTCCCTCCCTTTCCATCGCACATGCAGTTCCTCCGTGGGGAGCAGTGGTTGGAATAAGTGGATTTAGATTTGACTTTAATCTTTGGAGATCTTCGAAGACTTTCAGAAAATTGGCTTCCACATGTATTTTTAAAGTCGAAAAGGTTTATGTTTTTTAGGACAGAAAGTGGAGCGTAGCAAGAGAGAAGGGGGAAAGCAGCCCCCTCCTCCCAGTTGCTCTCCATCATTTGCCCCTTGGAGATGCAAAACCCATCCCTTTTCCAAAACATATCTAATTGTGGAAGAATATTATATTCACCAGTCACTACAAGACAAATTCTCCGCCAACAACCTTCTCTGCATTGATTTGGGTTACTATAACTATCCACTCTCTCACTAAACTTCGCATTTTTCTTTAATGGTTGATATAGGGTAAGTACTATAAGTATGAATCTACTGAACAAGCAGATTTAGCAAGTTCCTTTTTCTCATAAGCACGCTAATAATTATCATGATTTCATTGTAAAAAAACTTAAATTCTTCTATTCAAGAATTTCAAATTATGTCAATTCATGATAGCACCTTAAATTAATTATCATATTAGTACTAACACCATGAGAGAATCACACTACCTTAGTTAGCTAAGAGCCCACGATCACATAAATCATGTATCAAAGTTCCATACCTCAGATATGGGATCCAAGTCTCATGCTTTCAAGGTCTCAGAATCCACCGTGGATTGGCTGCGTGCTGATCTTTCATTAGTGCCAAAACAAAGCTTTCTTGACCATTTAATGAACCTCGAGGGCATAACTGTATGATAGGGCATATGAATTTGGGCCACCATATGGGGAAACTGTTTCTGAAGGCAATGCTAAGAACGCATTGGCTATAGTTATATGCATACATATGTATACCCACAAGCATATTTCAAAATTGTTGTGGGGTCGGTTCGAAAGGAGATATGGTTCCGTATAAGTCATATGATTTGTGTGTTAATTCACACTTCAAACCAACTTGGCATCATAAACTCCAAAAATCTCTCCCTAGGCTTTATAGAAATCAAGGAACGGAAGTGGGTGCTTAATCTCCATTTGTTTCAGTAAAAATACATAATTTGGAAAATAATTTCTAAAAAATTATCGCTTGTATCATTTGAAATAATTAACAAACTAAAAAGGGTTTTATTATTGAGAACAATTTATATTGTAACATTTTCGTGGTCGATGAAAAGTTAATTCTTTCATTCATTTTTATAATTTATGATTTGTAGGAAAATAGATTTTTGATCATTCATTTTCCATGAAATAAATGGAATCCAAAGAAAACTAATTTCTGCTTAATAATGTCAACCTCGCTAGGTCTTGTAGGATTAAAGATTTCATAGCGTTACAGACTTGCCGAATCTTTTGCACGGCAATTTTAAATTACTATAATGGACTCGAAAGTACTGCTAGATGTACTGAAATGCATTTTTTTTATTATACTATAAATATGTGACCATCCTACATTGGATGTTTAAACAAGCGAGAGCAACGTACAGACCAAAAAAAAAAAACAAGCGAGAGATACGTGAATAAAAGCAGTGGTTTATTGGCATATATACCGGAGCTTGTTCTAGTTATGCCAAGACCAAATGCTTTGCCAGATGAATGCCCATTACATTCAGAATGGCGGATGCGGAAACCTAATGTTTGCTCATGAAGCAATCAATGTTCCGGTCCTTGTTGGAGAACCAAGATATATCGTTAGATAGATCTACTTTCTCGACGCTGGATGTGGATGTCGTTTTCGCCGATGCATTCTTAAGGGGGCAAAATGAAGATAGGCACTTTGTGCTAGGTAACACTACGAATACTATAGCAGGGGTAGCAATAAAAAATGTAAAAATCCTTGGTTAAGATTCGAGTTCCATCATTCAAGCAACAAGTATGACATACACTGTGGAGATGGGTGAGAAATTTGAAATAAACAAGTTGCTCAACTGCTCTCAAAAGATTTGATTAGAGGTAGTTTGAGTCCGCACTCTCTAAGCCCAGCTTTTATGGTAATTAACCATGCAGCGCGGGTGCTAGAGAAAACACGGACTACAGACCATCGTCAGCTCAAGAATGCAACAAAAGATGATGGGCATAAAATTCCTAGGGCGGGAGAACTCATAGATGAATAAGTCTTGCACAGCTTCCATTACTTTCTCAATTCAGTTTGAAAAGTGGTTTTTGGCAGCTAAAGATGGAGAAGACTCGGAGTGCAATTAGTTGGACTTTTGAGGAAAGTTTTTCGGAAAATGCAAAGAACTTTAAGTTAAGTGATTTTTTGCAAAATGTAAATTATGTTTGTTAAATTGTAATTTGAAAGTCCACTATGAAGTTTTTTTGAACAAAATAGTGTTTAGAGAAATTATATTTACAAATGACTTTTGTGAAAAAAAAAAAAATTATCAAAAGAAAAATGAAAAAGTTGGTTGACGAGGGCGGATGGCCGCCGGCAACCTCAGGCAGCCCTCGGAGACAATCGATGAGGGCCACTTGGGGTTGGGTGACCCTCAACGACCCTTCACGGAGGTCGCCGACCTCGCCACGGCCCATATTTGGGTCGCGTGACCTCAGGCGCGACCTTAGTGAGGGCCAACTAGTCGCGCGACCTCAAGCGGCCCTTCACGGGGACTCAACTCACGGGCGATCGCGCAACTGACCAATGATGGTCATACGAGGTAGCCATGACCTCACCAGCCTCTCTTCAGCCCGCCACCGACCAACCGCACACAATCACACCATGCTAATGGAGAAGAAGATGAACAGTAACTATGGAGTCTTTCGAAAATGCTGAAAGTCCAAGGCAACTTAGGACCTGCCTTAGGCCTTTAGCCTTTCAAAGGCTAACATTCTCTCAATGTGGGTTTCAAAAATTTTACCGAACACTCAATATTTACTCAAATGGGTTTTGGACACTCAAAGTCCCTTCCCAAAGCAGATCCCAAATACACCCTCAATTCCATTGACTACCTTCGCATGCACGAGATGTGTTGTTAAACCTTTGTAGGGGTGTAGTAGTTTTATTTTGGTTGAGTCCATTTCTTATTTAGAACATAAGCTGGCAAGTAGTCCATGTACTTGATCCATCTTCACTTGAAAGGTGAGGCCAAATCAATGATTGGAAAATTTCCAATGTGAGAGAAAAGAAACGCAATCCCTTAATAAGTGGCAAACCATCCTTTATACTTCATTGGTATGAGGAGAATGTGCTCATATTCACCAAGTGAGGTGAATAGTTTTCCAATTAATAAAGCTTTACATCAGTAAAAGTTTGTTTCGTGAAAAATTTATTATCAAGAATCATTTTCCTATTTTTGCATCACTTAAAAAAAAAAGAGTTGTGGAAAGTCTTATTATAATCAATGAAAATTCTATACTCAAATTTCGGAAAATAATTTACTCTTCTAGAAAATAAAAATCAGTTTCCAGCATGGGACTAAAACCTTACATTTGTGCCTGAATCTTGGTGGCCGGGCTCGAAATCGATGGCTGAGCCGAGGTTAATGGTGGTAGTCTTGGACTTTAGCGCCCGACCTTGAGTACCTCGAGACCGTGCCCAAGATCCATACACCTGAGATCAAGTCCTTGGCTCTCAAATCGTAGACCTAAGGTACTCGGGATTTTTTTCATCAAATACGTTTTCATAAATTTCCTGTAACTAATGTGAGAAAATGATTTCCATATTATTTGTAGAATCACAGCGAAATATAGGAAAATAAAATTATTTTTCTTGAAAATAAGTTTCATGGCGCGAAATAAAGGGATCATTAATGAAAGTGCCTCAAAGGAAGCGGCTTTTATCTCAATACTCCGTTGGAATGGCATGCACTAAGCACATACAGCCCCACCTTCCACTCCACTCCACTCCTGACTCTACTACAAATCCTGATCCTGTTGTTGACTGAGGAAGACCCCGTTACACCAATCTCTCCTTGCCCAAATTAGCAGTGGTCTCACTCTCACCAGAAGATTTGACCGGTTTCAACACACCCCCACACATCAATTCAGAGCCCTCCAAAAGGGAAGCAACATCGCACTCATGTAGATGTAACACACTTGTTGGGCAGGCACATATAATCTCTCTCTCTCTCTCTGTCTCTCTGTCTCTCTCTCTCTCTCTCCCCAAAAGTTGCACTGGCATGGTGAAATGGCCGATCAAAGTGGTGGTGGTGGCAACAGCGCGATGATGAGGGACTACAGGAAAGGGAACTGGAATGTGAACGAGACCATGATACTGATTGAGGCGAAGAAGATGGACGACGAGAGGCGGACAAAGCGGAGCGAGGAGAGCGGCGAAGGAGTAGGGGGAGGGGCCGGAAGAGGCGGGGCCAAGCCCTCGGAGCCGAGGTGGAAGTGGGTGGAGGACTACTGCTGGAGGAGGGGGTGCTGCAGGAGCCAGAATCAGTGCAACGATAAGTGGGACAACCTCATGAGGGACTACAAGAAGGTGAGGGAATACGAGAGGCGGAGGACTGGCGAGGAGGAGGAGGCGGCCTCGTATTGGAAGATCGAGAAGAGCGAGAGGAAGGAGAGGAACCTGCCCACCAACATGATGCCGCAGATATACGAGGCCTTGGTGGATGTGGTGGAGAGGAGAGCAGGAGGAGGAGGAGGAGCAGGAGGAGCAGGAGGATCTCAGAGGGCCACTGCCGCTGCTTCCGCCTCCATCACCGCCTATTCTATCGGCCACCCGAATCCCGACGTCATCGTTAGCACTGGTTATGTGGTGGAAACGCCCATTCAGCCTCCGTTGCCTCCGCAGCAGCATGTCTTGCCGGGCCCCATCGTGCCGGCATTACCTCCTCCTTCTCAGACGCTGGAGGCTCGGCCTCAGCTGCCTTCCGCTTCCGCTTCTCAGCCATTTCCAACACCAGGTACCACTCTGTAAATATAATCAAACTCTATCAACCGTAATTTTCTTCCCTTCAAAATTGCGCAGAATCCGAACCGAGCGAGCATTCAGACACGCCGGCTAAGAGGCGGAGGAGAGGCGGAGATCGTGGTGGAGCAGCGAGCGAGGATCGCCACGAGCCGGGTGACGTGGGGACCGCGATCTCAAGGAGCGCCTCCATCATAGCGGAAGCGCTCCAGGCCTGCGACGAGAGAGAAGAGCGACGGCACAGAGACCTGGTAGGCCTCCACGAGAGGAGGCTCAAGCTTGAGGAGTCCAAGACGGAGATCAACCGACAAGGCATCGATGGCCTTGTGAGCGCCATCAACAAGCTCGCCAATTCCATCCACGCTCTAGCTTCCAGTAGTAAGAATCAATCCTCTTCATGAGGCAGCCCGCATTCAAATCCGGTTCTGTACATATGAAAATCACAAAATGTTGGATGATCATCCTCGATTGATGACGATGATGATGATGATCCCATCACTCCATTTCATTATTGATGGCTATTAGTCTGGTTTCATATGTAACATTTTTTTTCCTAATATGAATGAACTGGCACGTATGAGAATTCATCCTATGATGTTTTTTATAAGTGCAGAAATTTTTTCCTAAGCGAGTGGCAACTGGAGGGTTTGCAATATTAGTATTTTTCATATATGTCGTGTGCTACATTGCAAGTTTTGCAGCAAGAAATCGGTTTAGAGTTCCTACTTCCTTTCAATGCCACACCTGATGAGGAAAACGAGAGACAGAAAGAAAGAGAGGGGGTTGTTTTGAAAGAAAGGAGCGAGGAGATTTTGCACCGCACGCGCTGCATTGGGGCGTGGCGAGGGGTCTGCTTATCTATCATTTATGAGGCACAAATATGAGAAATTTTTGCTACTGGGCAGCACTGACAAGTACTCTGAAAAACAGGTATGGCACTTCCAAAAAGGACTGGTCAAAGGCGACCGGTCAATGACTCTCTGATGATGCCTTTGCTCATAATTACTAGATTGCCATTTATTTATTTTCTTTTTCTTTTTTTCTTTTCGGCTTCCCGCTGGGGGTGTTGTCTTGTTGCGTTATGTGCATCCTCGTGGTGGAGGGGCTGAAGCAAAAGCTTTTGGTCCCTCCTTTTATTTCCCACTTCTTACTCTCTGAAATGGGAGGTCATTATTGGCTAATTGGGTAGCCTGGCTCTGTGGCTTCTGACAAAAGGGTGAGCCACAGTTTGCCGATTTTGCCCTTCGAGGAGATCCAGCTGGATTTTGCGGGGTACTCTGGTAATTTCATGGCCAAGTACAGTAGACCGACTATTCCAAGAAAATATTTGCATTTTGAGACGAAGGTTGGCTTGGAACCTTGATTTAGTTCCTTTTTTATGGAGTTGAGGTCATTGTCCCTGCTCAAATTCTCTTAAGCCGTAGGACTGAAATAAGCTCTCGCAAGTTTGTTGTGCATTTTTTATTTGGCAAACACTAATGCTTCACAATACTCAGATAACATTTCCTCGAATCAATTGTTTTCACACTAATATCACTTCATTTTTATTTATTTTTTTAAAATTTTCCCAGATCATTACTTGGCATCCTATGATAAAGCCCAACAAATAAAAAGACTATATTGCCCTATCTTTGCACGCCTTAACCTCGGTCCATCCATAACCGTCCATGGCCTTCGCAGTCACCCCACCACCCCCGGTCACTATCTTCTCGGCATTGCCTTTAACTCTCTATCTCTCTCAGCTCTCTCTCTCTGAGGTAGTCCATGGCCTTGCCGCGCCCTTGATCTTGATCTTGGGTCCAAGTAGCTATGGTCAACCATCCATAGCCTCAGCGGGGCTCTCAACCTTGATCTAAGGCCATCAATGATTGCTAGTATCCTTACCATTAACTTTGTCGGTGCTGTGGCATGAAATTGTTGGAGAGAGAGGGGTTACGAGATGGAGGAATTGAGGATGAACCTCAAAACGATAGGTGATGGCGAGGGTACTGCAACTGGTTGCCCATTTAGGGTTTGGGTTGATTTGTAATTTTCATTGTTTAAGCAACATAACAATTTTGGTAGGGGCATTTGGGAAAGAAAAATGACTGATTTCATAACATTAACGATGTTAATGGGAAGGCTTAATACCCTAAAAATCCCAAACTTTAGTTTTAATCTCCATTCTACCCTAATTCTTTTATCACATAAAAAACCCTAAAATTTGATTTTTGTCTTAATTCTACCCTAAATTTTAATTTATCCAATAAGAAAACCCTCTACTTTAGATCCAATCCCAATTTACTTAATTTTTTTTTTCATCTCATAAAAACATAGACTTTTAATTGAGTTCCAAATCTGCCCTGTTAACCCTTCATTCAAAATTTCTCTTGACAATAAACATAAAGAAAAAAACTCTTGAGTGCGAGCTATTTGAGCAACCTAAGTGCGAGATTTCTGACCGCAAGAGATGGAAGACTCTTGGACACAAAATGGAAGAATTAATAGTAAGAGCAATTGAAGAAAACTAGCCCTAATTGCTCTAGTTTTAACCCAAATTTCATATTCAAGAATATTTCGTGTGAGTTGACGTGGAAATTCATCCCCAAAAGACATTTTATTGGATCTGAAAGTCGAGGAAAACTGGAGCAATGAAGTGAAAATGCCACATAACCAACAATTTTGGACGTAGTGCCACTAAGGCAAATATGAGACTCAAGCAAAAATTGGAGGTTCTTTATGAGACAAAAAAAAAAAAAAATTTTAGGATAGAATTGGGATTAGACCAAAATTTAAGATTTTTTTATGGGATGAAAAAAATTTAGAGTATAATTGGGACAAGATCTAAAGTTAAGGGTGTTTAGGATAATAGGCCCATCTGGAAAAGGATGTTTATAGTCAAAAGCGAAGGTAAAGTGGTATTATTGAGAAAAGTGATGATGGTTTTTCGTGTTTTTCTCTTCTTTTTTCCTTTTATTGATGAGTTTACAGGTAATCATAATCAACATCCTATTTTAAGTCTGAATTTTCGATGAGATAGTATTGCGAACCTAAAATCATGAAAACTGTGCAAAAGAACATATAAAAATATCAACTATATTAAGATAATGTACAGAGCAAAACGTGAATTTTACCCAAAGCAAAACGAACTAAGGTTTGTTGTGAAACCCAAATCCTAAAATATCAACTCTAGTATTAGAATGTAATGTGCGAAAAATCTCTCTTATATCTATAATCTTGAAATAGATAAGCTACTGTGTAAACTATAAATATACATTTAATCTGAATCTAAAACACTCTATAAGAGTATAGGGTTTACGTGACGTTGATTTTATTATTTACCATTTAATCCTTTTTCGCCAACATTCTTTTTCGCAAATGGTTGTCCTCATAGAGCTGTGAACATCTAAAATATTCTCCAATCTTATCTCATGAGAAAGTAATTCAAGTGACGGACATGATGACGTGATGTACACAACTATTTACCATTGTCCACATGTGATAAATCTAATCTACTTGGCATCATGTGTATGCATTCTACTTTTGATTTATTAGCATGTCCTTTTCACGTGGTGCATCGCTCACACAAAATATATTTTTCTCCTCCCACACTCCTCCAATCATGGTTTTCTGGACCAATATACATTTTTCCATTAAATCACATGCTAATTAGTTCTTCTGCAAATGCATATATTCATAACCAAGCTCACAAGAAAAGCAGGGAAACGCTCACAAATATCTGGGCAACAAACCAACTCCATGTGGTCGCCGGGCAGAGCCTCACCTTGCTTTTCAGCCCGTGTTATTTTCTCCCTCAATCCGCTTCTTCTTCTTCATTCTCGTTTCGGATACTTCTCTAATTCATTAACTAACAATCACAATGTAAATCTTTACGTTTTCGCCTTCCCTTACGTAAACACTCACCACGTATACTATGGTTTTGTCCTCACGAAATTGATTATGTATCAGCCCAAACCATCCGAAAAATGTCAATGTAAATTTTAAGGTCTGGAATAAGTGACATCAATTAGCTAGCCAATTAAGTTTCACCAATGCTATTTTTGGTACGACAAAATAGAATAGAACAAATATATTAATTTGGTAAATTTTACAGTGACGAAAAAAAATACCGTGAAAGTAGAGGGAAGCATTAATCTTAATATGTTTTTAATAAAAAATTTGGATTGAAAGTTATAAATTATTTGATAAAATATTATTCTAAAAACATAGTTGACTACATAGTCATGACAATGATTAATTGGGAAAAAGCCACAAAAAGGCTTAAACTATACCCATCGTGATACATTTATCTAAACTTTTTTCTATGCACCAAAAAATCATAAACTTGTACCTTTATGACACATTTACTTACTGTCAAAATTCTGTTAATACTTACCATTAAAAATCTGCCTTCATGGATGCTAGAAAGCAAACATTGTAGCCATGATGCCCCCATAGCTTAAGTGAAATAAAAATGATATACTTTTGATTGAAAAATCATTTTTGGAGAATCTTGATGAATGATAATTGTGTCACATAGCTACAAGTTTGGGGTTTTTATGTCACAAAAAAAATGTTTAGGGTAAAAGTGTCATAGTGGGTATAATTTTGGGGGGGTTTTTACAAATGGTTATTGAACTTTGGCTCAATGCGCAATATGATCCGTGAACTTTAACTTAATGTTTAAATGTGGTCCCTAAACTTTTAATTTGGTATATGTTCAACTATATGAAAATGTTCAATGTTTTCCTTGATCTTAAATTAATAGAAAGACTATATTGAATGTTTTTATATAATTCTAGGAGTATATTGAACATGTAGCAAAAGTTTATGGACCATACATAATTAATTAAAATTTCAGGGACTACATTGAATATTAAGCTAAAATTTAGGAACCACGTTACGTGTTGAGCAAAGTTCAAGAATTATTTATGTTATTATCCCAAAAAGGAACTTTAATGTATGTCAAGCGGGTAAAATTTGGGGTTCTTTTTGGCTTTTTTATGTAATTAATATGTCATCAACTAAATTATTAAGAAATATTAGTTTTGGTGGCGTAAGATAGCCCTTTGCCATGAAAATCTTTTGGTCATTTTGGGTTGACTTTGACCACGTGTTTCTTTTTCGTGGCGAAAGTACCCAAAATGTTTGACCGAAAAGTTTCTTACTCTCCACGTTGTTATGAGATAGATCCAAACTTTCAGTTTGAAGATTTATAATTACCGAAATAATTTTTTTATGCTTAATTTCTCAATAATATATAATTAATTTAATTTACTTTATAGATTAATTTTTTGGTTAAAATACTTTATTGATTGAATGATTAATATTTTTCATCTAATATTATATCAAAATATTTACACTTCCTACTTTCCTCTTCAATTGTCATTTTTTTCCTTAGATTGTTCAAGCTATACACTTGCATATGAAATAAATTGGCAACTGTGAAAATTGAATTCAAAATCAATAAACCTTAGCCATATCATATTCTCAAATAGATAGAGAGCACCAATTACATGTCGAAATGAGTTAGTACTTCATGTTATAAGGTGAGAATAGCAGAAATTTCAATTATATTGATGATAAAATGATCTAACTTTCACGATTGAAACATCATTGAGGAGTTTGATTTTGAGATATGTTAGCCTTGCGGAAGGGTTAATGTTGCCTAAAGTACCGAGGGCTCGTCATAGAAGGCGGGATGAAGTATAGAGATGTGAGTGGAGGAGTAAGCAATTCTAGTGGACTTTGATGCCAGGGGCAGATGAGAAATGGCGACTCATTTTGTTGGATAGTTTTCTCAATGGTTTGCTGGCAAGGTCAACGAGAGTCTTAAGGTCTAAATGCTCAGAATTCAAAAAGCCCCTAAATTATAAGTGAACTAATAAGATATTTTTACTGATAGGATCAAAAGGATTGATTAACAAGATTCTGCCATGTGGCAATCCTAGCATAAGAAACCACTGTAAATAGGATGCCATGTGTTTGGAGACACTATTTAATCATGGATTACCTTGTGTCAAGAGGACATAGGCCGACATCAAACCCATTAAAAAGCATTAGGAAATAGATGGAGCTATTCCTAATGATCCCTACTTTGAGCCTATAAGTCAAACTCTCTAAAACAATTAAAAGGGATAAGAATAACTTAAGATCTTGCCATTTATCCCTAGTCCTTCTCTCACGGAGCAATGCTCATATGAAATAAACCAGCAACGACTATCTGATAATGACATTTGTTAGTAAATTTAGAAAATTATATAGATGATGAATATATTGATTTTCCCTAAATATGAAAGGACAAACTTTGAGCCTATCAAGTCAAACTCTCTAAAACATGACTTGGGAGGACAACCTTACTTGGGCTTCGACCTTGCTTTCGGGTAAGGACTTTCATAGTTGTATTGGCCGGTTCTCTTTTGGCGCTCTATGCCACATTGTGTGGAAGAATAGGAATGATATGCTCTTCAAGGGGGTGCAGAGCTCTACATCCGGCATGAAGGAGCATCTTATGAAGGTAGTCCAAGACAAGGCTTGCACCTTCAAGAATGTGAAGGATTCTCCAAAGAATAGGAGATTGTAACGATCCTGGGAGTTAGACCCTTCTATTTTTGTTTAGGGTTGGTGCCGAGAGCGTTGCGTCTAGGCGTTGTTGCTTTACTCCGCCTGCTTTTTGTACGGCTTCCTTCCACTCTTTTGAGCCTGTTCATTAGAGTGTAAGTTTTTGAAGCTGGTTCTTTGTACTTTTTGACCTCCCCTTATAATATAATTACTTACCTTTTCACCAAAAGAAAAAAAAAAAAAAATTTCGCATCTACATTTTGTCCCCTACATGAAAATTCTGAGGCATGAGAAAAGGAGTATCGTGCATAGGAAAAGAATCATGCTTGTACAAATAGGATAACCCAAAGCATTGCGCAGTGCGCTAGTTATCAGCAGGCTGTTGCTCCAAGCTAAGGCTTTAACACATCACGCTTGCGTTTGCACTTGCACTTAGAGCACTACATGGAGCCCGCTTAACGCTTAGCTTGCATGTGCTTGCACTTTCTGTGCCGCTCGAAGCTTAAAGCAAATGTCTAGCACTTCGTGTGCACTAAGCGCGTGTTGCTTAGCACGCTAGCGCTTGCACTGCGTTTAGCGCTTAGCGCTTAGCACTTGCATTTCGGCTTGGCACTCACGCTTGCACTTAGTGTGCGGTGATGTTGTGCTTAGCGTGCTCGCACATAGCATACCGCACTGTTCTATCGTACGAGGCCTAGCACACTTGCACTTCAGCACGCAACCCCTAACGCCCTTGCGCTTAGTGCAATTCTCGGTGCTTACTCTAGCACTTGCGTTTGCGCTAGTCCTTAGCACGCTGGGCACTTGGCGCGCCTGCACATGGCTCGCCAGCTGACATTAAGCGCGTAAAGAAATAATGAGTTTCGATAGTTTTTTAGGAGAAAACTTATCTGGTTGGTTTGCAGCTTTCGAAGAAATATGCTTGCGCGATCCCATAGAGTGCGAGAGGGTTCCAAGGAAGCAGCCGTGATGCTCCACGGTAATGCCTCAAGAAAAATTTTCTAGCTCATTGGGGAACATCAGATCTCCTTTCTGTTAGGGCTAATAAGACAACCTAAGAGAGTGAATAGGTTGAAAGAGAATATGAAAAATATTTGTGGAAAATAATAAGCGCAACTTCAAACATCATTAGATATGGATTGTAGAAGTTTGGTGTGTGTACAGATGGTGATGATTACAAAAATGTAATGCTAATAGAGAAAATATTGTAAGTAGATATATAGTAGTTCAGCTTTATTACTAAGTATACATCTACTTCAAACACTAATAGTCACAATAAGATTAATCTTTATGACAAGTTACAATCAACAAGTACTGCATTTTTAACATATCACACTAATTGGACACACCTATTGCTATAACTCTTGTACACTTGCTCTTATCACCGGTTACAAATATTATCACCACCTAGACACTAACATCTGCTAACAACAAAAACAGAGCAAAGAAGAAGATTGAAACCACGTCTTGTTTTATTCGTTTCCACCCAACTCAACTACTTTTTTTGGACTCAATCCTCAAATGACCATTATCTATCGAAATTCTCAAGTAGCCGCTAGTTTTACCATTTCAAGCAATAGACCGTTGCTAAAGATCGTCAGAACGGCTCTTTAACATTGGCAACATCTCTCTAACAGTGACAATTTCCCAAGTAGTGTCAGTGTACTTTTGTCAGACTTACTCATTAATGCCACAGTCGCTCCTTGTCAACTCTAGTGATCTTTTTCCCAATTCTAAGCCATTGTAACAACTATTTTAATCTTGATTAGCAGGTGGTCTGGTGACCAACACCTTTCAAAATTAAATATCCTCACGATCCCTTACTCATTATTAGGACGTGCAGATTTTTACTAATTTGTTGATGCTTTCCACTAATAAACTGTGTGGACAACTTTTGATCAATCATCCAATGATCGTCTTAGCTTCTTTAACATACAAAGACTTCCAAGGAGATTCACATTTCCGCTGATTCCTTATCTTTGCCGATTAACCATATTAGTTTCCAAAGATCTTCAAGGACATCAGCATCCCTATCATTTCCTCATCTTCACTGATTTTATTGAGTCAGCTTCCATAGATCTCTAAAGACACCATGTACACACATTGGTTTCTTATTTCTGCTAAATTCATAAGGATCACTAGTATTGTCACAATCTATAGCCTCATTTGTATAAGGCTCTTTGCCAACAATATGCTGCTTCAATAACAATTCGTTTCACCCAATGATGATGTTGATCTTTCAAGTCCTTTTAAGCGAATTAGCAATTTTGACTCTATAAATATTTTCATCTTCGTGGTCCTTCCAAGGTTTTACCAACTATTCCCATTTTGGTTCACCTTACCAAGTCAATTCAACTATTCACTTGATCTTTATACCTTCAAGTCATCATGAACATCCCTGTTATTCTCGACCTATTCACCCTCAATCAAGGCCCTTCCTGATATTTACCTCAATTGAAGATCCTTCCAACTCGTAGACATCTTCAACACCCAATATGTTGTTCACCTCAGATATCGACAAAGCAATTTTGACAATGGTAGAGCACTCCTCATATCAGAATCTCTTGTGCTGTTTATAATATCATTTGCACCGAGACTTGTATGTATATCTCTGGGCACTACTCAACCAATACACACATTAATAGATTTTTATTGTCTTTATCATCATCAAAACAACATAGGGATTTTCCCAACAATCTTCTCCCTTTTTATGATGACAAAATAATCTTCTGAATATGTCTTAACTTGTGATAAAAGATATTGAATTTGAGTGTGTAAAAAGTAAACACATTTGCTTACCTAGTAAAAAAATAGGAATTTAGTTTAGCAAACAATGCAATCTCCAAATATCAAGATATTCAATGAATATAAACGGGAGATAGCAAGTAGAAATATTGTGAGCAAAGAATGAGAATTATTAACAACTCATTCTTTTATACAAATTACTAAATCACATGGGTTTCAAATAGAAATGAACATTTATCATGTGAACTAATACTCCTCCAAACACATATGCATATTCATCAAACCTCTCATCCTTTTTGTCATAATAAAAAAAGGCTAAAAATATATATGCAATTCAACTCATTTTAGTACAATCAAAACCTCTCCCTATATTCAACATACTCATGCAAATAGAAAAAAATGTGCAATGAAGCTTGTGTTCGGTGGATCAAAACATCATAAAATAAAATAAAATAAAATAAAATAAAATAAAACATCATATTCAAGGAACATATATGTATATAATCATAGTAACTCTCCCTTTAATGAAAACCATTGTATTGCAAAGGGAATAGAAAGATCTACTCAATAAGTTCTGAAAATTTCAACAATTCGCCCATGAACAGATTTCAGCGTCCCACATATTGATAATCATTGAGGAATAATATAGATAATTAGAACTCATGACATTATAAAGAAATGATGAATACATGCATTAAATCTTGAAATTCTAATGAAAGATAAGCATTGAGAGACAACATGTTAACAATTGATAGGAATTATTGACAATAATAATGTTGCTCCCCTAGTCTAAGTACTATCACCCCTTAAAAGCATTGACATACAATCATCATCAATATGCAGAGAATATCATTGTTATCTGCACATGTCATAAACAATCATCTCAAGTCATGATCATTAATATCATCATAATGACCAAAAGTGAGAGATACAAAAGATTGACCAATCATACTATGTAGAACTTAGCAAGTTCTACTCTTGCATTTAGCTTTTATCTTCCATTCTCAAAATGATAATCAAGATTCAGGCCGAAATCAACTCATATATATCAAGATTTTCCCATACTTAATTTTTGCTTTTCTTTGATGTGTTGTTTCCTTGAGATGATCGTGATTCTCCTTTTTCCTTTGCATTTTTCTTTTGGTTATTTTTTATCCTTTTAATTTTCCTCCCATATCATAATGATAGTTCTTATAATTATCTTTTATAGGGGTTTAGAAATGTTCACCATTCACAACATCTTCTAAGTCAATTCCTATCTCAACTTTCTCTTCACTTTTAATGTTGACATCATTTCTTTGAATTGCTGAATAGAAGGGTGTGCCTTTATATTCTTTGTAACAACATCCACATCGTTATTTACTCTTTGAAATTCAAGAAAAAGATTTGAGTTCCTCAATCAAACTAGTCTCGATTTCAATCTGCATAAGCTCAACCAACTCTTACACAAATGATGTTAAATATATAACATCTCAAACTATGTATCATGTGTGACGCCCTAGAACCTCACACGTGGCACGTGTTCTTTTCGTTTATACCTATGATTATAATTACGCATGCATAAGCACAATAAAATTTTCACAACATCCCTTACTAAAAGTTTGCATGAATTCAGTAATATACATACTTTTCTTTATACAAACAACTAAACTATAATTATTATCACAACAAAGTATATAATCATGGGAAAGGTCAGAGCCACCTAACATCACTATACTCATACTAATCAACCACTATCCAATTCAAGGATTAAGGCTACCGGCATCAACACAAGGGAACCATCCTACAAATCTGGAAAATAAGGGATGGGCTGCAACCCAATAAATAAAATCTTTAGTTTTAACATAGGAGGTCCTCTTGCTACTCAACCCGGTGCATGAAAACGTGAGTTGAACATTTATATAAGCCCTATTATATGTTGATGGTAGATCAAGAGCGATGCTATTGGTAGTTTATAACTCATTACCTATGGATAACATAAAGAATCATGTTGTACCTCTTAGTTCATTATTAAGGATCATGCACTAGTATTGCCTCATGATTTATTCATAATAATGTATAAACATGAGTATGCATGGGGTTCATTACTCCATCTTCATCTTGAATGATCTTGAGGCATCTCATCTCTCGAGGCATCCCAACCACTCTCTTGGGGCATCCCGACACCTAGAGCATCGTTACCTCCATCAAGTGGATAATGGAACATTTCCTTTATGTAAGCACACAAAGACGATATATACATGTAGAATATCATCACATTTCAATGTAATCAACACTCAATCTCCAGCATCAATGTATAGTTCATTCATTTCCTATCATAGTTGGTCACAAAATGCAATAAGGTATGATGCATGGCCTAAACATGATCAACATAGTTCGAACATGACCAAATTCAAAGAATATCAATACTCCACACACGTACATGGAACTTTGTAATATTTAGTACGAGAACCAAACCAAATCAAGCAATAACCAACCAAGTAAAAAGCACTAAGAAAATCGTTGTAGCTTAGTTCTTAAATGGGAGTGTTTTCTCAATTTTTATGAAACCAGAGATCTAAGAGTTCGGGGATTTGGGTTACGCTAATATTCCTCTTAGCTCCCTTTTGGTACTAAATTGATTGAGTTGTTATCTAAATGACCATGCATTTGTTTTTTTTAGCATTTCATGATATTTGGAGTGTTACGAGGTGATTATGCATGGATGGTTCGTTGAGAAACTAAACTTGTTCTAATTCTAGCATTTAAAGAATGAAACAAACAAGAAATGAAAATTGCATTAGGTAAAGTAAATGACCAAGGGAAATAAAGTGGAAGCCATTCTAAAATGTAAGAAAAGGAAAACCTACACTTCATTAGGTATTCATTACAGATTTAAATAAAAAACTCGAGACATGGTCGGGATCAAATAAGATACAACAAGAGACCAGACCAAACATCAATCTTAGCCTCCAAAGATGAGCATTCAGCGACCTTTAATTCGATCATGGCCTCCATGGATTGCCTCATTGATGTTGACTTCGCATTTGAGCCATTTAAATTATAGACCAATGCATGCACAAACACACATCTAATACCAAAGCAATCACAAACAAAGGCAAACAAGCCATTGATTTAACAAATGAGCCTTTGGGTCGGCCTTTGTATTGCATGCATAATGTCCACCTCAAATCACTTAATTGATTAATTTATGGTTAATGATGATCGGCCATCATCTATCTGTGTTCACAAATGGTGTTTGATACCAATTAACCCTAGATTAGGGTCTAAGTGTTTACCAATGGCTACCTCACATTCATGTGCCGTCCTTAACCATTCACCTAACAAATACACACATATACATGAAATTAAACATGCATTCAAGTCTAAAGACCTTTTTTTCTCAAGCAATCAATCAAGATAAGTGAGCTGAAAAAGGATAATTTGTTTAGTTTTTTTTTTTTTTTTAAATTGAGTCAATTATGCTTAAGCATGATTGATCGATCAAATGGCAATCAATTATTGTGATTCGGGTGCCAGTAGAAAGCTTACGATGTGAGGTTCAAAACTTAAGAAGACCACTTAACCAAATTCTCAATAGATTTTCTCCAAAATTAAGTTTTTCACCCAATACTCAATTCCGACCTGATTTTTGAAAATTCAAGGAAAAATATCAAACAGCACTCAAATGGCTCGAAAATTTTCAAACCATTAGAGCAATGAGTCCAAAACAAACTCTATTTTTTAAGTTGTGAAATTCATAACCAATTTTGTATAGTAATTTAGTTATGTACAACTGTCACAACAAAACTCTATTATAGAGGCTAAACCTTGTTTGGTTTTTTTCAATTTGGCCCCTCTTAAGTTACAATTAAGTCATCAATTTGGCACATAACTACAAAAGACCCTTCTAAACAACTTTTCCATTTTGCATTTTTGCAAAAAGGGGCTTGAACCTTCTCGAATTTGCAAATGCAGATCAAGCAAATTTGTCCTTTGTTATGGAAGAAAAAATTCCACAAGTCCCAATCTTCCCAAACGTACCAAAAATGTCAAATGACTTCATTTTGATATGGTTTTTTCCTGTCTTATACATCTCTTCATGTTCTTCAACTTTCATGAAGTGTGAAATTCTGACTCAAAAATTCTATAAAAAAAATCATGAACCAACATCCGTTCTTCATAAAACAGCGACAGTTCATCATTTCAATTGTTTCATAAAGTCTGACTAGAAATTTCGGGCCCAAATTAACCTAGCAAATGACATCATCTTAAAATGCATAGCATATCAAAACAAAGCTTAAGAAATGTGCATCGAACTTCTTGTTCATCACTTCGCAAGATAACAACATGTAATAGCTCAAAATAGGCCAAACAAAAACATGCTCATCTAGACACGAAAATTATAGAATCTTAAAATCCAAGTATAATCAATTCTAAATCATACAAGCATCAATCCTAACCATTTTTGTAGTGCATCCTAGCCCAGAGGATTTGTGATCGATCATGTGATCGACATAAAAACTCTCGTTTCATTGGACACTATTTAAAAGGATTTGAGAGTGCCTACATTTTTTAGTCTCGATTCAACAATGAATCAAGGTAAGAATAGGATTAAGTAGATTCAAAATAAGCTTGTTAGATTTGAGAAGTGTTCAAAGGCTTGGGCGAGGGATTGCTTGGACTTCGGCCACCGCAAGGTTAAGGACACGCTATGGGTAACATTGCAAGGTTCGGGAGTTGCTAGCCATTATTGAATCATCTAACAACTGTGGGAATCCGCCAAACTGATCACTAACGTGTAACACACCTTTGGGCCTGAAGAGAAGAGCTACTAGAACGGGCGACTCCGACAGTCGTTTGGAGCAACAACGGCTACGATCGGTGAGGGAGGAGGTCAATGGTTGTCAATAAGGTAGTGGCCCACCAAAGGGAGGCGGTCATTGGCCAATGAGTGGTTGAGGAGGATTCATCTCAGAGAGAGAGAGAGAGAGAGAGAGAGAGAGTTTTCTTGAGAAGAAAGAAAGTAGATTTGAAAAATGAAGCCCCCCTCATTTTGGAGGGAAAATTGTTTACATACTCTTGTAAGTTTCAATCATAGCCCTTAGATTAATCTAATGGTTAAGGATTGATCACTTCTTAATTAAGATAGCTCTCGATTGGCTCAATTAGAGTCACATGTGTTGCGACCGACCTCGACGCTACTCCTATCAAAAGACGGCGTAAAGGTGGGATTTAGAGGTTTTGATATCTAAATTTTAGTCAACGTGTCAATAAAGGTAAGAAACTCTAGTTTAGGTGACATAGCCCATTTTTTGAACAAAAAGTGTTGTGTTTCATTTTTTTTTCTTTTGACCTATCAATTTAAAGTAATCTCCTACTCACTTTCACCAACAAATCAAAAAATCAAACGGTTAACTTTTGAGTTAATTTTTTGGTCAACTCTTTGATCAAAAGTTAACCCCAATTTAGAAATTGACTTTTACATAAAAATGTTCCTTTTAGCCTTGATATCACTTTGGCCACATTAGTTTAAAAAAAAAAATTCAAATATTTGATCACAAAATCAACCTTTTAAAGAGTTAAGTTTTGGTCAATCCTTTAACTAAAAATTTAGAAAATATAAAAATACACAAATCACTTTGTTTTAACTTCAATTTTAGCATTGCGAATTTTATGAAAATCGATTAAGAATCTTATTTTTCCGAATTTTTCTGTTTTAGGTTCAAAATCGACCAAAATAAAATTACTTTTGTTCAATTCATATTTCAACTTAGTTCCTTTTAGGGAAAATGTCACAAATGGTCCATATACTATTACTTAATGTGCAATTTGGTCCCTGAACTATTGATAAATGTCCGATTTGGTCCCTGAACTTTCGATCGAAGTCCAATTTGGTCCCTGAACTTTCGATCGGCTCAATTTGATCATTGAACTATTGATAAATGTCTGATTTAGTCCTTCGTCACTGTTTTTCTTTTTCTTTTTCATGTTTTTTTTTTTTTTTTTTTTTGCTTCTTCTCTCGCCGAACACCGGCTTCCCTCCGCCGGAGCCGGCGGAGGGAAGAGAGAAGAAGCAAAAAAAAAAAAAAAAAAAAAAAACAGTAATGAATGACTAAATCGGACATTTATCAATAGTTCAAGGACCAAATTGAGCCTTTTATCAATAGTTCAGGGACCAAATTGAGCCGAGCAAAAGTTCAGGGACCAAATCGGACATTTATCAATAGTTCAGGGACCAAATTGAGCCGATCGAAAGTTCAGGGACCAAATTGCACATTAAGTAATAGTATAGGGACCATTTGTGACATTTTCCCTTCCTTTTACGATATTTGATCTAGAGGTCATTACTCAGTCACTTGTGCGGCTAATTTTGAGATTTGACAGGTAGGACTACAAATTGTCATTTTTAGCCCAAATTAGGAGTTCAAATCAATTCTACATTATTTGCATACTAACACTTCCATTCTACTCATTTTCTTGAATTAAATCCAAATCTCGAGTGAATTTTGGCAAATTCACTTGAGAACTTACCGATTAAATGGATTTAACTTACTTGAACTTAAGAATTCCAAGTTAGTGAACTCCAATTAGTGCAATTCAAGTTGACCCATTCTATAATAAGGTTTAATTTGATAGATTGAGGTCCAATTTCGACATCGGTCCCTGATTTATTTTTTTACATAAAGGTTGATGTCGGTTTCATTGTCAATTTGGATGCAATGAGCCATCATGAACATGGGCAATTGAGTCAATCAATGTATTGTCACATTAATTGAACCTAATTTCGATTAATTTGCATTTTGGGCTAAGCAATTGTGCAAATTTGCCCATTTTAGTATACAATCAAGCCAAAATTATTTTAGAAGGACTAACCTGCACCAAAAGAGAAATTTGAATGACCAATTGAACCGATCAAATTGATTCGGACCGGCCATCAATGAAGAGTGGCCGGTTTAGCCCTTCTTCGATCGGCTCTTGATAGCCGACGACTAGCATGAGGTGGTCCGTCTCATGGCCAATGTGCCTGTGCTCTTACTTTTCAAAATTATGCAATTGTCTTCCGATTTGTGGCATAACGAAAATACCCCTGATTAGTTCATAATTTCAAATTTAGCTCGAAAATTGATCGTCACCATTCACTGAAAATTCATCGCGACTGTTCAAATTAACATGTGTGTAATTAGGGAGTTAATCAATGATGTTAGACTAGGGAGGTCAATTCCACATCTTATCCTAGACTATGTAACAAACCTTCCTTCCAAAATGTAAAGGGAGGGCACATTTTTAGATCTCTCTCTCTCTCTCTCTCTCTCTCTCTCTCTCTCTCTCTCTCTCTCTCTCTCTCTCTCTCGTGCGAACTCCTTCTTAGCCTCCGTCTCTTACCAATGCCTAGCCCGTCACCAGTCACAAGTGTTGCCATCGTCATTCCTCGCTAGATGACCTCTAATCTGGCCTCTCCATCTCTCGGCTCCAACACTGAGGCCCACACCGATGATTGCTGCTAGCCATTCTAATCGCCAATTGGTGATCCAACACTATCCCTCACCTCTGATAAACTACAATGACAATCCTTAAAGTCCGATGGTCTTTGATCAATGCTCGAACGAGTCCGATTAGTTGCGGTTTGAGAAAATCACAAAGGTAACAATCCGATGCTTGAATCCCATGAAGCGAGGTTGAGTTAGTCGACCAGGGCTAGGATTCAAAGTTTAGGAGCCTTTGTATGCTTGAAATAATGGATTATAGGTGCTGCAATTGATTATGGCCGATGTACATGTTGATTATGTTCATGTGTTTTTTCTAGAAAATTCTTAGGTTTCACAGAGTGAGTTTCTGTTATAGCAGATTTGAGGTCTTAAACCTCAAAATCTCAAGTTGAGGTGCTCAAGACTTTCAATCTAAGTTCAATAAGCTTCGTTTTGATACTTCGAATGAATGTCGTTGGATTCTTGAAATCCACTTCCAAAGTTCATTGATATGTTATGGAAATTGAGTTGGATTATATGATGATTTGGATTTTTGAGCATTTTACGTGTTTGTTGATTTTTTTGCTAAATTTTGTGCTTAGATTTAGAGATTGGTGTCTCATGAAAGTTGTTCGAAATGTCCTTGGCTACAACATATAATTTTTTTCAGATTTTTTGGAGTTGATTTAGCCAAGGAAATCTCCGATAAATCGTCCTTAGGGTGCTTTGTCTTGTTTATGACTTGATTGATGTTTGCCTTAAAATGAGTCAGTAAACGCATTCGATTGGTCTTGAGTCCTTCACAACAGTTGTAGTGCGTCTCATAAGTTTTTAACGATGTATAGATCGCACCGATCAGCCATCGTTTGCTTAGTTAATCTCATAATCAAAGATAGATTTTAACTATGCAATTTTGAGCAATAGGATGGTTTGACCTGTTTTACAAATTTTGTATGATTTTTTGCGAATCAAATTAGGTTAAGATGTTTCATGAAACTTAAACCTTGCATCTAGACCTAATAGCACAAAAAATTGTATATTTTTTTATGTCATTTAAAGAAGATAAATCATGATTTGTTTAGGACATTGTTGATGTGGTTACTGCGACCTCTAAATAGAAATATCTTTGATCATGAGTATTAACATGTTCAATTGCCTTTGATGCATTCTAGACATTTGTAAATGACAATTCAAGTTTCAAGATGACATATAGCATGCCTAAATTGTCCGTTGTTATCCCTAAGCCTACGTCTATCCACTCTTCAGACTAATAGCCATAAGTCGGACTAGATTCTACCAGTAATTTGCTCAAAAAGTTACAATTGACAAGCACTAATCTTATTACAAGATAGATCACATTATCAGGACTTAACTACTGCATTTACTCTTGTACTCTTAATCTAAAGCACAATCATTCCGACAACACAAATACAATACTCAATGAAATAATCGAAAGAGAGCTTATTGTTAAAAACAACGTGAAACTAATTTTCAAATCTTGATATATGTCGTTCTCTCTCTAACATTTGGCATCTATCATCTTCTCCTTTATAACCATCTTCAATCTATCCATTGGAGGTGGATTGAAGAAACAAAGAGTCATTAGAGTGATTGTTGATGTATTGTCTAAAGATAGAACTACTCATACAATCCTTTTCCTAAATATTTGCACTCTAAAAATAATATCGACTGCCATCCCTTCGCTGTAGTCTTTGACGGACTTGTTAGACTACCTAACTATTAGATTACTATATCCACCTGAATTTTACTATTGTGCAAATCCATAGCCAAAACAGCTGTATTACTAAATTAACAAACATAAACAAAATTTAAGTTATTGCCACAGCACCAATGACCCGATATGTGAAGCATCAACATAGATATTGACATCAGTTGATTTTTTAGGTCTATTGGAACTATTTATGGAAAATCCGTATCAAGACGTATTGTCATTCTTCTGTCCACTTAATCACACCATGGATCTTACTTGGTCTTTTGTTACAACCACTACATATACTATAGTGAACATTATACTAAAGATAGCTTGGGCATTATCAAAATCATTTGGAGATGTTTTTTCAACAAAGAATATGTGTGACAAGTTTACTATTAAACTGAATCTTTAAATAGTTCCCCGTCGATGGATCATCTCTCTACATCCCAAAACTAGCCGTTACGCCACTAGTGGGAGGATATTAATGTTCCTATTGAGACTAATGGGTCCCAAGCTTCACCATTGAGTATTAGGTATCTCAAGGAATAATAAGTCATAAGTCATAAGTCATTGGGTATTGAGATACTTAAGCTAGAACATAGGTGCTTGACTCGAACAAGTTAACTGAACATGACATACATAGAACAATTAGCAATAGGAAAGTTCTAAGCACGGTTAATAACTAATCTTCATACTTTGGTCATGTATAAAATCCTTCGACCTAAGGCATGAAATTGACTTGTATATTGAATGGTTGTGGTTTATAAGTGCGCATATTGACGTTTCATTGAACCGTCTTTGTACTTAATGGTCATAGTTTATTCACATATGAAGGTACATGCACGTGCAATATGGAATCTATCTTCCTATTATATACGTAAATATACAAGATAGAAGATTGATGTCTTATGCAATCTAATCGTGATATTATATTGAAATCCTCGACCGGGTTTGTAATTGAGAATGATTAGTTCATGTCTTGTGAAAATATATGTTAGTTAAATTTGGGCATATGATCGAATTGATGGCTTGACAAACAATTCCACAGTCTTTGTTTAATTGGGACATATAGAGACAGAAAAATTAAATTATATGATCGCCAAAACTGATAAGTTTATTATGTTCTTGAAATGTTCGCATTATTTGGGTAGCCATGAGATATTGTTAGATGTCATTCATAGTTTATAGGAACTAGAGACTGATTAAGGCAATCGGTTCTCTTAGTCCTATTGCTAGCTCAATAATGAATCTAGGGATATCACATACCATAACCAATTCAAAATGACATTTGAACGAAAGAGACAATATTGCAAATTTGTTTGCAATTGAAGCAATTAGATTGAGCTGGGCTAAAAATAAAATATCTGAAAGGGTTTCAAACTTTACAGCCGAATCAAAGGTTTGAAGCGAGTTTAGACTTTACAGTCGAACCAAAGAAATGAAGCGCAATGGCCGAATTAATGATCTAAAGTAAGTTCAGACCAATGACCGTATTAATGATTTGAAGTGAGTTCAAACTTAATGGCCATATTAATAATCTGAAATTAGTTCAAAATAAATAACCAATTAAAGATATGAAACGATTCCCAACTTAAGGGCTAATTTAAATTTTTGAAACGGTTTTAGATTTAATGTTCACATTAATGATCTAAAATGATTTCAAAAGTAACAGTCAAATTAAAGTTTTGTAATTACAAAGTTAATACATAGAATAAAGTTTTGTAATGGTTATAGAATTAATGTCTAAAAATTAATGCTTTGAAATGGTTTTAGAAGTTATGTCCACATTCAAAGTCTAAAGCAAGTTCAGACGTTACAACCAAATTAATACTTTAAAATAGTGTTAGAGTTTATGTGACATCCTAAAATTTTGAATTTTAGAATTTATGAGTAAACTATTACTTTTCAAAGGAAATTAGAATCGGGCTGAGTGATTGGCCCAGTGAGTTTCGTCTGTGTTGTGCGTGAGGGCTGGGTTTGGGCTGCTAGTTGGGCCGGCATAATTGGTGTTGGACCATGAATTGGGCCTAATGGTCGGACATGTATAAAAGGCTTGGTTTGGTTGGAAATGTCCAAATCTTGTCAATTTAGGTTTTGTGTAAATTCAAGTGGTCTCAGATGTTCGACATCGATTTCTTATAGTCTAAATAGTATTGTCATTTTCATGCGACGTATAGAGCTATTAGTGGACCTACAATCTTAAAAAGCTAGAAATAGTGATATGAGGATATCTGGTTAGCTTAGATTATTTCTTTTAGTGGTTGAATTGTGTAGGGACATGAGCATTATTACTAAGCTTTAGCTTATGACATTAGTGAAAACCCCCAAAATAAAGTAGCTTAACTTAGGTGCCTTAGCATTCTGACCTAAAAAAAAAAAAACTTTGGTGCCTTAGCCTCTCATGGTGACTGAACATTTAAGGGTAAAATAGGGAATAAACCCTAAAAATTCACTTAAACCAAATTTCTTTAAGGCACATAAGTCAAGTAAGAAAGACAAAACTTGGATTTTGCATGCAAATGGGACAAAATCCCATTCGGCTTCCCCATGCAAGAAGGGATGAGAGACCCTTTGATTTCTATATCCCTACACCTCATCATCATTGCCTTTTTCCCTTTTCAACAATCAACATTCATGCAAGCTGAGGAGGCTTGTGTCAGGCACCAAAAACCTTATCATCTCAGCCAATCTTTTCTTCTTCCTTCCCACTTCTCCGTTGGCTTCTTTCTCCCTCACTCGAGACACCCTATATTTTCCTCTCCTTTTTCTCTCTCGTTTTCTTGTTGTTCCTTAAGAAACCAGTAAACATAGGAGCTTCCGACCTTCAAGCCTTCCCAAAGAAGCCATTTGTGAGTTCTGGAACTAGGTAAGGAAGAAGCTTGGTAGTAAAGCTTCGATGTCCTCTTAGCGCTTGAAGATGGATTGGTTTGGTTTAGTGGATTCTCAACCATAGGTGTTAGTTTCATGGATAATTTTTGTAATACCCTCGATTTTGACCCCATAAGGATTGGCCATAAGGTCCTGAATGGATCGACCATGGGTCATTGGCCATGGATCGATCAGTTTAATCGGCAAGGAATCACGGATCAGTCATGGTTTGACCACCGATTGACCGGTCACAAATTGGTTGAGGTGTCGACCGTGGATTTTCTATTGATCATACTAATGGAATAGGATCACTAGCCCATAAGATGACTTTTTAATCATGAGGATTGGTCACATGATGATTTGGATCGGCGGATGGTCGTGGGTCAATCCAACCAGCCGTAGTACCCAGTCGCAAGTAATTCCGCCCGGCTATGCATTGATACACGAACGATCCGACTTGATTAAATGTGATCGCCTTTTGACCAAAAATGCATCATTCCCTATTTAATTCTTAGTGATCGAAAAGGAATCTTAAATTGGTGATGTCCGATGGTGGATCGATAATACACCGACCATGAGCCATACGGATGGATTGGGTGTCAACCGGAATGAGCTCAGGGATAGATCCGGCTATTCTGTCACTAATTCTAAGGTCCATGAGTGCCTTAACTTAGTGCTAGGCCATGGATAACCTTAGGATTGGCCTTGGCCAACCGAACGGCTAATGGACCGACCCTTTAGACCAACTGACCGTCCAAAGAAACGGTTCGAGCAAGCATGGGACGTGATGGCCGAACCTCGAGTATACATGATTCGGTTTTTTGAGGTGTACCAAATGATCCATTTTCTGGCTTTAGAACCAACTTAGACGAGAGAATTCTCTAGACCACCTCTTTGATAAAGATAAAGACAAAATGGAATTCTCTAGAACACCTTAGCTTCTTTATGAAGGAGGTTGACTTATCATTCCACCTAGATTTTTCTAGATATGGTCATGATTACCAATGATTTATCTTGGGGATTAAGCAAAGTATCCAAACCAAATGTCACAATAAAAATAGGACACATTGGAGCTAATTATGGCTATCCTATAGCCTTAAAGCCATCCTATCTTTTAGAGTGCCACATATGCATAATAACTTGTCCCTTAATAATGAGCAAAAAGCTCTTGTGGCCCAATGAAATGGAGACAAATAAAGCTTCAATTAATGACACTAGGTCATTAGATCTCCACCTCATAAGCTTAGGTGTCCCTTGAAGATTTGGTAATGATGACTCAAGATTTTCCTTGGGGAAGAAGCAAATGACTCAAGGACTTAAGTGGACCAATAAGAATAGAACTTGGTAGAATATTCTAGAAGGCCAAAACTTAGGAAGCAAGTTCTTGAATTTAAGCATGCGCTAAATATCAAAACCCCATGATTAACTAAATCTAAGCATTTAGTGAGAATGGTGAGTCATTGGCTTAGGTGTCCATGAAATATATGGTCATCATTATCATAAGATTTTCCTTAGAGAACAAGTAGGCCAAGTCGTGATGGCATTGTCTAAATGGTCAAATAGGAATGAAACAAGTAAGCCTCTAATTATTACATTAGGCCATTAAGTGTGCCACCTTTTTAAAATAGGCATGACACCTTGCAACTTAGGCTTGCCACCTTAATGCCATAGCCGTGCCACTCTAAGAAACGTGATTGGACCGCTTGGATGAGTAATGATGAGGTTGGTGCCTATAAATAGATAAAGGCCCCATTCATTTCCATCATTGGAACCCTTTTGCCATTCACACACCATTCTTCCATTTCTCTCCTTTCTCTTGGCCTTGCATCATCGCCCCATTAAGTTATCCAAGCTAGTTCTCAAGGTTTGCCCAGGTAAGTAAGATCCCTATGTCTCCTTTAGGGCGGTAGTCTCTATTGTCGAGTCTAGTTAGGTGCTCACCCATCAAGCCGTGGGTAGGATGTTAGATCTTTTGTATGGTTTTGCTCATGTTTGTGCTTGAACGTGTGCTTGAGTTGTTCATGCCTAGAATGAGGCCGAGGTTCATTCGGATTGATTTCATCGCAAGACAAAGTCACCCAAGCCATAAAGCCTTGGTTTCAACATAAATAGGATGCCACGTCCAAGCCCGCTTGGTGCAAGAATCGCCTAAGGCCACAAGATCCTAAATTGACATTGAGGTGTGTCAATCTTATGCCTTGATAGGTATAGGGATCGCCTAAATCCACGAGGTCTTGGTAAGGCACCAAGCATGCCGATTTCTATAGCCCAATGGGCACGGGGACTTTGTACTTGGCGTTGAATAAAACCGCGAGTTGAGAGTCATTCTTGATACATGTATGCATATTCACATCGGGTTGGAGCTAAGGTCCATCAAGCTTAGAATCATCACTAAAGCGAAGCGTACCCAAGCCTCGAGGTCTTGGATCGGTATTGAGGCGTACCATTTTTTAGCCTTGTCCAATGCGTGGATTGGTGCTAAGTGATTGATTTAAGTTACCATTTTCGAGCCTTCGGGCCATGCATGTGTCAACTAAGAGAAAAGATAAGAACCAGCTTGTATAATGCATTTATGCATGCACTTAAAGAGGAAAAAGCGTTCGTCGCCACACAGCGTTGGCGGCGATGCCTCGTTTATTGAACAAGATGCCTCAATTGAGCCAGGATACCCTAGTTGAGCTAGGATACCTAGCTCTTGAACTCATAAGCCTCAAGAAGCTAGAGCCGAGAAGCCTCAGTTGAGCCGAGATGCCCAACAAGAAGCTGGAAGCCTTGGTCGAGCCGAAAGGGCTTGGTTAAGCCAGGACAACGCTAAATGAATTTACATAAGTGTCGATTATGCATAAACATGATATGTTGATATATTAATTGATAAGCCAAAGGTAAGTATGCATTGAAACATGTCATGATAGACATCTACATGTAGTCGAAGGTAGCAACAAGTTTGCCATTGATCTACCATCAACACTGTATGCGAGTGTTGTTCTTGCTAGGCTTCGATGATGAGATGCTTCATAATAAATAGCTAGGAATTTTACTTACTAAATTTTCCTAAAACTCATCCCTCATCTTTCAGTCTTGTAAGCATGGAAGTCTCATGTCAGTTTTGAGAGTTGCAGTCACGCTAGAGGAGATAGGATTTCCCTTAGCCTATGTGAAAAATTTGTACTGTGATGTAAAAAGAAAAGAGGACCTATATAGAAAGGGCTTGTAAAAGTATTGTTATAATATAAATTAGTGTGTTTTGCTTGATGTATGTCTCAGTCTACCAATTGTTGTTTGTCCAAGGAGTTGTTTATTCATGTTTCCGCATGTGCATGATAATGAGTTAAAAATAATCGAGAAGGCGACGAGCCTAGGATGTTGCAAAAATAACCCTTGTCGCTTGTGACCCTGAAGATGGAGTTGGGGTCATGACAATTTTAGCTTGCATGTGTTCTATGCATGAGGTGTGAACTAGGGAACTGAGGTAGGTTTCCCTAGAAATTATTTTACGGAACCTTTGGTATTTGTCGATTTTGTTGTTTGGAATGTGGTGCAAATTTTACAAAAGCTTCCTTCATGAAAAATTCTTTAAACATCCTCATCTATAACATATATTTTAATTGCAATTTTATGGACTAGGAGAGTCAAGTTATAAGTCTTGTTTCATGGAAGTCAGTATGCTGTTTAGGGCTGGAATCGGTGACCTTTAAAGTTTGCAGAGTTTTTATAAAATTTTGTGGATCAAATTTCAATATGTTTTCCACACAAAAGTTGTTCATCATATTTTGAAGTACAGCATAGGTAAATTTTAGAGCTAATGAATGAGTTTTGGGCATCAAAGTAGCCCGGTTTGTAAGGATGTATATTCTGGTTACTAGGACAGTCTTGTGGCTGTTTTTTGCAATTTACTGCTCTTAATTTAGAATGAACTAGGTTTGTATTTCTTCATGAAAAATGTTCATTTAAATGTCAACTACAACATACTAAAATTTGAGGATTTTTCGAATTCATTTGGTTAAGTTTCTGGAATTAATTCTAAAGCCCATGCAAGTAGTAGGCTTGATTCTGCCAGTAAGTGCTGTTGGTGGTCTAGTTGGTATCTTTGACATTCTTCTTGCTGAAACACTTGTAATTCGAGATTGTGGGAGATTCTAGCATGCTGTGGATCTTTGTTTGATGGCTGTGCACGAGCGATGCTTGTTGTGTATGTGAAATAATGTGTAATAAGTTAGGATGATTGTGTAGGGTAATTTTGTCACATGCATGGTGTGGTGTTGTGATGTTAGCACGTGAGCATGCTTTGTGGAAGTGCATATTTGTGCTGGTGATGATATAAGTGTGTCTTATATTAAGATTGTGTTGTGGTGAAATGTGTGAAATGGATTAAATCAAGAGATGTTCCATCGACCAACGTTCTGATGATGCCCCAGGGAGTGGGGATACCCCAAGCTATGTGGTCTAGGATGTCTCAGTTTAAATCACAAGGCCAGCACCCCACCCCTTGAATACCAGGATGCCTCGAAGGGATATGCCTAGAGCTAGCATCCCATGAAAGTCTAGCCAGCAACCCATAAATGACTCGAGTAGACTGGCCAGCGACCCGAGTTAAATCCGTCTCGAGGGTGGAATGAAATTATTCACATATTTAAATTAATGCACAAGGCGTGTGAGTACATGTGAATGTGTGAAGCTGCGTGCTTGTTGAATTATTGGGTCGTGTATGCCCTATTACGTGAATTTTGTGCATTCTATCTATTTTGGTATGTTTGGACCGATGAACTTCATGAGTATTATATGCTGCCTTGATTGGATATGTCCATGTATATGTTGGTCCGTTATTTTGAGCTATGTTTGCTATTGAGCGAGATTAGGATCTCGAGGTTTAATGCCGTGCTTTATCCTTTATTGGGCATTTTGCTCACCTCTTATTTTCCTTTCAGATCATTAGTGATTGACATGCCGCCAGTGGTAGCCTATGGCACACCTGTGCATGTAATGGGTGTATATCGACACTTCCAAGACCGAGAGTCCGGCATCACCTTTACCCGATATGTTTGGATAGATGATGGGCACCCCAACTTATTTCCAATACGCTTTGTATTTGTGTACCTCAATCTGAGAGAGTAGTTGTATGACCTCATCCGTTTCTGAGGTGTTAGGTGTGAAACTAGGAGGTGCTCCATAGTAGGGCCTTAGGTGATAGATGGGAAAAATTATCAGGTAGAGGAGTTAGGCACCTTTTTGGGCTATCCCAAGTGTTTTGATGTTTCTGATCATCTTGATATGTATTTTGTGGTCCTAGTATCTATCAGTGTTGTTTTGCCTATGTAATTATATAAAGAATGAATGATATGGAAGGAAGTGTTCATGAAACTTGTTTTTGAGTGCAAAGCACTTACGTTAAGAATGTAAATTGATAAATATTCTTCCGCACGTGTGAAAATAGAAAAAGATTAAGGTCCAGGATCTAGTAAGTGAGGGCCTTGGACGTTACAATTAATGAGTCGAATTAATGTGATTTGTGACTGATTATAAAAAACGATTGAGAGATAGGGTCATGGATGGTCGAGTGATGATAGTGATTAATCAAAATAGTAACACACAAGAGCAATTACTAACATAATTGTCATGGTGAGCTCTCTCAAGTTAGTCTCTACCATTTGACGCAAGTTGGTGGTGTGTTTGAACTAAAGGCCCGACATTTATAAGGCTGGAATTGAACAACATTAGAATCGAAGTACGTTAGAGCTAACGTCACGAGGAGATCAGACATTTGTAGGTAGGAACATGAGAACCAACGCTACGAGCACATTAGGCATTTGCGGACTAGATTTGAAGAACGTTAGAATCAACGTCACAAGAAGACTAGACATTCATAGTGGAGATCTGAAGAACGTTAGAATCAATGCAATAAGGATATCAGACGTTCGTGATCATAATTTGAAGGGGAGAAGTACATTATCAGTGTCATAAGTTGTGTACGGCGCTCACTTTGGTACCAAAAGTTTCAGTCAAATCACTTAAGTGCCAAAAATTTTGAAAAACGCTCATTTCAGTGCCAACGCCGATCTAGTTGGCCGAAAATCCAACGTAACAGTTTTTTGTTAATATTTGAAGCCAACGTAGATCGTCGGAGAGTACAATCGGCATGCAAACAACAAAACAACACCGTTTAGTGTCTTTTTCCCCAAATAAAAAACCCTAAATCCCCAATTCGACCAATTCAAGTGCATACTTCGACTTTCTCCCAAAGTTATCAGCTCGCTCTTGCAAATAGAGGGCAGAAGCTTCAGTAGTGACTCACATTCTTATAAAAAAAACGAATTAGATGGTGAATGTTACTGTTATTGTGAGTTACCAAGTCCGAGAAGAACGTTTTGGACTCGGTTGAATCCCGGGAGAAGATTCCATGGGTGTAGCAGATATAGAGAATGCTCGAAGTGCAAATATTTCAAATGGGTTGATAAGAAATTCTCTGATCGAGCGACAGAGGTGATCCTGAAGTTACTTGAAGGCCGAAATCAACCTCCACCAACGTTAATGGACGAGTTGGAGGATGTCAACTCATTGCAAGCTCAAATGAATGGTTTAACATCTCTGGTCAATCATTTGAAGAGAGAGGTTTCAAGGCTGAAAATTGAAAAAAACTTTTATCGAGCATTAATTGTATTCTTATTCTCTTAGGGAGTTTATTTAAATGTGAAATGAGTAATGAAAAGAAGTTTGTATGTCTATCATAGTAAAAAAACGTGGAATATGCACTTGTATTGGATTATTTATAAGTAAAATATGTTTTTAATTTGTTGCAATTTTTGTATGAAGCGGAAGGTTTTGTTGTAATCTATGGTAGAAATGCAAGGTTGGAGTTGGAATGCATTAGTTGTGAGCACTTAAAAGTTTTATTGTTTAATTATGTATTGTCAATGTTTGTTTTGGTTAGTTTTTACTTCAGATATAATGGTTTGCTTGCTGCATTTTTTATTTGGTAATGGTTTGCTAGTTTGCTGGTTTGCTGCAACTGCAAACCATGGCGAAATGGAAGATTGGAGTTGGAATGCATTAGTTCTGAGCACTTAAAAATTTTATTGTTTAGTTGTGTATTGTCAATGTTTGTTTTGGTTAGTTTTTGCTTCAAATCGAACAGTTGCTGCATTTTTATCGTTGTAATGGTTTGCTGGTTTGCTGCAACTGCAAACCATGGCGAAATTAAAGGATGGTGGCAAATTCACAATTGACCATTTCAGTGCCAAAAGGTGTAAATAATGATTGCTTGAGTACCAAGTTTTTCTAAAAGTGATCATTTAAGTGCCAATCGCGATTACAAAGTGATAACTTTTGTTGCACAAGTTATAAATAGTGATCATCTGAGTGCCAAGTTTCAAACTTGCACCAGTCGTGGTGCACCTTGCATATTGTTGCACCAGGGCATCTTGTTCTTGCATCAGTTGGGTTGCTGGTGCATCTTCTTGCACCAGCCCATACAAGTGTTGATGCAATAAGATGCACTAGCACCCAAAATTGCATCTTGTTCTTGCACCAGCACATACAACCAGAACCCCACAAATAGCATCCACTACTTCAACCAACAACATTATATGCACACATCTAAATCTAAAAATAATATCAACCTCATAAGAACATTGCACCAACAAAAAAAATATATACAACATAATTGATAACTATTTTGCTAGTATTATTAGCCGAAACCAAGCCAAGAGAAAATAACAGAAACAATTATTAAAAGAAAAAAAAATATGTCTAACTTCACTCCCTAATCACTGAAGGTTCAGCACCCTCTTAAAAAAAACAATGGTAATATGCAGGCAGCAACTACCATCAATGATATAATATCCAACACCCTCCTATAAAAAGAAAACATAAAAAGAGAGACCACGTCCAGCACCACACAAAAAGAGACCATGTCCAGCACCCTTCCATCAGTCAATATGGACAACACCCCGATCTCCTTTTTGTCTTGGAGCTTTGAATTGATTCATAATCCGAGCACTCTTTTGAACTGGATGTGCATGTTCTTTAACTAGGCTTTTTGTTACCTCCTTTTCCTTGTTCTTGACAGCGGTTATTTTTGTTCTAGCACATGTCATGTGTTGGTCCATATCATCACTATTACTCCTAATCGTTGGTTGAGATGGAACTGGTGCTGGGTTCTTTTTGGATGGCTGTTTTGTAGCTATACCCGCTGTCTTCTTCTTTGGAGTACTCTTCTTTGGTTACGCCATTGATTCTTGAGTTGGCCCACCTTGAGAGAGAAGTACCTCCGAAGTTCTCCCAAGCTACAATAATATAGTGATATTGTCAACCAAATGAATTGAAGTACAACAAATTAAATGTATGAGGCCTACAAATCTTACATTCAAAATAGTCATTCATGTACGTTCATCTGTGTAAATCCCATAACCTTATTGCCTTAATCTTTTTCCAAGAGTCCATCTTGTTCGCTATGTTGCATCATTTTCAGCAGCAACTGGGGGAGTAACCTCTGCAACTTGTGCAGTTGCTCATCTTTTCACCTGAGAAAGACATAACAAATTTAAATTTCAGCCCATAAAAGATAAACGCAGCGATGTACAACTTACAGGTATATTTTTTTCTCGTTTGCTCAACAATGGACTCAGTTGTTGTTGTTGTTGTTGTCCTGCCTGTTCCAGTCCCCGTTCCTGCACTTGAGCCTACAACAAGGCATGTTTCTAGCCTTTTAGTAGGCCTTACAACAATGTACTGTATCAGGATTATGACCAACTACAATGATTTGAATAATTAGACATCTACTCATTTTCATGGTGGGAAACAAATGGAGAAAACTTCTCAAATTACAAGTGCATGACAGAGGAAAAGCACAAGAGAAGCTAATACACTTGGTCAACCATCAAACTCTATCGAATATGAACTGGAAAGTTATTGAGGCAAAGAGGATACCTACCTTACAGTAGGGTTTTCTATTTGCCCTTCAATAGGCATTACAGTAGGGTCTTCTGTCCTCCCTTCAATAGGCCTAAGAAGAAGCTCTTCAGTAGGTTATGTCCCTAGCACTAAATCAGCTTGCTGTTGATGCTGCTTTTTTCGCTCACAACCTTTCTTATTGTGCCATTTCTTGCGGCAATAGGAGCATTTTTTCTTTGCCCCAATCCTACTCATCCTCTGACTTGATGCCTCTTCCTGCTGCATTCTTCGTCTCCTCTTTGGCCTTCCTATTTGCTTATTCAATGGCAAAGGTAGAGGGCTTTCATAATTTGTTGGCTCCTAAAATTTGCTACTTTTGATTAGTTTGCATCATGAATTAGTATGAAGCAAGGTATGAGCTTTTTTTATACTAATCATGTAGGTAATCATCTAGGTTTTCTTGCTTCATCTAAATAATACAAATGGCATAGGCATAGGGAATTCCATTTAGTTGCCAGGCTCGGCATGAACACTTTCTTCTATCCAAGTTGACAATATACTTATCTTGATTTTGAATAATCTGATATCCATTATCTCCATTCCAAACTGGATGGCAGAACCTACTAGCAGCAATGTTCGCATCTAATCTCTTCACAATCCTAGGGCCACAGTCTCTAGTTCATTTCATAACCTCATCTCTTTGCCTATACAGTCTATTCATCACCATAACTCGAATATCATCAAGCATGCTGATGATTGGTTTGCACATGGCCTCTAAAATTCTACAATTGAAAGCTTCACTAAGATAGTTATCAATGATATCGCATTTGAACTCTTCGCTGAAGAAGGCTCGACACTAGTCTTTAGCTTCTGTTTGGAAGAGTGCATCAAAACCTTCCTTTGTGAGCTGCAACAATCCTTGTTTAGCTAATCTGAAATCAGCCATGTTGATACTCTTTGCTATCTGCCAAAACTGCTTCTATAGCCTATCTCCTTTGAAGTTCCTGACCAGTTTGCATATATGTGCCTCGCGCACATTCTATGCTCAGCATGTGGCATCAACTCAGCCAATGTAGGAATAAGTCCCTACAAAAATTCAAACCAATAAATATAAGTTAGGGAAAATATGCAAGTGATTAATATTAAAAGGAAGTGAATTAATTGATGATGAAATTACCTTCTGTTGGTCGCTTATGAATGCACATCCTCCCTCATCGGTTATCTCAAGGTCAGCCATTAAATATTTGAGGAACAAGGACCAAATATTCTTGTTCTTTATCTTCACCACCGCCCAAGCTATCGAAAACATTTTATTATTGGCATCTCTCCCCACAGCAGCCAACAACTCCCCCTTACATAAACCATTTAGAAAGCATCCATCCAATCCTATAACTCTTCTACAACCAACCAAGAAGCCTCGTTTGTATGCATCAAAATAGACATAAAATCTATCAAATCTAGACTCAAGATCAGAGAGTGGCCTCTCCATAACCTCTACATATACCCTACTAGATGGGTTTTGAAACATACATTCGCTAGCATAATCCCATACCTGTGCATATTCTTCCTTATACCCATCAATCAATATTTTCATCACCCTCATCTTAGCTCTCTTGCATTGATTCCTTGACACATTAACCCCTACTTGCTTCTTCACTAACTGTTGAAATTGAGAACTCTTGATCTCGAGCATTGCTTTGATAATGTTGAAAAAATATTTCGATAACCATACACTTGTTACCCTTTTATTGTTAAAGATAATTGGACAAGTATGCTCTTCCTAGAAGGACCTAATCTGGAATAACCCCTTCTTACTCAGCGCGCCATAGAGCTTCCATGGACAATTGGGTTATGAGCATTTAGCTCTCACAAATTCCTTCGTGTTTCTAATGAATTGAATGCTCATCTATTCACCAATGGAGTTCTTCACAACAACTTCCTTGAACTGTTTGGCATCGTCAAATCTCATACCCACAGACAAAACAGGTTTATCAACAGTCGAATCATAGAAATGGTACTTACTTTTTCTTCGACGAGTAGGTTCTTCATCATCATTGTCAAGCTCATTCTCTGAACCAGCAACTTCATCGCCACAGCTTTCTTAATCTTCACTTCTATTACATTCAGCTAGAGCTCCATCCTATTTATTGGCTCGGGCCTCTTTGCTGAAGCTACAACTTTTTTTCTCAGAAATTCCCTTTGCTTTTGTCTTGACTGTGCGAGTTCATCATCATCTTCGTCACTTAGGAAACTTACTAAAGCCAAATATTCATCTTCCAATTCACTGGATATAGCAATTTCTCATTCTAATCCAATGAAGTCTTCATCATCCACATCTTCACCCAAATCAATATGACTTATCTCCCTCTCATTTTGCCCTTCGACCTGATTACTTGCTTGAATAGGGTCCCTCACTTCTCCTCTTTTAGTGGTGGTTTGCTCATCCCCATCTTCATCCTCATCCTCACCATCCTCATCCTCATCCTCATCCTCACCATCACTATCATACTCAACATATACCTTAGCCTCTTCGCCGTGAAGATAATGGTAAATGATATATTAATACTATTATCGTCATTAAAAAATCTCAAGCCATCATTCAATTCATTCCCAGGAACACAATAATGCAATTTTTGCACTTTGCATCGTAAAAAATACACCAAATCCCTCAGAAAATCAATATATGATGGCTTCCGAACATTAACATAGATAGTACATTCATTTCCACCAGTATATTCCTAATCCTCGGTGCCAATAAGAAACTCTCCACCATTGCAAACAATGACGCCTACCTGATTTGCGTCCATGTCGATGCTGCACCCAATGAAAAAAAAAAGTCATTACTTGTTGGGATCACATGACAGAATCAACAATTTCACATGTAGGTCCTTGTCATTTTGTTGTCAAGAAACAAATGCAACTAATCTCCCCAATTCGGTGCCTTTATAAAAACAAAAGAAACCGAATTGAATAAACAAAGTGAGGTCCCCACCACCCATTTTTCAATTCAATCACATTTAGTCCCCCACAGAAGTAGTCCAATTAATTAAACAAATTCGGTCCCACCACTATTTCCCTCCAAGTCGAGCCATATTTTCCTCTCCACTCCCTATTTTTCTATTTGGTCCTCACAAAAGAAAGCGAATGAATGACGGAACCCTCAATTTTTCTATTCGGTCCCCATCACTTTCCCCACCACTTTCCCCCTGAGCTGAGCCCTCAATTTGCCCTCCACGCCCTAACTTGCCCATCGGAACCTAAATTTTTCACTAAATTGATCCACGTAGAGAACATGACAAACCTGAGTGAGCGAGAGTTGGGGACGCAACCAGTGAACGAACATGAACGACGGCGCAACTATAGCGGTGGCCGAGCGACGGTGGGCGAGTGACCGACGGTGGGTGCGCGAGCTACAGTTGACGACGTCGAGCGAGAATCGTATACGAACACCGTTTTTGGCCGTAGTGAATCCACGTCGTTTTTTACCGTAGTGAATCCACTCCTCTATTTTAAAAAACGACGATCGTTTTGTAAGTGATCCACGTGGAATGGTAAAACAACGTCGTTTCTTACGAAGAAAGGAAAACGGCGTCGTTTTATGCCATCCACCGTGGATAGTCTTAAGAATTGGCAATTAAGACACGTAATCATTTTGGCTGGAATCTCTTGTCGTGGCACCAAAGTGATCGTTTTTTCTCCGATTTGGCATTTAAGTGATCCGACGGAAACTCTTGACACCAAAGTGAGCGTCATACACAACTTATGGCACTGATAATGTACTTCTCCCTAATTTGAAGAACATCAAACTTTTGGAGCATAGTACAAAGGTAATGTGATTAGCCTCCTTTTCAATTTTACGTACTTTTATTAAAATGTACAAATAATGTCAATGAGATACATGTATGGACGTTTTTGCTTCCATTGCGAATCTGATATAATTTAACTATGCAAGTGTTCTTATTTTTGAAACAAAATCCCAACAGAAATGTCCTTCCAGCCTTATTCAATTGAAGGAACCTACATTTATCAATCTTGGATTCCTTCTCCTTGTTCGATCCATTAAACCATGTCGTGGTTGACATCTCTCTTTGCTTGCATAAACATTTAATGGTCTTTACCGGAAATTGATGCTCCTAGATTAAAAAGTGAGGTTGTGCTTTTTTGCTTGAGTAACTGAGAAATTCACATCCTGCATCATTTTCTTGTAGATTTTCAGAACTCGAAAATGTGAAATAGCCGATGTTCATTGATGTCCTTCACGATTTTCAATTTTTTCTTGTCAATTCCGCCTGGACCCAATGCGTTCGGGCCGGACCAAATGCCGACAAAATCCCGGCCCGCCCGAGACAACTAGCTAAGTAGCCATCTAGCCCTTGTGCATGAGATTTGCCAGCAAACGGGGATGCGGAGCCTGCGCACCGTGCAGATGGAATCCCTTTCTCCTCTCTCCTACCACCATTTCTGCTATTCCAACGCCTCTGCAGGTGCAAGGGGCCGAAAGCCCAGATTCTATCTTCCTCCATCGAAGAATCCTCGTCTTCTTCGCACCTTCCCTTCGTCCCCCTCCCTCCCTTTCTTCATCGACTCCAGATTCTTCTGGAAGAATTCGGGTGTCCGTGACTTCATTGCCTTGAGCTCACTTTCTGGCCAAGACCCACCTCAAGAGCTCGCTCTTCTTCTTGAAGTTGAAGGGTGGGCTGATTTTTCTCATCTTCTTTACGTTGTTTTGTTTCATTATTGTTATAAGGTTTTCTTTCCCTGTCTTTTTCTTGTGTTTGAATTTCCCTAGGGTCCTTGTGGATGCCTACCGGCTGGCTAATCGCCAGGCCTTCAATTTGGGTGAGTTCAGTTTCACGGAGTGCGTCTATCAACACATTACGGTGTTGTTCCTTTTAGTTTGAGAATGTTTAATACGGCGGTTCCGCTGAACTCTCTATTTCCGTTCTGGGTATGTTCAGCATTTCGAAAGCTTGGGCTTGACTGTGCGAATTGGACCGAGCCTGTCTACCTAGACCTCGTAAGGTTTGGAAATTAGTTAATCATACATTCTTTTCTCATCTCGTCTGTAATTATATTCCCATGTTGGGTTCGTACGCATTGGCTCTCTGTAAAAGTGGATATTCTTCTTGATTGATGATGACTATATCAAGATTGGTACGCAAAACTGGTATATAAAGTGACTTGGCAGACCTGAATCTAAAGGGCCAGGTTTAGTAGCCAATTAAAGTCCACCACCGATGTTGTGGACCAGTTTCGCTAGCGTTGTTCTTCTTGGTGATGATTGATGGGAAATTGTTAGATTCTTGTCATGAGTTGATTATTTTTAATGCATGCATATCGTTATCCTTTTGGAGTTTGCATACTTTCTTATACTACTTGAATTTCTGGCAGTCTTTGCTTTTACATATTCTTTACAGTACTCAATTTCTGTGCCATACTTTGATTTTGGACTGTAGATTGGAAATAATTGTTTTGGGCAAGTTTTTTGAGATAGGGGCTTGTGGTGGAGTAGACTTCTCACCGTTTCTCTTCACTGGTTTTTTTTACAAAAGGATAGCTCACTCTGTTGATGTCAAAGTGGGCTTGCAGTGGGAATTAGTCTTCCCACAATTCAAATTTTTCTAAAAAAGATTATTTACTTATGAGAGAAGAAAATCTCTCCTTTCTGTCTCCAACTGCATTGCTTTCAGAACTGTGCTCTATGCACTTCAATTATCTTGCTGCAGTTAATACTTTTGCATCTTAAGTAGCTTGACATTTAATGACGAAGCATCTTGTAAGGGATCGTTCCTGAAATTAAGGCTGCTGTGATTGATTTTGTCATGGCTTCTAGGAAAAGTGCTGCTGATGAAGAAAGGATGCTGATTCTATATTTTAACCGTGTAAGCTCTTTTTCCTCTCTTTCCCGTTCATTTGTAGAAATATGAGAGATCTTGTGTATTTGTTTTCATGTTTCTTTTTCTTCCTGTTTTACTTCTAACCTGATGTTATGTCTAAGTATAGATTGGTTGGCCTACTTCATTGCCCACTAGCGAGAAGAGTTCATTTGTGAAAAGTGTCTTGCGAGAGAAGGTGAGTTGACTTATATGTTCTTGAGATCAATCTTCTTTGGCGTTGGATGTACAAAACAAGTATTCAATGCTCTCAATGTCCCCTGTCATCCTTCTGGATAAAAATTCAGTACCATTGTTTTATGTAAATGTAGATATTGAGAGGGACATGAAGAGGAGGAATGATATGTTATGGTAGTCAAACTTAGAAGCCCCCATATTTTTATCTCCATGACAGTAAGGCAACCTTACCTTAATTTTTCAATGGATTAGACTTCTTCAACTTATGAATTTGCCAATTAGATCCTTGTAGCACTTTCTGCAGGTTGCTAAATGTTAGCAAAGACACTTTTCTCTACTGTCTTATTATCCCTTCATCCTTTATAGGGTCAGCTGGATAACAGAATAGAACACCATTGATCTCTCTCTCTCTCCCTCTCTCCCTCTCTCTCTCTCTCTCTCTCTCTCTCTCTCTCTCCTCCCCCCCCCCCCCCCGGTTCCTTTCCCTCTCCCTCCTTCCTCTCTCTCCCTCTCTCTCCCCCTAAGTTAGTGCATAAAAACACAGCTAAAGCAAAATAACTTGGGTATTATTTATGCTCTCTACAAGACATGGTTTAGGAGTCTTCCTCTTATTACTCTAGAGGGTCTATTAACTAGATGAAGGTTAAAGAATCTAGTAGTTCAAAAATCAAATGATAAAATGCAAAGTTGATGCACATTTTAGTGTTCAAAAAGTAAAGTTTAGGGTCTTACTGCATTTAACCTATAAATTGACAAACCTTCTTTGTCTCTATCTCTATCTCTATCTCTATCTCTGTCTCTGTGCTTTTTCTCTGGTTGATAGTTCTATCTCTACCTCCATGATGCACAGTGTCTAGAGACAAAGAATTAGCTTATCCCTCACATATATTCAACCACTTGTCTTCATTAGGGTTTACTCCTCTTTATTACCATTTCCAAACCTTTGAAAGGATTTTGTTGCAAAAGAATTTGCCTACCTGCAAAACGCTAGCACAAGATTGGACAAGACAGTCGGTGATGCATGATGGAAATGATGGGATAAGAAATTTGTTTTCTGGACTAGTGGTCAAAGGATAGAGTGTATGAATAAGTGTTTTTACTGGGATTTATACGAAGGAATATGCTGTATTTTACTATAAAAATAAGAACTGACTGGAAACTGTGAAATTGATGCTGAATGGAGTGCATTCTGAACGAAAATAAAGTTGGAAAAGATGTAGTTTGCCGCCAAGGTCTAAAGAAAAAATCCACTAGTCGAGGATAAAGAATTTAAGGCTCATCCCCATAAAAATGGATAAAGAACCATAAATTGAAGGAAGTTATTTACTTCAAGAGGAACTCTCATGTATTCAACTCATGTCTGTCATACATGTGAGATTACTTACATCTTTATTTATGGCCAAACTAATACATTGTACTAAGACTCTAATAATAAATTTCACAACACTACATTTTGACTCTCCGGTCTAGTAATGAAGACTAGCTCACACTTTCAAACTTGCAATAAAGACTCTTTGACATTCTAACTTTGTAATAAAGACTCTTTGACAATCGAGCACAAGAAGACGCATTAATTGACCCTTCAACCTTGCATATCAGCCATCGACTATCACTTGAGATTTTTCAAGTTGTAGAAACATTATTCTAAGTGTCTTGAATGCATTGAATCAATTTGTGGACAAAAATACCAAATAAAGACCAGAAAGCACACTTTGATTCTTCAACCTTGTATTTAAGCCACTAATCATCAACAAATGCTATCTTGAGTGCCTTGGACCCATGGGACAATGTTGAGGACGAATTTTCTATGTGCTGGCACGACTGACAAATTGGCTTGATTGATTGATGAAGCTTGGGCTGGGATTGTGATGTAATCATTGGAAAATTTAAGTTCTGATGCGCCACATCAATTGGCTGGTAGAGTCGATGTGTGACTATGCAAATTTGGGCACTGTAGCTGTGTTGTACAGGAATTTTTGTAGCTGTAACCCCCCATTCCATTGCATTAGATCATCCAGTATATGTACAGGCTTTGCCCTCTTCTCATCCTTAGGTTGCCTTTTCTTAATATCCTTTCTCTAACTTTTCTGATAAAGCTGCATAAACATGTGTACAAACTTTGGATTTCTTAAACGAAAATTTTCACATAAATCTCAAGTAATGGTCAATGCCTCAGCTAACACAAAAAATTATCATTCAGCAAAGCTGCAAAGAGGAGCACACCAGTCCATGTAAACTTCAAGGAACTATCCCCTGAATGTAGACACATGGAATACAATTGTGATTTTATTGTTTAAATTGAGTTGATGCTAATGTGAGTGTGTTAAGGCTGCAAACTTTAAAAGCATCATTGTTATAGTGGTTTTTCGTCTGCATAACCAAAGCATGATTTCAAATAACCTTTTAAGTTGCTGAGTGTCAATATGAATATATTTTGTGATGAATGCTAAAAAAACTTATGAAAGGCTTAGATGCCTTGCATTTTTGTGAAATTCGTTGGTAGAAATTCTCTTCGTGACATGAGCAACCGTTGTGTATTTGCTCATTGCTCTGCATTTTTGTCAGGACTGTAACCTGACTTTGCTGTCCTTGTCTATTCCATTTGATGTACTTCATTTATTACATTATTCTGGTGGGATTTTTTTCTTCTTCCTAACACATAGATAACTGTCTTATAAGATATTTATCATCCTAGCTGGTTGCTGCAGAAAAATGCGATGGATGAACTTATGATGTCCAAAGATTTACCTTTGCGACCTGGAATTCAAGAGTAAGTTCTTCCATTTAACAATATGCCAGTAAGTTATCTGCTTTTTCTGAGCATATAATTTCTTTTATGTGTTTGATAAGGAAAAGCTTCTTTTTTATCACTTGTCTTTTTGTGATAGTCGCTCAAAATTGCCATTTTTCTCACAGCTTGTTCAATGTATCTCTATGGACATGGCTGTCCTCTCAATTAGAGATATTATTTTTGATTGGTCTTTAAATTTTGTAGTTGTGGAAATTGAAAAGCTTCTGTTACTTTTTGTTATAGAAAGAAAATCAATAGTACTTAAATATTTCTCAATTCTTTGTAAGTTTGGTGAAGCAAACTTTCTAGATGCTAGGTAGTCAAACTTGCTGTTTTACCTAGAATCAGTGAGGTTCTTGCAATGTCGAATCATAAAATTTTACTAGATTTGTAAAGTAACTCTGGAGAATTCTCCATATCTAAGGATCATGAATCTCTAAACATTTAGCCTAAGCAATTAAGTCAAATTAAGTGGTTAACATTTTTATGATATTTCAAAATAGATGCTATAAGATGATAACTGAAGATCATGAGCATTGTACATTGAAAAATCAATCACTAACAGAAGCTAGGCTGTCCAATTTAATCAATAGAAGGCTGATCAATCACAAAAAGAAAGTAGGCCTAATGAAGTGCCAAGCTAGAAAAGGCCATCCACATGTTTCATCAAAATCGCCATCCTTATATAACCATTATTCATGAATATCATCAAAATTGCAATTATCATCAGCAAATTCATCCTTTGTCACCTTTGTGGTCATTGGCATCACTTGTGGTTTATAGCCACCATGCAAGTTCATCCCTTGTCACCTTTGTGGTCGTTGGCATCACTTGTGGTTTATAGACACCATGGCAAAGCTTTGACATTCTTCTGGCTGTGGTGTCGCAGAGAAGAGTTTTCTTTTGGAATTTAGGCTGCTCAATTAAGGCACAATCTCTCTTCATACAAGAAAATTAACATCCCTCGAAAAATCATCCTAGTGTTCACTAATCCAACACCACAGACTTGCTCCATAGGTGTCAACACAACATCAGTAGCGCAACAAAAGAAGTTTTTCCATATAGCTTTGCATAACCTCTCCTTAAAAATAATTTTGGTCCATAAATCACCAAATGTATCTTCCGCACAAAAGCCTTGTTGAAATGCCATAAAGACATGGCTGTTTGATGGAGAACTTTGGCAACGATACTAAAGGCTTGCCGAGTGGAGATTTAGTTTTAGGTGATAATCTGATTTATTTTGCTTATTAGATTAAGAATCTTTTAAGTGCTCAAGAGTCATTTAGTCTCGTTAAGATATTATGTGTCCTATTTATTAGAATAGAATATTCTGTTTCCTAATTTGTGGGATATTATGTCTCCCTTTAAATGGAATGTATGTTTCCTAGTTTTTAAGATATGAAATTTCTTAGGTTTCTTATTTAGGAATTTCCTATTGGGAATAGGGACTACTAGAGTCAATAAGTATGCTCTTCCTTTAATTTATGGTGTATCTATCAATCATTAAACAAAAGCTTCAGTATTTCTTCGCTTTGAATTGTACGATGCTTTAAACCGCAGGCATTCACAGATTAGCCAACTCACGTTACTGTTCACGAGAACTGTTCATAGCTCAAAAACAATATTCCATGATCTGAATCAATCCAAAATAGATTGTCTCACATCACTGTTTGTTCCATCTTTATAAATAAGAGGATACTTATTGACTTACATTCCTCTGCTACCCCCCCCCCCCCTTCTCTCTCAACTTTTCTTCCATTAATTCTTTCTAGGATCTAGGATATAGGTCCAATCTGGCCAGCAGCCATTTTATCCCCACCCTACCACCTTAGCAACCAGCTAACGGAGGTTACATTTACCAGTGAATAAGTTTGATTTCTCCTGGGGGACAAGATTTAAAGTTCCAGATATGTTTACGAAAGAGTCAAAGCTTTAGGTACTTTTGAATATTTGGTGTAAAAATTTATAAAAGACTCTTAAACATTTGGGCCTTTCAGTACTTATTAAAAGTAGTCCAATGCTACAAGTTTAAACGGGTTTTCAAGTTGCTGATCTGTGGAGAGGGCAGGAACCAATATAAGCGGAAATTGAGTCAACTATCTTTATCCGGTTTCTCCTAATTAACATGGTTGTGGCAATTGAACATAATTCTCCACACCAAGCTATCTTAACTAAATTGTGTATATAGACTGTTTGGTACCCTATTGGTTCTTTATTTGGATATTTCTTTTACCCCTAGGAAAGTCCATAACTCGTATCCGCACAAACTCAATAAAACTTTCATAAAGGCATCTTGGGGCTCGGCTGATGAAATTGTTCCAAATTTTGAATATTCAAGCACTAAATCATCTTTGTTGACAACCTTGAGTGCTAATGGAAATAAAGAATCGTTTGATAATAAATGAAGATCAAATAATAAATATTATTTGTTTCACTTAAATGTAGAACTTGGAATATACTTGGTAGATTTTTAGCAACATAATTGGGAATAGAGAAGTTCCATTCCTTACTTAACACATTTAGCGGATTTCTGACTTGAATCAATCTTTCATATCGAAATTAGTTAGTTTTATGAAATGTGCTTAATCTTGCTAAGTGTTTATCAAGTGCTTGATTTTTTATTTTCAATAACGATAGTCATCAAACAGGACCTTATTGTCCTCAGCATCTAAGATCCTTTACAAATATTTAGCACTGAAAATTATTAAGCTCACTTGGCAATACTAACTTTTCTTGATATAGAAGATTCAATTCTCTGAAAAATTCACTGGATTTGTTTAAACATACAAGGGTTTCTAATTCTTTTGCTGAAAAAAAAAAATACAAAGGACACAACATATTATTGATTGTATTACTAAAACTTACCTACAGTTTCCGCAATTACATGTTTGGCAAGGGAGAAAAAAATTAACATACGATATTCGATGTTAAGGCATCAGCGCACAACTCTCTCTGTTCCATATTTGACTTAAGGTTGTCAACACTTAAAAAGTCAACGTTGGAATTTTGACTATTTATTGTACGGTTATATCAAACAAGGGCTAAGTTTTGGGTTTTAACTGCTGAGGTATTGGTCCACTTACATGCTTCATATGTTGTTGTATTGTTTAAAGTTTCGTACAAAAAAGTACTTTAGTTTGGAACGTGTCCTGCAAATTGTTGGCGCTCGTTGGAATGGATTACTGTTATTTTTCTTTTCTAGGAAGAAAGGATCAGTTACCTTGTGCTGAAGTCCTAATAGCATGCATAATAAGTCAAAGGCCTAATACACATGTCTAAAATTGCTGGTCCATGCTTGTTACGAAGAAAGGCCAAACGATGCACCAATCAAAGCACGAGTAGTAAAGGATGAAAAGAAAATCGAAATCACACGAGACGCGATTTATGTGGAAAAATCCAAAATGAAAAAATTAAGAGGAGAGGGGTTTCACTACCTTCAATAAAGAGTACGAGAGTACGATCCAAAAGCTTTAAAAACTACTTGGTGAACCACAAAATCTAAAGATCTAACAAGAAGAAAAGAAAAAACGAAAGTGGAAATAATATGGAGGAAAAACTAAAACAAAGGTGCATGGTCTAAAATACCATTATATCTAATTTGAAAGTCAAAAACTCAACAAATCTCCACCCTTAACTTCAAATCTCCAAAGGAGCATTGTGCCAAATGCGACAAGACTTCTCTACCTCACCACTAAAAGTGACCCCACAAGGCCACCCCCAAAATGGCAGAGTCGCCAATACACACTCCTAAGCCTACGTTAGTGTACTTGGCGTAGGAAACAAGAGATGAAATGTCACCAACACTGATTAAGCAATTCAAATGGTGAAAACGCCAATCAAGTCGAAGTAATGCTTGAACTTGGTCAAAAGAACTAATTTGATTAACATATCTGTTGGATTATCCACCGTGGGCATTTTTTTTTATCGTAACTATATCCTTAGCGATTTCATCACGCACAAAGTGATAATGGATGTCGATATGTTTTATCCTCTCATGATACATCATAATTTTGGTAAACTAGATTGCACTTCAATTATTGCAAAAGATAACAGAGGCTTCCTCCTACTTTACCCCAAATTTGCAATCAAACACTTCAACCAAAGAGCTTCCTTTACTACTTCTGTTGTTGCCATGTATTCTACTTTGGCAGTAGACAAAGCAACTTTGTCTTACAAAATTGCTCTCCAACCAACCGCGGAACTACCAAGCATAAAAACATAACCTGTCAAAGATCTTCCTTTGTCAATATCGCCTGCATAGTCAGAATCAATGAAGCCAACAACCAAATGTTCTATATCACAACTTCTATCAAAGACCAAACCCACATCTGAGGTAATCCGGATCTACCGAATTCATTTCATAGCTTGCTAGTAAGCTTTATCCGGATGTGTCATATACATACTCACCACTAACAACCTGTGAAATATTTGGACGAGTGCAAATCATAGCGTACATGAGACTATCCATAATATTAGAATATGGAACTCAAGACATCTCATCTTCCTTTTCTTTAGTTTTAGACGACAAAGAAACTAAAAGCCTAAAATGAGACACGGAGGGAGTACTTACCAATTTGGCATTCTTTATGCCAAAGTGCTCAAGCACTTTCTCAATATACTTCTTCTTTGAGAGGTATAACTTCCCAATCTGTCTGTCTCTGCTAATCTGTCTACCTAGAATTTTCTTGGCAACTTCAAGATTTTTTATCTCAAATTCCCTATAGTTGCCTTTTCAAATTTTGTATCTCTAATATGTTCTTCGCTACAATAAGCATGTCATTCACATATAATAGCAAACAAATAAAAAAAATCATCACGCAATCTTTTATTGTACACATAGCTATCATGCACACTTCTAACTCAACATAAAGTTATCAAACTTCTTGTACCATTGTCGCGGAAATTGCTTGAGACCATACAAAGAACGTTTCAACCTACAAATATGAGCTTCCTTATCCTCTACAATGAATCCCTTAGGATGAGACAGATTGTTTTCTCAAGGTTGCCATGCAGAAAAGCAGTCTTGATATCATGTTGCTCAAGCTCTAAATCATGAAGGGCTTACTAACACGAGTAACACACGGATGGAACTATGTTTTATAACTAGAGTAAACATTTCATTAAAGTCGATCCCCTCTTTCTGACTAAAATCCTTAGTTACCAAACATGTTTGAATCTTTTTTTGGTAAAGAATGCCTTGAATCTTTTTTTTTTTTTTCGTAAAGGTAAGATATGAATGCCTTGAATCTTTCATCTTCAACAATCCTGAGAATTGCTTATTTTCTTTTAAAGGCCCACTTGCATCCAACAACGCTTTTGCTCTCAGGCAATTTCACAAAATCTCAAGTTTGGTTCTTATGAAGAGACTCCATTCATCCCAACAAGTCAATTCTCAAATTTATAACAAATAATAGTTTCATGGAATGTGAAAACTTCTTCAATACCAAGCTCTTCAGCAACTATAAGAGCATATACTATCAAATCAGCAAAATCATACCTTTGGGGAAACTTAATTTGTCGTTTAGCCCTTTTGTAGTTTATGAAGTATGGACACTCTCTAGGAGCTTCTGTATCGTGTCGGACACGCTATACTTATACATATGGTGGACACGTGTTGAAAAATCTAACACGTGGTCAACTCTTCCTAACACGCTTCAACACGCATGTCTGGAACTACATAAGACATGATGGGTTTCTGGGGTGGGTCTGTAAGTGTGAAGGGAGAGAATCATTGAAGCAGGCGATGGAGGGTGAAGGTGAGGGCAAGGGAGCGAAGACGAGGCCCTGAGCAACGACGAGGTTATGATTGCAAGGGAGGGCCAGAGGAAGAGTAGAGACCGAGAGGGTCGCGATTGCAATGTCGCAATGGAGGACTGCGATGCTGTGATGGAGGGTCGAAGGCAAGGCGACAAGTGACTACGATGAGGCGATCGAGAGGGAGTAGGATCATGCAGGGAGGAGGCGACACGACTAGGGTTTTTGGGTTTCCATGCTACTTTAATGAGGTTCCTCTTTTAGTTTTAGGAAGGAGCAAAAAAAAAAAAGGGGGATGTTGGGGAAGAAACGAGGGGTGAAATAAATGGGTGATTTTTTTCTTTTTCTTTTCGTTTTTGGAAGGAGGGGAGGGTGGAAGGTGATTTCAATCTTCAAGAAAGGGATTGACGGGTGGTGGGTGGGCTAGAGGAAGAAATGAGAGGGTGAAATAAATGGGTGGGCCCATTTACCCCCACAAAAAAAAAAAAAAACCCACTGAATGTTGAATATTGATTAATTTTGGTCATTGTGGAAGATCATAAATTTATTTAAATAAGTTGGCTCTAATTTCTTATTAGTCATTAGTTTCATGAATAACTTTTATTGAAGTTAGAAAATGTCTTTCCAAATTCTTGTGATTAAATTTATTAATGTTATTAGTGTAGACTTATTATAAGTTCTTTTATTATTATTTATTTATTTGTGAATTTGAATTAAATTAATTCAAAAATAATAATTTATCATGTATATATAAAAATATTCATTTAACATATGTGTCTCAATGTGTTGAAATTTTTTATTTTTTGAGAAATGACGTGTTGGTGTGTCGTCTCGTATTGTGTCAATATCAGTGTTTCTTAGCCTATAGCCAAATTTTGAGTTTGCTTAATTTGTTTTGTAATCTTTTGATAGAATTTGAGTTTTGTTGCTCATTGTCACTTTCTAGCTAAATAATATCTTCAAATGTTCTCCATCGATGCTTGACATGAAGCTCCATCTTTTTCCCAACATTCTCCTCATGAATACTTTTATATTTAGTAACAATCTCTCTTTTCAAGCATGGAAACATCATCAAAAGTAACATTGCTATTAATTATAAACTTTAATGACTGAGGGTCAAAACATCATAATTTGTATATTTTAATCCCGTCTGCATAATCAATGAAAATACATTCTTAGCCCTAGGTTCAAGTTACCCTTTTTTACACAATAATAAGCAGGGCATTTAAATATTTTCAAACCAGATTAATTAAAAGGTTTATCTAACCATTCCTCATTAGGAGTCTCATATTCAATTGCGGTCAAAAGAGAACGATTTACCAAATAACATGCCGTGTTCATGGCTTTAGCCTAAAAATCTTTCTCAAGTCTAGTAGTAGAGAGCATACACCTAGCTCTTTCCGAAAGTGTCCGATTCATGCACTTTGCCACCCTATTTTGTTGAGTTGTGTGCCTAACTATTCGATGTTGAATAATATTCAAATCTTCACAGTACTTGTTGAAATCATCTCCACAAAATTTAAGACGAATGTGTGTTTCTGGAACACTTTATCTTCTTTCCGGTTTGATTTTCCATCAATATCTTCCACTTCTTAAACATATCAAAAACGTCACTGTTACCCTTCAAGAAATAAATCCAGACATTTCTAGAAAAATCATCAATAAATGTTAGAAGATAAACTGCACCATACCTATGTTAGCCCCCACAAAATTGAAGTGAATATAGTTAACTGTGTCCTTTGTTGAGTACGTTCCAATATTAAAACTGACTTTGCATTGCTTCTCGAAAACACAATGTTTGTAAAAGTTAAGTGTGAGTGTATGATCCTGACAAAGTAAATCACGTTTACTCAAGATAGTCATTCCTTTTTTACTCATGGAGCCCAACGACATATGCCACGACATTGATTTTTTAGAATTTCAAGAGGACGAAACATGTAAAGAACCCACAATGGTACTTTCTTGCAAAATGTAAAGGTTTTTCTTTATGTTACCTCATCACAATGAAGGAACATTTTGAAATTTGCAAAACTCCACCTCCACCTGTGTACATACACCTGATAGAATCTAAACTACTCAAATGAAATAAAGCTATTCTTCAAATCTGAGATGTGCCTAATATTTGTCAAAGTCCTTACTACATTGTCATGATATTTAATTTGCATCGTACCAATATCCACAATCCTGCAAACTACATTGCTACCCAACAAAACTTAGCTACCATTGACTTTCTCATATGTGAAACCAATCTCTATGTGGAAACGTGGTATGAATATGCAGAATCCAAAATCCATTCATTATTGAATATGAAGACAAAACAGTAAGAACATTGTTTGATTAGCTAACTTGTTATTTTTCATTAGACTAGTTGAATCGGAATTCTCCATCGACTTCTTCCCTTTAGCTTTGAGTACTGGACACTTATTTTTGTAGTGTTTGAATTTATAGCAATAATAACATTCTACCTTACTCTTATCTTTGCTTGATCTAGAATTCAAATGCCCTTTACTATTATTGTGTCCATTACATTGATTCGACCTTCCCTGACAATTAAGCCATTAGTTTTATACGCATCTCCACGAAATTCAACGAGGCTTTCACATTCTCAAGAGTAATGGATTCCCTTCCCTATAGCATAGAACTTATAAAATTCTCATACGAACTCGATAGTGAGCATAACACAATTAGGGCTTGATCTTCATAATTTAATTTCAGATCTAAATTTTTCATATTCATAACAATCTTATTAAATTCATCTAGATGCTTTTGGATAGGAGTACCTTCTTACATCTTTAGTATGTAAAGATGTTTCAAGAATAATCTTGTTAAAAAAGATTTCTTCATGTAGAGACTTTCAAGCTTAGCTATTTCTTCATGAGCGATTTTGTGAAGCACCCTATCAAATAAGGACAATTGAATGGTGTTATGTGCTTTCTCTTCCATCTCCTCAATCTTAGCCATAGTCATATCGTCGAAATAATTTTCGTTCAAGGCTCTACTTGAGCCTTCCCGACGCAATAATGCCTTCATCTTGATCTTCCCTGGCCCGAAATTGCTTTGGCCATCAAAGGTGCCACTTCGAACTTAGTAGATGCCATCTCGAACAAAAGCACCGAAATTCTTTCATTTTGATACCAATTTGTTGTGGAAGAAAAGGTCAAAAGATATACCAGTCGAAGCACAAGTAACAAAGGATGAAAAGAAAATTGAAATTACATGAGACACAAGATTTGCATGATAAACTCAAAATGGGAAAAACTATGGGGAGAAAGAGGGATTTCATTATTTTCAGCAAAGAGTATAAGAGTAGAATCCAAAAGCTCTAAAAACCACTTGGTGGGCCACGAAATTTAAAAGATAAGAAAAAACAAAAGAGGAAATAATATGGAGGCTAGGGCTAGAAATGTGTTATTAAATGCATTTCTTTTATAGTCCCCCTTAAAAACAAAAAAAAAAAAAAATCCTAAAATACAGGTGTATGGTCTAAAACTACTTTTACCCCTAATTTGAAAGTCAAAACTCAACAATGCTATAGGACATAAGATGTCTATGTTCTTTGGTGGCATCCTCAATTCCAGAAGATCCTAGTGCATTCATGAATTGTCTACTTCTGCATCTTTTTTCTTTTTTCTGGCTGAAAAGCAAATGCGTTTTATATGTCATAACTTGTAAGTAATGTAGTTTGTTTGACATCAGATAAGGAGGTGACAAAAAAATGTGTATTTGTTGGCACCTATTCCTAAGCTGATCTTATGGGTTGATGTTCCTCTTAGCATTTTGATGAGTTGGCGTAATTCCTCTTCCTAGTTGCCAGTAGAAGGTTGGACTCAGCACATGTTTGGCATGTGGTTGGAACTCCTTTTGGAAGGTTTTAATGGATATCTTCCCTTTCTCATGGAAATTGGTAGCTTCTACTTGCACGAACAACCCCTTAGGGGCAAATTTAAAGGAAAGAATGTCATACATGCAAAATCCTGGTACAGAAATTCTATGAAGATACCGCATTGGGAAGAACCCATTGCCGTTCACTCCATAAGTGCACTTGGGTGTGCTTCTTTCCATGCATCTAGCTGAATCTAAATCCATGCATACATGTAGTGTCTTTCTATCTTTAAAATTCTAAGAACTTCACGCCAGATCTAAATTTCAAGTATCTCATTATTCTTTGTGCAAACTATTATACAGTACATATGTTGCAAAATTATTGCTCTCTACTTTTGCCTAAATATTACGCCTTCTGCCAATTTATTTTGCAGTTTTATTGATAATGCATGGGATGAAGGTATACCTGTGCTCATCATGACTGCATACAGTAGAAGCGGGGATAAAATTGCCAGGTACACTCACCTGACCAGACTTTACAGAGTCTTGCAACGTAGTTAATTTTACATTCCATGTTCAATTGCTCATCCTTGAGCACACAGCTGTTGCTTCTTTACCTAGATAGTTGCTTTATGCATTGCTTATAGAATTAGTGGGATATGCACTTAAACTGACCAAGTATCATAATGCTTCACTGTGATAGGAAGTGATTTATCCACAGTACAACCATCTAAGCCTTTTTAGCGTTCTGACATTGCTAACTCACATAATACAGTTCTTGACATGTATTGGGGTAATAACGCAGCAAGTCCATGAACTTTTTCTCTTTATTCTATTGTCTTTGAACATTTTTTTTTCCAATATGGTCCTTTAATTTTTTAAAATCAGCTTAATGTTATCCTTCTGTTAGTTTGAGCATAAGGTCGCGTGTATTTTGTTTTACATGGATTGCCAACTCAGCAGTGATTGGACCAAAATAATGGATGTGGAGTGCCATGTCACCCTTTTTTTTAACAAGCTAATTCCCAAAAAAAAAAAATCAACTTTAGGTCGAATGACAAATATGACCCGAACTTTTTTTTTTTTTGTCTCGTAAAAGAACACCAACTTTAGGTCAAGTAATAAATCTGGTCCAAATTTTTTTTCACATAAAAAAGCACCAACTTTAGGTCAAGTGATAAATTTGGTCCAAACTTTTTAAAAGCATAAATTTTAGGTCGAGTGACAATTTTGACCCTAACTTTTTCTTGTCTTGAAAAAAATCACAAACTTTCATTTAAATCCCAAATCTGGCCCCCTTAATTTAGATTCATTGATTGTCCTTAGCAATAAATCCATGTGCACTTGCTGGCTAGATTTAAAACACTACTCATTGTCTTTTTGTTTGAGCCACAGCTTGGAGAGTAACGGTGAAACTGTTTATCAACTCCTACACTTCACTAGCAAGTCAAAAAATCTCCAGATTGAATTTCTTTGGCCAGACTTTGTGGTTTTGTCATAATATGAAGCTGTAAACCACTATCCATCAAGAGACACTATAGACGAGATTTGCCAAGCTCACAACTAGAACCATTTTTCCTAAAACAAGGTTAACTTCAAGTAGAGAGTTAATGGTAGGGGTTAAATTTGGGATAAGGGTGAAAGTTTGTGATTTTTTACGAGACAGAAAAAAATTGGGGTCAGAATTATCACTCGACCTAAACTTTAGTTACCTTTACCAAAAAAAAAAAAAAAAAAATTTGGGCGAGATTTGTCTCTCAACCTAAAGTTTGTGATTTTTCACAAGACGAAAAAAATTTTGAGTCAAATTTGTTCTTTGACCTAAAGTTGGTACTTTATTTTTTTGGAATTAAGCCCTTTGTTAACTCAGCCCTTTTTGCTTTTCTTTTTTTTTTTTTCCTTCTTCCTCCACCGATGCAGACCTTACCACCTCTGTCTTCTTGGTTGAAGTTATCCCACTGCACCGCCCTCTCTCAAATAATCAATGTAAGCTTTGGATCGATACTCTCTGTAATCACCATCCTTATTGCCCCTCTCTCGGGTGAAAATCAACTTTGAGCTTGACAATTTGACCTTAAAGAAACTATACTTTGGACAGCTTCTCAGCTTAGCAACTATAATCTAGACCCTAAAGAAAGGAATTTTAACTACAAATTTGCCCAATCCTCGCAATGCTTCGGCTTTGAAACCTTGAAGAACTTACATGTGAATTTGAGTATGGATTTCTTAGTTAGAATTTGTGTTTTGAGGGCAATTAGGAGTTCTACAGCATGGGCTGTTCCCTCTTCACTGTCTGTGGAGATCTTATTTTTCTTATTTTTCCCCAAAATCATGTTTCTTGCTTCTTCAGAGGAGGTAATTAGGAGCAGGTCGTGTTAATTGGTAGTATGAATGGTGACCAAGTTTAGGGTGCTAGTGGCGGTGGTGCCAGCCATGGCAACACGCCAAGTTTGGCGGCTTCCTAAGTGAGTGGTGGTGGCAGCACCAGCGGTCATGGGGTTTGCTGGTGTTATTTATTTATTTATTTTTGTGGAGAGAGGAGTGTGACATCGACGATACATCAGACTGTGTGGATGCTAGCATGTGATATTAATGGCACCATCATCCATGTCAGCTAACTCCATCTGATATTTTAAGAGGACAAAATTGAGCCAATTTTCAGATTGTAAGGACTAGATTGAAAAAGAAAAATCCAGAGACCACATCAAACATTGAGAAAAAAGTGCAAGGACTTCCTGTATCATAATTTCACTCGCATTAATGTTAAAAATTAGAAACCTTCAGTCTTCCTTTGCTGACAATTTTTTTGGGGTTCCATGGAAGATTGTGAAAATCATAAAACTGCCATTAAAAACTTTAGTGTCAATTCGCTGATTTTTTTTTTTTTTTTTTTATTCTTTTATCAGTAGAAGTGAAATGCTGTTTCTAATTGAGTTTTTTGGAAGGTTTTAGCAAGCTTTTTAGTCTACCAAAAATCTTTAGATAAACAACATTTGTGATAGGAATGATTACATCAGCAGTGCTGTCAACCTTTGTTTTCTTATTCTTAGATTGTGGAAGATTTTGATCATCTCTTGTGGTGCTTTTCAGAATTTCTTCTGTACTAATGCATTCTTTGTCATTGCACTTCTGTAATGAGAAATTAATTTTCTTTGGAATTGTTTTATGCCACACGTTCTCTCAGGCTTGAACATAATCTTGTGCAAGATTTACTTTTATTGGCTGATGGAAATGATCTATAGTCCGGCAATCACAATGTGATCTAGATAAAATAAAGAAATATCATATCTTCATGTGGAAAGTCCATTAAAGAAGCTGTAACAATTAGTCACTTGATCATATTCTGTTTTAGCTTATGTTTAGCAAGCTCCAAATCACTTGATCAATGATTCATTCCTGTTTGTAAGGATCCTTTTAATTCCTTTCGTACACAAAATTTTAGGTCAGTTGCTGAAAAGCTTGGCCAGGAAAGGTTTTCCAAAGTCAAGATTGTAGGCCCAGCAGACGTTGAACAGAGTCTCTATGGGCAACTAGTGCTTGGCAAAGGAGTGTCTTCAGGGTTGGATGAGATGCTGGCTAAGGAAGTGGCCAAGGCAGGTAGACTTGCCACTTACCGTTAGTTTGCAACATTTTATTTCGTCTGTTCTACTGTTATTTATTTTCTGCTAATTCTCACATTTTTTTTTTATCCTTAAATTATGCATGTAAGGTCAACATACGATCAACTAAGGTAGAGCCTTATTTTCAGATACAACACCAACGATAAAGGAAAATGATCAGACTGAGCTGAATTTCATTGAGTAAACTACTGATCTTCATTTTAGTAGGTTAATCTATTGGCTTCACACTCAAATTGATGAATCCAAAATGCTATTTAATCTACATTTGTTTACTCAATAAGATATTTGTTAATTCTTACACTAATTGGTAATTGACCACACTGAGCTAAATTTCAATGTAAGTTACTAATTTTAATGGGAAAATTTTGATGCAACTGGTAAATTTAGAAAGAGAGTTGACCTTAATAAAAAGTTACCTGAGAAAAAAATGCCAGTATCCTCATTTTCACTTACACTATTTTGATTTACTCTTATTTCATATTACCAACCATGGACAAAATGTCTGCACTGCAATTTTGCATATTGCCATTTACTCGAGTGCAAGGGAAGCTTCATCCACTTTGGTCTTTCCCTTCTCCTTTCAACTTCTATATTGATGCGGACTAGCTATATGGGAAACATAATTAAGAACAGCCTTTTGATTAATCTATAGGCATGATGTAAGTATAAAGATTGCCATTTTTTAATTTCTTATGCAGTAAAGTTTGCAACATGTATATATTTCATTTTGCTTATAATCTTATGCTTAAAATATCTGAAGCATTTTGAATGTTTCAGGAATCGATGGTCTCTTTAGTAGTAGTTTGCTATGGTTAACAGTTGTTTAGGAGTGTTGGTTAGGTACTGACAGCCCTATAAGAAGGGAGCATTCCAACATGCAATGAGAATAAAATATCTTCGTTATAAACAAGTTCTTACTCTCTAAAATAATACAGACTCCAGTAAAAAAAAAAAATCTGAGAAAGAAAATTTACTGTGCTCTTTGATAGCATTTTACTATGTTCTATTATTTTATCTTAGAGTTAAGAAGCCTGGGTGCTAAAAGACTCTTTTCTTGGACCAGCTTCTGCAGAGAAACAAAGAATAGCAAAGGAGGTTGCTTCCATGCTAAAATTGAGTGTAGAGATTGATACCACCTCATCTGAAAGGTAAAATGGTGCACATGCCTTTTTTACTCCCAAGCTTGTATTTCCCAATGAATAATGATGGAAGGTATAATTTCTTGGTTTATCTTTCCTGTGGCTCAAAATGTGGAGATACATTTTTCTCATTTGCAGCAGTACAATTTTTAAGTTACTTCAATCTGTGAAAAAAGTGCATAAATGTTTCCAACTTAGAAATTACTCTATTTATGCAGTCTATTTATGCAGTAGCATTCCATCAGTCAATCTGTGAAGAAAGTGCATAAATGTTTTCAACATAGAAATAACTCTCCTTATGCAGTAGTATTCCATCAGTTTGTGATTTATCTGGGTCCTGGCAAAAATCTAAGTTTGACCAGGGTGTTATGGGCTTACCCTTTGCTATTATATGCTTTTATTAATGTGAAGAAGTCAAGGTATTCATTCATGATTTATGAGTTTTCACAGAACTATGCTAGGAAACCTCAAATGTAGGAAGCTCGGGAAATTTCAAGTTACTTGAAGTGCTGTGGAATTTTTCACTGAGTCAAAATGATTGGTGTGGACGGTTGGTTTTCTGTTTTTTAATTATGTCGCACCTTTGGGATTCAGCTTAGAGAAGATTGTAGTTGCATTGCGTGCTGGTGCCGAATTTGCGGGGGTTCCTGTCTGCAGATGTATCCTTGTAGCAGGAAGTCAATCTGGTGTGGCTGCGGCTGAGAGAATCGGTATGCCATGTGTTGTTGTACGGAGCAGGTAATCACCTGTTTCTCAGATTTCTATGTGCGCACCAATGTGTCTACCAATAGAACCACTGCTGTGCACTTGCTACATTGTGTATCTGATGCAGGAGCATAGTTTTATCTAGGAGTTTTGAGTGTCTCTTCTTCTTTATCTAATCTTTTCTTATATGCGGTTATGGTTAATAGATAGTGATGCGATAGGCATGTGACTCTTAATGGGGTCGGATGGCTGAGATTAGAAATTTTATGTCTAATCCAAGGTTGAGATCTTCTTATGTCTGGGGTATAAATAGGCCATTCCAGTCACCTTTCATCAATTGTCTTATTCTTAATGAACATTATCATTTTACTAAACCCAAGAACACTATTTTCAGTGCAATCTCAATTCTTCTAAATTTTAACTCTTATTTAAATATATTTCTAAGCAATGTTATTATTAGTGTATTACAGATATTTTTTAATACTGTACTGAATGTTGACTTTGCCACATCACAAATGCGAACCTCATGACCCTGGGGTCTTGAATTCTGGTGGAAGTTTAAGTGATAAGTAGTCTTTATTTTATTGGGCTCATTTGGAAATTGTGGCTATTTTTTTTAGGGGCAGCTTGCAATTTTCCCCTTTTTTTCATGTTTTGTCTTCACCAGTTAAGTCCCTTCAGGTGATATCATGAAGTTTGTAACACCTTATAGATATTCCCAAATGCCGTACTGAATCTTGACTTTTCCACGCTGCAAATGTGAACTTCATGACCTGGGCATAAGTCTGAAAATCCTGGTGAAAGTTTAAATGACAAGTAGTCTTTTCTTTTATTGGACTCATTAGGAAATTGTGGCAATTCTTTTTAGGAGCAGCTTTTCCCCTTCTTTCTTTGTTTGTCTTTACCAGTTCAGTCCCTCCAGTTGATATCATGAAGTTTGTAACACCTTATCCTTATTGTCTAACTAAAAAGAATGGTGGGAGCATTCTAATCCAACATATTAAGTGCAATCCCTTACTCCAACATTTCATTCTTTGCTCTTCTTTCTCATATGTGCGTGCCCCTCAGAGTGCCTAATGGGCACATAAACTCAGGACAGTCTCATTGGCTTGTGTTTCAACTAGCACTCAACTCCATTTGACGCACGCAGATACCTCTCTCTCTCTCTCTCTCTCTCTCTCGTGCCCAAAAGGCTTGAATTTATACATCCATCTTTACCTTTGTCTTCTATCTTGCTAGAATTATCTTATTTATGCAGATGAAGTGAACACTGTGGTCTATCTTAACAATGATTACCTACTGTTCATTGGTTTTTTCTGGAACAATGGCCATCAATGAAAAGCTTTTTCTGCCACAAACTAACGGTGTTGAATTAATAATTGAGTTTAGAGATATGGGTACTCAAGAACATTTTAGAGAGCAATTGATTCTGAACACTACGAGGCACGCGTGAGGCTGCAAAGATAAGACCTTTGGCAGTTTGTTTTCACTCTTTTCCTAGGCTCTGTTGATCCCTTAAAATGACATTTACTTCTTACTGGAATATTGGGACCGTAAGAAAAGAATTTTGGCTCTTAGGGAAGACATAAGACGCCATTATAGATAAGTAAACTATTTATTGTGGAAGTGGAGTGGTGGATGCTTAAAAAGCAAAGGAATTAAGGGGCCATTAGGACTAGGTTGATGCTGCAAATAGCTGTGCAATATTGATGTTTGGTTTCTTCCATAATCATAAATGATCAGTTAGAATTCCAATTTGATATGGAAGAAAGAGTCATTGCTTCTTTGATTTTAAGTCCATTGCTAGACAGTTTCTCTAATGAATGCCTGGGCGCTCGCAGAGGGGACATGCATTTTCACAAAACACACCTTGTTTTGAGTTCTCCACGAAGCTGTCTTTGCTTGTCCTGATGTTTATGTCCCCCCCCCCCCTTCACAGTTTGACTTCCAGAGCGGAGTTTCCATCAGCTAAGGCAGTTATGGATGGTTTTGGAGGTGCAGATCTGACCATCTCTAAGTTGATAGGCAGAAAATGGTCATGAAGGTTCACGAAGGTTTTGCAGCTAATCAACGTTAGAACGCTTTGAGTTTATTGAGGTTGTATTCATATATATTGATACTTGCTACTTTAGTCAGGAAAGAGAGGGACGTGGGACATATGTTGCAAAGCTGTGGTTCATTTTCTCTGTAATTATTCTTAACATCAGTTGGTGCACTGCCCATCTGTCTATAAGCTGTCTGTCGATACATAGGTACACAGAGTTTGACCCTTAAGGGTTGTTGGATTGGTTGAGTTGTTTATTGCTTGAATTCGGGGGTGTTAAAATCACTGCATCACCTCCTGATATTAACATTGGAGTCCACGCTATCATGTGGAGCTTTACCCGATGTACATTGATGGGGCGTTTCATTGTGTATTCTTGAGGATTAGTTGAGCCGCAAGTTTGAATTTGTTAAAAAAATCTTTAAATTTAGGGCAAAGAAGAGTGCCTTGATATTAAATTCACATGCTACTTTTATTTGTGCTTTTAATTAATAAATTCTCACTTCATTCACATGATGTGCTTAGAAAGAACCGTTTCCCATTATCTCTGTGGTAATTTTCAGTTTGTATTAATTCCCGCACATGAAAGTAGTAAAAAATAGCATTAAAGTTCAATAGTCATTTTTGCGTGCTTAAGTTGAATGTAAATGGCCTGTAGGATGTGATGATGTTATGGATGTACATATACGTGAGTGTGTGTGTTTGTGTGTGTGTTTCAAGCTATCCCATTTGAAAGGTTGGGTGATTATATTGCTGCTTCCGCTTGTGTATATAATTGGTAATCGAATTTGGTTGGCAACGCCTCTTGGGATGCTACAATCAAATGACTTGAGTGGCTTTAGGGATGATGCGTGTCCAAAGAGGATCGAAGCGTGACATTCCCGCCTGATTGGTATCAAAGCATGGTTATTGCCTAGAGTGATGAGATGTGTTGAGACCTTGGGATAGTTAGTTAGGAACGCTTACGTTATGCATGGGATTGTGGAATTAGCTGTTCTTAGCACTTTAAAAGAAGTTTAGCCTATGGGATTGTGGAATTAGCTGTTCTTAGCACTTTAAAAGAAGTTTAGCCTTGATTTAAGGATGCACGAAGGAAGGGCAACTTTAGGGTAAGTTGGTGCTCAAAAAAGGGGGCAGGAGGATCCCAAGGTAGATGAGATTCTGTAGGCCCTAGAAGCCATTGGAAACTTGATGGGATAGCAGGCTCTGTAACGGGCTGAAGCTGCTATCGTCGCCGCTGCTGACAACAATGCCCCGTTAGTTGGAGATGAGAACCAAAGGTTAGTGAAGCAATTTATGAAATTGAAGCTGCCCCAATTCAGTAGAAAGGGCTATCTTGAGGTTGCTACAACATGGATTAAGGAGTTGAAAAGGCCTTTGCATTACTGAGGTGCACAAATGAGGAAAAGGTCTTGGTGGTTTACCAACTAAAAGGAAAAGCTAATGACTAGTGGGAGGCCACTCGGGGAAGAGTTTTTCCTAAAGATACCGTCCCTACTTAGGACTTGTTCCTGGAGAAATTCCATGAACAATACTTTTCCGAGTGTGTCCGAGACTAGAAGATGGCGAAATTCCTACGTGCCATGCCTCGACTCGTTCTTGGGCAGGCAACACCCCATGCTCTACTTTCACTTATCTCATTCGACTGCAACGTCCCAGAAAGCGTCGCCGGCCCATATGTACTATTGCAATTTATACGCAAGTGGAAGTATAACAAATCACCCAAACCATTAAATATTAGGAATAGCATAGAAATACATCAACAAACACTTTAACAAATGCATCCATTAACCACTACAAGTAAACTTTAATTACACCTTGAAAGCATAGCCATGCACAAACTCCCAAAAGGGTTTAGGATTGGCTCAGTCCCTCTATGCTATGAGGCGACTTCAAAAGGGTGGTATCCCCAACACGTCTAAGTTATGATATCACAGCTCAAACTTGGTATCCAACTCTTGATTTAAGTCCACTTCCGAGCTAATCACATTGTCGTTGGGGGTATCCTTGTCCATGGGACCCCAACTAACACCCTTGGATTCCCCACCTGATGGAAATTGTAGGAAAGGGCCCTAGTGCTCCCCTCTAAATCAAACGTACTATGCCTCGAACCTATGGGGCACCAACTCTTGCTTTGCCCTAACTATTCACATGAGCAGTTATCCTATTTCCTCAAAGGCATCACTTAGATCACACAAGCCATTCTTAAAACACTTCCCATACGTAAGAGTCAAATATAAGAGCTTGTAATACATTATAGTCATGCATCCATGCCATTTAATGATCCAAATGTAACCATATATCAATCTCAGGCACATTGCTCGCAATAATCAACTCACACGCATGTCTCACGCAACTCATATGCATATCCATATCATGTAGGTGTAAGCCATACATCAGCCTCATAATATGCATTCAGCATTTAGGCACTTTGTAAGTATTGATGTCCCAAGAATGTCATGACATCCTATACTACCGCGCAATCCTCGAGATCATGATTCCATATTATTAATATGACCACTCTCGACCACAACCAGCTTGAAGATTGGCAGTCTTCTGGCATAACAGGACATCATCTCACCCCATCGAGCATAGCATCATCCCGCATAAACGCATCAAGACGGCATTCCACTAAGGAGCTTCGTTCCGAAATTCATTCTCAAACGGCATCCAGTTAACTTGGGGGCATCCGAACTTAATTGAGCATCATTCCGTGTAAAACGCATCAAGACGTGTTCACTACCCTACGTAAAACTCATCAAGGTCTTTATGTGATCACACAAACGTATCATCACACAAGTCTATTTCTTTCTTTCTCATAAGCCAATGGAAGGGTGTGTGATTCTCATATGGTATGTGAGAACATGCGTCATATACAATCATGTCATACTTGCACCACATATCATAGCACACCAATGCATTATTTAAACATACCCACGTGTTATCTTTCAACTAAATCTAGCATGCATAACAAATAATCACAACCCTCGAATACCATAGGCGCTTACCATTTCCCATTCTAAGTCACATAAGCATGTACTATAATCAAATCACACAACCAACAATGCATCTATCAACCCATGGCATATAGGTCACTCATTAAGGTAAGATAAGTCATTGCAATTGATCATAAGTTATCGCATGCTATCATAACCTATCCAATAACTCATCTTCCAATAATATAACTTACCATAATAAGTTTATCACCCTATTATAATACATCATAACAACTTATCACACTTCACTTAACATATCTTCATAACTCATCGTATAACTACTTATAACATATCGAAAACTTATCAGTAAAACTTGATAACCTATTGGTAAAATATGATAACTTATCAACTAAACTTGATAACCTATCGCGATAACCTATTAACGAAAACATGACAACATATTGGCAAGGCTTAATAACCTATCTCAATAATCTGTCAATAAGACTCTATAATCTATCCTAATAACCTATCGGTATCCAACGATAACTTATTGCATAAAACCCACTTATCATATCATCAAAGTATTGTCGAACCATAATCTAGCCCTAAACTAATCCCTAAGGGCAACAACAATCCTATTCAAGGGCCAGAAAACCATTTACACCCAAATCCAAGCTTTAACAAGAGCGACAAGGCTAGACAACGGCTGAGGTGGCTGGTCCAGCTTCGAACACATGGAGGGCTGGATAGTGGTCAAGGCGGCGTCACAATTGGCGGCCAAGTGGCGGACGGTCTCCGGGTTTCGCAGGGGAACAATCGATGAGAGAAAGAGGAGAGGGGGCTGCGGCAACGGACTGGATAGCAGCTTCCTTGGCTCTAAGGCTTCGACATGATCACAAAAAAGTCCGTGCGAAACAACAGTTTAACAGCGACAACAGGGTGGACTGTCACCGATGAGGAATTGAGAGAAAAAGTGAGGGAAAAAACTTGATATGAAGATGAAAATGGAAGGGATGGTGGTCGACTACTCAAAGGAGAGAGAAAGGGGAGATTGAGAGACAACGTGAGGAAATGAGAGAGAGAGAGAGAGAGAGTGAGAGGAAGAGAAGCCAGCAGTTTGGGGAGGGGAAAAAGGAGGAGAGGGAAAGATCTAGTCCCTCAAAAAAATTAAAAATCCTATTAATTGCATTTCTATCTCAAGAATAAAAATTTTGGATAGTTACCAAACGTCTTCAAAAACTCAGAAATTGTTCCTGCTAAGATAATAATAAAAAAATCATTTTTAAGCAAAAATTGTTCCTAGTAATGAAATGATAACCAAACGCGCTCTTAGAGGTTTGGATCTTGTGAGCATACTAGTAATGGAATGATAACCAAATGCGCTCTTAGAGGTTTGGATCTTGTGAGCCTAGGAATTGAAGTTCGAGCCGATCCACAATGAAGGAGGCTTATATTGACTAGTTGGCCCATCTCTAGAAGACCTCTCCGGAGGCGAGTCTACGACTCTAGCGCATAGGGATTGGTCAATATGTGGCAAGGTGTGGCGTCGTTGGCTACCATAGGAGATAATTACATGGTAGTCCCAACTTACCTTTGTTTCATAAGGGAAAAGAAAGAAAGATAATACCATTAAAAACCCCAAATTAGTATACTTATAATAAATTTACCATTAATTATTTTTCAATAAATTTTGTCATTAAATTATTGAGTTATATGACACACATGGTTAGTTTGGCGAGTGTCTGCGTTTGAGATTTTACTTACATGTGTACTAGTTTGTGACTTTTTGTGAAATTAATTCAATTTAATTTGTCAAAAATATACCATTTTTGAGGTTTTTTGTGTTTAAAAATTTGTTATTATAAGTTTATCATAAGTATACTAATTTGAGATTTTTTATGATAAAAAATTAGGATTAATTTACAACGATTGTACCAATTTGAAATTTTTCTTAGTGTTAATCCAAAAAAAATGAAAGCTTCACACATATTTTTGGCACGAGTATCTTTGCTTCTTCTCATTTATGAGGACCTTACGAAGAATATCGATGGCTAACACGAAATAACACTAGTGCTTCTAAATTTACTTGGAATGTCATCCGTAAGTCAAAGCTCAACGCCAGGATCCATATCGACTGTCCCAATACAAGAGGGGGCACAAACGAAAAACAAAAGAAAAACTCTAATCTCCTTGGCCACTGAACTCATAACCGAGCCTTCACCTGATTAAATTAGTTTAACCAAACGAAGTTGACTGGATGCCAAAGTCACCCCTGCTTAACGAATTGCTCCAGCTCAAACTCGGGGACGCGATTTCTATTCATCGCCATCAAGCCGCGACAGATGAATCGATTCGACAATACAAATTCTACCAAAAGCCTTATCCGTGAGCACATTCGCCAGCCTCTCCCGCCCATGCTTTTCTTAGCTTCTTCCCGATCTACACTGAAGACGAAATAGAGAGAGAAGTGGCAGACGATGTTCTCGGCGAATGAGGGGAGCTCCGCTTCAGAACGACCGTCGGCAGTATGCTGGTTTTCCTCCTCTCTTCCTCATTGAGGATTTCCCCGGAAAATAGCTCCAGTCTGTCTATGTTGGTACTCTCCCCTATCTTCTTCCCTTGGAATAGTACTGACTCTACATGCCTCTGCGCTAACATCTCCTCTGTGCTTTCCATTATGTCTCTGGTCTTCTGATAATTGGCGAGGCCTTGCCTTCTTGCGTCGACACCATTCGCCTGCAACAACATGCGTCCCGATTCATCAGACACTGAACAATTACGGAATTGCATAATTGGAGGAGAGAGATGGAAAGAAAGAAAGAAAGAAAGAAAGAAGCAGGCGAGATTTTCTTCTTCCTTTTGTGTGTGTACAACCCACCTGAATGCGGACGTAATTGTGCTTTCCTGATTCACCAAATGCCATGGACACAGCTTGATCCACCTGATCATTTGAATAACACGAACTCAGATGCGTTAGACGTACCATGGCCAAAGCTCCATCCTGTTACATTATGAATAAATCGAGAAGGAACAAAATCGAACACGAGTGAAAACGTACCATGGCAGAAGCTCCATCTTCAGTGATCCGAGCGAGCCCTGACCGGCTCGGGTCTTCAAAATCCGATCCGCCATTCCCCAGGGAGAGCACCAGCAAGTCCTCCAGGCCGTTACAAAACGGGAACTCCTGCTTATTATTCAACACGTGCGTGATGGCCGCGGCCGTCGGATTGTTCATCGCCACCCGCCCATTGATTGCCACTATTCTCGTCCGCCCGTCGACTGACCTTAGCTCCAACGGCCTCTCTGCCATCGTCGCGGCGCACACGTCCCTCAGCTTGAAATCATAGCCGTCCATCTCGAGTGCGTCCGCGCGTGAGAACACAAAGGGTGCGTGGGACTCGAGGTCGTAGCAAGGGATCAGAACCGGCTTGACCGTGTCTCGCATCGTAAGCTCGTCCGCGAACGCCTCTCTCAGCAGTTTCTTCTCGGCCCTGCCCGCCGGCCACCGACGCCGGAATATCCGCCAGCAGGACGCCTTCCGGCAGCGGACGAGGAACCCCAGAGCCTCCTCCGCCGTGATCGTGGGACTGCCTTCTCTGGCATCCTTCCGGCGCATGAAGAGCAGCGTGGCCAGGATCCCGCCGGCGCCGGAACCGGCAGCGACATCGAAGAAGTCGGCGATGCGAGCATTAGGATCGCCGGACCTCCGGCGGAGGGACGCCTCGAGGTGGACGAGGGACTTTGAGGCAAGGACTCCATCGGTGGCGCCGCCGCCGTCAATGGAGAGGATCCTGACTTTGCCGGCGGCGAGCTTGCCAAGTTGGGGTTTTGGGACGGCGAAGTTGGGGGTGTCGTAGCCGAACAGGAACTTGTTCTCGAGGATCGAGAAGATTTCGTTGGTGAGCTTGTCGACATCGAAAGCCGGGTCGCGTACTGGAGATTTTGGAAGTGCCGCCATTTTTGTGCTTTTTTGCTGGAAGCTAATTTGCAGTGTTGTGTAAGAGAGAGGGAGGGAGGGAGAGAGGGAGAGAGAGAGAGAGAGAGAGAGAGAGAGAGAGAGAGATTTGTTGACGAGGAAAAGCAGCGAGAATGGGTGGCGATTTAAAGAGGCCTGCTGGTGAAATAAGGAGAGCGACCCACGGTCATTTCGCTTGGCGATTAATCGGCGATTCCGCCTGCCCATTTTGTAACTTCCTCCCGCCCATAGCGTAACTGCTTTTTGCCATTTCCCAGTTTCTTATTTTTCGTATGATTCTTTTTATTAAAAAAAAAACATCGAAGAGCCCACGGTACTAGCAAACCATAAAGATGGTTATTCTCTTTGATTGCCAACATTCCTTTACTCTCTTTAACAATCCAAGGGTTACTTTCTCATAAATAATAGTCTTACTTTTCCGTTTTCTTTTGATTCACTTGGGTGATATCCTTGATTGATTTGCAATTACCTTCGACCGAAGTGACCACAAAATGTTGTGACAAATTGCTCTTGTTGTGAGACTAAATCATGAAATCACATTGTTGTTGTCTCCTCTAGCCACGCATGATATGATGACATGAACAACGTTGTCATTTTTTTTTTTTTTTTTTTGCTTGGTAAAGGTTTCCCAAGCAATTCGGACATTTATGGCATCTGATGTTTCGGGCCTAGCCCCATGTCACTATTCTAAACTGCTAATAACTATATAACGAGGACGTTGATCTGTGGCTGGCCGCGAGGAACAAGATGTGTTGTGGAAAGGGAAAAGGTGAAGATCAGCGGCGGAGAGGGACTTTCTGACTTCGACGGGTTCGATTCCTACTCACGTCTAAAGCTGACGCAACAAATGAATTTTCAATATCTAGTCTACGCTTTCAATTCCTTTTCTTTGTCCGTGTAAATATGACGATGCCATCGTTTCGACCTATGGAGTCAACGGTCTTACTTATGGTTCAACCTTCGTGTTATATCTATGCCATTTGCGTGTCGGTAACTCGTTTTGATACTTGTTTGAGCAGAAAGAACGTGCATGATCGGAATAACGTACGATGTTGTGAATCAGTGATGACTTATCTCCATGAGTTGAGAGCAGACCAAACAGGGAAAATCCTAGTAGGACAGGGCATATCAAGGATTTATGTTGTACAATAAGATCTGGTGGTTCAAACTTCAATCCATACGTAGGACATAGCTGCTTCTTTTTTTCCCAATTCAGCTTTTATCATCTTCCCTAAGTTCACTAGGCCCTACGACCAGTCACTGTGGTTGTACCGACATTTTGTCCCTACCTAGACGAGCCACAACCAAAGACATACTTCCTTGCTCCCGTGCAGTGAGCTCAACTAGACATAAACCCTTAGATGAGCTCGGGGGGCCATGAGGATCTCATCTCATCCAACGGTATAGGTGAAGTGGGCTCAGATGCACCCGAAGCAAGTGATCAGATACTTTTTTTCTCCCGGGGGGGGGGGGGGGTGGGTGGAATCAGATGTTATTAATGAGTGGATTTTTTCAGATTTTTCATTTGGAGGACATAGACTAGAGATACAATATATGCGAAGGCAGGTTTAATTTCACTTCGTCTTGATATTTTGTGGCACATTAACAGTACTGCTAGGTCCATGCAATGTCATGTGCTTATTTGCTGATCTGGGAATCGTGCCTTTAGATTTCTAACCGTTTCATAGAAGGACCAAAGATTCCTTAAATCTATAAGATAATTATCTAAAACATCATAAATCCATTATAGGGTGTCCAATTCAATTGTAAAACCTTTCAATTCGATATATTTATCCTTAAACATTTTAACGATTTTTCAATATAATCATTTTAGTCAATTTTAGTCAAATATCACCAATGTGGCGCACGAATTAGGGGTGTGCAAAAGAACTGAGACTCGCCCGGACTGCTCAAAACCGGATTGGAACTGCTCGGAACCGATGGTTCTTAAGGGAACTAGTCCGGTTCCCGGTTCCAGTTTATGGGAATCGATGGGCACTAGTCCGGTTCTCGATTCCATGGGCGGATCCGCCCACTCACTCACCCGAACTGAACCGGTTATATTATAATAATATATTAATTTTTAATATTAAAAAATTTGAAATTAGCAATTCTAAAATTTAGGGCTCCAATCACTATCTTGTCTCAATTCACTACTTTCATACTCCATTTTGTCTCTCTCAGTTCAAAATATCCCCGAGCTCCCTCTTCCTCTTTGATTCACCTCCGAATCTACTCATCTCCCTTCGAGTCCTAGTCCGAACTCGGCAAAACAATGAATTGATTCTCTTTTCCTCTCTCGAACTTGAAGTCTCTTTCCACATCGTCGTCATCCTCGTCGCCACCTCCGCATTCACTGTCACTATCGTCCTCTTCGTTGTTGGGCTCGTCCTGCTTCTACCTCCCCTCTTCCTCCTCCCCCTCCTTAGGCTTCTCCCAATCATCCTCATCTTCGAGGACGGGTGAACTCCAAGTCTAAGAACTGCTCATTGTCCCCGTTGTCCTCTTCATTGTCGGTCTCAAGGGAGGAGTGGGAGACGGCGGAGGTGGTGGCAAAGATGGTGGTAGTGGCCGAGATGAAAGCGGAGCGAGGGTCGCAACCGCCGCCACCACGGCGCTAGTACTTGAGAAGAATAAAGCTACCATGGTCAGGAGAACCAAAATAAGCAAATGTGGGGAGGGCGAAAAGGGGAAGGTGCGGAGGTTGGACCGGTTCTATGGATCCACCCGAGAACCAAACCCGACCGGCGATCTGGTTCCCGAGTGGATCTATGCAACTAGCGGGCGGTTTCCGGTTCCAATTTTTCGGAACCGGTTCTTAGCGAGCAGTTCCCGGTTCTAGGTTGGGAACCGCCCACTTGAACCATGCACACCCCTAGCACAAATGGTGTTCACATGGGGGATTTTTTGCAAAAATTTCAAAAAAAAAAAATCTGGATTTTCTCTTGTTTTTTTTTTTTTTCCTTTTTGCTTGTGGCCAATCTGCGTGATGGTTGCAGTACCCTCACTAGGCCCTCATCGGATCTAGGTGAGCAGTTAGCCATCGTCGAGATCGACCATAGGAAAAAAGGAAAAGAATTATAATTGGTCGGAAGGATTGGTTGTGCACTATGTCAGCAATTTTCGATTAAAAACTGGTTAGAATAAATTGTCAAAGATTAATAACTAAATTTGTCAAATTAAAAAGTTTATAATTATATTGACCGTCATATAATATATTTAAGACTTTTTGAATATTTTTTCCCTAAATTTAGCATCCTTTAATTTGAGATAAAGTTAGAGCTGACATGAAATACTTGCTTTTCTTTTTTCCCTCCATGATAGAACTTTTGCACGAGCACAGCATCTTGCAAAAAAATATCACCAGTCCACTCTACATAATACGCACGCTTTTTCCGCATGATTCTTTGGAACTTTCGCACGTAAAGAAATCGGGATGGGACAGCGACGTTAGGCTGCTGCTGGTGTGGTGGTGCCGAGATCTTTGAGCTTTAGGTGGAGGCATTCCGTCGAGCAATTAATGGGCAATACTCGATTAAAGCTTGAGAGAGAAGGATGGCCGATGGACCCTCCCGCCTTTTGATAATTTCATGTTATGAAGGATCTCATCATTTGTTCATGCCCCTGGTCCAATATTTATCATGCTCTTTGTTTCAAATATTTATGGCGCCCCCACACGGGGTTTCCTGGAAGTGCCCCATTAAAAAAATCATACTGACCTTTTCAAAAGAGAAAAAAAGTTGGGGCTTGCCAACGTATGAAAACTCGCCGATTTGAACGCAAGCCGTTTCAGCTTAAGTCAACAATCTCTCTCTCTCTCTCTCTCTCTCTCTCTCTCGGATGTAGATCACCGACGCCCCCAAAGTGTACGTGGCGTATTTTCCTTTGACTCTTGTCCTCTTATTGTCAGAGATATGAGGGAAATAAATAATGTGGATTTAATATATCATGTTTTGATGAGTACATTGCACATGTACATGTATATGTACATGTAATCCTTAGTTTGAATAGTAAAATGACACCTTGATTTGCTTTCCTTAGAAGCTCTCACATTGTACAGGGACAAATCCAATGATTAAGGACGGAAGAATTAGTTGCTTTCTCAAATAAATGTTTAAAAAATTATCCATCATGCACAATGTCACATTGTACAGAGACTAAGAATGTGGAAATTGACGTCTAAATCGAATTAATTGATTCTCTCCTCCTAATGAAAAAATTAGGGAATAATAATTCAATTTGCAGTGAATGTACGTCACCAGGGAGTGCGGGTGGGGTGGGGGGGGGGGGGGGGGACACCGACCCATTAAGCGTTAGGTGAATGGGAAAAGGCCAAAAGAGCCAAAAGGACTTGAGACTCAAGACATGGCCTCCACGCCCCCCATGTCGGACCACATCAGTGGTTGAGCAGCATTAATTAGTATAATGATATGGTTTCTTTCAATCTGTTGTTTCACGCCCAATTTAATATTCACCTGTTCATCCGACAGAAGAATGGTCTGCTTAATCATGGGGTTTAGGAGGTTTAATCATTAAAGCAGGGTTTGATTAATTTAATGTGACTAGTGTCGATATGTGTTGGGTGGTAGTGGTACTACTGTTACTTTGATTCTCCTGTTCGTGAATAGAAGCGGACTTCCAAAAGGATATGTGGCATCGGTTGGTCTTTGCCGGAGAAAAGACAAAGGGTTGAGTTTTTGTCGTTTGCGTTGGATAGGATGGCAACGGGGGCTAACCTTCGGGGAAATTAAAATTGGGAAGGAGGGAACATGTGTGCGAACCAGACAGGAAGCCAGAAAGAAACAACTTATTCGCAGAAAGAAAAATTGTAAACTGGCAAGAATAAAGTGGCAATTCTTTCGCATTCGCCACGTGGCCCATTTCTACAAATTTCCAAAGATAGTAAAAGAAAAGAATTGGCTAACCCTTAACCTCAAATTGATAAATATATAATAAATTTATCATAAATATTAGTACGTTTGTGACAAATTTACCCTCCGTTACTTTTTGTTAAATTTAAATGTTAAATTTGATGACCTAGATGACACATGGTGACGTAGCAAATCCATATGAAATTTCATAGGGTAAATATAACGAAAAATCCTAAAAGATACACATGTAATAAATTTAATGGTACACTTATGTGTCATCCACGTAAGCAAATTTAATGGTAAAACTTGACGGAAGTTAATAAAAGATAAATTTGTCACATGAGTACCAATTTGGGAAATTAGTGTCGGGTAAACTTATCACGAGTGTACCAGTTTATGATTTTTTTATGGTGAAAAAATTAGTATTGAGTAAATTTGTTCCATGTGTACTAGTTTAGGATTTTTCAAGATATTAATCCTTGTATATATGATAGTTGCCTTCGAAGAGAGATTTGAGGTTTAGATCTTTCAAGACCCATACTTGTTTCTCTTATTATATTTTTTTCACATGATATTGATTAAAATCTAGTTTACATGTCAAGAGCAGTGGTACAATATTTGTAATAGGGAAAAAGCAAAAAAAAAAAAAAAGACAAATTGTTACCACTTGACTCGTTTGTCCTAAAATTTTTTTTTTGGTAACATAAAAAATTTCAAACTATGCCCATGATCACATATTAACCCTATTGTAAAATTATACCTACATAACATATTTATCCTTCGTTAAAGTTTTGTGAGATTTTTTTTCAACCAAAATAACTTCGTTTTATTTCACTTAAGTTATATGTCACCATATCAACATTGTATGCTTTTCAATTTTCATATAGGCCAATTTTTATTAGTCCTCATTAACAAAATTTTGACAAAAGATAAATGTGTCACGAAGCATAATTTTACATGTCGGGAGCAACTTCATAATAATTATAATATTAATTGCATCTTCAAATAACATCTCATACTTTTAATTTAGACATTCTAATATGGTATCGACAGTCTAAGAATTCAAATCCCAATACTCACCTTTTAAACTCATTGTTCATGGTGGGAGTACAACTTTCTCACTTAAAACAAGAGTCTTGCCCACTTCACAACATTGAACCAGGCCATGGCTCCGAGGATGATTATGATCCAAGTTGAGCTGATCCACCCCCTAACTCTAGGACCAATTCTTACAATATTGATCCTCAATTTTTGGGATCGAGGATCGACCCTATTGAGCTTGGGACTAAGGATCAGACTAACTCGATGGGCTCGATCCGGTTCCGAGGTCAACTTAAGACCAACTAATAATTTTTTTGTTTCATTTTTTGTACTCCATGAAAAGACGACTGAGGATCAGACCGACCTAATAGGTTTGGCAACGAGAGAGATCAATGAAGAGAGGCAAGCATTGCGAGTAGTGAGCATCTAGTGGGGCAAGCATTGAAGGGCGAGTAAGGTGAGTGGCAAGCAACAAGCTAGGCGAGCATCGAGCGGCAAACAATGTGAGCGACCAAAAGTGAGTGAGGTGAGTATCAAACGGCGAGCAGGGGAAGTTGTTTCTTTCAATTTTGGCAAATTGAAGACTAAGAGAACAAAGAAGATGAAAGAGAATGAGTACTAGAATAGGATACCGTAAGGAGTTGTTTATGTCGTTTTGGATACCGTGAGGATTGCTCACAAACACATTTTCCTCATTTGTAAATTATGACGTTGATGTCGTAAAAGACATTACAATTCTAAGCCATACTTGGATTTCTCACTAAAGAGCTGTTTATTACTATTGACGCTATTTAACCTAGGGGTTTTCTCTATATAAAAAAATTATAAATAATATATTAGATATATAATATATATACCATCACAGTTAGTTCGAGTTGGACTGACTATAAACTCCCAAGACGAAGAACCAACTCGCACAGTACTAATCCAGGATTTCATGACTAAAAACTGACCCAGTCCCCTTAGGAATCGGATCAGAACTGACAGGGTTAGGCTGATATCCAGTGTCGGTTCAGGATTGACCCTAAACCGATTCTCATCCCTAATGGGCTCACACAAGGGATCAATTTCACACACAAGTTGATTCGGGCTACCCATGATCAATGCAAAATTCGTAGGAGGGAATAGTTAGAGGATCTCTCTCTCTCTCTCCGACCCGACCTAGCCCATGATCAATGCAAAATTCACGGGAGGGAATAGTTTGAGGATCTCTCTCTCTCTCTCTCTCTCTCTCTCTCTCTGTATCGTGGGCACGTAGAAAAAGCAATAGGCACGCATGCAAGCAAAAGGGAGTAACTCAAGAGACCGAAAAAACCAAAAAGAGTGCTCGTGTGTTCTGATGAGACCAACCCCAAAATTCTCCAATAGGAAAATTGCAAGCACTCATTTTTCTGTGTGAGATCTCCGATCGCCCATATTTTGTTAAACATACTGGAGTTTGTAATATATCATTTTCAGATTTTATAACCATGCCTTTGAATTATACAGAAAAGAAAGAAAAGAGCGAAGTCAAGGAGTTGGCCGCGTACAGATGGGTGGTGGTTCAATGATGGCCACCAACCGTGCAGATGGAGGGTACACGGTTGCAACAGACTGTATCGGAAAAAGAATGAGGTTTGCCTTGTCACTATTCTGCGGTTAGATTTGATCTTTAGTTTATGATGCTTGGTCTTAATTTGGAATGTTTCTCGTGAAAGTACGACAAAAGAAAAGCTCAAAACTAAGGGCTTAACCTTAGTTACGATGGATATTTCCACATCCCTTTTCCTGGTCGACATTCTTTTAAAGTTCTTAATTAGCTATCTCACAGAGCCGTGGTTAGAAAAAGAAACTAAACGTGGATCGAAATACTGTCAACTTGACGAGGTTCTCTTTCAAATTAGTTCTTCTTTTTTTTTTGAACAACTCTTTCAAATTAGTTCAAAGAAAACTCTTTCCAACCACATTTGTAATTAGTGAATTGCAGGTAATGAACATCTCCTCCATGCAAACTTGACCAAAATTAAGTGAGACTCTTATGGAAATGCTCCAAAAGGGCGCCCCTGTAAAGAAAAAACCAAAATTAATTGGGTCATGTACATTCTATTATAACCAATCAATGAAAAGCATAATTGGACGGAATTTTCTTCAATCCAATTTGGAAAAGTATATGGTCCTTATCGAACTGTAAAAAGGGGTGTTATATAACAGTTTTCTGAATACATATTTCATTAGGATCAAAGTTTTACCAAGAAAGATAAAAAATTTAGAATCCCGGAAAGATAGTGATATATTAATCACATAGCTTTGTACATGCTAACAATTTAGGCCCATCACGAAAGGTCCAATGCTCTTAGTTTTTGTAACAACCCGGGCCCCACTGTATAATATTGTCCGCTTTGGACACTGAGTACTCACGGCTTTAAAACGCGTTATACAGGTTAGAGGGGTCAAAGCCATTATAAACTGGCCCAGGACTCCCTTCCTAAGCGATGTGGGACAAGATGGACCCCTTCCTTGCGCACGTCCAGGGACCAAGGCGTGGACGCACCGCCATCCCTCCTCCCCGCGCATCGCCGCTCGGGCCGTCACAGTTTTTAAGACCAGCAGTGCACACGACCTGATTTTGTAACCTGACAAATACGACTAAGAAATCCAGGAAAACAACGTCCCTTCGATGCATTCAGTTTCACAAGCTTATGTAAGGACTCAAAAACTTATGGTCATCATTCTATTTCTATCTAAAACTATCTTCTTATTGCAAAAACAATTTAGAATAGAAATTCATTTGATAACACAATTTCATTTTTTTTTTGGAACAAATTTTTAATCCACAAATAGATTTAGTATAGAAATGAAAAGAAATTTTTTAACTTCTCTATTTTTTAAATGAAAATGAGAAATAAAAATTCTTTTTATCACCCGCTCCCATTATTAGCTAGTTTGTTGTCATCGCCTGCTGTTGCCGGTTGTGCGATCGCCATCGCGGGTCACTGGTTGCTTGTCGCCATCACCTGGCCCTCTGTCGACCCTTGCTACTGCTGCCCACCACTCACTACTTGTTATCCACCGTCGCTTGAGAAAGAAAATTTTGTGTTGTTATTAAATAAATTTCTATTTTGAAAATAAAAATTTTGTGTCATTATTAAAGGCGCATTTTTATTCGAAAATGATTAGAAATCAATTTATGAACAAAAATAAATTTTCGATTATAATGATTATTATTCGTGACCTTAGTATTTAGATTAAGGAACAAAGGAAGTACGTGTCAACCCTCCTGATGATTTCATATGATTCAAAGGAAGAATTACAGTCTCCTGATGGTCTCTCTTGTGTTGGTAGCTTGACATTGTTGTGAAATCTTGACACGTAATCATCAAGTTTCCCATAGGGAATATTCTCCCGCAGAGTCCCCTTGACGGTACTTAACTACCCAATTGTACTCTCTGGCATGTGAGCATATATGCAATTTAGACTTGGGATTTGACGGAGGTCAAAACTCGATTTATTCTTATTCTCTTTATTTGATGATGAATTGGTGGGCTAGATCGAGCATTACTCGCCCTTCCGGAAATAGCTGGGCCCAAATCAAATTCTAAACTCATGACTTACGATTACCGTAAATTTAGGATAGCACAATTTTCATCCCTTAAATGACTAAATCCACCCCTATTTACACTAAAAAAGGCAAATTTGCCCCAAATCTTTCCATTACAATTTAAAGTGGTGACCCAGCTCTTCATCACTGTAAGTCTTCACCGTCGTGCTTTACAGCATCATCGCAAGTACACTTGCTATTGAACAAAGTCTTGACGGTGTCCCTACACCGCAATCTGCTCCTCCTCGCAAGCCGCCGTTACGATCTTTTCCCTACATTGTCAGTCATCGAGCCACATCAACAAGCTACTGCAGTTGAGCGACAATCCTGCACCACGAGTCCTCTACCTAGCCGTTGAGAAAGAGAGATGTTCATAACAAAACAAGCTATTGGATGCTACAACAGCAACATGCTCTCTGAGAAAAAAAAGTCTCACTCTCTAGGATTAAAGCTAGCTTTTATTTTGCTAGAATTGATTCGACGATAAAATTGTAAAAGTTTTCATAATGTAGGCTATATCAATTGATATTGTAATTTACCATTTTATGATGTTGGACTAAGATGAGATGAAAAATTTCTTAATTAATCTAATATGAGATTGGTTATGTAGGGGTCGAGTTGAGCTCGGTCCATAATAAGAGATTTTAATTAGAAACTTTATAATAGTGCTCAAGTCTCCTCTAATCCCAACACACATGTATCCTCACAAAGGAGCATTTACTAAGTGTTAAGGGTGTTGGGTCATCTCATTTGAGTCAGTGATACAAAGGGTTATAGAGGAGAAGTTCTTGAGTTTGGATCATTACTATTCTACATTACGAACAATGGTCCAAATCAAGTGCGTTAAATCTCTTTACTTATTTATATGTGTTTTTGATTTTAACTATGGAGATCTTGGGATTGCGCTTTTATGTCTTACATGTGGTGTCAGAGTCTCCATTAATCGGAACAAAAATGTATAGTTTTTGCCCTTCTTTGTGATTTTTTGTGCAGCATAAAAATTGATTTTAATTATATAAATGGAAAGATCTCGTCGAGATGAGCAAAATCGTGGGTGGCACACCATCGGGGGAGGGCGCACGCACTTCCACATGTGTTCACAATCCCTCATGCGTGGCGAAGGCTAGCACGTGCAACACACGCACTAAGGTTGACGACCAAGTGATGTTAGCGATCCTGACCCGACCCAACTTGATTTGTTGACTTGGCTCGATTGACCGTTGTCTTGACCCAATTGACTCGACCTGGCTCCAACTTGTTAACTTGTTCGACCTAGTCCTTTGTTGACTGGACTAGTCAACTAGTTGGACCGAACATTGATTGATCGAGCCAATCGTTGACCGGTCTAATCGGGTGTTGATTGGTTGAATTGGTTAGACTGCTAGTTCATACCGATCTAGTCTGGCCTACGTCTCTTCACATGTTGCGTACTCCAGACACACGTACGAGCGCGTCCGAGCTTTGATTGGGGCACTCTTGGAGTTTATGTGCTCGTATAACGATGCTCTACACCTATGATATATTTATTTTTCATTTTTGATAATTTTATAGATGTGAAAATATATACTGAACCTTAAAAAAAAGTGTTTTTTTGGGTATTTTTAGGGTATTTTGCGTATTTTTCCGTATTTTTATATAATTTTAGAAATACAAGTGCAAGCTTACATGTATATCATCACCTAGATATTGTGTAGAGTGTGATTCATTGATAAGGTTGTGGATTTGTATGCCTTTGACTAGGGCACGAGAGATTTAGTTTGCTACATGGTACATGGAATTATTGTTATTCATACCTAGATTATTAAATTGTGAATGTCGTATGCTTAATAGAATAGTGCATTCACATAGTGATTGTTTATACTATAATTGGACACACATGATAGAGTGTCACATGTTGAGTGACATAATTCCCATTAATAGATAATACAAAGCGAATGCTTTGCTATTGATTTGCCATCGATGGATAAATTGCATGTTTAGAGCGTCTCCGAGGCGAAGAACCCTCATACATGAGGTTTAGGGAGTTTACGCACTGAGTTTATCTCATACCTCGTTGTTTAAACTTTTTCAGGCCCTAATCATGGCTATTTAAGCCTGAGCCAAAGTATTTTGAGATGGACGCGTACTAGATGCTTAGGGGATACCACTTTGTGAGGTCACCCTTGTAGAATAGAGATGTTAGGTGAATCCCAACCTCGATTTTTGGACAAGTATGAAGGAATCCGCTACGCGGACTTATAAATGGCTAAATTTTTTTATGTAAGGAAAGATTATGTTTGATGGTAGATGCATATATATAAAAGTATGTTTTGATTGTATGTCTTATACTATCCCTATTGTTTGTTAATGGTTGGGAGATGTTTATTCTGCTTCCGCTTGTGTATAATCAAAAGATAAAATGAATGAGTTGGCAATGCGTCTTGAGATGTCACAATCAAATGACCAAAGAGATCAAGAGATGCTGCGAGCTTGAGGTCCGGGGGGTGACATCCATGCTTACAACCCACTACTTGAAAGCATGGTTGGAGGAAGTTTTCTTTGTCCCACTACTTGAAAGCATGTATCCTAAATACATGTGTTCTTAGAATTGAACATTTTACCAAGAAACGCAGAATGATTCAAAATCCCGGATAGAAAGTAGGCGTTAAATGTATGGCTTTGTTCATGCTCACAAATTTAGGCCCATCACGAAAGGCCCAATGGTTAGTTGTTAAGATCAGCGGCAAAATGCCCACGACCTGATTTTAAAACTTCATGGGTTTGACTTAGAAATTCAGGGGAAAAGAAAGAGTTCCTTCAATTCATTCAGTTTTTTTTTTTTTGGTCGAACAATTCATTCAGTTTTACAAGCTTATATAAAGACTGTCCCTGAGAATTCAAATATAGGAACAAAGACGACATGTTACTCCTCGTTTTTAGGAAATGGTTGGGGCCGAACCAAGATCCAAGTTCATGAATACTGATGACATAAAATCTGCTAGCAGAAGAAAGTAATTTTCCGCTCCAAATGGCAATTACTATTTTCAACTCATTTCGAAAATTTTAGCCACAAATTGAAATTTTTCAATATATATCTTTCTTAAAAAAACTACTTATATTGTATTTTCAAAAACATTACAATTTTTGGGAAAAATAGGTTCGTACATAGGATTACACTTTGCCCGTTGGAGTAAGGATTTGAATTTTAGAGGACGAGGGGATCAAAAAATCTCTTGGATTGTGAGGGACATATCTAATTTTACCAAGCGTAGGGTACACTTTAACATAAGAGCATAAACAAATATAGAAATTAAATTAAATTTTGATTATTAGAAAGTTAATTTAAATTAAAGCACCGAAAGAAAAAACCCTAGGTTTAGGGATTGCGGCCATCGCTTTTGCCCCAATGGCCGCGATTGAAGACGACCAGCATTGCGTTTGCATGGCTGTCGTTGCGATTGTTTAGAGTGATAAATCAAACCGATGGGGGGCGTAAAAACAAAAAAATAGTGGCGGTGGTAGGTAAAGAAAGTTGAGGTGGCATCGCTTAGGAAGTCCAACTAAAATTCATCGATCTGAGTCCGAAACAGAAAAAGAGGGCGAAAGAATCTCAAGCAACCACCAAGAGGACTACGCCCCCATCAAGCGTCGAAGGTATTGTAATATCTTCACAAGCAATATGCAATATCTCGTTGTTCTCGCTCTTGTAAGTTCTTCCTTATCTTTTTTTTTTTATCCAAGTCGGGCCTATCTTGCTTTTTACCTTGAATTTCTTATCATTCATTTTATCCAAAAATAACTTCATCTAACCAACCCGGAGGATGTCCCTAGACACCATATAATATATCAAATTATATTATCGGGAAAATTGCCAAAAAAGTCATAAATCTTTTGTTTTTGTGCCAATTTAGTCCAAAACCTTTTTTTGGTGCCGATTTAGTTCTAAACCTTTTTACGTTGTGCTAATTCAGTCATTTTCGGCCAATTTTGGCTGGATTTTCTTATTTGGACGTCGGCGGTGACATTGGCCTGTCAAGACTGACGTTGACAACTTTTAATAATATTTTAATATTTTTTTATTTTTCTTTTTTTTTTATTTTTTTTATTTTTCTTTTTCTTTTTTTCTTTTTTTCTTCCCTCTTCTTCCTCTAGCCGATCGCCGGACCTTGGCAACCGGCTAGAGGCAACGGCCGGCGAGGTTTAGGTCGACCTCGTCGGCCACCTCGCTAGTGGCCGTGAGGGTGGCTCGCGCTGGGCGGCGAGGCTCGCCCTCATAGAATCTGGCGAGGGTCAAGACTTGCTCATGGCTCGGGGCTCGAGGCCAGCTCTCCCCACTCCATTCCTCGATCCCAATCTTGCCCTAGAAATTTCCTCCCTCCGCTCGTCATCGTCGTCTTTAGGGTTTTACGAGAGCTCGGGGGTGTTCTTGGTCGCGCGGCTCCGGCCTCGGATTTTCGCTTGGTTTCCCCTGCGGCGGCGATCCGTTGGGTGAGGCTGCCCTCACAGCCACTGGCAAGGTGGCTGGCGAGGTCGACCTCGACCTCGCTGGCTGTCGCCTCTGGCCGGTCGCCAAAGTCCGGGGACCGGCTAGAGGAAGAAGAGGGAAGAAAAATAAATAAAAATCAAAAATAAAAGAAAAATAAAAATATTAAAATATTATTAAAAGTTGTTCACGTTAAGACTGATTAAGCCAAGCCACGTCGCCCAGGCGTCCAAATAAGAATCCAGCCAAAATTGGCACAACATAAAAAGGTTTAGGACTAAATCGATATAAAGACAAAAGATTTAGGGCTTTTTTGGCACTTTTCTCTTATATTATCTAGATTACCATACGCAATGTAGAGGGTTTTGCTAGTCTTATTGCTTGCACATTTCAATGAATTGCTTTATGGATGATTTGTGATTAGAATTAAAATAATTTTTAGGTTATATATTTCATAAATACTATAAACACTAATTTTATAAATAAGAAAAAACTAAGTGAATCTGGTCAACTAGCGCTCTGGAACATTGACTAAAGCAATCCATATTTCGGTTTTTTCATTAATTGGTTACCCATCTCCCCATAACAATTAATGCATAACATTAGGCAATGTTTCTTCAATTAATCACTTAAACCTTAGGAAAATCAAAATATCGGTTGCCGTCTTCTAATAATTGAATTATTTAGATAAGATATGTCTAACAAGTGCCTGAAAATAGTGTTTCTTTTTTTTTTTTTTTTTTTTTTTTTGGCATAAAGGAGAAACGACGAGTCAAATTCGATGCGTCGCCGGAAGTATTTTAAGGGAAAAGAAATATAATATTGGGGGACACGAGCAACGGCTAGTTAGGGTGTTGCCGTTGGACGCTCGTTCAGGCAGCAGCACGCTCTCCGAGTATAAAAAGTCCCCTCCTCTCCCTCTCTCTCTCTCTCTCTGCGGCTACCGCTTGCTTTGCTTGCCTTCTCCATTATTGCATCAGTAAGCTAGAGACCCACGACAAGCACGACACAGCCGTCATTTCTCACCCGCTAGGCATCGCAAAATCGCGCCGGCAGAGGAAACAGAGACTACATTCGAGGGGGGCAACGAGCCGTGTCTTCTCTTTTCGCGCCTGTGTGTTCCCTGAAGTGATTGGGAGGAAAAAATGTCGAAAATCGTCAACATCTTCAAAAAGAAAACGTCCCCCAAAGGTAGCATTTTGAATTTTCCCCCTTTTCTTTCCCTTTGCTTTGGGCTAGGATTATTCTTCTATTAGGGTTAAGGGTTTTGACCGATGGCTCAGATCCTCAAAATGGCACATTCGGAACTGTCCCTGATTTCTTGTTCGAGAAATTATTCTACAAATGTCTGTGTTTTTGTCAACTTTTTTCAAGTGCATTTGTGGATTTTTCATCTGGGCTACGTGTAATTAGTAATTTCTCTGCTAGGAACTTTGAGTATTTTAGACTCCCGGGTTATCTCCCTTAGCTTGAAGCTTGTGTGTTTTTTTGGCCTCTCTGCTCTCTTTTTTCGTCTGAATGTTCAATGCTATAGTGACTTCCGCTTCTTTGTTTTTGCGTTCTTTAACAGAGGCCCTCAGGACCAGCAAGAGAGAAATGGCAGTTGCCACGCGAGGTATTTCTGCTTTTTCTCTGTAGTTTCTCGTGCACCAGGTGTTGGACATGGGAATCTAGTAGGTCGATACAAGATACGTCGTATATGCTAGAAGTACTAGTGTAATTGGTGCACTGCTGTTTATTATGGAAAATTGCAAGAGAAAAGGGGGGGTCTTTGCTGTTCCGGCCAAGACTGAACCAACTTGATTTGATCTGGGCCCATTCATGGCTTTTCTGGTCAGGCCTGAACTTTTTTTAGAAACTTGGCCTATGAATATTCAACATACAAGTGGATACAGGAATGAACAAATTGAGACTTGAAATCCAAAACTTGTAATTGGCTGAAAGCAGGTCTTTACTATTGAAAGTGCTTACGAGCTTCACTAAGGCTGTGAAAATTATTTCTTCTTTTTCATGTGGTGAAATAATGGTATTGTGAGTTATCTGGACAAAAAAAAAAATGGAAAATAAAAGGAACAGACAACTATTCAGCTTTAATTGGTGCATGGACTTGCCTTTTGAGGCCTATTAGATACCAGTTGATTTCTCACAGATCAAGTTTTATTACGGGCAATAATCGATGTACAGATGCCTTTTGCTCCCCATATTCTTCTAAATTGATAAAATAGGAGCAAGCATGTTCTTGTGAAACCTCAGTTGTCTCAGTCACAAGGAGTTTTGCAGGTAGACAGAGTAAGAATATTAGATCAATACTTTTGATAGTTCCACTTTTGCCTGGAAATTTTGCACAATAACTGCACCCCTCTTCTCGCTTATGTTCTTCAGTACATATCGTTAGCCATCTCTTTTTATTTATCAGGTATTGAACGAGAGATAGCATCTCTTCAATTGGAGGTATATTCCTGCTACTTGCCAATTATGAATTTGCCGTGTGTATTCTCTTGCTGAATCTTTTATCTGCTAATGAGCTTTCAGGAGAAAAAGTTGGTGGCAGAGATTAAGAAAACAGCCAAGACTGGCAACGAGGCAAGTTTTTTTCCTATCAAAATACCAGACATTTGCTAATTTAACTGTCAGCTCATTTATCGTTATTTCTTAATTCATTATTTTGACTTAAGTGAACTTGTTATGATGGATTATGAGCTGAAAATCGACTATATAAATGTGGATATATTACAGCATTTCTGCCTATTAATGCTATAGAAGATATACCAAGGACCGTAAGCTGGATCTTCTGATTATTGAGTTAGAAAAATCAATTTGTACTTCTTTACTAATATCATCCAGGCTGTAAGTATCATGACTACTTAGCTCCGAAATTATATGTGGGAAGTGTGATTCACAATACACCGACTGCACTCCACAAGAGGGACTGGTGTTTGATGTTCATACTTTGAGTGGTCAAACTGCTTGCATGGAGTACTTTCCACTATTTACGTGAGGGTAGTTTCTGGTTTTACATTCCTGCAATTTTGAATGATCAAACTGCTTGCATGGAGTACCTTTTTCTCTTTACTTCAGAGGATAGTTTCTGTATTTACTTATGCTGGAATTTCGAATATAATGAAACTGTAAGTTGGTACTCATAGTGCTGGTTTCTGCTTTAATCAGTCCGGATCTCTCATTGCACAAATTGAATCACTTCATTTTTCCGAGGGAATAAATTACCCTTGGACTTTTTGACTATAATATGTACTTGAAATATTGTTATTCCAGAGATTCATTTGCACCGCATTCACTGTAGGACTTTGTGATATTGATATACATCTTCATTGAACACTTTTACTTTGACCTTTTGCCTTATCATAGTTTTGCAGTGTTCCAAATTTGATTTTTAATTAATGTTAAACATTTGAACTATCTCAAAACAAACATTTGTTGCCAAACATGCTTAAAATGGGAAGTTTTTCATTTAGACTGAATTATGTCTCTCAACTTGTGCTCCAAACCGTTTGAAGTTCTAAAAGAATTAAAATGAACACACTTACAAGTAAATTAAATGATTTGAAAGCTCCTAAAAGCGCAAGATCAAGCATTAGGTTTGTTTGCAAATTTTCAATTTACTTTGGTTCCTTACTTAAAATTTCTGCAAGTTCACGTTGATAATGTCTATGATGAACATTTCTTTCGGCATTTGGCAATTCAATATGAAGAGAGGGAAAAGGAAAATGTCAAATGTTTTTTTTTTTTTTTTGTGTTGGAGGAACCGCTTTGGCCGACAGCCGTCACGTAAACCAACAGGTGTCGCTAGCGGGGAAACTACCACTCCGTCAATCACCTAATAGCCCGCCAGCCCCCTTGCCACTTGCGTCGCAAGGGCTTCAAACTCCTGACCTTCCCTCAAAGAACTGAAGCCTACCCAGCAGAGCCACCACGGCCGGTGGTGGAAAATGTCAAATGTTTATATCAGTTTTCTTGTATAATTAGGAGAATTTTATGGTTGATGAGATTATTAATTAAGTAGCAATTGATTTTTTCTACAATGGTCAATTGGAATTTTCTTTATGGCCATAGATTACAATGAAACAAATCATTGATTAACTTGTATGACCATTTAGGGATAAGTGTACACTATACTTATTCAAGCTGTGTTGGCCATAGCTTATGTGAAATGCAAAGCATTTTCACCTTTCCTTCTTTACAACTTTCCTCTTTTATTTTAGCCATTAATTAAAATATAAATCTTAGCTATGAGTTTGGATAGAGAAATTATTGAGCAACAGTAATATGTGGTAAATTCAGAATATTTAATTCCAACATGCATCAATTTTGTTTATCTGATTCTATGGTATTTATTTAATTGCAAATGTGTATGCCCACTTCTCTAAATGGTTGGTCTGCAAGGTATATCATTGAACATGTGCACTACTTTTCCTTTCTGCAGATGAGAAAGTTCTAATAACTTGTGATAATCTCTCTCTCTCTGAGCTTGCATGCTCTGTCTGCCTATCTGTGTGTCTGCTCAAATTGAGCTGTATGTCTGACTTTCTTTTATGATAACAATGTATTGTGGCTTCAGTAATGCAGAGATGGTGTGAGAACCTCTGTCAAATTAAGGTCATATAATTGCAAGATGCCCAGAGTCTAGATATTTCACTTCTGACAGAAACTGCTTCATGTATTAAAGGTGTAAAAGCTAATTAACCTAGATAACTGGCTGTTCTCTCCCTCTCCATTGGGTACATTTGTTTATTTAAATCTATAATCTGTATATTGTGTTTAATATATAAGCAGCATTGCTCTCTGTATTGTTGGAAACTTCCTGAATTATACAGATTAGTTAGGACTGCTGCCAAGTTCTCCTTGTTGATTTGCAAGCTAGCTTCCTTGAGTCCACAGAGCTGCCCATGAGCTAATCTTTTGTTGCATAAAGTCATTATCTAACAGCATGGTCATCTTATTTATAATTTTATTTGTCTTTTTTGGTGAACAATCATCTCCATGGAACCAGGCAGCAACTAGAATTTTAGCTCGTCAACTTGTGCGTCTACGACAACAGATAACTAACCTGCAAGGAAGTCGTGCTCAAATCAGAGGGGTGGCGACTCATACTCAGGTAATAACTCTTGTCTATCTCCTACATAAATTACAACTGGTGATGAGAATTTGCATTTTAACATTTTAACTCTCTCTTACTTTCACGTCATTTAGGCATTACATGCCAGCACATCTATATCTAATGGAATGAAAGGTGCAACAAAAGCAATGGTCGCAATGAACAAGGTATGAATATTAGCTGTCCAGTAAGTGTTATTATAATGCTACTAGAATGTCCAACTAGAAGATGTGTGGGCCATATATACTAGCCCCTCTTCGATGAAAAACATGTGGAATTTTGACCTTGTGATATGCCGTGGTTGTCGTCAGAGAAGTCTCGACTTTTGAAATTTCTCCCTAAAACGAAACTATGTATCAGTTAAGAGCTTTTGATTTCTTGTCCTTCTCTAGATGCATGATGAGATTTTCAGAGTTAGTACAGATTTTTTTGTTTTTTCTTTTATGTGTTTTTTGTTTTCCATTATCATTTAGTCTTTGTTTCCTCAAAACACAAAAGCACACACCTACTTGTTTGAGCCGGTATCTAAATCTCCTGCTTGTACCTTCCAGCAAATGGTTCCTGCAAAACAAGCCAAAGTGATCAAAGAATTTCAGAAACAGTCAGCACAACTGGATATGACGGTAATGCTTTTGGTTCTTTGCCTATTATTTCTTGTTTCCTTTAACTTGAGGATGTCCTCTCTCCTGAACTGTACATAATTTACTGGCAATCAAATGAAGTATAGCAGAGTAATTTTAAGGAATTTGGCACGGATTTGTGCACTTGTGTTATTTTTGGAGTAATAGTGGCATTCATTGACTCCCAGCGTGGATTTTGAATGAGTAATATGTAGGCTTTTCGAATGATGATTTTTGGATTTCTTTCCGTAAACATCTTAGTTTGTGTCTGTATATTTTCACAATGATTTGTTCATTCTCATCTTTTCCCAATAGATTGAGATGATGTCAGAGTCTATAGATGAGACCTTAGACAAGGATGAGGCTGAAGAGGAAACAGAGGAGCTGACTAATCAGGTAATTTATTTTCCTTTTGCTATCACTCCTCTCAAAGCCTTTTGGTTTTCTCACTAATTTCACCTGTTTACTTGTAGGTACTTGATGAAATTGGTGTTGATATCGCTTCACAGGTTGGTCTTCTAGACAATGTCCACAAACCTAAGCTCCTATATCATTGTTTTGTTATTGAAAGGAACTCACTTTCTTCCCTCTTTTTTGTTCCTAACAGCTGTCTTCAGCTCCTAAGGGCCGCATCTCATCAAAGAAAGTGGAGACTGTTGTGACTAGGTTAGTATATATTTCCCCAAAACTGTTTATTATGAAGACAAAAGTGCTAACAAGCTGAAACTTTTCATTAGATGTAATTTTTTTTTTCTTTTTCTTAATCTTTCCTCCCTTATGGAGCTAATGGATTCTCAAATTTGAAGATACAATAATTTCCTCATAATTTCTCCTTGTTCTTTTTTAAATGCTTGGGATGCGCCAATGCCAGCACAAGCCAGACAAGAACACTTAAATATAATAAAAAGAATGACAGTTTCTGATTTTTCCTAATCAGTTATCCTAATCGCTACTAATCAATTTAATACACTGATTAGTATAAAATGGCGTGCCTGATTTACCAAAGAAAAATACTATCCACATTCCACTGTTACACTTAATTTCTCTGACTAATTTTGTTTTCCTGCAATGCAGTTCTGAATCTCCAGATGTGGAGGATCTGGAGAAGAGGTTGGCTTCTCTTCGGCGTATTTGATCCTGCACAAAGTTTCTGTAAAGGTTCTCAAGACAAATCGTGAGTCTTTAATCGATGTAGAGATGATCATCATAAAAACTAATTACTATATTGTCTTACTTCCCATGATTGGAAACTTTCTTGTGGTGTTGTTCATTCTAGAGATGCAACAATGCAAAATGCTTGTAAGGTTTTAGATCTCAATACCGTAAGATTGCTGTTCAGCCTGGGATTGTCAATATAGGTTAGTTAGCAGTCTTCCCGCATCATCTCTATCATTTCCTACGGTATGATGTAGAACTCTGTTAATATGCATTAGAAGTATCATTGTTTAAAATAATGTTGATAATGTGCAGATTGTTAATTTGTCGTATCTGTCGATTAAGTATCATTTCATCATAAGCTTTAGATGCGTGGGGGCCCAAAGTGGTTAACTCTCTAAGCGCAGGAGAATTCCTACATTAGGCAATTTGTGTCTTACACCTTTTCATATTTTCAGCAATATTTAAATTTACCGAATGAATTGGGGTCCAAGTCATTATAACTCTATTTTACTTTATTCTGATCAAAGTAGATAACGCGATTTAATATTTGATAAAGTGTATTTTAGTCAATAAGGATATTGCTCAACATTACCTGGTACGTGTTTTGCACGGGCAGATATTGTTCAACATGTTTTTATAAAAGAAGTAAGTTAGGATTGTTTTTATGCTATTTAGGGTTGCACCAAATAAAATCATTCGTCCAAGCTGAACAAACAAAAGCCTGCTAAGAAAGCACCAAATGAAAGAAGATTTTGATTACTATTAGCTTTACAACTGCAATTTTATTTCTATTTCAAAGTACGTGGATTTTCTTATTATTAAATGTCCTTTTAAAAAAAAAAAATTAATTTGTTTTCATTTTTTTTGTGTGAAATGGTTATCAAATAAGTATTTCCATAATAATTGATTATATTTAAATGAAATATAAATACGCTATGTTTCAAATGACTCGTTATTTCTTCATTTTTTATTTTGAAAATGTTAATTTTATTGTAATAGTTAAATCTAGGGAATATAAAATAAATTTAATTTGCATAATAAATTAAGCTTCATACGAAATTATGCATATTATTGAATTTAAAGAGATATTTCTTATTTTAATTTGTGATAAAACTGGGAACAATACATTTTAGGGGATGATAACATAAATTTATTTCAAGATATTTACACTTATCTATCTTATTTATATCTTCTTTAATCAACATGTCATTTTTTTTAATTAAAAAAATCAACATACGTTCTCTCAATTATAAATCTTGCTATCGGCACAGCACGAGCGCCAGGATCACCACCACCAACAAAATAACAGGGATGTCATATTGTCTAGTTAAATTGTGATTTTAATTTTTGTACTTTATAGATTTTAGTACAATTTTAAAATGAAATGTTAATTTTACTGTAATATTAAAGTAACAGGATTTATTTTATTTTATTTTGAGCAAATACCAAATAAATTAACTGTGACAATTAACTTGGCTTTCATCCAATTACTTACCTTTTTACAGTTTCAACTATATTTTGTTGAAAATACTTATTTTTTCATTCTTTCTTATAAAAAGTAAAATAAATATATTCAACAAATGAAAATCGTTGATGAAAAGCCAAATATTTCTTCTCTGATTTTTAATACATTTGTTAGTGGAGTACATAGTGAAGAAAATAATCTTTTGACAAAATTTTTGCTCAAGAAAATGATTACTTGTGAGGACGCTAATTTTTTTTCGGGATTTATAAGATGCCCTCAAGAATTGGACGAGGGGTTTGAGAGACACCAATCATTTAAAGCACACGGATGAACAAGTCCCCCTGAAAGTGATGCTTTTGAGGACCCTTCAATAATTTTTACAGAAAATTTGGAAACTAGCAGAATTTTAGCTTAATGGACGAGAATGAAATGAGTTCTGAGTATCGTCCAAGTTATGACCTCTAATGTTTTGGCTCGATTGTGGATGTTTTTATCGTGCTCCAAAATTCCCAGCAGTCACATTTGTACAAGGACGATGGTCTGGGCCTTCGAATGGGGCCCAGACTTTCGGGCCCAGACTTTAGGATGGGCTTGGGCCTCCAATGTTTTGGGAGATGAATTTGTATATTCTTCTTATTGTGTTCGGTCTTATGTTTAAGGCTTGGGCCTTAAATATCGCATGACCATGTATATCCTGGGCCCGGTCCACATCATTTGCCCCCTATTCTCGAGGTCGGTGCTGTCAAGTTTTAGACTTGAAAATTAGACAGTTTGGACTAAGGTTTGACCAAGATTGACAAAAGATATTACTTGATTACAAGTTCGATCAAATGAGAGCTTTCTGATGATATCCAATTTGTCCAAACCAAATGGCGAGCTCTGCCCAATTGGAAGGAAATTATCGACGGACAAGAAAGACCATCAAATCAAATCCATGCGAAAGAAAAACGAAAAGAGTTTAGAAGCTCCAGGGTACAAAAAGCTCATTTGGGCAAAAAGAGGTGAGAAAGCTCTAGGCTACAAACGCTCATCCTAGCATAAAGAAATAGGAAATTAAAAATGCTATGGGCTAGCTCATCCGAACAGGAAGAAGTGAGAAACATTCCCGGCTAGAAAAGCTCCTGGGCATGAAGAAATGAAAATGCTTTGGCCTACAAAAGCTCACCCGAGCAGGGAGAAAAGAATAAAATGCTCAGATTTGCCCTTGACTACTCACCATCAGGTACGAATAAGTTTCTGAGCTATCTGGGCTCCTCACGACACGACCATAGAATGCCTGTGGAGTTCTTCCGCGTTAGGATTTTTGTTTTTTTTTGGGTCTAATCCGCGTTAGGATTTGACTTGGTGCCTTCGGAGTTCTTCCACCAAGGCAAAGGTTGTAAAGAGTTCTTCCTCTAAAGTACCTGTTAAGACGTAATAGTTGCCCCGTGGAGTTCTTCCATCAGGGTAAAGCTCCAAGGAGCTCCTCCTCTAGAGTGTCAAAATTCGAACGGTTGTTATGGAGTTCCTCCAACGGGATGGACATTCTTCACGGGTCCTCCTTTCATCTGGCACTTGAAACTCTCCATACTTCCAGAGCCAGGTCGTAAAAGCGGTGATTTCTTTATTTGCTTTTGCGTAACAAATTATTTTATTGGTCTCCTACCTCATTCGCATTGTAAACACATCATTTTCTGTCATTTTGTTCTTTGTAAGAAAGCACTCAGATTAGTGATAACCATAAGGCCTTCATACATTTCTTAGCCAAATGTACGATCCAACTTGGTAAATCACACAATCTTATTGCGCTTGGTTTGATACCTTATGTTGGATCACCTTAATGAACGAATGTTTAACAATCTTGAGTAAATCAACACAACAAAAGTGTACAAATTTCTTCTCCCTTTTTAAAAAAAAAAAAAAAATTGATTCTTTATAATCTTATTAAGATGAATTGTTTTTTTTTTTCTATGTTTCTTGACACAAGGAGAGAACATGCTCGGATTTTTCACTTTGATGCATGTTGCCATACATTGCAAGGAAACGAAAAGGATGCTTCCAATCAATCGTATGAGAGATGATCAAAAGAGTCCAAGTCCATGCAAGAAGTTCCAACTTCCTGGCTCATAGGTTGGCAATGTATGCAACCTGCAATTTATTTGACAAACTTTTGAATTATAGCGCTTATGAGTGTATGTATGTATGTATGAATGTATGACAATCAAAAGAGAAGGGGGGAAAATCACGAGGGACAAAAATTAGCTGCCAAAAGGCCGCAAGCCCTCAGCAATATTACGACCGTTTCGTAATCTTCCTTTCGGCTTCAAGTTGAGGGATGTGATAAGTATTATAAATTAATGAAAAAGAAAGGCTGTGGGTTTTTCTCTGGAGACGAGCGATGCCCCCCGTCTCTATCTTGATTGGGTTCGGACGAAGGGACAAACCCTCGAAGTGGCTCTCGCTTCTCGGCGTCTGGTCATCGAGACCAACATCAATTTCTCTTCTCATCTGCTCGCTCGTGGCTGATTGGGTATTTTTGAACTCTTGTTTGCCTCTTTTAGGTTCGTTAGTTTTTGGGATAGAGGTCGGCGTAGTAAGGTTGTGTTTGCTGAATGCTGGATTTTGGAATAGAGGTTAGTGAAGCTTGCTGGTGTGAGGTGGCTGCCTTGCCTCTCGCCTTGTGCGTTTGCAAGTGCTGGGAGACATTACTTGCCTTGTTTTGGTTTTGTCGGTGTTGTGTTTCTTTGCCCTTAGGAGGGTTTTTGCAAGATTAACCTATGAGTTCCGAAAACACTCCTTGTGTTCTTTGAACCTTACGGAGGATGAAAGGGAGTTTCCTCCTCTCCAGCACGGTATTAAGCGTTCTAGGATTCCAAGTGGAGTGAACGTGGATGGAATCTCATATCGGGAATCTTTGTTGGGATGACAAACTACACAGCCCCAAATGGAATCAACATTAGTAGAGTCTGACCTTGAAGTATCTGATGAAGAATTTATGTTTGACCCACTAATTGGCCTTGAGGATGTTCCAGTTTTTAAGACAAGTAAGGAAGAGAATGAATGGTTATGTTGGTCCTGGCAACGGTTGCTAATTATAAAATTGTTGGGTTGAAATCTTGGCTACAATCTCTTTTATAAGAAGCTCTTGCAACTCTAGTCCCCAAAAGGAGAGTTAGTGGTGATCGATCGGGGAAATGATTTCTTCATGGCCAAATTTTCCCTGCTGAAGGATTATCATTCTGTGTTGAGGGAGGGTCCATGGATGATATTTGATCATTATTTGGCCATTTGAAGATGGGAACCTAACTTTGATCTTGATGAGGCTAAGATTGATGGGTCACGGATTGGGTTAGGTTTCCTAATATCTCCATCGAGTATTTTGATGAGGCCTTCCTAATGCGACTTGGTCTGTTAATTGGATAGTTGTTATGAGCTGACTCTATCACAGTTTTAGCCACAAGGGATAAATATGCCATCTCTGTGTTGAAGTTGACTTAACATGCCCCTTAATACCTTGGATTTCCTTTGACGACAAGCTAAGACATGTGGAGTATGAAGGCATTCATCTGATTTAATTTAAATGTGAGTGTTATGACCATGTTTCATATGAATCTGGAACTGCAAGAGGTATAAGGATGAAAGAAACTACTCAGAATGCTTTGCTAATTGATTCGCTTGATGAAACTGTACAAAACCCTAAAAGGGTGACAGAGAGCCTCAACAAAAATTTGGCCCTTGGATGGTTGTGCAAGAAACTTGAAGGGGTAAACGACAACAGGTCAAGGAAGTATTGGTTGATACTCGAAAGGAAGGTGGAGAGTCAATTGTGCCGGGATCTAGCTTCTCAATGCTACCTCAAGATAATGTAGGTGAGGATTTCTAAAGTCCCCTTCAGCAGGAGGTAAATGTTATAAAGGAGGTGAACTTCTCTAAAGCCAAAGGTAAGAAGAAAGACAAAGTTACAAACCTAGAACAATAAGGATTACCCACTGAAGAAGATTTCATGGCACAATTTCAACTTCATGAGCAAAATTTTGGAGATGACTTGGGTGCTTCTCTTAAAGAACATAACTAGGATATCAGAAGCGCGTCTACTCGGGATAAGCCTAACGTGGCACCAGGCACCTCATCGATTCTATATTCCGCCAACTTGAGGTCTCCCACTGGTCATGCTTTAAACGTAGTGCTCTCCTTAAAACCCAATGTGCCCCTTTCGTTGAAGGATGATATTCCTTCTCTACCTAAGCCTCGTGATGATCATGGTAGTATGGGGGGCACGAGCTCTTCTATTAATTCTTGTTTGTCAGAGGTGTCGGACACCTTTGATGAAACTTCTCAATTGAAACCTAATGGAGAGCATTACACGGCAAATGATCTAATGCTAGAAGACTCTACCTAGCTAACTCTTCCATCTTTCCCACATTCCTATTGAAATGCGTTTGTTAATGTGGAATTGTCAAGGAGTGGGGAACAAGAAGTTTCTAGTAGTTGCAAAGGACTTGATCCATATACACAAAATTTAGGATTTTATTGTTGTAGAATCGAGGGTAAGTGGGACCAAACTACAAAAATAATCAAGAAGCTTGGCTTTGCCAATGATATTCACGCTGAGGCTTAAGGCTTTTCAGGAAAAATCTGGCTGTTATGGTGTGACACTTCCTTTACTATGGAAATGGAACAAATTGACCCTCAATTTATTCACGTCTAGCTTAGAGAGAGGGGCAATTGAATATGGTGGTTAACCGTTGCCTATGCCAAACCAGATGAACTTGCTAAGGCAGAATTGAGAAGTTAGCTTGAGCAAATAGCCACTCCAATGATAGATCCTTAGATGGTCATTGGCGACTTCAATGACATTGCGTTTCAAGATGAAAAGAAAAGGGTGGGGGGGGGCACCAATCAATGTTGCAAAATGCACTTGATTTAGAGAATGTATGGATAGATATCATTTCATTGATCTTGATTGGGTCGGCATGAAATTTACATGGTGGGGACCCAAATTGAATGGTTATAACCGGGTATTCAAGCGTCTTAATAGAGCATTGTGTAATCTTTTGTGGTGTTTGTTGTTTGCTAATGCAACAGTATGAGTACTTCCACAAGTGAAATCTGACCATCATCCCTTCTTGGTTACGCTATCTAGTGTGAGGACTTTTTAGTTGAATCGGCCATTTCGTTTTGAAGCAGCTTGTAAGTCCAATGAATTTGCTCAAAGCCACTAACTAGAATGATGCTTTGCCAATTGATGTTGCTTTGAACTAGCTTCAGAATAACCTTAAAGAGTGGAACCAACACATTTTTGGAAATATTTTCACAAGGAAGAAGACTTTGATGGTGAGACTTGGGGGCATACAAAAGGCAATGGAGGTACGTCCAAATCCTTTTCTAGTGAATCTCGAGGCAAAGTTACAAAAAGAGTTAATTGACATCTTAGTTCAGGAAGAAATCCACTGGTACCAAAAATCAAGACAAAAGTGGTTGCAGTTTGGGGATAAAAACACTAAGTTTTTTCACACTACTACAATCATTCGACATGGAAGGTGATGGAATTCATGTCGACAGAAGACGACTTACCTAATTCCGATGCGCAAACAGCAAATAGCCCCGGAACGAACACTGAATTGCGGATGAATCACGAACAACAATACCTCACATTGGTCTGGATGCAATCACAAGGAAAACACCCGATTTCCACGGCGTAAATGTCGATTGTTCTTGCAAAAATTGAAATTGAAATGCTTTATTCTTTCTTGATGAAAATGGAGAGAAAACTAGTGCAAATGATCTGCCAACTTTTTAACGGTTGTGTTCGGGAGGCTTTTATACGTCTCCCTTCGCACCCCTCTATTAGTGTCTTTCCATCATAACGCATCAAGGCAAAACGGTGCGTTCCAATCGCACCTAATCATGGACGTACCAGCTAAAATACTACTACATCTCCCACTCGGACATGATGGGCTTGATAGCGCTCTATCAAGAATATAAGGCATTTAACATTCATCAACTTTACAAAACAATTCATACTGGCAAATAAGCCGTGCGACCAGTGAGTACACCTGCACTTGGGAGCTCAAATTATGCACCTGTTAGGGATGACATAATGGCTACAACCCTGAAAAGAAATAAACAATCGATGTCTCACAGTGCCCCAGACATATTTTGTTACATCAGTCCAAGTATACCTATCCCTTAAAGGCTATACTTGACTATTCTCAAAACACCATGTATTTACAATTATATACGCAACCACATAAGAGCGGTATAATTGGTCGACCAGTAAATACATGTGATAGATGTAAAACAACAATAGTCTTCCTTCGCACTCATGTCTCTCTCTATTTCAGAACAATTGCTTTCCTAGACATGTCCCATAAGGCCATATCCATTCATGACCGCCGATAACATGCTAAAGTAGCAACATTGATCTTTCACTTCGAGAACATAGTCAGAAGTATCATAGGGCACAAAATGAGGTAAATTATAAGTTACCTCAAGGACTCACACGATGAGTAAATAGGGATAATTTTACTCACCTTCCCTTGTCGGTCGTACAATGCACATGTAGTATGAATTACATGCTATAGTGGACTTCTCTTTCTATAAGAGCGTATGTCATTTATTAATTATATCCACTATACGGATCTTAGCCTAAACATAGTCACGTGCTTCTCACGTACTCATGTTTAGCTCGAGTGCCAAATTAGCTCGCTTCCTATAGCGCCCAATTAAGTACTCGCATCCGGCATCTTACAGGCATACATGATTATGGGACTATCATGTTTGGTCGTATTTTAAATAAATCACAGACCTCATCTTGACTCTAATCAAGGCGACATATCATTTTATGTACTAAACTTGCTCCTCAGCGTTTATTTGTACATAACGTCTCATGTCAACGTGCTATCTATAGCACTTGAGGCGATTGCTCGTGTGAGTGAGCCAATCATTGCCTCGCGACATACTTTCCAATAATATATGTGTGTAATGCTAGTCTCATACGTATTCGTACTTATTGATAAAATATCAATTCACTAATAAACAAACAAGTACAATACATATGTTCACAAATGCATAAACCAATAATCCTCTACAATAACACATATCACATTCTACGCAATCCTAGTGACATCCTGTGGGTCAAGAATATGTCTCTAGGAATAGCCTTCGTAAATGGATCAGCAACCATTCTATTGGTTGAAACGTATTGTAGGATCACTTCCTTCCGCGCTATAATTTCTCTGATGAAGTTGTTCTTTATGTCAATGTGCTTCGTCCTTCCATGATACTTGGGATCCTTCACATAGGCAATGGCTGCTTGACTATCGCAATAAACTATCACCGATCTTAGAACCTCGGATGACGGGCTAAATTTTTCAAGAAACGTTTTAGCCGAGACTCGCTTCTTGCACTGCAGCAGAACATGCAATAAATTCTGCCTCCATCGTAGACAAGGTCGTGCATGTCTGTTTCTTGCTATTCCAAGAAATTGCACCTCCATTGAGCAAGAACGCATATCCAGAAGTCGATTTACGCTCATCCAGGTCTCCACCCCAATCAGCATCTGAATAGCCTAATAGGCGTAAATCACTCCCTTGATAACAAAGTCGATAGTCCATAGTGCCCTTCAAGTATCTTAAGATCCTCTTCACTACTTTCCAGTGTGCTTGACTGGGATTTGATTGATATCGGCTCACCAATCCCACGGCATAACATATGTCGGGTCGAGTACACATCATGGCATACATCAAACTTCCGACCGCACTAGCATAAGGAACAGTTTCCATTGCTCTAATTTCTTCTGTAGTCTTAGGACACATCTCAGTACTTAGGCCTTCACCTTGCATGACAGGGGTATCAATGGGATTACAGTGCTGCATATTAAAATGTTCAAGAATCTTCATAATATAAGACTCTTGTGATAAAGTAAGGAGTTTCCTTGATCGATCTCTTTCGATCTTAACTCCTAATATATAAGCAGCTTCTCCCATGTCCTTCATTTCAAAATTAGAGGACAACCATTCTTTTATGGTGATAACCAAAACCTTGTCATTTCCAGCCAACAGAATATCGTCCACATAAAGTGATAAAATCACAAATTTATCTTTGGACCGCTTGACATATACACAGTGATCTTCCTCGATTATCGTGAAACCAAAAGTGGTTATAGCTTGATGAAAACGAAGATACCACCGTCTAGATGATTGCTTAAGACCATATATTGAGTGATGAAGCTTGCAAACTTTATGCTCTTGACCTTTAGCTATAAAACCTATTGGTTGTTTCATATAGATTTCCTCATCTAATTCTCCATTGAGAAATGCCGTCTTTACATCCATTTGATGTAATTCAAGGTCCAAATGTGCAACGATGGCTAGAATAAGGCGTATTGAGGCAAACCTTACAATTGGTGAAAAAGTTTCCTCATAGTCTATACCCTCTTGTTGAGTATAACCTATTGCCACAAGGCGACCCTTATACTTTTCAATGGATTCATCCACCTTACGCTTAATCTTGAAGACCCATTTGTTTCCAATGGCTTTGCGATTGGGTGGTAGATCAACCAAGTCCCAGACATGATTTGCCCTCATTGACTCCATTTCATCTTCCAAAGCTTTTCTCCATTCTTTTTTATCAGAGGATGAGAGAGCCTCTTGAACAGTCTTAGGCTCGGCATCGTCCTTTTGAGCAATCATAAATGCTTCCCCTTCAATCTCAAAACGACGACGGGGAATGCTTTTACGATTACTTTTACGCAATTGAATTTCTCTTGAATTCAATTCATCAGGCGATGCAACACTCCCACTAGGTCTTATGTGTTGAGGTAAATCTTCATTTCTCTCTACAACATTAGTGGGTGTGTTATTAGGATCTTCCATCTCATATAATTGGAAATCCTTATCAATCTCACCTCTATTAGGAAAATCGTTCTCCAAGAACGTGACATCTCGTGACTCCATTTCGGTTACACTTCCATCAGCTTGTTCACCTATGAACACGTACCCTTTGAAGTGTTCGGAATATCTTATAAAGATACATTTCTTCCCTCTAGGACCTAATTTGCCATGTTTATGGGAAGAATCATGAACATAAGCTGCACATCCCCATGGACGTAGACTACTCAAGTCTGGTTTCCTACCAGTCCATAATTCATAAGGGGTGGAAGTGACCGATTTTGAGGGCACTCGGTTAAGTATATAGGCAGCAGTCAATAACGCATCGCCCCAATAGGAGATAGGTAAATTTGCTTGCGCCATCATAGACCTAACCATTTCCAATAGGGTTCTATTCCTTCTCTCAGCTACCCCATTTTGTTGTGGAGTACCAGGAATAGTCAATTGTCGTACAATTCCCTTTTCATCACAAAGAGCCTTGAATTGCTCCGATAGACACTCACGTCCACGATCGGTTCTCAATGCTTTTATTGTCTTGTTCAATTGATTCTCTACCATCGCTATATATCGTCTAAAGCAGTCTAATGCTTCTGACTTATGGGAGATCAAAAAGACATAACCGAAACGTGTGAAGTCATCTATGAAAGTGATGAAATATGAGGCTCCATGCCTCGCCCTCACATTCAAAGGACCACAAATGTCAGAATGTATGAGATGCAATGGAAATTCAGCTCTAGTCCCTTTACCGAATGGTTTTCTAGTTGCTTTTCCCGCTAGACAATGTTCACATATGGATAGACTAACATTAGTGAGTGACCCTAAAAGGCCTTCTCTAGCTAATCTTTGCATTCTTTGCAATCCAATGTGACCTAATCTAGCATGCCAAGTACTTGCATCAATCTCAACGTTATTAGAAGATGCAATTAAAGAAAAACAACCATCAACATTAACATTGTACTGATCATAGTCAATGTCTAACACCATAAAACCATTCGATATATGACTTGAACCATAATAAACTGTTCCATACATAATGTCAACACAATCACCATGGAAATTCAATACATAACCTAAGCTAAGAAGAACAACTATAGAGACCAAGTTTCGTCGAATATTTGGAGCATAAAGGACATCATGCAGGAATAGGTTTCGACCACCACGTAAGATTAATTTACATGTACCGATACCCTTCACTTCAACTCTTGAGTTATTCCCAACATATATCCATCTTCTTCCAGGCGGTATCCGACGATACTCCACAAATGCTTCTCAGTCTCTAGCTACATGGTCTGTTGCTCCTGAGTCTACAGTCCACATTGGATGAGTTTCAGCAAGCATTACAGTACTAGAAACAAAAGCATTACTCAAAGTAATGGAGTAATAGGGTACCTTTTTCGGCTTAGTGCATTCACGAGCAAAGTGACCCAGCTTGCCACAATTGTGGCACTCCATCTTGGCCTTGTCCTTCTTCCCGCCATGCTTCTTGCGTCGGAAGGTCTTAGCCCTCTTAGGTGCCTGATCAGTCATCTTCCCTTTGTTGTTAAATTGAGAATTCCATTTGCGCTTGAAGCCCGAAGTCTTGCGTGAACTCGATTCAGCAACATAAGCATGGGTAGAGGATCTCGCAGCCTCTAGGCGCTCATCCTCTAATTCCAGATGACGCGCAATATCATCAAAAGTGACAATATTCTTATTATGCGTCATATTGATCTTCATATGCTCCCAATTGTCAGGAAGAGACCTTATAACAGCCTGAACTTGCTGTTCATCAGTAAGGGAGTGACATTTCGTCTTCAGCTCACGGATCATGTTTGACATCTCCCGAAGATGCTGCCTCATCGTTACATTTGGGCGCTTTCGGAATGTGTCAAATTTGATGGTGAGTCTCCTCAGCTTAGTGGTAGATGTACCCCCAAATTTATCTTTCAAGGCAACCCACATAGCTTGAGCTTTATCATAACTCTCAAACTCACACATGAGATCATCTTGCATACAACTCAGCAACGTGATGCGAGCAATGCTATTTTTCTTTTTCCAAGCTTGATAAGCTTCTAGATCTCTCCTGTGTTGAGCTGAAGTTCCATGCTCAGGTTGATCCATGGTGTGGTTGAGGGTTTCCAAAACCTCTTGCTCCTCAATAATGTACTGAACCTTTCGGTGCCAAATATCATAATTGTCACCGTTCAGCTTTTCACCCTTATTGAGGTCAGCCGCAATGGTCTTGGATGCCAAAGCCATAATCAATTGCTATAACACATTGACATAATAAACGCAGAATCAATACTAGCACATTTTCCAGAGTAACACACATATTTAATTTGCAGCGAAAACAAACTAAATTAATGATAATCCAACAAAAGACACAGAAACAAAAGTTCACCATGTTCCCAATCAACTTCTATGTACAATTGTTCTATTATCATTAATTAGTTTAATTTGCGCAAATTTTAAGTTCTAGGTGAGAACTCTTTCAAATTCTACCAACCTACGAACTCCCACTAGGAAAAATAATTACATGACCTTATGTAATTTCTACATTTTTCCTTAATACAAAAAAAAAAAAATATAGCATGATAATAACCAACGTATAAACAACAATCATGCTTCAACTATAATCATTAATCGCAATTCAACATGTAATGGATTTCCTACCATTGTTCGAATTTTCTAGTAACTAGATAATTGCAAGTATATCAAACTATATACATGATATCATCGAACCAAGCTCTACATAGCATATATGACATCATTTCCACACAAGCTAGCTACTGTATTTTCTAAAACACAAGAAAATACAAGCTACAAATGAATAAACTATGCATTAAACCCCAAAAATACGCGTACATAGGGTTTCCTACGCATTTTCATACATTTATAAAATTCGAAAATATAAAATAATTATACCACAGTGTAGAGGACACTCATACGAACCAAACGCCACCGACCACGCTCCCATCGGAGCTCGCACGCGCCTACACGCGCCGCCTGAGTGCGCGGCGCGAGAGGCGCACGCGCCAGCGAGCCAAATGGCTCCTGGCCGGTCCAACCGGTTCGACCGCCGGACCGGTTGACCGGTTGACCGGTTCGACTATTGACCGGTCAACGGTTGGTCGGGTCGGGTCAACCGGGTCGGATCCCGGGTCGAGTCGGGTCGGGTCGGGTCGACAGGTCGGAGCGCTGACGTCATCGATGACGTCATCCAAACGGTTACCGACAGTTGGATGACGTCACAGTGACGTCATCACGCGCTGGTTCGCTGGCCAGCGCGCATCACGCACGTGCCAGTTCGCCGACCGGCGCATGTGGCGCACACGCAGCGGCTTCTGGCCGCGCGTGTGGGCGCGTCCAGCGTCTTCCGGCGGCAATCGACCCATCGCCGGACTCGTCTTGACGAGCTCTTTCACCCTGTATATTCAAAAGTTGATTTTGGCCAAAAAAATATTTCGAAAATTGGCCAAAACCGCATGGATGCACGCAACCTCGAACCCGTTCTTCACTTTGGTTTGATTTTTCGACGATTCACATATCAATTTCGATTAAGAAACATCCAACCAGTATAGATATCATACTCTTAATCTCGATATCAAATGGTGTACTGGAAAATTCAATAAAAAACAAGGCAGAAACTACGATCGGGCTCTAATACCAATGATGGAATTCATGTCGGCGGAAGATGACTTACCTGATTCCGATGCGCAAATAGCAAATAGCCCCAGAACGAACACTGAATTGCAGATGAATCACGAACAACAATACCTCACGTTGGTTTGGATGCAATCACAAGGAAAACACTCGATTTCCATGGCGTAAATGTTGATTGTTCTTGCAAAAATTGAAATTGAAATGCTTTCTTCTTTTTTGATGAAAATGGAGAGAAAACTGGTGCAAATGATCTGCCAACTTTTTAACGGTTGTGTTCGGGAGGCTTTTATACGTCTCCCTTCGCACCCCTCCATTAGTGTCTTTCCATCGTAACGCATCAAGGCAAAACGGTGCGTTCCAATCGCACCTAATCATGGACGTACCAGCTAAAATACTACTACAGAAGGAATAAAATTGAGGCGCTAAAGAATCCTAGTGGAGATTGGGTGTCTAATCAAGATGAGTTGAAAAGTATGGCGGTGGATTTTTATAGAAATCTCTCCAGATATAAAGACCTAACCCTAGTCGTTCTTTCACAACCTCATGGCGTTCAAGTCTTGCATTTCTCACAAGCTTCGAGATTGGCTAGAACAGTTAATAAGGAAAAAGTCTGCAAAGCACTCTTTGATATGGGTCCTTATAAAGCACCCGGACTAGACGGCTTCCAAGCAGTTTTCTTTTAGCATCAATGGAATCTGGTGAGCAAGTCATTAACCAATTTTATTATTGATGCTTGGTTAGGAAGTTACAATTGGGCTGAGATTGACAAAACACTCCTAATGCCGATTCCAAAAGTGCAGCAAGTGGAGACCATCAACAACTTTCGGGCAATTAGTTTGTGTAATGTCACCTATAAAATTCTCTCCAAAGTGATTGTAAACATATTAAAGGATGTTCTACCTCAACTTGTTTTGCCTAATCAAACTAGCTTTGTTTCTAGTAGACACATTCATGATAATGTTATTATTGTTCAAGAAACAATTCACTCAATGAGCAAATCCCAAGGGAAACGAGGGCATATGATTTTGAAAATTGACTTGGAGAAAACGTATGATCAACTGAAATGGTCCTTTAGAGGAAACTCTCCACTTGATAGGTATTCCAAACTCACTATGAAATGCATCACCTCTTCTTCCATGCAGGTTTTGTGGAATGGAGAGATTTCGGAGGTTTTCTTGCCATTCAGGGGAATAAGTCAAGGTGACCCGCTCTCTCCCTATATCTTTGTATTGTATATGGAGCATTTGTCTCATCTTATTCATGCTGCCATGAAGTCAAATTGTGGAGATCTTTTTGTTTTGGTAGGAGAGGATCGCAAATATCTCATCTAATGTTTGTAGATGACCAAATAGAATGTCAACCTGGAGTGCTTGGATGATTTTTGTCAAAGATCAGATCAGATCAGATCAGATTGTTAGTAAGGCTAAAACCAAATTTTTTTGCTCAAAAAATACCTCTCTAGGGTTAAAACGCATCTTAAGCGATATCTCCGACTTTGTAATATGTTTAGATCTAGGCAAATATCTGGGAATGCCTTTGATTCATGGAAGAACATCTTTAAGGCATTTTCAGCTATTATTAGAGAAGACCTCAAACAGACTTAGTGAATGGAAGTCAGATAGCCTGTCGATGGCAAGCCACATCACGTTAGCTCAATGTGGGTGGTCTTGGTCTTAGAGCCCTTGAGGTCACTAACCAAGGTTTCTTGATGAAACTAGCTTGGGGTTTTAAGACACAACCCTACTAACTATGGTCATAGGTTTTGCATGCTAAATATTATTCACAACAGAGAAATCTTGTTCACGTGAAACCTGGTGATTTGATGTTATGGAAAGCAATTGTTAATGTATTGCCAACTTTAGAGGAAGGAGCGGTATGGAGCTTAAGAAATGGAGAATGTGTATATTTCTAGAAAGACAGATGGATTCCGGGGTTGGAGCCACTCCTCAACATAGTTACTCCCCACAAAAAAAATTTCGTGACTGTGTTGAATGGGAAATGGAACTTTCGCTATTCCAAGGAATTTCACTAGAAGATGGAATTCTCAGAATTCGAGCTATAAAACTGCCGGTAGCCTTTAACAGGAAAGATATTCTATTGTGGGAAGGTAATAGTAGTGGATCTTTCTCTATTAAGTCAGCATGTGAAATTATTAGAGGGATCAATAATCAAGAAACTAATAGGATATGGCCCCTTATATGGAAGTGGAGAGGATCTCAACGTATTAGAACCTTCCTTTAGCTAGTAGCATATAAATGCTTGTTAACCAATGAATTGAGAATGTCTCGCAATTTAGGAAATAATCCTTACTATCAGTGTTGTGAATCTTTAGTGGAATCAATGTTGCATGTTTTGCGGGATTATCTAGCTATTTGGAACATATGGGTTCAGCTCGTCCTACCACATTATCTCAAAGAGTTCTTCTCAATGAATTTATCTCAATGGTTGAAATTCAACCCAGTTGATCGTGGGAGATTTAAATCCCAATTTGATTGGAGTACTACATTTGATGTGAGTATATGGCTTTTTTGGGAATGGTGAAACAAGTCACTGTTCCAGGAAAGCTTTATTTTTCCTTCCAACCTTGTACAAGTAATCCAATCACACACAAAGGAAATCATGACTTTTGCCTATGATCAACTTGCCTAAAAGTGGATCACGTACTTCTCCCATGATGGTTACTTGGGGTCCTCCACCTCCCGAACGGATCAAATCGAATACGGATGGAGCATCTAAAGGTAATCCTAGACTTGCAGGAGTTGAAGGATTATTCCACAATGAAAAGAGTGGTTGGCTTGACGGTTTTAACTCATTTTTTTGGAGTTTGTTCATTTGTACAAGCAAAACTATGGGTGCTATGGTTGGGACTTACCATCACAAAGCAACGAGGTTTCCTTAAGCTCATCATTGAGATGGATTCCAAGATTATCACAGAACTTATCAACCAAGAGAGAGTATCAGACAACATTGGATCAACACTTCTTAAAGATATCGGAAGAATTTTGAGCTCTCATTTTACGTTTAAAATTCGTCATGTTTTTTGGAAGGCGATGGCCTACGGATATGCTTGCCAATATTGGTATAGTGAAGTGTTTAAATACTCCGCTCTACTTGTAGCCTCCTAGAGAATTAGCTTATACTTTGTTCAGTGATATAAAGTTGGGATTGTAGATTTTAGACATTAATTTTTTTGTACCTTACTTTTACAAAAAAGAAAAAAGTATTATAAATTGATAACCATAGGATGGCTTTGTTCTCATCTTACTTAACTTTTCTACAGGCCATCTACGTTAATTATCAACCACCATTGGTTGATGAACTATTCGCCAAATTGCCCAATTACCAAGTCATGCACTCTCCCAAAGAACATGGACATCTTAGGTGGGCTCAATATTCTCCTATAAAAGCCCATGCTTCCCAACCTCATCAACCACAAAAGTGAGAGTAACCTCTGTTAAAATGCATGTGTGAGCGAGCTATATTAGAGAAATCTTATATTAGAGAATTGACGTGGTGTAAAATAGTTAATAGATAGCCTATAACTCATCGACTTAAGCTTTTGAATGAAGATAGGTCCAACTGGATATATTGATGGGCTCGAATTTGGGCTTTCTCTTGGACATCTTTCCGGGCGAAGGTATCGGACTTCTGCTGCTGATGTGGGAGCATTTGTCTTAGCCCTATCGGCCTAGCCAACACCATCATTGCTAGCCAAGATAGAATTTGGCTGAGACTAAAATTTCCAACTAAAGTGGTACCGAATTATTCTTACCGAAGTTATTAATACCAATGATTAATGGGTTTTTGAAATTATCAATATGATATATTTGTTGCTGATTTCTTAGTATGATTTATTAGTTGTTGATCTCGAAGTTTGTCAATAGCATATCAATGGGAGGCCATTCTAAAAAACTTCCTTAGTTATTTGATGAAGTCTTGGGGTATTTTATCTTTTGGTCAAGGTAGGAGCACGAATTTTGTAAGGTTGAAGAATTCAGGACGCAAGTTCTCAAGTCGTTAAATGCATCTCTATTTTCTTAGGAGTCTTTATTGTTATGTAAAGTTTCAAGAGTCAAAGTTCTGAGTTCCTAGGTCTTTAATGTTAAGTTAGTTCCCACATCTATTTAATACTATTCTAAGTTGTGTTCCTCCTATATATAGAGGAAGCCTTTCAATTGCAACCAAACGATTTTGATGAATGAAAATACTTGAGACTTCCTTTGCATGAGCGAATATTTTGAGAGTGGATAACTCATATTTCGGTCTCTTTATCCTTTGAGCCAAGAAGCCCTTTATCCTCGGCTGGTAGATTTTCCTTTAGGCCCTGGTGGTGAGCTTTTCTTATCTCGAAGTCCTTTATCCTTGGCAGGTGATTTGTCCTTTAAGGCTTGGTGGTGAACTTTGTTAATTCCGATTCTCATCCTTGGTTGGTGGTGAGTCCTTTATACCTTGGTGGAGATCGTTATCTATCCCTACATTTTGTATTTCACCCTTCGACATCTTCCCCATTGTTGTGATCCGACCCTCGAGGGAAGGTCGGGTTTAGGAATATTTGACCATGAGAGTTTTTTCACAGTTTGAATTCCAAAAAACGTCATCACCTCACTTTTCGGATTGAACCTCTTGTGAGTTTCCTTGTACACGGTTGCGAGTTCTCCCAAAGTCATATCCCGCGTGAAAATGGAGTATTGTGATCCATACATACATGGGTGACACTGTGACATTCCAGATTTTCAATTCTTTTTTCTATTGAATAAATCGAGCATTTAATCGACGCGCCTATAGGGCTGTTCTCAGAGCTGATCACTCTCAAGATAACTAGACTATCCAGGGAAGCCATTAAGGAATTTTAATGCGATAGACTCGAAAATTCGACCAGGAATCGGCTTCTCGACCGTCTCATCTTTAGAGGCTATCACAGCATAGTTAAAAATCGATTTGAGATTAGAAATAGGTCGATTCGACTGAAATGTGTGGCTAATCATGGGTGACATCACTAAATTGGAAAATTCTTGCCGGCTGGCACTAGACTGATTTTTCTATCGTTTTGGTACCCTGTGTCCGTATTTGAATTCTCGAGATTTTCACAACAACTGAGAGTCGCCAATGTGTTGAGTGGGTTCATTGTGGCTCGAAGAAAATCGACTACGGGTCATTTGTATTAAAAATTTCCGAAACCTACCCGATAGCTTAAGTCACGCTAAAAATGCGCCAGATTGAAATTAACCGCGCATTTGAGTCTGATTTCAGAAATTGAAAGTTCTGTCATGTCACAATTATTTCTAGAAACGTCGACTCAGTCTCAGAAGATTTTTTTGCAACCCGAGATTTTTTGGGAAAAAGTTGTCCTAGGGCCGTTTTTTGTTCAGAAAAAGTCAGGGACCATTTTGGATCGCGAAATTGGGAAGCAAGTGGGATCCAAGGTTGAGGAAAAATACCAATTTGATCGTTGATGTGTTGATTGAATTTTTTAGGACCAAATTGGATTGAATTAAGTGAGAACAAGTGTCCCATTGGAGGGAAAACTTAGTAAATTCGTAACCCCCCCTATGCCTATGGTTTTGGACCAATTCAAAAGTCCTAAGATGAGCATTAGTAGCTTAATGGAGGCTAAGGAGTAGCTGGTGGCTGAAGATGGTCAAGGAGACAAGTGAGGAGAAGATTTGGCCATGGTAGGACCCTTGTCCCCCTCTCCTTGCTCCTCAAGCTAACTGGCCATCACCATCTCCCCTCCACCTTGTTTTTCGCCCACCAACAACTGAAGAAGAGCAGTCAGCAGCCCTGGAGTTGCGCGACGCCGCCGCCCTCCGTTACAAGCCGTCCCACACGCCACGCGCTGCCCCGCGAGCCTCGATGCCCTGACTGCCCTCATCCTGCCTCCGTCGCATGTCCAGGAGGGTTTTAGCCAGCCCAGGCCGTTGCCCAATTCATCTCCGCCGTTGTGGACCATCGCTGGAGGCCCGTCGAGTCTCGTTTGGACCCAAAACCAGTCCCCGTTGCCTTCCCTGATCCTTGCTGCCCCAACCAGCTTTGTTTCCTCTGTTTTGTAGCTCAAACTAGAAGCTAAAACAGTGGGTTTTCCAGTAGCTTTGTGGCCCATTTTGAGGTGGTTCCGGACCTTAGTTGTTATTCCCGCTTTGAAGGAAGTTGTTCCTCGTCGCGTCCCCTTCGATTTGCACCGATCGGCTCGCCGAACAAGTGAGTTGAACTCACTAATCCTCTCTTAGTCAATTAATTACGTTTATAGGTTGATTATATTAATTAAGCATGGTTTAGGTGGATAGATTAGATTAGATTAGTTAATTTAATTATCTGCTGATGCATGTTAGGTAGTTAGTGCAATTAGCGAGTAGACACGTTCTAGTAATTATTTAACGAATTTCAAAAATTTTCCGGGTCCGTTCCAGCGTCCAATGGCTTAAATTGGATTTATTGGCATTTATTTAAAATTTTTCGTAATTATTTAATTAATTATTTATTTTTCAGAAATTAAACCGGGATAGCCAAAGTGATCGGAATTTTATGTTGGTTATTGTGGTGCAATCTGTTTATTTATTTAAGCTCTAATTTGTGCTAAATTAATTTAATTGTGATTTTAGGATTTTATTCCTAAATTAATTAATTTCGGTAATTAATGGGAAAATAACCAAGCATCGGTTTACAACGCCAAAAATATTTTGGTGGACCATATAAATGGGGGGATTTTCAAGGGTAAAAATACTGTATTTTGGCTAAGGCCAACCTTGTACTTATACACGGCTATTTTTTATCGAGTATGATAAAAATGATGAATTGGTTATATGGTGAAAGTGGTATACTATATTGGCTAGGGAGCCCTAATCTATCAGCTTTGTGCAAGCATATAAATAATATACCATATTATCAGCTTTGGACGAGCACAAATTATCAGCTTTGGGCGAGCATATATAGTATACTATGATGGCCTAAGGGCCCTAATCTATCAGCTTTGGGCGAGCATATATACAGTATACTATATTATCAGCTTTAGGCGAGATATACTATCTATTTTCAGCTTTGGGTAAGCAGTCCTGATTTGATAGGAATGTACCGACTAGGGGAAGGTCATGGTGACATGTAATCGACTGAGTCGATTGATCAATAGTTCGATCTGATTGGGTGAATTGATGTGGTTTGTGTATATTTGGTATATACTGACTTGTAGGAAGGAATAGAGGCAAAGATAAGTCCTCTGACCTATGTTGAGCTTAGGTAGCCTTTAAGGCATATTGGCTTCCTAATCGGGTCTTAGGGAGTAGAACTTGCTGAGACGTAGTCTCACCCTGTGACATCCCATATTTTCAGTCCTGTTTTCTATTGAATAAATCGGGCATTTCATCAATGCGCCTATAAGAGCTGTTCTCAGAGTTGATCACTCTCGAGATAACTAGACTATTCATGAAGCTATTAAGGAATTTTAAGGCAATAGACTTGAGAATTCGACCAGGAATCGACTTCTCGACCGTGCTCATCTTTAGAGGCCATTACGGGATAGTATAAAATCGATTTGAAATTAGAAATAGGTTTGTTCGACTGAGATGTGTGGCTAATCGTGGGTGACACTACTAAATTGGAAAATTCTCGTCGACAGGCCCTAGACTGATTCTTCTGTCGTTTTGGTACGCTGTGTCTGTATTTGAATCCTCGAGATTTTCACGACAGCCGAGAGTCGCCAATGTGTCAAGTGGGTTCATTGTGGATCGAAGAAAATCGACCATGGGTCATTTGCACTAAATTTTTTTGAAAACTACCCGGTAGCCTAGGTCACGCTAAAAACGCGCCAGAGTGAAATTAACCACGAAATTAAGTCCGATTTAAGAAATTGAAGATTTTTTTATCGCACAATAAATTCTAAGATTGTCGATTCAGTCTCAGAAGATTTTTCTAAAACTCGAGACTTTTTGGGAAAAAGTCGTCGCATGGCTGTTTTTGTTTAGAAAAGGCTGGGGATTATTTCTAGTTGCAAAATTAGGATGCAAAATGGATCCATAGGTGAGGAAAAATATCAATTGGAACATTGAGATGTCAATTGAATTTTAAAGGCCATATGAGATTGAAATGAAGATGAAATTAAGACCAATTGAAGCCAAAACCCCTCAAATTCGTGTGCCCTCCATCCCCTAGCCAAAATGGACCAATTCAAGTGTCCATGGTTGAGCATTGTTGGCTCATTGTGAACCAAGGAAGCACACTTGGCTAGGAATGGTCAAGGGAGACCATGGTGTGGAAAAATGAGGCTTGGTGGAGCCCTTGTCTCCCCACCTCCTTATCCTTCCCCCTTTCTCTCCTATGGCCAGCCAAACCCTCTCCATCTCCCTCCTCTCAGCTTGTTCGAACCCCACTAGTAGCCAAGGAGGACCGCCAAATTCAGCTACCCAGCTGCCGTGAGCCGCACGCCCCGCTGTTCACCACCCGTCGCCGTCCACGCGTGCGCCACCACGCGTGCAACCCTGACCCCCATCTGCACCTCACGCCGTCCCAGCCTCTATCCAACAGCTTGTGGAGCTCAACCGGAGCTTGTGCTCCGCCGTTCCTTCGTCGGTCCGCCAAGGCCGGGTTTGGCCCATGCGTTCTTCCTCGGTCCTTTCCTGTCTAAACCGAATCCGTTTCCCTTCTGTTTCAGCAAGAATAGATCTGGAAATTAGCGGGTTTCTAGTCACCATCTAGGTCCATTTTGGAGGTGTTTCGGGCCTCGAAACCTAGGCCCGCTTTGGAGAAACGCGACCCCCGCGATGTTCCTGTCGGTTTGATCCGACCCGCGCATTAATCAAGTGAGTTTTGCTCACTAATCCTTGCTTAGTATGCTAATGATGCTTAGGGGTTGATTAGATTTATTAAGTGTAATTAGGTGGATAGATTAGATTAGAGTAATTAAATTAGAGACTTATTAATGCATGTTAGGCAAATGGTTGGTGTAGTTAGCAAGGAAATAGGCTCTATTATTTATTAAACGAATCTCGGAAATTTTCCGGATCCATCTTGGCGTCTAATTAAGCATTACAAGCCTAAATTGGATTTATTGTATTTATCTAATAATTTCCGTAATTAATTAATTAATTATTTTCCGGAAATTAGGTTTGGGATAGTCGACGACCGAAATTTTATGCTGATTATTGTGATGCGATCTGTTTGTCTGTTTATTTATTTGAGCGTTAAATTGTGTTGAATTGATTTGATGGTGATTTTAAAATTTTATTCTTAAATTAATTATTTCAATAATTGATTGGAAATTAACTAGGCATCGGTTTACATCTCCAAAAAATTGTAATTGGATGTTGAAATTGGTGGGATATTCGTAAAAGTGAAATTATGATATTTTGGCTAAGGCCGACCGTATACCTACACACGGCTATTTTTATTGGGTATGACAAAAATGATGAATTGTTATATGATGAAAATGGTATACTATCTTGGCCTAGGGGCCCTAATCTATCAGCTTTGAGCGAGCAATTTATTATCAGTTTTGGGCAAACATATAAATAGTATACCATAGTATCAGCTTTGGGTGAGCATATATTATCGGCTTTGGGCGAGCTATACCATCTATTTTTAGCTTTGGGTAAGCAGTTCTAGACTAAGGTCAGACTTTATAGATAATTCGGCTAGATCGATTGATCGATAATTCGATCTGATTGGCTGATGTGATGTGATTGTGTATATTTGATATATATACTGACTTGCAGGAAGGAACTGAGGTTAAGGTAAGTCTTTTAACTCGTGTTATGCTTACGCAGCCCTAAGGTGTATTGGCTTCCTAATCAAGTCTTAGGGAGTAGGACTTGCTGAGACGTAGTCTCATCCTGGTTGTGGGACAACATTTCAGGTCCCTAGATGGCAACACCTCCACCTCCTCGTCCTCTCATGCATTTTGATATACTTGAAGAGATTATCGAGATTGGACATCACTTCCCAATACACCCTTATCTCGAAGGACTAGAATATGTGCTGATGAAGTTAACCGTCTGGGTTGACGTGAATGGGCCCGATAGGGTGCCTCATAGATATCAGTCATGGTATCGCCACTACCATGATGGGCGAAGGGAGGGTCCTGTGCCTGAGTTTGATGTGCCTCAATTCGTTTTGGAAGCTGCTTTTGGTGAGGGTACAACATACCATAAGGATGGATCGGTAGTGGATGTGAAGGATCCTAAGTTGGGTGATGATCTTGACTCTCCAAAGCAATCAGCAGTAGACTCTAGTTGGAGCATGGAGGAAAGAGGGGTTGTTGAGGAGGAGTACCCAAAGGAGAACCTGGAGGAGGAGCTTGAAGAGGATCCTGAAGAAGAACCTGAAGAGGAATTGAAGGAGGACCCCGAGGATGATCCAGAGTATGATACTGATGAGGATTGAGACTCCACTCTTGTTTAATGACTTTTTGTCTTTGAACCTGTTTGAGTAGAAACTGACTTTCTAGTGTGGCTTGTATATGTATATATGACTGAGTTGTTATATATGTGTATAAGGGTGTTGGTTTTCAGGTTCGAGTTTTTAGTCCTATTTGTCTATCCCATTGCTTTATTGTCTGGGAATTATTTTATATGCTTTCGCATGCGTATTAAAATGAAAGGGTTGGCGATGCGTTTTGAGACTTCACTTTTAATCGACCAAGGTGAGAGATGGGTACGTGCCCAAGGATCGGGGTGTGACATACCCCGTTGTGGGACAACATTTAGGGTCCCTAAATGGTAACACCTCCACCTCCTCCCGTGCATTTTGGTATACCTAAGGAAGTCACCGAGACAGGTTATCATATTCCGATACACCATCACCCTGAAGGCTTGGAATATGTATTGGTGAAATCCACTGTCTGGGTTGATGTGGGTGAACTTCAGAAGGTGCCCCACAGATACCGGTTGTGGTATCGCCATTACAATGATGGACGAAGGGTGGGCCCTGTACCGGAATCTATTGTACCTCTGTACATTTTAGAGGTAACATTCGGGAAGGGGACAGCAGATCCCAATAGTGGATCAGTGGTGGATGCAAAGGATCCCAAGCTTGGTGATGATCTTGACTCTTCAGAGTGCTCAACTGTAGACTCCAACTGGAATATGGAAGAAGGAGAGATCGTCGAGGAAGAAGAGGACCCGGAGGAGGATCCAGAGAAGGATCCTGATGAGGACTGAAACCCCACCCCCTGTCTGTAGACTTGTTTTGAGAACTTATTGTTCAGGACCTGATTTAGTAGTTTGCCTTGTATATATATGCATTATGGTTTGCATTGTATATAAGTGTGGTTGTTTTAAAAGATTCGAAATTTGGTCCTACTTTCCTATCCCTTTGTTTCATTATCTGTGAATTTTATTATGCTTCCGCATGCGTATTAAAATGAATGGATTGGCGATGCATCCTGGGATGTTGCTATTAATCGACCAAGGAGGGATGGGCACGTGCTTGGAGGATCAGGGCGTGACAGACGCATCTTGAGAAAGGAGGTCAGGTGTGGATATTGGATTTAAGGGTACCTTTATCATGATAGTCCTCTCAATAATACGCTTTGTTCATAAAAATGTCATCACTTCATCCTTTGGGATACTGCCACATCGAGTATGCTAAATTGTGGTGAGTCTTATAAATACCCATATCTCTCGCGATAGCTTCATTTATACAATCTAGTTATTTAAAACAACCAAAAAAATAAAACGAGAGTTGCCACTAGCCTTGTTTTTGGGGGTCGACTAGAAAACCCAATCGAAAGTCAGGAGTTATCCCTCAATTTCTACGCGGCCAAATATTTAGGTTCGGGGATTTGGATTATGCTAATATTTCTATTAACACCCTTTTGGTACCTAAATTGTATGTCGCGTTACCTAATGTGATCATTCATGTCTTTTTTATTTTTTATTTTTTTTTGGGGTCGATTAACTTAAATTAAGTGATCATGCGTGGTTGGTCATTTTTTTTTTTTTTGGTAAGTTGGTTGGTCATTTTTGTGCTACTCTGTTTTTAAAAAAGGATACAAAGAAGGCAATCAATTATATTGAAAGTGCGAAACAATAAGTAAACAATTAAGGAAAGCATTAAATCTATCAAGCAATCTTAAGAAAGATAAAAAGAGAAATGAAATGGAAGGACAGGAAGAAAAAGAACCCGCAACTCATTGGGTTTTTATATAAACAAAGGAAACCTGAGACATATGTCGGGGATGAATGGTACAACATGATCGGAAACAGACATCGACCTTTCACCATCTTCGAGTGCTCTTCATCTTCGAGATCCTAAATCTAATACTTAAATTTAGAACTATAACTAGGTACATACAATGGAAAGAAACAATCATACCCATCAAAACTATCAAAAACACAACAAAAGGCAAGAACGATCAATCAATTAAAACAGAATTCAAAATCAACCAAATTTGGGCCTCAAGGTTGGCCTTTGCAATTCATGTGTTGGTTCTTTGGATACCTACTCAATTCATTTTATGACTTATAGCCATTATTATCCAATTATGTTCTCGTTATTATCCACTTGTGTTCTTGCATGGTCAATTACACTTATAAGTCTCTAAAAAGACATCCTAGGTGATTCTCCATGGTTTTTCCCTTGGTATCATGCATCGCACCTAACGTACATCTAACTATCACATGCGCGAGCATGAATTAAACATACAAGCAGGTCTTTTAGACCTTGGATCCCAAATAATCAACCAATTGAGTTAACCATCGACGGGTCACTTATTACAAAGCATGCGCCAATCACAAACACAAGCATTGCTAATGAATGACATGAATATGCATGAGGAGTACATGTGATATTTCAACAATAGACTTTGAAATCATCAAGAAGGTCTTTGGAGATAAAGTGATGTCTCGACTATAGAACGAATTCAATTGCCAAGGCTAGCCAAAGGTTCGCATAAATGCACTCACAAGTATCGTAGACATTTTGAATACGGTCCAAACCATGACTTTCACGATGTCAAACCGATTATTGAGAAAAATGTTTAAAAGATTTGCTTTTGAAAACATCGCATGTACCAAAGCAATTTTGAATTATAATTTGAAAAATCCTTTCATTGAAAATCATTTGACAACAAAGATTAAAATATTTGAAACAATTTTCATGAATGTAGCATGTCCTAAAACTGTGTACAAACTAACAAAAAGGGCTTAATTAAGTGATCATAATAGGAAATTCCTATCAAGAAATTTCAAACCAGATACAACATGTCAGCGAAATTGGGCAATATCCATTGATGATTCAACTATGAAAAAATTCCCTAACATGCATTACATGATATGGAAAAACTTTCATGAAGAAAGTTTTTTTAAAAGAACTAAGCATAATTTTATAAAAATCAGAGAACAAGCCACTACATATCAGGAAATCGCCAAGATAGCAGGATATCACATCATTGCAACCAAGGTTTACCCTACCAAGTGAAGTCTAAAAATCATGAAATTTTACTGCAACCCATATAAAAGAATGACAAACAAAATTTGTTAAGGGTCCAGTTGAGAATCTTTACAGAAATAATGGTATAAAAATGGAAAATGTCTATCTAAACAGGGGTAAAAATAAAGGTCCGAATTTGACCCCAAATCTAAATTCTAGTCCGGTTTAGGAAAAATTGAAAATGGATTTAACGATAAGCAAATCACATGAAATCAATGGCATTCAAAAGTTCTAGGTGTGCTTTACAACTTCCTAGAAGGGCTCAGGTTTAAACAAGGTCAACTTGGTACTAAAAAAGCAAGGTTGGTAAAGGTGTGCGCATCGGTCCTTAATAAACCAGAACATAAGTATGCACTAATAAGTCTAAAAATCACTTATGCAATGCACAAATAACATAAAATTCACAAATGACAAATGATTTGATGTGACAAAAGATTTGGGTAAACATTTAATCCTAAATCGATATGCAAAAGGATCATGCAAGTCAATGTCAATGCCAAATGAATTAAGGCTTAAATGACATTTAATGATTTTGAAATGCGACTAGCCTAATTGAGGCATATTGTTCACATAGCAAATGATGCTTGATCATGACATTCACATGTGCACACGAACCTTGTTATGTGTATTTTAAAAGTCAAGAAGATGTTGATACAACATTTGGTCTCTAATAAGCCTAAACGAGCATGATAAAGTGCATATATGATAAGGCCCTAATCTAACCTTAACAATACATAACAAACATAATTTCGGTCACCTAGGGATATGCAAAAATGTAACAAAAAATCTCATACATAGAACGCATGATGACGAATATTTCTCGTTAAGGACTCGAAGCCTAATCAAAATCACACGAATCGTATTGAAAATGACAAAATAAATATGCAACATGTAAGGTTTTGAGTGCAACAGGACCCTAAGGTGTTTATACATACAAATGACGTACCGAATGATGAGTAAATCAGGCAAATCATGCACTGCTGAGACACACATGAGTATATTTCATGTTCATTAAAGATCATGTGGCAATTTCACTCATTTTTAAGCTCAATTTTGCAAAAGTGCAATTCGCATTAGTGCATGGCAGATTGACCTTAGCTCAGATCTAAGATGTTTTGACCTAACTAAACCTATCTAAAAATTCTGAAAAGATTACCAGACATTCTCAAGACAACAAGAAACAATTTTCCTGAGACAGGTTCATCCAAAAATCATCACAAAAAGCAGTACAAAAATAACAAAACCAGAAGTTGGAATCAAAATAGTACCTAAAATGAACCTAGAATATTGTAGAATCCAGTAACTTCAAAGGTGTTTTTCGAGGGTGAAATGTCATCTGATCAGGCCATGCAACCCATTGATTCAAAGCTTGTGACATATATTTTCAAAATTTAAAAGGACTCAAGCCAAAATAAAGTAATCTAAGACCTCGTTTTGCCCAAAACAACAAGTCAATTCCAAAAGCACAAAAATCACATATTAAAGCCAAAATCATCCAATCATCAATGAACTTCCATTCAATCTACTTTGAACTTCAGCAAATCATCAATAAACATATAATCTTCAGATCTAGGGCTATTTCATTGATCTAAAGGCGAATCCTAACCTCGGTTAGATGATCCAACCTCACTTCATGAGATTCGAGTTCTAGAGATGTACCTTTGCGTTTTTCGTTGATTTAGACGTAATTGGATGAAGTTGAGCTTGTTGGAACACAATTGGAGTTGGATCTAATTTCCAAGGATTGGACCGAGATAGGTAGGGATGCCTTCAAGCCAGTCGGATCACGATCAAAACTAGTCTAAGCTTAGACTAGTTCTTCGAGCGCTGAAGAGGAGACAAGGTCGTCGGAGTTGATATGGTGACTGGCCTTCTTGATCACGACCATGCCTTGGTTGGGGATGGGTTCAAGACCAGATCGGATTAGATTTGACTACCGGATTTGCCAAAAACATAGCCGATCCAAAAGTGGACCAGTTCGATGGTGGTTCAAGCTTTCTTTGATCGGAACAGCTCCGATTTGAGCTGAACTAGTCTAGGGTTGCCTGAGGAAGGGTCAGGCAAAAGGACACAAGCATCCAGGGGGCTGCTGGGCAGCCAGTTAATCATCGGCATGAGGCCTGTTCAGCAGAAATGAGCGAACCAGAGAGGAGGTGGTTAGAAAGAGTGGGAACAAGAGAGAGAGAGAGGTTTTTTTTTTTTTTTTTTTTTTTTTTTTTGTGCAGAATAAGGCCCTCCTTCAAAATTGGAGGGAAAATCCTATTTATGCCATCCTAAATCGGTTGATTTTAGTTATCGGTCTGATTCGACGATTGAAATCTAATCTAATGGTCAAAAAATGATTTCAAAGGTTCCACTATAATCTGGAGGTGTCGAGTAATCAATCGGATATGTCAGATTTGTGAAAACTTGAGCCAAAATCAAGAATTGCACTAAAAGACCTAATTATGGGTCAAACTACAATTGAATGAAATCCAGGGGACAATTTGTAAAATTGTGGGAAATTGAGGGTATAGAAATGAAATTGGTATGGTGAGGATCTTAGAACTAGTCGTCAAAGGTCCAGAATCGGTTAGTAAGGGGCCGAATCGGCCTGCCTTGCCTACGACTGGTAGGACTAGTCAGACCGGTTCACGCCGGTTTGGCCGGTTCTTGATCGGTTTGAACTGGTTCTAGCTGGTTCACGTACTTATGGCTCTTGTGGGTTCAAAATTTATGTAATTTGGTCCCTTGAAGAGAAAACTTATTGGATTTGAGAGGAAATTGCCTAATTTCAATTTGATTAAGCCAATTAGCCTTCATAAATGTGTTTTATGAGTCCTCTATTGACTTAATTGAATGATTGTCATGAAAAATAAAAGACCAAAACCATGGGTACTTAAGATGACGTTTAAAGGGTTCAAATGAACAATTTTGCAATTTATTGGGTAAAATTGCAAATTGATTGAAATTGAATACAACTAATGTTGCAATTATTCTATCCAACTAACCATTCATGTGTAAGATCACAAATTATATTCAATTGATCTTGAATTGAAGTGCTCGAGCTAAGGTCAAAAATGAACCTAGGCCTAATATTAAAATTGGACCTTAATTTTATATAATTAGACTTTAGTCTTGAATGAATCAATTTAAATTTCTTCAACGGAAGCTTAATTACTTGACTTTCTTATGCTCAAGAGATTGAAATTGCTCCAATCGAGAAGTTCTAGTGTGAATTTCTCAAAATTGACCATGAATTTGGACTTATCTTAGGAAAATGAGTGGAAAATGACTATCTGTTCATAAATCATGAACAAATGATTTTGGTCTCCTAACTAGGGCTTAAAACGGCAATTCATCTTTTGATATGGTAATTCGCAAAATTGAATGAATGAATGGACTTAAAATAGTTCATAGATCAAATGTTATAGAAAGAACTACACCTTATTATGGCCAAAACAAAAGTAATTTTATTTTTCGTCAATTTAGAACCTAAAATTACAAGGTTCTTAATTGATTTTTGTGAAATTTTCGACATTAAAATGAAATTAAAGCTAAATAACATCTTTTTGAGTGAAAAACCAATTTTTTACTTTGGGTTGACTTTTCAGTTTTTCTTGAAAATGAGTTCAAAATTGTTTAAAAAAATAGTGTAAAAGAAAGAAATGAAAAACAATAATTTTTGGTCGAGAAATGGGCTCTGTCGCAATTAGAATCCTTAATCTCAATTTTTTTTTTTTTTTACTTTTTTTGACGTGTCGACTAAAAATCAGGTGTTAACACCCATGCACATCTCTTTCCATACACTTAACCCCTACAAGTCCCTATTCCTAGAATCACTCGCCCACACACGAATCAATTGCGCTTTCCAACAATTGGTATTAGAGCCCATGGTTGCAGTTTCCAAGTAATGGACATTGTGGTATAGCAACGTGGGCTGTAGGGATTTAACTTGAGACAAGTTGATGCAGAATGATACTTGAATAAAGGGAGAGCAAACCTAATACTAAGCTTACACATGAAAGGGAGATTGTTAGGATGCACGTGTGAGTGGGTTATGTTAGAGAAATCCCACATAAGAGAATTGATGTTGCGTAAAGTAGTTAGTATATCCTTGTTGATTCATATCTCATTAACTTAAGCTTTTGAGTGAAGGTGGGCCCAGCTGGATATATTGATGGGCTCAGATTTGGGCTCTTCCTTGGCTATCTCTCTAAGTGAAGGTATTAGATTTTTGTTGCATACTCCCAACTTCTCATCATGTATGCTATGTGTGTTGAAAGTCGAGAGAGACACGAGATGGCTTCCAAATCTTCATCTCGTTGGCATTTCTCATTTCAATCATTTTGACTCTTGTGGTGGGCATCAATGCTGGTGGAATCGCTATCTATCGAGGTTAGAATGGCAATGAAGGCACTTTAGTTGACACTTGTACCTCTGGAAATTATGTATTGTGAACCTAGCTTTCTATGTAGGGATGTCAACAATTCGGTTCGGTTTGGTTTTTTTGAAAAACCAAACCGAACCGAACCGTCAGAAATTTTTTTTGACCCGAACCGAATATGAACCCAACCAAAATTTTGGTTCGGTTCGACTCGGCTTTTCGGTTTCTAGTTTTCAGCTTTTGGTTTTCGATTTTTTTTCATTTTTCGTTTTTTTTTCTTTTTTTGGTTTCGTTTTTCTATTCGGTTTTTTTTAGACGGACCTCTTCTTTCTTCTCTTCGGGCTTGGGCTCTTCTTTCTCCTCAGGCTTCTTCTCTTCTGGAGCAGGTGGCTTCGGAATAGGGGAGAGAAGCTCCACTTGTCGATGGCTCTTCTTCTGCACTCTCTCCAACACTTTGAGCGGATCTGCTTTCTCTCCCTTCACCACCACCTTGTGCATCCTACAGTCTGTCGTCACCTCTTCCACTCCTTCAGAAAGATCAATCAAAACCAAGAAGATCACCCCCTTAAAATAGTCGAACGGAAAGAAGGAAACATTCGAATCTCAGAAGCAGAGCACTGGTCGAAATCACAGATTCGGCAGCTTCAGAGGACTGACCATCGAAGCCGTTGAGGCTCCGGCGGACCTTGCGAGCAAAGCCCTCGCAATGCATGTAGACTTTGAGCACTATCTCAGGCGGAGGAGGATGCGGGTCCTTGGATTCCTCCACCTTCTTCTCTCCCTTCTTCTCTTCATCGGCCGCTTTCTTGGGCTTCTTCTCCGGTTTCGCTTCCTCCGGCTTCTTGGCCTCCACCTGAGCATTTGGCTTCTTTCTCCTCCTGCACAAATCCACGCAGACCAAAAACGAATCAGCGCATTAAACCCACAAAGCAAAGCGAAGTCAGAGCTTTGAAAGCGAAGAAGAAGACCTCTTCCATTGGGGAGAGGTCTTCTGTTTAACTCTGGTTCAGAAGAAAAGACTTGAAGAAGTAGAGTACGGAGACACTTGGGGTTAGGGTGGAGATAAGATTTGAGGCTCTCTCTCTCTCTCTGGGGTGTTGCTGCAGTGGCTACCAAAAATTGCTCAGGACCATTAGATCTCGCTCACAACTCCCACCACCATCACCAGCACCACGAACACCACCAACATTAGCATCTGAGCTCCAGAGCCAAGCTCAGCAATCGGGCTCTCTCCACCTCTTGCGAGCCCCAATCCGCCATGGAATCTCGACCCGCTCGAAGCGATTCGATTGATCAATGATGGATGATGCAAGAGCCGAAGTCAAATAGAATTGAATCGTTGTTCTCTCAGAGGAGACGAGAGAGAATAACCAAACCGTTTGGTTAATGGTTTGATTTTATCGGTTTGTGGTTCGGTTCGGTTCGATTAATCGATAAAAATCAAATCAATAAAAAAAAATATTGGTTTTTAATAAGAACCGAACCGAACCGAAAAAATCGAATATTTCAGTTCGGTTTGGTTTTCGGTTCGGTTCCTGATACCCCTATTTCTATGTACCTTTGGTAATGGCCAAACTCTTAGGATCAACCTCGTTGGCCATTGCGATCCTTACAATGAGGATGCTCTATGTTGAGTTCTGAAATCAAGTCTTGTCAAGCTAGGGTAATCAAGGTGATGCTCTCGATCAAAGGAGGTGTGGGGAGTTATTATCTTGCTTCCACAGAGGATGCTAGACAGGTTGTGGCTTATCTGTAGGACAACTTCCTAGGAGGCTAGTTGTCATCTCGACCGCTTGGGGACGCAGTGCTTGAACGCATTGATTCTGATATTGAAGGAGGCGCACCACAACATTGGGATGATCTGGCCTGGTACTTGTTTGCATATAGCCACGGGGGGAAGAAGGCGTACTGGATTGCAACCCCTCAATGTCCTTATCCGGATGCTTGGGTTGGAGGTGCCCTTCAAACAAGCTTGTTTGACTACGTTTGGGTCCCATTTTACAGCAATGCTTAGTGCGAATATAGTTCCGGGAACATGGGTAATCTCAAAGATGCATGGAAAATTCCGACGGCCAAAATCTTCTTGGGATTCCCTATAGCTTTGGATGCAGCCAACAATAGTTTTATTCCTGCATCAGATCTTACTTCCACATTACTGCCCGCTATCAAAGGATCCGCCAAATATGGAGGTGTGATATTGTGGTCCCAATATTATGATAATCAAACTAAATATAGCTCTTTCATCAAGCATTTTGTCTTAAAGTAAACTTACCTTTTGTAAAACTCCGTAATAAGCTACCTTTGTTGCTTACGTGTATGTCTTGTGATTAATCATGTGAAAATCTCCTTATGTAATCACATATATTGATCACAGTACATATGTTTGCCGATTAATGTCAAATATATTAATCATGTCATCACAATATAATATACGTTGACATCCACTCTTATTTTCCTCTCAACTCGATATTTTTCTGACCAGGAACTAGAATGGGTTGTGCTTATTTCGATTTAAGTACCGGTTTCTATCTCAACTGTCACGACCCCAACTCCATCTCTAGGGTTTCGAGCGGCAAGAGTTATTTTTGCGACATTCCAGGCTCGTCACCATCTTGATTCTTTTTAATCTTTGATTTAAGCGCATGCAAAAGCATACGTACAACATCCAAACAATAACAAACAGTCAGGAAAACAACCACTTGCGAATACATAATTATATCAGTTATATTTACAAACTTTTTTGTCACGGGCCATTATATTTACAATCACTATATGTTCTATGCTCAAAAGGCCAGGATAAACCTTAGCTCTTCTATAGAGACTACAACTCCTCCTTACCTACAATTCTAAAAAACAACGGGGTGAGTCATGGACTCACTAAGTAAAATCACTAATCTTCATCTAGGATGACGATTTGTCATCAAATCAAGCATGTGGACATCCCACACACTACAACATTGATAGCAGATAAATAGCAAATTGTTACTTTTCCTCAACTACATACATATGTTCATACCAACTTATCTTCAATGCATAACCCACTTTTAACTTACCAAACAAGTTATCATCAACTTATTGAACAAGCTATCATCAACTTACTAAATAAGTTTACCATCAACTTACTAAATAAGCTACCTTCAACTTACCAAATAAGCTATCGTCAACTTTCTAAATTAGCTACCCTCAACTTACTAAACAAGCTATCTTACCAAGCAAGCTTATCAACAACACATGGCAGCATGCATAACGGGTTCATTAGCCGACCAAAACAGTTCTTCCTAGTTCAACTGAGGCATCTTGTACCTTGAGGGGCTTCCTGGTATCAACCGGGGCATCCTGTGTGACGCCCCCCGACAACCCCAATCCGTTAGGGTCGCCACACTTCTTTCCTTATTCTTAATGTCCTTTATTCTGATACCCTTGGATTTCGATGAATTCGTAAGTTAGGGTCTATCACATTTTTCATTGGTCCCTGCGCAATTTTGTTGCGGAAGTAGATCCATCAACTCCTTTCCTAAATTTTGAAATGATGCACACTAGATATACACATAGATATCAACCAGGCACTTTTTATTTACATATATTTGATAGACGTCATTCGTCGATACATCAAAAGCCAAAGTTTTCTATATTGGCTATATCCAAAAATTGATCGACTTTTCTGTTAGCCATTTACAACGTCATCTATCTTCAAGTGCTGGTGTCCTAAAAATTCATTGCTGTCCTCTCGTCCCCCGCTACTCTATCCCACTCGAGCCTCCATCATCGTCCTTTGGCGGTGATGGCAGCGGCCCCAGGGTGCATCTGTCCCTCCGAACATATAGGACCACAAACTCCTGATACACAAGACCCGAGGGAAGGCCGGTGTCAATCGTTAGTATCACCCTTATCTGGATGAAAGTAAGTCCTAGCATATCAGGGTCAAGATGTTTTGTCTGTTCCTATCGCAGACCGACAGGAATGCCATAGAAGGTACCGGATGACGCAGGCTGTAGTGGCATCTTTATCACTCTGTAATATGTTAGCCCCACGAGGGGTGAGTACAACTACTCAGTAGTCAAAGTTCTACTAAACTATATTACATAAAATTATCATCATTTGCTTTCATGCAATCCAAAACAAAGCATACGGCCAAAGCAATGAGTGTGCATAAGTTCAAAAGAATCTCAAACCGCACAGTGCAATAAAACATGTAGATGTTTAAAACTCAGTTTATCACGACTCACTACCACCATCTTCTGGAGGACCAGAGTTTGCATCCCTCCAGGTATATCGCACCCTACCTGGCATCACGAAGGCCTCCGGTTCCATATTTCAGTCACCGGGCATCTGGAGCATGTTACGTCACACCTCCAGGCATCTCGTACCTCACCTAGCATCATGAGGAACCTCCGGGGCTCACCATGTCAAAAATGTCCCCAAGCTTCCGGTACGTGTTATGTCACACTCCCGGGCATCCTGACTCTCCCGAGGAACCTCTAGGGCCCACCAGTCCCCAGGCATCTAGAGGCATCGCCATCACGATCCTCTAGGCAACCCAACACCCGAGGCATCATCGTCCCAGGGGTCCAACGGCATCAATACCAGAAACTGCTTTGATTTCTAAATCCAAATCATGATTCAAGCAAAAAAAAAAAAAAAAAAAAAAAAACGAAATCTTGGAGATATGTCGAACATGTGACAACCAAAATTTTCATGAAATCCAGAGTTTAAAGACCAGGATGGATCAAGATTTAAATTTTACCCTTCCATACCCGATCATTTTTCTGAAATAGTTTGACCTACTCTAATCCTACTCTAACACTTACTCTCAGACTTTTGCCCTACCTCCTTACAGGGCGTGGGAGTCGAAACCCACTCCTGAAATGAAAGCATCCCACCCCAATCCCCCTTGAGAAAGTGGGGATTTGAACCCCCCACCTCCCCCTTCCAAGTTATAAGGATGGCCACTGGGGCGAACCCTCAGTGGTTCATTTTTTTGAAATTCACAAGTATAAAACTGAAGGGTTTTCATGTTTCAAAACTTGAAATATATATGCAATCATGGTATAAGTGTTTCTTTTGTTATCAAAGCTGTGAGCAAATATCGAAATCGGCGTATTGGCAAGTCAAAATCTCGGTCCCGATCTTGAGATTTTATAAACAATTTTCATGTAAAGTCTCAGAGTTTTGAAAACATCAAGGATTAGTACGTACATAGGTCTCAATTTCACACTCAATCCTAACAATGCGAAATCCTTCCTCGTATAGTTCAAAATCAGCTTGACAGCTTCCGAGTTCACAATTCAGCACATGTATTCTAAAATAGTGTCAATTTACAGGACACATTTCATCAAACGACGACGGAATCTACGTCGTATAGGTTAGTAGATATTGACTTGCCTTTGATTTGGTGCCGTCGACTGCAAATGGACCGTGAATTCTGAGTTACGGTTGAGGCGAGACGGCACGTTTTTTCGGGCCGGCGGCGAGTTGAGGAACAGCGACGAAGGAGGCTGGTGGCTGACAGTGAGAAGCGGCAAGATGGTGAGAGAATTCTCATTAAAGCTACTGAAGTTTTCGCTGGACAGAGGAGGCCTAAGCTGCCGAAAGAAAAAGAGAGAGAGACGGGCTCCAATATGTCGACAACTTAAGTCAATGAAGAAGAAAAGAGTCACGGTGGCAGCAGGAGGGAGATGAGCGCGTCCAGCAGGAGGAGAACGTGGCTTCTCAAGGGTTCTTTGGCCGCCACCGACTCCCATGCATGCGTGGACGTGGCTTTGTTTAGTTGACTCTAGAGTTGGTAAAATGGGTCCTAAACCATATTATGACCCATTTTTAATTAAATGGGTCATTTTTTAAAATGGATCATAATATGAGTCAAGTGAAAGTTAAATATGAGTCAGAAATGGGTCTGAGAAAGTAAAACACAAAAAAAAATTTGATCTAAATGGGTTATTAGAAAACCCACTTTAAACCATGGCCTTTTTTAACTTTATAAATTTTTTTATAAAAAATCGAAATTATAATTATTTGTCATATTTCAATTTTCTTTTTCTTTTTCTTTTTTTTTCTTTTTCTATTTTTTTTCTTTTTCTTCTTTCCTTAGTCGGCGGTCAGTAGGGCGATGGCCGGCAACAAGCCAGGTGAGGCTCGAGCTCATCGGCAGGTCGCCGATGACTAGCGAGGCTCGAGCCTCACCGAATCTAGCAAGACATGAGCTCGCCGACGTCGAGTGGGGCCTTGGCCTCGCTAGATCGGCGAGATCGAGGCTCACCCAACACCAGCGAGCTCGAGTCTCGCCAAATCCGGCGAGGCTCGAGCTCGCCGTCGGGCGAGGCCTTGGCCTTGCCGACGATTGGTGAGGCTCGAGCTCGTTGACGTCGGGTGGGGCCTTGGCCTCGCCAGATCGGCGAGATCGAGCCTCGCCCGACGCCGGCAGAGCCTCAGCCTCGCCAACGACTGGTGAGACTCGAGCTCGCCGACATTGGGTGGGGCCTCGGCCTCGTCGAATCGGCGAGATCGAGCCCCACTTGACACCGGCGAGCTCAATCTCGCCTGTGGCCGGTTGCCGGCCATCATCGTGGCTAGCGGCTGGCCGAAGAAGAAGAAAAAAGAAAAGAGAAAAGAGAAAAAGAAAAAATAATTATTAAAAATTTAAAATTATATTTAAAAAGTATTAAAATTATATTTTAAAAAATAATAATTAAAAATTATATTTTAAAGAAAATTAAAAATTCGATTTTTTTAAAAAATATTTTAAAAAGAATTATAAAAAATTTTCATTAAATTTGTATTGCATAAAAATTGTTAAAAAATTTGTATTGCATAAAAATGTTTTAACAATACTTTTTTTATTAAAAAAATCATAAAAATTAGCTTTTTTAGGTTTAGTTAAAAAATTTTCATGTTACAGTTTTTAGTTATTCAATGGTATGTTCACTTCAAATAAGAGAAGCTTGTGCATAGTCTAATTTTTTTATAAATATTTCAATTTATAGGTTTTTTTTTTAAATTTTTTTATTTACTATTTTTTTATTTAATTTGAAATTTTAATCCAATTAGCATATAGTAGAAGTGGGTTTTCCTATAATATTAATAGGTTTTAGCAATACGGGTCGGGTCGGGTATGGGTCGCTTGATTTACACTATATGAATATGAGTCAAAACGGGTTAAATGGGTCAAATATGGGTCGACTCATTTTTGACTCGACCCAAACCCGACCTGAGCCACCCATTTGACGGGTCTAGTTGACTCTTGAGTCAACTAAATGAAATCACGCTGGCAGCAATTAGAGAGGACAACACCGGCGTGCACGTCTTCATCTCTACATGAAGAAAGGGCCGCGGACGTACGCATGGCCGCTGCATGCTACGGGTCTTCAGCTCGGTTGATTTGTGAGGCCGCTCGGGGTTAACATTTTCCTTCATAGTTGACAACATTGGACGTGTGCATGAAGACGTCGGATGCTTGCATGAAAGGCGCAGAAAGGTACAAATGTGGAAGGGGCTGGTCTTGCGAGTTACGTAAGAAGATTTTCGACAAGACAATAAGCTATACGAAAATCAAATTGTCTTGACGTGGCAAAGAAGTGACCACGAGGATACATCATAAGACCATCACAAAACGTGACGTCTCGGTCCGACGATGATGATGATGCAACTGCGATCGAAAGTGGCGCCAACGACGTAGTCCGACGACAAATTCGTCGACCCGTCACGGACCGTTATGTACTCAAGGTCTGGTGAATTACGAATATCACATCCGCCTCAAGCCAGGCATCATGCGTATGTGAACCATTTCAGCTTACTGTTAATGCATGTTCTACCTCAAACTTATTAACCAAACTTATTAAATAACACACACATGGAAGCATGCATAAAGAAATTCATTCATTAATTCAACTGTTCCCATGATTCATCTGGAATTCACTAGGCATCCGAAATCTACCGGGCATACGGAATCTACCGGGCATCCGGAATCCATCGGGCACCCCATTCTTATGAACGAGGCATCATTGCCAATGCTATGTGACGACAATTCTTATTGTTCATTTAGTAATCACATGTTGTATAAGACATAAACCGGTTTATCATTTTTCCTCTTAGCCAATGCATACAGGGCCCAAGAACGTGCTCATACAAACGTGTGCGTGTCGTGTTCTACAATATCATAACTACATAGTATGCTAGACAAGGCATATGGTTCATGGCACGAACTGACCCATTTAAGCGCCGACCCTCTGCCAAGCGAGACTCAAATTGACACGCTCCACTAACAATCTAAGGCCTAGCGAGACTTGGTCCGTCACACCTCAACACCGACCTGAGGCCCTAGCCCGGGGTGTACTTTCACACACATATCCATAGTCATGAGCAAACTATGCAAAATTTACACACAAACAAGCCATGGAAAAACATTTGTCAATATAACATACATACAAGGCACGGTACATGAGCAACTCATGAACAAACCATAGAAGATTACTCTTCAACATAGGCATACATACAAATAAGCATGATAAAAAACATGATCTGCTCTACCAATGCAATAGAACGGCCAAGGGTTAGGAAGTTCACTTGCTCATGCAAAGACATGATTAGCATGTTCATGGCCAAGCCCAATAATGTAGTACATCGCCCTAAACAAAGATTAGAGATTCCACTTACCTTTGACAAACCTTAACGAGCTAGAAATGACTTAGCTAAGAGATGGCCATTCGAGAGGAGGTGGGCGTGAGTGACCAAGAGAGAGCGAGAGATGTGTAATAGGAAAGGAGGGAGAGAATGAGAGCCAAAAGGTGAGAATGAATGGGTGGTTCTCTTATTTATAGGCTCAAACCTCATCATTACTTGTCCAACTTGCTCTCTAAGTTTGTTATTCTAGAATCTTCTACCAAGTTGTCTTATTTACTTAGCTAACTTGCTTTCCAAGCAACTTGCTCTCCAAGTTTGTTATAATAGAATCTTCCACCAAGTTGTCTTTATTTACTTAGCCAACTTGCTCTCTAAGTAACTTTCTCTAAAATCTTCTCTTTTGTCCTTTTTTAAGGAACATAATAGGCTTGGGAATGAGGCCATTGGAGTGCTGATGGGGTCAGGTGACGGCTTCTCATGCTCATCCACGATTGATTGCACCATTCGAACCGAGGTTTGAGGTTGAATCGCCATTGGGCGAAGCTAATCACAGCCAAACCTACCCGTGTTAGCTAGGTTGGTGGCTTGTTACATGAGATCCATGGCCAATCCCTGCCACAGGCGCACCGATCTCATGGCCATTCCTCCTTGGCCAAAATCGTGGATGTTACATCAACTCATGTGTCACAATGACCGTTTATCGAGATTGGCATTTAATCTATTAAATTATAAACAAAAGATGCAAACTGTCGTACCAACATGGTTTATCAATTTTAGGGAGCAAGTATTGCTATAGTTTTTCCTTTTAAATAATATCAAATTAAAATGCAATTATTGCTTTATTATCATTTTATTTTGGTCGCTCATTTTGCTTTGCCTCCAAGAAAGAACGGCCTGATTGGTGGACCTTGGACAAAGGCGAGAGTCCTTCACCGCAGGCATTAACTTGGATGGACGAATCACATAATTTTGTCAGTTTAACTATATGGTAATGCAAAAATTGTCGGGAAAAATTCAAATAAAAGCTTGAAGTGCCATTATTTTTCGAATAAGGGCTCGAGGTGAACATTGTTTTA